>JASDDO010000019.1:727629564-728884980 GCA_030015575.1 Agapanthus africanus | reverse complement strand
CGATGTTGTGTACCAGACCAGATGTAGCATACGCATTAAGCGTTGTAAGCCGGTATCAGTCGGACCCAGGGGAGGAACACTGGATAGCAGTAAAGAACATTCTCAAGTACCTAAGAAGGACTAAGGAGATGTTCTTGGTGTATGACGGAAAGGACCTCCAGATTAAGGCCTTTACTGACTCCATCTTCCAGAGTGACAAGGATGACTCCAAGTCCATGTCGGGTTATGTCTTTACCCTCAATGGAGGGGCGGTTTGCTGGAAGAGCTCCAAGCAGGAAACCGTTGCTGACTCAACTATGGAAGCGGAGTACATAACTGCTTGCGATGCCGCAAAGGAAGCTGTCTGGATGAAGAAGTTCCTCACGAAGCTTTAGGTGGTTCCTACCATTGTTGATCCAATACCGCTGTATTATGACAACAACGGCGCTATAGCTTTAGCGAAGGAACCCAGGTCCCATCAGAAGTCCAGACACATTTTGAGGCGGTACCACCAGATCAGGGAGATCGTAGATCGCTGGGAGATCGAGGTGAGGAGAGTAGATTCGGAGAATAACACTGCAGATCCACTCACGAAGGCCATACCCCAGACTCAGTTCGAGCGGCTGATCGAGATGATAGGTCTTCGATACGCCAGTACATGGCCCTAGTGCAAGTGGGAGATTGTTAGTGTATATGCCCTAGAGGCCATTACTGTATCATACTAGTTTATATATTACTTAATGGAAGCTTAGGATATTCACAGTTGTATAGATAATCTTGCTCAAAATGGTAGTATGCTACTTGGTTTGTTTCTACTTCAATATGTGCATGTGTTTCTTTTAGCATATCGCTTATACATATTAGTGGAGCCCATAGGATCTTTGCTTGATTACCAACGTTGTGATGGTAGTCACACCAGTGGGGGCTGTGTAATCTACAAGAACATCCTTATATAGGTCCCTAGTCGTAGGATTATCGAGACGGGGCATCGATACTCCGGAGTAGACTAGTATATGCGCTTCTCATCCCAGCAGGGGAGATGGTCTGTCCCACAGCCATTAGTACGTCATACTGGAGATAGTATGCGGGTGCTCGATAGGTTACGAGTACACTGGACAGGACTCGCCGGGAACTGTTGGTTGGCAGTATACCTATCGTCAGATAACAGCTCCCAGGTGACAGGAGTACAGCTTAGTCCGTCGACTTGACACTGCTACTTCGCCTCGAGTGTGTTCCCACTGTACTTTGATTACTACCCTACCACGGCTCAAAGGAGTCATGCAAACAGGTAGTAATTGGGTGCAGTCCCGAAGCACTTGGAGGAAGTAGCGGTTAGATAGGATTTGTCTCTCCTGGTATTGGGGGTTGATATCGCGCTGTGTCTAGGAGAGCCATTACACAAAGTCCCTGGCCACGGCAAACGAGAATTACTGGTAGTGTTTCCAGAAATTTCTCAGGGTGTTCTGGGCTACACTCCGGTATGACTTGTACCGCTATTAGGGGTTTGATGTTTACCGCCCCCTAGGCCTGACATGCGATACTCATAGACGAACAGATCGGACTGTACGGAGATTGTCACAATCAGGCTCAGTAGGAGTTTGGATGGGTTTACCTTATCAGCCTTCTTATCGACATCTACCTGGGGACCGTTACGTACAGCTAGTGCTGCTTGCGGTCTGTGGTTAAACCCATTGCCAGCGTAGTTTCGAGTCTTTAGAGTCCCACACAGAGAGTTTCCCTGCACTGGGCAAAAGGTGTAGAGGCCGTATGGTTTTACGGAAAGGCTACGATCACTTACGTGCACTTGTGCACGTATGATGTTCGGGCAGAAGATACTAGTGGGCTTTGGTTTAAGCCGGATCCTAGTATTGTATAGATGGATTAGTTTTTTCTTCTGTGCATTCGCATTCTACGGAGTGCGGATGCGGGTGTGTATGCACGGTTGTGAGGAGCGAAGAAGGAGGTGCCTCATTGGGGTTCTGACCATTGATTCGGTCAAAACCATTATGAGGTGAGGAAAATATTTACTAATCTTTTTAATGATAATTGTGTTATGGCTAATTGCTTTGACCATTTGACCATGCTTGACAATTTGACCTAGTTGACCATTGTTGACTTGGATATTTCTTATGAGCTCTAGACTCTTCTTTGGCTTTGGTTTTATCAAGACATGATAGTGGTGAAATCAACTTATCCATCATAATTATCATAAAAGATTGGTTTTTATTTTTCCATGGCTCATTATCTCATTTGCATTCTCTCTCTTCACTTGAGCTCTCAAGCTTTGCTCTTCTTCTTCTTCCTCACTAGAATTCCTAAAAGGTCTCATGTGTTATGCAAGTTGGGGTTCAAATAGACAAACAAATCCACCATCATATTCTACATCACCAAGGGCATCAAGAGTAGCAAACTTGTTGCCCTAGTTATCTCGGCTTGAGGTGGAGCTCAGACTACAGACTCTCAGGTGGATCGTCTTCAACTCTAGGAGGCCGCGGAGGTGACCAAGATCCGGATCGATCCTCGGAGCTTGCATGGACAAGGAGGACAGCGGAGGGAAGAACCGAAGGACCGTTTTCGTGAGGTATAATCTTCTAAGCATAGTAGATAGAACCTCTATTTGTTTTGTTAAAAATGGTTTGGCAAAGATCCTCAAGTTTTAGTCTATGTTACCTTGTGTTAAAAATTTGTTTTTTACCTATTCCGCCTCCCCGTAAGTACCGGGGTGGGTAACGTAGACTTACAGTGTTATGATATTAGCGGATCGTTGGGCAATGAGAATATATAAAATATATTTATATATAAACGATAATATGTGTTGATGACATTGAAATGTACGAGATTCTAGAATAGACCCAGACTGTAATATGTGACTTAATCACAGTATGATATATGACATGATATTTTAGTGGATCATTTGACGATGTATATTCATACAGACGGTGATATAAGTTGACGATATTTAATGTATACGATTATAGTACAATACCCTTGATCATGATATTGATTGATGATGATACCATACGAATGATGATGTATATATGATAGTTGACCATACCCGGATTTTGGGATGCCGTACGATGTATTTTACCGTACGAAGTATAGACATGATGTTAGTTATATGTATGCCCTAGAGGCCATTACTGTACATGAGATATATATTGTAGTGGATGCTGGGACATATATAGGTAGGACTTTCTTGCTCGACATGATAGTACGCTATCTGGTTGCTCTTTATCTTAACATGTATACTTACTGTCTCTCTGTTACATGTTGATAAAGCCTTAGGATGTGTACTCGACTTGCAGGACTATGATGTAGATCATACTAGTGGGGCCTGGGTAGTCCATGAGTACATCCTTCAATGTTCCTAGTCGTGGGAATATCGAGACGGGGCATCGATATTCCAGAGTAGACTAGCGTATTCTTCTCGACCCATAAGATGGGTGATGGATGATCCCATATCCATTGGTGTTTGACATCAGAGATGGTATGCGGGTGCTCAGTGGAGACTGGGTACACTGAACGGACTCGCCGAGAACACCCAGATGGTATTATACCTCACGTCAGATGGCAGTTCTCTGGTGACACTGGTACAGCTTAGTCTGTTGACCCGAGATCGTCATAGAGTCTTATGTGTCTCCCACTGTGCTTTGATTTCCACCCTACCACGGCTCTATTGAGTCGTGCAAACAAGTGGTTTTTGGGTAAAGTCCTGATTCAAATGGAGGCAATGAGCGATAGGAGGGGATTCGTCTCTCCCGGTATTGGGGGTTGATGTTGCTCTATGCTCGACTGGCCATAACTGGAAATCCCTAGCCAGGGTTGTACTGATTTACTGGTAAGTGTTATCAATAGTTTCATGCTTGTTATAGACCTTACATCGGCATGACTTATCAAGCTACCGGGGTCTGATGTTTACCACCCCTAGGCGAGATATGCGACATATCGGACGAACAGACCGGACTGTGCGGTAAGTGTTACTGCTTGGATTCGCAGGAGTGTGAGCAGGCTTGCTCGTTGATCTTCTGATCGCTCAATACCCGGGTGGCCGTTATGTTTAGCAGACCGCTTGTGGCTTGTGGGTGATTAATATGATCACCACCTACTGCCGGCGTATTGACGGGTCTTTAGAGTCCTACACAGAGCTTTCCTAGCTCAAGCGAAATGAAATAGGAGCGCATATGAGATATGTGCGGGACCGAGAATAATACTAGTATGTGATACTGTATTCTATTCTCGCGATTTGTATCATCAGTCGGTTATATGAAATATAGCCGGGTTACCGAATCAAGTGTTGATTCGATATATTGATACACTAGATATTAGTCGGTTATATGCGATATGACCGGATCATTAAATCAAGTGTTGATTTAATGATTTAATGTATAATTATATATTTGATATATTACTTTAAATTAACTAGTATTTGTTCACTTAAGATTGACTTTCTCACTTTATGTGCACAAGTTGTATATGTGATATATGTTTGTGCACTAGTTTGTATCATGATTGATGATACATGCAAACTTGGGTGTGTGTATGACTTACATCATATTTAAGATAATGGTTTAGGTTTTTATTTATTTTGGTAAAACAAAATGGTGGCTTTCTTTGTCTTGGTTTGAAGCTTCATGAAGCTTTTAAGCATCTTTGACAAAGTCCACTCATTTTGTTTTGCATAAGATTTTTATTAACCAAACCATTAACTCAAACTATGGTTTAGTCTCTACAAAGGTTAACTCACCCATGGTTGCATTATGATAGACTTCACTTGATTATTCTTTTTAGATAATTCATTCTTCTTATTCTTTTCTTTTTCTTCTTTTTCTTCTTCTTCAAGAAGAAGAAAAGCTTGCTAGAAATTTTCAAGTGAAGAAATAGAGTGAGAAATCCAAATGCAAAGTGAACCCACTTCCTATTTCATCATCCTCTACTACTTGCCATTTAGTTTAGGGTGTTCTCTTCACAAAGTTCATGACCTAGTGAAGATGGAGCTTGAGTTTGAGTTTCCTCGACGTAGATCATCTTCGGCCTCGAAGTCAACGAGCTAGCCCGTTCATTTCTCCGAGGAAACCGTCACAAGAGTCCGAGATCTCGTTGATCGCAGCCAAGGGACGTCAACAAGAAGCTTTAGAAGTGAAGGACCGGATCTACAAAGGTTGTAATCCCCAACTCTTAGAAGTAAAGTTGTTTGCTTGCTATTAGTTTCGCCTAATCTCTAGTATACGATCTTGGTTAGGGTTGTTCGGCACGTCTAATTTTTGAATCGGGCATGGTTGATGCCTTGTAGACCCTTGTGATAGTGCCTAGCAACCCTACACATGATGATTGATCCATACTCTTGACTCGAGAAAGTCGTACTATGTATGTGACGCTATTGAGGCTGGATCACCGACTACTAGAGATATCGACTCAGACTTTAGGAGGATTCTTCTTACCTTTCGACTAGTGTCTTTAGTTAGTTCCTTAGTTGGTTAGGTAGATCTTAGTTTAGGCTCGAGTCATACTTATTTTCAAAACTAACGAATCATGCGCATTTTTTTAAGACAGCCTGAGAGATACTACGGATTTTTCAAAGGACGTATCTTTTCTTAAAAACCCCGTAGCCCCTAATTTTCTAAAAACCACGATTTATGCTTTTTGAAACAACAAAATGTATGACTCGTAATTAGTATGTATTCTCTAGTTGTGCGTTTACTACACATTCACCGTTATATTCATGCTGTATTCATCGCATTGCATGTTCATACATATGTTTCTTTAGCTAATATGAAACTCTGCCTGTTAGGACACCAGCACCATTACCGATGATGCGCATGTTCCACGTACACTTATTTGCCGGCTCACACACATCATCATCGGTAATTGCCATGTCACATACACTTTAGAACATATTATCTTTTTATTAATATAATCAGCTAAATACTAGTCCAATATAATATTGTGTGATTACTCTCATGTACTAGTTTAGACAATTCATTTATTACTTAGACACTTCATGCATTCACATATTCATATTATCATGCAGTATTGTGTGACTTATGCCGATACTCATTATTTACTTACTCATGATTTTAGGATTTTGGATTTCTATGAGATTTCTGGATTTTGTGGGAAAACTGCAAGAATTTAATAAAAGCTTATTATTATCATTTTTAAAATGTAAGTTGCGGTTTTCTCGTGATGTATGTGTCGTCCACCATGAGTTTTCATGTTTTCTGTTGGATTTCGAGACCCGTTTCGAGGAGTGGAAGAATCGTCTCGGGTACATGGTGGGCCCGGTAGGTACCCTGGGGCAAGAAGATCGTGGGGATGACGATGAGCCTGGCAGGGGCACGGACTATCTACCGGTTGTAGGGTCCCTAGGCACCCTAGTGAGGTCTCACAAGGCATCGAACATGCCAATTTCAAATTTTAACGGTGCCGAGAGACCCGACTACGGATCGTTTTCTAGAAAACTAGGCGAAAAGATAACTAGTTAACAATTAACTAATGGGAAAACGGAAATACAACCTTTGTAGATCCGGTGCTCCACCTCCATAGCTCCGCAATGAAGTCATCTCCGCTGTCCAAAAGGAATCCAGGCTCTAGAGTCGGCTTCGTCGGAGAAAAAGCGAGCTAGGTCGTCGATGTCCATGCCGAAGATGATCTACGTCGAGGCATCGCTAAATCAAGCTCCACCTTCACCAAGCCCTAAAAACTTGTGAAGGAAACACACTCTACTACTTGGCAAGAGGTAGAGGATGAAGAAATAGGAAGTGGGTAGACTTTAGAATTGGATTTCTCACTCTTTATCATCAATCACCATTGATGAAGAAAGCTTTTTCTTCCTTGCTCATGAAGAAGAAGAAGAAAGAAATGATATGATAATTTTTTTTTGTTAATTATGAAAAGAATAATAATATCATTCTTATCATAACTTTAACCTAAGTTAAGTGTAGAGAATTGACCAAGGTTAAAGGAATGGTTAGGGTTTAGGAGATGAGACAAAAATGGTTGCATCATAAAAGCTTCATGAAGCTTCAAGTGCAAACAAAATAAGCCACCATTTTTCTCTCATTTCTTTTCCTTTTTCCAAAAATAAAAAGACTAATTAATGAATAAGTAAAACCCTTAACCATTTAAATAACTTTGGTTAAATTCTTTACACATAACCTAGCAATCATGCATCATCAAACATGATACAATAAAGTGCACAAAATCATATCGCATATGCAATGCGCACACCCGAGTGAGAAAATCCATTTTAAAGTGAACCGATACTAGTTGATGCAAAGTAATATATCAAATATATAATTATACATTAAATCATTAAATCAACACTTGATTTAACGATCCGGTCATATCGCATATAACCGACTAGTATCATTAGTAACAACTTATCGAATCAACACTTGATCCGATAACCCGGCTATATCGCATATAACCGATCAATGTCACATCGCGAGAATCGAATACAGTATCACATACTGGTATTATTCTCGGTCCCGCACATATCTCATATGCGCTCCTATTTCGTTTCGCTTGAGCCAGGAAACCTCTGTGTAGGACTCTAAAGACTCGTCAATACGCCGGCAGCGGATGATGATCATATCAAACATCCACAAGCCGCAAGCGGTCTGCTAAACGTAACGGCCACCCGGGTATTGAGCGATCCGAAGATCGACGAGCAAGCCCGCTCACACTCCAGTGAATCCAACCAGTAACACTACCGTACAGTCCGGTCTGATCGTCTGATATGTCGCATATCTCGTCTAGGGGTGGTAAACGTCAGACCCCAATAGCTCGATAAGTCGTGTCGATATGAGGTCTATAACAATTCGAGAAACTACTGGTAACACTTACCAGTAAATCTCAGCAACCCTGGCCAGGGATTTCCTGTAATAGCCAATCGAACACAGCGCAACATCAACCCCCTATACCGGGAGAGACGAATCCCCTCCTATCGCTCATTGCCTCCATGTGACTCGGGACTGTATCCAAAAACCACCGTTTTGCACGCCCTCTTGGACGTGGTAAGATGGAAATCAAAGCACAGTGGGAACCACACAAGACTCTATGACGATCTCGGGTCAACAGACTACTCTGTACCAGTGTCACCAGAGAACTGCCATCTGACGTGAGGTATAATACCATCTAGGAGTTCTTGGCGAGTCCGTCCAGTGTACCCAGTCTCTACTGAGCACCCGTATATCATCTCTGATGTCAAACACCAATGGATATGGGATCATCCATCGCCCATCTATATGGGTCGAGAAGGTATACGCTAGTCTACTCTGGTATATCGATGCCCCGTCTCGATACATCCACGACTAGGGACTTTGAAGGATGTACTTATGGACTACCATGTCCCCACTAGTATGATCCGCATCATAGTCCAGGTAGTCAAGTACAGATCCTAAGGGCTTTACCAACATGTAACAGAGAGACAATCAGTATACACGTTAAGGTAAAGAGTGACCAGATAGCATACTATCATGTCGAGCAAGAAAGTCTTCCCTATATATGTCCCAGCATCCACTACAATATACATCCTATGTACAGTAATGGCCTCTAGGGCATACATATAACTAACAATCTCCTACTTGCACTAGGGCCATCTGTAGCAGTGGTTGTAGTATCTCATACTCAACCATCCCATAAAAGTCTCTCTCTGGGAACAGGCCTTTGTGAGTGGATCCGCTGTGTTGTCCTCTGAATCTACTCTCCTAACCTCGATCTCCCTGGAGATCAACCATCTCCATGATCAAGTGATACTGCCATAGAATATGTCTGGATCACTGATGGGACCGGCGTTCCTTGGCATAAGCCACAACTCCATTGTCACACAATGGGAGGAACATAGTTCATCTCATGAACCAATATACACCCAAACAGCCTCTTTGGTAGCATCTTAAGTAGCGATGTATCGAGCCTTTATCGTCTAGTATGTCACGGTATCTAGCTTGGAGCTCTTCCAACATACCGTCCCTCCACTGAGGGTAAAGACAATGCCTGTGACTGACATTCAGTCGTCTTTATCACCCTGGAACACTTCCAGCGATTCTCGCCAGGATCAATTGATATCATCTCACTATAACTAGTGAGAATCCTAACATCCAATTAAATCTATCTCATAGATCTAAAACTCAGGATTTAGGAGGTATCATTTTGATCCTCTACGGAGAATCATTGTGATAAACGGAGATTGATCGAGCGTAGCATAAGAAACTCTTTTCTTATCAACAGTATGTCATCCACGTACTCTACGAGGATCACCACCATACTCCCTACTACCTTTTTGTTTATACAAGGTTCATCTACCATTTTGATGATGTCAAACTCTTTGACTAATTCATCAAAACAGATGTTCCAACTCCGCGATACCTGCTTTATCCTATAAAGCATCTTGCACACGTTTCCGCTGCTCCCACTGTCTACGAAGCCCTCTGGCTGTGTACTTATAGACGCTCTCTTCCAAATCATTATTTAGAAAAGCAGTCAAGACACCCATCCACCAGAGATCGTAGTCATGGTATGCAGCCGTGGTAAGTAGGATCTGGATGGACTTAAGCAAAGCTACTTGAAAAGGTTTCATCATTATCCACACCTGGTCAATGACGAAAACCTTCAACAAGTCTAGCTTTGAAAGTCTCAACCTTTCCATGTACACCAAGTAATCTTCTCAAGATATACTTGCTCCTGATGGGGATTTAACCCTTCAGATATAGCAACTAAAGTCCATACTTTGTCGGTGTATAAGGATTCCATCTCAGATCACTAAGCATCCAGCCATTCTTATAGAGTCTTACTCCTGATGGCCAGCTCGAAACTAGTTGGGTCATCATCTCATGATGCAATCCTCGCTCCCACTGTCATAGAGAAACCGAAGTATCTCTCAGGTGGGTGAGGAATCCTACTAGATCGGCGGAGAGGCTGAGGTTCGTTGGTATCTACTGAATCCTTTGGTTGTACCAAATCATCTGCTGTAGCTTGTATAGCTGGAACTATTCCAGTTCTACATAACAGACCTTGCCTCGAACTTGTCCGGATTATGGTTTTAGACATAGGCCGGACAACCCCAAATCTTAACCAACTTAAGATATGGGCTCTTCCCTTTCCATATCACATATGAAATGGTAGGCAACTGATTTGATTCGAACCTATTCAATAGGTATGCAGCTTCTCAAGCGCATAACTCCCAAAAAGGAAACGGGTAACTCAGTATTACTCATCATAGAGCACACCATATCAAATAGGGTGCGATTGCTCCCCCCCGATATACCATCGTGCTATGGTGTATACGGAGGAGTAATGCTGAGAGAGAATCTCATTCTCCTTTAGAATTGTCCAGGAATTCCGTGCACAAGTATTCTCCTCCTTGATCTCATCAAAGGACATAGTACTTATACCCGTATTGGTTCTCTACTTCTAACTTATATTCTGTGAATATCTCAAAAGGCTCGGACTCATGTTTCAACAGGAACATATGTCTGAATCTTGAGAGATTATCAGAGAATGTAATGAAGTATAAAGAACCAGTCCTGGCATGTGTAGACAGGGGACCTTACATACATCAACATGTATCATCCCAAGAGTTTACTAACTCTTTCTCTGTTTCCAATAAACAGATCTGTGGTCATCTTATCTTTGTGACATAACTGGCGAGTTTCACAAGATGTAAATTCAAACTGATTTAAATATGCATCTTTATGTAACTCTAGCTAGTCGGGTCACATTGATCTGACCTAGTCTACAATACCTTAAGAAGGATCCGTTCATTTCTGAACTATTCCTCTTTTGTGTGTTCCGTATACCAAGAACTGTAGTTTGATTTAGAACATCAACGCTTTTAGATAACGTGCCTGAACCGATCAACTTTTGATATAGGAAATGTTCAAAACATTATCCAACAATACAAAATTATATCCTTTCTTTACTAATAAAGAGACTGATATGATTTTTTATATCAGGTTCGGTATCTAATAACATTCGTTCAGAATCAATGTATTTGTAATACAGGGTGACAGTGACCAACAGACTTGGCTGCAACACTTGCTCCGTTTTCTGCCTCATGAAACTTATCACCCGTTCTCAGTTTCTACTTAGCTGTAGCCCTATGTAACAGATTACATATCTGGGATCCTGATCTGGTATCACATACCCAGGACGTAGAGGATACTGAGAAACAGTTCTCTGTAATGAACACACCCGAAGATGATGCATCAGCATGCACTCTCTTCGTTTGGGCGGCACGGGAAATCTGGTATTCCCCAATTTCCTGCTCTGTCTTATAACAATTATAAGTTGGAGCGGGACCAACGTTCCCCAGCTCAGTATAAAAAGCGGGTTCGGTCAATAATCCGTATTATTATCTTGATTAAGGCGTGATATGGTCGCTACCAGGAGAGAGAGAGAAGAAAACACTCAGCGTGCGCTCTTGCAAGAATAGATTGGTTATTATTTTATCTAATCAGGATGGCTCCCACTGCTTTTTATCAAATCTTCCTTCAAACCCTAAAAGGAAAGACTAGCCGGGATTAATTACACACTACAAGTTCGCCAATCTTTCAGCCAGGCCAGTGTCGGTACTTTGAGGGAGGTCCCCCGTGCTTTCGCACGAACCTAATTAATGTAAACCTCATTTTCCCAGAGGCGTAACCCCGTTGACACCTTTCTAGACACCTACTTGATCGGCTAATTGTAATGTATAAAACTCTCCCAGGAGTAACTCTTACTCGCAGCGGGTATCGGGATCCAACTATCACATAGAAGATATGCAATCTCATTGCAAATTTCAACACTTGAAATTCCCGATAATATTTTGCCCCTAACCTCCTATGACCTTGACAAAGGCCAACAAACCATAGGATGCTAGTCAAGTTCAACCCGTCATTTCCTGATTGAATTAAACCCACCCGCACGGCCCTTGACAAAGGCCAACAAGGTCGCACGACTACCCTAACTCAATCTGCATCATATGCATAAGCAGATAAGCACCAGTTAGCTACCGCACACTGCGCCTTGACAAAGGCCAACAAACGCAGCACGAATACTAACTACTACTTATCTGAAATGACGGAGGGCTACGACAGGTTTTTCTGAAAACCTATTACGTAATGAACATGATATCGTTGTAGGATCGAATGAATTTTGAAATGGAGTGTTTTTGAGGCTTTTCTAGTTTTGCTAAAGGAGTCACTCCCGGTGAAGGGATCGTCGGTCCTTTCCTCGTCGAATGAGGTGCGGGATATATCATATATATCACTGTGCAAAGCAAAAACACTTAAAAGCAAACAAAATACAAACCGAGTGTGTAGCATCTTCCAGTTATTGCTAAAGGAGTCACTCCCGGTGAAGGGATCTCGGTCCTTTCCTTATCGAATAAGGTGCAGGATATATCATATATACCGCTGTGCAAAGCAAGAACTGCAGCTACCTATTTTATTTTGAAATTCGATTCTACAACATCTTAGGTTTCTTTTATTTCATTAATCACATTAATGCAGTCCCATCATTTAAGTACCTAAACATCACAGATAAATACGATGTACACTTATGCCATCCGCATTCGCCTCGATGTCCCCTCGTGCACCGTTAGGTTAGGTAACTAACGACAGAGCGGGGCAGGGCTAGCGCGGGTGTAAAACATAAGTAACGTCTATATAATATATCATATATACTATATACTGTATCTATCACAGAACATCACATGATCACATCACAGATATCGCAGCAGAAGAAACATATGAAATATTGGATATACTAGGACGTCCGTGTTTTCAATACGAGCCAGTATAAAACATGGATTCCACGGTCGCGATGAATAGCCAAACCCACACTCCTAGACCCCTACGAGAGCGGCAAGCAACCCTACCAATTCTGGAGTTAGGAGACCCGGACTCGACTCCTCGAGTTGGTCTCCCACTGGACTCCAGAACCCGGTTACTTGTGCTCCCCTCCTTGGGTCTATCCTAGTGCGGAAAAGTAAATAATATACAAACGGTGACAACTTCCGCAACCTGGAAGTGCCCCAATAAAAGAATATTACATACAAGTTTTTACATGAATGAAAATGAAAAACACTCATCTCACATAAAAAAAAAAACCCCCGGCTATTCAAACACGACGATCCAATATAACATATCCAGCAACATATAACATCACATGTCATCAACGTAAGTAAATATGTCCATCCTAATTGTCGTTGACATATAGCAACGAAACCGGCGATATCACATATTACACTTACGGTCACAGAAAAGAAAGTGTAAAACTACAACAGTTGGAATCCACAATCACCTCAGACATCGCATGCCTGACCAAATGAATTACTTAGACATCGCATGCCTAACAATTATAAACCCCGCATTTTAGTCTCATTATCGAAAACACTTTTCAATATCAAGTCGGGTAATTCAACAAGATTCCCGACATCCTGATCGAATGCTCGTCGCAAACTTCAGTAGACGGCCGCACCCCCGATACCGTCGACGAAGTGCACCAAGGCGGAACACCGCTGCCGCGAGCACCCGAACCGATGCTTTCGGCGACGGGGTTCTCCTACAGTCACTTGGTCGGGGCTATGGAGTGAGGCTGTCTATTAAGTTTACCCGGCGAGTATCCGCGTACGCTACGTGATTGCGACGGACTTTTGATCACATCAAAATTCCGTGGCAACCGATCAAGTGAGACTAAACTGCTATGTTTATAACATTCATTCAGTAATCTCATAACTAATTGTGAATTCCAATTATTGTATCCCATTCCAGATAAACAGAAAATGTTAAACTTTTCGATCGAACAATCGAACACCCAAGTTTTCCCGATACAGCTCAACACATGAAATAAGTCTAACAACATTCCGTTCGTGCCTCAGTACCAACGGTCCAGCCGTAGAAGGGTCAAGCCAACGCCTCACATGTGGCACGCCGTACTACCCCAAACCCGAAGGTTCAAAGGGCAGTTCAAGACGGTCACATAATCGAGTTAAGGTTTGTTGTCTTCTAGAGGGTCCATCGCGTTACATGCACTACTTAGAACGTCGTTAAACTACGGAAAAATCCAACACTTTGAAATTTCCCGACAGGGGAAAAATTGGGTATTTATATCCGGTCGAACTTTTTAACATATTCTAAAAATTATCCGGAAATACACAAAGACGAAATTTGATACTCCGATCGAAACACCGAATCCCTAAAACAACACCAGAAAATTCAACTCTTGAATAAAATATTAAAAATACCCAGAGAACTCAGCACAGCAAACTAATAATTACTGTGCAAATTTTGGTCAACGATGCAACAGTGTTGCCGCGGAACCGCCGCGCCACGTGGGCTAAGGCCGCGGTTCCGCGGCTGCTTGATGGAATTACGACCAAACTTTTTTACCGTAATTCTTAGAAAACCCTGCTTATGTTTCTGCATATTTTTAATTTGGAAAAATCCCTGTTTTTGAAAATTGGACAGAGACCATGGGTGTGTTAGGATTTCGGGTTCGTTCGGAGTTCAAAATCCGTCTAGACTTCGCCTAAGGCTCTAGCTAGGCTCTGATACCACTGTAGGGTCCTTAGGCACCCTAGTGAGGTCTCACAAGGCATCGAACATGCCAATTTCAAATTTTAACGGTGCCGAGAGACCCGACTACGGATCGTTTGCTAGAAAACTAGGCGAAAAGATAACTAGTTAACAATTAACTAATGGGAAAACGGAAATACAACCTTTGTAGATCCGGTGCTCCACCTCCATAGCTCCGCAACGAAGTCATCTCCGCTGTCCAAACGGAATCCGGGCTCTAGAGTCGGCTTCGTCGGAGAAAAAGCGAGCTAGGTCGTCGATGTCCATGCCGAAGATGATCTACGTCGAGGCATCGCTAAATCAAGCTCCACCTTCACCAAGCCCTAAAAACTTGTGAAGGAAACACACTCTACTACTTGGCAAGAGGTAGAGAATGAAGAAATAGGAAGTGGGTAGACTTTAGAATTGGATTTCTCACTCTTTATCATCAATCACCATTGATGAAGAAAGCTTTTTCTTCCTTGCTCATGAAGAAGAAGAAGAAAGAAATGATATGATAAGTTTTTTTTTGTTAATTATGAAAAGAATAATAATATCATTCTTATCATAACTTTAACCTAAGTTAAGTGTAGAGAATTGACCAAGGTTAAAGGAATGGTTAGGGTTTAGGAGATGAGACAAAAATGGTTGCATCATAAAAGCTTCATGAAGCTTCAAGTGCAAACAAAATAAGCCACCATTTTTCTCTCATTTCTTTTCCTTTTTCCAAAAATAAAAAGACTAATTAATGAATAAGTAAAACCCTTAACCATTTAAATAACTTTGGTTAAATTCTTTACACATAACCTAGCAATCATGCATCATCAAACATGATACAATAAAGTGCACAAAATCATATCGCATATGCAATGCGCACACCCGAGTGAGAAAATCCATTTTAAAGTGAACCGATACTAGTTGATGCAAAGTAATATATCAAATATATAATTATACATTAAATCATTAAATCAACACTTGATTTAACGATCCGGTCATATCGCATATAACCGACTAGTATCATTAGTAACAACTTATCGAATCAACACTTGATCCGATAACCCGGCTATATCGCATATAACCGATCAATGTCACATCGCGAGAATCGAATACAGTATCACATACTGGTATTATTCTCGATCCCGCACATATCTCATATGCGCTCCTATTTCGTTTCGCTTGAGCCAGGAAACCTCTGTGTAGGACTCTAAAGACTCGTCAATACGCCGGCAGCGGATGATGATCATATCAAACATCCACAAGCCGCAAGCGGTCTGCTAAACGTAACGGCCACCCGGGTATTGAGCGATCTGAAGATCGATGAGCAAGCCCGCTCACACTCCAGTGAATCCAACCAGTAACACTACCGTACAGTCCGGTCTGATCGTCTGATATGTCGCATATCTCGCCTAGGGGCGGTAAACGTCAGACCCCAATAGCTCGATAAGTCGTGTCGATATGAGGTCTATAACAATTCGAGAAACTACTGGTAACACTTACCAGTAAATCTCAGCAACCCTGGCCAGGGATTTCCTGTTATAGCCAATCGAACACAGCGCAACATCAACCCCCTATACCGGGAGAGACGAATCCCCTCCTATCGCTCATTGCCTCCATGTGACTCGGGACTGTACCCAAAAACCACCGTTTTGCACGCCCTCTTGGACGTGGTAAGATGGAAATCAAAGCACAGTGGGAACCACACAAGACTCTATGACGATCTCGGGTGAACAGACTACTCTGTACCAGTGTCACCAGAGAACTGCCATCTGACGTGAAGTATAATACCATCTGGGAGTTCTCGGCGAGTCCGTCCAGTGTACCCAGTCTCTACTGAGCACCCGTATATCATCTCTGATGTCAAACACCAATGGATATGGGATCATCCATCGCCCATCTATATGGGTCGAGAAGGTATACGCTAGTCTACTCTGGTATATCGATGCCCCGTCTCGATACACCCACGACTAGGGACTTTGAAGGATGTACTTATGGACTACCATGTCCCCACTAGTATGATCCGCATCATAGTCCAGGTAGTCAAGTACAGATCCTAAGGGCTTTACCAACATGTAACAGAGAGACAATCAGTATACACGTTAAGGTAAAGAGTGACCAGATAGCATACTATCATGTCGAGCAAGAAAGTCTTCCCTATATATGTCCCAGCATCCACTACAATATACATCCTATGTACAGTAATGGCCTCTAGGGCATACATATAACTAACACCGGTGATGTCTGGCGAGACGGATATCTTGAGGATACCGACCGTTTTCGTGAGATTTGATGATTTGGGCTGATCCGGACTGACGGAGCCCGAGATTATACTGAGATTTTGTGTCGATGCTTGACACGGACTTTCTGTCGATTTCACTGATGATGTTTCAGTTTCATTATAGGAGTTTCATTGATGATTTTCTTATTCATGATGCATTCATACATCATATTTATGACTTGTTACTGTTATGACACTGATACGAGCACTTATGCATAGGTTCTTACCTTGTCACTATTAGATGTCTAGTGTTATGTTAAGTATATATTATTATGACCTAGGAGATCTTCGTGCATGCGATTTCTACTCGCAGATGTCTTCTACTCATAAGTTGGCAACTCACCCCCGTTGTGCCAAATTTTCTTACAGGTTCAGATGTACAGGTTTCCTTGGCAGCTTGCTGGCACACCATTTCATTCAGGGTGATTGCTTGGTAGGTTGGTTCACTTATATCGGAACCGCCGTTGTACCTTTATTTATTTCAGTTGTATCTAGTAAGCTCTATCAATCAGACTTGTATTATTTGATAGACTCAGATTACCAGTTGTTTATTCTTTCGACCTTAGAGTCGCGCTTGTATTATTATGGTTTTCTGGTGGATTTGGGTTTTCTTTGGAGTTTTGTCCCTCGCCCTTCGGAGTTGTATATTATATTGCTTGTGTGGTTGTTTCCGCCAATTGGAGTAGAGCTTACTCCCGCTTGGGGATGCCTTTTTTACAGCTTATGTATATATTCTTGTTTGTACCCGTTTGGGACCTGTTTTTACAAAGGAGACTCTGCCGAAATTTTTGAGAAAATTTGATGTTGCTTTTAAACATATTTTCCTTTAATTCTTCTTTTAAATTGTTTAGATTCTAGGTTTCGGCTTACTTAGATTACGTTACGCCTTTAGATGTTTCGTAATTTAAGTGCCAGTCACGTTCCATATGTCACGACCCGAAGTTTGGCCCGTGACCGGCACTTAACCACGTAACGTCTACAGGCGTAACGCGACTAAGTGAACCGAAAACCCAGAAATCAAACCAGTGAAAGTATAGAGTGATAGAAGTTTTAAAGGAAGCAATAACTAAAACATGATAAGAAACTAAGTAAACAATCTCCAAGAAAACAATATACGACGCCGTAGCGAAGATCAAGATCCACAAGTGGGAACATCACAGATAGAATAAACTGCAAGTACAGCCGGCTCACAACGAGCTCGACACCAGAATACAAAATAGTACAACATCGTCCTCACACTGTTTCTAAGTCAAATACATACATGGTAGATGAATAATACTAGATACAACAATGTACATACTGAAAGATAAACAGATACTGCACAAAACCCACCTATCAGCAAAAGAGCTAGCACACCAACTGTGGGGGTATCTGTGCCAAAAGATGCAAAGCAGCCTGCCGCGACTACTCCGAAGGGCAACCTGCAAACACTGTGGCACAACGGGGGTGAGTTGCCAACTCGTGAATAGAGATAACATATAAAGGTAATCGCGAGCATGTACGTACTACACTACTCTATCATATGCCAACAGATGATATCAATATGGGATGAGCAGTATGTGCAATAATCATGTAAGTGCTCTATAGGGTCCTGTACTACCATATGAGGTACAAATGCTCTAACAGGTAATGCATCTACAGGATGAGGTACAAAAGTAATGCTGAGCAGGGGCAATATAATATCTACACGGAATGTCAACGTGGAACATATATAATCGGCTTCTCAATGCACCCTGATCTCCCAAAACTAGCTCATGCGCCGGCACTCTCCTCGGCCCTCAATCCTGTACATCTTTAAGAATCCCGAGTGCCCAACATCGGCACCCAAATATCATAAATACTCGTGTCTAGCATCGACACGCAAAACATCCTGTATCGGGCATCCGTCAATCCGGGTCAGCCCTCTCTCAAAGTATATATCGGGAATCCGTCAGTCCGGGTCATCCCTCTCTCAATACATCGGGCATCCGTCATTCCGGGTCAGCCCTATATCAATCCATCGGGCATCCGTCAGTCCGGGTCAGCCCTCTCTCAAAGTATATATCGGGAATCCGTCAGTCCGGGTCATCCCTCTCTCAATACATCGGGCATCCGTCATTCCGGGTCATCCCTATATCAATCCATCGGGCATCCGTCAGTCCGGGTCAACCCTCTCTCAAAGTATATATCGGGAATCCGTCAGTCCGGGTCATCCCTCTCTCAATATATCGGGCATCCGTCATTCCGGGTCAGCCCTATATCAATCCATCGGGCATCTGTCAGTCCGGGTCAGCCCTCTCTCAAAGTATATATCGGGAATCCGTCAGTCCGGGTCATCCCTCTCTCAATACATCGGGCATCCGTCATTCCGGGTCAGCCCTCTCTCAGTACATCCTCTAGCACCGAGAAAACACGGGGCGGCGCCCCAAATATCATATCAAGGGAACCGGGTTTTTAAATGATTACGTATTTAAAAAGGCCACGGTTCCCAAATCCAGAAATCACATGAAATCCCAACCAATAATACAAGTAATTGTGATGTGATATGTGCATCAAGTATGTATATCAAGTCATGTCACATAAAAATGAGCTACAATGCAATGATCCAATGTGATATAGGTTTCAAGTATGAATATCAAGTCATGTCACATATAGATAAGCTACAATGCAATGATCCAATGTGATATAGGTTTCAAGTATGAATATCAAGTCATGTCACATATAGATAAGCTACAATGCAATTATCCAATGTGATATAGGTTTCAAGTATGAAATGTCAAGTCATGTCACATATAGATAAGCTACAATGCAATGATCCAATGTGATATAGGTTTCAAGTATGCAATGTCAAGTCATGTCACATATAGATAAGCTACAATGCAATGATCCAATGTGATATAGGTTTCAAGTATGCAATGTACTAGCTAGTAACCATGAACATGCAATATATATATAGGGAACACTATAAGGTCCTATCAGCCCTGACGTAGAACGCCATGCGGGCGATATCCCCGTAGATGTGAAATCTACTCACCGCAGTCCCTCGCTAGGTGTAGCCAACAACCTGCTTCCCTTTCTTCACTGCGTCCGCCGTACTCGCCTGCGAACCTAGAATTACACAATATATCATATGTAAGCTCGAAATCACACAAACGCGACATTAAAGCTAAACTAGTAACTCGTGTCGCGAATCAAGCGCGCGTGTGCGCGATACGCTAAAACGTGTGGTTACGTGTCTGAAATCACTCCGACGCGTCGCGATACGCAGAAACCCAAAACCCTCACACACGTATCACGCGTGTCGAGAAAGGTTGAAAATACGGGAAAATAGGTATTCTACCCCAGATTTTGATACAGGAAAGATATTGGAAAAATATATATACCAAAATAACCCACATACAAGCAGAGACCCACACCCCAAACCCCAACCCAAATCTCCCCTATCTGGCCGCAATTTGCGGCCAGAATGCCAATTTCGGCGGCCAGACTTGGGAGTTGGGTTCCCAGGTTTGGTTGGTGCACTCAATTCTCCCCATACATGCTATAATAACATCTAGATTTCTACTGAAAAGTCTCGGGTAGTAGCAGATTTCCTACAGTGCCTAATATCAGTTCAAATCACACAATTTGCACAAAACTGGGACTTTATGGTATTTTGATGAAATCTGAAACAAACCTAGGTCTAATCCCACACTAATAACTTATTAACCAGCTAATCAAGCCACAACAACACAAATTTAACATATTACACAAAAAACCCCCCTTCAATAGCACTAAAAGGCACAAAAATATGATATTTCTAAACTAAACATGCAAGTTATGAAAATTGGTGCTAGGATTGGGATTTATACCTTCAAATGACCTTAGAGACACCAAAAGTTTCAGCTTTACCCTCAGTTGTGCAGATTAGCTCCCCAAACTCCTCAAAAAGTTCACTTTTCTTAAGGTTTAGTGAAGAAAAGGGTTGATTGAGTAGGGTTTTTGGTGTAGGATTCAAAGAGGAATGAAAAGAGAGAGAAGAGAGGAAGAGAGAGATGTTTGTTCTGCTGATTTTCTGCAGGAAGTGCAGAAAATGATTGGAAGAGAGAGAGAGAAGAGAGAAGAAAAAGTCCAAAAAAAGTCAAGGCCTCACCTAACACCATACTCCCTTGTTTTATTAGGATTTTTGACTTATAAAAGAATGGTTTAGTTGATAAAATGATGGGGAAAAATAATAAACTTGCAACCATGCACAAAAGAATGGTTAACAAGTTACAAGAAAAGTCTAAGCATGCAAGGTGCACACTACAAGGAAAGTTTCCAATATGCTAACACTACCTATAACAACTACAAATCCTATGAACACACAAATATAAAAACATGCACGACTTCTAATTATCACCAACACCATCAATCGAAAATTTCAAAGTGTTACAATCTACCCCCCTTAAAGAAATTCGGTCCCCGAATTTCAAAAATCTAACTAAGGTTACCTTCAAAAAGATGGGGATACGTTTTCATCATCTCGCTTTCGGTCTCCCAAGTGACCTCCTCACGGTTCTGACCACGCCAAAGTACCTTAACTGATGGAATGTCCTTCGATCTCAATTTCTTCACTTGCCGATCCAAGATCATCACCGGCTGCTCTGCATAGGAAAGGTCACGCTCAAGCTGGATCGTCGGATGCTGAATCGCATGCGAAGGATCATGTAGATATCTGCGGAGCATCGAGACATGGAATACGGGGTGCACATCTGGAAAGCTGGGCGGAAGGGCTAAACGGTAAGCTACTGCACCAACACGCTCGAGGATCTCGAAGGGGCCCACATACCTGGGACTGAGCTTCCCCTTCTTCCCAAACCTCATCATACCCTTCATTGGGAAGACCCTCAAGAAAACATGATCACCAACAGAAAACTCAAGTCTGCATCGACGACGGTCCGCATAAGATTTCTGCCTACTCTGGGCTACTCTCATTCTATCGCGAATCAACTGAATCTTCGCTGTCGTCTCCTCAACGATCTGTGGCCCTAAAATACTGCTCTCACTGAGCTCTGTCCAACAAGTAGGCGACCTGCATTTTCTCCCATAAAGAGCCTCAAACGGTTCCATCTGAATGGTCTCCTGGTAGCTGTTGTTGTAGGAGAACTCTACTAAGGGCAAATGATGATCCCAGCTACCTCCGAAGTCTAAAACGCATGCTCTGAGCATGTCCTCGAGAGTCTGAATAGTCCGCTGTGACTGTCCGTCAGTCTGCGGATGGAATGCTGTGCTGAAACTCAAACGAGTGCCCAAAGCCTCCTGAAGCCTCTGCCATAGCCGGCTGATAAACTGGGTGCCTCTATCGGACACGATGCATGTCGGAACTCTGTGCAGTCGTACAATCTCATCAATGTAAACCTGGCATACTGGGCAAATCCGGAAGGCGTCTTCGCCAGTAGGAAGTGAGTCTCTTCCGTCAAACGATCCACGATCACCCCGATGGAGTTATACCCTCGACTGGTCCTGGGTGGACTCACAATGAAATCCATAGATATCTGCTCCTATTTCCACTCCGGAATGGGTAACGGCGGTAGCTCTCCCGCTGGCCTCTTGTATACGGTCAAGCAACTGTGGGCGTGCACGAACATGCGCAATTCGTCCTCCGATCGGCGTAAACTCGAAGCTGTACCCGGCTGTCGCATAAGATCTGCCAATCTGCCGACGACTGCCTCTGCACTGTGCTCAAGCAGGATAGACTACCCCCGGGCCTCCTGCTCAAAGCATCAGCCACAACGTTAGTCCTGCCGGGTGATACAAGATCTCACAATGTAGTCCTTCACTAACTCTATCCATCGGCGCTGTCCAAGGTTCAGGTCTCGCTGCTGGAATCTGTACTTTAAGCTCTTGTGGTCGGTGAATATCTGGCACGACTCTCCATACAGATAATGTCGCCAGATCTTGAGTGCAAAGACCACTGCAGCCATCTCCAGATCATGAGTAGGGTAATTCTGCTCATGTCTCTTTAATTGCCGTGAAGCATACGCAATCCCCCTGTCATGCTGCATCAAAACGCACCCCAACCCTACTCGTGAAGCATCGCAGTAGGCCACAAATCCGTCTGATCCCGAAGGCAATGATAGCACTGGTGTCGTAGTCAGTAGAGCCCGTAGCTGCTGGAAACTGTGCTCACACTCCTCCGTCCAATCGAAGCGAACTCCCTTCCGGGTCAACCCGGTTAAAGGTGTAGCAATGCGAGAGAAGTCCTGCACGAATCGCCGGTAATAGCCTGCCAGCCCTAGAAGGCTGCGAATCCCTGTCACTAACGTGGGTCTAGGCCAACTCCGAACTGCCTCGATCTTCCTCGGGTCGACACATATACCATCTCATTTAATCACGTGCCCCAAGAAGTCCACACTATCTAACCAGAAGGCATACTTGGAGAATTTGGCGAAAAGCTGATGCTCCCTCAAGGTCTGCAGTGAAATCCGCAGGTGCTGCTCGTGCTCCTCTCTACTCCGAGAATACACCAAGATATCGTCAAAAACCACCATAATGAACAGATCAAGATACGGCCGGAAATACGGTTCACCAAATCCATAAATGCTGTTGGCGCGTTGGTGAGTCCAAACGACATCACCAAAAACTCATAATGGCCGTAACGTGTGCGGAAAGCTGTCCTAGGAATGTCCTCCTGTCGAACCCGCAGCTGATGATAGCCCGATCGTAAATCGATCCTCGAAAAGTATCCTGCAACTGACCCTTCAACTCTCTAAATTCCACCGGGGCCATCCAATAAAGCGGTACCGAAATAGGTCCCGTGCCAGGAACCCAATCAAAGCAGAAGAATTATCACGCTCGGGCGGTCGTCCAGGAAGCTCGCCAGGGAACACATCAGGGAACTCGCTACCAACCGGAACCTGATCCAAAAGAACCTCTATAGCCCTAGTATCGCAACATATGCGAGAAATCCTTGACATCCCTTCCGCAAAAGCTGTCCAGCGCGAACCGAAGAAATCACACTGTGAAGGGTGGCACTACGGTCCCCCTAACACAACAACAACCGACTTGCCGGGAAAACAAAATCGAACTGTCTTCTCGCGGCAGTCAACAGAAGCATAGCACGTGGCTAACCAATCCATGCCCAAAAGAACGTCGAAGTCCAACATCTCATGAAGGATCGAAACGACCGGCAACTCTCTCTCGCCGATACAGATGGTACAGGATCGGAACACGTGCCTAACAACAAACGACTCTCCCGCAGGAGTAGTCACAACTAGCGGTTGACCAAGCAAACCGGACTCTCTACTCAAACTCAGCACAAGGGGTGTGGATACATACGGGTACGTGGAAACATATGAGCACAAGGATCCGGATCAAACAATACGTGTGCAACAAAGGACAAACTGAAAGAGTACCTGAAACCGTAGCATCGGACACCCGCGCGTCCCGATGAGTCGAAGCGAAAACTTGTGCCTGTCCTTCATTTGCGACTGACCGAGCTCCTCCTCTACTAGCCTGACCCCTCTGTGCAAACCCTCCGCGTCCACGACGTCTCAGAACACGACCCTGACGTGCTGTGAAGAAACACTGCCTGATGAGGTGTTGAAGGCTTCCGCATCGTAAACACCTACGCGCTGAATGTCGTCCTGCCTGGGGATGGAAGCCAAACGACTGTCCTCGTCCTAAGCCTCTGCTCTGGGCTGGTACACTAGTATAATTCCACAACCGTTCCGGAATTCTCACGGTCTCTGGAAGACGTGTCTCGTACACGGGAGCTGCCTCCACCGGTGCTATGTAGGGGACGGAATACTGCATGATGATTGCAAGGAACAACTGGGTAACAGGGGTGGCAACCACCTGTCGCTGCGCTCGAACGACCTCTATCAATGAGCTCATCGCCTGGCATAGGCCCTGCATCTCTACCACTAATCTAGCGATCTGAGCTGCCGTAGGGGAAACAATCTGTCCTGGTGCAACAGGAGTACTACTCGGATTAGTCCTTGTCTCAGATGAATCATCTCGAACTTCGGCCCTCGCGGCCGCTCTCTGTGCCCTCGTAGTCCTTGGCGGCATATTGGCTATCAAAAACAACAGGATTCGATAAGGATACGGAAATCGAATCGCAAGAATGTATATACTCAAGGAGGAATTTAAATCAACAAGTCCTAAGGTCGCGTAGGCGAGGTACCGTGTCGTGAGTATGCCGCGGAACATACACACGCTACGCTACCCTGCCGCAGCTACCTACTCCATCATACCAGGGTCGTCCTACACTCCGAAAGGTAAAACCTGGCTCTGATACCAACTTTGTCACGACCCGAAGTTTGGCCCGTGACCGGCACTTAACCACGTAACGTCTACAGGCGTAACGCGACTAAGTGAACCGAAAACCCAGAAATCAAACCAGTGAAAGTATAGAGTGATAGAAGTTTTAAAGGAAGCAATAACTAAAACATGATAAGAAACTAAGTAAACAATCTCCAAGAAAACAATATACGACGCCGTAGCGAAAATCAAGATCCACAAGTGGGAACATCACAGATAGAATAAACTGCAAGTACAGCCGGCTCACAACGAGCTCGACACCAGAATACAAAATAGTACAACATCGTCCTCACACTGTTTCTAAGTCAAATACATACATGGTAGATGGAGAATACTAGATACAACAATGTACATACTGAAAGATAAACAGATACTGCACAAAACCCACCTATCAGCAAAAGAGCTAGCACACCAACTGTGGGGGTATCTGTGCCAAAAGGTGCAAAGCAGCCTGCCGCGACTACTCCGAAGGGCAACCTGCAAACACTGTGGCACAACGGGGGTGAGTTGCCAACTCGTGAATAGAGATAACATATAAAGGTAATCGCAGCATGTACGTACTACACTACTCTATCATATGCCAACAGATGATATCAATATGGGATGAACAGTATGTGCAATAATCATGTAAGTGCTCTATAGGGTCCTGTACTACCATATGAGGTACAAATGCTCTAACAGGTAATGCATCTACAGGATGAGGTACAAAAGTAATGCTGAGCAGGGGCAATATAATATCTACACGGAATGTCAACGTGGAACATATATAATTGGCTTCTCAATGCACCCAGATCTCCCAAAACTAGCTCATGCGCCAGCACTCTCCTCGGCCCTCAATCCTGTACATCTCTGAGAATCCCGAGTGCCCAACATCGGCACCCAAATATCATAAATACTCGTGTCTAGCATCGACACGCAAAACATCCTGTATCGGGCATCCGTCATTCCGGGTCAGCCCTCTCTCAAAGTATATATCGGGAATCCGTCAGTCCGGGTCATCCCTCTCTCAATACATCGGGCATCCGTCATTCCGGGTCAGCCCTATATCAATCCATCGGGCATCCGTCAGTCCGGGTCAGCCCTCTCTCAAAGTATATATCGGGAATCCGTCAGTCCGGGTCATCCCTCTCTCAATACATCGGGCATCCGTCATTCCGGGTCAGCCCTATATCAATCCATCGAGCATCCGTCAGTCCGGGTCAGCCCTCTCTCAAAGTATATATCGGGAATCCGTCAGTCCGGGTCATCCCTCTCTCAATACATCGGGCATCCGTCATTCCGGGTCAGCCCTATATCAATCCATCGGGCATCTGTCAGTCCGGGTCAGCCCTCTCTCAAAGTATATATCGGGAATCCGTCAGTCCGGGTCATCCTTCTCTCAATACATCGAGCATTCGTCATTCCGGGTCAGCCCTCTCTCAGTACATCCTCTAGCACCGAGAAAACACGGGGCGGCGCCCCAAATATCATATCAAGGGAACCGGGTTTTTAAATGATTACGTATTTAAAAAGGCCACGGTTCCCAAATCCAGAAATCACATGAAATCCCAACCAATAATACAAGTAATTGTGATGTGATATGTGCATCAAGTATGTATATCAAGTCATGTCACATAAAAATGAGCTACAATGCAATGATCCAATGTGATATAGGTTTCAAGTATGAATATCAAGTCATGTCACATATAGATAAGCTACAATGCAATGATCCAATGTGATATAGGTTTCAAGTATGAATATCAAGTCATGTCACATATAGATAAGCTACAATGCAATGATCCAATGTGATATAGGTTTCAAGTATGAAATGTCAAGTCATGTCACATATAGATAAGCTACAATGCAATGATCCAATGTGATATAGGTTTCAAGTATGCAATGTCAAGTCATGTCACATATAGATAAGCTACAATGCAATGATCCAATGTGATATAGGTTTCAAGTATGCAATGTACTAGCTAGTAACCATGAACATGCAATATATATATAGGGAACACTATAAGGTCCTATCAGCCCTGACGTAGAACGCCATGCGGGCGATATCCCCGTAGATGTGAAATCTACTCACCGCAGTCCCTCGCTAGGTGTAGCCAACAACCTGCTTCCCTTTCTTCACTGCGTCCGCCGTACTCGCCTGCGAACCTAGAATTACACAATATATCATATGTAAGCTCGAAATCACACAAACGCGACATTAAAGCTAAACTAGTAACTCGTGTCGCGAATCAAGCGCGCGTGTGCGCGATACGCTAAAACGTGTGGTTACGTGTCTGAAATCACTCCGACGCGTCGCGATACGCAGAAACCCAAAACCCACACACACGTATCACGCGTGTCGCGAAAGGTTGAAAATACGGGAAAATAGGTATTCTACCCCAGATTTTGATACAGGAAAGATATTGGAAAAATATATATACCAAAATAACCCACATACAAGCAGAGACCCACACCCCAAACCCCAACCCAAATCTCCCCTATCTGGCCGCAATTTGCGGCCAGAATGCCAATTTCGGCGGCCAGACTTGGGAGTTGGGTTCCCAGGTTTGGTTGGTGCACTCAATTCTCCCCATACATGCTATAATAACATCTAGATTTCTACTGAAAAGTCTCGGGTAGTAGCAGATTTCCTACAGTGCCTAATATCAGTTCAAATCACACAATTTGCACAAAACTGGGACTTTATGGTATTTTGATGAAATCTGAAACAAACCTAGGTCTAATCCCACACTAATAACTTATTAACCAGCTAATCAAGCCACAACAACACAAATTTAACATATTACACAAACCCCCCCCCTTCAATAGCACTAAAAGGCACAAAAATATGATATTTCTAAACTAAACATGCAAGTTATGAAAATTGGTGGTAGGATTGGGATTTATACCTTCAAATGACCTTAGAGACACCAAAAGTTTCAGCTTTACCCTCAGTTGTGCAGATTAGCTCCCCAAACTCCTCAAAAAGTTCACTTTTCTTAAGGTTTAGTGAAGAAAAGGGTTGATTGAGTAGGGTTTTTGGTGTAGGATTCAAAGAGGAATGAAAAGAGATAGAAGAGAGGAAGAGAGAGATGTTTGTTCTGCTGATTTTCTGCAGGAAGTGCAGAAAATGATTGGAAGAGAGAGAGAAGAGAGAAGAAAAAGTCCAAAAAAAGTCAAGGCCTCACCTAACACCATACTCCCTTGTTTTATTAGGATTTTTGACTTATAAAAGAATGGTTTAGTTGATAAAATGATGGGGAAAAATAATAAACTTGTAACCATGCACAAAAGAATGGTTAACAAGTTACAAGAAAAGTCTAAGCATGCAAGGTGCACACTACAAGGAAAGTTTCCAATATGCTAACACTACCTATAACAACTACAAATCCTATGAACACACAAATATAAAAACATGCACGACTTCTAATTATCACCAACACCATCAATCGAAAATTTCAAAGTGTTACACCATACCTTCGGGTCGTGACAAGACGATTTTTCTTACTTCATTACTTTTACTGATGATTTCTCAAGATTTGGTCATTTGATTTTATTGAAGCATAAGTCTGAAGCTTTCAAGAAATTCACTGAGTACAAACTTGAAGTAGAAAAAAACCGGGTTGAGTATCAAGATGCTTCGATCAGATCGAGGTGGTGAGTACCTCAGTACAAAGTTTGCAGACTTTCTAAAAGAGAATGGGATTCTCTCTCAGCTCACTCCTTACACACCACAGCACAACGGTGTGTCAGAACGTCGGAATCGGACCCTATTAAATATGGTTCATTCCATGATGAGTGATACTGAGTTACCTGTCTCATTTTGGGGACATGCATTGAAGACTGCAGCGTTTCTATTGAACAGGGTTCCGACCAAAACTGTGTTTACCACGCCATATGAGATATGGCATGGGAAGAGACCATCTCTTAAACGAGTTAAGATTTGGGGTTGTCCGGCCTATGTCAAAAAGCAAAATCCGGACAAACTCGAGACACGGTCAGTGATGTGTAAGTTTGTAGGATATCCAAATAATTCATATGGATATCTATTCTACAACAAGGAGGAACAAAAGGTGTTTGTTTCTCAGTATGCCACATTTTTAGAAAAAGATTTTTTTAGAAATGATATAGATGGAAATGTGGTAGATCTAGAAAAGGTTCTAAAGACACAAGTTACTAATGTCGACTTGGTTGAAACGGCTATTGCAACAGAAACTAATGAACCTCAACAACTCCGTAGATCTGGTAGGACTTCTCGCCCACCGAAGAGATACTACGGTTTTCGCATTGATGGTGATAGAGAAGATTGCATCATGGAGGATGATGATTCTACCAGTTTTTCAGCAAGCTATCACGAGTGGAGACTCTGTGAAGTGGCTGGATGCCATGAGATCTGAAATGGAGTCTATGTACACCAACAAAGTATGGACTTTGTACGTTGTACCCCCTGGGGTAAAACTCGTGGGGTGCAAATGGATCTTTAAAAGAAAGATTGGTGTAGATGGGCAGGTGGAGACCTATAAGGCAAGACTTGTGGCGAAAGGATTTCGTCAAAGACCATTTCTGGACTATGACGAAACTTTTTCTCCCGTAGCCATTCTTAAATCCATTCGGATCCTACTTGCTATTGCTGCTCACTACGACTATGAAATCTGGCAGATGGACGTTAAAACTGCATTTCTAAATGGTGATTTAGAAGAATGCATTTATATGGATCAGCCAGAGGGTTTCGTTGACAGTGGGAGCAGCAGGAAAGCATATAGATTGCTCAAATCCATTTATGGATTAAAGCAGGCATCACAAAGTTGGAACATCTGTTTTGATGATGTTATCAAAGAGTTTGATTTCATCAAAAATCCAGATGAACCTTGTGTTTATAAAAAAGCTGTAGGGAGAGCTGTCACATTCCTCGTATTGTACGTGGATGACATTCTTCTGATAGAAAATGATATTCATATGCTACAGTTGGTCAAATCATTCTTATCACAAATGTTCTCCATGAAGGACCTGGGTGATGCCACGTACATATTAGGCATTCGGATCTATTGGGATAGATCCAAAAGGTTATTGGGATTGTCCCAAACCAGGTACATCAACACCATCCTATAGAGGTTTAGAATGGAAGACTCCAAGCGGGGTGCCTTACCCGCTTGCCATGGAGTCACTCTCTCCAAGGAATTTTGCCCAAAGACCGATGAAGAGAGAGCTCGCATGGGCATTATACCCTATGCTTCAACCGTAGGATCTATAATGTATGTGATGTTGTGTACATGCCCTGATGTAGCTTATGCACTATGTGTAGTAAGCAGGTATCAGTCCAACCCAGGGGAGAATCACTGGATAGCTGTGAAGAACATTCTTAAGTACTTGCGAAGGACTAAAGAATTGTTCTTGGTGTATGGCATCGGAGATCTCCAAATGGAGGCCTTTATCGATTCGAGCTTCCAGAGTGATAAGGACGACAGCAAATCTATCTCTGGGTTTGTATTTACTCTCAATGGATGGGCGGTGAGTTGGAAGAGTTCCAAACAGGACACCGTTGCAGACTCTACGATGGAAGCTGAATACATTGCTGCAAATGATGCCGCAAAGGAAGCAGTCTGGCTGAGGAAGTTCATCTCGAAGCTAGGAGTAGTTCCAACCATTATTGATCTAATACCATTGTATCGTGATAATAATAGGGCTATGACATTAGCCAAGGAGCCCAGGTCCCATCAGCGGTCCAGACACATCCTAAAGCGATATCATTTGATTCGGTAGATAGTTGATCGCCGCGAGATCAAGATTCAGAGAGTAGATACAAAGAATAACACCACGGATCCACTCACCAAGGCCCTCCCTCAGCCATAGCATGAGCGACTTTTTGAGATGTTGGGTATGAGATACGCCAATAACTGGCCTTAGTGCAAGTGGGAGATTGTCGGATATATGTATGCCCTAGAGGCCATTATTTGATAGTGGATGTATTTATACATGTATATATATATATATTCATAGGACTTTCTTGCTCGACATGATAGTATGCTATCTGGTTACTCTTTATCAGACATGTTCACTTGATCATGCTTTTATTCATTTGTACATGTTGATAAAGCCCTGAGGATATTTGCTTGACTACTGTGACTGTGATGTAGATCATACTAGTGGGACATATGTAGCTTATAAGCATAGCCTAAAATGTCCCTAGTCGTTGGTGTATCAAGACGGGGCATCGATATTCCAGAGTAGACTAGTGTATATGATACTAGACCCATAAGATGGGCGATGGATGATCCTATATCCATTGGTGTTTGACACCGAGATTGTATACAGGTGCTCAGTGGAGACTGGGTACACTGGACGGACTCGCCGAGAACTCCTATATGGTATTATATCTATCGTCGGATAGCAGTTCTCGGGTGATACTGGTACAGGTTAGTCTGTAGACCAGAGATTGTCATAAAGTCTCATGTGTTCTCCCACTGTGCTTTGATTTCCACCCTACCACAGCTCTTCTGAGTCGTGCAAACAGGTGGCTTTGGGTACAGCCCCAGACATGCGGAGGCAATGAGCGATAGGAGGGGTTTCGTCTCTCCCGGTATTGGGGGTTGATTTTGCGCTGTGCTCGATTGTCTATATCAGCAAGTCCCTGGCCAGGGCTGATGAGATTTACTGATAAGTGTTATCAGTAGTTCCTCGAACTGTTATAGGCCATACATCGATATGACTTATTAAGTTATTGGGGTCGAAGATGCCATCCCTAGACTCGGTATGCAGCATATCTGATGAAGAGACTAGACTGTACGGTAAGTGTTACCGGTTGGGTGGACAGGTGTTTTGACTGGTTCGCTTGTTTTTCTTCTGCTCGCTCAATACCCGGATGGCCGTTACGTTTAGCTGACCGCTTGCGGCTTGTGGGTGTTTGATATGATCATCGCCTACTGCCGGCGTATTGATGAGTTTTAGAGTCCCACAAAGGGGTTACCTAGCTCAGGAGAAATGATGTGGGGGTGCATATGGTGATATGCACGCATGCCTGATTAAATGCGTGTATGTGATACCGCATTATAATCTGGCGTTTTCTTTTGGTCGGGTCATATGTGATATGACCGGTATATTAAATCAATTGTTGATTTAATATTAATGACCATTAGTATTTTCACTTATAACATTTTCTTTATTTATTGTATGCATGAATGTATGTATGTACATATGTTGATGTGTATGCACACATGCATGCATACAAGTGTCATGGTGATGATACATTGGAGTTGGCTGTGCAAGAATCACATGGTTTGGATATTTATTTATTTTGATTATTGATTAAAGAATTAATTAGGATTATATCATGGTTGCTTTGTTTCTACACACTTCCATTGTTAACTTTGACTTGAACAATGGTTTAATCTCTACACTTAAACCACGGTTTAATCTCTACACTTAACCATGATTTAATCACTACACTTATTCTTTAACCCAATAACAAAATATCTAGATATTTTTTACCTTGGTTATGAGTGAGTGTGACCCTCTCTCATATATTCATTATTCATTTCATTTTGGCATAACAATTATCTTGAGCTTGCTTAGCCTTCTCCTTCTTCTTCCTCCTCAAAAGCTTACTACCTCCATTAAAGTGAGTTAAGGAGAAAAAAACAAAAGATTTTTAAGTGAGATTCAAACCCACATCACCAATCTACACTAGTTTAGCCCACTAGTTCAGGTTGTTTTGCATCACTTCTACTTTATTCTAGTGAAGTAAGGAGCTTGAGCCAAGGTACTCCGCGGTGGATCGTCATGGACAACGAAGGACTCAAGCGGACCTGTCCAAACACCGAGTTGATCCAAGGAGTCTCAAATGGGAGATCTATAAAGGTTGTACTTCTCATCTATTAGTGTTAGACTCCCCTTGTTGTAGTATGTGATACTATATTGTTACTTTAAATTTCTAGTTTGATCCTAGGCTAGTTTGCTTAGCACCAAAAAATTTAATTGTAGCATGTTTGATGCAAGACAAACCCTTGTGTGGTGCTAGGTAAACCCAACAAGTATGCTATCTGGTTTGTCTTTATCATCATGTACATTCATTATGTGGTATTACAGATCACTATTATATGTTGATAGAGCCCATAAGATTCTTGCTTGACTACCATTATTATGATGGCGATCATATACGTGGGAGCTGAGTTGTCTATAAGCACATCCTTATATGTCCCTAGTCAAGGGAGTATCGAGACTGGACATTGATACTCCAGAGTAGACTAGTGTGTACTTATCGAGACCCTGACGAGGGTCGGTGGCCGGTCTCACAAGCCATTGGTGTCAGTTAGTCACCTGAGATAGTATACAGGTGCTTATTGGGTTATGAGTACACTGGACGGACTCGCCGGGAACATGCTAGTTGGTATTATACCTATTGTCAGATAGCAGTTCCCAGGTGACATGTGTACAGGTTAGTCTGTCGACCTGATATCGTTATTTGTCTCATGTGAGTTCCCACTGTGCTTTGATTACTACCCTACCACGGCTCAAAGGAGTCGTGCAAACAGGTTTTAGTTGGGTACAGTCCCGAGCCACATGGAGGCAGTGAGCGGATCGTTGGGGATTCGTCTCTCTCGGTATTGGGGGTTGATGTCGCATTGTGCACGGGTGGCCATCACCAGAAATGCTTGGCTAAGGTGGACGAGAATTACTGATTTGGATCAGTAGTTTCTCAGGTGGTGATGGGCTTCATACCAACATGAAATGTCACGTTATTAGGAGTCTGATTTTATCCACTCTCTATACTCGATATGCGATACTCCTAGACGAACAGACCAGATTCGACGCATATTGTCACGGACATGCTCAGTAGGGATTCATATGAGTTTGCTCATCGGCCTTTCTTTCGCTCAATACCTGGGTAGCCGTTATGTACAGCTAGTGCCGCTAACGTGCTTGTGGTTAAACCCACTGCCAGCATATTGACGAGTCTTTAGAGTCCCACACAGAAGGTTTCCTTGCTTCGGGTGAAACGATGTAGAGGCCATATGGTTTTGCGGCAGGGTTCGATCATGTACGTGCACTTGTGCACGTATGATGATTCGGACGGTTTATACTAGTGGCTTTGGTTTAAGCCGAATTCTAGTATTATATTGTTGGATTATTTTCGTCTCATTGTATTCGTATTTTGTCAGAATACAGATACGGGTATGTACATACGGATGAGGGTATTCTTGTAATTCATTACAAGGTGCTTCTAGAAGAAGACACTTCATAATGTTTAATAACCATTTGGTTAAATGGTTATTTGAGGTGGAGGATGAGGTGTCCTTGTCTTTAATTGATGGCATGGCTCACTTGGTGACTCATGGGGTGACTCATGGTCACTATTCTAGCATGCTTGATATTTAGTTTGTGTCGTGAGATATTTCTTTGGTGGATGACTCATTTTTCATATGCTCACAACACTTAGCCATTTTCTTTAGTTGCTTTATGCTTCACACTCTCATCTCCTCATGCTTCTTCTTCCTCTACCTCCACCCTAAAAGTCTCATATGTTGAGAAGCCTAGGGTGTTTAGAGACAAATCAATCCATCATTAGACTCTACATCTTCTAGCTATCTAGTTTAGCGAACTAGATACCCTAGTTACCTCGACTACGAGGTTGGAGCTCGATTCATAGACTCTCAGGTGGATCATCTTCGATGGAGGGAGATCAGAGATCAAGCTTGATCATGGAGACCTCTAGGAGCTTGGGATGATGGTTAAAGACCGAAGGATACAGATCATTCACTATAACCTTTCTAAACTCCTCTATATGTTTGCTAGCTTAAGGTTAATGGTAGATTCGTAGTATCGAGTTGTTCTAGCACCAGTTTTATAAAATTTTTGTTCCACAGTCGGCCACGGATTGATGGCCATGGCACTGGCATAACCCAGCATGCAGTCCTTCTGCCAATACCCTCTCCCGTGACAATAGAAACATTCTTCCTTCCCTACTGTTAGCCCCGAAACTTTTGTCCTATCCTTTCCCTCTACCTTACTGACACCGCCTTTCGGCTTGGTGGAGGCCTTCTTCTTCTCTCCCTTGGGTTCCGTCTTGGATCTAGAAGAGGAAGATTCCCCATTAAGTAGAACAGGTGTCTCCGTGGATTTCTGCAGGGTGCCATCTGCACTCCTCAACATGTTAAGGAGTTCTAGAAGTGAAACTTCTTTACCCGGAATATTGAAATTCAAGATAAACTGGGCGTAGGTAGAAGGGAGGGACTGTAGAATTAAGTCAGTAAATAACTCGTTCTCCAACGTGGTCCCAAGGTCCGTGAGCTTTTTAATATAGCTAATCATCGTAAGGTCATGGTCCACAAAAGATGACCCGACAGCCAACCTCACATGAAAAAATTTCTTCGAGGTCTCATATCTTGTGATACGAGATTGCTCTCCATTTAAATCCTTGGTATGGAAGAAGATGAAAACTAAGTCCATCTTCTCGTGCTGCCTCTGGTGTTCATTATCCATTGAGACCAGCACGAGGCTCTTGGCTTTCGCACTGTCTTTTTCCCATGTCTTACGAATTTCAACATCCGCGACGGTGGAATCTGGACCTGGGACGGCGGGGCTTTGGTACTAAGGAGGTTGCCCAGCTTGTCATAGGTTATGGCCATCTGGACATTCCTTAGCCAATCTTTATAGTTTGGCCCAGTCAATTTATTATTATCTAGCAATAACTTAAGCCCGGTCATTTTGGTCGCTGCAATTAGGGGAGAGAGAAGAAATACTCAGCATGATGCTCTTGCAAATTTAGATTGGTTATTAATTTATCTGAACAGGATGACTCTCACTGTCTCTCGAATCCTCCTTCAAACCATAAAAGAAGAATTAGTCGGGATTAATCACACCCTACAATTCTTGCTTAACCTTTTAGCCAGGCTAGTGTCGGTACTTCGAGGGAGGTTTTACAACGCTTTCGCGAAGTTCCTTAATTAAATAACTTCTTTTCCTTGGAGGCGTAGCCCTACTAACACCGTTCTAGACACCTACTTAGTTTATAGCATTGATTGCAAAGTGAAAAATTCTCCCGTGGAGTAGCGGATACTCTCACTAGGATCGGTACCCAAATATCATCAAGTGACAACCTTGAAGGAATCCTACCAAAATTATTGTAAGCCGATGTTGCACACCCTGCGGGTTCACGGGGAGGCAGAATTTTCAAAAAATGATTTTAATGAACTACACAACACCGGCTAACTCCAGGATCTATTTGAAAACCTTAACTAACTAAACTACTAGGAGGTTTAGCCACTCGCTAAGAGTGTTATACCTCCGTGTACTAGTCCTTCGGGTCTTCTTTTCCTCCTCTCCTTAGATCCTAGAAGTATGGATCGAGCTTGCGACGTCGGCCTCCTCACGTCAAAGATGATCCACTCGGGAGTATGTGCTTTGAGCTCCAACCTCTAAACCGAGATAACTAGGATAAATGGTTCACTGATCCAAGTAGCCTAGGTGAAATAGAGAAAGTCTAATGGATTGTATTATTCTCACTAAACCCTTTGTTTCACAACACATGTTAGTGTAAGGGTTAAAGGAAGAAGGAGATGAAACTTAGGAGAGAGAAAGCGAAATGAGAAATGAGCCAGGGTTGTGAAGTCTGAATGGCTTAAGAATTTCAATAATGAAGTAACCATTATTTTCACATAGAAAATAATAACCATACTTCAATAGTGCATCCAAACCAATAAACAATTCCTTGAGCCATGCTTTACACCATGCTACATATGTCTCTAAATATCCACCTCATCTCTATTTTCCAAAATAGATAAACCAAGAATACCCTCACCGTATATACATACCCGTATTCGTATTCCGAAAAATACGAATACAATGAGACGATAATAATCCAATAATACAATACTAGGATCCGACGAAAACCAAAGCCCACTAGTATTGTCCGCCCGAACATCATCCATGTACTAGTACACGTATGTGATCGTAGCCTTGCCGTAAAACCATACGGCCTCTACATCTTTTGCCCGAAGAAGGGAAACACTCTGTATGGGACTCTAAAGACTCGACAGTATCCTGGCAGTGGGCTTAATGATAAGCACATCAGCGGTACTAGCTGCACGTAACAGTTACCCAGGTATCTGTCGATAGAAGGACGATGAGCAAACTCATCCGAACTCCTACTGAGTCTATCTGTGACAATCTCTGTACAGTCTGGTCTGTTCGTCTAAGATACTCGCATATCGGACCTAGGGCAATAGTAAACGTCAGACCCCTAACAGCCTAATAAGTCATGATGGAGGAGAGCCCAATACACCCTGAGAAACTACTGGTGTTCCTACCAGTATTTCTCGACTTCCCTGACCAGGGACTTTGTGTAATGGCTTTCCGAACACTGCGCGATATCAACCCCCAATACCGGGAGAGATGAATCCTATCTTACCGCTACTGCCTCCAAGTGCTTCGGGACTACACCCAACTACTACTTATTTGCATGACTCCTTTGAGCTGTGGTAGGGTAGTAATCAAAGTGCAGAAGGAACACACTCGGGACGAAGTAGCGATGTCAAGTCAACGGACCAACCTATACTCATGTTACCTGGGAACTGCTTCCTGACGATAGGTATAATACCAACAAGCAGTTCCCTGCGAGTCCTTTCCAGAGTAACTCATATCCTAATGAGCACTAGTATACTATTTCCAGTACGACGTACTAATGGATGTGGGACAGACCATCTTCCCTGCTGGGATGAGAAGCGTATACACTAATCTACTCTGGAGTATCGATGCCCCATCTTGATAATCTTACGACTAGAGACCTGTATAAAGATGCGCTTATAGACTACCCAGCCCCCACTAGTGTGACTGCCATCACAACGCTGGTAGTCAAGCAAATATCCTAAGGGCTCTACCAATATGTATAAGCAATATGCTACAAGAAACATATTCACATATTGAGGTAGATACAAACCAAGTAGCATACTACTATATCGAGCAAGACTGTTATTATAACTGTGAATATCCCAAGCTTCCAATATGTAATATATAATCCAGTATGATACAATAATTGCCTCTAGGGCACATCTCACTAACAATCTCCCACTTGCACTAAGGCCATGTATTGACATATCGCAGACCTATCATCTCGACTAATTTCTCGAACCGCGTCTGAGGGATGGCCTTTGTGGTGGATTAGCAGTGTTGTTCTCTGAGTCTACTCTCCGCACCTCAAACTCCTGGCGATCAACGATCTCCCTGATCAGGTGGTACTTCCTCAAGATGTTTCTGGACTTCTGATAGGACCTTGGTTCCTTCGCTAAAGCTATAGCTCCGTTGTTGTCATAATACAGAGGTATTGGATCAACAATGGATGGAACTACCTAAAGTTTTGTCATGAATTTCCTGATCCAGACTGCTTCTTTCGTGGCATCACATGCAGCGATATACTCCGCTTCTATGGTCAAGTCAGCAACGGTGTCCTGCTTGGAGCTCTTCCAATATACCGCCCCTCCATTAAGGGTAAAGACATAACCCGACATGGACCTGGAGTCATCCTTGTCACTGTGGAAGATAGAGTCGGAGAAGGCCTCGATCTAGAGGTCTTCTCTGACGTACACCAAGAACATCTCCTTGGTCCTTCTTAGGTACTTGAGAATGTTCTTCACTGCTATCCAGTGCTTCTCTCCTGGGTTCGACTGATTCCTGCTTACAACGCTCAGGACGTAAGCTACATCTGGTCTAGTAAACAAGATCACATACATTATAGAGCCTACTACAGAAGCGTAGGGTATAATAGACATGTGATCCCTTTCTAAATCAGTCTTGGGAGACATATCTTTGGAGAGGGTGATTCCATGACAAGACGGAAGATTACCGTGCTTTGAATCTTCCATACTGAATCTTTTGAGTATGGTGTCGATGTACCTTGACTGTGAAAGTCCCAATATCCGTTTAGATCTATCACGATAGATCTGGATCCCCAAAATGTAAGAGGTATCACCCAGGTCCTTCATGGAGAACCTTTGTGACAAGAATCTCTTGACTGATTGTAGCATATGAATTTCATTTCCTATCAAGAGAATTTCATCCATGTACAAGATGAGGAATACCACAGTTCTCGCTATAATTTTACTATAGATGCATGGTTCATCTGGATTTTTGATAAAGTCAAATTCTTTGACCGTCTCATCAAAACAGATGTTCCAACTCCGCGATGCCTACTTTAATCCATAAATGGATTTAAGCAACTTGCACACTCTTCCGCTATTCCCACTCTCTATGAAACCCTCCGGCTGATCCATATAGGCACACTCTTCCAAATTTCCATTTAGAAAAGTGGTCTTTACGTCTATCTGCCAAATCTCATAATCGTGGAAGGCAGTAATGGCAAGAAAGATCCGAATGGATTTGAGCACAGCCACTGGAGAAAAGATTTCATCATAGTCCAAACCAGGTCTTTAACGAAAACCTTTTGCAACAAGTCTAGTCTTATAGGTTTCAACCTGTCCATCTACACCAATCTTCTTTCTGAAGATCCATTTGCAGCCTACGGGTTTTACCCCTTCTGGAGCAATGTCCAAAGTCCATACTTTATTGGTGTACATGGACTCCATTTCGGCCCGCATTGTATCCATTCATTTTACCGAGTCTCTACTCTGAATGGCTTGCTGGAAGATAGTTGGCTCATCATCGTCGATGATGCAATCCTCTCTATCCCCGTCTATGAGAAAACCGTAGTATCTCTCGGACGAATGAGACTGCCTACTAGTCCTGCTGAGTGGCGCGGGGATGTCCGGTTCTTTCGAAACTTCTGGTTCCACCATGCTTTCAGTAATAGCTTGTGGTCTGGAATTTCTTCCAGTTCTATTGCGCTCCCACTTATCACTTTTTCTAAAAATTGGGTTTCCAAAAGGTGGGCATGTCGAGAAATAAAGACCTTTTGTTTCTCTGCATAATAGAAAAGATACCCCCTGGAGTTCTTTGGGTATCTCATAAACTTACACAGTACTGAGTGTGCCTCGAACTTGTCCGCATGTAGCTTTTTTACAAAAGATGGATATCTCCATATCTTCAAATACTGAATAGAGGGTTTCTTCCCACTCTATATCTGATATGGTGTGGTAGGCACAGTCTTGGTAGGAACCTTGTTCAAAAGAAATGCAGCTGATTCTAATGCATAGCCCTAAAAGGATCGCGGTAACTCAACATTACTCATTATGGAACGTACCATATCCAATAATGTTATGTTCCGTCTTTCTGATACACCGTTGTGCTGAGGTGTGTATGGAGGAGTAAAATTAGAGAGAATTCCATTCTCTTTTAAGTAGTCTAAGAACTCGGCACTTAAGTTTTCACCACCTCGATCAGATCTAAATGCCTTGATACTTTTACCGATTTGTTTTTCCAGTTCATTCTTATATTCCCAGAATTTCTCAAAGGCCTCGGATTTATGTTTTATCAAGAATACATGTCCATACTTTGAGAAATCATCCGTAAAAGAAATGAGGTGGGAATAACCACTTCTTGCATGTGTAGACATTGAACCACACACATCGCTGTGTATGAGTCCCAAGAGCTCGCTCGCTCTTTCTCCATGTCCAGTGAACGGAGTCTTTGTCATCTTGCCTTTGAGACATGATTGACAAGTTGCATAGGACTGATATTCGAACGGATCCAAATATTCTTTTTTATGTAATTTCATCAATCGTGTTTCATTGTTGTGACCCAGTCTACAATGCCATAAGAAAGCCTGATTTAATTCTGGAGACTTTCTTTTAAGTGTGTTCTGGACATTGAAAACCTGAGCTTGATTTAATACGTATATACCATTATCTAGTGTACCTGACCCAATCAAGACTTGATTTATGTGGATGTTTACAACATCGCTTACAAATGTAAAATCATAAATTTCTTTAGAAAGTAAAGATACAGAGATGATATTACATGTCAGACTTGGTACACACAAACAGTTATGTAAAATCGAAATCTGCCCACTTGTCAATCCTAGGTGATATTCCCCTACGATGTCACGACCCGAAATATTAGCTTTGTGACCGGCACCTGAATCATGCCACGTCTAAAGGCGTAACGTAAATCAAGTAAGCCGAAACCCAGAAATCTAAACCTTTTTAAGAAAATAAAAGAGGTGAAGTTTTGAAATAAAGGTATGGTAAAAATCCAAAGTTTTCTTAAATGCATAAGAAATGGAACATGAAAATGCAAGTAAATTTTACTAGTTGAAAACATGTTTTGTCTTCTTAAAAATTTGGGCAGCACCTCTTTTGTATATTTTGATCCAAAACCACATATACAAGATAATATAAAAGGCATCCCCCAAGTAGGAGCTAACTCTTCCCCAATCGGCGGATTCACAACCACGCAAGTCATAAAATAAGTATTCGACACCCAATGGCGAAGATCAACACCAAAAAGATAATGTAAAGCAAGACATCAAACCCACCAAGCGAACATATACCCTCGCTCTAAGTCTCACAACCAAAAGTCTCACTAAGTTTTACTACATAAACAAATACTAGTTTCTGATTTGATGGAGTTAACTAAATACAACAGGAATAATAAATACAAGAGCGGTACGATCCAACATGTACCACCTACCAAAGCAAAATACCCTAATGCAACTATGTGCCAGCGATGCCGCTACGGATCCATGCGGTCAACCTGTAAGAACTGTGGCACAATGGGGGTGAGTTGCCAACTCGTGAGTAGAAAACATCAACAGGTAGAAATCGAATAAACGACTCCTAGGTCAACTATATCATAAAGGTAATACTATGATATCTAGGGTGACCGTATCTGCATAGGTGCCAACACTATACTCAATACCTATATGCAAGTGGATATCATCCAACCATATAACTAAAGCCTGTATGCATGTGGATCTCATCCACGTGTCCATCAATGACACAACAACGTCATGCATGTAAATATCATAAAAGCATATGCATGAAAGTATGAGGATATAAATCAATGTGTGTCCCTCGCGACACATCAAAATCATGGAACCTGAGTGTCCAGGATCGACACTCGAAATATCATGAAACCCGTGTCCAACATCGACACATAAATCCTCATATATCTCGGGCTCCGTCAGTCCAGATCGGCCCACGGGCTCCGTCTGCCGATCGGCCCTCGGGCTCTGGCAGAACGGGTCGACCCAATATCTATCTCTCGACTCCGATCGGTATCATCTGGATAACCGCAAGGTCCAACCAATCTCCGGTAGGTAGTGCTCTCCCTGCCAGGCTCATCTTCATCCCCATGAAATCTCTCTCTCGTCCCGAGGTACCATACCGGGTCCACCATGAACCCACAAACGGATCATCCACCTCATCGAATCGGGTTTCACATATCACACATCTCAGAACCGAGAAAACACATGGTGGATGCACTGAAATATCAAATTAAGAGAAACCGGGTTTTTAAAACAATACATACCTTCTATTGAAATAACCACGGTTCTCAAATCCAGAATTCTTATGAAAATAACATATCTCAATGCGTATAATCGTAAAGCATGATGTATGCGACATATAATAGAATGTAAGCATATCCGTATATCATGCAACATGAAACAGTGATGTGAACATGGGCATATCATCATAATGTGAGCATAGCAATATAATAGCATGATGTAGCAATTCTACTGTGTGAGTGACATAGCAACTATCGATGTTGAAGTGTGTGAGCCGGCCAATCTGTGTAGTGTAACATACGCATCATCGATAATGGTGTAGGTGTACTAGCACAGGTATATGTAATGCAAGGAGAATGACATGAACGTAGTATAAGGTTAATCACCAACTAAATGCTATAAGGTATATGTATCTAACATGACTGAGTCGGTGAATCTATCAATCGGCATCCAGCCTCACAACATCACGTACGGTATAATCTATCGTACGGCATCCTCTAGTCAAGGGTATGGATCAATCATCATAAACTCATCGCGTACGGTAAATCATCGTACGGTGGCATTAAAACATTAGGGATCCTATCAACCTGTAACGCTTTAGAAATTGTTTAGGCGATTATTCGTTTTTAGGTAAAATAAATTGTGTTTTCCGTAAAAACCTAGAAGCGATCATTTATCTGTGTAGATTTCACTGCACCTAGTTTAACTAGGAAATTGTTAGTTTGCGGTATTTAATGGTCACTTGAAAATTTTGGTTCACTTTAATATTTTTTTCCTTAATTAAAATATTATTATAAGTTGTTAATTATGTACTTAATTAGTGGTAATTACATTTTTGGTTTGGGTTAATTACTTCTAAGATGAATCTATGCTAATCTAATCACTAGATTAAGCTTAATCCATCCATGCAAAATATCTAGATATTTGTGTAAATAAAATGAATTTTTAAAGAAATGAAATTAGATGGATAAAGATATTATTTGCATTAATGAGCATTTATTGTTGTTTTGCACTAGAATTTTCCGCACAAATCATTAACCTTCTCCATTTTTCTTCCATGGCTGAGCCCCCTTGTGCTGCCCACTCTTTTTCTTGCCTCCTTCTCACTCTCTCCAAGCTCAAATAATTCACTAAAAATCCTCAAATAATCGCACAAACTCACAAACTAATCCCTACCCATCATTCTTCATCACTAAACAAGCATAGATCTTCTTGAAAGACTTTAGTTTGGAGGATTAAATTTGGAGTTAGTTGCTAATTCGTGTTCTCGAGGAGGTATAAAATTCTAACCCTAATCTTTATTTGTTGTGTTAAAATCTTTAAGCCAGATATTTAAATGTTTAATATATCTTTAATTGCATGTTTAGATGATTCATGATAGTTTTGTGAAGATCAAGTTAGGGTTTTGTTTAGTGAAATGGTTAAGTGTGAAGTTTAGACAAAAGAAAACTTAACCTAGTTGCAAGATTGTTAAATGATATTTTTCCTAATTATCTAATTAGCTTAATTGCAAACTAAACTTTTACTAAATCACTTTTGGGTGAGATTAAAATTGTAGTAAAGGTTTTTGTGGTTTAATCAGGCTATTATGAGATGTTTGTGTTTACTAGTTTTGGTAAAACTGGTAGTTTTGGGCTAAATTGAGGTAAAGTTGCTTACTAGATTTTCGGATAATTTAGGCGTGGGTTTCTTTTGACGTTGCGACGTTATATATATTAGATTCCACGATATATATTGAGTTGTGTTTGTACGATCGGTACGATCGGGGTCTAGGTTTGGTGGTTGTGTCATCCTAGTTAGGGTTGTGCTAATATCGTACGCGTTTTATACACTGAGTGCACAATGTGTTTATCCTGTGGACGTTATCCTTGCGTTTCATTGTCTTTGTGTTGGCGCAAGATCTTTAACCTTTTGTGTTGTGTTTGTGAAATTATAAGATCGCAGGCGAGGACTTCGGATGTTGCGATAAAGGGAATGCAAGTGGTTGGCTTTACTTAGCCAGGATCGTTTGTGACTAGATTTAACATCTATAGGGGAATCGCCCGCATGGCGTTATGCGTCTGGGCTAGATTTAATGACATGACTATTAGTTAGAAGTATATGGACATTAATTGTGCATGTGTACCTTTGTTGCATATCTCATTCCTATTTTGTATGGACTTAGTATTAATGAGACACAACACCTTTATTGACGGTTCATGTTTCACGAGTACTAATTGTATGCTACACACACCGTCGATAATTGCCATGACACGCACAACACTATACTGACGTGATACTGTATTGGGGCCATTGAGACATGATCCTTACTTCCATTTTTGCATATGAAACATAGTATACCTGTATACTCACATGCTTACACATATGACTTTCTATGGATACATACTTATATGTACACCGACTTACCTTGCTAGGGTTACATATACCTATGTTGTATTGTTTTGTCATTGAGGTGGAGTCATTGATTCTTATGCGTTGGCATATATGATAGGTAGTACACCTTGCTATACCTATATGTTTACACATATACCTGGCTATAGCTACATGTACATCTTGCATACATATTTACACATACACCCGTATGGTATTACATCATTATTGATAGGTACATGCTCATACACCTTGCTATAGTTACATGTTCACCTTTATATGATGTTGCATTTGGTTTCGGAGAATTAGGAATCGCATGATATACTTAATGATTTGTTGCAGTTAAATAGCGGATTTTCCTTTATATGCATATATTATTGTTTCATGTTGCATATATTATATTTCATGGATTTCGCATTGATATATGGTTGCCATATGATATTTTCTGGATGTTTTACTCCTGCATATATATATAAGTGGTATGGGACGCTGACATATATATGTATATATATTGTGTATATATTAGTGGTATGGGACGCTGTTATATATGTACACCTACATAATATATCCTCATAATGATTCATGCAAATATACTTATTCATTACTTGATGTTTTCTGGATTTGAGGACCGTGGTAGTTTCATGAAATTATGCATTATTTGAAAAACCCGGTTCTCTTGATATGATATTTCAGCGTCCACCATGTGTTTTCTCGGTTCTGAGATTTATGATATTACCTGATTCGAGGAGCAGTAGGAACCATCTGCGGGTACATGGTGGAGCCCGGTATGGTTCCTCGGGGAAAGATATGTTGTTCATGGTATATGCGATGAGCCTGGCGGGTGGCCATGTACCTACCGGTGACAATATTTTAGACTCGGCGGTTATCATAGGGATACTGACCGGAGTCATGTACGTATGGATACGTGGAATTTCGAGTGTCGAAGCTGGGCACTGGGGTTTCGATAGCGTATGATACGTACCTATCAGGGCCAGTCGTGGTGACAGCACCTGATAGAGGAGTATTTATGTGTCAATACTAGACACTAGTTTTCATGATGTTTTCGGGTGTCGATGTTAGACACTCAGGTTTCATGAGACTTACAGGATGTGTTTTATTCCGTACTCCTAATTTATTTGATATGTATTGCTTCATGTATTAGTAGTACCTGATAGAGTACCTTTCATGATTGTTGCATTACATATTGCCATTTATTGCTATCAGCTTGCATGTGATAAACCATCGCAGTACGTGCATACTTACGATTACCTGCATATGTTATTTACTATTCACGAGTTGGCACCCCCATTGTGTCACAGGTTTTTTGCAGGTTGTCTCTCAGGGCAGTCGTTGGCAGGGCTTTCCTTCCTATCGCATCATCTTTTGCAGCGGATACCGCTTCGGCTGATTGGATGCAGTTTTGATATAGGTGGGTTTCGCGGTTATCCGTTTATTTACATTGTATATCTTGTTGTACCTAGTACTCTCCATCTACCACTTTCATGTATTGACTTAGAGACGAGATGTGAGGATGATATTGTATATTTTTGGTGAGTTTGGATATCTTTTATGCTGTTTTATTTACATTTTCCATTTTCTTCGCTACGGCGTCGTATATCTGTTGTGGTGGTTGTTTTCCGCCTTTGGGCATGGATTTATTCCCATTGGCCATACTTTACTTATATCTTTGTATCTACCCATTTTTAGGCTAGTTTTTACAAAGGAGTTGCTGCCAAAATTTTTAAGAAAGTAAATTAGGACTTTAAAGAATTTATACTTGAGATTTTCAAAAGTTTTAACAATGTTCTTATCACTTACTAGTTTTGATGGTTTAGATTGCTGGGTTTTCGGCTTACTTGAATTTCGTTACGCCTGTAGACGTTAAGTAGTTTAAGGGCCATCACGTGCCAAATTTCGGGTTGTGACAAAGTTGGTATCAGAGCGCTAGGTTTTACATTTCGGAGTGTAGGACGACCTTGGTATGATAGAGTAGGTTGCTTAAGCAGAGTAACGTAGTGTGTATGTCCGCGGCATACTTATGACACGGTACTCCGCCTAAGTGACCTAAGTACTACTTGCTTGAAATTCTTCCCGTGATTATTTACATCCTTGTGATTCGATTTTCGTGTTCTTATCAAATCCTATTTCCATATTTATCCTTATGCCGCAGATGACTATGAGGACTCTGAGAGATGCAGCGAGAGCCGAGGTTAAATTTGACTCGTGTGGGATGAGGATTGACCACGACGGTATACTCGCTGTACAGGAGCAGATGGATCCGTCTTCGATGGAAGGCTTGAGGCAGATATGCATGACTTGCGCTAAATGATGAGGTCATTGGTTAAGACCAGTCGAGCGCAGCGACAGGAGGTTGCCACCCCTGTTACAGTTATTCCTTGCTATCAGCACACATCATTGTGTCACGTATACAACAGCAGTGGATGCAGTCCGTTTAGCTGAGGAGCGTCTTCCCGAGACCTTGGGAGTTCCGAGACCGAGGAGGATTCATGCAGGTGTATCAGCCTGGAGACAGAGGTTGAGATGCCGCGACAGATATCGTTTAGGTCGTGGGAGTAGCAGAGGCTTGGGATGAGGACAGTTGTTTAGTTCATATCCCAGAAAGATCAGCAGCCATCGCATGGATGTTTCCGGTGTGGGAGTTTCCATCACCTCGTCAGAGATTGTACCGTGGTACGCCAGAGAAGGGCAGAAGTACCATATGTTACTTTACCACCTTCACCTCAGGAAGAGTCACCTGTTGCGCCTGTTGTTGATCCGCGTCATACTTATGTTCAGAGTGGTCATGTTCGCGGAGGATTTGTTTCGAGAGTACAGGATGGTAGAGGAGGAAGACATCCAGTTGCGGGTAGAGGGCAGGCACGAGTGTTTTCTTCTACTCATCGGGACGCGCGGGCGTCCAATGCGGAGTTTTCAGGTATTCAAAATTCGTATATTCTTTGATTCATATGTTTGTTTAATTCGTGGATCTCTGCACTCGTTGTTCTACACACTTCATGCCGTGGTTGGGCCGAGAGTCATGTTAGCTAGATCAGCCGTTTGTTGTGTTAATTTCTGTCAGCGATTCTTTTGTTGCGCGACACGTGTTTCGGTCGTATGCCAATCGGATAGGAGATAGAGATTCGTCCGTCGATTTGGTACTCCTAGAGATGCTGGACTTGACGTTCTCCTGGGCACGGACTGGTTAGCTACGTACTATGCGTCTGTAGACTGCCGTGAGGAAACAGTCATGATTTTTTTCCCGGTGTCATAACCCGAAAGGTACAGAACATGACCGGGACTTAAATTACGAAACGTCTCGAGGCGTACGTAATCTATGTAAGCCAATACCCAGAAATCAAAACCAAAGAGGCAGTAGAGTGAAGGAAAAACCAATTGAAAGCAAGTAGTTTTAATCAACATAGGCCGAAGTATGTATTTTTTTTAAAATATCAAGTATTTCCTAAAAATTTCGGCAGAGTCTTCTTTGTAAATACTGGCCCCAAACGGGATACAACATGAATAGTATACGAAATAAGCAAAAAAGGCATCCCCAAACGGGAGCTAGCTCTTCGTCAATCGACGGTCACAACCACGCAAGCAATATAATATACAACGCCGTAAGGCGAGGATCAAAACTCAAAGAAACCCAAAATCAGCATGAAAACCATAATAATACAACGCGCGACTCTAAGGTCGAAAGAATAACAGGTCTGGTTTTCTGTCTCTCTCTCAAATATACAATCTGGTTGATGGAGTTTCTAGATAAAACTGAAATAATAAAGAAAAAATGGTGGTCCTGATGCAAATAACCCACCTTCCAAAGCAATCACCTGGAAGGAACAGTGTGCCAGCAAAGCCGCAACGCAAGCTGTACGACAGAACCTGCAAAGAACAGTGGCACAATGGGGGTGAGTTGGCAACTCGTGAGTAGAAAACATCTATGAGTAGAAATTGTTAGTTATATGTATGCCCTAGAGGCCATTACTATACATAGGATGTATATTGTAGTGGATGCTGGGACATATATAGGGAGGACTTTCTTGCTCGACATGATAGTATGCTATCTGGTTGATCTTTACCTTAACGTGTACACTGATTGTCTCCCTGTTACATGTTGGTAAAGCCCTTAGGATCTGTACTTGACTACCTGGACTATGATGCGGATCATACTAGTGGGGACATGGTAGTCCATAAGTACATCCTTCAAAGTCCCTAGTCGTGGGTGTATCGAGACGGGGCATCGATATACCAGAGTAGACTAGCGTGTACCTTCTCGACCCATACAGATGGGCGATGGATGATCCCATATCCATTGGTGTTTGACATCAGAGATGTTATACGGGTGCTCAGTAGAGACTGGGTACACTGGACGGACTCGCCGAGAACTCCCAGATGGTATTATACCTCACGTCAGATGGCAGTTCTCAGGTGACACTTGTACAGGTTAGTCTGTAGACCCGAGATCGTCATAGAGTCTTGTGTGATTCCCACTGTGCTTTGATCTCCACCTTACCACGTCCATGAGGGCATGAAAAACGGTGGTCTTTGGGCACAGTCCCGAGTCACATGGAGGCAATGAGCGATAGGAGGGGATTCGTCTCTCCCGGTATAGGGAGTTGATGTTGCACTGTGTTCGATTGGCTATAACAGGAAGTCCCTGGCCAGGGCTGCTCAGAGAATTGCTGGTAAGTGTTACCAGTAGTTTCTCGACCCGTTATGAGCCTCATATCGACACGACTTATCGAGCTATTGGAGTCTGACGTTCACCACCCCTAGGCGAGATATGCGACATATCAGACGATCAGACCGGACTGTACGGTAGTGTTACTGGTCGGATTCACTGGAGTGTGAGCGGGCTTGCTCGTCGATCTTCAGATCGCTCAATACCCGGGTGGCCGTTACGTTTAGCAGACCGCTTGCGGCTTGTGGGTGCTTGATATGATCATCACCTGCTGCCGGCGTATTGACGAGTCTTTAGAGTCCTACACAGAGGTTTCCTGGCTCAAGCGAAACGAAATAGGAGCGTATATGAGATATGTGCGGGACCGAGAATAATGCGTGTATGTGATACCGTATTCCATTCTCGCGATGAATGTATCGAAAGGTTGTATGCGATATAACCTAGTTATCGAATCAAGGGTTGGTTCGATAAGCCGATACATAGAATACTAGTCGGTTATATGCGATATGACCGGATCGTTAAATCAAGTGTTGATTTAATGATTTAATGCATAATTATATATTTGATATATTACTTTGCATTAACTAGTATTGGTTCACTTTAAATGGATTTTCTCACTCGGATTGTACATATTGTATATGTGATATACTTTTGTGCACTTGATTGTATCATGTTTGATGATACATGTTATGCTAGGGTTTTTGTGTAAAGATCAAACCATGGTTACATGATTATGGTTAGGGTTTTGTTTTATTCACTTATTTATTTATCCATTTCATTTTGGAAAATAAATGAGAAGAGAAAAGAATGGTGGCTTTATTTGTTGTTTAGTTGAAGCTTCATGAAGCTTTGACTTTGTCCAGCATTCTTATCTCATCCTTAACCCTAACCATTCCTTTAACCCTTGGTTAATTGTCTACACATAACCATAGTTAGAATTATGATAAGTTTTGTTTTTCTATTCTTTTTTATTAACTTATCATATATCATTTTCTTCTTCTTCTTCCTTGAACTCAAGAAGAAAACCATTCTTCATCAATGGTGATTGATGAAAACAAGTGAGAAATCCAATTCTAAAGTCTACCCACTTCCTATTTCTTCATCCTCTACCTCTTGCCCAGTAGTAGAGTGTGTTTACTTCACAAGTTTCTTGACTTGGTGAAGTTTGAGCTTGATTTAGCGATGCCTCGACGTAGATCATCTTCGGCACGGACATCGATGACCTAGCCCGTCCATTCTCCGATGAAGCCGACGCTAGAGCCCGGGACTTGTTATGGACAGCGAGGAGACTTCATTGCGGAGCTATGGAGATGGAGAACCGGATCTACAAAGGTTGTATTTCCGTATCTCTTAGTTAAGTGTTAACTAGTTTACTTTTCGCCTAGAAATCTAGCCAACGATCCGTAGTTTAGGGTTTCTCGGCACCGTAAAATTTTAGATTGGCATGGTTGATGCCTTGTGAGACCTCATTAGGGTGCCTAGGAACCCTACAGTGGTATCAGAGCCTAGCTAGAGCCTTAGGCGAAGTCCAGACGAAGTTTGAAACCCGAACGAACCCGAAATCCCAACTCAAATGTGCTCTCTGTACTTTTTCTAAAACCAGGGATTTTTCAGTATTAAAAATATGTAGAAATATCAGCAGGAAAATATAAGAGTAACTGTGCAATTCGTAACCCTAATTCCATTAAAGCGCCGCGCTTCCGCGGCACGAGCATGGCTCGTGCGGCGGAACCGCGGCCTGTTTGTCGTTTTGTGAGGTGATGTTTGCACAGTAACTTCTATTTAACAGTGCTGGAGTTTCTGGGTATTTTTAAAATTTATTCAAGAGTTGAATTTTCTGGGTTGTTTTGGGGATTCGGTGTTTCGATTGGTGTATCAAATTTTGTCTATGTGGCTTTCCGGATAAATATTAGAATATGTTAAAAAGTTCGACCGGATATAAATACCCAATTTTTCCCCTGTCGGGAAATTTCCAAGTGTTGGATTTTTCCGTAGTTTAACGACGTTCTAAGTAGTGCAAGTAACGCGATGGTCCCTCTAGAAGACAACAAACCTTAACTCGATTATGTGACCGTCTTGAACTGCCCTTTGAACCTTCGGGTTTGGGGCAGTACGGCGTGCCACATGTGAGGCGTTGGCTTGACCCTTCTACGGCTGGACCGTTGGTACTGAGGCACGAACTGAATGTTGTTAGACTTATTTCATGTGTTGATGTTTCGGGAAAACTTGGGTGTTCGATTGTTCGATCGGAAAGTTTAACATTTTCTATTTATCTGGAATGGGATACAATAATTGGAATTCACAAGAAGTTATGAGATAACTGAATGAATGTTATAAACATAGCACTTTAGTCTCACTTGATCGGTTGCTACGGAATTTTGATGTGATCAAAAGTCCGTCGCAATCACGTAGCGTACGCGGATACTCGCCGGGTAAACTTAATAGACAGCCTCACCCCATAGCCCCGACCAAGTGACCGTAGGAGAACCCAGTCGCCGAAAGCATCCGTTCGGGTGCTCGCGGTAGCGGTGTTCCGCCTTGGTGCACTTCGTCGACGGTATCGGGGGTGCAGCCGCCTACTAAAGTTTGCGACGAGCATTCGATCAGGATATCGGGAATCTTGTTGAATTTCCCGACTTGATATTGAAAAGTGTTTTCGATTCTGAGACTAAAATGCGGGGTTTATAATTGTTAGGCATGCGATGTCTAAGGAATTCATTTGGTCAGGCATGCGATGTCTGAGGTGGTTGCGGATTCCAATTGTTGTAGTTTTACACTTTCTTTTCTGTGACCGTAAGTGTAATATGTGATATCGCCGGTTTCGTTGCTATTTGTCAACGACAATTGGGATGCGCATGTTTACTTACGTTGATGACATGTGATGTTATGTGTTGCTGGATATGTTATATTGGATCGTCGTGTTTGAATAGCCGGGGGTTTTTATATGAGATGAGTGTTTTTCATTTTCATTCATGTAAAAACTTGTATGTAATATTCTTTTATTGGGGCACTTCCAGGTTGCGGAAGTTGTCACCTTTTGTATATTATTTACTTTTCCGCACTAGGATAGACCCAAGGAGGAGGGCACAAGTAACCGGGTTCTGGAGTCCAGTGGGAGACCAACTCGAGGAGTCGAGTCCGGGTCTCCTAACTCTAGAATTGGTAGGGTTGCTTGCCGCTCTCGTAGGGGTCTAGGGGTGTGGGTTTGTCTATTCATCACGACCGTGGAATCCGTGTTTTATACTGGCTCGTATTGAAAACACGGACGTCCTAGTATATCCAATATTTCATATGTTTCTTCTGCTGCGATATCTGTGATGTGATCATGTGATGTTCTGTGATAGATACAGTATATAGTATATATGATATATTATATAGGCGTTACTTATGTTTTACACCCGCGCTAGCCCTGCCCCGCTCTGCCGTTAGTTACCTAACCTAACGGTGCACGAGGGGACATCGAGGCGAATGCGGATGGCATAAGTGTACGTCGTATTTATCTGTGATGTTTAGGTACTTAAATGATGGGACTTCATTAATGTGATTAATGAAATAAAAGAAACCTAAGATGTTGTAGAATCGAATTTCAAAATAAAACAGGTAGCTACAGTTCTTGCTTTGCATAGCGGTATATACGATATATCCTGCACCTTATTCGATGAGGAAAGGACCGAGATCCCTTCACCGGGAGTGACTCCTTTAGCAATAGCTGGCAGATGCTACACACTCGGTTTGTCTTTTGATTGGTTTTAAGTTTTTTTGCTTTGCACAGTGATATATATGATATATCCCGCACCTCATTCGACGAGGAAAAGACCGACGATCCCTTCACCGGGAGTGACTCCTTTAGCAAAACTGGAAAAGCCTCAAAAGCACTCCATTTTAAAATCATTTGATTCTACAACGATATCAAGTTCATTACGCAATAGGTTTTCAGAAAAATCTGTCGTAGCCCTCCGTCATTTCAGATACGTACTAGTTAGTATTCGTGCTGCGGTTGTTTGGCCTCCGTCAAGGCGTAGTGTACGGTAGCTAACTAGTGCTTATCTGTTAGCATATGATGCGATTGGATTAGGGTATTCGTACGGCGTTGTTTGGCCTCCGTCAAGGGTCGTGCGGGTGGGTTTAATTCAATCAGGAAATGACGGGTTGAACTTGACTAGCGGACTATGGGTTGTTTGGCCTCCGTCAAGGTCATAGCGAGCTAGGGGCAAAATATTATCGGGAATTTCAAGTGTTGAAATTTGCAATGAGATTGCATACCTTCTATGAGATAGTTGGATCCCGATACCCGCTGCGAGTAAGAGTTACTCTTGGGAGAGTTTTATACATTACAATTAGCCGATCAAGTAGGTGTCTAGAAAGGTGTCAACGGGGTTACGCCTCTGGGAAAACGAGGTTTACATTAATTAGGTTCGTGCGAAAGCACGGGGGACCTCCCTCAAACTACCGACACTGGCCTGGCTGAAAGATTGGTGAACTTGTAGTGTGTAATTAATCCCGGCTAGTCTTTCCTTTTAGGGTTTGAAGGAAGATTTGATAAAAAGCAGTGGGAGCCATCTTGATTAGATAAAATAATAACCAATCTATTCTTGCAAGAGCGCACGCTGAGTGTTTTCTTCTCTCTCTCTCCTGGTAGCGACCATATCACGCCTTAATCAAGATAATGAAACGGATTATTGACCGAACCCGCTTGTTATACTGAGCTGGGGAACGTTGGTCCCGCTCCAACTCATAATTGTTATAAGACAGAGCAGGAAATTGGGGAATACCAGATTTCCCGTGCCGCCCAAACGAAGAGAGTGCATGCTGATGCATCATCTTCGGGTATGTTCATTATACAGAACTGCTTCTCAGTATCCTTTACGTCCTGGGTATGTGATACCAGATCAGGATCCCGCATATGTAATATGTTACATGGGCTACAGATAGGTAAAGAACTGAGAACGGGTGATAAGTTTCATGAGGCAGAAAACGGGGCAAGTGTTGCAGCCAAGTCTGTTGGTCACTGTCACCCTGTATTACAAATACATTGATTCTGAACGAATGTTATTAGATACCGAACCTGATATACAAAATCATATCAGTTTCTTTATTAGTAAAGAAAGGATGTAATTTTGAATTGTTGGATAATGTTTTGAACATTTCCTATATCAAAAGTTGATCGGTTCAGGCATGTTATCTAAAAGCATTGATGTTCTAAATCAAACTACAGTTCTTAGTATATGGAACACACACGAGAGGAATATGGAACACACACGAGAGGAAGAGTTCAGAATTGAACGATTCCTTCTTGAGGTATTGTAGACTAGGTCAGATCAATGTGACCCGACTAGCTAGAGTTACATAAAGATGCATATTTAAATTAGTTTGAATTTACATCTTGTGAAACTTGCCAGTCATATCACAAAGATAAGATGACCATAGCTCCATTTACTGGAAACAGAGAAAGAGTTAATGAACTCTTGGGACTGATACATGATGATGTATGTAAGGTCTCCTGTCTACACATGCCAGGACTGGTTCTTTGTACTTCATTACATTCTCTGATGATCTCTTTTGATTCAGACATATGTTCCTGTTGAAACATAAGTCAGAACCTTTTTGAGATGTTCACAGAATATAAGTTACAAGTAGAGAACCAATACGGGTATAAGTATTATGTCCTATGATGAGATCAAGGAGGAGAATACTTGAGCATGAAAATCCTGGATTATTCTAAAGGAGAATGAGATTCTCTCTCAGCATTACTCCTCTGTATACACCATAGCACGATGGTATATCGGGGCGGAGCAATAACACCCTATATGATAAGGTGTGCTCTATGATGAGTACTACTGAGTTACCTTTTTCCTTTTGGGAGTTATGCACTTGAGAAGCTGCATACCTATTGAATAGGGTTCCAATCAAATCAGTTGCCTACCGCTTCATATGTGATATGGAAAGGGAAGAGCCCATGTCTTAAGCTAGTTAAGATTTGGAGTTGTCCGGCCTATGTCTAAAAGCAAAATCCGGACAAGCTCGAGACAAGGTCTGTTATGTAGAACTGGAAAGGTTACAGCTATACAAAACTGTAGCTGATGATTTGACAGAACCAAAGGATTCAATAGATGCCAACGAACCTCAGCCTCTCCGCCGATCTAGTAGGGTTCCTCACCCACCTGAGAGATACTTCGGTTTCTCTATGACAGTGGGAGCGAGGATTGCATCATGAGATGATGACCCAACTAGCTTCGAGCTGGCCATCAGGGGTAAGACTCTGTAAGAATGGCTGGATGCTTAGTGATCTGAGATGGAATCCTTATACACCAACAAAGTATGGACTTTGGTTGCTATATCTGAAGGGTTAAATCCCCATCAGGAGAAAGTATATCTTGAGAAGATTACTTGGTGTACATGGAAAAGTTGAGACTTTCAAAGCTAGACTTGTTAAGGGTCTGCATCATTGACCAGGTGTGGATGATGATGAAACCTTTTCTAAGTAGCTATGCTTAAGTCCATCCAGATCCTACTTGCCACGGCTACATACCATGACTACGATATCTGGTGGTTGGGTGTCATGACAGCTTTTCTAAATGATGTTTAGAAGAGAGCGTCTGTAAGTACACAGCCAGAGGACTTCGTAGACAGTGGGAGTAGCGGAAACGTGTACAAGATGATTTATAAGATAAAGCAGGCATCGCGGAGTTGGAACATCTGTTTTGATGAATTAGTCAAAGAGTTTGACATCATCAAAATGGTAGATGAACCTTGTACAAACAAAAAGGTAGTAGGGAGTATGGTAACGATCCTCGTAGAGTACGTGGATGACATACTCTTGATAGGGAAGGAGTTTCTTATGCTATGCTCGATCAATCTCCGTTTATCATAAAGATTCTCCGTGTAGGATCAGAGTGATACCTCCTAAATCCTGAGTTTTGGATCTATGAGATAGATTTAATTGGATGTTGGGATTCTCACTAGTTGTAGTGAGATAGTATCAATTGATCCTGGGGAGAATCACTGGAAGTGTTCCAGGGTGATAAAGACGACTGAATGTCAGTCGCAGGCATTGTCTTTACCCTCAGTAAAGGGATGGTATGGTGGAAGAGTTCCAATCTAGATACCGTGACATACTAGACGATAAAGGCTAGATACATCACTACTTAAGATGCTACCAAAGAGGCAGTCTGGGTGTATATTGGTTCATGAGATGAACTATGTTCCTCCCATTGTGTGACAATGGAGTTGTGGCTTATGCCAAGGAACACAGGTCCCATCAGTGATCCAGACATATTCTAAGGCAGTATCACCTGATCATGGAGATAGTTGATCTCCAGGGAGATCGAGGTTAGGAGAGTAGACTCAGAGGACAACACAGCGGATCCACTCACAAAGGCCTGTTCCCAGTGAGAGACTTTTATGGGATGGTTGAGTATGAGATACTACAACCACTGCTATCAGATGGCCCTAGTGCAAGTAGGAGATTGTTAGTTATATGTATGCCCTAGAGGCCATTACTATACATAGGATGTATATTGTAGTGGATGCTGGGACATATATAGGAAGGACTTTCTTGCTCGACATGATAGTATGCTATCTGGTTGATCTTTACCTTAACGTGTACACTGATTGTCTCTCTGTTACATGTTGGTAAAGCCCTTAGGATCTGTACTTGACTACCTGGACTATGATGCGGATCATACTAGTGGGGACATGGTAGTCCATAAGTACATCCTTCAAAGTCCCTAGTCGTGGGTGTATCGAGACGGGGCATCGATATACCAGAGTAGACTAGCGTGTACCTTCTCGACCTATACAGATGGGCGATGGATGATCCCATATCCATTGGTGTTTGACATCAGAGATGTTATACGGGTGCTCAGTAGAGACTGGGTACACTGGACGGACTCGCCGAGAACTCCCAGATGGTATTATACCTCACGTCAGATGGCAGTTCTCAGGTGACACTTGTACAGGTTAGTCTGTAGACCCGAGATCGTCATAGAGTCTTGTATGATTCCCACTGTGCTTTGATCTCCACCTTACCACGTCCATGAGGGCGTGCAAAACGGTGGTCTTTGGGCACAGTCCCGAGTCACATGGAGGCAATGAGCGATAGGAGGGGATTCGTCTCTCCAGGTATAGGGAGTTGATGTTGCACTGTGTTCGATTGGCTATAACAGGAAGTCCCTGGCCAGGGCTGCTCAGAGAATTGCTGGTAAGTGTTACCAGTAGTTTCTCGACCCGTTATGAGCCTCATATCGACAAGACTTATCGAGCTATTGGGGTCTGACGTTCACCACCCCTAGGAGAGATATGCGACATATCAGACGATCAGACCGGACTGTACGGTAGTGTTACTGGTCGGATTCACTGGAGTGTGAGCGCGCTTGTTCGTCGATCTTCAGATCGCTCAATACCCGGGTGGCCGTTACGTTTAGCAGACCGCTTGCGGCTTGTGGGTGCTTGATATGATCATCACCTGCTGCCGGCGTATTGACGAGTCTTTAGAGTCCTACACAGAGGTTTCCTGGCTCAAGCGAAACGAAATAGGAGCGCATATGAGATATGTGCGGGACCGAGAATAATGCGTGTATGTGATACCGTATTCCATTCTCGCGATGAATGTATCGAAAGGTTGTATGCGATATAACCTAGTTATCGAATCAAGGGTTGGTTCGATAAGCCGATACATAGAATACTAGTCGGTTATATGCGATATGACCGGATCGTTAAATCAAGTGTTGATTTAATGATTTAATGCATAATTATATATTTGATATATTACTTTGCATTAACTAGTATTGGTTCACTTTAAATGGATTTTCTCACTCGGATTGTACATATTGTATATGTGATATACTTTTGTGCACTTGATTGTATCATGTTTGATGATACATGTTATGCTAGGGTTTTTGTGTAAAGATCAAACCATGGTTACATGATTATGGTTAGGGTTTTGTTTTATTCACTTATTTATTTATCCATTTCATTTTGGAAAATAAATGAGAAGAGAAAAGAATGGTGGCTTTATTTGTTGTTTAGTTGAAGCTTCATGAAGCTTTGACTTTGTCCAGCATTCTTATCTCATCCTTAACCCTAACCATTCCTTTAACCCTTGGTTAATTGTCTACACATAACCATAGTTAGAATTATGATAAGTTTTGTTTTTCTATTCTTTTTTATTAACTTATCATATATCATTTTCTTCTTCTTCTTCCTTGAACTCAAGAAGAAAACCATTCTTCATCAATGGTGATTGATGAAAACAAGTGAGAAATCCAATTCTAAAGTCTACCCACTTCCTATTTCTTCATCCTCTACCTCTTGCCCAGTAGTAGAGTGTGTTTACTTCACAAGTTTCTTGACTTGGTGAAGTCGGAGCTTGATTTAGCGATGCCTCGACGTAGATCATCTTCGGCATGGACATCGATGACCTAGCCCGTCCATTCTCCGATGAAGCCGACGCTAGAGCCCGGGACTTGTTATGGACAGCGAGGAGACTTCATTGCGGAGCTATGGAGGTGGAGAACCGGATCTACAAAGGTTGTATTTCCGTATCTCTTAGATAAGTGTTAACTTGTTTACTTTTCGCCTAGAAATCTAGCCAACGATCCGTAGTTTAGGCTTTCTCGGCACCGTAAAATTTTAGATTGGCATGGTTGATGCCTTGTGAGACCTCATTAGGGTGCCTAGGAACCCTACAGAAATCGCATGCATAACGCTATCCTAGGTCATATCAGGTAATATCCTCAATAAAAAATCCTGGTCTAGTTATGTATAGTGTAATACTACCCGCTCGTGTCAGTGCCTCAGATAGCAACATATCAGATATATGATGTATGAATGCATTACGAATGGAAACAGAATATATCATGAGTGAGACAACTGTTTTCTTTAATCAATGAGATTTCTATATGTATGTCAATCACGTATCATCAATGAATGCAACAAAGAAATCAGTGTCAAGTATCGACACAAAACATAAGTCTCAATATCTCAGTATCAAATCCCAATATCTCAAATCTCAATATCTCAGGCATCTGTATCATCTACGGGATCGGCCCGCGGGCTCCAGCAGAACGGATCAGCCCATATCATCAATCTCACGACCACGAACGGTATCCTCCGGATATCCGCCACGCCAGGTAAAATCACAGGTAGGCAGTCTGCCCCTGCCGGGCTCATCGTCTACTACTCGAACTTCTTGCGCCGGGGTACCATACCGGGTCCACCATGTACCCGCAGACGGTTTATCCAACTCCTCGAATCGTGTCTCGAAAACTGTCTCAGAATCGAGAAAACATCATGGTGGACACTCATACATCACGAGAAAACCGCAATTTGCATTTTAAAATGATGATACTAAACTTTTATTAAATTCTTGCGGTTTTCCCCCAAATCCAGAAATCTCATGTAAATCCGAAATCATCAAAATCATGATACCAATAAACAGTGAATACCGGCATAATCTCCATAATACTGCATAACCAATGAATATATGGATGCATCTGATATCATGCAATGAATGCAATAATTAAACCAGCATATGGAAACTATAACATATTACAACTATCAGCTAACAAGCTACGTCATTGAAATAGTATTTTCTAAAGTGTACGTGACATGGCAATTACCGATGAAGATGTGTTTGAGCCGGCAAGCGAGTTACGTGGAGCATACGTGTCATTGGTAATGGTGCTGGTGTCCTAACAGCATGGTTTCATAATTACTACATACACAACAACATGCAATGAGGCGATAACAACATAATAAGGAAAATGAACAGTATATACAACAATAATATGCGGAACATGAATAATAACGTAATAACAAGGAATCTACCTTACTATACATGTGATATACTATTTTGCCGTTTGAAATAGTACGAATCGTGGTGTTTGAAAATAAGGACTATGGTGTTTTTAAGAAAAGATACGTCTTTTAAAATATCCATAGTATCCCTAGGTATGTCTTTAAAATTCTCACGATTTGTCAGTTTTGGAAATAGGTATGACTCGGGTCCAGTTTGACATCTATTAGGTAAACTACTGGTCTAACTAACAACCAATCAAAAGGGTACGGAAACCACCTACATCTAAGTCGATATATATCAGTTTATATAATAGTCGGTGATCCCGCCTCAATAGTATCCCATATGATACACCATCTGATATGACATTCTCAAATCAAGAGTGCGGATCTATTATCAATAAATAGCTCATACGGTAAATCCATCGCACGGCATCCCAAATTGGGTAGGGGTCAATATCACATTTATCTTATTATTCACTTGGTATCCATATCATCACTTATCGTGGGTAGGGGGTACTGATCTAAGTCTAGTACACTACTAATATCATCAACATATATATAAATGCGTGTGTATGAAACACATCGCCTACCGATCCGCTATCATCACATTTCGCATCTCATAATACGATCCAAATCATATCACCGATCTCGTGGCATCGAGCCCAAGCTCATCGACTCATCCCCAACTATCATCCACTATCCTCATTATCCATGTATAGGTATACATATATATATATATATAGTCCTATACTTGTGTGTATATAAATATATACATACCCCATTTACGCACAAGTACTAAAATGCATGCAAGTCTGTGGGGGTGCGTGTATGCAAATCCTTACACTAGGGTTTCGTGACTAAGAAATCCGCTAAATTCCTTTCTTCAATTCTCGCTAACCCTAAACCCATAAGCTCCTAAGGCTTCTCTTATTAGGTGCTCATATCTCATAATAACTTATAAAAGTATATCGTTACCACATCTACTCATTCCTCATAACTTTGCGGGGGTGATATATGCCATCCACCCGACTTCCCCCATAGATAAAATCTACTCACTTGATCTTTGCTCGCCGGTGCCGACGTCGCCACGCGCTTGCTTGTCGTCACGAAGTCCACATGGGGTACCTACATGTCATATATAACATCGTAAATGAAGTCACGCATGAAAACCAAGTCGGCACGCGTATCACGCATAGGTCAAAACCTATCGCCTACGCATGCAAGAACAGCCAAACCAACGCTCGATGTCGATGTACAAACGTCAAACCATCGAGAAAAATACCAAACGTACCAATCATGGTTTCACAAATCACTAATTATATAAGAAATAGGTTAAAATTCACAAAAACCCCCAAACTCGCTTTAAAAGCTATTTTTCCGAAAACCTAGCAAGCAAAAATTAACCGTTTCAGTACAAAACTTGATCTTTTAGCAAAACTAGTGGTCACACTACTCACTAATTATATGAGAATTAGGGTTTAATGCATCAAGACCAAAACTTTAAACAAATCGTTTTATTTTTAAAAACCTAGTTTGAAATTTTAACCAATTTCAACCATTTTATACCAAAAATGCACAAACAACAATTTAGCTTGGATTTGCAAGATTTAAAGAATTAAACTACAATTTAAAATGTTAATAAAGTCATGAATAACCTAATTAGATTTTTCTCTTAAGTATATTCATAGTTTACAAAAACCTAATTTGTTAAAAAGCTTAGGTTTGGACATTTTTCAAGTAACAACTTGTAATTAGCAACTAGATTAGTTTTAACAAGTTTTAAGATGCTAGCCCATATCACACAATCATGCACAATTGATCACAATCCAACTCCAAAACAAAACCCTAACCTCAAATTTCAATCCTTCTCTTGAATATTAGATCTTGAACTAAAACCCTAATTGAACACCTAATTAAGCTTGATTTAAACATTTATCATCAAATTAAGAAAAGGGTTAGAGTTATACCTTCACAGACCATCTTGAGATCACCATGAAACTTGTCCCCAAAATGCAAACTTTTCACCAAGATCCATGCTATAAGGGCTAAGGAAAAATGGGTAGGGCTTTGATTTGAATTTTAACTTGATTTTTTTGATGAAAATTGAAGAATTTTTTGATGGAAAATGAGATGAGAAAATGGTAGGGCTGCTGCTGAGTAGAGGAGGTTGGGCTCGGCCAAATGATGGGGAGAGGGGAGAGAGAATGAGGTGAGGAAAGTATTGGGTCAACCCCAAAAGTCAAAGTCCATACTCATTAAACTATTTTCTTTCATTTCCTTCGTTTTTCTTTTCTTTCTTTTCCAAAAGGGGTGAAGGAAAATTGGGGGGTTTCCTGCTGGGTTCAGCCACAAAGAGGGAGTTTTGGGTGTGTGTAGGTGTGTGGGTGAAGGGAAAAATGGTAACCCCAAATCCCCAAAGTCAAACTAGCACCGCACCTCCATTTATTTTCACAAAATAAGCCTTTTTCTTCAATATTTTCAAAACCGTTTAACAACTTCATTTCATTTCAGAAACAATATTTTACATGTTAATTTAGTGTGATGATGCACAAAATTTGTATCAACCCATTTCAATTTGTAATTTTCCCTAGTTAAATGTATTAGTAACGGCTTAAAATAATATTAAAATAATTAATTTCGAATTTTTTTTCAGAAAGTTAGAAATTTTACCGGTGGCTCAATAAACACTAAATACTAGCAATTACAGAGCTAGAATATGTAAATTTAATTTTATATTCAAAGATATTTATATTCTGATTTTTATGGAAAACACCCGTTATTTTACCGATTTTCCGAAATTTCACTAAACGATTTTCAAAATGTTACAATCTTCCCCCCTAAAGAAATTCGGTCCCCAAATTTAAATTAAAACTCCCCCCAAATACTAAAACATATAAGCAAAACCATCAAGTCGTCGGGGCTCCGAAATCATAAATACATAAAACACATCGTAGTGCAATGCATGCGCATGAAAAACAGATATATAAACCAAAAATCAAAACTCCATCAAGCATCCCGCAATCATCGGAGTTATGATCAAGACACAAATGTCAAGATCCAAAACGAAAATCAATATGATATACATCAAAACTATACCTGTAAACGTTAGAACTATAAAGGTAAAACATCTTGAAGCAATGCATGCCAAACCTTTTTCAAATCGTTGTGCAATGTGTGTATCACTGCACAGTGGCGGACGTCCATTGTGAGAAAATAACTATATATATATATATATCCTTTGTTTAACATACATGTCCTGCCGTTTGGAAAACAATTTAGAAGGGTTTCCTTTTTAAACAGTTTCGTGTCATTATTGACACTTAGGTAAATACCGAGACTATAGCTCCTTCTTGGAAATCCCTTCGATAACTACCAATGCATGCAAAATATACTCAGGTACTATCCTCTGACTAGTCCTACTCGGTACTAAACCAAAGAGGAAGTATCATAAAATATACTTCTCCAAAAGAAATCAATCCCAAATATATATGAATGCCACGTGCGTCTGGTGCACACGGAAATCGAAATCCATGAATGTGACGTACATGTGCATAGAAACAACATCTAAGTGCAATGGGTGTGCACGAAAACACCTGTTAAAGGCAACGTGTGTGCTTGACAGCAAAACCAGGTGCATCTGATGTGCACGAAGAATCTCGATTTAGTGTATCTAGTGTGCATCTAAATCTTATCAAGCGCCTTAAGTATGCGTAAAATTCTAGTCAAGTGCACAAGGTGCACGAAAACAAATATCGAATATCAAAATCAAAATCGACGGTATACAACATATCTCAATCGAAATCCAAATCAGGTATACCGTGGTATATAATCTCACAACCACGTGCATCAGCATGCACAAAATCGAATCGAAATACTAAAAGTGCATGAAAACTATGCCGAAAGCATAAGTCGAATCATATGCATGCCCTAGGCATGAAATCAAATATCATGAAACTCGGTCATCAAAACTTAATCATGAAATAAATCACCCAAAAATACTGAAATCCAATGTGACGGATACGTGATAGTCAATCACAAAATCATAAATCATAAATGTTGGCGTCGATATGTCCGTCCTTCAAAGTCGAGAAGGTATCGGTGCACCCAATGTTAGCAGAGCAAGATATCTACTTGCCTCCTGATCATGGCCTGTCGCTTGGTGCCCTTAAGCTCTCGTCTCCCACTGCGAATTGCTTATTTCATAGCTCCTCGGCTCAACGGTCCAATATGGAAATGATAACGGAAGTAGTCCGCTCTGACACATCCTCTAAAGATCTCTGGTCAACTATCATGGTTACTCATAACATGTATCGTCGACAATGCCGAACTCTGGCCTACTGGGTGTGCGTCATATGACTGCTCCCGGTCCCGGTCTTCTCATTTAGCAATTCCGGAAAGATCTTGTCGGGGTCTCTCCCAAATCTCGTTCCTGCCGAACTGCCCGGAAGTTATCATCTCTTACTAAATCTATATCTGGTTCCGGAATGGCTGCATACTCATCACGACTCTTTCTGGAAGATATATCCATATTCAACGCTTCTGCTTCCGTATCACATCTCTGATGTCAGCGGAGTGGAACGTCATCTTATCAAGATCTCGTACGAACCTTTTGCTCCACTTTTCTCTAATGTCGACTGATTCGGACTCGTCTCCTCATGGATGCAATGGACTGCGCTCCAATGGCTATCCTCGTATCTGGAGTCTCCCAAGCAATGTATCCCATCACATGATATCCAAATAAAGTCCAACCACCCGATCGATTATCAAAACCTCATAATCCCCCAAGAGCTCAACATCTTGGGTACAGTTTAATAATATCGAATATATGCCACAGCACCTATGGACCAACCGTAGAAGGGCAGACCCAAGACTCACTAATTGCACCGCTAAACTGCTGTAAACCCTAAGGTTCACCGGCGTTCTATGGTCATTAAATCGAGTTCGGGTTTCATTCTTCTAGAGGGTCCGTAGAATTGCTTGCATTGTTTTCCGAATACTTTAAACTTGGAAAATGGATTCCTGACATTCGATCGTCTATATCGACTCTCAACGTATCCGTGTGAAGTCATCTCTAGCTGGAATTAATCAATCTGATGACCTCGCATCGGGGTAGGCAATGAATCACATGTCCTAGTCTTTCATCTCTGGTGACTAGCAATCTCCTATCATATCTCGAAGTATAACACGTGCGGCGTTAGCTTCAAACATCTGGGGCGATATCTTTTCATTCGCCAAAATCACTTGCTCATTCGTCCGCATGCTTAATAGTGCCTCAATCATCAAAATAATCTTTGCTCTGACATTCATCACAATCTGGCTGGCCTCTTGAAGTGGCCCAATCCTCTGGTGCTGATCCGCACGTCCGAGAAATCTCATAAAAGCGATCCATCAAACGCTCGAGGCACGAAGACACAATAAAACAACGCCTCTATGCAATCATATGCCCCTGGAATCACGCTCTGGTCAGTCCTCATCCATGACGAGCTCATGCTGACCGCAACTCTATCTGTAGCTCTCCACGCCCGTACAACCGTGATAACAAAACCATAACTGGTACTGATGAGGCTAGTTCATAGGAATGAATATGATACTGGGCAAGGAAATGTACATCCTATGGCTTCTTAAGCGGAGTATCATATCGTAAATATACCGCGGAACATACGTACGGTACGTCACTCTGCTCAAGCTACCTACTCCATCAACCAAGGGTCATCCAACACTCCGAAGGTAAAACCTAACGCTACGATACCAACTTTGTCATGACCCGAAAGGTATGGAACATTACCGGCACTTAAATTACGAAACGTCTCGAGGCGTACGTAATCTAAGTAAGCCAAAACCCAGAAATCAAAACCAAAGAAGCAGTAGAGTGAAGGAAAAACTAATTGAAAGCAAGTAGTTTTAATCAACATAGGCTGATGTATGTATTTTTTTTAAAATCTCAAGTATTTTCGTAAAATTTTGGCAGATAACTGGATACAACATGAATAGTATACGAAATAAGCAAAAAGGCATCCCCAAGCGGGAGCTAGCTCTTCGTCAATCGACGGTCACAACCACGCAAGCAATATAATATACAACGCCGAAGGGCGAGGATCAGGACTCAAAGAAACCCAAAATCAGCATGAAAACCATAATAATACAACGCACGACTCTAAGATCGAAAGAATAACAGGTCTGGTTTTTTATCTCTCTCTTAAATATACAATCTGGTTGATGGAGTTTCTAGATACAACTGAAATAATAAATAAACAATGGTGGTCCTGATGCAAAGAACCCACCTGCCAAAGCAATCACCCGGAAGGAACAGTGTGCCACCAAAGCCGCAATGCAAGCTGTACAGCAAAACCTACAAGGAACTGTGGCACAACGGGGGTGAGTTGCCAACTCGTAAGTAGAAAATATCTACGAGTAGAAATCGCATGCATAACGCTATCCTTGGTCATATCAGGTAATATCCTCAATAAAAAATCCTGGTCCTGCTATGTATAGTGTAATACTACCCGCTCGTGTTAGTGCCTCAGATAGAAACATATCAGATATATGATGTATGAATGCATTACGAATGGAAACAGAATATATCATGAGTGAGACAACTGTTTTCTTTAATCAATGAGATTTCTATATGTATGTCAATCACGTATCATCAATGAATGCAACAGAGAAATCAGTGTCAAGCATCGACACAAAACATAAGTCTCAATATCTCAGTATCAAATCCCAATATCTCAAATCTCAAATCTCAATATCTCAGGCATCCGTATCATCTGCGGGATCGGCCCTCGGGCTCCGGCAGAACGGATCTGCCCATATCATCAATCTCACGACCACGAACGGTATCCTCCGGATATTCGCCGCGCCAGGTAAAATCATCGGTAGGGAGTCTGCCTCTGCCGGGCTCATCGTCTACTACTCGAACTTCTTCCCCCGGGGTACCATACCGGGTCCACCATGTACCCGCAGACGGTTCATCTAACTTCTCGAATCGGGTCTCGAAAACTGTCTCAGAACAGAGAAAACATCATGGTGGACACTCATACATCACGAGAAAACCGCAATTTGCATTTTAAAATGATGATACTAAGCTTTTATTAAATTCTTGCGGTTTTCCCCCAAATCCAGAAATCTTATGTAAATCCGAAATCATCAAAATCATGATACCAATAAACAGTGAATACCGGCATAATCTCCAAAATACTGCATAACCAATGAATATATGGATGCATCTGATCTCATGCAATGAATGCAATAATTAAACTAGCATATGGAAACTATAACATATTACAACTATCAGCTAGCAAGCTATGTCACTGAAATAGTATTTTCTAAAATGTACGTGACATGGCAATTACCGATGAAGATGTGTGTGAGCCGGCAAGCGAGTGTACGTGGAGCATACACGTCATCGGTAATGGTGTTGATGTCCTAACAGCTTGGTTTCATAATTACTACATACACAATAATATGCAATGAGGCGATAACAACATAATAAGGAAAATGAACAGTAAATACAACAATAATATGCGGAACATGAATAATAACGTAACAATAAGGAATCTACCTTACTATACTTGTGATATACTGTTTTGCCGTTAGAAATAATACGAATCATGGTGTTTGAAAATAAGGACTACGGTGTTTTTGAGAAAAGATACGTCTTTTAAAATATCCGTAGTATCCCTTGGTATGTCTTTAAAATTCTCACGATTCGTCAGTTTTGGAAATAGGTATGACTTGGGTCCAGTTTGACATCTACTAGGTAAACTACAGGTCTAACTAACAACCCATCAAAAGGGGTACGGAAACCAACTACATCTGAGTCGATATATATCTGTCTACATAATAGTCGGTGATCCCGCCTCAATAGTATCCCATATGATACACCATCTGATATGACATTCTCAAATCAAGAGTGCGGATCTATCAACAATATATAGCTCGTACGGTAAGTCCTTCGCACGGCATCCCAAACTGGGTACGGGTCAATATCACATTTATCTTATTATTCACCTGGTATCCACATAATCACATATCATGGGTATGGGGTACTGATCTAAGTCTAGTACACTACTAATATCATCAACATATATATATATATATATATGCGTGTGTATGAAACACATCATCTACCGATCCGCTATCATCACATTTCGCATCTCATAATACGATCCAAATCATATCACCGATCTCGTGGCATCGAGCCCAAGCTCATTGACTCATCCCCAACTATCATCCACTATCCTCATTATCCATGTATAGGTATATGTATATATATATATAGTCCCATACCTATGTGTATACAAATATATGCATATCCAATTTACGCATAAGTACTAAAATGCATGCAAGTGTGTTGGGGTGCGTGTATGAAAATCCATACTCTAGGGTTTCGTGACTAAGAAGTCCGCTAAATTCCTTTCTTCAATTCTTGCTAACCACAAACCCATAAGCTCCTAGGGTTTCTCTTACTAGGTACTCATATCTCATAATAACATATAAAATTATATCGTTACCACATCATCTCATTCCTCATAACTTTGCGGGGGTGCTATACGCCATCCACCCGACTTCCCCCATAGATAAAATCTACTCACTTGATCTTCGCTCGCCGGTGCCGACTTCGCTACGCACTTGCTTTTCGTCTCGAAGTCCACATGGGGTACCTATATGTCATATATAGCATCGTAAACGAAGTCATGCACGAAAACCAAGTCGGCACGCGTATCACGCATAAGTCAAAACCTATCGCCTACGCAAGCAAGAATAGCCAAACCAACCCTCGATGTCGATGTACAAACGTCAAACCATCGAGAAAAACACCGAACGTACCAATCATGGTTTCTCAAATCACTAATTATATAAGAAATAGGTTAAAATTCACAAAAACCCCAAACTCTCTTTAAAAGCTATTTTTCCGAAAACCTAACAAGCAAAAATGAACCGTTTCAGTACAAAACTTGATGTTTTAGAAAAACTAGTGGTCACACAACTCACTAATTATATGAGAATTAGGGTTTAATGCATCAAGACCAAAAATTTAAACAAATCGTTTTATTTTTAAAAACCTAGGTTGAAATTTTAACCAATTTCAACCATTTTATAGCAAAAATGCACAAACAACAATTTAGCTTGGATTTGCAAGATCTAAAGCATTAAACTACAATTTAAAATGTTAATAAAGTCATGAATAACCTAATTAGATTTTTCTCTTAAGTATATTCATAGTTTACAAAAACCCATTATGTTAAAAAGCTTAAGTATGGATATTTTTCAAGTAACAACTTGTAATTAGCAACTAGATTAGTTTTAACAAGTTTTAAGATGCTAGCCCACATCACACAACCATGCACAATTGATCACAACCCAACTCCAAAACAAAACCCTAACCTCAAATTTCAATCCTTCTCTTGAAAATTAGATCTTGAACTAAAACCCTAATTGAACACCTAATTAAGCTTGATTTAAACATTTAACATCAAATTAACAAAAAGGTTAGAGTTATACCTTCACAAACCATCTTGAGATCAACATGAAACTTGTCCCCAAAATGAAAACTTTTTACCAAGATCCATGCTATAAGGGCTAAGGAAAAATGGGTAGGGCTTTGATTTGAATTTTAGCTTGATTTTTTTGATGAAAATTGATGAATTTTTTGATGTAAAATGAGGGGAGAAAATGGGAGGGGCTGCTGCTGAGTAGAGGAGGATGGGCTAGGCCAAATTATGGGGAGAGGGGAGAGAGAATGAGGTGAGGAAAGTATTGGGTCAACCCCAAAAGTCAAAGTCCATACTCATTAAACTATTTTCTTTCATTTCCTTTGTTTTTCTTTTCTTTCTTTTCCAAAAGGGGTGAACGAAAATTGGGTGGTTTCCTGCTGGGTTCAGCCACAAAGACGGAGTTTTGGGTGTGTGTGGGAGTGTGGGTGAAGGGAAAAATGATAAGACGAAAGCCCCCAAGTCAAACTAGCAACGTACCTCCAATTATTTTCACAAAATAAGTCTTTTTCTTCAATATTTTCAAAACCGTCTAACAACTTCATTTCATTTCTGAAACAATATTTTACATGTTAGTTTAGTGTGTCATGTTGCACAAAATTTGTGTCAACCCATTCCAATTTGTAATTTTACCTAGTTAAATGTATTAGTGACGGCTTAAAATAATATTAAAATAATTAATTTCGAAATTTTTTTCAGAAAATTAGAAATTTTACCAGTGGCTCAATAAACACTAAATACTAGCAATCACATAGCTAGAATATGTATATTTAATTTTATATTAAAAAATATTTATAACCTGATTTTTACGGAAAACACCCGTTATTTTACCGATTTTCCGAAATTTCACCTAAACGATTTTCAAAACGTTATAATCTTCCACCCTTAAAGAAATTCGGTTCCCGAATTTAAATTAAAACTCTCCCCAAATACTAAAATATCTAAGCAAAACCATCAAGTTGTTGAGGCTCCGAAATCATAAATACATAAAACACATCGTAGCGCAGTGCATGCGCATGAAAAACAGATATATAAACCAAAAATCCGTCAAGCATCCCGCAATCATCGGAGTTATGATGAAGACACCAATGTCAAGATCCAAAACGAAAATCAATATGATATACATCAAAACTATACTTGTAAACGTCAGAACTATACATGTAAACATTATTAAAACATTTTGAAGCAATGCATGCCAAACCTTTTTCAAATCGTTGTGCGATGTGTGTATCACTGCACAGTGGCGGACGTCCATTGTGAGAAAATAACTATATATATATATATATATATATATATATATATATATATATATATCCTTTATTTAACATACACGTCCTGCCGTTTAGAAAACAATTTAGAAGGGCTTCCCTTTTAAACAGTTTCGTGTTATCATTGACACGTAGGTAAATACTGAGACTATAGCTCCTCCTTGAAAATCCCTTCGATAACTACCAATGTATGCAAAATATAATCAGGTACTATCCTCTGACTAGTCCTACTCGGTACTAAACCAAAAGGCAAGTATCATAAAATATACTGCTCCAAAAGAAATCAATCCCAAATATATATGAATGCCGTGGTGCGCACGGAAATCGAAATCCATGAATGTGCCGTACATGTGCACAGAAACAACATCTAAGTGCAACGGGTGTGCATGAAAACACCTGTCAAAGGCAACGTGTGTGCTTGACAGCAAAACTAGGTGCATCTGATATGCACGAAGAATCTCGATTTAGTGCATCTAGTGCCTTAAGTATGCGCAAAATCCAAGTCAAGAATATCGAATATCAAAATCGAAATCGACGGTATACAACATATCTCAATCTAAATCCAAATCAGGTATACCGTGGTATATAATCTCACAACCATATGCATCAGCGTGGACAAAATCGAATCGAAATACTAAAAGTGCATGAAAACTATGCCGAAATCATAAGTCGAATCATATGCATGCCCTAGGCATGAAATCAAATATCATGAAACTCGGTCATCAAAACTCAATCATGAAATAAATCACCCAAAAATACTGAAATCCAATATGACGGATACGTGATAGTCAACCACAAAATCACAAATCATAAATGCTGTCGTCGATATGTCCGTCCTTCAAAGTCGAGAAGGTGTCGGTGCACCCAATGCTAGCAGAGCAAGATATCTACTTGCCTCCTGATCATGGCCTGTCGTCTGGTGCCCTTAAGCTCTCGTCTCCCACTGCGAATTGCTAAGTACATAGCTCCTCGGCTCAACGGTCCAATATGGAAATGATAACGGAAGCAGTCCCTCTGACACATCCTCTAAAGATCTCTGGTCAACTATCATAGTTACTCATAACATGTTTCGTCGACAATGCCGAACTCTGGCCTACTAGGTGTCCGTCATATGACCGCTCTCGGTCCAGGTCTTCTTATTTAGTAATTCTAGAAAGATCTTGTCGGGGTCTCTCCCAAATCTAGTTCCTGCCGAACTGCCTGGAAGTTATCATCTCTTACTAAATCTATATCTGGTTCCGGAATGGCTGCATACTCATCACGACTCTTTCTGGAAGATATATCCATAGTCAACGCTTCTGCTTCCGTATCACATCTCTGATGTCAGCGGAGTGGAACGTCATCTTATCAAGATCTCGTACGAACCTCTTGCTCCACTTTTCTCTATTGTCGACTGATTCGGACTCGTCTCCTCATGGATGCAATGGACTGCGCTTCGATGGCTATCCTCGTATCTGGAGTCTCCCAAGCAATATATCCCATCACATGATATCCGAATGAAGTCGAACCACCCGATCGATTGTCAAAACCTTATAATCCCCCAAGAGCTCAACATCATGGGTACAGTTTAATAATATCGAATATATGCTACAGCACCTTTGGACCAACCGTAGAAGGGCAGACCCAAGCCTCACTAATGGCACCGCTAAACTGCCGCAAACCCTAAAGCTCACTGGCGTTCCATGGTCATTAAATCGAGTTAGGGTTCATTCTTCTAGAGGGCCCGTAGAATTGCTTGTATTGTTTTCCGACTACTTTAAACTTGGAAAATGGGTTCCTGACATTCGATCGTCTCTATCGACTCTCAACGTATCCGCGTGAAGTCGTCTCTAGCTGGAATCAATCAATCTGATGACCTCGCATCGGGGTAGGCAATGAATCACAAGTCTTAGTCTTTCATCTCTGGTGACTAGCAATCTCCTATCATATCTCGAAGTATAACTCGTGCGGCGTTAGCTTCAAACATCTGGGGCGATATCTTTTAATTCGCCAAAATCACTGGCTCATTAGTCCGCATGCTGAACAGTGCCTCAATCATCAAAATAATCTGTGCTCTGACAGTTATCACAATCTGGCTGGCCTCTTGAAGTGGCCCAATCCTCTGGTGCTGATCCGCACGTCCGAGAAATCTCGTAAAAGCGATCCATCAAACGCTCGTGGCGCGAAGACACAATAAAACAACGCCTCTATGCAATCATATGCCCCTGAAATCACGCTCTGGTCAGTCCTCGTCCATGACGAGCTCATGCTAACCGCAACTCTAGCCGTAGCTCTCCACGCCCGTACAACCGTGATAACAAAACCATAACTGGTACTGATGAGGCTAGATCATAGGAATGAATATAATACTGGGTAAGGAAATGTACATCCTATGGCTTCTTAAGCAGAGTATCATATCGTAAATATGCCGCGGAACATATGTACGGTACGTCACTCCGAAGGTAAAACCTAACGCTATGATACCAACTTTGTCACGACCCGAAAGGTACGGAACATGATTGGCACTTAAATTACAAAACGTCTCGAGGCGTACGTAATCTAAGTAAGCCAAAATCCAGAAATCAAAACCAAAGAGGCAGTAGAGTGAATGAAAAACCAATAGAAAGAAAGTAGTTTTAATCAACATAGGCCGAAGGATGTATTTTTTTTAAAATCTCAAGTATTTTCTAAAAATTTCGGCAAAGTCTTCTTTGTAAATACTGGCCCCAAACGAGATACAACATGAGTAGTATACGAAATAAGCAAAAAGACATCCCCAAGCGGGAGCTAGCTCTTCTTCAATCGACGGTCACAACCACGCAAGCAATATAATATACAACGCCGAAGGACGAGGATCAAAACTCAAAGAAACCCAAAATCAGTATAAAAACCATAATAATACAACGCGCGACTCTAAGGTCGAAAGAATAACAGGTCTGGTTTTCTATCTCTCTCTAAAATATACAATCTGGTTGATGGAGTTTCTAGATACAACTGAAATAATAAATAAACAATGGTGGTCCTGATGCAAAGATCCCACCTGCTAAAGCAATCATCCGGAAGGAACAGTGTGCCACCAAAGCCGCAACGCAAGCTGTACGGCAAAACCTGCAAGGAACTGTGGCACAACGGGGGTGAGTTGCCAACTCGTGAGTAGAAAACATCTACGAGTAGAAATCGCATGCATAACACAATCCTAGGTCATATCAGGTAATATCCTCAATAAAAAAATCTTGGTCCTGCTATGTATAGTGTAATACTACCCGCTCGTGTCAGTGCCTCAGATAGCAATATATCAGATATATGATGTATGAATGCATTACGAATGGAAACAGAATATATCATGAGTGAGACAACTGTTTTCTTTAATCAATGAGATTTCTATATGTATATCAATCACGTATCATCAATGAATGCAACAGAGAAATCAGTGTCAAGCATCGATACAAAATATAAGTCTCAGTATCTCAGTATTAAATCCCAATATCTCAAATCTCAAATCTCAATATCTCAGGCATCCGTATCATCTGCGGGATCGGCCCACGGGCTCCGGCAGAACGGATCAGCCCATATCATTAATCTCACGACCACGAACGGTATCCTCCGGATATCCGCCGCGCTAGGTAAAATCACCGATAGGCAGTTTGCCCTTGCCGGGCTCATCGTCTACTACTCGAACTTCTTGCCCCGGGGTACCATACCGGGTCCACTATGTACCCGCAGAAGGTTCATCCAACTCCTCGAATCGGGTTTCGAAACTGTCTCAGAGCCGAGAAAATATCATGGTGGACACTCATACATCACGAGAAAACCGCAATTTACATTTTAAAATGATGATAGTAAGCTTTTATTAAATTCTTGCGGTTTTCCCCCAAATCCAGAAATCTCATGTAAATCCAAAATCATCAAAATCATGATACCAATAAACAGCGAATACCGGCATAATCTCCATAATACTGCATAACCAATGAATATATGGATGCATTTGATATCATGCAATGAATGCAATAATTAAACTAGCATATGGAAACTATAACATATTACAACTATCACCTAGTAAGCTATGTCACTGAAATAGTATTTTCTAAAGTGTACGTGACATGGCAATTACCGATGAAGATGTGTGTGAGCCGGCAAGCGAGTGTACGTGGAGCATACGTGTCATCGGTAATGGTGCTGGTGTCCTAACAGCTTGGTTTCATAATTACTACATACACAATAACATGCAATGAGGCGATAACAACATAATAAGGAAAATGAACAGTAAATACAACAATAATATGCGGAACAAGAATAATAATGTAACAACAAGGAATCTACCTTACTATACATGTGATATACTGTTTTGCCGTTTGAAATAGTACGAATCGTGGTGTTTGAAAATAAGGACTACGGTGTTTTTAAGAAAAGATACGTCTTTCAAAATATCTGTAGTATCCCTTGGTATGTCTTAAAAATTCTCACGATTCGTCAGTTTTGGAAATAGGTATGACTCGGGTCCAGTCTGACATCTACTAGGTAAACTACTGGTCTAACTAACAACCAATCAAAAGGGGTACGGAAACCAACTACATCTGAGTCGATATATCTGTCTATATAATAGTCGGTGATCCCGCCTCAATAATATCCCATATGATACACCATCTAATATGACATTCTCAAATCAAGAGTGTGGACCTATCATCAATATATATCTCGTACGGTAAATCCATCGCACGACATCCCAAACTGGGTACGGGTCAATATCACATTAATCTTATTATTCACCCGGTATCCACATTATCACATATCGTGGGTAGGGGTACAGATCTTAGTCTAGTACACTACTAATATCATCAACATATATATAAATGCGTGTGTATGAAACACATCGTCTACCGATCCGCTATCATCACATTTCGCATCTCATAATACGATCCAAATCATATCACCGATCTCGTGGCATCGAGCCCAAGCTCATTGACTCATCCCCAACTATCATCCACTATCCTCATTATCCATGTATAGGTATATGTGTATATATATATAGTCCCATACCTATGTGTATATAAATATATACATATCCCATTTACGCATAAGTACTAAAATACATGCAAGTGTGTGGGGGTGCGTGTATGCAAATCCTTACTCTAGGGTTTCGTGACTAAGAAATCCGCTAAATTCCTTTCTTAAATTCTCGCAAACCCTAAACCCATAAGCTCCTAAAGCTTCTCTTACCAGGTGCTCATATCTCATAGTAACAAATAAAAGTATATCGTTACCGCATCACCTCATTCCTCATAACTTTGCGGGGGTGCTATACGCCATCCACCCGACTTCCTTCGTAGATAAAATCTACTCACTTGATTTTCGCTCGCCGGTGCCGACGTCGCCACGTACTTGCTTGTCGTCTTGAAGTTCACATGGGGTACCTACATGTCATATATAGCATCGTAAACAAAGTCATGCATGAAAACCAAGTCGGCACGCGTATCACGCATAGGTCAAAATCTAACACCTACGCATGCAAGAACAGCTAAACCAACTCTCGATGTCGATGTACAAACGTCAAACCATCGAGAAAAACACCAAACATACCAATCATGGTTTCATAAATCACTAATTATATAAGAAATAGGTTAAAATTCACAAAAAACCCCAAACTCGCTTTAAAAGCTATTTTTCCGAAAACCTAGCAAGCAAAAATTAACCGTTTCAGTACAAAACTTGATGTTTTAGAAAAACTAGTGGTCACACTACTCACTAATTATATGACAATTAGGGTTTAATGCATCAAGACCAAAAATTTAAACAAATCATTTTATTTTTAAAAACCTAGTTTGAAATTTTAACCAATTTCAACCATTTTATAGCAAAAATGCACAAACAACAATTTAGCTTGGATTTGCAAGATCTAAAGCATTAAGCTACAATTTAAAATGTTAATAAAGTCATGAATAACCTAATTAGATTTTTCTCTTAAGTATATTCATAGTTTACAAAAACCCATTATGTTAAAAAGCTTAAGTTTCGAAATTTTTCAAGTAACAACTTGTAATTAGCAACTAGATTAGTTTTAACAAGTTTTAAGATGCTAGCCCACATCACACAACCATACACAATTGATCACAACCCAACTCCAAAACAAAACCCTAACCTCAAATTTCAATCCTTCTCTTGAAAATTAGATCTTGAACTAAAACCCTAATTGAACACCTAATTAAGCTTGATTTAAACATTTATCATCAAATTAAGAAAAGGGTTAGAGTTATACCTTCACAAACCATCTTGAGATCAACATGAAACTTGTCCCCAAAATGCAAACTTTTCACCAAGATCCATGCTATAAAGGCTAAGGAAAAATGGGTAGGGCTTTGATTTGAATTTTAGCTTGATTTTTTGGATGAAAATTGATGAATTTTTTGATGGAAAATGAGGGGAGAAAATGAGAGAGGATGCTGCTGAGTAGAGGAGGATGGGCTTGGCCAAATGATTGGGAGAGGGGTGAGAGAATGAGGTGAGGAAAGTATTGGGTCAACCCCAAAAGTCAAAGTCCATACTCATTAAACTATTTTCTTTCATTTCCTTTGTTTTTCTTTTCTTTCTTTTCCGAAAGGGGTGAAGGAAAATTGGGGGGTTTCCTGCTGGGTTCAGCCACAAAGAAGGAGTTTTGGGTGTGTGTGGGAGTGTGGGTGAAGGAAAAAATGATAACACTAAAGCCCCCAAGTCAAACTAGCACTGTACCTCCATTTATTTTCACAAAATAAGCCTTTTTCTTCAATATTTTCAAAACCGTTTAACAACTTCATTTCATTTTAGAAACAATATTTTACATGTTTGTTTAGTGTGTCATGATGCTCAAAATTTGTATCAACCCATTCCAATTTGTTATTTTCCCTAATTAAATGTATTAGTGACGGCTTAAAATAATATTAAAATAATTAATTTCGGAAAATTTTTCATAAAATTAGAAATTTTACCAGTGGCTCAATAAACACCAAATACTAGCAATTATATAGCTAGAATATGTATATTTATTTTTATATTAAAAGATATTTATATCCTGATTTTTACGGAAAACACCCGTTATTTTGCCGATTTTCTGAAATTTCACCTAAACGATTTTCAAAACGTTTCACCCGGCGAGTTAGTTCTTGTTGTGCAGGGGGACAGTGGTGCCTCCCTCGCAGCTTGAATTCAGCCTTTTTCGCTAGTCGGCTTTTGAGAAAAAGATGTCGAGGATTCTTGGCTTCCATTCGCGATACCGGAGCCACAGTGGGTTTGTTGGACCGGGTTTCTATCGTGCGAGAGTTTTCCGACGTTGTTTTAGATGAGCCGACAGAGTTTAGGGAGCTTAAGGATCTGCTGCAAAGTTGCTAGATAGGGGGACTTGTACGTCCAAGTGTTTCGCTTTGGGGAGCTCCTATTCTGTCAATCAAGTAGAAGGATGGCTGTTTGAGGTTGTGTATTGATTAATCGTCAATTGGACCGAGTTACGGTGCGGATAGGTATTCTTTACCCCGCATTGACGATTTCTTTGATCAGCTCCAGAGTGCGAGACATTTTCTAAGTCTGTTTGGGATCGGGTCATCATTGGTTGTGGGTTCAGAGTGATGATATTCCGATGACTGCTTTTGTGCGCGCTATGGGCTTTATGAGTTTTTGGTGGTGTCATTGGACTCACCAATGCCCTAGCAGCATTCATGGATATGATGAACCTGATTTCTTCATGCCGTTCCTCGACCAGTTTATTATTGTGTTATTGATGACATTCTGGTCTTTTCCAAGAGTTGAGAGGAACATGAGCAGCACTTGAGGATTTGCTTTGCAGACATTGGGAGAGCACCAGCTGTTTGATAAATTCTCGGAATGTTCTTTCAGGCTTGATCGTGTTGACTTCCTAGGTCATATGGTTACGGGAGACGGTATTCGTATGGACCCGAGGAAGATCGAGGCCGTACAGCTTTGGCCCAGACTTGTTCAGTGACTGAGGTCCGCAGCGTTTTGGGCTTAGTCGGTTTTTGCCACCGTTTCGTGCAGGATTTCTTGTGTATCGCTGCACCTTTGACCGGACTGACTGGGAAGGAGGTCCCTTTTCTTAGACTGAGGCATGCGAGTTGAAGATTCGGTGGACGACTGCACCAGTTCTATCTTCGCTTTCTGGACCGGGCGACTTTGTCGTTTACTGTGATGTTTCGCGATTGGGGCTCGATTGTGTACTGATGAAGCATGATAGAGTTATCGCTTATGCTTCCCGACAGTTGAAGGAGCACGAGCAGATTTATCCTACTCATGATCTGGAGATGGCCGCGGTGGTCGTGCGTTGAAGATTGGGAGACACTACTTATTCGGAGAGTCATGTCAGATTTTCACGGACCACCAGAGCTTAATGTACATCTTCCTGCAGCAGGATCTGAGTTGAGACAGCGCCATTGCATAGAGCTTGTAAAGGATTGTTATTTTGAGATCCTTTTTTGCCCGAGACAAGGTGATTGGGGTAGCTGATGCTTTGAGTCGTAGGCTCGGGGATAGCTTGTTCCAGTTGTGCGCAGTTCAGAGACAGTCTTATGCAGATTTACAGTTCTTGCGCGACCGTTGAGTACAGCTTAAGTTCGCCTCTACTAAGGGGAAAATTTGCTTACGTCCACGCCTGTCCACTTTTATTTAAGCTTTTTCGTGAGGCACAGCCCGCCGATGCTCGTTTGTTTGAGATTCTGAGCATGTTCGGCAAGGTAAAGATTCGAAGTTCTTGACTTATAACCAGGGTGTGCTACGTTTATAGACGTGTTTGTGTGTACCGATACTGATGGGTAGAGATGCGAGGTCCTAGAGAAGGCACATCAGTCAGCTTTCTGTGTTCACCCGAAGAGCCACCAAGATGTAGCGTGACTTGAGAGTTAGTTACGGGTGGGCAGGGATGAAGAGTGATGTTTCAGATTTCGTTTTGAAGTGCTTGACTTGTTGCGAGCTAAGGTTGAGCATTTGAGGCCGGCAGGAGAGTGGCAACTTTTAACCATTCCGGAGTGGGAATGGGAGCAGATCTCCATGAATTTCGTTGTGATGTCTACCTAGGTCTCAACAGGGTGTGACTCTATTTGGGTGATTGTTGTCCGATTATGCTCGGTATGCTCAGTTTGCTCGGTTGTTCTTTGATAAGTTGTGCGTTTGCACGGAGTTCCTTCATGCGTTGTATCCAATTGAGGAATTCAGTTCACTAGCCGTCTTAGGTAGAAGCTTTGGAAGCCTTAGGTACTGTTTGAGCTTTAGCTCCGCTTTCCATCCGTAGAATGATGGTTAGTTAGAGCGGACTATACAGACTCTGGAGGATATACTTGTGCGTACGTACTAGTTTTTTGTTGGCAGTTGGGATCGTCACTTACCATTGATAGGGTTCTCCTACGATAACTGTTATCAGGAGACGTTTCAGATGGCAACTTTTAGGCCTTGTTTGGCAGGTTGTGTCGATCGCCAGTTTGTTTTACTGACTCCGCGTGAGTAGGATTTTTGGACCCCAGCTAGTCATGAAACTACGGAGAAGATCCAGTTGATTCAGGTCAAGATGAGAGCAGCCCAGTGCAGACAGAAGTCTTATGCCGACCGTCGTTGTCACAGACTTGAGTTCGCAGTGGGAGATCATGTATTCCTACGGATTTTCTGATTAAATGGCCTGTTGAGTTTTGGGAAGCTTAGTCCTAAAATTTGTAGGTCCTTTTGAGATTCTTGAAGCGAATTAGTACCGTTGTCTATCGTTGGCACTTTCGCCCAGATTTCTGAGTATTCACCCCGTATTCCTGGTGTCGATACTTCGCAAATACCTTCATAACCTTTCTCACATGATTCAGCACCAGACCATTCGATTTGGGACACGATTTTTCGTTCACCAGCAGCCGATAGTGTTAGTGGATCGGTAGGTGGAGAATCTTCGGACAAGGGCTTTCCATCTGTGGAGGTTTTCTTTGGCATAGCCGTCTAGTGAGGAGATCAATTGGGAGGCTACGAGCGAGATGTGGATGATTTGCGCTCATCTCTTTGAAGGTATGCATAGTAAGAATTTTAAATTCGGGGAACAAATTTCTTTAAGGGCGGAAGATTGTAACGCTTTAGAAATTGTTTAGGCAATTTTCCATTTTTAGGTAAAATAAATTGTGTTTTCCGTAAAAACCTAGAAGCGATCTTTTATCTGTGTAGATTTCACTGCACTTAGTTTAACTAGGAAATTGTTAGTTTGCAGTTTTTAATGTGTAAGGTTAGTATAGCACCCTATGAAGTGTTTTGAAGCATCACATGACCTAAAGTTATAATTTTTAAGGTGCTAAACTAACATGCAAAGGGATCGATCCTAGAAAATTAGGGTTATGAAACTTTAAGCTAGTAAAGTTAAGGGTTTGAAGGCTACAACCTTTGTAGCTCCCCTTCGCTGGACTCCTTGGTCTCTAAGGTGTTGAATGAAGGTCCTTTTGATGTCCTCTTGTGTCCACGACGATCCACCACGGAGATATCCGTCCAAGCTCGCAACTTCGACAAACCGAAGAGAACACTCTAAACAAAGCGGCTAAGCTTGTGTAGAATGATGTTGTGGTTAGGTTTCTCACTTCAAAAACCTATCTTTGAATGGTATTTGATCACTAGAAAGAACTAGAGAGCAAAAGAGCAAGAGGAAGAAGATGGTGGCAACTTTTTAACAAGAGATAAAAAAATTAACTCTTTTGAAGAAAAAGAAATATATCCATATATATTTTATTCCTTCATGCTATGAACCATGGTTAAAGTGATGGAGACATTATTTAACTTTAGTTTGGAATGATAAAGAGAAGGATAACCTTAGGTTAGTGGTAGTTGAGCATGGTTAGGTCAAAGGAAGAATGTAGAAGCATGAAAGATTATCCTTTCCTTTTTCATTTTACTTTAAAACCAAAATTAAATAATTATCCATTGTTTAATCCATGGTGTGAGTCTTATATTGCCACCATTTCCATATGCTAACAACCATGATGGATGAGTGTATGTATGTGTGCATGTATGCACATTCACATGTGCATGAAACTAGCATGAAAGAAAGAAAGAAAAGCACACATGCATGCACACATCCATCATCCAAGAAAAGGTTTTAAGTGAGAAAACTAATGGTTAAATGATAAATCAACACTTGATTTATCAATCCGGTCATATCTCATACGACCCCACCAAAAGCAGTTCACCCGATCAATGTTCGGTATCATATACGCACATTTCAATCGGGTGCATGCGCATATCGCATATGCGCACCACAACGTTTCGCCTGGACTGGGTAACTCCTTTGTGGGACTCTAAGACTCGTCAATACGCCGGCAGAGGGTGATGATCATATCAGGTATCCTCAAGCCGCAAGCGGTCAGCTAAACGTAACGGCCACCCGGGTATTGAGCGATCAGAAGACAACAAGCGAACCTGCTACAACTCCCGTCGAGCCATCCGGCAACACTACCGTATAGTCCGGTCTCTTCGTCAGATATGCTGCATATCGAGCCTAGGGATGGTCACGTCGACCCCAATAACTCAATAAGTCGTGTCGGTGAATGGTCTATAACAGATCGAGAAACTACTGATAACACTTATCAGCAAATCTCAGCAGCCCTGGCTAGGGACTTGCTGTTATAACCAGTCGAGCACAGCACAGCATCAACTCCCAATACCGGGAGAGACGAAACCCCTCCTATCGCTCATTGCATTCGTGTGTCTCGGGACTGTACCCAACGGCCACCTGTTTGCACGACTTAGTAGAGCCGTGGTAGGGTGGCAATCAAAGTACAGTGGGAGAACACACAAGACTCCATGACGATCTCGGGTCTACAGACTAACTTGTACCAGTGTCACCTGAGAACTGCTATCCGACGATAGATATAATTCCATATAGGAGTTCTCGGTGAGTCCGTCCAGTGTACCCAGTCAGCACTGAGCACCCGTATCTGATCTTAATGTCAAACATCGATGAATGTGGGAACGTCCATCGCCCATCACATGGGTCTAGTATCATATACGCTAGTCTACTCTGGTATATCGATGCCCCGTCTCGATACACCTCCGACTAGGGACATTTCAGGATATGCTTATAGACTACAAATGTCCCACTAGTATGATCTCTATCATAATCAGAGTAGTCAAGCAGATATCCTTGGGGCTTTATCAGCATGTATGAATGAATAAAAGCATGATCAAATCAACATGTCAGATAAAGAATAACCAGATAGCATACTATCATGTCGAGCAAGAATGCAAACTGAATATATATACATGTATAGATACATCCACTATCACATAATGGCCTCTAGGGCATACATATATCCAACAATCTCCTACTTGCACTAAGGCCAGTTATTGGCGTATCTCATACCCAACATCTTAAAAAGTCGCTCATGCTGTGGCTGAGGGAGGGCCTTGGTGAGTGCATCCGCAGCGTTGTTCTTTGTGTCAACTCTCTTAATCTCGATCTCGCGGCAATCTACAATCTCCCGGATCAAATGAAAGCGCCTCAGGATGTGTCTGGACCGCTGATGGGATCTGGGCTCCTTGGCTAACGCCATCGCCCCATTATTGTCACAATACAAAGGTATTGGATCAATAATGGTTGGAACTACTCCTAGCTCCGAGACGGACTTCTTCATCCAGACGGCTTCCTTGGCGGCATCATTTGCAGCAATGTACTCAGCTTCCATCGTAGAGTCTGCAACGGTATCCTGTTTGGAACTCTTCCAACTTACCGCCCCTCCATTGAGGGTAAATACAAACCCTGAGATAGATTTGCTGTCATCCTTATCGCTCTGGAAGCTCGAATCGGTAAAGGCCTCCATTTGGAGATCTGTATTACCATACACCAAGAACAATTCTTTAGTCCTTCGTAAGTACTTAAGAATGTTCTTCACAGCTGTCCAGTGGTTCTCCCCTGGGTTGGATTGATACCTGCTTACAACACTAAGTGCATAAGCTACATCTGGGCGTGTACATAACATCGCATACATTATAGACCCTACTGCCGAAGCATAAGGTATAATGCTCATGCGAGCTCTCTCTTCATCGGTCTTTGGACAAGAATCCTTGGAGAGAGCGACTCCATGGCAAGCGGGTAAGGCACCCCGCTTGGAGTCTTCCATACTAAACCACTTTAGGATGGTGTTGATGTACCTGGTTTGGGACAATCCCAATAACTTTTTGGATCTATCCCTATAGATCCTTATGCCCAGGATGTATGTGGCATCACCCAGGTCCTTCATGGAGAACCTTAGTGATAAGAATGATTTGACCGACTGTAGCATAGGAATATCATTTCCTATCAGAAGAATGTCATCCACGTACAATACGAGGAATGTGACAGCTCTTCCTACAGCCTTCTTATAAACACAAGGTTCATCTGGATTTTTGATGAAATCAAACTCTTTGATAACATCATCGAAACAGATGTTCCAACTCCGAGATGCCTGCTTCAACCCATATATGGATTTAAGCAATCTACATGCTTTCTCGCTGCTCCCACTGTCAATGAAGCCCTCTGGCTGATCCATATAAACGCATTCTTCTAAATTTCCATTTAGAAATGCTGTTTTAACGTCCATCTGCCAGATTTCATAGTCGTAGTGAGCAGCAATAGCAAGTAGGATCCGAATGGATTTAAGCATGGCTACGGGCGAAAAAGTTTCGTCATAGTCCAAACCTGGTCTTTGACGAAAACCTTTCGCCACAAGTCTTGCCTTATAGGTCTCTACCTGCCCATCCACACCAATCTTTCTTTTAAAGATCCATTTGCACCCTACAGGTTTTACCCCACGGGGTACAACGTCCAAAGTCCATACTTTGTTGGTGTACATAGACTCCATTTCGGATCTCATGGCATCCATCCACTTCACAGAGTCACCACTCGTGATAGCCTGCTGAAAACTGGTAGGATCATCATCATCCATGATGCAATCTTCTCCGTTACCATCAATGAGGAAACCGTAGTACCTCTCCGGTGGGCGAGAAGTCCTACCAGACCTACGGAGTGGCCGAGGTTCTTCAGTTTCTGTTGCAACAGCCGGTTCAACCAAATCGTCATTTGTAGTTTGTGTCTCCAGAACCTTTTCTAGATCTACCACCTTGCCATCATCTTTATCTGTGAAAAACTCTTTTTCCAAGAATGTGGCATACTGAGAAACAAACACTTTTTGTTCCTCTTTGTGGTAGAACAGATATCCATAAGAATTCTTTGGATATCCCACAAAGTTACACATGACTGACCGTGTCTCGAGTTTGTCCGGATTCTGTTTTTTAACATAGGCCGGGCAACCCCAAATCTTAATTCTCTTAAGAGATGGTCTCTTCCCATTCCATATCTCATATGGCGTGGTAGACACGGCTTTGGTCGGAACCCTGTTTAGCAGAAACGCTGCAGTCTCCAATGCATGCCCCCAAAACGAGACTGGTAACTCAGCGTCACTCATCATGGACCGGACCATATCTAATAGGGTCCTATTCCGTCGTTCTGACACACCGTTGTGCTGTGGTGTGTAAGGAGGAGTGAGCTGAGAGAGAATCCCATTCTCTTTTAGGAAGTTTGCAAATTCTGTACTGAGATACTCTCCACCTCGATCTGATCGAAGCATTTTAATACTCAAGCCGGTTTGTTTTTCTACTTCTTGTTTATATTCAACGAATTTCTCGAAAGCGTCGGACTTGTGCTTTAATAAAAATACATGACCGAATCTTGAGAAATCGTCGGTGAATGTAATGAAGTATGAAAAACCACCTCTAGCCTGTGTAGACATTGGCCCACATACATCACTATGTATGAGGCCAAGGAGCTGAGTAGCTCTTTCTCCGTGTCCGGTAAACGGAGTTTTGGTCATTTTACCCTTGATACAAGACTGGCAAGTCGCATAAGATTTATATTCAAAAGAGTTTAAATATCCATCTTTGTGTAACCTGTTTAGTCTTGTTTCGTTAATATGACCAAGTCTACAATGCCAAAGAAAAGCTTCATTTAATTCTGAAAGTTTTCTTTTATTAGTGTGTTGTATACTGAAAACTGTGTGTTGATTTAGGACATATATTCCGTTATTAAGCGTACCATACCCAACCAACATTTGATTTAGGTGAATGTTCATAACATTGTTCTGCAACACAAAATTATATCCTTCATTGTCCAACAAAGAAACGGATATTATATTACATAGCATACTTGGTACAAAATAACATGGATTCAAAATCAAAATACATCCAGATGGCAACCCCAAGTGATACTCTCCCACTGCGACTGTATGTACATTGGAACCATTTCTAACGCGGAGAGTATGGTCACCTGTCTTCAAAACCTTGCTATTTCTCAGCCCCTGCATAGAATTGCAAATGTGAGAACCTGAACCGGTATCCAATACCCAGGAAGCAGAGTTTATAGAAAAACAGTTTTCAGTCACAAACGCACCTGAAGCAGAAGCATCACCATGCTTCTTCTTGAGACTTAGGTACTCCGTGCAATTGCGCTTCCAATGTCCTGTCTTGTGGCAATAAAAACACTCGCCTTTCCCTGGGTCTCCAGCCGTGGACTTTCCCTTTCCCTTCACCTTTTTGACTCCGCCCTTAGGATTAGTGGGTTTCTTCTTTTTCTTTCCCTTGGCCTTAGCTTTTGGGTGAGAAGAAGAAGACTGTCCAATGGTCATAACGGGAGTCTTTGCTGACTTCGTAGTGCTCTCTTCACTCCTTAACATATTAAGGAGTTCAGGGAGGTCCTTCTCCATGCCATGCATGTTGAAGTTCACTATGAACTGAGCAAAGGTGGAGGGGAGGGACTGCAGAATAATATCTATATATTGTTCATTGTCCATTGTCCATCCAAGGTCCTCAAGCTCTTCTATAAGAGCTATCATCTTCAACACATGGTCTCCTACTGGTGTGCCAGGGGCCATTCGCATCTGAAACAGTTTCTTCGATGCTTCGTATCGTAATACGCGGGATTGCTCCCCATACAACTCCCTTGTATGGAGCAGTATCCCGTGAATGTCCATGTCCTCGTGCTGCTTTTGATGTGTGTTATCCATCGATGCAAGCGCGAGGCATGTGGCCGTGGCACAGTCAGCGTCCCATGTCTTGCGGACTTCAATGTCCGCAACTGAGGATTTTGGACCTGGGACGGGCGGGGCTGAAGCCGTGAGGACATACGATACTTTATCATAAGTCAAGGCGATCTTCAGATTCCTTAGCCAGTCTTTATAGTTGGTCCCATTCAGTTTGTTTTTATCTAGTAGAAGCTTAAGTCCAGTCATTGGTATCTGCCATTAAGAGAGAGAAAAGAATACACTCAGCAAAAGCTCTTGTATAGATTAGATTGGTTTATTATCTTGTCTAATCGATGTTTCCCACTGCTTTTTATCAAGTTTTTCTTTCAAACCTTAAAAAGAAAAACTAGCCAGGATTAATTACAGTCTACAACTTCGCTAACCGTTCAGCCAGGCCAGTGTCGGTACTTTGAGGGAGGTTCTCCGTGCTTTCGCACGGACCTAATTAGAGTAAACCTCGTTTTCCCAGAGGCGGAGCCCCGTTAACACCTTTCTAGACACCTAATGAGTTAGCTAATTGTAAACTGTAAAACTCTCCTAGGAGCAACTATTGCCCACAGTGGGATCGGGATCCAACCATCACATGGAAGGTATGCAATCTTATTGCAAATTTCAACACTTGAAATTCCCGATGTAATTTTTACCCCTAGTACTTATGACCTTAACTATAGTCAACAAATCATAAGTACCAGTCAAGTTCTACCCGTCATTTCTTGATCAATTAGACCCACCCATATGACCCTTAACTATGGTCAACAAAGTCGCATGAATGTCCTAATTAATCTGCATCATATGCAGTGTAGGAAGACATCACTTAGCTACCGTACACTACGCCTTAACTAAAGTCAACAAACGTAGCACGAATACTAAGTACTCTACTTCCTAAAATGACGGAGGGTTGCGAATGATTTTGAAGAAAATCTTTAACGCTTTGAACTTGATATCGTCGTAGAATCAAACAGTTTTCAAAAGGAATGGCTTAAGCTCCGCAGTTTTGAAATGTAGCTTTTTCATAAATAGCCGAGTAGTTTTTAAATCCGATTCTACAACATCTTTTTAGGTTTATTTTCTTTACATTAATCACATTAATGTAATCCCATCATTTAAGTCCTTAAGCCAATCACAGAAAAGAAACGAAAATAACACGTACGCTTATGCCATCCGCATTCGCCGCAATGTTCCGTTATGCACCGTTAGGTTACTTAACTAACGGCATACCGGGACGGGACTAGCGCGGGTGTAAAACATAAGCAACGTCTACTATATATCATATATATAATATGTCATTCGTCTCAGATATCACAGAACACAGGCAGCAGAAACATAGATATAACGTGGGATATCCTAGGACGTCCGTATTTAGTATTTAGCCAGAATAGAAAATACGGATTCCACAGTCGCGATGAATAGCCAAACCCACACCCTGGACCCCTACGAGAGCGGCAAGTGACCCTACCAATCCTGGAGTTTAGGAGACCCGGTCTCGACTCCTCGAGATGGCCTCCCACTGAACCCCAGAACCCGGTCACCTGTGCTCCCCTCCTTGGGTCCATCCTAATGCGGAAAAGTAAATAATATACAACACTGGTGACACAACCGCAACCTGGAAGTGCCCCAAATAAAAGAATATTACATTACATTTGAATTTACATGAATGAAAATATAAAACTCTCATCTCACAAAAACCCCCGGCTATTCGATCACGACAATCCTACACATCATATCTCAGCAACACATAATATCACATATCATCAACGTAAGTAAGTATGCATACCCCAATTATCGTTGATGTATAGCAACGAAACCGGCGATATCTAACATACTACACTTACGGTCACAGAAAAGAAAGTGAAAAACTACAATATTTGGAATCCAGATTCTCTTTAGACATCATAAATGCGAAATATCACATATTTCGTATTTCATGCCTACACTATATGAATTCCACATATTGTATCACATTCCAGACAAACAGACAGTATTAAAGTTTTCGAACGAACAATCAAGCACCCAAGATTCACTAAAGCTCAACACTTGAGCAGGGTTCAAAAAAATCTGGAGTGTGACACAGTAGCGGCGGTCCAGCCGTAAAAGGGTCAAGCCAACGCCTCACATGTGGCACGCCGTACTGCCCCAAACCCTAGGGTTCAAAGGGCAGTTCGAGACGGTCACATAATCGAGTTAAGGTTTGTTGTCTTCTAGAGGGACCACCGCAAAAAGACTTGCACGTATTTCCAAACTATTTAAACCCCGTGAATAGTGAGTAAATGATACTCGTTCAAACACTTCAATACTTTCTAATTTACCCGGAAAAGCTACGAAATGAAAGTCCCGATCGAATCGACGAATCCAAAAATATCTCCAGAATTTTTCAAAACTAAATACAGTTTAAAAATACCCAAAAATTTATACATGCAGAACCAAAAATTACAGAAGAAAAATTATCCACTAATTCATATATAAGGCCGCGGAACCGCGGCCTAAGCAAGCTTAGGCCGCGTTTCCGCGGCAAGAAACACTGTTCATTGGATAAATTTTCTGCCGTAATCCTTATTTTTCCCTGCTTTATTTTTTACATATTTTTAATTCTGCAAAATGTCAAAATTTAGAAAATTTCCAGAGAGCATCCCATAATATCGTATTTTTGTCCGATCGGGGTTTTCACTTCGTAAAAACGTCGCCTAATGTTCTATGTCGGCTCTGATACCATTGTATGTTTAGTATAGCACCCTATGAAGTGTTTTGAAGCATCACATGACCCAAAATTATAATTTTTAAGGTGCTAAACTAACATGCAAAGGGATCGATCCTAGAAAATTAGGGTTATGAAACTTTAAGCTAGTAAAGTTAAGGGTTTGAAGGCTACAACCTTTGTAGCTCCCCTTCGCTGGACTCCTTGGTCTCTAAGGTGTTGAACGAAGGTCCTTTTGATGTCCCCTTGTGTCCACGACGATCCACCACGGAGATATCCGTCCAAGCTCGCAACTTCGACAAACCGAAGAGAACACTCTAAACAAAGCGGCTAAGCTTGTGTAGAATGATGTTGTGGTTAGGTTTCTCACTTCAAAAACCTATCTTTGAATGGTATTTGATCACTAGAAAGAACTAGAGAGCAAAAGAGCAAGAGGAAGAAGATGGTGGCAACTTTTTAACAAGAGATAAAAAAATTAACTCTTTTGAAGAAAAAGAAATATATCCATATATATTTTATTCCTTCATGCTATGAACCATGGTTAAAGTGATGGAGACATTATTTAACTTTAGTTTGGAATGATAAAGAGAAGGATAACCTTAGGTTAGTGGTAGTTGAGCATGGTTAGGTCAAAGGAAGAATGTAGAAGCATGAAAGATTATCCTTTCCTTTTTCATTTTACTTTAAAACCAAAATTAAATAATTATCCATTGTTTAATCCATGGTGTGAGTCTTATATTGCCACCATTTCCATATGCTAACAACCATGATGGATGAGTGTATGTATGTGTGCATGTATGCACATTCACATGTGCATGAAACTAGCATGAAAGAAAGAAAGAAAAGCACACATGCATGCACACATCCATCATCCAAGAAAAGTTTTTAAGTGAGAAAACTAATGGTTAAATGATAAATCAACACTTGATTTATCAATCCGGTCATATCTCATACGACCCCACCAAAAGCAGTTCACCCGATCAATGTTCGGTATCATATACGCACATTTCAATCGGGTGCATGCGCATATCGCATATGCGCACCACAACGTTTCGCCTGGACTGGGTAACTCCTTTGTGGGACTCTAAGACTCGTCAATACGCCGGCAGAGGGTGATGATCATATCAGGTACCCTCAAGCCGCAAGCGGTCAGCTAAACGTAACGGCCACCCGGGTATTGAGCGATCAGAAGACAACAAGCGAACCTGCTACAACTCCCGTCGAGCCATCCGGCAACACTACCGTATAGTCCGGTCTCTTCGTCAGATATGCTGCATATCGAGCCTAGGGATGGTCACGTCGACCCCAATAACTCAATAAGTCATGTCGGTGAATGGTCTATAACAGATCGAGAAACTACTGATAACACTTATCAGCAAATCTCAGCAGCCCTGGCCAGGGACTTGCTGTTATAACCAGTCGAGCACAGCACAGCATCAACTCCCAATACCGGGAGAGACGAAACCCCTCCTATCGCTCATTGCCTTCGTGTTTCTCGGGACTGTACCCAACGGCCACCTGTTTGCACGACTCAGTAGAGCCGTGGTAGGGTGGCAATCAAAGTACAGTGGGAGAACACACAAGACTCCATGACGATCTCGGGTCTACAGACTAACCTGTACCAGTGTCACCTGAGAACTGCTATCCGACGATAGATATAATTCTATATAGGAGTTCTCGGTGAGTCCGTCCAGTGTACCCAGTCAGCACTGAGCACCCGTATATGATCTTGATGTCAAACATCGATGAATGTGGGAACGTCCATCGCCCATCACATGGGTCTAGTATCATATACGCTAGTCTACTCTGGTATATCGATGCCCCGTCTCGATACACCTCCGACTAGGGACATTTCAGGATATGCTTATAGACTACAAATGTCCCACTAGTATGATCTCTATCATAATCAGAGTAGTCAAGCAGATATCCTTGGGGCTTTATCAGCATGTATGAATGAATAAAAGCATGATCAAATCAACATGTCAGATAAAGAATAACCAGATAGCATACTATCATGTCGAGCAAGAATGCAAACTGAATATATATACATGTATAGATACATCCACTATCACATAATGGCCTCTGGGGCATACATATATCCAACATAATGGTCACTTGAAAAATTTGGTTCAGTTTAATATTCTTTTCCTTAATTAAAATATATTATAAGTTGTTAATTATGCACTTAATTAGTGGTAATTATATTTTTGGTTTGGGTTAATTACTTCTAAGGTGAATCTATGCTAATATAATCACTAGATTAAGCTTAATCCATCCATGCAAAATATCTAGATATTTGTGTAATTAAAATGAATTTTTAAAGAAATGAAATGAGGTGGCTTAAGATATTATTTGCATTAATAAGCATTTATTGTTGTTTTGCACTAGATTTTTCCACACAAATCATTAACCTTCTCCAATTTTCTTCCATGGCCAAGCCCCCCTTATGCTGCCCACTCTTTTTCTTGCCTCATTCTCACTCTCTCCAAGCTCAAATAATTCACTAAAAATCTTCAAATAATCCCACAAAGTCACAAACTAATCCCTACCCATCATTCTTCATCACTAAACAAGCATAGATTTTCTTGAAAGACTTCATTTTGGAGGATTAAATTTGGAGTTAATTGCTAATTTGTGTTCTTGAGAAGGTATAAAATTCTAGCCCTAATCTTTATTTTTTGTGTAAAAATATTTAAGCTAGCTATTTAAATGTTTAATATAGCTTTAATTGCATGTTTAGATGATTCATGATAGTTTTGTGAAGATCACGTTAGGGTTTTGTTTAGTGAAATGGTTAAGTGTGAAGTTTAGACAAAAGAAAGCTTAACCGAGTTGCAAGATTGTTAAATGATATTTTTCCTAACTATCTAATTAGATTAATTGTAAACTAAAATTTCACTAAATCACTTTTGTGTGAGATTAAAATTCTAGTAAAGCTTTGTGTGGTTTAATCAGGCTATTATGAGATGTTTGTGATTACTAGTTTTGGTAAAACTGGTAGTTTTGGGCTAAATTGAGGTAAAGTTGCTTACTAGATTTTCGGATAATTTAGGCGTGGGTTTCTTTTGACGTTGCAACGTTATATATATCAGATTCCACGATATATATTAAGTTGTGTTTGCGCGATCGGTACGATCGGGGTCTAAGGTTGTGCCGATATCGTACGCGTTTTGTGAACTGAGTGCACAGTGTGTTTATCTTGTGGACGTTATCCTTGCGTTGCATTGTCTTTGTGTCGGCGCAAGATGTTTAACCTTATGTGTTGTGTTTGTGAAATTATAGGTGTAGGGTTCCTAGGCACTCTCAAGAGGTCTCACAAGGCATCAACCATGCCAATTTCAAATTTTACGGTGCCGAGAAACCCTAGATACAGATCGTTGGCTAGAATTTTAGGCGACAAAGCAAACTAGTTAACACTTAACTACAAGAATACGGAAATACAACCTTTGTAGATCCGGTCCTGCACCTCCATAGCTCCACAATGAAGTCTCCTCGCTGTCCATAACAAATCCCGGGCTCTAGCGTCGGCTTCATCGGAGAAAGAGCGGGCTAGGTCATCGACGACGTGCCGAAGATGATCTACGTCGAGGCATCGCTAGATCAAGCTCCAACTTCACCAAGTCAAGAAAACTTGTGAAGGAAACACACTCTACTACTTGGCAAGAGGTAGAGGATGAAGAAATAGGAAGTGGGTTCACTTTAGAATTGGATTTCTCACTCATTTTCATCAATCACCATTGATGAAGTGAAGCTTTTTCTTCATGAAGTCAAGAAGAAGAAGAAGATAATGAATATGATAAGTTAATCCTAAAATGAAAAGAATAATGAATTCTTTTCATAATAGAACCATGGTTAGGTGTAGAGAATTAATTAGGGTTAAGTGGAATGGTTAGGGTTAAGGATGAGACAAAGTGGTCACAAAGTCAAAGTATTCATGAAGCTTCATGAAAAAAACAAAGAATGCCACCATTTTATCATTTCCTTTTCTTTTTCCAAAAGAATAAATAAATGAATAAAATGAATAAGCAAATAATAAACCCTAACCATTTCATTAACCAAGGTTTAATTCTTTATACTTAACCAATTTTACATGCACCATCAAACATGATACAAGCATGTGCACAAAATCATATCACATATATAATGCGCACATCCGAGCGAGAAAATCCATTTAAAGTGAACTGATACTAGTTAATGCAAAGTAATATATCAAATATATAATTATGCATTAAATCATTAAATCAACACTTGATTTAACGATCCGGTCATATCGCATATAACCGACTAATATCCAATGTATCGATTTATCGAATCAATCTTCGATTCGATAACTAGGTTATATCGCATACAACCATTAGACACATTGTTCGCGAGAATGAAATACGGTATCACATACACGCATTATTCTCGGTCCCGCACATATCTTATATGCGCTCCTATTTCGTTTCGCTTGAGCCAGGAAACCTCTGTGTAGGACTCTAAAGACTCGTCGATACGCCGGCAGCAGATGATGATCATATCAAACACCCACAAGCCGCAAGCGGTCTGCTAAACGTAACGGCCACCCGGGTATTGAGCAATCAGAAGATCGACGAGCAAGCCCGCTCACACTCCTGTGAATCCAACCAGTAACACTACCGTACAGTCCGGTCTGATCGTCTGATATGTCGCATATCTTGCCTAGGGGTGGTAAACGTCAGACCCCAATAGCTTGATAAGTCATGTCGATATGAGGTCTATAACAATTCGAGAAACTACTGGTAACACTTACCAGTAAATCTCAGCAACCCTGGCCAGGGATTTCCTGTTATATCCAATCGAACACAGCGCAACATCAACCCCCTATACCGGGAGAGACGAATCCCCTCCTATCGCTCATTGCCTCCATGTGACTCGGGACTGTACCCAAAAACCACCATTTTGCAAGCCCTCTTGCACGTGGTAAGATGGAAATCAAAGCACAGTGGGAACCACACAAGACTCTATGACGATCTCGGGTCAACAGACTACTCTATACCAGTGTCACCAGAGAACTGCCATCTGACGTAAGGTATAATACCATCTGTGAGTTCTCGGCGAGTCCGTCCAGTGTACCCAGTCTCCACTGAGCACCCGTATATCATCTCTGATGTCAAACACCAATGGATATGGGATCATCCATCGCCCATCTGTATGGGTCGAGAAGGTACACGCTAGTCTACTCTGGTATATCGATGCCCCGTCTCGATACACCCATGACTAGGGACTTTGAAGGATGTACTTATGGACTACCATGTCCCCACTAGTATGATCCGCATCATAGTCCAGGTAGTCAAGTACAGATCCTAAGGGCTTTACCAACATGTAACAGGGAGACAATCAGTGTACACGTTAAGGTAAAGATCAACCAGATAGCATACTATCATGTCGAGCAAGAAAGTCCTCCCTATATATGTCCCAGCATCCACTACAATATACATCCTATGTATAGTAATGGCCTCTAGGGCATACATATAACTAACAATCTCCCACTTGCACTAGGGCTATCTGATAGCAGTGGTTGAAGTATCTCATACTCAACCATCCCATAAAAGTCTCTCTCTGGGAACAGGCCTTTGTGAGTGGATCCGCTGTGTTGTCCTCTGAGTCTACTCTCCAAATCTCGATCACCCTGCAGATTAACCATCTCCATGATCAAGTGATACTGCCTTAGAATATGTCTGGATCACTGATGGGACCTGCGTTCTTTGGCATAAGCCACAACTCCATTGTCACACAATGGGAGGAACTAAGTTCATCTCATGAACAAATATACACCCAAACAGCCTCTTTGGTAGCATCTTAAGTAGCGATGTATCCAGCCTTTATCGTCTAGTATGTCACGGTATCTAGTTTGGAACTTTTCCAACATACCGTCCCTCCACTGAGGGTAAAGACAATGCCTGTGACTGACATTCAGTCGTCTTTATCACCCTGGAACCATTCCAGTGATTCTCCCCAGGGTCGATTGATACCTTCTCACTACAACTAGTGAGAATCCTAACATCCATTTAGATCTATCTCATAGATCCAAAACCTAGGATTTAGTAGGTATCACTTTGATCCTATATGGAGAATCATTGTGATAAGCGGAGATTGATCGAGCGTAGCATAGGAAACTCCTTCCCTATCAAGAGTATGTCATTCACGTACTCTACGAGGATTGTCACCATACTCACTACTATCTTTTTGTTTATACAAGGTTCATCTACCATTTTGATGATGTCAACTTCTTTGACTAATTCATCAAAACAGACATTCCAACTCCGCGATGTCTGCTTTATCCTATAAAGCATCTTGCACACGTTTCCGCTGCTCCCACTGTCTACGAAGCCCTCTGGCTGTGTACTTACAGACGTTCTCATCTAAAACATCATTTAGAAAAGCAGTCATGACACCCAACCACCAGATATCGTAGTCATGGTATGTAGCCGTGGTAAGTAGGATCTGGATGGACTTAAGCATAGGCACTGGAAAAGGTTTCATCATTATCCATGCCTGGTCGATGATGCAAACTTTTAACAAGTCTAGCTTTGAAAGTCTCAACTTTTCCATCTACACCAAGTAATCTTCTTAAGATATACTTGCTCCTGATGGGGATTTAACCCTTCAAATATAGCAACCAAAGTCCATACTTTGTTGGTGTATAAGGATTCCATCTCAGATCACTAAGCATCCAGCCATTCTTACAGAGTCTTACTCCTGATGGCCAGCTCGAAGCTAGTTGGGTCATCATCTCATGATGCAATCCTCGCTCCCACTGTCATAGAGAAACCGAAGTATCTCTCAGGTGGGTGAGGAACCCTACTAGATCGGCGGAGAAGCTGAGGTTCGTTGGAAACTATTGAATCCTTTGGTTCTTTCAAATCATCTGCTGTAGTTTGTATAGCGGGAACCTTTCCAGTTCTACATTACATACCTTGCCTCGAGCTTGTCCGGATTTTGCCTTTAGACATAGGCCAGACAACCCCAAATCTTAACCAACTTAAGATATGGGCTCTTCCCTTTCCATATCACATATGAAGCAGTAGGCAACTGATTTGATTGGAACCCTATTCAATAGGTATGCAGCTTCTCAAGTGCATAACCCCTTTAAAAGGAAATAGGTAACTCAGTAGTACTCATCATAGAGCACACCATATCATATAGGGTGTGATTGCTCCACCCCGATATACCATCGTGCTTTGGTGTATTCGGAGGAGTAATGCTGAGAGAGAATCTCATTCTCCTTTAGAATAGTCCAGTATTTCCGTGCTCAAGTATTCTCCTCCTTGATCTCATCATAGGACATAATACTTATACCCGTATTCTGGTTCTCTACTTCTCACTTATATTCTGTGAATAACTCAAAAGGTTCGGACTTGTGTTTCAACAGGAACATATGTCTGAATCAGAAGAGATCATCAGAGAATTTAATGAAGTACAAAGAACCGGTCTTGGCATGTGTAGACAGGGGACCTACATACATCAACATGTATCATCCCAAGAGTTTACTTAACTCTTTCTCTGCTTCCAATAAACAGAGCTGGTGTCATTATATCTTTGTGACATGACTGGCAAGTTTCACAAGATGTAGATTCAAACCGATTTAAATATGCATCTACATGTAACTTCAGCTAGTCGGGTCACATTGATATGACCTAGTCTACAATGCCTCAAGAAGGATTCGTTCATTTCTGAACTCTTCCTCTTGTGAGTGTTCCGTATACTAAAGAACTATAGTTTGATTTAGAACATCAATGCTTTTAGATAACGTGCCTGAACCGATCAACTTTTGATATAGGAAATGTTCAAAACATTATCCAACAATACAAAATTTTATCATTTCTTTACTAATAAAGAGACTGATATGATTTTGTATATCAGGTTCGGTATCTAATAACATTCGTTCAGAATCAATGTATTGGTATTACAGGGTGACAGTGACCAACAAACTTGGCTGCAACACTTGCCCCGTTTTCTGTCTCATGAAACTTATCACCCGTTCTCAGTTTTTCTACCTATCTTTAGCCCTATGTAACAGATTACATATCTGGGATCCTGATCTGGTATCACATACCCACGACGTAAAGGATACAGAGAAACAGTTCTTTGTAATGAACACACCCGAAGATGATGCATCAGCATGCACTCTCTTTGTTTGGGCGGCACGGGAAATCTGGTATTCCCCAATTTCCTGCTCTGTCTTATAACAATTATAAGTTGGAGCGGGACCAACGTTCCCCAGCTCAGTATAACAAGCGGGTTCGGTCAATTATCCGTATTATTATCTTGATTAAGGCGTGATATGGTCGCTACCTGGAGAGAGAGAGAGAAGAAAACACTTAGCGTGCGCTCTTGCAAGAATAGATTGGTTTTATTTTATCTAATCAGGATGGCTCCCACTGCTTTTTATCAAATCTTCCTTCAAACCCTAAAAGGAAAGACTAGCCGGGATTAATTATACACTACAAGTTCGCCAATCTTTCAGCCAGGCCAGTGTCGGTACTTTGAGGGAGGTACCCCGTGCATTCGCACGAAACTAATTAATGTAAACCTCGTTTTCCCAGAGGCGTAACCCCGTTGACACCTTTCTAGACACCTACTTGATCGGCTAATTGTAATGTATAAAACTCTCCCAGGAGTAACTCTTACTCGCAGCGGGTATCGGGATCCAACTATCTCATAGAAGGTATACAATCTCATTGCAAATTTCAACACTTGAAATTTCCGATAATATTTTGCCCCTAGCAGCTATATGACCTTAACATAGTCAACAAATCATAAGTGCTAGTCAAGTTCAACCCGTCATTTCCCGATTGAATTAAACCCACCCGCACGACCCTTAACATAGTCAACAAAGTCGCACGACTACCCTAATCCAATCGCATCATATGCTTATGCAGATAAGCACTAATTAGCTACCGCACACTACGCCTTAACATAGTCAACAAACGTAGCACGAATACTAACTACTACTTATCTGAAATGACGGAGGGCTACGACAGGTTTTTCTGAAAACCTATTGCGTAATGAACTTGATATCGTTGTAGAATCAAATGATTTTAAAATGGAGTGCTTTTGAGGCTTTTCTAGTTTTGCTTAAAGGAGTCACTCCCGGTGAAGGGATCGTCGGTCCTTTCCTCGTCGAATGAGGTACGGGATATATCATATATATCACTGTGCAAAGCAAAAACTCTTAAAAGCAATCAAAAGACAAACCGAGTGTGTAGCATCTGCCAGTTATTGCTAAAGGAGTCACTCCCGGTGAAGGGATCTCGGTCCTTTCCTCATCGAATAAGGTGCAGGATATATCACATATACCGCTGTGCAAAGCAAGAACTGTAGCTACCTGTTTTATTTTGAAATTCGATTCTACAACATCTTAGGTTTCTTTTTATTTCATTAATCACATTAATGAAGTCCCATCATTTAAGTTACCTAAACATCACAGATAAATACGACGTACACTTATGCCATCCGCATTCGCCTCGATGTCCCCTCGTGCACCGTTAGGTTAGGTAACTAACGACAGAGCGGGGCAGGGCTAGCGCGGGTGTAAAACATAAGTAACGTCTATATAATATATCATATATACTATATACAGTATCCATCACAGAACATATCACATGATCACATCACAGATATAGCAGCAGAAGAAACATATATGAAATATTGGATATACTAGGACGTCCGTGTTTTCAATACGAGCCAGTATAAAACACGGATTCCACGGTCGTGATGAATAGCCAAACCCACACCCCTAGACCCCTACGAGAGCGGCAAGTAACCCTACCAATTCTGGAGTTAGGAGACCCGGACTCGACTCCTCGAGATGGTCTCCCACTGGACTCCAGAACCCGGTTACTTGTGCTCCCCTCCTTGGGTCTATCCTAGTGCGGAAAAGTAAATAATATACAAAGGGTGACAGCTTCCGCTACCTGGAAGTGCCCCAAATAAAAGAATATTACATACAAGTTTTTACATGAATGAAAATGAAAAACACTCATCTCACATAAAAACCCCCGGCTATTCAAACACGACGATCCAATATAACATATCCAGCAACACATAACATCACATGTCATCAACGTAAGTAAATATGCGCATCCCAATTGTCGTTGACATATAGCAACGAAACCGGCGATATCACATATTACACTTACGGTCACAGAAAAGAAAGTGTAAAACTACAACAGTTGGAATCCGCAATCTGCATAGACATCGCATGCTTAATCAAATGAATACCTTAGACATCGCATGCCTAACAATTATAAACCCCGCATTTTAGTCTCATTATCGAAAACACTTTTCAATACCAAGTCGGGCAATTCAACAGGATTCCCGACATTTTGATCGAATGCTCGTCGCAAACTTTAGTAGGCGGCCGCACCCCCGATACCGTCGACGAAGTGCACCAAGGCGGAACACCGCTACCGGGAGCACCCGAACAGATGCTTTCGGCGACGGGGTTCTCCTACACTCACTTGGTCGGGGCTATGGAGTGAGGCTGTCTATTAAGTTTACCCGGCGAGTATCCGCGTACGCTACGTGATTGCGACGGACTTTTGATCACATCAAAATTCCATGGCAACCGATCAAGGGAGACTAAACTGCTATGTTTATAACATTCATTTAGTTATCACATAACTATTGTGAATTCCAATTGTTGTATCACATTCCAGATAAATAGAAAATGTTAAACTTTTCGATCAAACAGTCGAACACCCAAGTTTTCCCGATATAGATCAACACATGAAATAAGTCTAACAACATTCAGTTCGTACCTCAGTACCAACGGTCCAGCCGTAGAAGGGTCAAGCCAACGCCTCACATGTGGCATGCCGTACTGCCCCAAACCCGAAGGTTCAAAGGGCAGTTCAAGACGGTCACATAATCGAGTTAAGGTTTGTTGTCTTCTAGAGGGACCATCGCGTTACTTGCACTACTTAGAACGTCTTTAAACTACGGAAAAATCCAACACTTGGAAATTTCCCGACAGAGGAAAAATTGGGTATTTATATCCGGTCGAACTTTTTAACATATTCTAATATTTATCCGGAAAGCCACATAGACAAAATCTGATACTCCGATCGAAACACCGAATCCCCAAAACAACCCCAGAAAATTCAACTCTTGAATAAATATTAAAAATTCCCAGAAAATCCAACTTCAGAAAATAGGAATTACTGTACAAACAAGGGAAGCTGACGTCATCAATGGGCCGCGGAACCGCCGCAGAAGCTAGGCTTCTGCCGCGGTTCCGCCACAGTTTTGACTGTTCATGAGAAACTTTTTGCGCCGTAATTCTTAGATTTCCCTGCTGAATTTTCTGCATATTTTTAATGTTGAAAAATCCCAGTTTTTGAAAAAAGGACAGAGAGCAATTTTTGAGTTGGGTTTCGGGTTCGTTCGGGTTTTAAATTCCGTCTAGACTTCGCCTAAGGCTCTAGCTAGGCTCTGATACCACTGTAGGGTTCCTAGGAACTCTCAAGAGGTCTCACAAGGCATCAACCATGCCAATTTCAAATTTTACGGTGCCGAGAAACCCTAGATACGGATCGTTGGCTAGAATTTTAGGCGACAAAGCAAACTAGTTAACACTTAACTACAAGAATACGGAAATACAACCTTTGTAGATCCGGTCCTGCACCTCCATAGCTCCGCAATGAAGTCTCCTCGCTGTCCATAACAAATCCCGGGCTCTAGCGTCGGCTTCATCGGAGAAAGAGCGGGCTAGGTCATCGACGACGTGCCGAAGATGATCTACGTCGAGGCATCGCTAGATCAAGCTCCAACTTCACCAAGTCAAGAAAACTTGTGAAGGAAACACACTTTACTACTTGGAAAGAGGTAGAGGATGAAGAAATAGGAAGTGGGTTCACTTTAGAATTGGATTTCTCACTCATTTTCATCAATCACCATTGATGAAGTGAAGCTTTTTCTTCATGAAGTCAAGAAGAAGAAGAAGATAATGAATATGATAAGTTAATCCTAAAATGAAAAGAATAATGAATTCTTATCAAAATAGAACCATGGTTAGTGTAGAGAATTAATTAGGGTTAAGTGGAATGGTTAGGGTTAAGGATGAGACAAAATGGTCACAAAGTCAAAGTATTCATGAAGCTTCATGAAAAAAACAAAGAATGCCACCATTTTATCATTTCCTTTTCTTTTTCCAAAAGAATAAATAAATGAATAAAATGAATAAGCAAATAATAAACCCTAACCATTTCATTAACCAAGGTTTAATTCTTTATACTTAACCAATTTTACATGCACCATCAAACATGATACAAGCATGTGCACAAAATCATATCACATATATAATGCGCACATCCGAGCGAGAAAATCCATTTAAAGTGAACCGATACTAGTTAATGCAAAGTAATATATCAAATATATAATTATGCATTAAATCATTAAATCAACACTTGATTTAACGATCCGGTCATATCGCATATAACCGACTAATATCCAATGTATCGATTTATCGAATCAATCTTCGATTCGATAACTAGGTTATATCGCATACAACCATTCGACACATTGTTCGCGAGAATGAAATACGGTATCACATACACGCATTATTCTCGGTCCCGCACATATCTCATATGCGTTCCTATTTCGTTTCGCTTGAGCCAGGAAACCTCTGTGTAGGACTCTAAAGACTCGTCGATACACCGGCAGCAGATGATGATCATATCAAACACCCACAAGCCGCAAGCGGTCTGCTAAACGTAACGGCCACCCGGGTATTGAGCGATCAGAAGATCGACGAGCAAGCCCGCTCACACTCCTGTGAATCCAACCAGTAACACTACCGTACAGTCCGGTCTGATCGTCTGATATGTCGCATATCTTGCCTAGGGGTGGTAAACGTTAGACCCCAATAGCTTGATAAGTCGTGTCGATATGAGGTCTATAACAATTCGAGAAACTACTGGTAACACTTACCAGTAAATCTCAGCAACTCTGGCCAGGGATTTCCTGTTATAGCCAATCGAACACAGCGCAACATCAACCCCTATACCGGGAGAGACGAATCCCCTCCTATCGCTCATTGCCTCCATGTGACTCGGGACTGTACCCAAAAACCACCGTTTTGCACGCCCTCTTGGATGTGGTAAGATGGAAATCAAAGCACAGTGGGAACCACACAAGACTCTATGACGATCTCGGGTCAACAGACTACTCTGTACCAGTGTCACCAGAGAACTGCCATCTGACGTAAGGTATAATACCATCTGGGAGTTCTCGGCGAGTCCGTCCAGTGTACCCAGTCTCCACTGAGCACCCGTATATCATCTCTGATGTCAAACACCAATGGATATGGGATCATCCATCGCCCATCTGTATGGGTCGAGAAGGTACACGCTAGTCTACTCTGGTATATCGATGCCCCGTCTCGATACACCCACGACTAGGGACTTTGAAGGATGTACTTATGGACTACCATGTCCCCACTAGTATGATCCGCATCATAGTCCAGGTAGTCAAGTACAGATCCTAAGGGCTTTACCAACATGTAACAGGGAGACAATCAGTGTACACGTTAAGGTAAAGATCAACCAGATAGCATACTATCATGTCGAGCAAGAAAGTCCTCCCTATATATGTCCCAGCATCCACTACAATATACATCCTATGTATAGTAATGGCCTCTATGGAATACATATAACTAACAATAGGATCCCAGGCGAGGACTTCGGACGCTGCGAAGAAGGGAAAGCAAGTGGTTGGCTTTACTTAGCCAAGATCGTTTGTGAGTAGATTTAACATCTACATGGGAATCGCCCGCATGGCGTTATACGTCTGGGCTAGATTTAATGACATGACTATTAGTTAGAAGTATATGGACATTAATTGTGCATGTGTACCTTTGTTGCATATCTCATTCCTATTGTGTATGGACTTAGCATTAATGAGACACAACACCTTTATTGACGGTTCATATTTCACGAGCACTAATTATATGCTACACACATACCGTCGATAATTGTCATGACACGCACAATACATATACTGACGTGATACTGTATTGGTTAGGGTCATTGAGACATGATCCTTACTTCCATTTTTTCATATGAAACATAGTATACCTGTATACTTACATGCTTACACATATGCCTTTCTATGCATACATACTTACATGTACACCGACTTACCGTGCTAGGGTTACATATACCAATGTGGTATTGTTTTGTCATTGACGTGGAATCATTGATTCTTATGCGTTGGCGCATATGATAGGTAGTACACCTTGCTATACCTACATGTTTACATATATACCTGGCTATAGCTACATGTACATCTTGCATACATACTTACATATACACCCGTATGGTATTACATCATTATTGATAAGTATATGCTCATACACCTTGCTATAGTTACATGTTCACCTTTATATGATGTTGCATTTGGTTTCAGAGAATTAGGAACCGCATGATATACTTAATAACTTGTTGCAATTAAATAGCGGATTTTCCTTTATATGCTCATATTACTGTTTCATGTTGCATATATTATATTTCATGGATTTCGCATTGATATATGGTTTTCATATGATATTTTCTGGATGTTTTACTCCTGTGTATATATATCAGTGGTATAGGACGCTGACATATATATGTATGTATATTGTATATATATATCAGTGGTATGGGACGCTGTTATATATGTATACCTATATAATATATCATCATAATGATTCATGCAAATATACTTATTCATTATTTGACGTTTTCTGGATTGAGGACCGTGGTATTTTCATGAAATTATGCATTATTTGAAAAACCCGGTTTCTTTTGATATGATATTTCAGCGTCCATTATGAGTTTTCTCGGTTCTGAGATTTATGATATTACCCGAATCGAGGAGCGGTAGTCACCGTCTGCGGGTACATGGTGGAGCCCGGTATGGTTCCTCGGGGCAGGATATGTTATTCATGGTATAGACAATGAGCCTGGCGGGTGGGCAAGTACCTACCGGTGAAAGTATTTTAGACTCGGCGGTTATCGTGGGGATACCGACCAGAGTCATGTACGTATGGATACGTAGAATTTCGAGTGTCGATGCTGGGCACATGGGTTTCGATAGCGTATGATACGTACCTATCAGGGCAAGTCGTGGTGACAACGCTTGATAGAGGAGTATTTATGTGTCGATGCTAGACACTAGTTTTCATGATGTTTTCGGGTGTCGATGTTAGACACTAAGGTTTCATGAGACTTACAGGATGTGTTTTATTCCGTACTCCGCATTTATTTGATATGCATTGCTTCATGTATTAGTAGTACCTGATAGAGTACCTTTCATGATTGTTGCATTTCATATTGCCATTTATTGCTACCAGCTTGCATGTGATAAACCATCGCAGCACGTGCATACTTGCGATTACCTGCATACATTATTTACTGTTCACGAGTTGGCAACTCACCCCCATTGCACCACAGGTTTTTTGCAGGTTGTCCCTTAGGGCAGTTGTTGGCAGGGCTTTCCTTCCTATCGCATCATCTTTTGCAGCGGATACCGCTTCGGCTGACTGGGTGAAGTTTTGCTATAGGTGGGTTTCGCGGTTATCCGTTTATGTACATTGTATATCTTGTTGTATCTAGTACTCTCCATTTACCACTTTCATGTATTGACTTAGAGACGAGATGTGATGACGATATTGTATATTTTTGGTGACTTTGGATATCTTTTATGTTGTTTTGATTTACATCGTCCATTTTCTTTGCTACGGCGTCGTATATCTGTTGTGGTGGTTGTTTTCCATTTTTGGGCGTGGATTTTCTCCCGTTGGGGATGCTTTACTTATATCTTTGTATGTACCCATTTTTGGGGCTAGTTTTTACAAAGGAGGTGCTTCCAAAATTTTTAACAAAGTAAATTGGGACTTTAAAGAATTTGTACTTGAGATTTTCAAAAGATTTAACAATGTTCTTATCATTTACTACTTTTGATGGTCTAGATTGTTGGGTTTTTGTCTTACTTGAATTGCGTTACGCCTGTAGACGTTACGTAGTTTAATGGCTGTCACGTGCCAAATTTCGGGTCGTGACACAACCTATATGACACTGAGGGTACGGACCTCACGTCTCGTACGACATATAACTCAAGTTTCATAACATTATATATTTATATACCTATATCCACGGGTCACAGCCATAACAATCTCATATCAGGAGATCGGCAAAGGTATCACTCATCTCATATTGACTCGCATCCGTATACCAACATATCAATCAAGTCATCATATCATCTCGTATATCCTTTTCATCGCATTAAGTCATCTTACATATACATTCTAGCTTATTAATCTCAAATCAGTCATCTTATTAGTCTGAAGTCGTATTTATCAACCTCACAACATGCCACTATAAACTCTTATTAATTCTCTTTACAACTACTTATCTATATCTAGTAATTCGCAACCTTAAACATCAATTCAGGAAATCTTTCCTATCATACCATATCACCTAAATCATAAGCTATAACTTTAAGTCAAGGTATTTCTTATCTCCCACTAATTCTTTAACTATATCCCTAAGTTTCTAAAATGGTTTCTCTAACCATATCCTATATATCGGTTTCCATCAAATTGCGGGGGTGCTATACGCCATTCACCCGACTTCCCCCGTAGATATAAATCTACTCACCTTGATCCTTGCTTGCCGAAGTCGATGATGCCACACTCCGTTGCCCCAGAATCCTTGCGAAGGTACCTACAATAATACACAATCTCAATCGCTATTAACATCAAGTCCGGAAAACCAATACGGCATATGTTGCGCTCATAAGTTAGAACCTATAGCCTACGCATGCAAAACAATCAAACAACCCTTATTCTTGACGTACAAACGCCCAACAACCAAATACAATACCAAATACCAAAACCAAGCATTCAAAAATATGGAAAACATAACCAAAACCAATCGCAATAGCTCCCATATTCTCTCTCAGGTAAAATGGGGATAAAAAAAATAATACTATGGGGTAGTATATGGAGTATGTGAGCTACTGGACCAACCTAGACACCAAATGTCACAACTTGGCCGGCCACTTTCCCTAAAAATTCGGCGAGCTCGATCTACAGTTCTCGGAATGGGTTCATACTTGCAGGGTGGCTTCCTATTGGTCCCACTAGGTCTCTGATATTGTTTGTTTTTCTCAGAAACTTCCTGGATTTCTCCAGATTCCCTGTAGGCCACTAAATGTCACAAAACCGACATGGGTTGATTCCTAAGTCCGTATTCTCTATTCTAGGCCAGTAAAAACACCACTCAAGTCTTGTAACAGCCCCTAAACAGCGCAAATCCACACAATCACCCAAACCCTTCTCTTGAATTTCCAAATTCACAAATCCACACCTTAAACCAATTCTAAACTAACTAGAATGCTAAGAAAATTAAACTAAACTAAATGAAAGGAATTATGCCTCATGGATGCAACCAAGCAAAACCCTAGAAGTCTATAGTTTCCAAAATCTCACTTTGATGGGACCAAAGTGATGAGGGTGAGGTGGGGATCCTTTCTGATGAAGAGGGTGTAGCGTTTTGGTGAATAAATGGAGATGAAGTTTGGGGGTGAAGGTGGAGGGAGATGAGGAAGAAGAAGGAGATGAAGAAAATAATGGGGGAGGAAATGAATGTGGCTGCCCCCTCTCTCGCTCTCTCTTATTTTCACCTCACTCTCTCTCATAAGCCATATCTCAAGTCATGATGTGGTCCCCCCTCTCTTTCCTCAATAATACACTCTCATTTCTTTCTTTTCTCACAAAAATAAAACCAAAAGTAATGAACAAACACAACGGAAAACAATATGTAACAAAATGCAACATATTATGGTGCACTAGACATGGAAAACTATAGAAACACGGATTTGGCTTAATCGCGATTAGCAGTACACTAATCGGGTTTTTATTTAAACTACATATAATTAATTATAAAAATGCCAAATCCAATAAATATATTTTTAAATAAATAAATCATTTTAATCTCTAATTATTTCATAATTATTGGTATATATATATACCATTTTACGAAAATCTCAATTTCGCAAATTGGGTAGTTTTCGCGAAATATATTATTTTATATTTTCTGAAATATTACATACAGATACAGAATCCATGCTCATTCCGTTATCAAACCTGAGAGTCATATCACCTGCCTTGATAACTTTACGGATTCTCAAAACCTGTAATGAATTACAGATATGATATCTTGATCCGGTATTTAGTACCCAGGAAGTAGAGTTAATTGACAGAAAATTTTCAATTATAAACACACCATATTCCCGCCAAAATTTTCGGCCAAGAGCTATTTGTTCCTTTATAACCCTTATAAAAAAGTGAGAGAAGAAAGAGGAAAAGAATTCATGTTTGGCCTCACGTGTTAAACACGTGGGCGCTCGTATGCAAAGTATACGAGCGCTGAAAACAAACAACTAAGGGCCAAACATGCCTCACGTGTTAAATGCGTGAGCGCTCATATGCAAAGCATATGAGTGATGAACATAAATAACTAATGGCCAAACAGGCCTCACGTGCTAAACACGGGAGCGCTCATATGTAAAGCATATGAGAGCTGAAAATAAACTAAATAAAACAACTAAGGACCAAACATGCCTCATATGTTAAACACGTGAGCACTCATATGCAAAGCATATGAGCGCTGAAAAGAAATAACTAATGGCCAAACAGGCCTCAAGTGCTAAACACGTAAGCGCTCATATGTAAAGCATATGAGCACTGAAAATAAACAAAATAAAACAACTAATGGCCAAACAGGCCTCACGTGTAAAACACGTCAGCGCTTATATGCAAAGCATATGAGCGCTGAACATAAATAGGCTAAAACCCACAGCAGGGGTCATGTGTTAAACACGTGAGTTCTCTTGCCACTCACATGAAAAGCACGTGAGTGCCCCAATACTCCTATCAAATTCTAGAATTAAATTCTATTTGGAAAATATTTTCCTGATCTTTCTCAAACTAGAAAGAACTTTTCTGTTAACCAGGGGACTTTTGGATCAAAGATCCAACGGTGATCATTTGGTAGAATAAAATTCTATCATAGGAAAATATTTTCCTAATCTTATTAAACTAACAGGATATTCATATGATAAGAATAAAATTCTATATTAAACTAACGAGATATCCATATAATAGAATTAAATTCTATATTAAGAAAATATATTTTTGATCTTGTTAAACTAAAAAGATATTCTAATCTTGTTAAAACTAACAAGATATTCATAATCTTGTTAAACAAACAAGAAATCTTCTCTGTTACACAGAGAGCCTTTGGATTAAAAATCCAACGGTAAATAAAATTCACCGATTGATCTAAAAGATCATGGAAGCAATCATGATCTCTCAATGAGGGACTTTCTTGACAAATTGATTCTTGTTCTTCTCGTATAAATAGGAGCGAGGAGAGGAGGAGATACACACAGAGAGAGTGGGGAAGAAAAATATAGAGAGAATTTAATTCTCTATAAGCAGAGGAACCCCCCGTAAGCTTTGAAAAAAGAGAGAGAGACAACTGCAGAGAGAGAAAACTCCCCAGAGACTTAAAGAATATACAATGACCAGAGAATTTAATTCTCAAAAAGAAAAGCCTTGTTCCTTTGAAACAATAGGTAAAAAAAACAAAAGAATGTTCTTGGTATCTCTAAGGGTTTAACCCTCCATCGAAGAACATAGTTTTTCCCCTGGTTGAGATCTGCAGAGGCAGATCTACACATATGTTGAGAATTTAAATCTCATCGGGGATATTCTGTCATGCAGATTCAAAACCTATGGGAAAGAACTGAGTTCAAAAGAGTTTAACTCTTACAAAACATATGGGAATTTAATTCCTCGAAAACAAACTAGGGAGAATTCAACTCTTGCGAAGAAATAAAAAGAGAACTTGATTCCTAAGAACTACAGAAGAATAGCCTGGTAATAAACACTAGAACTGGACTTCGCGTGTTTTCCACGTGAGTGTTTCTAATGAACAAAAGAAAGCTGAGACTGCCTCACGTATTTCCTACGCGAGTGAAGCAAGGAAAATTTCTTCGGACAGTCACATGTTTTGCAAGCTACCCTCTTTAAGTGCTTAGCACTTCTGTGAAAAGAACAGGAAAGAAAATAATGGGGCATCGACCCATTTGAGGCGTCTCACGTGTTTTACACGTGAGTGATAGGGGAACTAAGTGCTTAACACTTACATAAGGAGAAGGCAATAAAGCCAAAAGGTAGAACCCAACTTTGGAGCGCCTCACGCGTTTCGCACGTGAGCGCTGCAAGAATCAAGTGTTTAACACTCACGTAAGAGGGAGAAATAATTAGGCAGCACCCATATTTGAGCGCCTCACGTGTGTCATGTGAGCGTCACACAACCCTAGTGTTTAACACTAATCTGGTGCCTTACGTGCACTACGTGAGCGCCAAAAATTTAGTGTTTAACACTGTTTCAGTGCCTATGTGAAATGCACGCGAGCATTGTATGCCTCAGTACTTTAGCACTGTTGGGTAATTATGGTGACCCAGACCTAGCCCAACTTGACTAAGTTCCTCCAAAGTCAAGACCCCTCTGTGCTCATCATCCCTTCCAATTGATCTTAGTCCCCAATATGACTAATGGTCTGTTAACTGATGACATCCAAAATGATGTTCATCCCACACCTCCTGAGTTAATCTTAGTCTCCAAACCGACTACCGATTCTTAGATGATCCACCATGACCTTCTCCCTCAAATATAGGATTTTGGTTCAAGGGTACATCTCTATAAACCTCTGATACATGTCGTTGTAATACCTCAACGTCTTCAGAGAGCTGGCGGGTCCCGACAACCAACTGCTTTTGGGTGCACTTCCCAAAATGGCGACAACAGACTGTAACGTCCATAAACTAAAATCTCACTTCAAAAATGGTGATCTACAGACCGAAACGTTCTTAAACTAACAATGGACCGAAATATCCTTAAACTAAAGCAATAGAGCCCAAATACTCTTTTGTTGGGTCTGAATAATTCTAAAATCCTGTTGAGTAGATCTTAGTCTCAAATTGGACTAACGCATCCTCAACAAACAATAAAGTTGATGTTAATCTCAAATGAGATTAACGATCCTTAAATCAATCCAAACCCAAATCTAAGAATATACGGATTTGGACTAATCCACGCCCTATGAGCGACAACATAGATTAGTCTCTGTATACAATCTACGGGCAACCAAAAATAAACCAAACACATATGGCACGAAGTGAACTTCCGGAGTAGGAGAAAGTGGTTATCGCTATGCGATAACGTAATTAACCACAGGGGCTTGCGCCTGCAGGGAAGAGCGTCCCCACTATAAAAAAACCCATCGAAAATGAGTGGGAATCTGACAAAGTCTTCTACAATGGCTGCATCCGTCCAAATCTCCGATACACGGTGCCATAAATCAACTTGGAATCATCAGAGAGGTGGACGGATAAAACCAAATAGCATCTGCCCCCAAATTCAGGCAAGACGACCCATCCCGGTTTCGTCTCCATTTTCGGCGGTAAACAGATTCTGGCACGCCCGGTGGGACCTTTTCCTCTTTCCACTCCACACTTCATGTGTCGTGTTCACGAACAAATCACGGTTTACTATGGTTGCCCTGGGATTCGAGGTACTAAGATTTGGTGTCTTGCTTCTGTGCAGAGAAAAGAAGATCAATGGCTTCTAACTGTACCTGCAACAGCAACTCCCGCTCCGCCCTGACTGGAGGAGTGACTTACGGGCTCCAAGAGGCCTCCATCTTTGCGATGCCAGTGGAACAGGTGACTCAAGTCACTACTGGACTGTTCTTTGGGACCATGATCCCGCCAGCAAGCTTCAGTGCCCCAGTGCCATCACAGGAAGCTCCCAAGAAGTCGGTCTTCGATCGACTTGCAACCACCACGGCCCCTCTCAACAGGTCGTCCAAATCTGCCACCTCAGTCTTCAACAGGCTGAGCCAAAGTTCAAGTTGTCCCGCAAAGAGGCTCGCAATACCTGAAGGGGTTATTCCGAAACGGATAGCCATTCCAGCTCCAGTAGGTGAAGTTGTCAAATGGGTTTCTCCTACTAAAGAATCGGTCTTCTCAAGATTGACCATTCAAACTCTTGCTACGGGTGAGGTCGTCAAAAGATCTTCCCCTACCAGAAAGTCGGCCTTCGAAAGATTGGTCGTCCCTTCTCAACGAACGTCGGTTTTCAATAGGCTGGCACTAGCAGTAGCCCTTCACCAAAGTAGGGGCACGACGGAGCCTCTTCCATAACTGAGGCGGCCCCATCTACAAGGCACGCTCGACGTCGCCACTGGCGCCGAGTGAGAAGAGCTGGGGCAACTCCCCCTCTGGGCTTACTCTACCAGCTCTAATGGTGGAAGTTGACACTGCTGTTTCAACTGAGAACAGCTTTGAACTGCTAGGGAGGTTGCGAAATAACTCTCCAACCATGGTGCTGAAGAAATCACCCCACATGTTGAAAACATGGTATAGGCGAAGCCGGAGCAGCCCTCTCAGCGGCTGTCCTCCCGAACCCACAGAGTCTGGTAGAAAGTCCAGGATTCTGTGATCAACAAGAACTACTCTCGTCAAACGGAGAAAATGAAGGTTCGACAAGAGGGAAGTCTTCCCTCTAGCATGTAGCAAGGGACTTCTTAGGCGCCTGATACAATAGCTCCTTCGATGTTGACTTCTCACAAAAAGAGAAAGCCAGAGAATCTACCACCACTGGCGGCAAATCCCAAGGGTGATGGATCCAAACGTCCTACGTCTGGGGGCATGATCGTGCACACGGTGTACATGGCTTCCGAGAAAGAGGAAAGCCGTACTTACATAGATAATCGACCACTTACGCGGTCGGTGACAAAAGCTCAAGAGCAACAACAAAAGCTCCAGGAGATGCTGACGAAAATGGCTGCACTCACTGGGCAAAAAGAAAGCCCGGAATCGACATCTGAACAACGCCAGGAGCAGGAGACTGATACAGAATTTTTGTGGAGGGTGCTCGAAAAGTAGGATAAGAAGGCCGTGGAACAGGATACTAATATAAATCAGATGGCGCTTTTGTTCCAAGACATGGTTGGGATGATGGTCTAGCCGGAACCTCCAGCCGAAGACCCTCCGATAATCATCGAAGGCGATAGAGGGGAAACGTCAAACCCTCCACCAGCTTTCTCAGTAGCCAAGGAAGAAACGATCTCTAAGGCTTCCCTTGATGACTACATAGCTCAACAAATACGAGCTCATCAAGAGAGTGAAGCGGCTGGCCAAGTCGTCAGAACTGGGCGACTTTATCCAGGATGGTATGATCAAATCAAGTACCCGCCAGGATATACGATCCCTAAATTCCATGTGTTTAAGGGGATGGGCAATCCACACCAGCAAGTTGCTCAATTCAGAGCTCTGTGCGGTAATACTTGAGGCGACGACAAACTGCTGTTTTACCAGTTTGTTGGCAGCTTGTCGGAGACGGCATTTGAATGGTACTCCGAGCTCCCAAATGACTCTGTCAAAACATTCACGGAGATGGAATTACTATTCACACAGCGGTTCACAAGCACAAGTGAGCGCACCCCGATCATGGCATTAATCAATGCCAGGGTGAAGCTAGGAGAGACCTGGGTTCAATACGCAATTCGGTGGCGGAACCTATGGTCAAAATGCGAACAACGCATAGAGGAATCTCCTGCCATGGGCATGTTCGTAAGGACCCTTGATCCTCAGGCGACTATATCCCAATTTATGATGTTCTTCAAACCGACCATCTTCCAGGCCTTGATCGACAAGCTGGCCCAAATGGACCAGATGGGCCATAGGCCGTCCTCTTCAAAAACAGATCCCCGGAATGAAAAGGGGAAAGGGAAAGCAGCCTTCATTGCCAATGCTCAACAGCAACCGATTGACCCGAAACTGGTTGCTCGCCAAAGCGACACACGCCCATGCCGATCCCTCGAAGAGAAGATAGGACGTCCTTACTCGTTTTCCCGGGATAAAACGAGGAGACTATTCGAACTGGCAGTGCGCAAGAGAATTATCACTCTGCCGGATCCAAGACGTCCTCTGCAACATGGTAATGTCAATAGTCCCAACTACTGCTCTTACAATAGAGTATTGGGCCACCCAATTGAGGATTGCTACGTCTTCAAAAATTAGGTCGATGACCAGTACCAACAAGGCAAGTTTACGCTGTCCGAAAACTGGAGGGTGAACCCGCCACAGAAGCACGCTCTTAAAGAGGTGGACACGCCAGGGGCATCATGCTTGTTTGTAGAAGAAGCTCCATGGGAAGTTTTCCTTTCAGCTAAAACTAAAAGAATGCTGAAGGATCTTCAAGCATGTCCGGCGATCAGGTCGAAAAACCTGCTGGAGCCTGAGATCATTGAATGGATGCTGAAACCTCGTCCCACACCGAAAACAGCTAATGACGGGCTAGACACCCAGGTCAAACCTTCAAAGTCTTCGAAGGAAAAGAAAAAGAACAAGAAGCCCATACAGCCTGATGACAAGCGCACGGACATGCAAAAATACATCGATGTGCTGGAGGAGTACAACCAGAAGGCGCGAACCTTAGTCACTCTCGAAGAGTTTCTCGATCATATCCTCGAGAACGGAGTCAGTGACAATCATGAGGGGAACGACTCATCAGAAGTACCCGAGAATTATGTAGCGAGTTGCCACATGGTCTCTCATTCATCATTAAAAAACAAAGAGACCCCCTTAGAGTCAGAAAACGGCGCAGAGAAGCTGGGGCAAGGCTGGTACAAAAATCCCTGGAGCCGTCAAACGACTTGATTGACAGGCTGCAAAACGAAGTCCTTCAAAAGAGCAAAGCTAACCGAGAGTGTGAAACGTCCATATACGAAAAGGCCAAGCATCGGTGTTAGGATGAAGAAGCTGCGGTGAGGAAGAGTCACAAAGTACTCCAACCAGATCAAAGCACACCCGCGACAGACAAAAGCAGGTTTAAGACGGGGAAACGGTTCACCAAAACCCTGGCAATGGGAATGAAGCTGCCAAATTTCAAAGGAAATACTCCCGGGAATACGTGCCTCGACGAAGCGGATGTACATTTGAACTACTACTTATACCATCGGAGGGTTACGCACCCCACCAAAGAGTGCAATGTCTTCAAGAACTAGTGGCAAGGATACGTTGCCCACCGACTACACTTCAAATGGATAAAGCACGAAGCCCGTCGACAACAAAGAAGCGCGACGGGCGAGCGTGAAGGAATAGCTAGCAATTGTCATATGGTTGATACCATTTCGACAATAGAAAAATCTCAAGTTCTTACATTCGGAAGCGATTCTGAGGAAGAAATAACCCTCGGATCCCTCTTCAAAGAATCCTCCTCTTGAAAAGAAGAAGGGGAGAATAACTGCGAGAACATTTAGCTGCGTAACCGTACGTTTCCTGAAAAGAACCTCGGGCCTACAAAAAAGGATTCGAACAAAAGAGACAGGGGGAAGGAAAAAGTCCCTGAGGAAATTTCCCTCGATGATAGAGTCGTCAAAGAGCTCGCGGCCAAAGACCCGCCTAAGAAAAACAAGGTGGATTATAATGTCCTGGAACATCTGAGGAAGATACCCTCGCAACTGAGCATACTAGATGCTCTCTTCCTGTCCAAAGAGGCACAAGATTCTCTAGTCAAGCCGCTGCAAGAGCCTGATCAGTTTCAAGCTTTCTTTGCGGAAGAAAAGATGAAGGACGAGCTGGCAAAGGTTCATACAGCTGACATCACATTCGGCGATGAAGATCTCCTACTCGGAACGTACGAGCACAACCGTCCTCTATATATCACCGGGTATTTCCACGACATCAGGATAGGGAAGATCCTGGTCGACAACGGGTCCTCTGTCAACCTCCTTAATGTAATGGTGCTGAAGGAGATTTGCATGAACGTTCAATACCTGGCTCGGGACAAAATTGCCAACTCCGGGTTTGACTCGCATTCATCAAGAAGGCTTGGGTCCATGATATTGGCATTACTTTTGGGATGCTCGTCACTGACATAAAATTTCATGTCATCGATGCCAAGACTTGCTATAACACCCTGCTCTGCCGGACTTGGTTACACGAGTACAACATCATCCCTTCTACACAACATCATTGTATGAAGTACTTCAAAGATGTCCTCGAGTACACAGTTATAGGGGAGCTAAACCAATTCTCCGTAAATGAAGTCCGCAAATATGAAGACGCTAAGTACTTCCTACTATACTTCGAAGACACAGAAAGATGTCGTAAACCAGAGAACCAACAAAAAGCCGTCGCCACTATCCCGGTCTTTGGGAGCGATACCGAGGAAGATGAAGAGATAGTCTACTCGGGGAAATCCCAAGGCAACAGGCCCGGACCATCTACCCCTATTTGGTCTTTGGTAGTGACTCTGAGAACGAGACTAACGCAGTGTTCTCCGTCCGCCCGTCAGCAAAAACCTTCACTGTAGCTGATCAGAGTTTAAAAATCACCATGATTCCACAACAGCATTACAGGGAACTTGATGCGCTCAATACATACGACGTGCAAGAGTTGCAAACCTTTTACATTCCTCCTAGGTGAAGAGGTGAAAAGGCATCCTCTTCTACCAATCTACGGAGAATAAAGTGGAAAAAGAAGTCTGGCATGGTGCTGAACTTGCACTTGACAGGCTTCAACCAATCCGTCTGTCCAGATATTACGCAGAGGGATTGAAAAGGCTATTAAGATGCCAAGGCTTACCCTTCAAACAAACCGCTCGACAAGCCCAGTTCTACAACAAGATTTGGGACGTTCCCGGGACTCAGCGAAAGATGCCTAACGGGAGGATAGAGACGACTGGGCTCGGATACGTTCGGTCCAAGAACGGGAGCGATTCCATGGCTGCCATGTCATAAATAAATCCGGTGGAGAAGCGAATGCTTTTCCAGATAGCACTGATATCGAACCAGAGCGAGATTCCACTGTAAGAATGCCAAGTCCGTTATTCGAAGAACAAATTAACAAGCTAATGAGAGAAGCCGGTCAAAAGATTCGGGATGACCACAGCCGTGAAATGGCCATTTACGTGAAAGCCAGGATGCAACGTCTCGCTCAGCAGTCTGCGGAGAGAAAATACTATAATGCCCTTCACCCTCAGCCCACTGTGCGCACTCGTGGCAAAGGAAAAGTACGACGCAGAGGCAAAAACATAGTGGAGAATGAGAATGATGTTCTAGAACAGCGAAGCAGATCCAAGAAGCCATGCAATCGAGAAAGAGTTAGCTGGAATCCGTCCTTTATGAAGAACATGGGTCGGGAATACTCTTTCCCCCAAGACAAAACAAGGAAAATATTTGACCTTGTCATCAAGCATCAAATGATGACGCTTCCGGAGCCTCGGCACCCTGAACAATTAAACGAGGTCCACCATCCGTCTTATTGCTCCTACCACCAAGCAGTAGGACATCCTCTTGAGGACTGCTTCACCTTCAAAGTCTGGGTCGAAGACCGGTATCAGAAATGCAGGTTTGCTCTATTCAACAGTTGGAGGGTAGCCCCACCACGAAAGCATGAGCCAAAAGCAACCTATACCGCGAGGGTAAGTCTAGATCAGCATCGAGCTTGGAAACGAGCTCATACCTGCCACGTGATAACACTAGAAAAAGAAGGAGAGAACGAGAATATGGACGACCTCTCCAGGTGCTTCGCAAATGAGGATGAGGACGGGGTGGTTTTATAATTTCCACCGGCGCCAAAAGAGCAGGAAGATGGGATACACACCACAGCGGACAACCTGAGAATAATTGACTTAGGGACGGAAAATGAGCAGAGGCCAACATTCGTCAGTGAGCTGCTGTCTGAAAAGAAGGTGGCCACGCTAAAGGACGTGCTTATGCAGTATAAAGACCGCTTCACATGGAACTATTCCGAGATGCCAAGACTAGATTAAGAAATAGCTGTGCATAAACTGGCGATATCACCGAATGTCAAAACAGTCAAACGGGCGCCAAGAAGAATGCGGCTCGAACTCGAGATGAGCATCAATGCCGAATTCAAGAAAGTAATCGACTCCGGCTTCATCCAAGAAGTTCAATATCCTGACTGGATCACCAACATTGTCACAGTGATGAAGAAAAATGGGACGGTGCGCATCTGCATGGATTTTTGGGACCTCAACAAGGCTTGTCTGAAGGATGACTTCCCAGTATCTGTTACCGAGCTGATGATTGATAACACGCCCACTCATGAGGTCTTCTCCTTCATGGATGGATCTTCAGGCTACAATCAATTAAAAATTCATCCTAAAGACCAAAAGCACACCGCCTTCCGAACTCCACTAGGCATATTCTGCTATAAGGTGATGCCCTTCGGCTTGAAGAACGCGGGCGCTACCTACCAGAGGGCCATGACGAAGATCTTCGATGACTTCATACACGAAATTGTCGAATGTTATATCGACGACCTCATGGTGAAAAGCAAATCGTACAAGGAGCACTGGGAGCATTTGAAAATAGCGTTCCAGCGTCTTCGGAAATATAATCTGAAGATGAACCCTCTGAAATGCGCGTTTGGAGTCTCCTCAGGAAAATTCCTAGGATTTATCGTACGACACCGAGGCATCGAAATAGACCCATCAAAGATCAAAACGATTATGGAAATGCCCACGCCAAGAACTCTCAAACAATTGCGGTCTCTCCAAAGAAAGCTTGCGTATATCCGACGATTCATAACCAATCTCTCCAGAAAATGCCACCCCTACAGCCATCTAATGAAGAAGGGGACCCCGTTCATTTGGGATCGTAAATGCCAAAGTGCATTGGACGAAATCAAGCAATATCTGCAGAATCCACCGGTACTGACCGCTCCGGTCAAGGGAAAGCCCCTCATCCTATATACAACAGCCCTTGAAGGTTCTCTAGGCTCACTATAGGCATAAGAGAATGATCAAGGGAAGGAGAGAGCTCTCTACTATTTGATTCGAGTTCTCCTGGGGCAGAAAACAAATAATCCCCCATTGAAAAGCATTTCCTGGCACTGATCTTCGTGATAACGAAGCTTCGGCATTATGCCTTGGCACATGAGGTCCATCTCATATCAAAGGTGGATCCTCTCAAATATTTGATGTCAAGAGCCATACTAACAGGAAGGCTTGCCAAATGGGCTCTCCTCTTGATAGAGTTCTCGATAATCTATCGGCCCCTCAGGGTAGTGAAGGGCCAGGCCATCACCGACTTCCTCGCCGAACATCCAATACCAGCCGACTCTCCCTTAAATTGCGAAGTACCGAATGAACACGTGTTTGAAACAAAGGACGAAGAAAATGAATCTCGATGGGAACTTTACTTTGATGGGATATCTTCTATGAAGAAGCGAAAGCACAACACTTTCATAATCAAAGCTGGGGTGGGCCTTATCTTCGTGACTCCGCAAGGAGGGATAATGCGTTTCGCCCTTTCATTAACAGAGCCGAGAACAAACACCGAGGCTGAATATGAAGCTTTAATAGTGGGTCTTGAGATCACTGTCGATATGGGAATCGAAAATCTCTGTAATACCCCAGGTATTATCCGGTATACCCATATATACCAGATAAACATGGGGACCCACTGTAAAACAATAGGGAATCTTCGGAATGCATTCCGAAAGAGGACAGATCTGTACTATAAACGGCGTTGGCCAGAGCGGACAATACTCTCTGTGTTGGGGGTGGGGCGTGACAGAATGGTATCAGAGCTGGTTCCTCAATAGTAGGTCTGTTGTTCGAGGACGAACCATTGTTCTAAGTGGGGGAGAATATAGTACCCCAGGTATTATCTGGTATACCCATATATACCAGATAAGCATGGGGACCTACTGTAAAACAATGGGGAATCTTCGGAATACATTCCGAAAGAGGACAGATCTGTACTATAAATGGAATGATACCACTCTTCAATACAGAGGCGCCTTTTAAGTGAACCGGCGCTATAGGAGCTTGAGAACTCCGTAGTTAAACGTGCTCGAGCCAGGGAAGTTTTGGGATGGGTGACCTCCTTGGAAGTGGCCCCTGGTCGGGTCCGGTTCGCTCCGAAGGATAAAACCGTGCGGCATCGGCCAGAGCGGACAATACTCTCTGTGTTGGGGGTGGGGCGTGACAACCTCCTTATATATGGAGACTCCCAGCTAGTTGTTAGCCAAGTAAATGGCGACTATCAGACGTGCAAGCCAGAACTGATCAGGTATAGTGAAAAAGTGCAGCAATTGCTGACACAAATTCCCTCCTACATCCTAGAAAGCATACCGTGTGCGAAAAATAGTAAGGCGGATGCATTAGCCATGCTTGCTAAGGAACTAGCTGACAAAAACCTCCATGACGTAAGGATCGTTGTGCAAAGTCGTTGGGTTCTCGTGCCAGGAGAAATATCTTCGGAAGATTTAACAGAGTTTTCTGAAGGAAAGGAAGTGACTAAACAAGCAGTCTTCCAAATTAAGGACAATGAAAAGGTCGAGAATTGGAGGGAAGTCTTCATAGACTACTTCAAATCCCATCGAACGCCCGAAAATGCGTCGTCAAGACATCAGCTCATGAAACGGGCTCTGTCTTTTGCTTTCGTCAATGATACTCTATATAAGAGATCATTTAATTGTCTGTGGCTGAGATTCCTAGGACCAAAAGAAGAAAGGAGAGTCGTCCAAGAAACCCACGACGGACTCTGCGGTTCTCATCAAGCCGGACCAATGATGAAGCTGAAGATCAAAAGAATGGGTTACTACTGGCCCACAATGATTCAGGACTGCCTCGAATATACGAAGGAGTGTCATTCATGCCAAATTCACGGGGATTTCATCCACCAGCATCCAAATCCTCTACACCCAACAGTAGCTTGCTGGCCGTTTGAAATGTGGGGAACCGATATAATCGGGCCCATCGAGCTAGCGTCGTCCAAGGGACATCGGTTCATATTGGCAACAACCGATTATTTCTCTAGGTGGGCAGAGGCAATGCCACTAAGAGATGTGAAGACGGAGAGCATCCTCCATTTCTTCAGGACACATGTCATCTACCGGTTCGGCACTCCGCGATGAATCATCTCAGATAATGGGCCGGCCTATAGGAGCCATAAGATCAGCCGCTTCGCACTGCAGTATAATATAGATTGGAGATACTCTTCAGTCTATAATCCCTGATCTAACGGTCTAGCTGAGGCTTTCAACAAGACCCTGACGAAGATCATAAAGAAAATGGTGTCCAAAAATAAAAGGGACTGGCACGAGAGATTGCATGAAGCTGTCTGGGAGTATCGAACCACGTTCAAAACGGCCACGAATACAACGCCATTTGCGTTGGTATTCGGCACGGAAGCGGTACTTCCCTTGGAGATAGATCTACCCTCTCTACAAGTAGCAGTTCGATACGAGCTGACGGATGAAGAAAATGCCCATCTTCGTCTTGAGGAGCTCGATGGCCTTGATGAAACTCGTCTCATGGCGCAGCAAAACCTGGAAGCTTACAAAGCAAGAATTGTTGGAGATAGTGCCCTCAGAGTCAATTATTAGGTCACAGGTACGTGATTGTAATGATTGAGGGAGGACCTATCCCGGTAGGACAGTCTTACTCGAGATGATAGTATGCTATCTGGTTTACCTTTATCATCGTGTACTGTTTTAAGTGACCTGACACGTTGCTATTACACGTTGATAGAGCCCCTAGGATTCTTGCTTGACCACCAGCAGTATGAGGGCGATCATATAAGTGGGAGCTGGGGGTCTACAAGCATATCCTTAAAAGGTCCCTAGTCGTGGGAGTTTCGAGACCGGGCATCGATACTCCATTAGTAGACTAGTGTATACAGTCGAGACCCCGACGAGGGGCGGTGGCCGGTCTCACAAGCCACTGGTGTCAGTTGGATCACCTAAGATGCATACAGGTGCTCATTGGGTTATGAGTACACCGGACAGGACTCGCCGGGAACATGCTAGTTGGTCATATACCAGACGTCAGATGGCAGTTCCCTGGTGACATGTGTGCAGGTTAGTTCATCGACCTGGGGATCGTCATTTGTCTCGTGTGAGTTCCCACTGTACTTTGATTACTACCCTACCACGGCTCAAAGGAGTCGTGCAAACAGGTTTTAGTTGGGTACAGTCCCGAGCCACATGGAGGCAGTGAGCGTATCTTCAGGGGTTCGTCTCTCCCGGTATTGGGGGTGAGGTCGTGCTGTGTCTAGGAGAGCCATTACACAAAGTCCTTGGCCAAGGCAAGGAGATTTACTGGTAGGTATTCCAGTAGTATCTCAGGGTGTTCTGGGCTACACTCCGACACGACTTGTACCGCTTTTGGGGGTCTGACTTTTACCAACCCCCTAGGCCCGCCATGCGATGCTCATAGACGAACGGACCGGACTGTACGGATATTGTCACTGACAGGCTCAGTAGGGTTGTCAGGCTGAGTTCGCTCACAGACATCCCTTTTAGTCAGTACCTGGTAGCCCGTTACGTATTGGCTTATACCTCTGACGTGCTAGTGGTTAAATCCATAACCAAGGTGTTGATGAGTCTTTAGAGTCCCCCACATTTCAGTTACTCAGCTTTCGGGCGAAAGGCTGTGGAGGCCGTATGGAGATATGGCAAGGTCCGATCAGATACGTGCGGTATTGCACGGATCAGGATCGGACAGTTTGTACTATAGGCCGTATGGTTATATGGCAGGGTTCGATCAGATACGTGCGGTATTGCACGGATCAGGATCGAACAGATATTACTAGCCGGTTTTGGCTTAAGCCGGATCCTAGTATAGTATAGTGTAGATTTTGTCTCATTGCATTTGTATTTCGGTCGGAATACAAATGCGGGTGTGTATGCACAGTATCGGGGTTTTCCCGTAATTTATTACGGGACCAGTTTTCTGGAGTTGCCAGATTGCTTTCCGTTTCGGCCAATTTCCTTTGTTCCGTTCATTGGCCGAAGTTTGGTGGAGGAGGGTTTATTTGCATTGTTGCAAATAGACTTTTGTGGAGGGGGTCCTTGCATATTATCATGTCATGATTATAGCACCATCCATTGACTTGCTTGACTTCATACTTCATGATGGATTGACTTTGGATATCATCATGGTTGATGAGTGAGAGAAGAGTGTGGTTTTCACCTTGCTATCATTGGTTCACATGATTGTCTTTTCCTCTCTCTTGCATGATAGAGTTTCCCCCCCATTTTCTTTTAGCTCACCATCTCATTCTCTCCCTTCTTGATAGTGCATTGGCCGGCCATTCTTTTTGAGTGGGGGCTGTCCAAAATTGGAGGTGGGGAAATGTTGTTCATTTGATGCTCTAAAATACCCCAAGCTCCTCCACATTTTGTTCTTGTTTCATCCCTCCACCAAATGGCACCTCCTTAACCCCAAAATGAGACATGGATCTCTACACCACATTCTACAGCAAACCTTGGGCACGTCGAGTAGCCGGCTTCGTGCCCGAGTTGCCTCGGCATTGAGGTGGGAGCCCGTAAACAAAGTAGGCGATGTGGTGCACTTCCGGCGACGAGGAGGAGACGGGACATTCCGCAGGAGATCGGGACGATGGCGAGAAGACCGGAGGACTTGGATCGTCGGTATATCTCTAACCCATCTTCTAGTTAGCTTAGACTAGTTAATGGTTACGATCCGGGTGTTTAGTGCGCGGTGGTGCCGGTTTGCTAAGTCCGCAAAAATTAAAGTTTTTCACCGCTTCCGCATTCCGGCGTCGGATTGACGGCCGGGGCGCCGCCGTGCACTTACAGTGGTATCAGAGCCTCCCCATTAACTTAGTCTAGCTTGGTGTAATGTGTTTTTCAGTTCCGATCGATAAAATGTTCCAAAACCCGTATTGTCTTCACATCAGTTTTCTGTCAGAATTTTTCAGTCTCCAAAAATTTTTCAGGTTGCAGAAAATTGATGTACTGGAAATTGTAAGGCCACTGTAGAAATTCGACTGAGTGATGCCATAGTTGGAGCGCGGAACCGCGGCCAAACCCCCCTTTGGGCCGCGGTTCCGCCGCACTATAATGAGCTCACTGTGTCAATTTTCTCCAGTGGGCTTCTGGGCTGTTTTTAGGGGTTTTGGAATAATAACATTGGGCCCAGAATTTCTTTAACTGCTACAGTATTGCTTTGGGGCCCACTTGTTAAAATTTTGATTGATCGGATATTTTAAACACATTTTTCACAGTATTTACATTTTATCTGCGACCGTGAATGTCACTTGATCGGTAAATCTGGTCTAACTGCTATAGCCCGGTTAGACGGATTTGCGAACGTGACTTTCACGTTGATGTTTTGTTTTTGCTGTGATGTTGCGGATCGGTCGTGGGGGATAGCCTAGATGCAATGCTAGTACAGTTTTGTTGTATTATGTACATTTGATATTGCGGGGCGAGCGTCCGACATGTGGACTGCCGTCACTGCCTGTTTGTATTATTATTTTGGGGCACGACCTGGTTGCGGTCGATGTACCCGTTGTATGTATATTTTATTTTCTGTACTAGGTTTGCCCCGCGGAGGGGTGCACGGATAGCCGGGTTCTGGAGGGCAACAAGCCCGCATCTCATGGCATTGAGACGGAAGGGTCTTCACTCTAGGATTGGCGGGCTATTCGCCGCACTCGTAGGGGGTACAGGTTGACCCAGGAGGGGTGCCCAAGTTGCCGGATTCCGTGAAGTGCTGGGTGGTCCGTTCACGTTGCTGAAGGGGGCTGCCTCGCTTCAGGTTTTGGCGGGTAACTTGCCGCGCCCGTAGGGGTCTAGGATTTCATTGCACAGGCTATCCACACGACCAGGGGAACGTCGGGTTTCAGCAGTGGCTCTGTGAAACCCGGGGATCCCAGATATCTGTATTGTTTCTGTGATGCTGTTCATTCTCTGTGATGTTGCATTTTATTCACGCCTTGAGCGAATATAATATATTGGTATATATATTAGTAGATGTTGTATATGTTTTGCATCCGCGCTAGTCCAGTCCCCGCTCTGTCGTTAGTAAGCTAACCTAACGGGTAATGACGGGACCCAGTGGCGAATGCGGATGGCATATACGTACATCAGTATATTTTCGTTCTTTTTGGTGTGATCAATTGATGGGACTGCATTGATTCGGATCAATGCAAGTTTAAAAACAAACCTAATCTGATGTTGTTGGAACACTTTTCAAAAAGCTGTTATTGCAAGGACGTTTACTTTTGTTTTGCATCGTGGTATTCATTGGAATATCCTGCTCCTCAGTCGACGAGGCAAGGGCCGAGATCCCTTCACCGGGAGTGACCCCTTGGACAGAAGTTTGGGTCAGGGCATTAACTTCACTATAGCCGATTACTTTTGCTTTGCACCGTGGTATTCAGTTGGAATATCCTGCACCCCATTCTACGGGGAAAGAGCCGAGATCCCTTCACCGGGAGTGACCTCTTTAGCGAAGGTTTTCGTCACTATATTTTTAAAAAGCTATCTGTTCCTTCAACGATATCAAGTTCATTACGTTAAAGGTTTTCGCCAGAAACCATTCGTAGCCCTCCGTCGTTTCATATGGATAGTCAGTAGTATTCAAGCTGTGTATGTTGGCCAAAGTCAAGGCACAGTGTTTGGTAGCTATTGGTTATTCATATGCAGCATAGATAGATGCGTTGGTTTGGAACAGTCGTACTGCCATGTTGGCCAAAGTCAAGGGTATGTACGGGTGGATTCAAATTAACCTGGAGAATGACGGGTAGAACTTGACATGTGACTTATGATATGTTGGCCAAAGTCAAGGTCATAAGAGCATGGGGCAGAAATCACATCGGGAGTTTCAAAAGAACTGAAACTTGCCAGATATACGCATACCTTCTGGAGTGTGATAGCGTGAGCGGATTCCGTCATGTTATCATGCAATGATAGTTGGATCCCGATTCCCACTGATGAGTTAGTTTACTCCTCGGGTAACCCCGACTAATTCTTCTTTCAGGTTTGGAGGAGAATTTGAGGTACAGTGGGAGGTTTCCAGATTAGATAAATTGGTGACCATTCTGATCTAGGTTAGAGTGCACGCTGAGTGTTTCTTTTCTCTCTCTCTTTGGCAGCGACCATTGACCCGACCCTAAGACTTTGACTCAGTGACCAAGTTGACCGAACCTTCTTAAACACCGGCTTTTGGATTGTCAGAGTTGCAAACCTCATTGCCACTCCTATTTTTACCCTTTTCTCCAGGACACCCCGTTTTACTACGAACGTCCACTTCCATTGGACAAAACCATCGTATGGTTAGATACGAACTCGAAAGAATTTATTCAAGGATGGTTTCCGGTTCTGGAGAAAACGGATAGGATTATTCAGTTGTCTTTTCCTTTTACCCTCTCTCAGGTTACGAGTACTCCTTGGTTTAGGGGTAGTACACCTATTACGCAAATTGGATTGTCTTCTTCCAAACCTTAGGCTGGTGCCGACCGGTAGGGAATGAAGAAAACCAATTAGCATAACGATGGTGTGCAGAAGGTATTAAGTTCAGACAAAGCAAGGGATTAGTAAGAGGGCAAAGTAAATTGCAACAGATATTCACGACCAAACCAAATATTTCGTTACCACTCCCACATCACCTTTGTATTTCTCCAGGACACTCCGTATCACTACGAAGATCCACAGTTTATTTGGATACTCCATCGTATGGTTATATACGAACTCGAATGGAACTGGTTCCAGTTCGGGGATGGATTCTGGTTCAGGAGAAATAGGAATAAGGTTTATTCGGTTGTCTTTTATCTTCACCCTCTCTCATTGCGAGTGTTCCTAGGATTGGGACAGTACACCCATTATGCTTATTGGATAGTCTTCTTCCAAACCATAGGCTGGTGCCGAACGGTAGGGAAGGAAGAAAACCATTTGGCCTAAAAGGGTGTGCAGAAGGTAAAGACTAAAGACATATGAAGGGATTTGGAGAGGTGGCAAAGAACTATACGGTTACAGTCGTGAATCTGGAAGAGGCATTACTAGGAATACCAGAATACCCCATCGGAACATTTCAATGTTTCAGTTTCACTGTGTAATGTTAAAGGAAAACTGATTTCCCGATTAGATACTTACTCCAGGGTATGTATTTACCAGGTACGATTCTCACATCTGTATGGTTTTACAGATGATGAGTGGGAGTAAGTTATTGGGAATTGGGTGATTATCCTCATTATATCGGGATTCGTTGTAATCGGTGATATTTGAGGAAATCACCTGGGCTGTTTGCCGGTCGGCAAATATTTGGTTTTGAATATCCGCTGTTATGCATCAATTTCAAATTGATATATCTGTACGTCTATTTTCATAGAGTGAGATATACCTTTCTGAAATTATGTCTACGACATTTACCTATATCAGTGGATGGTTAGGTAAGGAGCATTAAACAGCGGTGTAATTCTTCTTAACCATAAGTACAGTTTTCAACCTACGACACACAGTGAATGAGTTATCAGACTCAAGGGACTTATACAAAGGATTGTATGTTGTCCAGGGTCCATCAGGACAGAGGGCTTGGTCCTAGTACTATATTCGGTTTACTTATGACTTCTCTAGTTTTTAGACAGGTGTTTCGCGGAAACAAAGGGTCCAAATTTTGAGAAGTTATAGGTATTTGAATAGAGTAGAGAACCAGGTATAGCAAGTATCGGGATTCTTCAAAAAGATCGAAGATGTAGATACTTGTGTATGGTATTCAGTTGATAGTAATGATAAAGAGATCTTGCTTCTCTTTCAGGTTACTCATAATTGGAAGTATTCCTAAGTTGAGTAACGCTGATCGGCCTCCTTCCATTTTGTTGACATGCGCTGGGGACAGCTGCATGATTTGAATCTGGTTCAATTAAATCAGTGCCTCTGTTTCTATATTGGATATAGAACAGTTCATATCTTAACGAAGTCAAGGTACGGGGAGTTGTCCGGTTTATGATTAAAACCAGACGCTGGACAACTCAAGGCACGTTTCTGTAATGGCTGTTTGTGGGTTGACCCAGGCTATGACGAGGGTTGACTTTCTACCATTTGGATGAACAATAGCAATATTGTTCTAGACTCGCCACAGTTTTATTAAAAATGGATTTTTTCAGAAAAACAGAAGTGGGAGTATGGTAGAACTGGAAGTGATTCCAGAACCACAAACGATTACTGAAGATTTGATAAGGTACCTAAAGATTCAATCTGGATTGACATTCCATTGGCCACTCCGCAGATAAGGTGGGTAACTTCAGGCACCCGAGAGGCACTACGGCAGCCTCAAGGACGGTGACAGGGAAGTTCTTGTTTACCCACAATTGCCATTGCTGTTGTTCCAGGTTACGAGACCCGGCGGGAGGATGAATATAGCGTCGTTCTAAACCAGTTTTAGAAGTGTACGTCTATATGACTCTGCCAGAGGGTTGTCGTAGACAGTGGGAGCAGCGGAAGCATTGGTGGACAGGTAGCTTATGTCTATTTATAGACTAAAGCAGATGTAGCGGAGATAGATCATCTATTTCTGACGTGACAGTCATGGGTTTGACTTCATCAGAATAGGGGATGGATCTGTTGAGAAGGTAGTAGGGTGTGATATCCTGGTATTTGGATGATATACACAGAGTAGGAAAGGAAACTCCTACACTACGATCGGTTATACTTTGGTCGTCACACAGTGGTTTCTCCATAAAGGAAATGGATTTTGTATCAGACATACTGGTTACTAGATCTATGGTTTTAGATCTAGATTTGGGTGGTTTCCCAATCAGGGTACTTGACAGCATTCTAAGAGTATTTAGGATGGACGACTCCTGGCACGGTAGTATACCTGCAGGTGATGGAGTCACCCTCTCTGAAGCTGTCTTACAGACTAAAGGGGAGAGGGATGTGCATGATTGGCAGATCACTTGCTTAGGCAATTGAGTCAATCATGAGATGTCAAGTACCACACCAGATGTTGTTCTTGCACTAGATGCAATAAGTTGACATTGATCCAATCCTGGAGAAACGGTCGGAAGCAGTTTTAGAACATAAGCGGATGTTCTAAGGATATGATAACGACAGCCTCATTCGGGAAACAGTTATCATTCCAGGCTTCCAAGGTGACACGGACGACAAGGAGGTTGTCAGAGTTATAGTTTTTCCTTCTGATGAGGGGCAGTATTTTGGACAGGTGGTCCAAGGCAATACTGAGGGAGGCATGGCGCGCAGGATACTGATTAAGTTCAGTTGACGATACAGTCTAAGAAGTTTGGATTTGGAGTTCATTTATGAGCTAGGTCCCATCAGACATCCAGACATATTCTGAGACAGGTATTGCTCTTTTCGGGAGATGGTTTTCTCCGCGAACTTGAGATATAGAGAGACAAAGGGAGAAACAACTAAGCGGATCCACTCACTGAGGCTATTCCTCGAACGCAATAGTTTCGCAAACGAGCTTTGTGAGACTGACTAGTAGAGGAGTTGGGTGTTCGGTATCACACGGGCTGTGAGTATGCGACATCGCAATAATTAGCCTTGAGTGCAAGTGGGAGATTGTTGGAGATAGTGCCCTCAGAGTCAATTATTAGGTCACAGGTACGTGATTGTAATGATTGAGGGAGGACCTATCCCGGTAGGACAGTCTTACTCGAGATGATAGTATGCTATCTGGTTTACCTTTATCATCGTGTACTGTTTTAAGTGACCTGACACGTCGCTATTACACGTTGATAGAGCCCCTAGGATTCTTGCTTGACCACCAGCAGTATGAGGGCGATCATATAAGTGGGAGCTGGGGGTCTACAAGCATATCCTTAAAAGGTCCCTAGTCGTGGGAGTTTCGAGACCGGGCATCGATACTCCATTAGTAGACTAGTGTATACAGTCGAGACCCCGACGAGGGGCGGTGGCCGGTCTCACAAGCCACTGGTGTCAGTTGGATCACCTAAGATGTATACAGGTGCTCATTGGGTTATGAGTACACCGGACAGGACTCGCCGGGAACATGCTAGTTGGTCATATACCAGACGTCAGATGGCAGTTCCCTGGTGACATGTGTGCAGGTTAGTTCATCGACCTGGGGATCGTCATTTGTCTCGTGTGAGTTCCCACTGTACTTTGATTACTACCCTACCACGGCTCAAAGGAGTCGTGCAAACAGGTTTTAGTTGGGTACAGTCCCGAGCCACATGGAGGCAGTGAGCGTATCTTCAGGGGTTCGTCTCTCCCGGTATTGGGGGTGAGGTCGTGCTGTGTCTAGGAGAGCCATTACACAAAGTCCTTGGCCAAGGCAAGGAGATTTACTGGTAGGTATTCCAGTAGTATCTCAGGGTGTTCTGGGCTACACTCCGACACGACTTGTACCGCTTTTGGGGGTCTGACTTTTACCAACCCCCTAGGCCCGCCATGCGATGCTCATAGACGAACGGACCGGACTGTACGGATATTGTCACTGACAGGCTCAGTAGGGTTGTCAGGCTGAGTTCGCTCATAGACATCCCTTTTAGTCAGTACCTGGTAGCCCGTTACGTATTGGCTTATACCTCTGACGTGCTAGTGGTTAAATCCACAACCAAGGTGTTGATGAGTCTTTAGAGTCCCCCACATTTCAGTTACTCAGCTTTCGGGCGAAAGGCTGTGGAGGCCGTATGGAGATATGGCAAGGTCCGATCAGATACGTGCGGTATTGCACGGATCAGGATCGGACAGTTTGTACTATAGGCCGTATGGTTATATGGCAGGGTTCGATCAGATACGTACGGTATTGCACGGATCAGGATCGAACAGATATTACTAGCCGGTTTTGGCTTAAGCCGGATCCTAGTATAGTACAGTGTAGATTTTGTCTCATTGCATTTGTATTTCGGTCGGAATACAAATGCGGGTGTGTATGCACAGTATCGGGGTTTTCCCGTAATTTATTACGGGACCAGTTTTCTGGAGTTGCCAGATTGCTTTCCGTTTCGGCCAATTTCCTTTGTTCCGTTCATTGGCCGAAGTTTGGTGGAGGAGGGTTTATTTGCATTGTTGCAAATAGACTTTTGTGGAGGGGGTCCTTGCATATTATCATGTCATGATTATAGCACCATCCATTGACTTGCTTAACTTCATACTTCATATTGGATTGACTTTGGATATCATCATGGTTGATGAGTGAGAGAAGAGTGTGGTTTTCACCTTGCTATCATTGGTTCACATGATTGTCTTTTCCTCTCTCTTGCATGATAGAGTTTCCCCCCCATTTTCTTTTAGCTCACCATCTCATTCTCTCCCTTCTTGATAGTGCATTGGCCGGCCATTCTTTTTGAATGGGGGCTGTCCAAAATTGGAGGTGGGGAAATGTTGTTCATTTGATGCTCCAAAATACCCCAAGCTCCTCCACATTTTGTTCTTGTTTCATCCCTCCACCAAATGGCACCTCCTTAACCCCAAAATGAGACATGGATCTCTACACCACATTCTACAGCAAACCTTGGGCACGTCGAGTAGCCGGCTTCGTGCCCGAGTTGCCTCGGCATTGAGGTGGGAGCCCGTAAACAAAGTAGGCGATGTGGTGCACTTCCGGCGATGAGGAGGAGACGGGACATTCCGCAGGAGATCGGGACGATGGCGAGAAGACCGGAGGACTTGGATCGTCGGTATATCTCTAACCCATCTTCTAGTTAGCTTAGACTAGTTAATGGTTACGATCCGGGTGTTTAGTGCGCGGTGGTGCCGGTTTGCTAAGTCCGCAAAAATTAAAGTTTTTCACCGCTTCCGCATTCCGGCGTCGGATTGACGGCCGGGGCGCCGCCGTGCACTTACAAGAATGACGCGCTTATACGAAAGACTAACCAGGCCGAGAACATTCCACCATGGAGAACACGTGCTAGTCATAAAAAGACCTATGATCCCCAACCGTGCAAAGCGGGAGAAATTCGAGCCAAACTATGAGGGTCCGTACATCATAGACAAGGTCTACCAAGGTGGGGCCTACTTGCTCATGGATATGCATGGCGAAAGACCCTTCCGACCTATAAACGGCCGGTTTCTTAAGAAATACTACGCTTAAAAAGTCACAACTCAGGTTAATGATAGATGACGACGCTCGTGTATGCTCGCTGTCTTCCTGAGTCAAGACTCCATAAGTAGTATCCGGTAAAACTTTGCCTCAAAACTATCAACGGACCGAGATGTCCCTAAACTAACAATGGACCCAGATGTCCCTAAACTAACAACGGACCGAGATGTCCCTAATCTAAACAATGGACCGTAATGTTTTTTAACTAAATACGTCGCCTCAAACAAGGCGATAATGGAATTCAAGTCCACAAGTCCATGCGGCGAAGACTGCAATTCAAGTCCCGTTGGCTGCACAGCTGCCCCGACGACGAAGTCCCCCATAAGTTCCATTAGCCAACAGAGGGGTAAAAAAACGGTACGTCCACATGCGAAATGGGCACGGATGATAACCCAAAAGGGCACCGTGAGTAAAACAGCAGGGCTACCGGCGAGCTTATGAAAACCCGAAAGGGCGCAATCTCATTGTTAAAAAAACGGTACAGCCACAAGCGAAATGGGCACGGATGAAAACCCGAAAGGGCGCCGTGAGTAAAAATAGCAGGGCTACTGGTGAACTTGTGAAAACCCAAAAGGGCACAATCTCGTAAAATTTTCACTTACGAGATCCTCTCGACTCGTAAAGAGAATGTTTCCCCAATTCAGAGAGCAAAGTTCTATTCAAAATTTGAAATTTGAAATGAGGCTGCGCCTCATAAGGGCGCTAGCGCCAAAAGCACCAGCGCTAAGAGTCAAAGACTCTGAGGCAGCGCTCACGTGCAAAGTACAAGAGTGCCAGCGCTAAGAGAGCCAATGCTAAAGACTCTAAGGCAGCGCCTCATATGCAAAGCACCAGAGTGCTAGCGCCAAGAGTCAAAGACTCTAAGACAACGCCTCACGTGCAAAGCACGAAAGCGCCAGCACTAGAACTAAATGTTCTCCACCCTTGGTTAAAGATCCAAAGAAGATGATCAAAAATCATAAAATTACCAGAATAAAATTCTGTTGAGGAAATACCCCTCAAATCTTTCCAAACAAGAAAGATTGTGCTCTGTAAATCAGAGCACCGTTGGATCAAAGATCCAATGGTGATTAAAAATCACCAATATACAGAATAAGTTCTGTATGGGAAAATACTTTCCCAATATTGTTAATAACAAGAAAACTATCTTCTGTAAAACAGAAGCCTTCGGAACAAAGATGCAACGGTGGGAAACAATCCCCAAATCGATCAGAAATTTCTCAATGAGAGATTTCCTTAACTGATTCAACAAATCAGCCTCCCCTATATAAAAAACCCAAGACTTCAAGTCTTACACAGAAGAACCCCCCTATAAACTTCAAACAAAACAAAAGAGAAACCTCCCTATAAGTTTCAAGTTCTCAGGAAAAAAAGAGAGAAGAGCAAGCTCTAAGAAGAAGAACCTTCTTCAAGGTAAATAAAAAGAAGAGAGATCATAACATCTCCTCCATATGTGAGAGTTTAATTATAACATCAGAAGAACTTAGTTCTTTTTCTATATCACAGATCTATAAGACCAAGTCTTTCACAAAATCAGAAGAGATCAAAGCATCTCTTCATAAAAAGAAGAACTTAGTTCTTAGATCCATGAGACAAAGCCTCCCATAAAGAAAAACACAAGAGACCATAGTATCTCTTCATAAAGAAGAACTTAGATCCGTGAGACAAAATCTCTTATAAACGAGAACTTAATTCTCAGAGGCACAGAACAGATCAGAGCTGCCAAAGAAGCACTTTAGCGCTCCAAGTCTGGCGCTCAGCGCCAAGCGCGCCACGTGCTACTCACGTGGGCGCTATTTTAAAAGAAGCGCTTTAGCGCTCCAATTCTGGCGCTCAGTGCCAAACGTGCCACGTGTTCCTCACGTGGGCGCTATTTTATAACAAGAGCTTTATCGCTCCAAGTCTGGTGCTCAGCGCCAAGCGCACCACGTGCTCCTCACATGGGCGCTATTTTATAAGAAGCGCCTTGGCTCTTCAAGTCTTGCGCTCAGCGCCAAGCGCTCCACGTGCTCCTTACATGGGCGCCGAGGAAATACGAAGCGCTCTGTAAATAGATCCCCGGCACTATAAAGAGTGTTCAACACTCAGAAAAAGACAAAAAAAATGGGGTGTCAGAACCCATATCAATGCTCTACATTGTTGACTAAAAAGGGACTGAGCCCAAATAAATCCTCAACATTTTATTCAAAACTGAATGGGCCGAGTCTAAGTTGGCGACAAGTCCATAATTCAGATTAACTGAGCCCATGTGCTCACAATCTTCTTAATTGGTCTTAGTCCCAAACCTGACTAGAGATCTCTCAACCAACATTGGTTCAAGGGTACATCTCTTCCTACCTCTGATACATGTCGTTGTAATTCTTCAACGTCTTCAGAGAGATAGAGGGTCCTAAAACCAATAACTTTTGGTGCAACCCCAAACGGTTAAACCAAAACCATACAGACTACGATGTCTTTAAACCATACTACGATGTCTTTAAACCAGACTACGCTGTCTTTAAACCAGACTACGGTGTCTTTAAACCTTAGAGACTATGATGTCTTTAAACCAGACTACGATGTCTTTAAACCTTACAGACTACGATGTCTTTAAACCAGACTACGATGTCTTTAAACCTTACAGAATGCGATGTCTTTACACCATACAGACTACGATGTCTCTAAACCTTATGGACTATGAGGTCCTTAAACTCACGGACTACGATGTCCTTAAACCCAATGGACTGCAATGTCCCTAAACTAAAACGATAGAGTCCAAACACTCTTTCATCGGATCTAAATGATCCTAAAATCCTGTTGAGTAGATCTTAGTCTAAAAATTAGACTAACGTATCTTCAACAAACGTTTGAGTTGACCTTAGTCTAAAAAAAGACTAACTGTCCTTAAACCAACCCAAACCCAAATCTAAGAAAATACGGATTTGGACTAATCCACGCCCTACGGGCGACAACATAAATTAGTCTCCGTATACGATCCACGGGCAAAAAATAAAACAAACACACACGACACGAAGTGACCTTCTGGAGCAGGAGAAAGTGGTTACCGCGATGCGGTAATGTAATTAAGTGCAAGGGTTTACGCCTGCAGGAAAGAGCGTCCCCACAATAAAATCCCCCTCACAATGAGAGAAAATCTGACGAAGTCTGCTACAACGGCCGCATCCATCTAAACCTCCGATACACGGTGCCATAAATCAACTTGGCATCCTCGGAGAGGTGGATGAATAAAACCAAATAGCATCTGCCCTCAAATTCTGGCAAGACATTTGTCTTCCCGATTTTCGGCGGTAAACAGATTCTGGTACACTCGGTGGGACATTTTCCTCTTTCCACTCCACACTTCGTGTGTCGTGTTCACGAACGAATCGTGGTTTAATATGGTTACCCCTGGATTCGAGGTACTAAGATTTGGTGTCTTGCTCTCGTGCAGAGAAAATGGCTTCCAACTGCACCAACTGCAACAATAACTCCCACTCCGTCCTCACTGGAGGAGTGACCTATAGGACCCAAGCGGCCTCCATCTTCGCCATGCCAGTGGAACAGGTGACTCAGGCCACCACGGGACTATTCTTTGGGACCATGATCCCATCGGCAAGCTTCAGCGTCCCAATACCGTCACAGGAAGCTCCGAAGAAGTCGGTCTTTGATCGGCTCACCACTACCGCGGCCCCTCTCAACGGGTCGTCCAAGTCCAATGCCTCGGTCTTTAACAGACTAAGCCAAAGCTCAAGTGGGCCTATAAAGAAGCCTGCGATACCGGAACGAGTCATCCCAAAATGGATAGCCATTCCAACTCCGACGGGTGATGTCGTCAAAGGGACTTCTCCTGCTAAGGCATCAGTCTTTGCGAGACTGGCTATCCTAATTCTTGCTTCGGGTGAGGTCATCCAAACTACTTCCCCTACTAAAAGGTCAGCCTTCAATAGGCTGGACGTTTCTTCTCAGCGGACGTCAGTCTTCGATAGGCTGGCACCAATAATAACCCTTCACCAGAACAGGGGGCATGATGAAGCCACCCCCGTAACTGAGCCAATACCGTCTGCAAGATATACTCGACATCGCCACTGGCGCTAAGTGAGGAAGACTGGGGGCAGCTCTCCTTCTGGATTGACTCCACCAGCTCTGATGGTGGAAATTGACGTTGCTGTTCCAACTCGGAACAACTTTGAGCCGCTCAGGAGGGTGCGCAAGAACTCTCCAACTGCCGTATTAAAAAGGTCTCCTTCACCTGCTGAAAACATTATAAAGCCGAAGCCGGAGCAGCCTCCTCAGCGGCTATCCTCCAAAATCTACAGGGTTTGGCGAAGAGTCCAAGACTCTGTGATTAACCAAGACTATTCCCGCCGACCGAAGAAAATGAAGGTTTGGCAAGAGAAGGACCATCTCGTCACTGTGCCACGGAAGGTATCGTCTGCCCGGGTTCCTATCACAACAGCCTCCTCAACGTCGACCGCTCATGAAAGGAGAAGGCCGGATAAGATCCCTACGTCTGTGATGAATCTCAAGGGCACTGAATCCAAACGCCCCAAGTCTGGGCGCATGGTAGTGCACACAATCTACATGGCTTCTGGGAAGGAGGATAGCCGTATCTCTACGGGTCATCGACCACTTACCCGATCCGTGACAAAGGCTCAGGAGCAACAACAGCAAAAGCTCCAGGAGATGCTGACGAAGATGGCCGCACTCACTGGGTCGAAAGAAAGCCCAGAGACGTCGTCGGAGCAGCGCCAGGAACAGGAGACCGACGCTGAGTTCCTCCGAAGAATACTCGAGAAGAAAGAAAAATAGGTCTCGGAACAAGCGTCCAACATCAAGCAAATGGCACTTCTGTTTCAAGATATGGTCGGGACGATGATACAGCCAGATCCTCCAGCTGAAGACCCTCCAATAATCCTTGAGGGCAACAAAGGGGATACATCGAACTCTCTTCAGGCTGTATCAGCAGCCAAGGAAGAGACCATCTCCAAAACCGCCCATGACGACTATATAGCTCAACAAATATGAGCTCACCAAGCGAGTGAAGCCGCTGGCTAAATCATCAAGATTGGACGACCTTATCCGAGTTGGTACGATCAATTAAAGTACCCGCCAGGATATACGATCCCCAAATTCTATATGTATAAGGGGACGGGTAATCCACACCAGCACGTTGCTCAATTCAGCGCTCTGTGCGGTAATACTGGGGGTGACGACAAACTGTTGCTTCGCCAGTTTGTTGGCAGCTTGTCGGAGACAGCATTCGAATGGTACTCTGAGCTCCCAAACGACTCTGTCAAGACATTTTCCGAAATAGAACTATTGTTTACACAAAGGTTCGCAAGTGCCAGTGAACGTACCCCGATCACGGCGTTGATCAACGCCAGAGTGAATCCGGGAGAAACCTGGGTTCAATACACCATTCGGTGGCGGAACCTATGGTCAAAGTGTGAACAGCGCATAGAAGAAGCTCCGGCCATGGGCATGTTTGTAGGAACCCTCGATCCTCAGGCGACCATATCTCAATTTATGATGTTCTTTAAGCCGACCACCTTCCAGGCCTTGATTGACAAGCTAGCCCAAATGGATCAGATGGGCTATAGACCGTCCTCTTCGTAAAAAGATTTTCGGAATGAAAAAGGGAAAGGAAAAGCGACCTTTGTCGCCAATGCTCAGCAACAACCGAGTGGCCCAAAGCCGGTTGCTCAACAAAACGATAAACAGCGATCATTCGGAGAAAAGATGAGACGCCCTTACTCGTTCCCTCGGGATAAGATGAGGACATTATTCAAGCTAGCGCTGTGCAACAGGCTCATCACTCTTCCAGAGCCGAGACACCCAACGCAATCAGGCGACGTTAACAGCCCCAATTACTGTCCTTAACACCGAATTTGGGTCACCCAATCGAAGATTGTTACATTTTCAAAGGTTGGGTCGAAGACCAGTACCAATATGGCAAGTTCGCGCTGTCCGAAAACTGGACGGTGAACCCGCCATAACCGCACGCTCTTAAAAAGGTGGACACACTGAGGGCATCATGCTCACTTATAGAGGAAGTCCCATGCGAGGTGGCCCTTTCAGCTAAGACTAAAAGAATGTTGAAGGACCTTCAAGCATGTCCGGCGATTAGGTGGAAGAGCCCGCTGGAGCCTGAGATTATTGAGGGGATGCTGAAGCCGCGCCCAACGCTGAAAGCTGGTGATGGTGGAAAGAACCTTCAGGCCAAGCCTCTGAAATCTTTAAAGAAGAAGAAGAAGGCCAAGAAGCCCGTCCAACCCGATGACAACCGTACAGGTTTTCAGAAATACATCGATGCACTGGAAGAATATAACCAGAAGGCACGGACCACAATTACATTGGACAAATTCTTCAAACATGTTCTTGAGAATGAAGACGATAACGCTGATGAAGGAGACGATTCTTCAGAAGAGCCCGAGGATTATGTGGCGAGCTGCCACGTGATCTCTCACTCATCAATAGATGGTAAAGAAGCTCCTGATGCAGAGAAACTGGGGGCAGATCCAGAACCGGAACTCTTAGAACCGTCAGAGAGATGATTGACATGTTGCTGAACGAAGCCTGTCAGAGGAGCAAAGCTGATCGAGACCGCGAAATGGCCATATTCGAAAAAGCCAAACGTCGACGACTGGATGAAAGGGTTGAAGCACTCCAACCAGATCGAAGCACACCCGCGGTAGACAAAAGCATGCTTAAAATGAGGAAACGGTTCGCTAAAGCCCTGTCAATGGGAATGAAGCTGCCATCTCCCAAAGGATATACTCCTGGCAGTGTACACCCTGACGAAGTGGATGTACATCCTAGCTACTGTTTATATCATCAAAGGATTGCGCACCCTACCGAAGAGTGCAACGCCTTTAAAAACTGGTGGCAGGGATATGTTGCCCACTGACAACACGTCAAGCGATTGAAGCGCAAGGCTAGTCGGGAACATAGAAGCACGACAGATGAGCGTAAAAGAGCTGCCGGCAACTGTCACGTGGTTGATACAAGGGGATCGCAAGTTCTCACCTTCGGAAGCGACTCTGATGAAGAAGTAGCCCTTAGCCCTCTCTTCAAAGAATCCATCTAAGGAAAAGAGGAGGAGATAAAGAACTGTGAAAATATTCAGCTGCGTAATCGTACGTTGCCTGAAAAGAATCTCTGACCCACAAACAAGGGGATGAACAAAAAAGATAAAGGGAAGGAAAAAGTCCCTGAGGATATTGCCCTCGATGACCGAGTCATCGAAGAGCTGGCAGCCAAGGACCCGCTCAAGAAAAACAAGGTGGATTACAACATTCTGGCACACCTGAGAAAGATACACTCACAGCTAAGCATTCTCGATACCCTTCTGTTGTCTAAAGAGGCGCGAGATGCTCTGATCAAGGCACTACAAGAGCCCGACCAATTTCAAGCCTTCCTTACCAAAGAAAAGACGAAGGACAAGCTGGAAGAAGTACACACATCTGACATCACTTTCGGCGATGAAGATATCCTCCTCGGAACGTGCGAGCACAACCGTCCCCTGTATGTCACCGGATACTGCCATGACATCAAGATAGGGAAGATCTTAGTTGACAATGGGTCCTCTGTCAATCTCCTGAATGTGAGGGTGCTAAAATAAATCTGCATGAGCGTTCAACACCTCGCTCGGGATAAAATCACCATCTCCGGGTTCGACTCCCAGTCATCACGGACGCTCGGGTCTGTGATACTGACGTTACGCTTTGAGCTACTCGTCACGGACATCAAATTTCATGTCATTGATGCTAAGACTTGCTACAACGCTTTGCTCAGCAGGCCTTGGTTACATGAGTACAACATCATCCCTTCTCTACAACATCAGTGTATGAAGTATTTTAAAGATGGTCTCGAATATACCGTGACGGGGGAACTGAACCCATTCTCCCTAAATGAAGTTCGCAAGTATGAAGACGCAAAGTACTTCCTGTCAGACTTTGAAGACGCGGAAAAATGCCATAAACCAGAGAATAAGCAAAAAGCTGTCACCACTATTCCGGTTTTCGGGAGCGATACCTAGGAGGAGGAAGAGATAGTCTATTTAGGACTGCCCCAATGCAGCAAGCCGAGACCATCTACCCCTATTCTGGTCTTCGGCAGTGACTCTGAAGATGAAGTCAACGTAGTGTTCTCGGTCTGTCCATCGGTACAGGCCCTCACTGGAGATGATCAGAGTTTGCAGATCGCTATGGTTCTGTGGTAGCACTACAGAGAGCTTGATGCGCATGAGACATATAGTGTGCAAGAGCTGCAGACATTCTACGTCCCTCCCAGGCGAAGAGATGAAAATGCGATCTTATTCTACCGATCCACAGAGACTAAAGTTTAAAGAGAAGTCTGGCATGGTGCCGATTTTGCGCTCGACAGGATCCAACCAATCCGTCTTCCCAGATACTACGCAGAGGGATTGAAAAGGTTATTGAGATACCAAGGCGTATCCTTTAAGCAAACCGCGCGACAAGCCCAATTCTACAACAGGATCTGGAACGTCCCCGGAACTCAGTGAAAATTGCCCAACGGAAAAATAGAAACGAGCGGGCTTGGATATGTTCGGTCCAAGAAATGGGAGCAGGTCCATGGCTGCCATGTCATAAAAGACCTTGATGAAAAAGAGGATGCTCTTTTAAAAGACGTTGACGCTGAACCAGAATGCGGTCCTGCCATAAAAATGCCGAGTCCGTTGTTTGAAGAACAAATGGACAAGCCAGTACGGGAAGCAAGCCAAAAGGTTTGGAATGACCACAGCCGTGAAATGGCTATCTACGAGAAAGCCAGGATGCAACGTATCCTTTAGCAGGCCACAGAGGATGACAACGCCCTCCGTCATCAGCCCGCCATGCATTCCCAAGACAAGAAAAAGGTCCGATACGAAGGCAAAAACAAGTTAAAGAACGGAAAAACGTTCGGCCACGGCGAAGCAGGTCCAAGAAGCCTCGCAGTCAAGAAAAGGTCAGCCGGAATCCATCTTTTATGAAAAAGATGAGTCGAGCATATTCGTTTCCTCGAGACAAGACAAGGAGAATCTTCGACCTTGTCACGAAGCACCAGATGATGACACTCCCGGAGTCCAAGCACCCCGAACAAGCAAACGAGGACTGTCAGCCGGATACTGTTCCTATCACCGAGCGATAGGACATCCTCCTGAAGACTGTTTCAATTTCAAAAACTAGATCAAGGACCAATACCAACTCGGCAGATTCGCTCTATCCATTAGTTGGAGGGTAACCCCACCGCAAAGGTATGTGCCAAAATCGACGTATATGGCGAGAGTAGAACCAGATCAACATCGGTCTTGGAAACGATCTCGTACCTGCCACGTAATAACGCTGTCAGAAGAAGTAGAGAGCAAGAATATGGATGAACTCTCCTATTGCTTCGCGAACGAGGATGAAGATGAGGTAATCTCAGAATTTCCACCGGCGCCAAAAGAATTGGAAGATGGGATACATACTACTGCGGATAACCAAAGGAAAATCGACTTGGGGACGACAAATGATCCATGGCCAATGTTCGTCGGTAAGCTATTGTCTGAGAAACAAGTAGCTACGCTAAAAGACATGATCATGCATTATAAAGACTGTTTCGCATGGAACTATTCCGAGATGCCGGGGCTAGATCCAGAGATAGCGGTGCATAAATTGGCGATAACTCCAGACGTCAAGCCAGTTAATGTTAGTTATGTATATGCCCTAGAGGCCATTATTATACATATGATGTATATTATAGTGGATGCATGGATATATATAGAGAGGACTTTCTTGCTCGACATGATAGTATGCTATCTGGTTGTACTTTGTCTTAACATATTGACTTGTATTGGTTTACTATCTTGCTCTCACATGTTGATAAAGCCCTTAGGATATGTACTTGACTACTAGGACTATGATGGAGATCATATTAGTGGGGCCAGGATAGTCAACGAGTACATCCTATAATTATTCCTAGTCGAGGGTGTATCGAGACAGGGCATCGATACTCCAGAGTAGACTAGCGTATACGCATCTTGACCCATATGATGGGCGATGGATGATCCCACATCCATTGGTGTTTAACATCAAAGATGGTATGCGGGTGCTCAGTGGAGACTGGGTACACTGAACGGACTCGCCGAGATCTCCTAAATGGTATTGAACCTATCGTTAGATAGCAGTTCTCTGGTGACACTTGTACAGGTTAGTCTGTAGACCCGTGATCGTCATAAGACCCGTGATCGTAATAGAGTCTTGTGTGATTCCCACTGTGCTTTGATTTCCAACTTACCACGTTCACGAGAACGTGCAATACGGTAGCTTTTGGGTACAGTCCCGAATCATATGGAGGCAATGAGCGATAGGAGGGGTTTTGTCTCTCCGGGTATTTGTGGTTGATGTTGCGCTGTGTTCGATTGGCTATAACTGGAAGTCCCTGACCAGGGCTGATATGGAGATCTACCGGTAAGTGTTATCAGTAGTTTTTCGACCCGTTATGAGCCTCACATCGGCATGACTTATCGTTTATTGGGGTCTGAAGTTTACCACCCCTAGACTGGATATGCGACATATCAGACGAAGAGACCGGACTTTACAGGAGTGTTACTTATTGGATTTATAGGAGAGTGTACAGGCTTGCTTGTTGATCTTCTGCTCTCTCAATACCCGGGTGGCTATTATGTTTAGCTGACCGCTTGCAACTTGTGAATGTTTGATATGATCATCACCTACTGCCGGCGTATTGATGAGGCTTTAGAGTCCTACACAGAGGTTTCCTGGTTCAGGCGAAATGAAGTAGGAGCACATATGCGATGTGCGTGACCGAGAAAAATACGATATGTGATATAGTATTCTATTCTCACGATTTGTGATATCGGCCGGGTATATGAGATATAGCCGGATCATCGGATCAAGTGTTTATTCGATGAAATGATACATTTTATATTAGTCGGTTATATGTAATATAGCCGGATTATCGGATCAAGTATTGATTCGATGATTTAATGTATAATTATAAATATGATATATTATATTACATTAATTAATATAAGCTAACTTAAGTAATTCTTTTCTCATTTTGGATACATTGATATATATGTGATATATGTTAAATGTATTCTTTTGTTACAATGTTATATATATGTGATATGTATAATTGTAACATGCTAGGTTATAAATGCAACTAGGGTTTATTAGAGTTAAACCATGCTAGGGTTAATATTAGGGTTTATATTTATCATTAAGTAATTCAAATATTGTGGATATTGATCAAGGATGAAGCTTGTAGAAGCTTGTAGTCTTCTTGGACTTTGTCCACTCTTTTTGTCTAGCTTAAGATATTTATCAATCATATCTTTAACCATAGCTCATGGTTAAGTCTCTACAAGGGTTAAGGATGATATACTTGACCCATGGTTGCATTTCTAACCACATAACAATTATTCTCATCACTTCATCTTCTTCTTCCTCAAAAAGGCTTGCTACCTTTTCATTTGTGATAAAATAAATTGAGAAAAAGAAAACTAAAGAGATCAAAATTCCTACTTCATCATTCTCTTCTATACTATCCATATAGATTAGTGTGTTAGGTTCACTAATTCATAATTAGTGAAGAGTTAGCTTGAGTTTGTGTTTCCTCAAGGTAGATCGTCTTGGATTTCGAAGACTTCAAGTAAGATGCATCATTCACCTTATGGAGCCTATCTAGAGTCCGGGAGCTTGATGATCGCAGCGATGGGACCATAACTCAGAGCTTATGAAGCGAAGGAATGGACTACAAAGGTTGTAATCCCTCTCACTTAGATGTAAAGTTGTTTACATGCAATGTTAACCCTAATTCTCTAGTTAAGATCTTGGTTAGGCTTTCCTAGCACCCCAAAAATTTATAAAATGGCATGTGTGATGCCTTCCAAAACTTTGTAGTCGTGCTATATAACCCAACAGTGGTATCAGAGCCAAGCTAGAGCATTAGGCGTTGTCTAGAAGAAGTTTAAAGTCCGATCGAAACCCCGAAAACCCGATTTGACCCCCTCTCTGGAAATTTTTCAAAAAGTTGGATTTTTCCATGTTAAAAATATTTAGAAAATCATGCAGGGAATTCTATGGACGCACCTGAAGAACAAAACCCCAACTCGTCAAAGTGACCGTGGATCCGCGGCGCCATTTGAGAGGCTTGGGTCGGGCCCTTCAGCTGTAGGTCCGTAGGTGCTGTGGTATGTCTCTGGTTAATTTTAACTGTGCTCAAGTGTTGAGCTCTTAGGGTATTTTGGGAATTCGTTGATTCTATCGAATTGATTAACGTCGTCTAGCTTTCTGTAATGTGATACAATAAGTGGAATTCATATAGTTAGGAATGAAATCCATAATTTGTGATATTTCGGGTTTATGATGTCTAAGGTGATTATGAATTCCAAATGTTGTAGTTTTATATTTTCTTTTCTGCGACCGTAAGTGTAATATGTGGTGTATCGCCGGTTTCATTGCTATACATAACCGACAATTGGGATATGCATATTTACTTACGTTGATGACATGCGATGGTATGTGTTGCTGTGATATGCTATATTGGATCGTCATGTTTTGAATAGCCAGGGGTTTTATGTGAGATGAGAGTTTTTCATTTTCATTCATGTAAAATTCATTGTATGTAATACTCTTTTATTGGGGCACTTCCGGGTTGAGGATGATGTCACCATTGTATATTATTTACTTTTCCGCATTAGAATAGACCCAAGGAGGAGAGCACAAACAACCGGGTTCTAGGGTACAGTAGGAGACCTGTTGGTTTACGGCAGTGCCCCGGCCATCAATCCGAGGCCAAATGCGGAACAAAAACTTTTCAAAACTTGGTGCTACTGCAACCAATCACTCGGATTGTACCATTAACCGTTAACTAGCAGTCTAAAAAAAGAGTTCAGAGATTATACCGATCGATCCGTGTCCTTCGGTCTTCAGTCCCCTCTCCTAGCTTGTTGCGACTGTCCCGATGAAATCCGCTCTCCGGTCTCCTCATCAAAGTGGCACCATGTCAACGAATCTTTATACGGGCTCCCGCCTTAAAACCGAGGCAACTCGGACATGAAGTTTGCTAGCCGACATATCCAAGAATGAAGTATAGAGAGTGTGGAATAATTTGTCTTAAGGCACCCAATGAATTGGGTGAAGTTAAATGAAGTTTCCAATTTGGATTGATGAAGTGAGTAATGGATTTTGCAATGGAAAAATCAAAATTTTCCTCCACCAAAACGAGCTCGGCCATGATGTGCAAGAAGATGGTTCTCTGGCCTTTTGAAATGGAGAGATGAGAACAAAAATGAAGTGGTGGTCATCTGAATAATACTACACTAGAAGAATAAATTTCACTCATATAAATTCCTTGCACTCCCACACATGGCAGTCACCTCACCCCTCAAATAGTGCTCGGCAACACCTAAAGAAATGAACCCCATTCTCACATTGCCAGCACACATCCTTTTCAAATATCTATACTAAAAAAAACTTCACAAACAAAAGGTAATTAAAGCACCAATCTTGCCCATGCTTATTCAAAGCATACCCATTCCAAGCCATTACCCCATGCTGCCATTGACCCATCTCTCACATTAATTTCGACCAAGGCAAAGAAAAGATATTATGGCCAAAAATGATACACACACAATAACCAATAATTAAACATTAAAATTAATGTTTAATCAATCGGAGAAAAACTGGGCAACTTCAAAAGTAATTCCGTAACGAATTACAGGATTACCCCGCAACTGTATATACATACCCGCATTTGTATTCCGACCGAATACGAAATGCAATGAGACAAAAAAATATTCCTACACATTATAATATTAGGATCCGGCTTAAACCAAAGCCTACTGGTATTATCTGTCCGAACCATAACACGTGCACAAGTGCACGTGTATGTTCAAACCCTACCATAAATCCATGCGGCCTCTACAACGTTTCGCCCGAACTTGGAAAACTGTCTGTGAGGGACTCTAATGACTCATCAATACACTGGCAGTGGGTTTAACCACAAGCACGTCAGTGGTACTAGCTGTACGTAACGGTTGCCCATGTATTGAACAAAAGAGAAGCTGACGAGCGAACTCATCCTGAAACCCTACTGAGCCTGACAGTGACAATATCCGTACAGTCCGGTCTGTTCGTCTATAAGTATCGCATATCGGGTCTAGAGGGTGGATAAAGTCAGACCCCTAACAACGCGATAATTCATGTCAGAATGAAACCCATCACCACCTGAGAAACTACCGATCCTAGATCGGTAATCCTCGACTACCTTGTAGGGTTCCTAGGCATCCTAATGAAGTCTCACAAGGCATCAACCATGCCAATTTCAAAAATTATTGGTGCCGAGAAACCCTAACACGGATCGTTGACTAGATGTTTAGGCGAAATGGTAAACTAGTTAACTACTTAACTAAAAGTTAGATGCTACAACCTTTGTAGATCCGGTTTCCCACTTCCTTAGCTCCACGTGGGTGTGCTCTCGCTGTCCATCACGAATCCTAGACTCATTCGTCGGCTTCATCCGAGAAACGAGCGAGCTTGGTCGTCGGCTTCGTGTCAAAGACGATCTACGTCGAGGCATCACAAGTTCAAGCTCCGACTTCACAAAGTTGTGAAACTTGTGAAGAAAACACCCAAAACAACTTGGCAAGAGGTAGAGGGTGAAGAAATAGGAGGTGGGTTCACTTTAGAATTGGATTTCACTCACTTTTGCTCAAGTTGCCATTGATGGCATCTAGTTTTCCCTCTTGAAGAAGAAGGAGAAGATGAAGCTAGTTTATGATAAGTGTTATCATAAAATAAAAATAAATCAATACTTATCATAATCTAACCTTAGTTGAGTGTAGAGAATGGACCATGGTTACTTGGATGAGTTAGGGTTAAACATGAAGACAAGAATGGTCACTAAGGTCAAAGCTTCATGAAGCTTCAACATAAAACAAATAAAGCCACCATTCTTATCTTAATCCATTTCAAATAAATAAATAAATAGATAAATGAATTTGCAAAACCCTAATCAACACTTAACCATGGTTTAATTCTTTACACTTAACCAAAAGAGCAAGTATCATCAAACATGATACAAACATGTGTACAAAAGTATATCACATATACAACTTGCACATTAAGTGAGAAAATCCATTTAAAGTGAACCTATACTAGCTAATTCAAAGTAATATATCAAATATATAATTATACATTAAATCAACATTTGATTCAATGATCCGGTCATGTCGCACATAACCGACTAGTATTCAATGTATCGATTTATCGAATCAATGATTCGATAACTAGGTCAAATCGAATATAACCAATCGAAACATATATCGCGAGAATGAGATGCGGTATCACATACACGCATTATTCTTGGTCCTGCACATATCTCATATGCGCTCCTATTTCGTTTCGCTTGAGCCAGGAAACCTCTGTGTAGGACTCTAAAGACTCGTCAATACGCCGGTAGCAGATGATGATCATATCAAGCAACCACAAGCCGCAAGCGGTCTGCTAAACGTAACGGCCATCCGGGTATTGAGCGATCAGAAGATCGACGAGCTAGCCCGCTCACACTCCTGTGAATCCAACCAGTAACACTTACCGTACAGTCCGGTCTGTTCGTCTGATACGTCGCATATCAAGTCTAGGGGTGGTATACGTCAGACCCCAATAACCGATAAGTCGTGCCGATGTGAGGCTCATAACGGGTCGAGAAACTACTGGTAACACTTACCAGCAAATCTCTGATCAGCCCTGGCCAGGGACTTCCCTGTTACGGCCAATCGAGCACAGCGCAACATCAACCCCCAATACCGGGAGAGACGAAACCCCTCCTATCGCTCATTGCCTCCATGTGACTCGGGACTGTACCCAAAGACCACCGTTTTGCACGCCCTCATGGACGTGGTAAGGTGGAGATCAAAGCACAGTGGGAATCACACAAGACTCTATGACGATCTCGGGTCTACAGACTAACCTGCACAAGTGTCACCTGAGAACTGCCATCTGACGTGAGGTATAATACCATCTTGGAGTTCTCGGCGAGTCCGTCCAGTGTACCCAGTCTCCACTGAGCACCCGTACACCATCTCTGATGTCAAACACCAATGGATATGGGATCATCCATCGCCCATCTCATGGGTCGAGAAGCGTATACGCTAGTCTACACTGGTATATCGATGCCCCGTCTCGATATACCCACGACTAGGGACCATGAAGGATGTACTTATGGACTACCATGTCCCCACTAGTATGATCTGCATCATAGTCCAGGTAGTCAAGTACACATCCTAAGGGCTTTATCAACATGTAACTATAAGACAGTTTAAAGAGACAAGTGTACATGTTAAGACAAAGAGTAACCAGATAGCATACTATCATATCGAGCAAGAAAGTCATCTCTATATATGTCCAAGCATCCAATATAATATACATCATCTGTACAATACTGGCCTCTAGGGCATACATACAACTAACATACCTTGGCCAAGGTTTTCTGGTGATGGTCACCCGTGCACTGTGCGACATCAACCCCCAATACCGGGAGAGACGAATCCCCGACGATCCGCTCACTGCCTCCATGTTGCTCGGGACTGTACCCAACTAAAACCTGTTTTCTCGACTCCTTTGAGCCGTGGTAGGGTAGTAATCAAAGCACAGTGGGAAATCACACGTGACAAATGATGATCTCAGGTTGACAGACTAACCTGTACACATGTCACCTGGGAATTGCTATCTGACAATAGGTATAATACCAACTAGTAGGTTCCCGACGAGTCCTGTTCGGTGTACTCATCCGAATGAGCACATGTATACATCTTAGGTGAACTAACTGACACCTGTGGGTTGTGAGACCGGCCACCGCCCCTCATCGGGGTCCCGAACTGTATACACTAGTCTACTCTGGAGTATCGATGCCCAGTCTCGAAACTCCCATGACTAGGGACACATTAAGGATTTGCTTATAGACCCCAGCTCCCACGTATATGATCGCAATCATACTGCTGGCTGTCAAGAAAGAATCCTATGGGCTCTATCAACATATACATGATGATAAAGACAAACCAGATAGCATACTATCATCTCAAGTAAGACTGTCCTACCGGTATAGGTCCTCCCTCAATCATTGCAATCACGTACCCGCGATCCAATAATTGACTTCGAAGGCACTACATCTAACAATCTCCCACTTGCACTCAAGGCTAATTATTGCGACATCGCATACTCATAGCCCGTATGATATCGAACATCCAACTTCTCTACTAAGCAGTCTCACAATGCCTGTTTGTGAAACTCTTGCATTTGAGAAATAGCCTCAGTGAGTGGATCCGCTCTGATGTTTCTTTCTATGCCTCTCTTAATCTCAAGTTCACGGAGAAAACCATCTCCCGAAATGAGCAATACCTATCTTAGAATGTCTAGATATCTGATGGGACCCAGTTCACAAATGAACTCCAAATCCAGCAAACTTCTTAGACTGTATCGGCAATTGAATTTAATCAGTATCCTGCGCCACGCCTCCTTCAGTATCCTCTTGGACCACCTGTCTAAAATACTGCCCCTCGTCAGAGGGAAAACAATAACTCTGACAGTCACCCTGTCATCCAGGTCATCTTGAAAGCCTGTAATGATAACCGTCTCCCGAAGGATACTGCTATTTTCAAATCCCTAGAACATCCACTTATGTTCTAAAACTGCTTCCGAACGTTTCTCCAGGATTGGATTAATATCTCAACTTATTGCATCTAGTGCAAAAATAATATCTGGTGTGGTACTTGACATCTCATGATCGACTCAATTGCCTAAGCAAGTGATATGCCAATCATGCACATCTCTCTCCCCTTTAGTCTGTAAGACACCTTCAGAGAGGTTGACTCCATCACCTGCAGGTACACCACCATGCCAGGAGTCATCCAATCTAAAACACTTTTAGAACACTGTCTAAGTAACCAGATTGGGACACTTCCAAAATCTAGATCTAAAACCATAGATCTAGTAACCAGAATGCCTTAAATAATATCCAAATCCTATGTGGAGAAACTACTGTATGATAACCATAGTATAACCGATCGCAGTATAGGAATTTCACTTCCTACTATGTTTATGTCATCCAAATACCAGGACATTACACCCTACTACCTTCTTAACAGATCCATCCCCTATTCTGATGAAGTCCAAACCTATGACTGTCACATCAAAAATAGATGATCTATCTCCGCTATATTTTCTTTAGTCTATAAATAGACACAAGCACCTTGTCCACTATGCTTCCGCTGCTCCCACTGACTACGACAACCCTCTGGCAGAGTCATATACACGTGCACTTCTAAAACTAGTTTAGAACGATGCTATACTCATCCTCCTGCCGGGTCTCATAGTCTGGAACTGCAGCAATAGCAAGTCTGGGTAAACAAGAACCACCCTATCACCGTCCTTGAGGCTACCGGAGTACCTCTTGGGTGCTTGAGGTTACCCACCATATCTGCGGAGTGGCTAATGGAATGTCAATCCTGATTGAATCTTTAGGTCCTATTAAATTTTCCGTAATCGTTTGTGGTTCTGGAATCACTTCCAGTTCTACCATACTCCCATAACTGTTTTTCTGGAAAAAAAATCCATTTAACTAAAACTGTGGCGAGTCAAGAACAATATCACTATTGATCTTCTAGATGGTAGAAAATCAACCCTCGTCAAACCCCGGGTTAACCCATAAACTGCCATTACAGAAACGTGCCTTGAGTTATCCAGAGTCTGGTTTTAAGCATAAGCCGGACAACTCCCCGTACCTTAACATTTTTAAGATATGAACCATTCTATATATCATATAGAAACAGAGGCACTGATTTAATTGGAACCAGATTCAAATCACGCAGCTGTCTCCGGTGCATGTCAACAAAATGGAGAGAGGCCGATCAACATTACTCAAGTTAGGAATGCATCCAATTATAAGTAACCTGAAATAGAAAAAAGTTTCTCAAAACCATTACTATCAATTGAATACCAAACACAAGTGTCTTCATCTTCGATTACCTTGAAAAATCCCGATACTTGCGACACCTGGTTCTCTACTTTATTCTTGTACCCATAACTTCTCAAACTTAGACCTTGTATCTCTACGAAACACATGTCTAAAACTGGAGAAGTCATAAGTAAACAGAATATAGTACGAGTACCAACCCCTCTGTCCTAATGGACACTGGACAATAAACAATACTTTGTATAAGTCCGCTGAGTTGAATAACTCAAACCCTGTGCGTCGTAGGTTGAAACTGTACCCAGGCGATTTCCTCAAATATCACCAATTACAACGAATTCCGATATAATGAGGATGATCACCTAATTACCAATAACTTACTCCCACTCATCATCTGTAAAACCATACAGATGTGAGAATCAAATCTGGTAAATACATACCCTGGAGCAAGGGTATAATTGGGAAATCAGTTTTCTATTAATAATGCACAGTGAAACTGAAACATGAAAATGTTTCGAAGGGGTATCCGGGTACTCCTAGAACTGCCTCTTCCATTATCCAGATTCATGACTGTAACCGTATATTTCGTTTCCATCTCTCCAAATCCCTTTATTTGTCTTTAGTCATTACCTTCTATACACCATCGTTAAGCTAAGTGGTTTTTTTCCTTCCCTACCGTTCGGCACCAGCCTATGGTTTGGAAGAAGACTACCTAATAAGCATAATAGGTGTACTCTCCTAATCCTACGAGTACTCGTAACCTGAGAGAAGGTGATGATAAAAGACAACCGAATAAACCTTATTCCTATTTCTCCTGAACCAGAATCCATCCTCGAAAAGGTTCTTTCGAGTTCGTATATAACCATATGATGGATTTATCCAATGGAAGTGGATGTTCGTAGTAATACGGGATGTTCTGGAGAAATACAAAGGTGAAGTAGGTGTGGCGATGAAATATGTGATTTGATTGTGAATGATAGCAGTCGCATTTTACTTTGCCCTCTTTCTAATCCCTTTATTTGTCTTTACTTATTATCTTCTGTTCACCACACTTTGGCTAATTGGTTTTCTTCTTTCCCTACCGTTCGGCTCCTACCTATGGTTTGGAAGAAAACTATCCAATAAGTGCAATAGGTGTATCCTCTCCTAATCCTAGGAGCCCACACAACCTGAGAGAAGGTAAAAGGAAAAGACAACTGAATAGTCCTATTCAATCTCTCCAGAACCAGAATCCATCCTTGAATAAATTCCTTCGAGTTCATATATAAGCATACGATTGTTTTATCCAATAGAAGTGGAAGTTCGTAGTAATACGGGGTTTCTGGAGAAATGCAAAGGGTAAAAGAAGAAGTGGCAATGATGTATGCAACTCAGACAATCCAAAAGCCAGTGTTTTAAGAAAGTTCGGTTAATTTGGTTACTGAGTTATAGTCCAGGGTCGGGTCATGGTCGCAGTCAAAGAGAGTGAGAGAAAAGAAATACTCTGCGTGCACTCTAACCTGAATGTCTCCCACTGTATCCTCAAATTCTCCTCCAAACCTGAAAGAAGAATTAGTCGGAATCACCCGAGGAGTAAACCAACTCATCAGTGGGAATCGGGATCCAACTATCATCACATGATAACTTGATGGAATCCACTCAAGTCACCACACTCCATAAGGTATGCTCAAGCCTGGCAAGTTTCCTGTATGTTTGAAACTTCCGATGTGTGTTTTTACCCCTAGGACCCAAGTGACCTTGACTAAAAATCAAAATGTCAAAAGGTCCTAGTCAAGTTCTACCCGTCATTTTCCTGATTGCATTAGACCCACCCGTACGAGCCTTGACTAAAGATCAAAATGATTGAATGACTGTCCTAACCAATCCACATATCCATGCGACGGAAAAGCATTACATAGCTACCGAACACTACGCCTTGACTAAAGATCGAAATGCGCAGCACGAATACTAAGAACTACAATCCGAAATGACGGAGGGCTACGGCTGGTTTTTGGCGAAAAACCTTTAACGTAATGAACTTGATATCGTTGAAGGAACCGAGTAGTTTTACAAATATATAGTGGCGAAAACTTATGCTAAAGAGATCATTCCCGGTGAAGTGATCTCGGCTCTTTCCTCATCGAATGAGGTGCAGGATATTCCAAACTAAATACTGTGATACAAAGAAAAAAGTAATTGACTATAGTGAAGTTATTAGCCTGACACAAACTTCTGTCCAAGGGATCACTCCCGATGAAGGGATCTCGGTCCTTGCCTCGTCGAATGAGGTGCTGGATATTCATAACCGAATATCTCTGTGCAAAGCAAAAGCCAACGTCTGTAATGTCAGTTTTTAAAAAATCTTGGTTCCAACAACATCATGTATAAGTTTTTTTCCTTGCATTGATAAGAATCAATGCAGTCCCATCAATTAATCACACCAGAAAAGAACGAAAATATATGATGTACGTATGTGCCATCCGCATTCGCCACTGGGTCCCGTCATCACCCATTAGGTTACTTAACTAACGATGGAGCGGGAACTGGGCTAGCGCGGGTGCAAAACATATACAACATCTACTAGTGTGTATATATATATATATATATCAATATATAATAATCGCTCCAGGCTTGATAAATGCAATATCACAGAAAAGTAATAAGCATCACAGAACAATACTGATAATATGGGAGCCCCGGGTTTCCTTTGAGCCGCAAATGAAACCCGACGTTCCCCTGGTCGTATGGATAGTCTGTGCAATGAAAATCTAGACCCCTACGAGTGCGGCAAGTTACCCGCCAAAACCTGAAGCGAGGCAGCCCCATTCAGCAAAGTGCATGGATTACCCAGCACTTCCCGGAATTCGGTAACTTTAGCACCCATCCATGGGTCAACCTATACCCCCTACGAGTGCGGCGAATAGCTCGCCAATTCTATAGTGAATCCCCCTCCGTCTCAACATCATAAGATGCAGGCCCGTTGCCTTCTAGAACCCGGCTATCCGTGCATCCCACCGCGGGGCATTCCTAGTACAGAAAAGAAAATATATACATAGGGTACATCGACCTCAACCCGGTCGTGCCCCAAAAGAATAATATACAAACAGGCAGTGATGGCAGTCCACATGTCGGACGCTCATCCCGCAATATCAAATGTACAAACATAACCAAACTGCACTACCATTGCATGCAAGCTATCCACTATGACAATCCGCAACATCACAGCACAACATAGAGCATCAACACGAATGTCACGTTCCTAAATCCGTTTAAAAGGACTATAGCGATTAGAAAAGATTTACCGATTAAATGACATTCACGGTCACAGATAGAAATATAAAGTACTGCAAAATTTAAACAATGTTAGAAAATAACGACTTCGAAATAACCCTCGAATAGCCTCAAACAATATGATAAAACCATATCCAAATTGGGATAAACAAACAACATCACTGCACATAGATTCCAGAGACCGGACAACACCCAAAAAACCAAACCCAGAGGCCAAGAAGGGGCCGGCGACATCGGATTTTCCAGCCTGGGGCTCGGCCAAAATCCGGTGAGGTGGTCTCGTTTTTGGGGTGTGGTCTTGTGGTCATGTCAGTAGTCTTCTGCACTTGTTAAAATAATTTTTGAAGAAACTTTTGAAATTTATAGAGAAAGAATGTGTAGGGGCAGTGTATCGGGTTTTATTCGATTTCGATATGTTAACATTGTCTAAACAAGTTAGATTACGGTTAATAGTTAGGCTCGATACCATATTGGGTTACGGCAGCGCCCCGGCCATCAATCCGAGGCCAAATGCGGAACAAAAACTTTTCAAAACTTGGCGCTACTACAACCAATCACACGGATCGTACCATTAACTGTTAACTAGCAATGTAAAAAGAGAGTTCAGAGATTATACTGATCGATCCTAGTCCTTCGGTCTTCAATCCCCTCCCCTAGCTTGTTGCGGCTGCCCCAATAAAATCCGCTCTTCGGTCTCCTCGTCAAAGTGGAACCATGCCAACGAATCTTTATACGGGCTCCCACCTCAAAACTGAGGCAACTCGGACATGAAGTTTGCTAGCCGACATATCCAAGAATGAAGTAGAGAGAGTGTGGAATACTTTGTCTCAGGGCACCCAATGAATTGAGTGAAGGTAAATGAAATTGCCAATTTGGATTGATGAAGTGAGTAATGGATTTTGCAATGGAAAAATCAAAATTTTCCTCCACCAAAATGAGCTCGGCCATGATGTGCAGGAAGATGGTTCTCTGGCCTTTTGAAATGGAGAGATGAGAACACAAATGAAGTGGTGGTCATCTGAATAATACTACACTAGAAGAATAAATATCACTCATATAAATTCCTTGCACTCCCACACATGGCAGCCACCTCACCCCTCAAATAGTGCTCGGCCTGTAGGGTTCCTAGGCATACTAATGAGGTCTCACAAGGCATCAACCATGCCATATTCAAATTTTTCTTGTGCCTACAAACCCTAATACGAATCGTTAACTGGAGTTTAGGTGAAACCGATAACTAGTTAACAACTTAACTAAGAGTAAATGAAAATACAACCTTTGTAGATTCGGTCCTGCACCTCCATAGCTCCGTGATGAAGTCCCCTCGCTGCGATCATCGGATCCCGGGCTCTAGCGTCGGCTTCATCGGAGAAATGGGCAGGCTAGGTCGTCGACTTCGATGCCGAAGATGATCTACGTCGAGGCAACACAAGATCAAGCTCCAACTTCACCAAGCCATGAAACTTATGAAGAAAACACCCTATACTACTTGGCAAGTGGTATAGGATGAAGAAATAGGAAGTGGGTTCACTTTAGAATTGGATTTCTCACTCTTTTTCTCAAGTTGCCATTGATGGAGGCAAGGTTTTCTTCATGTTGAAGAAGGAGAAGAAGAAGAAAAGAATATGATAAGTGTTTTAAAAATAGAAAATAAAATGATTCTTATCATATTTTTAACCATGGTTTTGTGTAGAGAACTAACTAGAGTTTAGATGAATGGTTAGGGTTAGGAGAAGAAGACAAAATGGTCACTTGGTCAAATCTTCATGAAGCTTCAACAAACTTCATGTTTGAAAGCAACCATTTTGTTTTTCTTTTATCTTTTAACCAAAAAAGAAAAGATAAATAAATAAGTGAAATGAAACCCTAACCATTCACTAAACATGGTTTAAGCCTTTACACAAATCCAAGTTTACATGTATCATCAAACATGATACAAACAAGTGCACAAAAATATATCACATATACAATGTGCACATCAAGTGAGAAAATCCATCTTAAGTGAACCAATACTAGTTAATGCAAAGTAATATATCAAATATATAATTATACATTAAATCATTAAATCAACACTTGATTTAACGATCCGGTCATATCGCATATAACCGACTAATATCCAATGTATCGGCTTATCGAATCAATCCTTGATTTGATAACGAGGTTATATCACATACAACCATTCGATACATTCATCGCGAGAATAGAATACGGTATCGTATACACGCATTATTCTCGGTCCCTCACATATCTCATATGCGCTCCTATTTCGTTTCGCTTGAACCAGGAAACCTCTGTGTAGGACTCTAAAGACTCGTCAATACGTCGGCAGCAGGTGATGATCATATCAAACACCCACAAGCCGCAAGCGGTCTGCTAAACGTAACGGCCGCCCGAGTATTGAGCGATCAGAAGATCGACGAGCAAGCCCGCTCACACTCCTGTGAATCCAACCAGTAACACTTACCGTACAGTCCGGTCTGTTCGTCTGATATGTCTCATATCTCGACTAGGGGTGGTAAACGTCAGACCCCAATAGCTCGATAAGTCATGTCGATATGAGGTCTATAACAGTTTGAGAAACTATTAGTAACACTTACCAGTAAATCCAAGCAACCCTGGCCAGGGATTTCCGGTTATAGCCAATCGAACACAACGCAACATCAACTCCCTATACCGGGAGAGACGAATCCCCTCCTATCGCTCATTGCCTCCATGTGACTCGGGACTGTACCCAAAAACCACCGTTTTGCATGCCCTCTTGGACGTGGTAAGGTGGAAATCAAAGCACAGTGGGAATCACACAAGACTCTATGACGATCTCGGGTCAACAGACTACTCTGTACCAGTGTCACCAGAGAACTGCCATCTGACGTAAGGTATAATACCATCTGGGAGTTCTCGGCGAGTCCGTCCAGTGTACCCAGTCTCCACTGAGCACCCGTATATCATCTCTGATGTCAAACAGCAATGGATATGAGATCATCCATCGCCCATCTGTATGGGTCGAGAAGGTATACGCTAGTCTACTCTGGTATATCGATGCCCTGTCTCGATACACCCACGACTAGGGACCTTGAAGGATGTACTTATGGACTACCATGTCCCCACTAGTATGATCCGCATCATAGTCCAGGTAGTCAAGTACACATCCTAAGGGCTTTACCAACATGTAACAGAGAGACAATCAGTGTACACGTTAAGGTAAAGATCAACCAGATAGCATACTATCATGTCGAGCAAGAAAGTCCTCTCTATATATGTCCAAGCATCCACTACAATATACATCCTATGTATAGTAATGGCCTCTAGGGTATACATATAACTAACAATCTCCCACTTGCACTAGGGCTATCTGATAGCAGTGGTTGTAGTATCTCATACTCAACCATCCTATAAAAGTCTCTCTCTGGGAAAAGGCCTTTGTGAGTGGATCCGCCGTGTTCTCCTCTGAGTCTACTCTCCTAACCTCGATCCCTTGGAGATCAACCATCTCCATGATCAGGTGACACTGCCTCAGAATATGTCTGGATCACTGATGGGACGGGCGTTCCTTGGCATAAGCCACAACTCCATTGTTTCACAATGGCAGGAACGATGTTCATCTCATGAACTAATATACACCCAGACTGCCTCTTTGGTAGCATCTTAAGTAGCGATGTATCTTGCCTTTAATCGTCTAGTAAGCCACGGTATTTAGCTTGGAACTCTTCCAACATACCGTCCCTTTACTGAAGGTAAAGACAATGCCTGTGACTGACATTCAGTGATTCTCCCCAGGATCGATTGATACCATCTTACTACATCTAGTGAGAGTCTTAACATCCATTTAGATCTATCTCATAGATCCAAAATCCAGGATTTAGGAGGTATCACTTTGATCCTATATGGAGAATCATTGTGATAAGCGGAGATTGATCGAGCGTAGCATAGGAAACTCCTTCCCTATCAAGAGTATGTCATCCACGTACTCTACGAGGATCACCACCATACTCCCTACTACCCTTTGGTATATAAAAGGTTCATCTACACTTTTGATGAAGTCAAACTATTCGACTACCACATCAAAACAGATGTTCCAACTCCGCGATACCTGCTTTATCCTATAAAGCATCTTGTACACGTTTCCGCTGCTCCCACTGTTTATGAAACCCTCTGACTGTGTACTTATAGACTCTCTCTTCTAAAACATCATTTAGAAAAGCAGTCATGACACCCAACCGCCAGATATCGTAGTCATGGTATGTAGCCGTGGCAAGTAGGATCTGGATGGACTTAAGCATAGCTACTTAGAAAAGGTTTCATCATAATCCATACCTGGTCAATGATGCAGACCTTTAACAAGTCTAGCTTTGAAAGTCTCAACTCTTCTATGTACACCAAGTAATCTTCTCAAGATATACTTGCTCCTGATGGGGATTTAACCCTTCAGATAAAGCATCCAAAGTCCATACTTTGTTGGTGTATAAGGATTCCATCTCAGATCGCTAAGCATCCAGCCATTCTGACAGAGTCTTACTCCTGATGGCCAGCTCGAAACTAGTTGGGTCATCATCTCATGATGCAATCCTCGCTCCCACTGTCATAGAGAAACCGAAGTATCTCTCAGGTGGGTGAGGAACCCTACTAGATCGGCGGAGAGGCCGAGGTTCGTTGGAATCTACTGAATCCTTTGGTTCTACCAAATCATCTGCTGTAGTTTGTATAGCTGGAGCTTTTCCAGTTCTACATTACAGACCATGCCTCGACTTTGTCCGGATTTTGCTTTTAGACATAGGACCGACAACCCCAAATCTTAACTAGTTTAAGACATAGGCTCTTCCCATACCATATCTCATATAGGGTGGTAGGCTGTGATCTGATTCGAACCCTATTCAATAGGTATGCAGCTTCTCAAGCGTATAACTCCTAAAAGGAAACAGGTAACTCAGTAGTACTCATCAAAGAGCGCACCATATCGAATAGGGTGCAATTGCTCCGCCCCGATATACCATCGTGCTATGGTGTATACGGAGGAGTAATGCTGAGAGAGAATCTCATTCTCCTTTAGAATAGTTCAGGAATTCCATGCACAAGTATTCTCCTCCTTGATCACATCAAAGGACATAATACTTATACCCTCATTTTGGTTCTCTACTTCTAACTTATATTCTGTGAATATCTCAAAAGTTTCGGACTTGTGTTTCAACGGGAACATATGTCTGAATCTAAAGATTTCATCAGAGAATGTAATGAAGTACAAAGAACCGGTCTTGGCATGTGTAGACAGGGGACCTTTATACATCAACATGTATCAATCCCAAGAGTTCACTAACTCTTTCTCTGTTTCCAGTAAACGGAGCTATGGTCATCTTATCTTTGTGACATGACTGGCAAGTTTCACAAGATGTTAATTCAAACTGATTTAAATATGCATCTTTATGTAACTTCAGCTAGTCGGGTCGCATTGATATGACCTAGTCTACAATACCTCAAGAAGAATTCGTTCATTTATGAACTCTTCCTCTTGTGTGTGTTCTGTATACTAAGAACTGTAGTTTGATTTAGAACATTAATGCTTTTAGATAACGTGCCTGAACCGATCAACTTTTGATATAGGAAATGTTCAAAACATTATCCAACAATACAAAATTATATCCTTTCTTTACTAATAAAGAGACTGATATGATTTTGTATATCAGGTTCGGTATCTAATAGCATTTGTTCAGAATCAATGTATTTGGAATACAGGGTGACAGTGACCAACAGACTTGGCTGCAACACTTGCCCCGTTTTCTGCCTCATGAAACTTATCACCCGTTCTCAGTTCTCTACCTTTCTAAAACCCTATGTAACAAATTACATATCTGGGATCCTGATCCGGTATCAAATACCCAGGACGTAGAGGACACAGAGAAACAGTTCTTTGTAATGAACGCACCCGAAGATGATGCATCAGCATGCACTTTCTTCGTTTGGGCGGCACGGGAAATCTGGTATTCCCCTATTTCCTGCTTGGTCTTATAACAATTATAAGTGGGAGCGGGACCAACGTTCCCCAGCTCAGTATAACAATGGGTTCGGTCAATATTCCGTATTATTATCTTGATTAAGGCGTGATATGGTCGCTACCTGGAGAGAGAGAGAAGAAAACACTCAGCGTGCGCTCTTGCAAGAATAGATTGGTTATTATTTTATCTAATCAGGATGTCTCCCACTGTTTTTTTATCAAATCTTCCCTCAAACCCAAAAAGGAAAGACTAGCCTGGATTAATTACACACTATAAGTTCGCCAATCTTTCAGCCAGGCCGGTGTCGGTACTTTGAGGGAGGTCCCCCGTGCTTTCGCACGAACCTAATTAATGTAAACCTCGTTTTCCCAGAGGCGTAACCTCGTTAACACCTTTCTAGACACCTACTTGATCGGCTAATTGTAATGTATAAAACTCTCCCAGGAGTAACTCTTACTCACAGTGGGTATCGGGATCCAACTATCTCATAGAAGGTATGCAATCTCGTTGCAAATTTCAACACTTGAAATTCCCGATAATATTTTGCCCCTAGCGTCCTATGACCTTGACGCAGGCCAACAAACCATAGTGCGCTAGTCAAGTTCAACCCGTCATTTCCTGATTGAATTAAACCCACCCGCACGACCCTTGACGCAGGCCAACAAAGTCGCACGACTACCCTAATCCAATCTGCATCATATGCAAAAGCAGATAAATACTAGTTAGCTACCGCACACTACGCCTTGACGCAGGCCAACAAACGTAGCACGAATACTAACTACCACTTATCTGAAATGACGGAGGGCTACGACAGGTTTTTCTGAAAACCTATTGCCTAATGAACTTGATATCGTTGTAGAATCAAATGATTTTAAAATGGAGTGCTTTTGAGGCTTTTCTAGTTTTGCTAAAGTAGTCACTCCCGGTGAAGGGATCGTCGGTCTTTTCCTCGTCGAATGAGGTGCGGGATATATCATATATATCACTGTGCAAAGCAGAAACTATAGAAGCAATCAAAAGACAAACCGAGGGGTGTAGCATCTGCCAGTTATTGCTAAAGGAGTCACTCCCGGTGAAGGGATCTCGGTCCTTTCCTCATCGAATAAGGTGCAGGATATATCATATATACCGCTGTGCAAAGCAAGAACTGTAGCTACCTGTTTTATTTTTGAAATTCGATTCTACAACATCTTAGGTTTTTTTTATTTCATTAATCTCATTAATGAAGTCCCATCATTTAAGTTACCTAAACATCACAGATAAAAACGACGTACACTTATGCCATCCGTGTTCGCCTCGATGTCCCCTCGTACACCATTAGGTTAGGTGACTAACGGCAGAGCGGGGCAGGGCTAGCGCGGGTGTAAAACATAAGTAACGTCTATATAATATATCATATATACTATATATAGTATTTATCACAGAACATATCACATGATCACATCACAGATATCGCAGCAGAAGAAACATATGAAATATTGGATATACTAGGACGTCCGTGTTTTCAATACGAGCCAGTATAAAACACGGATTCCACGGTCGTGATGAATAGCCAAACCCACACCCCTAGACCCCTACGAGAGCGGCAAGTAACCCTACCAATTCTAGAATTAGGAGACCCGGACTCGACTCCTCGAGTTGGTCTCCCACTGGACTCCAGAACCCGGTTACTTATGCTCTCCTCCTTGGGTCTATCCTAGTGCGGAAAAGTAAATAATATACAAAAGGTGACATCTTCCGCAACCTGGAAGTGCCCCAATAAAAGAATATTACATACAAGTTTTTTACATGAATGAAAATGAAAAACACTCATCTCACATAAAACCCCCCGGCTATTCAAACACGACGATCCAATATAACATATCCAGCAACACATAACATCACATGTCATCAACGTAAGCAAATATGCGCATCCCAATTGTCGTTGACATATAGCAACGAAACCGGCGATATCACATATAACACTTACGGTCACAGAAAAGAAAGTGTAAAACTACAACAGTTGGAATCCGCAACTTCTTTAGACATCGCATGCCTAATCAAATGAATTACTTAGACATCACATGCCTAACAATTATAAACCCCGCATTTTAGTCTCATTATCGAAAACACTTTTCAATATCAAGTCGGGCAATTCAACAAGATTCCCGACATCCTGATCGAATGCTCGTCGCAAACTTTAGTAGACAGCCGCACCCCCGATGCCGTCGACGAAGTGCACCAAGGCGGAACACCGCTACCGCGAGCACCCGAACGGATGCTTTCGGCGACGGGGTTCTCCTACAATCACTTGGTCGGGGCTAATGGGTGTAGCTGTCTATTAAGTTTATCCGGTGAGTATCCGCGTACGCTACGTGATTGCGACGGACTTTTGATCGCATCAAAATTCCGTGGCAACCGATCAAGTGAGACTAAAGTGCTATGTTTATAACATTCATATCAGTTATCACATAACTACTTGTGGATTCCAAATATTGTATCACATTCCGGGTAAATAGAAAATGTTAAACTTTCCGATCGAACAATCAAACTCCCAAGTTTTCCCGAAATAGCTCAATACATGAAATAGGTTTAAAAACATCCAGTTCATGCCTCAGTACCAACGGTCCAGCCGTAGAAGGGTCAAGCCAACGCCTCACATGTGGCACGCCGTACTATCCCAAACCCTAAGGTTCAAAGGGCAGTTCAAGACGGTCACATAATCGAGTTAAGGTTTGTTGTCTTCTAGAGGGTCCATCGCGTTACTTGCACTACTTAGAACGTCTTTAAACCACGGAAAAATCCAACACTTGGAAATTTCCCGGCAGGGGAAAAAGTGGGTCTTTCTATCCGGTCAAACTTTTTAACATGTTCTAAAATTTACCCGGAAAAACAATAACGAATTTAAAATTCCCGGTCGAACCAACGATTACAAAACAAACCCCAGAATGCACAACACTTGTGTCAGATTAAAAATACCCATAAAATAGTAAACACATATAAAGGAATTACTGTGCAAAGAACTGCCCCTAATACGCTTAGATTGCCGCGGAACCGCCGCTAATGGTGGGTCAACGCCGCGGTTCCGCGGCCATATGAAGGAATTGGGGGTTCGTTTTTCACCAGAATTCTTATCTTTCCCTGCTGAATTTTTCAGGTATTTTTAATTCTGGAAAAACCCAGATTTTAAAAAATGACCAGAGAGGGGTGTATTTTGTCGTATTTGAGTTCGATCGGGGTTTTAACTTCGTTAACGCATCGCCTAATGCTCTAGCTAAGCTCTGATACCACTGTAGGGTTCCTAGGCACACTAATGAGGTCTCACAAGGCATCAACCATGCCATATTCAAATTTTTCTTGTGCCTACAAACCCTAATACGGATCGTTAACTAGAGTTTAGGCGAAACCGATAACTAGTTAACAACTTAACTAAGAGTAAACGAAAATAAAACCATTGTAGATCCGGTCCTCCACCTCCATAGCTCCGTGATGAAGTCCCCTCACTGCGATCATCGGATCCCAGGCTCTAGCGTCGGCTTCATCGGAGAAATGGGCGGGCTAGGTCGTCGACTTCGATGCCGAAGATGATCTACGTCGAGGCAACACAAGATCAAGCTCCAACTTCACCAAGCCATGAAACTTGTGAAGAAAACACCCTATACTACTTGGCAAGTGGTAGAGGATGAAGAAATAGGAAGTGGGTTCACTTTAGAATTGGATTTCTCACTCTTTTTCTCAAGTTGCCATTGATGGAGGCAAGGTTTTCTTCATGTTGAAGAAGGAGAAGAAGAAGAAAAGAATATGATAAGTGTTTTAAAAATAGAAAATAAAATGATTCTTATCATATTTTTAACCATGGTTTTGTGTAGAGAACTAACTAGAGTTTAGATGAATGGTTAGGGTTAGGAGAAGAAGACAAAATGGTCACTTGGTCAAAGCTTCATGAAGCTTCAACAAGCTTCATGTTTGAAAGCAACCATTTTGTTTTTCTTTTATCTTTTAACCAAAAAAGAAAAGATAAATAAATAAGTGAAATGAAACCCTAACCATTCACTAAACATGGTTTAAGCCTTTACACAAATCCAAGTTTGCATGTATCATCAAACATGATACAAACAAGTGCACAAAAATATACCACATATACAATGTGCATATCAAGTGAGAAAATCCATCTTAAGTGAATCAATACTAGTTAATGCAAAGTAATATATCAAATATATAATTATACATTAAGTCATTAAATCAACACTTGATTTAACGATCCGGTCATATCGCATATAACCGACTAATATCCAATGTATCGGCTTATCGAATCAATCCTTGATTCGATAACTAGGTTATATCACATACAACCATTCGATACATTCATCGTGAGAATAGAATACGGTATCATATACACGCATTATTCTCGGTCCCGCACATATCTCATATGCGCTCCTATTTCGTTTCGCTTGAGCCAGGAAACCTCTATGTAGGACTCTAAAGACTCGTCAATACGCCGGCAGCAGGTGATGATCATATCAAACACCCACAAGCCGCAAGCGGTCTGCTAAATGAAACGGCCACCCGGGTATTGAGCGATCAGAAGATCGACGAGCAAGTCCGCTCACACTCCTGTGAATCCAACCAGTAACACTTACCGTACAGTCTGGTCTGTTCGTCTGATATGTCGCATATCTCGCCTAGGGGTTGTAAACGTCAGACCCCAATAGCTCGATAAGTCCTGTCGATATGAGGTCTATAACAGTTTGAGAAACTACTGGTAATACTTACCAGTAAATCTCAGCAACCCTGGCCAGGGATTTCAGGTTATAGCCAATCGAACACAGCGCAACATCAACTCCCTATACCGGGAGAGACGAATCCCCTCCTATCGCTCATTGCCTCCATGTGACTCGGGACTGTACCCAAAAACCACCGTTTTGCATGCCCTCTTGGACGTGGTAAGGTGGAAATCAAAGCACAGTGGGAATCACACAAGACTCTATGACGATCTCGGGTCAACAGACTACTCTGTACCAGTGTCACCAGAGAACTGCCATCTGACGTAAGGTATAATACCATCTGGGAGTTCTCGGCGAGTCCGTCCAGTGTACCCAGTCTCCATTGAGCACCCGTATATCATCTCTGATGTCAAACACCAATGGATATGGGATCATCCATCGCCCATCTGTATGGGTCGAGAAGGTATATGCTAGTCTACTCTGGTATATCGATGCCCTGTTTCGATACACCCACGACTAGGGACCTTGAAGGATGTACTTATGTACTACCATGTCCCCACTAGTATGATCCGCATCATAGTCCAGGTAGTCAAGTACACATCCTAAGGGCTTTACCAACATGTAACAGAGAGACAATCAGTGTACACGTTACGGTAAAGATCAACCAGATAGCATACTATCATGTCGAGCAAGAAAATCCTCCCTATATATGTCCAAACATCCACTACAATATACATCCTATGTATAGTAATGGCCTCTAGGGCATACATATAACTAACACGGCCACACCTAAATAAATGAACCCCATTCTCACATTGCCAGCACACCTCCGTTTCAAATATATATGCTAAAAAAACTTCACAAACAAAAAGGTAATTAAAGCACCAATCTTGCCCATACTTATTCAAAGCACACCTACTCCAAGCCATTACCCCATGCTGCCATTGACCTTTCCCTCATATTAATTTCGACCAAGACAAAGAAAAGATAATATGGCGAAAAATGATACACACAAATTAACCAATAATTAAACATTAAAACTAATGTTTAATCAATCGGAGAAAAACTGGGCAACTTCAAAAGTAATCCCGTAACGAATTACAGGATTACCCCGCAACTGTATATACATACCCGCATTTGTATTCCGACCGAATACGAAATGCAATGAGACAAAAAAATATTCCTACACATTATAATATTAGGATCCAGCTTAAACCAAAGCCTACTAGTATTATCTGTCCGAACCATGACACGTGCACAAGTGCACGTGTATGTTCAAACCCTGCCATAAATCCATACGGCCTCTATAACGTTTCGCCCGAACATGGAAAACTGTCTGTGGCGGACTCTAATGACTCATCAATACACTGGAAGTGGGTTTAACCACGAGCACGTCAGTGGTACTAGCTGTACGTAACGGTTGCCCATGTATTGAACAAAAGAGAAGCTGACGAGCGAACTCATCCTGAAACCCTATTGAGCCTGACAGTGACAATATCCGTACAGTCCGGTCTGTTCGTCTATGAGTATCGCATATCGGGTCTAGAGGGTGGATAAAGTCAGACCCCTAACAACGCGATAATTCATGTCAGAATGAAACCCATCACCACCTGAGAAACAACCGATCTTAGATCGGTAATCCTCGACTACCTTGGCCAAGGTTTTCTGGTGATGGTCACCCGTGCACTGTGCGACATCAACCCCCAATACCGGGAGAGACGAATCCCCGACGATCCGCTCACTGCCTCCATGTTGCTCGGGACTGTCCCCAACTAAAACCTGTTTGCTCGACTCCTTTGAGCTGTGGTAGTGTAGTAATCAAAGCACAGTGGGAACTCACACGTGACAAATGATGATCTCTGGTTGACAGACTAACCTGTATACATGTCACCTGGAAATTGCTATCTGATAATAGGAATAATACCAACTAGCAGGTTCCCGGCGAGTCCTATCCGGTGTACTCATAACCGAATGAGCACTTTGTAACGTTTTGAAAATCGTTTCGGTGAAATTTCGAAAAAATGGTAAAATAAGGGGGTTTTCGGTAAAAAGTCAAAATACAAATATCTTATTATAAAAATTAAATATACATATTCTAGCTATATAATTGCTAGTATTTGGTGTTTATTGAGCCACTGGTGAAATTTCAAATTTTCTGAAAAAAATTATTTTATTATTATTTTAAGCCGTCACTAATACATTTAATTAGGGATAATTACAAACTGGAATGGGTTGAAACAAATTTTGTGTATCATCACACATTAAACAAAATTTTATCATGTGGTTTTTGAAACGAACTCGTTTGCCAAAACGGTTTAGAAATTATTGAAGAAAAAAGGCTTTTTTTTTAGTATAAATGGATGTTTGGGGTATTGTATTTATCATTTTCCATCACCCCACACCCATACCTACACTCACACACCCCCATTTATTTCTTCCCTTGGCTGAATTCAGTAGCCCCCACCCATTTTCCCCACATGAATTTCAAAGAAAGAAAAGAAAAGAAAAGAGAACGATAGAATTAAAGGTGGACCTTTTGACCATATTCTCTCTCCAATCACCTCACACTCACTTCTCCTCCCCATCTGGCCGAGCCCACTTGTTTTTCCTGCACCACAACAGCCCCTCTTTCTTCCTCTCTCATTTTGCATCAAAAAAATTCAACAAAATGCCCAAAAACCAACACAAAAATCTCACAAAATCAAAATCCACCTCCTACCCATTTTTCCTTGGCTACTTTAGCATGGATCTAGGGATTTAGATTTCAATTTGGGAGGCTAAGTGTGCTTGTGGGAGCTTCAAATTATTTGGGTATAAATTCTAACATTTTTCTTAATGTGTTGTAATTGTTTCATGTTAGCTTAATTAGGTGTTTAATTAGGTTTAAATAGGTTTTCAATTGGTTTTAAGTGCATGATTTAAAATTTATGAGTTAGGGTTTGAATTCAAATATGGTCATTGTCACTTGTTTAAGTTTACAAAGTGTATTTTGGCATGTGAGGGCATGGAAAAACCTAATCTAGTTGCTATTATGTAAATTGTTGCATTTAATTTGTCCAAATCAAGTTTTTAAGCAAACTAGGTTTTTGGAATTTGATTGAAAAATGGAGATAAAAATCTAATTAGGGTATTCATGGCATTATTAACATTTTAAAGTGTAGTTTAATACTTTAGTTCATGAAAATCCAAGCTAGATTGTAGTTTGTGCATTTTTGCTATAAAATTATTAAAATTTAGGTATTTTGTAAACTAGAATTTTGGGGTTTATGGAATTTAATGAGATTAAATTATGAGAATTGTTTTTATGACTTATTTAAGATATTTAGTGAATATTGTGGCCCCTACATTCGTTTATACATCGAGTTTTCTACTAAAACGGTGATTTGTGCTTGCTAGATTTTCGAAAAAATGACTTTTTAAGTGAAGTTGGGTTTTTTGTGAATTTTAAGCTATTTTATATTATAATTAGTGCTTGTAATTGTACAAATGAGTGTGTTGGGAGCTTTCTCGATGGTTTGGCGTTTGTACGCCGACGTCGAGGGTTTTTGGGTCGATTTGTGAAAGCAACCATAGGTTTTGACCTATGTGGGATTCGTGCGTCGTTTTGGTCATGAGTCGGATTTTAATGCGATACGATGCGTTGTGATATGTAGGTACCCCCATGTGGACTTCGAGACGATAAGCAAGCGCGTGGCGACGTCGGCACCAGCGAGCGAGGACCAGGTGAGTAGATTTATATCTACGGGGAGAAGTCGGGTGGATGGCGTATAGCACCCCCGCAGTTCGTGGTGATGTATACGAATACGTATACACACATATATGTATTGTTTATATATTGTTTGAGTATATTGATGATAATATGGATATTTGATGTTCTTGGATGATTTAGTGTCGTGAAACCCTAGAGTAGTGGTCGCACTACACATGCACACACCAACCCATACTTGCATACTTTCTTCTTTTATTTGTGCTTATACGGGAATATATAGTTATGTGTTCACATGGGTATGGGACCATGTGTTCACATACGGATTTGAGGATGATACTTGGGTTTGAGATGAGTCGATGAGATTTGTATTAAGGTTGTGAATTCGGTGATATGGCAGGATTCGTATTTGAGATACGACATGACGTTGTAGCAGGTCCTTGACGTAGTGTTTCACACACGTCCATGCATACTTAGGCGGTATCAGTATTGTAGTAAACGTAGATCAGTACCCCGATCATGATATTTGATAAAAAGGATACCAGGTGAATAGTATGATGAATGTGATATTAACCCGTACCCAGATTTGGGGATGCCGTACGACGGATTTATGTACGAGCTATATTTTGATGATTGATCCGCACTCTTGACTTGGGATGTCTGATTATAGATATGGTATCGGATATGATGTTATTGAGGCAGGATCACCGACTAATATATATACAGGTATGTATATGTATCGAATCAGATGTTAGACGGTTTCCTTACCTGTAGTCCAGCTTGTTAGCTTAGCTCTTTAGTTTAGTTTAATTGTTAGATTAGATTCGATTCTTACCTATTTCAAAAACTAACGAATCGTGGGTATTTTAAAAGACAGCCCAAGGGATCCTACGGATATTTCAAAAGACGTATCTTTTCATAAAAACACCGTAGCCCCTATTTTCAAAACCCCATGATTCGTGTTATTTCAAAAGGCACCATTTGTAGGACTTATATTAGATTAATGCAAATTAATTATAGTTGCGTCTAGTATTCAGCTCCCGCTCATTATTGTGGTTCGCTTCGCATCGCATGCTTATATTATGTTTCATACTCCATTATTGATATCATGCTGTTAGGACACCAGCACCATTACCGATGATGCGTATGTACTACGTACACTTACTTGCCGGCTCACACACATCTTCATCGGTAATTGCCATGTCACGTACACCTTAGAAAATATTATTGCTTGACATAGCCTGTTAGCTAATAGTTTAGACATGATATTAGTGTACTTGCCGTATATGTTAGTTTAGACATTGTAGTTATTACCTGCTACTTCATGCATACTGTTATTCATTTGTTATGCCGCATTCATGGATTCTCATGCATATATTCACTATTTTATGTGTTATTGAGGTTTTGGATTCGGATTTCCATGAGATTTTCTGGATTTGGAGGAAAACCGCAAAAACATAAATAAACCTTTTCTCTCTTTTAAAATAAAAAGTGCGGTTTTCCCATGATGTATGAGTAGTCCACCATGAGTTTGCTGATGGATTTCGAGACCCGATTCGAGGAGTGGAGGAACCGTTTCGGGTACATGGTGGGCCCGGTACGGTACCCCAGGGCAAGAGGATCGTGTTGTTGACGTTGAGCCTGGCAGGGGAGCACTACCGACCGGTGATATTACCCGACGCGTCGGATATCCGGAGGATACCGTCGTGGTCTTGAGATAGATGGTAGGGGCCGGTCTGGATTGACGGCGTCCTAGATATTGTGATTGAGATTTTGAGATTTTGAGATATTGAGGTACAGAGATTGTGATACAGAGATATCGAGATATTTGGACACTTGTTTTGTGTCGATGCTGGGCACTGTTTTATGCTGATTTCATTTAGGGTACCTCACTTTTAAAATACAGAAATCTCACTGATTTATGAAAGCAGTTTTCTTCAGTACATGCATTCTGTTTCATGCAGTCATACATTGCTACCTGAGGCACTGACACGGCACATGGATTTACACTTGGGTTAGATATTTGCCCTAACCATTGTTATGGGTTGCTGGTTATTTATTTGAGGATATATTATGATCATTGACCTAAGATTGCGTTATTTATGCGATTTCTTTTCGTAGATGTTTTTCTATTCACGAGTTGGTAACTCACCCCCGTTGTGCCCCAGTTTCTTGCAGGTTTGCCGTACAGGTTTCATTACGGCTTTGCGGGCATAGTTTCGTTCGGGTGATTTGCTAGTAGGTGGGTTTACTTGTATCGTACCCTCATTATATATCTTGTATATCATTATTCTGTTGTATCTAGAAGTTCCATCAACCAAACATGTATTTATTTTGAGATAGAGACCAGTGATATTATTCCTTCGACCTTAGAGTCGCGCGTTATATTTCTGTGGTTTTCTTGTGGTTTTGAGTTTCCTTTTGAATTTTGATCCTCGCCGTTGGCGTTGTATATTATATTGCTTGTGTGGTTGTAACCGTCGATTGACGAAGAGCTAGCTCCCTTTTGGGGATGCCTTTTATTGATTTCGTATACTATTCATGTTGTATCCCGTTTGGGGGCCAGTATTTACAAAGGAGACTCTGCCGAAATTTTCAGGAAATTTTTGATGTTTTTAGAAACCCGCATAATTCGGCTTATGCTATTGAAACTACTTGTTTTAAATTAGTTTTCCTTCACTCTACTACTTTTCTTGGTTTGGATTTCAGGGGTTTCGGTTTACTTAGATTACGTACGCCTCGAGACGTTCGTAGTTTAAGTGCCGGTCTTGTTCCGTACTCTCGGGACGTGACACACTTGTATACATCTTAGGTGAACTAACTGACACTAGTGGCTTGTGAGACCGGCCACCGCCCCTCGTCGGGGTTTCGAACTGTATACACTAGTCTACTCTGGAGTATTGATACCCAGTCTCGAAACTCCCACGACTAGGGACACATTAAGGATATGCTTATAGACCCCAGCTCCTACGTATATAATCGCCATCATACTGCTGGCTGTCAAGCAAGAATCCTATGGGCTCTATCAACATGTACATGTTGATAAAGACAAACCAGATAGCATACTATCATCTCGAGTAAGACTGTTCTACCGGTATAAGTCCTCCCTCAATCATTGCAATCACGTACCCGCGATCCAATAATTGATTTCGAGGGCACTACATCCAACAAGACCAACTCGAGGAGTCGAGTTCGGGTCTCCTAACCCTAGAATTGGTAGGGTTGCTTGCCGCTCTCGTAGGGGTCTAGGGATGTAGGTTTGGCTATTCATCGCGACCGTGGAATCCGTGTTTTATACAGGCTCAAATTAAAACACGGATGTCCTAATATATCCAATATTTCATATGTTATCTTCTACTGCTCTGTAATGTGATCACTGTGGATTCTGAGACGAATGGATAAATATTATATAAGAGATATATAGTAGACGTTGCTTATGTTTTTCACCCGCGCTAGTCCCATCCCGGTATGCCATTAGTTATGTAACCTAACGGTGCATAACAGAATATTGAGGCGAACGCGGATGGCATGAGCGTACGTTGTATTTTCGTTTCTTCTGTGATGCTTAGGAACCATAAATGATGGGATTCATTAATGAGGTTAATGAAAGAAAAGAAACTAAAAGATTTTGTAGAATCAAATTTTCAAAAAGGGTAGCTCTAGTTTTTGCTTTGTATAGCGGTATTCCTCGTAGAATATCCAGCACCTTATTCGATAAGGAAAGAGCCGAGATCCCTTCACTGGGAGTGACCTCTTTAGCGATACTAGCAGATGCTACAACTCACTCGGTTTTGTTTTTTATTGCTTCTATAGTTCTTGCTTTGCATAGCGGTATTTGTGAAATATCCAGCACCTTATTCGATAAGGAAAGAGCCGAGATCCCTTCACCGGGAGTGACCTCTTTAGCAAAACCAGAAAAAAGCCTCAAAAACACTCCTTTTTCAAAATCACTTGTTTCTACAACGATATCAAGTTCATTACGCAAAAGGTTTTCTGAAAAACCTCATAGCCCTCCGTCATTTCTGATTAGTCTTACTTGGTATTCGTGCTGCATTTGTTGACCGTGTCAAGGCGTAGTGTACGGTAGCTAATTAGTGTTTATCTGCTAAAGCATGAGATGCGATTGGATTAGGGTAGCCGTACGGCCTTGTTGACTTTGTCAAGGGTCATGCGGGTGGGTTTAATTCAATCAGGAAATGACGGGTTGAACTTGACTTGCGATTTATGGTTTGTTGACCTTGTCAAGGTCATAGATCGCTAGGGGCAAAACATTATCGGGAATTTCAAGTGTTGAAATTTGCAATGAGATTGCATACCTTCTATGAGATAGTTGGATCCCGATACCCACTGCGAGTAAGAGTTACTCCTCGGAGAGTTTTACACAAGACAATTAGTCGATCAAGTAGGTGTCTAGAAAGGTGTTAATGGGGTTATGCCTATGAGAAAACGGGGTTTATTCTAATCAGGTCCGTGCGAAAGCACGGGGAACCTCCTTTAAAATACCAACACTGGCCTGGCCGAAAGAACTGCGAACTTGTAAGGTGTAATTAATCCCGGCTAGTCTTACCTTTTAGGGTTTGAAGGAAGATTTGATGAAAACAGTGGGACCCATCCTGATTAGATAAGATAATAACCAATCTAATATTGCAAGGGCGCACGCTAAACTGTTTTCTTCTCTCTCTCTCCAGGTAGCGACCATGTCAGGCCTTAATCAAGATAGAAATATGGATGTATTAACTGAACCAGCTTGTTATACTGAGCAGGGAAATGTTGGTCCCGTTCTTTCTTATAAACGTTAAATGACTGAGCAGGGAATAGGAACATATCCGGATTCTCACACCGCCCAAATGAAGAAAAAGCATGTTGATGCATTTTCTTCGGGTGTGTTAGTTATCGAGAACTGTTTCTCAGTTCACTCTACGTCCTGGGTATTAGATACCGGATCGGGATCCCACATATCTAATATGTTGCATGGGCTACGAAAAGGTAGAGAACTGAGAATGGGTGATCATTCTGTAAGAGTAGGGAATGGTGCAGATGTTGCAGCCAAACCAGTCAGCGAAAATCACCTTGTCTTACCAAATGGTAATACATTGATTCTGAACGAATGCTATTGCATTCCGACCCTGATATGCAATCTTATATCAGTTTCTTTATTAAATAAAGATGGATATAATTTTGTAGTACAGGATAATGTTATTAACATCTTCCTAGATCAAAAGTTGATTGGATCAGGATCATTAAATAATGGCATATACGTTCTAAATCAAACTACGGTTCTTAATGTACAGAACACACACAAGAGGAGGAGTTCAGAAATGAACGAATCCTACTTGTGGCATTGTAGACTAGGTCATATCAATGTGACACGACTAGCTAAGTTACATAAAGATGGATACTTGAATACGTTCGAATTATCATCTTATGAAACTTTCCATTCATGTCTCAAAGGAAAGATGACCAAAACTCCGTTTAGCGGACACGTAGAAAGAGTTAAGGAACTCTTGGGACTGATACATAGTGATGTATGTGGTCCAATGTCTACGCATGCCAGGAATGGTTTCTCGTACTTCATTACATTCACTGACGATCTCTTAAGATACGGACATGTGTTCTTTTTGAAACACAAGTCTGAATTTTTTGAGAAATTCGAAGAATATAAGCAAGAAGTGGAGAACTAAACGGGTAAAAGTATTAAGATCCTTCGATCTGATCGAGGAGGAGAATACTTGAGCAATGAGTTCCTGGACTATTTAAAAGAGAATAGGATTCTCTCTCAGCTTATTCCTCCGTATACACCACATCACAACGGTATATCGCAGCGGAGGAATCACACCCTATTAGATATGGTGCGCTCTATGATGAGCACTGCTGAGTTACCTATTTCCTTTTGGGGTTATGCGCTTGAGACAACAGCATACCTATTGAATCAAGTTCCATCTAAATCTGTACCTACCGCACCATATAAGATATAGAGTGGGAAGAGACCATATCTTAAACGAGTTAAGATATGGGGTTGTCCGGCCTATGTCAAAAGAAAAAATTCGAACAAACTTGAGGCACGATCAGTTCTCTGCAAGTTTGTGGGATATCCAAAGAATTCATATGGATATTTTTTCTACCACAGTGAGGAGAAAAAGGTGTTTGTTGCTCAACATACCACCTTTTTAGAAAATTAATTTCATGCAAATGAAATTAGTGGTGAAGAGGTAGAGCTGGAAGAAGTTCCAGCAGCATAAACTGCAACTGAAGATTTAGTGGAACCAAAGGATTCTGTAGTTCCCGACGAACCTTAGCCGCTCCGCCGATCTAGTAGGGTACCTCATCCACCTGAAAGATACTACGGTTTTCTCTTTGATGGTGGGAGTGAGGACTGCATCATGGAAGATGATGACCCAACTAGCTTCGAGCAGGCCATCATGAGTGGGGACTCTGTGAAATGGCTGGATGCAATGCGATCTGAGATGGAATCCATGTACACCAACAAAGTATGGACTTTGGAAATTGCTCATGAAGAGGTAAAACCCATTGGGAGCAAATGGATCTTTAAGAAGAAACTTGGTGTAAATGGAAAAGTTGAGACTTGTGGCAAAAGGGTTTTCGTCAACGACCAAGTGTGGATTATGACGAAACCTTTTCTCCAGTGGCAATGCTTAAGTCCATCTGGATCTTACTTGCCATTGCTGCATACCATGACTACGAAATCTGGCAAATGGATATTAAGACCGTCTTTCTAAATGGTAATTTAGAAGAGTGAGTGTACATGACTCAGCCAGAGGGCTTCATAGACAGTGGGAGCAGCGGAAAGGTGTGCAAGATTCTTAAATCCATCTATGGGTTAAAGCAGGCATCACGGAGTTGGAACATCTGTTTTGATGTGCTAGTCAAAGAGTTTGACTTCATCAAAAACATAGATGAACCTTGTATATACAAGAAGGTGGCAGAGAGTAAGGTTGTCTTCCTCCTATTGTACGTGGATGACATACTCTTGATAGGAAATGATGTTCCTATGCTGTCCTCGGTCAAGCTCTTCTTATCATAAAGATTCTTAATGAAAGATCTAAGTGATGCCTCCAGCATTTTGGGGATTAAGATCTATAGAGATAGATCCAAACGGATACTGGGATTGTCCCAATCCAGGTATATTGACATCATACTAAAGAGGTTTAGTACGGAAGAATCCAAGCGTGGGAACTTACCCACGATCTCTAGACTCACTCTCTCCAAAGAGATGTCTCCCAAGATTGATTTGGAGAGAACTCGCATGCAAGGGATACCCTATGTTTCGACAGTAGGCTCTATCATATACGCGATGCTATATACCAGACCCGATATAGCATACTCACTAAGCTTAGTGAGTAGGTATCAAGCAGATACTGGAGAAGATCACTGGACAGCTGTGAAGAACATTCTTAAGTACTTGAGAAGGACTAAGGAGATGTTCTTGGTGTATGGTAACGGAGAACTCCAGGTGGAGTCCTTTACCAATTCGAGCTTCCAAAGTGATAAGGACGACTCTAATTCGCACTCGTGATTTGTTTTTACCCTCAATGGAGGTGCGGTGTATTGGAAGAGTTCCAAACAGGAAACCGTGGCAGACTAGACGATGGAGGCTGAATACATCACTGCCAACGATGCTGCCAAAGAGGCTGTCTGGATGAAGAAGTTCATAACTGAACTTGCAGTGGTTCCATCCATTGAGCATCCAATAACTTTGTATTGTGATAACAGAGCTGTGGCTGTGGCCAAGGAACCCAGGTTCCATCAGAGATCCAGGCATATTCTGAGGCGATATCACCTGATCCGGGAGATAGTTGATCGCCGGGAGATCGAGGTCAGGAGAGTTAACATGAAGGACAACACTGCGGATCCAGTCACGAAGGCCATAACCCAGATACATTTTGAGAGACTCTTCGTGTTGTTGGGTATGAGATACTACAATTGCTGGCCTTAGTGCAAGTGGGAGATTGTTAGTTATGTATTTTCTCCAGAGGCCATTATTGAACATATGATGTATATTATAGTGGATGCTTGGATATATATAGAGAGGACTTTCTTGCTCGACATGATAGTATGCTATCTGGTTGTAATTTATCTTAACATGTTGACTTGTATTGGTTTACTGTCTTGCTCTCACATGTTGATAAAGCCTTTAGGATATGTACTTGACTACTAGGACTATGATGGAGATCATACTAGTGGGGCCAGGGTAGTCCTACATCCTATAATTGTTCCTAGTCGAGGGTGTATCGAGACAGGGCATCGATACTCCAGAGTAGAGTAGCGTATACACATCTTAACCCATATGATTGGCGATGGATGATCCCATATCCATTGGTGTTTGACATCAAAGATGGTATGCGGGTGCTCAATGGAGACTTGGTACACTGAACGGACTCGCCGAGAACTCCTAGATGGTATTGTACCTATTGTCAGATAGTAATTCTCTGGTGACACTGGTACAGGTTAGACTGTAGACCCGAGATCATCATAGAGTCTTGTATGATTCCCACTGTGCTTTGATTTCCACCTTACCACGTTCACGAGAACGTGTAAAACAGTGGCTTTTGGGTACAGTCCCGAATCATATGGAGGCAATGAGCGATAGGAGGGGTTTCATCTCTCTCGGTATTTGGGGTTAATGTTGCGCTGTGTTCGATTGGCTATAACTAGAAGTCCCTGGCCAGGGCTGATAAGGAGATCTACTGTTAAGTGTTATCAGTAGTTTCTCGACCCGTTATGAGCCTCACATCGGCATGACTTATCGATTATTGGGGTCTGACGTTTACCACCCCTAACTGGATATGCGACATATCAGACGAAGAGACCGGACTGTACGGGAGTGTTACTGATTTGATTTACAGGAGAGTGTAGATGCTTGCTTGTTGATCTTCTGCTCGCTCAATATCCGGGTGGCTGTTACGTTTAGCTGACCGCTTGCAGCTTATGGATGTTTTATATGATCATCACCTACTGCCGGCGTATTGACGAGTCTTTAGAGTCCTACACAGAGGTTTTCTGGCTCAGACGAAACGAAGTAGGAGCACATATACGATATGTGCGGGACCGAGAAAAATACGATATGTGATACCGTATTCTATTCTCGCGATATGTGATATCGACCGGGTATATGAGATATAGCCGGATTATCGGATCAAGTGTTGATTCGATAAAATGATACATTTTATATTAGTCGGTTATATGCGATATAGCCGGATTATCGGATCAAGTATTGATTCGATGATTTAATTTATAATTATATATTTGATATATTATATTACATTAACTAATATAGCAAACTTAAGTAATTCTTTTTCTCATTTTGGATACATTGATATATATGTGATATATGTTAAATGTATTCTTTTGTTACAATGTTATATATATGTGATATGTATAATTGTAACATGCTAGGTTATAAATGCAACTAGGGTTTGTTAGAGTTAAACCATGCTAGGGTTAATATTATGGTTTATATTTATCATTAAATAATTCAAATATTGTGGATATTGATCAAGGATGAAGCTTGTAGAAGCTTGTAGTCTTCTTTGACTTTGTCCACTCTTTTTGTTTAGCTTAAGATATTTATCAACCATACCTTTAACCATAGCTCATGGTTAAGTCTCTACAAGGGTTAAGAATGATATACTTGACCCATGGTTGCATTTCTAACCACATAACAATTATTCTCATCACTTCATCTTCTTCTTCCTCAAAAAGGCTTGCTAGATTTTTCATTTATGATGAAATAAATTGAGAAAAAGAAAACTAAAGAGAGCAAAATTCCTACTTCATCATCCTCTTATATACTTGCCATATAGATTAGTGTGTTAGCTTCACTAATTCATAATTAGTGAAGAGTTATCTTAGGTTTGTGTTTCCTCAGAGTAGATCGTCTTGGATTTCGAAGATTTCAAGTAAGATGCATCATTCACCTCATGGAGCCTCTCTAGAGTCCGGGAGCTTGATGATCGCAGCGATGTGACCACAACTCGGAGCTTATGAAGCAAAGGAACGGACTACAAAGGTTGTAATCCCTCTCATTTAGATGTAAAGTTGTTTACATGCAAAGTTGACCCTAATTCTCTAGTTAAGATCTTGGTTAGGGTTTCATAGCACCCCAAAAATTTATAAAATGGCATGTGTGATGCCTTCCAAAACCTTGTACTGGTGCTATACAACCCTACAGTTAAACAAGCACCAAGAAGGATGCGGCTCGAGCTTAAGATGAGTATCAACGACGAAGTCAAGAAGCTAATCGACTCCGGCTTCATCCAAGAAGTTTAATACCCCGACTGGATTGCCAATATCGTCCCAGTGATGAAGAAAAATGGGATGGTGTGCATCTGCGTGGACTTTCGGGATCTCAACAAAGCTTTCCCGAAGGATGATTTCCCCCTACCGGTTACCGAGCTGATGATAGACAACACGTTCACTCACGAAGTCTTCTCCTTCATGGACTGGTCGTCAGGGTACAATCAAATAAAGATGCATCCCTTGGACCATAAGCATACCGCTTTCCGGACTCCTCTGGGCATATTCTGGTACAAAGTGATGTCTTTCGGTCTGAAGAACGCTGGCGCTAACTATCAGAGGGCCATGACAAAGATTTTCGATGACCTCATACATGAAGTCGTCGAATGCTATATTGACGACCTCGTGGTGAAAAAAAGTCGCACGAGGAGCATTGGGAGCATCTGAAGATAGTGTTCCAACGTCTTCAGAAGTACAACATGAAGATGAACCCTCTCAAATGCGTGTTCGAAGTTTCCTCGGGCAAATTCCTAGGATTCATCGTACGACACCGGGGCATCAAAATAGACCCGTCAAAGATCAAGGCGATTATGGAAATGCCTCCGCCAAGAACTCTCAAGCAAATGCGGTCTTTCCAAAGAAAGCTCGCATATATCCAACGTTTCATAGCTAACCTCTCCGGCAAATGCCACCACTACAGTCATTTAATGAAGAAGGGGACCCCGTTCGTCTGGAATCGCAAATGCCAAAGCGTACTGGACAAAATCAAGCAATACATGCAGAATCCGCCGGTGTTGACTTCTTCAATCAAGGGAAAACCCCTTATCCTGTATACAACAGCCCTTGAAGGTTCCTTGGGCGCGCTATGGGCACGGGAGAACGACCAAGGGAAAGAGAGAGCCCTCTACTATTTGAGTCAAGTTCTCCTGGGGGCAGAAAACAACCACTACCCATCGAAAAACACTGCCTGGCGTTAATCTTCGCGATAAATAAGCTCAGACACTATGCGTTGGCGCATGAGGTCCATCTCATATCAAAAGTGGATCCTCTCAAGTATTTGATGTCAAGAGCCATGCTAACAGGATGACTCGCTAAATGGGCCATACTCGTAATGGAATTCTCGATAACATACCGTCCTCTCAAGGCAATGAAAGGCAAGGCTATCGCCGACTTCCTGGCTGAGAATCCGATACCTACCGATTCACCTTTAAATTGCGAACTGCCAGACGAGCACGCATTTGACACTATCTATGGGGAGAAAGAGAGGAGTGATACCTGATAGGAACTCTACTTTGATGGGGTATCTTCCATGAAGAAGTGAAAGCACAGCTCCCCCATAATCAAATCTGGGGTAGGCCTCATCTTTGTGACTCCCCAAGGAGAGATAATGCGCTTTGCCTTTTCCTTAACAGAGCCAAGGACAAACAATAAAGCAGAATATGAATCTTTGATAGCAAGTCTTGAGATCGCTGTCGACATGGGAATCGAAAACCTTCTCATATACGGAGACTCCAGCTGGTCGTTAGTCAAGTAAACGATGACTATCAAACGTGCAAACCTGAGTTGGTGAAGTACGGCGAGAGAGTGCAACAATTGCTGACTCAAATCCCTTCCTACGCCCTAGAAAGCATACCCCGTGCGGAAAATAGCAAGGCGGACGCGTTAGCCAAACTCGCTAAAGAACCGGCTGACGAAAACCTCGATGACGTGAGGATCGTTGTGCAAAACCGTTGGGTTCTTACACCAGCGGAAATATCTCCGGAGTCGTCTAAAGAAAAGGAAGCGACCATGCAAACAGCCCTACAAATAGATGACCAAGGAGGGGTTAAGGATTGGAGAGAAACCTTTATAGACTACTTCAAATCCCGTCGAGCACCTGAAGATGATCCTCAAGGCACCAGCTCATGAAATAAGCTCTGTCATTCTCCTTCGTCAATGATAATCTATATAAAAGATTGTTCAACTCTCTATGGATAAGATGCCTGGGACCAGAAGAAGTAAGGAAAGTTTTCAAGGAAACTCACGACAGACTCTGCGGTTCTCATCAAGCCGGGCCGAAGATGAAGCTGAAGATCAAAAGGATGGGCTACTATTGGCCCACGATGATTCAGGATTGCCTCGAATATGCGAAGCAGTGCCATTCGTGCCAGATTCATGGGGATTTCATCCACCAGCATCCAAATCCTTTACACCCAACAGTGGCTAGCTGGCCGTTCGAAATGTGGGGAACCGACATAATCGGGCCCATCGAACCAGCGTCATCAAGAGGACATCGGTTCATATTGGCAACAACCGATTATTTCTCGAAGTGGGCATAAGCATTACCGCTAAGAGAAGTGAAGACAGAGAATATCCTCCATTTCTTCACGACACACGTCATCTATCGGTTCGGCACTCCGCGGCGGATTATCACCGATAACGGGCCAGCCTATAGAAGTCACAAAATCAACCGCTTCGCACAGCAGTATAATATAGACTGGAGATACTCTTCGGTCTATAATCCCCGAGCTAACGGTCTAGCTGAAGCTTTCAATAAGACCTTCATGAAAATCATAAAGAAGACGGTGTCCAGAAATAAAAAGGACTAGCACGAGAGACGGCATGAAGCTCTCTGGGCGTATCGAACTATGTTTAAAACAGCTACGAATACAACGCAATATGCGTTAGTATTCGGCACAGAAGCAGTACTCCCTTTAGAGATAGAGCTATCCTCTCTACGAGTGGCAATTCATTATAAGCTAACGGACGAAGAGAATGCCCATCTTCGGCTCGAGGAGCTCGACGCCCTCGATGAAACTCGTCTCATGGCACAGCAAAACCTAGAAGCTTACAAAGCAAGGATGACACGCTCATATGAAATGTTGACTAGGCTGAGAATATTCCGCCAAGGCGAACTCATGCTAGTGGTCAAGAGACCTATGATCCCCAATCATGCCAAACGGGGGAAATTCGAGCCGAACTATGAGGGCCCATACATCATAGACAAAGTCTAACAAGGAAGGGCCTATCTACTCATGGATATGCATGGAGAAAGACCCTTCAGGCCAATAAACGGCCGGTTCTTGAAAAGATACTACGCCTGACGAGTCATGGCCTAGGTCAATGATAGATGACGACACCTATGTCTGCTCGCTATCTTCCCAAACCCAAACTCTATGAGTAGTATCCCGTGAAGCCTTGCCTCAAAATCACTATGGACCGAAACGTCTTTAAACTACTATAGACCGCAGCATCCTTGGGCTGACGTAAAAAAAAGGTACGTCCGTAAGCGAAATGGGCCCGGATGAAAACCTGAAAGGGCACCATGAGTAAAAACAGCAGGGCTACCTGCGAGTTTATGAAAACCCGAAAGGGCACAGACTCATAAAAAAATTCATGCACACTTGCAAGGTCCTCTGGACCCTGTAAGGAGAAAATACCTGCGTGAGATCCTTACGACTCACAAGAGAGTAGCACACTTAGGGATCCCCACGATTCCTGAGGAGAAATTGCACTTACAAGATCCTCACGACTCGTAAGGAGAACCCTCTTATGAGACCCTCACGGCTCATAAGATTCAAAAGTCTTATGCTACAGAGATCTGAACCTGTTCTTAAGCCATCATATTTTCACCACTACCCTACAAGTGGTTCAATGTTGACCCTTGTATACAATCCACGGGCACAAATAAACGTCTCCCCCACCAAGTTCCGCCAATGGCGTGAAATCTTCCTATTTGGTGAACAACACTTGTAAGTCCTCTCGATTTACAAGGAGAAAACACTCTTGCAAGATCCTTACGACTTATAAGAGAGAACACCACTTAGGAGTCCTCATGACTTCTAAGGAGAACATACACCTATGAGATCCTTATGACTCGTCGGGAGAAACACCTTTATGAGACCCTTACAGATCATGAAATCAAAATCCTTAGTCGACAGGATCCTAACCCTGTTTGCTAAGCCACCTTTGTTCAAATCGACAGAGGCAAATGATGATTCACTCCTGGCAATGTCCCAGTGATAGCGATGCTGATGCCTAAATCAGTATCAAATTCCAAGACCTTGTAAGTCAACGTTACACATCCCATGGGTTTGCGGGGAGGAGGAATGGGTAAAAAATGATTTTTACAGACAAGGTAACATTGACTTTAACACCAAGATCTTTGCTAAACCATAACTAACAAGATAATTAGAGGTATTATCTACTCGGTAAGAAGATTATACCTAAATTTTCAAGTCCTTCTCTTCTTTCCGCTGTCCTCCTTCCCCTTGCATGCTCCTTGGAGTGGAAATGGAAAGCACCTCCTCGTCGGCCTCTTGAAGTGGTAGAAAATTCACCCGAGAGTTCCAACCTTGAGCTAAACCTTCAAGATGAGGCAACTAGATCACTTGGGGTGCTAAACTAAGTGACCTAGAATGAGTAGAGTGTGATTATGAGTAGCTTATCTCACTAAACCCTTGATTCTCAACTCATGAGACACTAGGGTTAGAGAGGAAGAAGAAGAGAGCAAGCTTTAGGAGAGAGAATATATTTATGATAATAATAATAAAAAATGGAATGGCTAACTTATATATGGCCATTTGTCATGGAAAATATCTCATAAAAATATTTATGGTCAACAATATCTCACAAAATATCTATGGTCAACAATATCTCACAAAATATCTATGGTCAACAAGTCAACCCAAGTCAAATGGTCAACCAAATTGCTATGCCATAAAAGATTATCATTTATCAAAAATAACAAATACCTTTCCATTTCTCATATTTGTTTTGAATAAGTGAATGGTCAAAACCCTAATGAAATATCTCCTTCTATACCCCATCTCATCCGTATATACATACCCGCATCCGTGTTCCGAGAAACACGAATACAATGAGACGATGCTAATCCAATAATCAAATACTAGGAACCAGCTTAAACCAAATCCCAATAGTATTGTCCGCTCGAACACCACACGCGCACAAGTACACGTATGTGATCGAACCCTGTCGTAAAACCATACGATCTCTACTCGTTTCGCCTCAAGCTGGGAAACCCTCTGTGTGGGACTCTAAAGACTCGATACTACGCTGGCAGTGGGTTTAACCACAGGCCGCAAGTGGTACTAGCTGTACGTAACGGTCCCCAGGTAGATGTCGATAAAAAGGCCGACGAGCAAGCTCATCCAAACTCCTACTGAGCCTATCTGTGACAATCTCTGTACAGTCCGGTCTGTACGTCAAAGAGTGTCGCATATCAGGCCTAGGGGGCGGCAAGCGTCAGACCTTTAATAGCGGTATAAGTCGTGTCAGAGTACAGTCCAAAAAACCCTGAGAAACTACTGGAGTACCTACCAGTAAATCCCACTTGCCCTGGCCAGGGACTTTCTGTAATGGCGTTCCGAACACAACGCGACATCAACCCCCAATACTAGGAGAGACGAATCCTATCTAACCGCCACTGCCTCCAAGTGCTTCGGGACTGCACCTAACTGCTACCTGTTTGCATGACTCAATAGAGCCGTGGTAGGGTAGCAATCTAAGAATAGTGGAAACACACTTGAGGTGAAGTAGCAGTGTCAAGTCAACGGACTAAGCTGTACTCATTTCACCTGGGAACTGTTACCTGACGATAGGTATAGTACCAATCAGCAATTCCCCACGAGTCCTGTCCAGTGTACCCGTAACCTAACGAGTACCTGCATACTATCTCCAGTACGAAATACTAATGGCTGTGGGACAGACCATCTCCCCTGCTGCGATGAGAAGCGTATACACTAGTCTACTCCGGAGTATCGATGCCCCATCTCGATAATCCTACGACTAGGGACCTGTATAAGGATGTGATTGTAGACTACCCAGTCCCCACTAGTGTGATTGCCATCACAACGCTGGTAGTCAAGCAATAATCCTGAGGGCTCTATCAATATGTATTAGAGATACTTCAAAAGAAACATATACACATATTAAGATAGACACAAACCAAGTAGCATACTACTATATCGAGCAAGACTGTCACAAACCCGTGTATATATCCCAAGCTTCTAACATGTAATATCCAAACTAGTACTATACAATAATGGACTCTAAAACTATACAACATGTAATATACAAACTAGTACTATACAATAATGGCCTCTCCGTCAGAATTACAGACACTTCGGGTCCTGGTTCTTGGCCATCCAAGCCCTGCAATCTTTCTTCCAATGTCCCTTCTTATGACGGTAGAAGCATTCTTCCTTTCTTACTGTCTGCCCTGCCACTTTTTCTTTTCCCTTGGCTTCCACCTTACTAACACAGCCACTCGGCTTGGTGAGGGCCTTCTTCTTCTTTCCTTTTACTTTCGCCTTGGACCTAGAAGAGGAAGCTCCACCAATAAGCAGAGCGTATGTTTCCCTGGATTTCTTCAGGGTGCTCTCAGCACTCCTCAACATGCTGAGGAGTTCCGGTAGTTCAACTTATTTACCTTGAATATTAAAATTCATGATAAACTGGGCGTAGGTGGGAGGAAGGGAATGGAGAATCAAGTCTGTATACGGCTCGTTCTCTAACGTGGTCCCGAGGTCCGCGAGCTCTTCAATATAGCCAATCATCTTAAGGACGTGTTCCCCTGTAGATGATCCGACGGCCAACCTCGCCTGAAATAGTTTCTTCGAGGTCTCGTATCTTGTGATACGAGATTGCTCTCCATATAATTCCTTGGTATGGAGGAATATGGATTCAAGATCCATATTCTCGTGCCGCCTCTGGTGTTCATTATCCATGGCGGCCAGCATGAGGCACTTGTCCTTCACGCAGTCAATCTCCCAGGTCTTGCGGATTTCTTTATCCGCGACACTGGATTCTGGACCTGGGACGGCAGGGGCCTTAGTAGTAAGGACATACCCCAACTTGTCATAAGTGATTGCTATCTTGACATTCCTGAACCAATCTTTATAGTTTGACCCTGTCAATATATTTTTATCTAATAGTAACTTAAGGCCCGTCATTTTTTGTTGCTGCAATTAGGAGAGAAAGAAGAAACACTTTAGCATGATGCTCTTGCAAGTTTAGAATGGTTTTAGTTTATCTAAACAGGATGGCTCCAACTGTTTCTCGAATCCTTCCTCAAACCATAAAAGAAGAATTAGTCAGGATTAATCTCACCGTACAATTCTTGCTTAACCGTTCAGCCAGGCCAGTGTCGGTACTTCGAGGGAGGTTTTACGACGCTTTCGCGAAGTTCCTGAATTAAATAACCTCTTTTTTCCCTGTGGGAGTAACCCCGCTAACACCTTTCTAGACACCTACTTAGTTTATAGCATTGATCGTTAAGTGAAAAATCTCTCCCGAGGAGTAGCATATACTCACAGTAAGATCGGGATCTAAATATCATCGTGTGATAAAATCGAAGGAATCCTACCAAAATTATCACACTCCAAATGGTATGCACTACTAGCAAGTTTCAGTTTCTTTAGAAACTCCCGATGTGGATTTTTACCCCATGCTCTTATGACCTTGACGAAGGCCAACATATTATAAGTCACATGTCAAGTTCTACCCGTCATTATCCAGGTTAATTTGAACCCACCCGTATATACCCTTGACGAAGGCCAAAATAGCAGTGCGACTATCACAAACCAACGCATCTATCTATGCTACAGATAAATATTCAGCAGCTACCAATCACTATTCCTTGGTGAAGGTCAAAATACATAGCTTGAATACTACTGAATATCTAACTGAAATGATGGAGGGCTACGAATGGTTTTGGCGAAACCGTGAACGTAGTGAACTTGATATAATCGAAGGAACCTGATAGCTTTTAAAAGAAGTGGTTTAAGCTCCGCATTTTAAAAGTTTTGCTGTTTTGAAAAACCGAGTGGTTTTGAAATTGTTCTAACGATTCAAATTTGGTTTGCTTAGCATTAATTTAATGCAGTCCCATCAATTAATCCTACCATTGCAGAAAACAACGAAAATACAACGTACGCTTATGCCATCCGCATTCGCCACGGGGCCCCGTAATCACCCGTTAAGTTACTTAACTAACGACAGAGCGGGGGCTGGACTAGCATGGATGTAAGACATAAGCAACGTCTGCTAGATATCATATATAGATATATACATTCGTCAGACGCATTGATAAGCATTCCAGATCACAGATGAACACATTGTATATACTAGGAATCCTGGTTTCGTTTGATCCTGCAAAGAAAGACAGATTCCACGGTCGTGATGATAGCCAAACCCTACCCAAGACCCATACGGGTGCAGCAAACTACCCGCCAAATACCCGAAGTGAAGCAACCTCCCTCAACAAAGTGAGTAGGTCACTCGGCACTTCAAAGTACCTGGTAGTTTGTGCACCCCACCTTGGGTCTATCCTAGGAGCAAAAACAGTAAAAGAAATAAAACAACGGTAGCTACAAGCTCAACCCGGATGTGCCCCGCAAAAATAATATTACATCACTTTACAAATTTTACATCGAATGAAAGAATGAAAACCCTTATCTCACACCCCGGCTATCCATCACGACGATCCAACAAGTTCATATACACAAACCAATATAATCATCACAGAAATGTGCAACCCCCAACTAACCGACATATAGCAATTAGCGGAAGTTTACAAATACATTTAACAGAACTTAAAACATTAAACGACATAAAACTGCGACTTCAAAACACCCGGTATTTGCCACAGTAAAGAATTTACAGTAAAATCAAAATTGGCAAAAACAAACAACTCCTGAAGCCCTAGATTTAAGTCACAAAGCCACACACCAAAATACAAAGAAATCCCCTACAATTGGACCGGTGAGCTCAGAAAAAACATCAATGTGGCCGGCCAGTTTTTGTAGGAATTGTCTCGTTTTTGGTGTGTAGTCATTTTACAGTTCAAAGAGTACTCTGCAGTTGTTTAAATAATTTTTAGAGCCTCATTAAAAATCGACAGAAACTTGAATCTCGGATTCGATGTTTTCAGGTTGTTTTGGTTCCGTAGTTTAACTTGTCGTTTAAATAGTTAGCTATGGTTTAGTCGGCTTTGATACCACTGTAAGTCAACGTTACGCATCCCACGAGTTTGCGGGGAGGCGGAATGGGTAAAAAACGATTTTTACAAACAAGGTAACATTGACTTTAACACCAAGATCTTTGCTAAACCATAACTAACAAAATAACTAGAGGTATTATCTACTCGGTAAGAAGATTATACCTAAAGTTTCAAGTCCTTCTCTTCTTTCCGCTGTCTTCCTTCTCCTTGCAAGCTCATTGGAGTGGAAATAGAAAGCACCTCCTCGTCGGCTTCTTGAAGTAGTAGAAGATCCACCCGAGAGTTCCAACCTTGAGCTAAACCTCCAAGATGAGGCAACTAGATCACTTAGGGTGCTAGACTAAGTGACCTAAAATGAGTAGACTATGATTATGAATAGCTTATCTTACTAAACCCTTGATTCTCAACTCATGAGACACTAGGGTTAGAGAAGAAGAAGAAAAGAGCAAGTTTTAGGAGAGAGAATGTATTTGTGATAATGATAATAAAAAATGGAATGCCTAACTTATATATAAACATTTGTCATGGAAAATATCTCATAAAAATATCTATGGTAAACACTATCACACAAAATATCTATGGTCAACAAGTCAACCCAAGTCAAATGGTCAACCAAGTAGCCATGCCACAAAAGATTATCATTTATCAAAAATAACAAATACATTTCCTTTTCTCATATTTGTTTTGACTAAGTCAATGGTCAAAACCCTAATGAAATATCTCCTTCTATACCCCTTCTCATCCGTATATACATACCCGTATCCGTGTTCCGAGAAACACGAATACAATGATACGAAGCTAATCTAATAATCAAATACTCAGATCCGACTTAAACCAAAGCCCACCAGTATTGTCCGCTCGAACACCATACGCGCACAAGTACACGTATGTGATCGAACCCTGTCGTAAAACTATACAATCTCTACTCGTTTTGCCCGAAGCTGGGAAACTCTCTGTGTGGGACTCTAAAGACTCGACACTACACTGACAGTGGGTTTAACCACAGGCCGCAAGCGGTACTAGCTGTACGTAATGGTCCCCAGGTAGATGTCGATAAGAAGGCCGACGAGCAAGCTCATCCAAACTCCTACTGAGCCTGTCTGTGACAATCTCCATACAGTCCGGTCTGTTCATCTAAAAGTGTTGAATATCAGGCCTAGGGGGCAGCAAGCGTCAGACCCTTAATAGCGGTATAAGTCGTGTTGGAGTACAGTCCAAAACACCCTGAGAAACTACTGGAGTACCTACCAGTAAATCTCACTTGTCTTGGCCAGGGACTTTGTGTAATGGCGTTCCGAACACAGCACGGCATCAACCCCCAATACCGGGAGTGACGAATCCTATCTAATCGCCACTGCCTACAAGTGCTTCGGGACTGCACCCAACTGCTACCTGTTTGCACGACACAATAGAGCCATGGTAGGGTAGCAATCTAAGAACAATGGGAGCACACTTGAGGCGAAGTAGTAGTGTCAAGTCAACGGACTAAGCTGTACTCATGTCACCTGGGAACTGCTACTAGATGATATGTATAGTACCAACCAGCAGTTCCCTATGAGTCCTGTCCAGTGTACTCGTAACCTAACAAGCACCAGCATACTATCTCTAGTATGACGTACTAATAGCTGTGGGACAGACCATCTCCCCTGCTGTGATGAGAAGCGTATACACTAGTCTACTCCGGAGTATCGATGCCCCGTTTCGATAATCCTACGACTAGGAACCTGTATAAGGATGTGCTTGTAGACTACCCAGCCCCCACTAGTGTGACTACCATCACAACGCTGGTAGTCAAGCAAAGATCCTGAGGGCTCTATCAAAATGTATTAGTGATACGTCAAAAGAAACATATACACATATTAAGATAGATACAAACCAAGTAGCATACTACTATATCGAGCAAGACTGTCACAAATCCGTGTATATATCCTAAGCTTCCAAAATGTAATATACAAACTAGTACTATACAATAATGGCCTCTAGGACATATCACACTAACAGTCCTTTCACGGCAAATGATGATTCGCTCCTGGCAATATTCCAGTCACAGCGATACTGATGCTAAGATTGGTATCAGATCCCAAGTTTCATACTCGCGGCAAAAAGTCAGCGAGCCATAAATGCATACAAAAATAGCCGAAATGATAGGGCAACTTGCAATAAAATCAGCAAGTAAAATATATGCATACAAAAATAGCCGAAATGATAGGGCAACTTGCAACAAAATCAGTAAGTAAAATATATGCATACAAAAATAGCCGAAATGATTGGGCAACTCGCAATAAAAAGCAGCGAGTAAAAAGAAAAATAGCCGAAATGATTGGGCACCGCGAAAAAATAGCCGAAATGATTGGGCAATCACGACTTTCGCGATATAAAAGCTGAAATGATATAGGATCGCGGAAAGAAATAAAAATTAATAATAAAGGAATGAAACCTTTGCCCTACAGCAGGATGCGGACGCGACATCACCAATCGGAGCCACGACAAAGTCCCCAGTTCTAATACTCTACGGTTCACAGACAACCTAAAGTCATCCAATGACCCCGTCGCGGAAATACGTCAGCAAATGACCTCCGTCTCGGAAATACGTCAGTAAATGACCTCCGTCTCGGAAACGCGTCAGCCAATGACCCCGTCGCAGAAATACGTCAGCAAATGACCTCCGTCTCGGTAACACGTCAGCAAATGACTTCCTTCTCGGAAATACGTCAGCCAATGACCTCCGTCTCGGAAATACGTCATCCAATGACTTCGCCTCGGAAATGCGTCAGCAAACGACCTTCATCTCGGAAACACGTCAGCAAATGACCTCCGTCTCGGAAACAAGGCTGCCAACAACCTCCTCGTCAGAGCAATGCTTCGACTTGGAGACAAGTCAACTCACCAACCACTTACAAATCCTCTCAACTTGTAAGGAAGAAAATTCTCTTGTGAGATCCCTACGACTCTCAAGAGAGAACGCACTTAGGAATCCTCACGATTCCTAAGGAGAAAGTACACCTACGAGATCCTCTCGACTCGTAGGGAGAAAAGTCTTTATGGGACCCTCACGGCTCATAAAGTTGAAAAGTCTTAGGCAGCAAACCTGAACCTGTTTCCTAAGCCATCGCTACCCTACAAAGAGTTCAAGATGAACTATTATCTATCATCTACAGACCACATTTGCCAAAATTACATACCAGAGAAATGGAGGTGCTACTCAAGAGTACGTAAACTGCTTTGCGCCAAGTCAAAACAAAAAGGCATAACCCATAGACGTCAACCACATCCTACGCAAGGCAGTAAAGAGAACATTTGATTCTCATCCAGTTAAGCATTCGAAGCGTACCCACTCATGTATGTGCGAAAAGGTTTAATGCATAAAATAAACACACAGAAAGGAAAATTTGTTATTCATACTTCAGAAAATTTTTACATTGCTGAAAACAGTAAACAAAAACATCATTAAAATGTTTACAAGAGTAAAACACTAAATCCGGGACATGGGTTGAGAAATTCGGAAGTAAGGCCGTCTAAAATGCTTCTGGCCTCTATGACCATTCTCGTCTGCATCCTCTCACGAATACAAGCGTCAAGATCCCCGCTAATGTCCTCCGCCCTCTGATAGGCAGCGATTATCGTCGTCTGTTAGAAAATTTGATGCAAGATATCAACAAGATTATCTCGCCGCCTCTTCGAGATCAGGCCCATCAGATATACTGAGTGCATCTTGTCTTCAGCATTATCCAGTGCCTTAAGCAGTATGGCTTCGTAAAATCCAGGATGTGAGTTCCAAATCGCTCTCATGACGATCTTCAATAGAGCGGAGCGACGAGGAAGTAGTCGACCGTTGTATTCATTAAAGCGACTCATAATCTCAGCGCATTGAGCATTTGTAAACTCCAGGTTTTGACAACGGTCTTGTGCACGAATGTCTCCATAAGAAATAATCTCGTTAAGGTCATACAGATGAGCGGCCATAGCGTCTGAAAAGAAAATTCAGTAAGAGTTTAGTGGTCAAACTGATCAAGAAAATGCTTATTGAAACAGACATGGGAATTTAAACAACTCTTGATATCCTCATGGAGAAAACAAGTTCTGATTAAGACACCCAACAAATTCAAGTTTGTGCAAATAAAGGAGAAATCCTAAAAAAGATCCTTATTTAATGAGAGGCCCCTCGGGCCAAGGAGTTAAACTCCCTTAAGAGCAACGCTCTGCAGACAAGAGTGACATCTGTCAACTCTAATCATGAGAGGAATAAAACTCCCTAAAAATTTTAAGAGCTATGCTTTGTGAAGACGATGGAATCATCCATCAAAACCATAAAAAAGAAAAGCTTTTGTAGAGTAAAAAACTCCAAGATCTTCAAGATCTGCAAACGAACTCTAAGAGTTTTTCATGAAAGATGAACAGTGTTCTAATTCATGGGTTAAAATCGTCCTAAGAAGATTATATCTTGAAGATCTATGATCTAAATATGAACACGGCGCTGCTAATGGGTAAAATCCTAAAACTTTTTTAGATCTATGATCTGAGAAGAGCAAAACTCAGTTAATAAGTTCAATCCTTACCAAATTTGGGCAGAGTTGTGACTCTAAGAAAATTCTTAAAGCAGAGAGCTTGGCTCTGAAGGAGAATTCAATTCTCAGAAAAAACAAGAAAATTAGAAGATGAACAATCAGTCATCTCAAGGGCCAAAGTCCCTATTTATGGGCGCAGGAAGTCGATTCAACTTCCAAGTTGATCCAACGGTGGAAAAGCTACCACCGCTGCACTCATGTGTAAGCCACGTGAGCGCAACGGTGGGGGGCATTTGTTTCCCCCAATCAGATAGCAAAGCTCTATTAAAAATTTGAAATTTGAAATGAGGCAGCGCCTTATAAGGACGCGAGTGCTAAGAGTCAAAGACTCTGAAGCAGCGCTCACGTGCAAAGCACAAGAGCGCTAGCGCCTAGATCACCAGCGCAAAACACTCTGAGGCAGCGCCACACGTGCAAAGTACGAGAGCGCTAAAGCCAAGAGTTAAAGACTCTGAGACAACACCTCACGTGCAAAGCACGAGAGCGCCAGCGCTAGAACTAAATGATCTCTACGCTTGGATCAAAGATCCAATGAAGATGATTAAAAATCATCAAATTACCAGAATAAAATTATGTTGGGGAAATACCCCTTAAATCTTTCCAAACAAGAAAGATTGTGCTCTGTAAATCAGAGCACCGTTGGATCAAAGATCCAATGGTGATTAAAAATCACCAAGATACAGAATAAGATCTGTATGGGAAAATACTTTCCCAATCTTGTTAATAACAAGAAAATTATCTTTTGTAAAACAGAAGCCCTTGAATCAAAGATCCAACGGTGGGAAACATTCCCCAAATCGATCACAAATCTCTCAATGAGAGATTTCCTTAACTGATTCAACAAATCAGCCTCCCCTATATAAAGGATCCAAGACTTCAAGTCTTACACAGAAGAACCCCCCCCCCCACACACACACATAAACATCAAACAAAATAAAAGAGAAACCTCCCTATAAGTTTTAAGTTCTCAGAAAAAAAAAGAGAAGAGCAAGCTCTAAGAAGAAGAACCTTCTTCAAGGTAAATAAGAAGAAGAACCTTCTTCAAGGTAAATAAAAAGAAGAGAGATCATAACATCTCCTCCATATTAAAGAGTTAAACTATAAAGAACTTAGTTCTTTTTCTAGATCACAGATCTATAAGACCAAGTCTTTCACAAAAACAGAAGAGATCAAAGCATCTCTTCATAAAAAGAAGAACTTAGGTCTTAGATCCATGAGACAAAGTCTCTCTTCATAAAAAGAAGAACTTAGTTCTTAGATCCAAGAGACAAAGTCTCCCATAAAGAAAAACACAAGAGATCATAGTATCTATTCATAAAGAAGAACTTAGATCCATGAAACAAAATCTTTTATAAACGAGAACTTAATTCTCAGAGGCACAGAACTGATCAGAGCTGCCAAAGAAGCGCTTTAGCGCCCCAAGTCTGGCATTCAGCGCCAAGCGCGCCACGTGCTCCTCACATGGGCGCTATTTTAAAAGAAGCGCTTTAGCGCTCCAAGTCTGGCGCTCAGTGCCAAGCGCGCCACGTGCTCCTCACGTGTGCGCTATTTTATAAGAAGCGCTTTAGTGCTCCAAGTCTTGCGCTTAGCGCCAAGCGCGCCACGTGCTCCTCACGTGGGCGCTATTTTATAAGAAGCGCCTTGGCGCTTCAAGTCTAGTACTCAGGGCCAAGTGCTCTACATGCTCCTCACGTGGGCGCTGAGGAAATACGAAGTGCTCTGTAAATAGAACCCAGCACTATAAAGAGTGTTCAACACTCAGCAAAAGAAAAAAAGAAAAAGGGGTGTCAGAACCCAAATCAATGCTCTGCATTGTTTAATAAAAAGGGACTGAGTCCAAATAAATGTTCAACATTTTATTTAAAACTGAATGGGCTGAGCCCAAGTTGGCCACAAGTTCATAATTCAGATTAATTGAGCCCATGTGCTCACAATCTTTTTAATGGGACTTAGTCCCGAACCTGACTAGAGATCTCCCAACCAATATTGGTTCAAGGGTACATCTCTTCATACCTCTGATACGTGTCGTTGTAATTCTTCAACGTCTTCAGAGAGATAGAGGGTCCCAATAACCAATAACTTTTGGTGCATCCTTAAACGGTTAAACCAAAACCTGACAGACTATGATGTCTTTAAACCAGACTACGATGTCTTTAAACCAGACTACGATGTCTTTAAAACAGACTACGATGTCTTTAAACCTTACAGACTACGATGTTTTTAAACCAGACTACGATGTCTTTAAACCTTACAGACTACGATGTGTTTAAACCAGACTACGATGTCTTTAAACCTTACAGACTGCGATGTCTTTAAACCATACAGACTACGATGTCTCTAAACCTTACGGACTATGAGGTCCTTAAACTCACGGACTATGATGTACTTAAACCCAATGGACCGTAATGTCCCTAAACTAAAACGATAGAGTCCAACCACTCTTTCGTCGGATCTAAATGATCCCAAAATCCTGTTGAGTAGATCTTAGTCTAAAAATTAGACTAATGTATCCTCAAAAAACGTTTGAGTTGACCTTAGTCTAAAACAAGACTAACGGTCCTTAAACCAACCCAAAACCCAAATCTAAGAAAATACGGATTTGGACTAATCCACGCCCTGCGGGCGACAACATAAATTAGTCTTCGTATACGATCCATGGGCAACCAAAAAATAAAACAAACACACACGACACGAAGTGACTTTCTGGAGCAGGAGAAAGTGGTTACCGCGATGCGGTAATGTAATTAACTGCAGGGGCTTGCGCCTGCAAGGAAGAGCGTCCCCACAATCAAAAACCCCTCACAATGAGGGGAATCTGACGAAGTGTGCTACAACGGCCGCATCAGTCAAAACCTCCGATACACGGTGCCATAAATCAACTTGGCATCTTCGGAGAGGTAAATGGATAAAACCAAATAGCATCTACCCCCAAATTCAGGCAATATGTTCGTCTTCCCGGTTTTCGGCGGTAAACAGAGAACTCCCCCTGTGAGACCCTTACAGCTCATAGGATTCAATGTCTTAAGTTACAGAGATCCAAACCCATCCTTAAGCCGTCATACTCCCCAAGTTGCCCTACATGCGGTACAATGCTGGCCCTTATATACGATCCATGGGCACAAATAAACGCTTCCCCTATCAGGTTCCACTAATCACGAAGAATGTCATCATATAGTGAACGGTACTTGTAAGTCCTCTCGACTTATAAGGAGAAAATACTCTTATGAGATCCTAATGACTTATAAGAGAAAACACCACTTAGAAGTCCTCACGACTTTTAAGAAGAACATACACCTATGATATCCTCACGACTCGTAGGAAGAAATACCTTTATGAGACCCTTACAGCTCACAAATTCAAAAAGCCTTAGTCGAGAGGATCCTAACCCTGTTTGCTAAGCCATCTTTGTTCAAACACCCAACAGCAAATGATGATTCGCTCCTGGCAATATCCCAGTGGTAGCGATGCTAATTCCTAAATTGGTATCAAATTCTAAGTCCTTTCAAGGCAAATGATGATTCGCTCCTGGCAACATTCCATTCGCTGCGATACTGATGCCTGAACAGGTGTCAATTTTCAAGTCCTTTCACGGCAAATGATGATTTGTACCTGGCAATATTCCAGTCGCAGCGGTGCTGATGCCGAGATTGGTATCAGATCTCGAGTTCCATACTCGCAACGAAAATCAACGAGCAAAAAATGCATATAAAAACATCAGAAATGTTTGGGCAACTCGCAATAAAAAGCAGCGAGTGAAAAGAAAAATAGCCGAAATTATTGGGCACCACAATAAAAGGCCGAAATGATTGGGCAATCATGACTTTCGCGATATGAAAAGCTTAAATGATAGAGCATCACGGAAATAAATAAAGAACATGATGAAACTTCTGCCTTGCAGGTGAGTCCACATCGACCCCTGTATACAATCCAAGGGCACAAACGAAAAGGGAACCACATTTTCCCACCAGGCTTCATCAAAAGGAGAGCCAGATCTCGACGGCAACACCTATAGCCTGAAGATCATAATAGGCGTTCCATCTCACTCTAGCATCATGCATATGCGACGTCAACAAACGACCCCAGGGTCAACAAAGTGGAGCCATGGTAAAGTCCCTAGTTCCAAATCTCGATGGTTCACAGACAGCCTAGAGATTAACAACGGCGTTTCTCCTCACTCCAGCAAGATGCAGACGCGACGTCAACAAGCGACCCCAGGGTCAACAAAACGGAGCCATGGCAAAGTCCCTAGTTCCAAATCTCGAAAGTTCACAGACAGCCTAGAGATCAACAACGGAGTTTCTTCTCACTCCAACAGGATGCAGACACGACGTCAACAAAACGGAGCTATGGCAAAGTCCCTAGTTCCAAATCTCGATAGTTCATAGACAGCCTAGAGATCAACAACAGTGTTTCTTCTCATTCCAGCAGGATGCAGATGCAACGTCAACAACTGAACCCAGGGTCAAAACAACGGAGCCACAGCAAAGTCCCTAGTTCCAAGACTCGACGGTTCACCAAAAACCTGGAGACTACCTTGGAGCCATGGTAAAGTCTATAGTTCCAAGCTTCGACGGTTCATAAACAATCTAGAAACCACCTCGACGTTCGTCTCGATATAGCAGACGCAATGTCTCCCCGACATTCCTTCTCAACTCCGGCAGGATGCAGATGCGACGTCAGCAACCGACCCCAGGGTCAAAACAACGAAGCCATGACAGAGTCCCTAATTCCAAGCCTCGATGGTTCACCAACAACCTAGAGACTACCTCGGAGCCATGGCAATGTCCCTAGTTCCAAGTCTCGACGGTTCACAGACAACCTAGAGACAACCTCGACATTCATCTCATTACAGCAGACGCAATGCCAGCAAACGAAGCAAAGGAAAATCCCTAGCTTCAGGGTCTTGATGGCAACTCAAATAAAACCTGAAAGACTATCGTAGATCATCCCACACCAGCGCAGAGTGGTTATAACTCATCGGGGATCCTAAACTGAGCCTAACCTTAACTAAAAAGCGGCATGGAAAATCTCTAACGCTTACTCTTTCGACGGTAATATAACCTGGGAGATTACTTGAAGACGTCTTGTCCAGCCCCCGAAGAGATCAGAGATACGACAATCGCGGGGCTACTCGAACAGCAAGATTGCATATCGGGGAATGCATCAGCCAACGCGACGGTACCACGGACAAAAACCCTAGTACTACAAAACCTAACGGACTTCTGTCATAAAGAACAGAGGTTATAACGTTAGGATATTCTTGCGAGAACTTCTCGACTCGTCTCGACTCGCAGGGAAAAACATCTTCATGAAACCCTCACGGCTCATGAAGGTGAAAAGCCTTCGGCAACGGGGATATCAACATGTTTCCTAAGCACTGTGGCCCTACAAGCAGGTCCAACATACTATTGTATACTATCCATGGGCTATATTCTCCAAAGTCAAATATCGACAAGGAAGGAAAAAACCACTTACGAGTCCTCTCGACTTGTAAGGGGAAAAATTCTCTTGTGAGATTCTTACGACTCTCAAGAGAAAACGCACTTAGGATATCCTCACGACTTCTAAGGAGAAAATACACCTGCGGGATTCGACTCGTATGGAGAAAACCTTTTACGAGATCCTCACGGCCCATAAAGTTGAAAAGTCTGAGACGGCAGATCCAAACCTGTTTCTTAAGCCATTGCTACCCTATAAGAAGGTCCAAACTGACTCTTGAACACTATCCACGGGCCGCATTCGCTAATGAAATAAAGAAGCTACTTAAGGGTCTTCACGATTCGTAAGGAAAAATACCCGAGTGAGATCCTTACGACTCACAGAGGCGATGAACACTTAGAAATCCTCACGATTTCTAGGGAGAATATGCACCTATGAGATCCTCTCGACTTATGGGGAAAAAAACCTTCTTGAGACCCTTACAGCTCATGAAGATAAAAAAAATTCTTAGGCTAAAAGGACCCGAAACCTGTCTCCTAAGCCATCAATTCTATGGCCATGCATAACTCTACACTACTTCACCCACATACATACTTATGTGGACAAAGTAGTGGGGGGTATTTGTTCCCGCTAAAATTTTCGTCCAAGAGCTATTTGTTCCCTTATAACCCTTATAAAAAAGGGATAGAAGAAAGAGGAAAAGAATTCAAGTTTGGGCTCACGTGTTAAACACGTGGCGCTCATATGCTAAGCAAACGAGCGCTGAAAACAAACAACTAAGGGCCAAACATGCTTCACGTGTTAAACACGTGAGCGCTTATATGCAAATCATATGAGCGCTGAACATAAATAAATAATGGTCAAATATGGCTCACGTGCTAATCACGTGAGTGCTCATATTTAAAGCATATGAGCGCTGAAAATAAACTAAATAAAACAACTAAGGGCTAAACACGCCTCACGTGTTAAACACGTGAGCGCTCATATGCAAAGCATATGAACGCTGAACATAAATAACTAATGTCCAAACAGGCCTCACGTGCTAAACACGTGAGCGCTCATATGTAAAGCATATGAGCACTGAAAATAAACTAAATAAAACAACTAATAGCCAAACATGCCTCACGTGTAAAACACGTGAGCCCTCAAAAACAGGCTAAAACCCACAGCAGGGGTCACGTGTTAAACACGTGAGTTCTCTTGCCACTCACATGAAAAGCATGTGAGCGCCCCAATTTAAAATGCTCCTATCAAATTCTAGAATTAAATTCTATTTGGGAAATATTTTCCTGATCTTCCTCAAACTAGAAAGATCTTCTCTGTTAAACAAAGGACCTTTGGATCAAAGATCCAACGGTGATCATCTCGTAGAATAAAATTCTATCATAGGAAAATATTTTCCTAATCTTGTTAAACTAACAAGATATTCATATGATAAGACTAAAATTCTATGTTAAACTAACGAGATATCCATATGATAGAATTAAATTCTATATTACGAAAATATATTTCTAATGTTGTTAAACTAAAAATATATTCTAATCTTGTTAAAACCAACAAGATATTCATAATCTTGTTAAAAAAACAAGAAATCTTCTCTGTTACACAGAGAGCCTTTGGATTAAAATCCAATGGTGAATAAAATTCACTGATTGATCTAAAAGATCATGAAAGCAATCATGATCTCTCAATAAGGGATTTTCTTAACAAATTGATTCTTGTTCTTCTCGTATAAATAGGAGCGAGGAGAGGAGGAGAAATACACAGAGAGAGAAAGAGGGGGGAAGAAAAATACAGAGAGAATTTAATTCTCTATATGTAGAGGAACCCCTCTATAAGCTTTGAAAAAGAGAGAGAGAGAGAGACAACTGCAGAGAGAGAAAACTCCCCAAAGACTTAAAGAATATACAGTGATCAGAGAATTTAATTCTCAAAAAGAAAAGCCTTGTTCCTTTAAAACACTAGGTAAAAAAAACAAAAGAATGTTCTTGGCATCTCTAAGGGTTTAACCCTCCATCGAAGAACTTAGTTCTTCCTCTGGTTGAGATCTATAGAGGAAGATCTCAACACAAGTTGAGAATTTAATTCTCGTCAGGGAGATTCTTTCATGCAGATTCAAAATCTAGGGGAAAGAACTGAGTTCAAAAGAGTTTAACTCTTACAAAACATATAGGAATTTAATTCCTCTAAAAAAACTAGGGAGAATTCAACTCTTGCGAAGAAATAAAAGGAGAACTTGATTCCTAAGAACTACAGAAGAATATCCTGGTGATACACACTAGAACTAAACCTCGCATGTTTTCCACGTGGGTGTTTCTAATGAACAAAAAAAAAGGTCAGACTGCCTCACGTGTTTCCCACGCGAGTGAAGCAAGGAAAATTTCTTAGGACAGTCACATGTTTTGCACGCTACCCTCTTTAAGTGCTTAGCACATCTGTGAAAAGAACAGGAAAGAAAATAAAGGGGCATCGCCCCATTTGAGGCTTCTCACATGTTTTACACGTGAGCGCTAGGGGAACTAAGTGTTTAACACTTACATAAGGGAAAGGCAATAAAGCCAAAAGGTAGAACCCAACTTTGGAGCGCCTCATGTGTTTCGCACGTGAGCGCTGCAAGAATCAAGTGCTTAACACTCACGTAAGAGGGAGAAATAATTGGGCAGCACCCATATTTGAGCGCCTCACGTGTCACGTGAGCATCACACAACCCTAGTGTTTAACACTAATCAGGTGCCTCACGTGCACCACGTGAGCGCCAGAAATTTAGTGTTTTACACTGTTTTAGTGCCCGCGTGAAATGCACGAGAGCATTGTATGCCTCAGAACTTTAGCACTGTTGGGTAATTATGGAGACCCGGACCTAGCCCAACTTGACTAAGTTCCTCCAAAGTCAAGACCCCTCTGTGCTTATCATCCCCTCAAATTGATCTTAGTCCCCAACATGACTACTGGTCTGTCAACTGATGACATCCAAAATGATGTTCATCTCACACCTCCTGAGTTAATCTTAGTCTCCAAACTGATCACTGATTCTTAGATAATCCACCATGACCTTCTCCCTGAAATATGGGATTTTAGTTTAAGGGTACATCTCTCTACACCTCTGATACATGTCGTTGTAATTCCTCAACGTCTTCAGAGAGGTGGCGGGTCCCGACAACCAACTGCTTGTGGGTGCACTTCCCAAAATGGCGACAACGGACCGTAACGTCCTTAAACTAAAATCTCACCTCAAAAATGGTGATCTATGGACCGAAACGTCCTTAAACTAACAACGGACCAAAACGTCCTTAAACTAAAGCAATAGAGCCAAAATGCTCTTTTGTTGGGTCTGAATGATCCCAAAATCCTGTTGAGTAGATCTTAGTCTCAAATTGGACTAACGCATCCTCAACAAACATTAAAGTTGATGTTAATCTCAAACGAGATAAATGATCCTTAAATCAAACAAAACCCAAATCTAAGAATATACGGATTTGGAGTAATCCACGCCCTATGAGTGACAACATTGATTAGTCTCCGTATACAATCCACGGGCAACCAAAAATAAAACAAACACACACGACACGAAGTGAACTTCCGGAGCAGGAGAAAGTGGTTATCGCTACGCGGTAACGTAACTAATTGCAGGGACTTTCGCCCATAGGGAAGAGCGTCCCCACAATCAAAAAATCTATCGCAAACGAGGAGGGATCTGACGAAATCTGCTACAACGTTTGCATCCGTCCAAATCTCCGATACACGGGGCCATAAATCAACTTGGAATCTTTGGAGAGGTGGACGGATAAAACCAAATAGCATTTGCCTCCAAATTCAGGCAAGACGACCCATCCCGGTTTCGTCTCCGTTTTCGGTGGTAAACACACCCGAAGCCGAAGCCACAACATACTTCGAATCCTGGTTTCTGGCTTTCCAAGCCCTGTAGTCTTTCTGACAGTGCGCTTTCCCATGACAACAGAAACATCCTTCTTAGCCTACTGTTAGCCCCGAAACTATTTCCCTGTCCTTTCCCTCTACCTCAGCGCTCCTCAATATATTGAAGAGTCTTGAAAGTGTAACTTCCTTCCCTTGAATTTTGAAATTCAAGATAAACTGGGCGTAGGTTGAAGGGAGCGACTGTAGAATCATGTTAGTACATAACTCATTCTCCAACGTGGTCCCATGGTCCATGAGCTGTTCAATATAGCTAATCATCGTAAGGACGTGGTCCCCTACAGATGACCCGATAGCCAACCTCGCCTGAAGCAATATCTTCGAGGTCTCATATCTTGTGATATGAGATTGCTCTCCATATAAAACTTTGGTATGGAGGAAGATAGAAGCTAAGCCCATCTTCTCGTGCTGCCTCTTGTGTTTACTATCCATTAAGGTTAACTCAAGGCACTTGGCTCTTGCACAATTCTTTTCCCATGTCTTACAGATATCAACATCCGCGACGGTAGAATCTGGACCTGGGACGGCGGGGGCTTTGGTAGTTAAGAGGTAGACTAGTTTTTCATGGGTATGTGCCATCTGGACATTCCTTAGCTAATCATTATAGTTTGGCCCAGTCAATTTATTATTATCGAGTAACCTAAATCCGGTCATTGTAGTCGCTGCAATTTAGGAGAGAGAAAAGAAACACTTAGCATGATACTCTTACAAGTTTAGATTGGTTATTAGTTTATCTAAACAAGATGTCTCCCACTGTTTCCTCGACCCCTTCCTCAAACCATAAAAGAAGAATTAGTCAGGATTAATCATACTTTACAATTCTTGCTTAACCTTTCGGCCGGGCTAGTGTTGGTACTTCGAGGGAGGTTTTCCAACGCTTTCGCAAAATTCCTTAATTACATAATCCTCTTTTCCCTGGAGGCGTAGCCTTGCTAATACCGTTCTAGTCACCTACTTAATTTATAGTATTGATTGTTTAGTGAAAAATCTCCCGAAGAGTAATCATACTCATCAGTGGGATCGGGATCTGACTATCATTGTGTGATGAACTAGATGGAATCCACTCTAGTCACCACACTCCAGAAGGTATTCGCAAACTGCAAGTTTCCTTTATATTTGAAACTCCAGATGTGGATTTTTCCCCATGATCTTATGATCTTGACGAAGGCCAACATATCATAAGTCACATATCAACTTCTACCCGTCATTGTCCAGGTTAATTTGATCCCACCCCTACATACCTTTGACGAAGGCCAACATAGTATTACATGTCACGGCCTGGAACAGGCACGTGACTGGCACTTGAATCATGTGAATTCTATAGGACCCTACCTAATTCAAGTAAGCCAAAAACCCAGAAATCTAAACCTTTTAGGGAAAAATAGTGGATGTGAAGTTTTGAAAACAACGGTATATTGAAAAAAAGTTCTTTATTTAAAAACAATAAGTAATTGTATACGAAAACACAATGTTTTGTAGCTATCTTGAAAACATGTTTCGTCATTTAAAATTTCGGCAGCACCTCCTCTGTATATTTTAACCAAAAAACGGTACAAGCAATAAATATAGGCATCCCCAAGCGGGAGCTAGCTCTTCGCCAATTGGCGGAAATAACCATGCAAGTAAAACAAATATACAATGCTAAAATCGAGGATCAAAACTCAGGAAGAAAGTAAAGAAAACAGGCTCATCAAGAAAACCAGGAATAAGGAATAATACATAACCGTAACTCTATGACCGAAAGAATATACAAACTGTGATTTCTAAGTCTACTAAATATACATAATATGGTTGATGGAGCTTTTAACTAGATACAACTGGAATAAAATATACAAATATAAAATTGTGGTCACGAGGAAATGTGTCCCACCTACCAAAGCAATCACCCGGAAGAAAAAAATGGTGTGCCAACGAAGTCGCTACGGAACCTGTATGGCTAAACGTGCAAGAAACTGTGGCACAACGGGGGTGAGTTGCCAACTCGTGAGTAGAAGATATCACCGAGTAGAAACCGAATGTATGACATCTCCTAGGTCATACGGTACAATATAATAATAATAGTAGCATAATAACACCAAGTAACAGTAGGGGTGATAATATAGACATATGTGTAAGGTCAAGTACTCATGTCCGTGTCATTAAATAACTACATGTCATGTATGCTATGCATGAATGCATCATCAATGGGTATGTCAAACATTGACATACAAAAATCATGATAAACCTGAGTGCCAAACATCGACACTCGAAAACATCAAGAAAACTGTGTCAATCAGCGACACATAAATCTTATATCTCAGGCTCCGTCTGTCCGGATCGGCCAATATCATCAAATCACACGACTGCGGTTGGTATCCTCTGGATGTCCGCTGAGCCAATAGTCACTGGTCGGTAGTGCTCCCCTACCGGTCTCAACGTCTTTCTAAACGGCCTTCTTGCCCCAGGGTACTGCACCGGGTCCACCATGTACCTGCAGACGGCGTCTCTCTCCTCGAATCGGGTATGTGTACAAACATGGCTCAAGAACTGAGAAAACTCATGGTGGACGCCACACACATCATATCATGAGAAAACCGCAATTTCTATATTGAAATGATAATAAGTTTATAAAATTCCTTTGCAGTTTTCCTCAAATTCCGAAATTTCATGAAAATCGAAATCTCAAAATCATGAGCTAATAATGGATAATGGATATCGGCATAGAGCCCAACTGCAATATAAAATAAGAATATAGGTAAACTATGCATGTGGCATCCAAATACAAAATGCAATGTTATAATTAGCGTATGATATCAGAAATGCTACTTAGCTACAACAATAAGTATATACAAGGTAAATAACGGCGCCTACAGTGTGCGTGACATGGCAATTACCAATGATATGTGTGTGAGCCGGCAAGCAAGTGTACGTGGAATATACGCATCATCGGTAATGGTGCTGGTGTCCTAACAGATGAGATCATAACAGAAACTAAACATCAAAAGCAACAATAAGGTATATAAGAGTATATGAGCCATACCGTTTATCGTATTTAAATAGCACGAATCATTGTTTTTAGAAAAGTAGGGACTACGGTGTTTTGAGAAAAGAGATATCTTTTGAAAATACGTAGCTCCCCTCGTATTATTCTTTGAAAAAGCCTATGATTCGTCGGTTTTAGGTATGACTCGAGCCTAAGTTAACCTATATATACGCAACTAAAGACTAAACTAATAACCTATTCGAAGGTGATAAGAAATCTATAATATTCTGAGCAGATATATCTAATAGTCAGCGATCCAGCCTCATATCATCACGTACGGTAATAATACATCATACGACATTCTTGAGTCAAGAGTGAAAATCAATCATCATATACATCTCATACGGTAATATCCATCGTACGACATTCCTAAAATCGAGGGTATGGGTTAAATATCATAATAAATCATCATTCGTACGGTATCATCATCATACAATATCATGATTAGGGGTACGGTTCTAAAGTCCCGTACATTCTAAAATCATGAAAACACATGTTATCGCATGTTTGAATATATATATCGCTCAACAATCCTTTATAAACTCATCATACACGATATCACGACTCAATCACATATCAAAATCTCACGGCATCATGTCCGATCATATCGACTTTCCATAAACATATATTATCCTCATCTCACGTGTATATGTATATGTATATATATATAAACACACACACACACACACACACACACACACATACATATACACACCAACATATAAACCAAGTGTATGCGTGTGTGCGACTAAGTAAACCGATGACTCACGACTAAGGAACTGAACTATGAGTAAGCTATCTTACAAGTACACCAATCTAATCTATAGTCTCCTTATAACCCTATTTACTAGGTATCCATGTCCCACATAAACATATACAATATATATAACCTATTATACGGTTGCGGGGGTGCTATACGGCATCCACCCGACTTCCCCCGTAGATATACATCTACTCACCTTGATCCTCATTTGCCGAAGTCGATGACGCCATGCAACTCCCCCATCGTCCTGAAGTCCACGCGAATGTACCTACATATCACAACACATCGTATCACATCAAAATCCGATTCAAGAACCGACATGACACACGAAGTGCTCAAAGGTTAGTACAGGGTTCCCTAGGTCGCCGGTGGGTTTTGGGAGGCATCGACCATGCCATTTTCAAAAAAAATTTGCGCGCTAAAGAACCATAACCTAGAATCTTAACCAGAGAATTAGACGAAACAAGAATGTAAATATCTTTATATCTAAGTGAATAAGGAATACAACCTTTGTAGATCGGTCTTTCACTTCAATAACTCCGTGTAGTAGTCCCTTCACTCCAATTAGTGAACTCCCGGACTCTAGAAAGGCTCCACAAGATGAACGGAACAAGCTTGCTTAAAGTCTTCGAGGCCGAAGACGAACTACGTCGAGGATACACCAACTCAAGCTACCTCTTCACTAATATGGAATTAGTGAAGCAAACACCCTAAACTAAATGACTAATCTAGTAGAGGATGATGAAGTAGGAATTTTGCTCACTTTAGAAATATTTTTCTCACTCATTTTCTTCACCTCCCAAATTGCAAGAGAGCAAAAATAAGGAGATGAAGAAAAGCAACCATGGAAAAAATCAAGTGTAGAATGGCAACCATGGGTGAGTTCATATCATATACTAACCCTTGTAGAGACTAAACCATGGCTAATCATAATGGTTGGGTTAATAAATATCTTATGCAAAATAAAATAAGTGGACTTAGTCAATAGTTCCACAAGCTTCAACTATGTGAGTAATTTCCATCCAAATTTAATTTACTTTAAATAAATAAAACCCCTCATCATGTTAAGCATGGTGTGAGTCTCATACACCCATGTCACATGTATCATCTAGCATGACACACACAAAAATGTACATTAATATATATCACATATATACTAAATGCACAAGTGAGAAAAAGAATTATTAAGTGAGCTAATATTAGTTCATGTAAGTTAATATATCAAATATATAATTATACATTAAATTATTAAATCAACACTTGATTTAATAATCCAGCTATATCACATACAACCGACTAATATCAAATGTATCAACTTATCAAATAAACACTTGATCCGATAACCCGGCTATATCACATATAACCGATCGATATCACATATCGCGAGAATAGAATGCGGTATCACATACACGCATTAATCTCGGTCCCGCACATATCACATATGTGCTCCTAATTCATTTCGCCTGAGCCAGGAAACCTCTGTGTAGGACTATAAAGACTCGTCAATACGCTGGTAATAGGTGGTGATCATATCAGTCATCTACAAGCCGCAAGCGGTCTGCTAAACGTAACGGCCAACCAGGTATTGAGCAATCAGAAGATCAACAAGCAAGCCTGCTCATACTCCTGCGAATCCAATAAGTAACACTACCGTACAGTCCAGTCTCTTCGTCAGATATGTCGCATATCACATCCTGGGGTGGTAAACGTCAGACCCCAATAGTCTGATAAGTCATGCCGATATGAGGCTCATAACGGTTCGAGAAACTACTGATAACACTTACAAGTAGATCTCAGCAACCCTGGCTAGGGACTTCTTGTTATAGCCAATCGAGTACAGCGTAACATCAACCCTCAATACCGAGAGAGACGAAACCCCTCCTATCACTCATTGCCTCCATATGACTCGGAACTATACCTAAAAACCACCGTTGTGCATGATCTCTTGAATGTGGTAAGGTGGAAATCAAAGCACAGTGGGAATCACACAAGAATCTATGACGATCTCAGGTAGACAGACTAACCTGTACCAGTGTCACCAAAGAACTGCTATCTGACGATAGGTATAATACCATCTAGGAGTTCTCGGCGAGTCCGTCCAGTGTACCCAGTCTCCACTGAGCACCCGTATACCTTCTCTGATGTCAAACACCAATGGATATGGGATCATCCATCACCCATCATATGGGTCGAGAAGCGTATACACTAGTCTACTCTGGAATATCGATGCCCCGTTTCGATACCCCTACGACTAGGAACATTTGAAGGATGTACTTACCGACTACCTCTGCCCCACTAGTATGATCTGCATCATAATCCTGGTAGTCAAGTACTCATCCTAAGGGCTTTATCAATATGTAATAGAGAGACAATAAATGTATATATTAAGATAAAGAGCAACTAGATAGTATACTATCATGTCGAGCAAGAAAGTCCTCCCTATATATGTCCAAGCATCCACTATAATATTCATCACATGTATAATAATGGCCTCTAGGGCATACATATAACTAACAATCTCCCACTTGCACTAAGGACATTTGTTTTAGTATCTCAAACTCAACACCCCATAAAAGTCTTTCTAGGGAAAGGCCTCTGTGAGTCGATCCACGGCGTTATCCTTCGCGCTAACTCTCCTGGCCTCGATCCCTTGGAGATCAACCATCTCCCTGATCAGCTGATACTGTCTTCAGAATATGTCTGGATCGCTGATGGGACCGGCGTTCCTAGGCCAAAGCCACAACTCCATTGTTGTCATAATAACAATTATTGGACGCTCAATGGTAGGAACTATGTTCATCTCATGAACAAGAAATATCCAGATATCCACTTTGGTAGCATCGTTGGTAGTGATATATTCAGCCTTTATCGTCTAGTTTGCCACGGTATCTAGCTTGGAACTCTTCCAACATACCGTCCCTCCACTGAGGGTAAAGACAAAGCCCGAGACTGACTTTCAGTCGACCTTATCAATCTGGAAGCTAGAATTGGTAAAGGACTCCCACCGGATTTCACCATCACCAAACCCCAAGAACATTTCTTTAGTGCTTCTCAAGGACTTAAGAATGTCCTACAAATCTGTCCAGTGATTCTCCCAAGATCCGATTTATTCCTGATCACTACACTTAGTGAGTTAGCTACATTTGTTCTGGTATATAACATCGCATACATGATAGAGCCTACTGCCGAAGCATAGGGTATCCCTTGCATGCGAGCTCTCTCCAAATCAGTCTTGGAAGACATCTTTTTGGAGAGAGTGATTCCTGAGTAAGTGGGCGAACCACCACGCTTAAGATCCTCCATACTAAAACTCTTTAGTATGGTGTTAATGTACCTGGATTTGGGACACTCCCAACATTCACATAGATCTATCATCATAGATCATAATTTACAAGATGTAGTAGGTATCATCCAGATCTTCCATGGAGAATCCTCGTGATAAGAGGAGCTTGACCGAGTGTAGCATAGGAAACCATTTCCTATCAATAGTATGTCATCTACGTACAATACATGGAAGAAAACCTTACTCTCTACAACCTTCTTGTATATACAAGGTTCATCTACCTCTTTGATGAAGTCAAACTCTTTTACTGCCACATCAAAACAGATGTTCCAACTCTGCGATGCGTGCTTTAATTCTGATGGACTTAAGCATAGCCACTGGAAAAAAGGTTTCATCATTGCAGGGTTGCCTAGCATGGCAGCAAGGTTTCGGGAGGCATCATCCATGCCATGTTTAAATTTTGTCGTTCTAGCTAACCCTAACCTAAGAATCGTATACTAGAAATCCGACGGAAAAGTAAATGCAAACACTTTGCAAGTAAAGTGAGCAAGGAATATAACCTTTGTAGACCGGTCCTTCACTTCAATAGCTCCGTGTAGTAGTCTCTTCACTGCGATCGTGAACCCCGGACTCTAGAGAGGCTCCCATGAAGTAACGAACATGCTTGCTTCAATGTCTTCGAGGCCCAAGATGATCTACGTCGAGGAGACACTAACACAAAGTATCTCTTCACTAATTGTAGAATTAGTGAAGCAAACACCCTATACTAAATAGCAAGTAGTAGAGGATGATGAAGTAGGAATTTTGCTCTCTTTAGATTCCATATTCTCACAAGTTTTCATCACAAACCCAAAAGCTAGAAAGCTTTAAGTGAGAGAAAGAAGAAGATCAAGTGAAGTTGTGATGAAATGAATTATTTGTGAGGTTAGAAATGCAACCATGGGTTAAGCATGGCATGCTTAACCCCTGTAGAGACTTGACCATGGGCTAGGGTTAGAAGGTTAGGTTAACAAATATCTAGTAAATATCTAAAGAGTGGACTAAGTCAACCAAGCATAATATCTTAGCATAAACTCCACAATTTAGAATTAACTAAAATAAAAATGTAAACCCTAATCTTAACCAAATCATAGTTTAACTCTCATAAACCCTAGTTGTATTTATAACCTAACATGATATATTTAACACATATCACATATATATCAATGTATCCAAAGTGAGAACAGAAATCTTAAGTTAGCTAATACTAGTTAATGTAATGTAATATATCAAATATATATTATACATTAAATTATTAAATCAACACTTGATTTAATAATCCGGTTATATCACATATAACGAACTAATATCAAATGTAATATCTTATCGAATCAACACTGATCCGATAACCCGGCTATATCATATATAACCAATCATGTCACACATTGAGAGAATAGAATACGGTATCTCATATCGTATAAATCTCGGTCCTGCACATATCACATATGTGCTCCTCCTCCATTTTGCTTGAGCCAGGAAACCTCTGTGTAGGACTCTGAAGACTCATCAATACGCCGGCAGTAGGTGATGATCATATCAATCATCCACAAGCCGCAAGCGGTCTGTTAAACGTAACGGCCACCCGGGTATTGAGCGATCAGAAGATCAACAAGCAAGCCTGCTCATACTCCTACGAATCCAATCAGTAACACTACTGATTGAATGATTCTTCGTGTGTCGTGTTTTGAAATTGTATAAAGATCACAATCAAAGAATTTTTGTTAACCGCAATCAATAACGGTGTCGATGTAGCGCGTTAGTGAGTACGGATCGTCCGCAGGGAAAGTGTGATCCGTTCGAATTTGATTTAGATGAATTGAAAATTAAAGAGAAAAGAAAAGACAATTCAATTCAAGATTATAAAAGTGAATTTCAAGAATTATCTAGATCTAAATCTAATATCAAAAAAACTCAAAATCAAAAATCAAGAATTGATGATATCTAATCGAATTCGGTTTCAAGAATTGTAATGAGGCTCGTAGGAATCGATCGAATCTATAAAAGTTATGAAAACTTGTGATTACGTTTTCTTATCCATTAATGATTTGATGCTAGATTGATGATGATCAATGAGAATTAGGGATCTCTTGTTGGAGATAGTGCCCTCAGAGTCAATTATTGGATCACAGGTACGTGATTGCAATGATTGAGGGAGGACCTATCCCGGTAGGACAGTCTTACTCGAGATGATAGTATGCTATCTGGTTTACCTTTATCATCGTGTACTGTTTTAGGTGACCTGACACGTCGCTATTACACGTTGATAGAGCCCCTAGGATTCTTGCTTGACCACCAGCAGTATGAGGGCGATCATATAAGTGGGAGCTGGGGGGGTCTATAAGCTTATCCTTAAAAGGTCCCTAGTCGTGGGAGTTTCGAGACTGGGCATCGATACTCCATTAGTAGACTAGTGTATACAGTCGAGACCCCGACGAGGGGCGGTGGCCGGTCTCACAAGCCACTGGTGTCAGTTGGATCACCTAAGATGTATACAGGTGCTCATTGGGTTATGAGTACACCGGACAGGACTCGCCGGGAACATGCTAGTTGGTCATATACCAGACGTCAGATGGCAGTTCCCTGGTGACATGTGTGCAGGTTAGTTCATCGACCTGGGGATCGTCATTTGTCTCGTGTGAGTTCCCACTGTACTTTGATTACTACCCTACCACGGCTCAAAGGAGTCGTGCAAACAGGTTTTAGTTGGGTACAGTCCCGAGCCACATGGAGGCAGTGAGCGTATCTTCAGGGGTTCGTCTCTCCCGGTATTGGGGGTGAGGTCGTGCTGTGTCTAGGAGAGCCATTACACAAAGTCCTTGGCCAAGGCAAGGAGATTTACTGGTAGGTATTCCAGTAGTATCTCAGGGTGTTCTGGGCTACACTCCGACACGACTTGTACCGCTTTTGGGGGTCTGACTTTTACCAACCCCCTAGGCCCGCCATGCGATACTCATAGACGAATGGACCGGACTGCACGGATATTGTCACTGACAGGCTCAGTTGGGTGTCGGGGTGAGCTTCCTCATCGACGTCCCATTTGGTCAGTACCTGGTAGCCCGTCACGTATTGGCTTATACCTCTGACGTGCTAGTGGTTAAATCCACAACCAAGGTGTTGACGAGTCTTTAGAGTCCCCCACATTCAGTTACTCAGCTTTCGGGCGAAAGGTTGTAGAGGACGTATGGAGATATGGCAAGGTCCGATCAGATACGTGCGGTATTGCACGGATCAGGATCGGACAGTTTGTACTATAGGCCGTATGGTTATATGGCAGGGTTCGATCAGATACGTGCGGTATTGCACGGATCAGGATCGAACAGATATTATTATCCGGTTTTGGTATAAGCCGGATTCTAGTATAGTACAGTGTAGATTTTGTCTCATTGCATTTGTATTTCGGTCGGAATACAAATGCGGGTGTGTATGCACAGTATCGGGGTTTTCCTGTAATTTATTACGGGACCAGTTTTCTGGAGTTGCCAGTTTGCTTTCCGTTTCGGCCAATTTCCATTGTTCCGTTCATTGGCCGAAGATTGGTGGAGGAGGGCTTATTTGCATTGTTGCAAATAAGCATTAGTGGAGGGGGTTCTTTGCATCTTGTTGCATCATGATGGTTTTCATGATGAGCACCATCACTTGACTTTCCTTTTTCATGATTGCTTGACTTGGTGAGGTGATGGTTGAGGTGGAGTGTTGGTTTTTCCTTTGTCATCATGGTTGTTGATGATGAGGTTGTTGGAGTGTTAGTTTAGGCTTGTGATCATTTCTTTTGATGATAGCCTTTCACTTGCTTATTCTCTTGATTCACTCTCTTGAGTTGAGGGTCTCTCTCCTTTTTCACTCACCCCTCACTTGCATGGCCGGCCTCTCCCCTCAAGGGCTGTCCAAAAATTCTAGTGTAGGGATTTACACTCTTTTGGCTTGAAAAAAAATCATATTAGCTTCTCCTCCAAAAGCTTGTATCAATCCTCCACCACAATGGCATCTCCATAAACCCCAAATGAGACTTCTTCTACTACACATTCTACAACGAACCTTGGGCACGTCGAGTAGCCGGCTTCGTGCCCGAGTTGCCTCGGCATTGAGGTGGGAGCCCGTAAACGAAGAAGGCGATGTGGTGCACTTCCGGCGACGAGGAGGAGACGGGACATTCCGCAAGTGATCGGGACGATGGCGAGAAGACCGGAGGACTTGGATCGTCGGTATATCTCTATTCCCTTTCTTGTAGTTGGCTTAGACTAGTTAATGGTTACGATCCGGGTTATAGTGCGCGGTGGTGCCGGTTTGCTAAGTCCGCAAATTTTAAGTTATTCACCGCTTCCGCATTCCGGCGTCGGATTGACGGCCGGGGCGCCGCCGTGCACTTACAGTGGTATCAGAGCCTCGCCATTAACTTAGTCTAGCTTTGTGTAATGTGTTTGCCTTTCCGATCGATCAAAAAGTTCCAAAACCCGTATTTTGTTAGCATCAGTTTTCTGTTGGAAATTTTTGGTGTCTAAAAATTTTTCAGGTGGTCTCAGAATGATGTTCAGAAAGTTCTAAGAACTCTGGGAAAATTCGACGCACTGATCCCTCTTCCAGAGCGCGGAACCGCGGCCTCACCCTTCTATTGGGCTGCGGATCCGCCGCAACTTAGAGAGATCAATGGGCCAAAATTTCCCAGTGGGCTTCTGGGCTAGTATTAGGGGTTTTGGAATATTAAAATTGGGCCAATTATTTCTGTGAGTGCTACAGTATTGGTTTGGGGCCCACTTGTTAATTTTTGATCAATCGGAAAATTTTAAACACATTTTTCACAGTATTTACATTATATCTGCGACCGTGAATGTCACTCGATCGGTAAATCCGGTCTAACTGCTATAGCCCGGTTAGACGGATTTGCGAACGTGACTTTCACGTTGATGTTCATTGTTTATGCTGTGATGTTGCGGATCGGTCGTGGGGGATAGCCTGGATCCAATGCTAGTACTGTGATGTTGTATTATGTACATTTGATATTGCGGGGCGAGCGTCCGACATGTGGACTGCCGTCACTGCCTGTTTGTATTATTCTTTTGGGGCACGACCTGGTTGCGGTCGATGTACCCGTTGTATGTATATTTTACTTTCTGTACTAGGATACCCCGCGGAGGGGTGCACGGATAGCCGGGTTCTAGAGGGCAACAAGCCCGCATCTCATGGCATTGAGACGGAGGGGGCTTCACTCTAGGATTGGCGGGCTATTCGCCGCACTCGTAGGGGGTACAGGTTGACCCAGGAGGGGTGCCCAAGTTGCCGGATTCCGTGAAGTGCTGGGTGGTCCATTCACGGCGCTGAAGGGGGCTGCCTCGCTTCAGGTTTTGGCGGGTGACTTGCCGCGCCCGTAGGGGTCTAGGATTTCATTGCACAGGCTATCCACACGACCAGGGGAACGTCGGGTTTCAGCAGTGGCTCTGTGAAACCCGGGGATCCCAGATATCTGTATTGTTTCTGTGATGCTGTTCATTTTCTGTGATGTTGCATTTTATTCACGCTTTGAGCGAAATATAATATATTGGTATATATATTAGTAGATGTTGTATATGTTTTGCATCCGCGCTAGTCCAGTCCCCGCTCTGTCGTTAGTAAGCTAACCTAACGGGTAATGACGGGACCCAGTGGCGAATACGGATGGCATATACGTACATCAGTATATTTTCGTTCTTTGTGGTGTGATCAATTGATGGGACTGCATTGATTCGGATCAATGCAAGTTAAAAACAAACCTAATCTGATGTTGTTGGAACACTTTTCAAAAAGCTGTTATTGCAAGGACGTTTACTTTTGTTTTGCATCGTGGTATTCATTGGAATATCCTGCTCCTCAGTCGACGAGGCAAGGGCCGAGATCCCTTCACCGGGAGTGACCCCTTGGACAGAAGTTTGCGTCAGGGCATTAACTTCACTATAGCCGATTACTTTTGCTTTGCATCGCGGTATTCATTTGGAATATCCTGCACCCCATTCTACGGGGAAAGAGCCGAGATCCCTTCACCGGGAGTGACCTCTTTAGCGAAGGTTTTCGTCACTATATTTTTAAAAGCTATCCGTTCCTTCGACGATATCAAGTTCATTACGTTAAAAGTTTTCGCCAGAAACCATTCGTAGCCCTCCGTCATTTCAGTTAAATATTCGGTAGTATTCAAGCTATGTATTTTGACCTCACGCCAAGGCATAGTGATTGGTAGCTGCCGGGTATTTATCTGTTGCATAGATAGATGCGTTGGTTTGGGACAGTCGTACTACTATTTTGGCCTACGTCAAGGGTATGTACGGGTGGATTCAAATTAACCTGGATAATGACGGGTAGAACTTGACATGTGACTTATGATATTTTGACCTCACGCCAAGGTCATAAGAGCATGGGGCAGAAATCACATCGGGAGTTTCAAAAGTACTGAAACTTGCCAGATATGCGCATACCTTCTGGAGTGTGATAGCGTGAGCGGATTCCGTCACGTTATCATACAATGATAGTTGGATCCCGATTCCCACTGATGAGTTAGTTTACTCCTCGGGTGACCCCGACTAATTCTTCTTTCAGGTTTAGAGGAGAATTTGAGGTACAGTGGGAGGATTCCAGATTAGATAAATTGGTAACCATTCTGATCTAGGTTAGAGTGCACGCTGAGTGTTTCTTTTCTCTCTCTCTTTGGCAGCGACCATTGACCCGACCCTAAGACTTTGACTCAGTGACCAAGTTGACCGAACCTTCTTAAACACCGGCTTTTGGATTGTCAGAGTTGCAGACCTCATTGCCACTCCTACTTTTACCCTTTTTCTCCAGGACACCCCGTATTACTACGAACGTCCACTTCCATTGGACAAAACCATCGTATGGTTAGATACGAACTCGAAAGAATTTATTCGAGGATGGTTTCCGGTTCTGGAGAAAACGGATAGGATTATTCAGTTGTCTTTTCCTTTTACCCTCTCTCAGGTTACGAGTACTCCTTGGTTTAGGGGTAGTACACCTATTACGCAAATTGGATTGTCTTCTTCCAAACCTTAGGCTGGTGCCGACCGGTAGGGAATGAAGAAAACCAATTAGCATAACGATGGTGTGCAGAAGGTATTAAGTTCAGACAAAGCAAGGGATTAGTAAGAGGGCAAAGTAAATTGCAACAGATATTCACGACCAAACCAAATATTTCATTACCACTCCCACATCACCTTTGTATTTCTCCAGGACACTCCGTATCACTACGAAGATCCACAGTTTATTTGGATACTCCATCGTATGGTTATATACGAACTCGAATGGAACTTGTTCCAGTTCGGGGATGGATTCTGGTTCAGGAGAAATAGGAATAAGGTTTATTCGGTTGTCTTTTATCTTCACCCTCTCTCTCATTGCGAGTGTTCCTAGGATGCGGACAGTACACCCATTATGCTTATTGGATAGTCTTCTTCCAAACCATAGGCTGGTGCCGAACGGTAGGGAAGGAAGAAAACCATTTGGCCTAAAAGGGTGTGCAGAAGGTAAAGACTAAAGACATATGAAGGGATTTGGAGAGGTGGCAAAGAACTATACGGTTACAGTCGTGAATCTGGAAGAGGCATTACTAGGAATACCAGAATACCCCATCGGAACATTTCAATGTTTCAGTTTCACTGTGTAATGTTAAAGGAAAACTGATTTCCCGATTAGATACTTACTCTAGGGTATGTATTTACCAGGTACGATTCTCACATCTGTATGGTTTTACAGATGATGAGTGGGAGTAAGTTATTGGGAATAGGGTGATCATCCTCATTATATCGGGATTCGTTGTAATCGGTGATATTTGAGGAGATCATCTGGGCTGTTTGCCGGTCGGCAAATATTTGGTTTTGAATATCCGCTGTTATGCACCAATTTCAAATTGATATATCTGTACGTCTATTTTCATAGAGTGAGATATACCTTTCTGAAATTATGCCTACGACATTTACCTATATCAGTGGATGGTTAGGTAAGGAGCATTAAACAGCGGTGTAATTCTTCTTAACCATAAGTACAGTTTTCGACCTACGACACACAGTGAATGAGTTATCAGACTCAAGGGACTTATACAAAGGATTGTATGTTGTCCAGGGTCCGTCAGGACAGAGGGGTTGGTCCTCGTACTATATTCGGTTTACTTATGACTTCTCTAGTTTTTAGACAGGTGTTTCGTGGAAACACAGGGTCTAAGTTTTGAGGAGTTATAGGTATTTGAATAGAGTAGAGAACCAGGTATAGCAAGTATCGGGATTCTTCAAAGAGATCGAAGATGTAGATACTTGTGTATGGTATTCAGTTGATAGTAATGATAAAGAGATCTTGCTTCTCTTTCAGGTTACTCATAATTGGAAGTATTCCTAAGTTGAGTAACGCTGATCGGCCTCCTTCCATTTAGTTCACATGCACTGGAGACAGTTGCATGATTTGAATCTGGTTCAATTAAATCAGTGCCTCTGGTTCTATATATGATATAGAACAGTTCATATCTTAACGATGTTAAGGTACGGGGAGTTGTCCGGTTTATGATTAAAACCAGACACTGGACAACTCAAGGCACGTTTCTGTAATGGCTGTTTGTGGGTTGACCCAGGCTATGACGAGGGTTGACTTTCTACCATCTGGATGAACAATAGCGATATTGTTCTAGACTCGCCACAGTTTTATTAAAAATGGATTTTTTTTCAGAAAACAGTAGTGGGAGTATGGTAGAACTGGAAGTGATTCCAGAACCACAAACGATTACTGAAGATTTGATAAGGAACCTAAAGATTCAATCTGGATTGACATTCCATTGGCCACTCCGCAGATTAGGTGGGTAACTTCAGGCACCCGAGAGGCACTACGGTAGCCTCAAGGACGGTGACAGGGAAGTTCTTGTTTACTCACAATTGCCATTGCTGTTGTTCCAGGTTACGAGACCCGGCGGGAGGATGAGTATAGCGTCGTTCTAAACCAGTTTTAGAAGTGTACGTCTATATGACTCTGCCAGAGGGTTGTCGTAGTCAGTGGGAGCAGCGGAAGCATTGGTGGACAGGTTGCTTATGTCTATTTATAGACTAGAGCAGATGTAGCGGAGATAGATCATCTATTTCTGACGTGACAGTCATGGGTTTGACTTCATCAGAATAGGGGATGGATCTGTTGAGAAGGTAGTAGGGTGTGATATCCTGGTATTTGGATGATATACACAGAGTAGGAAAAGAAACTCCTACACTACGATCGGTTATACTTTGGTCGTCACACAGTTGTTTCTCCACAAAGGAAATGGATTTTATATCAGACATACTGGTTACTAGATCTATGGTCTTAGATCTAGATTTGGGTGGTTTCCCAATCAGGGTACTTGACAGCATTCTAAGAGTATTTAGGATGGACGACTCCTGGCACGGTAGTGTACCTGCAGGTAATGGAGTCACCCTCTCCAAAGGTGTCTTACAGACTAAAGGGGAGAGGGACGGGCATGATTGGCAGATCACTTGCTCAGGCAATTGAGTCAATCGTGAGATGTCAAGTACCACACCAGATGTTGTTCTTGCACTAGATGCAATAAGTTGACATTAATCCAATCTTGGAGAAACAGTCGGAAGCAGTTTTAGAACATAAGTGGATGTTCTAGGGATATGATAACGACAGCCTCATTCGGGAAACAGTTATCATTCCAGGCTTCCAAGGTGACATGGACGACAAGGAGGTTGTCAGAGCTATAGTTTTCCTTCTGATGAGGGGCAGTATTTTGGACAGGTGGTCCAAGGCAATACTGAGGGTGGCATGGCGCAGGATACTGATTAAGTTCAGTTGACGATACAGTCTAAGAAGTTTGGATTTGGAGCTCATTTATGAGCTATGTCCCATCAGACATCCAGACACATTCTAAGACAGGTATTGCTCATTTCGGGAGATGGGTTTCTCCGCGAACTTGAGATTTAGAGAGACATGGAAAGAGACAACAAGGCGGATCCACTCACTGAGGCTATTCCTCGAACGCAATAGTTTCGCAAACGAGCTTTGTGAAACTGACTAGTAGAGGAGTTGGGTGTTCGGTATCACACGGGCTGTGAGTATGCGACATGGCAATAATTAGCCTTGAGTGCAAGTGGGAGATTGTTGGAGATAGTGCCCTCAGAGTCAATTATTGGATCACAGGTACGTGATTGCAATGATTGAGGGAGGACCTATCCCGGTAGGACAGTCTTACTCGAGATGATAGTATGCTATCTGGTTTACCTTTATCATCGTGTACTGTTTTAGGTGACCTGACACGTCGCTATTACACGTTGATAGAGCCCCTAGGATTCTTGCTTGACCACCAGCAGTATGAGGGCGATCATATAAGTGGGAGCTGGGGGGGTCTATAAGCTTATCCTTAAAAGGTCCCTAGTCGTAGGAGTTTCGAGACTGGGCATCGATACTCCATTAGTAGACTAGTGTATACAGTCGAGACCCCGACGAGGGGCGGTGGCCGGTCTCACAAGCCACTGGTGTCAGTTGGATCACCTAAGATGTATACAGGTGCTCATTGGGTTATGAGTACACCGGACAGGACTCGCCGGGAACATGCTAGTTGGTCATATACCAGACGTCAGATGGCAGTTCCCTGGTGACATGTGTGCAGGTTAGTTCATCGACCTGGGGATCGTCATTTGTCTCGTGTGAGTTCCCACTGTACTTTGATTACTACCCTACCACGGCTCAAAGGAGTCGTGCAAACAGGTTTTAGTTGGGTACAGTCCCGAGCCACATGGAGGCAGTGAGCGTATCTTCAGAGGTTCGTCTCTCCCGGTATTGGGGGTGAGGTCGTGCTGTGTCTAGGAGAGCCATTACACAAAGTCCTTGGCCAAGGCAAGGAGATTTACTGGTAGGTATTCCAGTAGTATCTCAGGGTGTTCTGGGCTACACTCCGACACGACTTGTACCGCTTTTGGGGGTCTGACTTTTACCAACCCCCTAGGCCCGCCATGCGATACTCATAGACGAACGGACCGGACTGCACGGATATTGTCACTGACAGGCTCAGTTGGGTGTCGGGGTGAGCTTCCTCATCGACGTCCCATTTGGTCAGTACCTGGTAGCCCGTCACGTATTGGCTTATACCTCTGACGTGCTAGTGGTTAAATCCACAACCAAGGTGTTGACGAGTCTTTAGAGTCCCCCACATTCAGTTACTCAGCTTTCGGGCGAAAGGTTGTAGAGGACGTATGGAGATATGGCAAGGTCCGATCAGATACGTGCGGTATTGCACGGATCAGGATCGGACAGTTTGTACTATAGGCCGTATGGTTATATGGCAGGGTTCGATCAGATACGTGCGGTATTGCACGGATCAGGATCGAACAGATATTATTATCCGGTTTTGGTATAAGCCGGATTCTAGTATAGTACAGTGTAGATTTTGTCTCATTGCATTTGTATTTCGGTCGGAATACAAATGCGGGTGTGTATGCACAGTATCGGGGTTTTCCTGTAATTTATTACGGGACCAGTTTTCTGGAGTTGCCAGTTTGCTTTCCGTTTCGGCCAATTTCCATTGTTCCGTTCATTGGCCGAAGATTGGTGGAGGAGGGCTTATTTGCATTGTTGCAAATAAGCATTAGTGGAGGGGGTTCTTTGCATCTTGTTGCATCATGATGGTTTTCATGATGAGCACCATCACTTGACTTTCCTTTTTCATGATTGCTTGACTTGGTGAGGTGATGGTTGAGGTGGAGTGTTGGTTTTTCCTTTGTCATCATGGTTGTTGATGATGAGGTTGTTGGAGTGTTAGTTTAGGCTTGTGATCATTTCTTTTGATGATAGCCTTTCACTTGCTTATTCTCTTGATTCACTCTCTTGAGTTGAGGGTCTCTCTCCTTTTTCACTCACCCCTCACTTGCATGGCCGGCCTCTCCCCTCAAGGGCTGTCCAAAAATTCTAGTGTAGGGATTTACACTCTTTTGGCTTGAAAAAAAATCATATTAGCTTCTCCTCCAAAAGCTTGTATCAATCCTCCACCACAATGGCATCTCCATAAACCCCAAATGAGACTTCTTCTACTACACATTCTACAACGAACCTTGGGCACGTCGAGTAGCCGGCTTCGTGCCCGAGTTGCCTCGGCATTGAGGTGGGAGCCCGTAAACGAAGAAGGCGATGTGGTGCACTTCCGGCGACGAGGAGGAGACGGGACATTCCGCAAGTGATAGGGACGATGGCGAGAAGACCGGAGGACTTGGATCGTCGGTATATCTCTATTCCCTTTCTTGTAGTTGGCTTAGACTAGTTAATGGTTACGATCCGGGTTATAGTGCGCGGTGGTGCCGGTTTGCTAAGTCCGCAAATTTTAAGTTATTCACCGCTTCCGCATTCCGGCGTCGGATTGACGGCCGGGGCGCCGCCGTGCACTTACATCTCTTGCGGAAACTAGGGTTTCATCATCTATCCCTTGTCCTTTCGTTGATTTTCATTCACATTCTAGCCTCTAGTAAATTGAATCACCAATCGTCGATCTCTAATTAAGAGTGAAAACATTCAAGAAAGTATCGCTCGAAACTAGATTGTCGATGATTCAATTTACAAGAGTTTACAAAACTTATAGGAAATAAGAATCGTTTCAAGATCTAATCATCATCATCTATTGATTCTCTCGACTCCTCCACGAGCGGAGTTTTTACTCAAGCATTATAACAAAGAACACAATCAAGAATCGAGATCTAATCATAATGCTCAAATATAAAAATAAGCAAGATAAAGAAATTTCACCTTTTATTATTCAACAATTTTGTTACAATTCTCTCAAGATCTACAAGATTCGAGAAAAGAACTAGATCGTCGATTTGGCTTCGCACGTCTCCGTGAGTCGCGGATCGTCTCGAGGATCACTTGCTCGGTTGAAATTCGGCGTCGCTTCTAAAAGGTTGAAGGCTTCTTGCTTGATTTGTACTCGGAAATCTTGAATTTGGCTTTGGTGATTGGATTAGGGTTAGGGTTTGAATGCACAAGTTGTGTCACTCAACTTGTGGGTGGAAATTGATCAACAATCAACATTCTTGAGAGTGAAGCTTTAGGGTCCTTTTTATAGCCTTGATTAGGATTAGCTTCCTTTAGAAGCTTGGTTAGGGTTTATCTTCACTTGCAAGCTTGGTAGTTAGGTAGAAGGTTCTAGAAATAGTTAGATAGAGCAAGCTTCTTTGATAAGCTTGGAGGTTAGGAAGAAGCTTCTAGGCTTAGGTAGTTAGCTACCTTTAGAAGCTTGGAAGTGTTTAGCTTGAACACAAAGCTTTGCTGTTCGGACAGAAGCTTCTGGAGATCTCTGTAATTTGCAGTGTATTGAATGAGTGTTGTAGCTGAGAAGAGAAGCTAGGAGAAATGAACTGTTTACGACCTTCTGACGTAGCCGCGGATCCGCCGCCCATAGGGCCTTGCGGCCGCGGATCTGCGGCGCTTTAGTGGCTTTGGGGCATGAAACTTTCAGGTAATTCTTGTGCTGGTATTAGTACTGCTTCCTGATGTATGGAATCTTATAATTCTCTCTAGTTCACTGCCAGATCTCAGGTCTTAGACTTGGCGTATTTTTTATCAGCACTTTTGACAGTTTTGGCTCTTTTCCTGGAATTTGCTGCACAGATTTTCGAGACAAGTGTTGCGCTAAACAAAAATTATGCGTGCAATGATAAACACTCAATTTCCCTCAAAATGCCGGTTATAATGTATAACACATGTTATTTGGTATTTTACGGATGTTTTGCTAATTTGTGCTATATTCATACCGAATACCTTTAGATGAGTGCAAATGGTAGGGAAATTGATGTGTTAAAAATGCAATATTTTCGACTGATCAAATTCCCCCAAACTTATTTTTTGGTCGTCTCGATCAAACTGTTTTATTAAAAAGAGAAGGAGAAAATAAAGAAAGATAAAAACTAACTAGCACACTTTCATAGGCAACACGATTGCACTGAGCACGTGCAACAAGCCTTTAAACCTCTAGGTGTCCCTAGTAGGAGGAGTGTTGTCTCCTGAGGGTTTTCAGCGGATTGCACCCAAAAAATCCAATAATAAAAGGAAGACCGTGAATATTACATATAAAGATAAGAATTGTAAAAGAAAGACTTTAAAAATTAGAGTTTCCAACTATGCTAGCTTTTCGGTTGTCATGAGCCCTATCTTAATAGTCATGAAAAGATGTTAGAAATCACATCATTCCTCAATAAAACATCGTCTTTATTCTTCATTCCTATGTTTCTTCCAAACATCGATCATATAACCCTACGTGTGTGCAAAGAACATCCCTACACTCGGAGAATTCAATTCAAGCTATCATACTCTTGTCCATCTACCTCAGTACTTTTTAATCAACGAATATTTAGATGGATTTACTCACACATTTTTCATGTGACCGTTAATACTTCTTGAGGTACCAACCGACCGATTACTCAAGTGCTTGCTTATACGGTGTATTAGTATTTTCCTCGTCTTGCACCACCTAAGGCTTAGCAGTGACTCCCAGACCAGTTGGTCTAAGGTACTAGGTGATGAAGCACCCTCGCCATATTTTTTTATTGCTGCCTTGGCGATAACAAAATCAGTGTTCATTTTTTTCTTTTCACCATTTTATATTTTATTCATTTTTTTATTTCCTTCATACTTTGGCTTTTAGAAAAGAGCATTTCAAGGTATCCTCTACTATCCCCGAGCTTCAAGACGTGTGTAAGTGCGTATAGTAGGGTATCAACGTTCAAATGTTTAGCTTCCAGAATAGGAATTATTTTTCAGACTTATTTTTATCCTCAGATTAGTGACTTCCTTCATCTTACTAACCCTTGGGACAACGGCTCATAACTACTTATTACTAGTTCGTATAAGAAAACTTCTAATTTTCTTGGTTTTCTTAAATTTTTCCAATCTTTTGGATGTAATTTTTCACTATCTAATCTTTTATTATCTTATTTATGTACAAAATTAAATATTAAATATTTTTATCTTTTGAAAAAAAACTTTTAAATTTTTATAGGTTTTTTAAAAAAAAAATGTTTTATGCTTATGCAATGTGTGATGTAAATGATGCGAAAATAAGCACAAACCTCCCCCAAACTTGTTTTCAACAGTGTCCTCACTGTTGCCATCCGCTAAGTCACAAAAAACCTGTAAGCCTGGGAGGAAATTTATTAACGGGGGCAATAAATATGGTCGTGAAAATCCTCCCCCAAACTTATTCTTTTCACTCACCTCCATTCAAAAGATGATGCAGTAATTTACAGGACATGGAGGTGAGACGGAGGAATTTTAATCATGATAAAATGACTCCTGTAAGAACAGGAGATCCTCCGTGGGGTCAATGGAAAAATACGGTTTTAATCTATATCCATTCACTTTGAAAAATGTACCGTTTTTAGCATTTTCTATCTCAACTGCCCCGTGCGGGTATACAGACCGCACAACAAAAGGTCCCTTCCACCGAGATCGTAGCTTACCCGCGTGAAGATGTAGTCGTGAATCATAAAGAAGGACTTGTTGACCAGGTGTAAAAGTTTTCCTCAAAATATTTTTATCGTGAAATACCTTAGTCCGATTCTTTACAATTACAGCATTATCATAAGCTTCATCGCGGAGTTCGCTTAGCTCATTTAATTGCAGCTTCTGAAAGTTGCAGGCTTGGTTTAAGTCAAAGTTGATTTCTCTAATGGCCCACATTGCTTTGTGCTCAATCTCGACCGGAAGGTAACATGCCTTACCAAAGACTAACCTGTAAGGAGACATCCCTAAATCGGTTTTATATGCAGTTCGGAATGCCCAAAGAGCATTCGCCAATTTGGTCGACCAATCCTTTCTATTCTTAGCAATAGTCTTCTCCAAAATTTGTTTGATTTGTCTGTTTGAAATCTCATCCTGCTCGCTTGTTTGGGGATGATATGGTGTGGAATGTTTGTGGTTGATTGCATATTTCCGCATCAAAGTCTCGAAAGACCTGTTGCAGAAATGTGTCCCGTTATCGCTAATGATAGCGCGTGGGTGTCCAAATCGCGAAAAGATGTTTTCTTTTAAGAACCTAATGACAACCTTTTTGTCATTAGTGCGACAAGGAATAGCTTCAACCCACTTTGAGACGTAATCAACCGCAAGCAGTATGTACAGATTCCCAAAGGAGTTTAGAAAGGGACCCATAAAGTCAATACCCCAAACGTCAAAAATTTCAACTACTAAGATGGGTTGCTGTGGCATCTCATTTCTCCGGGAAATCCTACCCATGTGTTGACACTGTGTACAGATTTTGCAATGATCAAATGCATCTTTGAACAAAGTTGGCCAATAAAAACCGCATTGCAGAACCTTCTCCGCTGTCTTTCTAGGACCAAAATGACCCCCACATGCCTGATCATGACTAAAAAATAGAACACTCTTGAATTCCTCATTCGAGACATACGTACGAATGATTTCGTCAGGACAATACTTAAACATATAGGGTTCATCCCAGTAAAAGTGTTTTACTTGGGATAGAAAGCGATGTTTGTCCTGTTTTGACCACTCACTAGGTATCAGTCCTGTGGCAAGATAATTCACAATATCACTGAACCAAGGTTCATCGGATACATTCAAGAGTTGTTCGTCCAGAAAAGAATCATTGATCGGCAGGGTCACAGGTGAAGAAGAGATGTGTGAAAGAGGGTCGGCTACAACGTTTTCACATCCTTTCTTATCTTTAATAAAAAGATCAAATTCTTGTAATAGAAGGATCCAACGTATTAGCCTACCTTTAGTATCTTTCTTCGCCAAAAGATGTTTCAAGGCGGAGTGGTCAGTGTACACAACAATTGATGAGCCAATCAAGTAAGGCCTGAATTTTTCTAATGCAAATACAACCGCCAAAAGTTCTTTCTCGGTAGTTGTATAGTTAATTTAAGCATCGTTCAGGGTCTTACTTGCATAATATATCACGTGTGGCATCTTTTCAATGTGCTGTCCTAAGACTGTACCAACTGCAAAATCTGATGCATCATACATAAGCTCAAAAGGGTGGTTCCAATCTGGAGACGATAAAACGGGGGCTGTAGTGAGAGAGTGTTTGAGTGAGTCGAATGCTGCTTCACAATCTGATTCAAAGTGAAAGGTCATGTCCTTGGCCAAGAGAAGAGTTAAAGGTCTAGCAATTTTGCTAAAATCCGTAATGAATCTCCTGTAAAAGCCTGCATGGCCAAGAAATGATCGGATATCCTTGACGCATTTGGGATGAGGAAGGTTTTGAATGACATCAATTTTGGCTTTGTCAACCTCAATGTCTTTTCGTGAAATAACATGTCCAAGCACAATTCCCTCTTGGACCATGAAATGGGATTTTTCCCAATTCAAGGTTAAGTTCTTCTCTTTGCAACAAGTAAGAACTGCGTCAAGATTAGATAGGCAGTCAGAAAAAGAATCTCCGAATATCAAGAAATCGTCCATGAAAATCTCCAAAAAATTCTTGACCATGTCCGAGAATATCCCCATCATACACCACTGAAATGTAGCGAGAGCATTGCATAACCCAAAGGGCATGCGTCTATAAGCAAAAGCACCAAAAGGACAAGTAAATGTGGTTTTATCTTAATCCTTTTTGGCAATAGGGACCTAATTATAGCCAGAGTATCCGTCCATAAAGCAATAGTACTCACGTCCAGCTAAGCGTTCTAGCATCTGGTCAATGAAAGGTAGATGAAAGTGGTCTTTCCTCGTTGCGGCATTGAGTTTTCTGTAATCAATACATACACGCCACCCAGTTTGGGCGCGTGTCTGGATTAACTCATTTGCCTCAATGGTAATGACTGTGATGCCAGATTTCTTAGGGACGACATGAATTGGACTCACCCATTGGCTATCGGAGATTGGGTAAATGATATCATTGTCAAGGCATTTGACGATTTCTTTCTTCACCGCATCCTTCATGACGGGGTTCAACCGTCACTGTGGTTCTCGGGTTGGTTTGGTATCATCCATCAGATGTATATGATGTTCAACAATCAAGAGACTAATCCCTTTGATGTCCACCATAGTCCAACCAAACGCCTGCCTATTAGATCCCAATACCGTTAAAAGTGCATTCTCTTGCTCTGATGCCAGAGAAGCGGATATGATAACCGATAAAGACTCATTCTCACCTAAATATGCATATTTAAGATGAGAAGGTAAAAGTTTAAGATCTAATACTGGCGGAGAAATAATAGAAGGTGGGATCATCGAATGATTTTCGGAGTCAAGGAGAAGCTCATAGCCTGTGAAAGATACAGACTCGGATGGTGATGAGTCAAGAGTGTCGGACTCAAGCGTGGAAAATGTGTCATCACTAAGATGTGCAAGATCAAACATTGATGTGGTAGTGTCGTCGAGATCTTCAAAGCAAAGTTCATCAACTTCGCAATTTTCGGGAGCAATCTTGTGGACAGAGCACACATCAAGTATATGAGCAGAGGGTTCAAATGGCTGACTTCCAATTTTGTAGATGTTCAGTTCAATTGTCATTTTTCCAAAAGATAGGTTCATTGAACCATTTCGACAGTTAATGACAGCATTGGAAGTGGCAAGGAATGGTCAACCCAAAATCACCAGAATTTGGCTTCGTGGGTTTGCTACAGGTTGTGTATCTAGAACGATGAAGTCCACAGGGAATACAAATTCCCCGACTTTTATCAACACACTCTCCAGTTCACCCCTAGATTTGGTGATTGAACGGTCTGCTATTTGGAGAGTGCAGTGAGCTGGTTTCAACTCTCGAATCCTTAGCTGCTCATAAACAGAGTATGGAAGCAGGTTAACACTTGGGCCTAGGTCAAGTAAAGCACGGTTGATGTTTTTACCCCCAATAGAAATCGATATCGTAGGACAGCCTGGGTCCTTACGTTTCTTTGGTAGCTGTGGGGTAAAAGTAGTGCTAACATTATTAGTCATGAAGACCTTCTTTGGCACTTGAGTCTTTCTCTTCCTAGTGCACAAGTCTTTAAGAATTTTCGCATAAGCGGGGACTCGTTGAATAGAATCTAGGAGAGGGATGTTGATGTTAACCTGTTTAAACATTTCTATAATCTTCTCCATATGTAGACTCAATTTGTTACCCCTTAACCGATTAGGATAAGGAGCTTTATCAATAAGAGCTGGGTCCATCATAGGAGAAGGGTGTGAGTGTGGACGTGATCCCAGAATAGGAGTGGGAACCGTCTTTGGTGGACTAGAAGAGGGTTGCTGAGGTGTCGAGCCTAGAGGGAAACGGAGAATAGGCTCGCAAGAAGGCGGTGGGGTAGAAGAACAAGGATCAGAAGTAGAAGTGTGTGTGGAAGGAAAGGTCTCAGCCAGGGTATTATTGATAGATTTTTCAGTATCATCAATCTCTTCCCCAACATGATTGTTCAGCACTCTTCCTGATCTCAACGTTGTGATGGCATTTACATTGTAATGCCCAGGATTCGGTAAGGGTTGAGACGGAAGTTTCCCTTTCTCTCTCACACTCATTTCGGCTTTTAATCGTGCAATTTCTGCTTCCATCGATTTTATACTCTCCGCTTGGGAAGTGGAGTTTTTCTTTATATCATTGACGGAAGTTTTTATTTCAGCCGAGACATGCATGAAATTTGACAAGAGCAAATTCATAGTCTGTGCAAATGAGGCAAATTCATCAGAACCGGTCAATTGCAAAGGTTTAGACGGAGCAGGTGTGTTGACCTGGTTTTGAAAATTTTGTGACTGGTAGGGGTGCTGAGTGAGTTGAAGTGGTTGCTGTTGTGATCGAGGAGCCCTTTGGAAATTATTTTGATCTGGAACCGTGTTTTGATTCTGTTGTTGGTTCCAAGCAAAGTTAGGGTGATTCCTCCAACCCTGATTATATGTGGAAGAATATGGGTCGTTCCGAGGTCTTTGTTGAAAAGCAGCATTGGTATGCTCTTGACCTTGAAACGGAGAATTTAATGGACATTCTTCCGTCAAATGAGAAGGATCAGAACAGCATCCACATACAGTTTTGGGGAGCGACATCGGATTTAGGGAGGCTGCTAAAAATTTATGTTCCATAGCTTCTAGCATCTTTTGCATTGCTGCCATTTCAGCTCGAATACCTATGGAAACATCAATTTGGTGAATGCCACCCGTAGACGATGACTGGTTTACACTCTCCTACTGTAAGGATCTTTCAGCGAAATCTTCTAAGAATTTCCAAGCTTCGCCATCATCTTTGGTCATGAAAGTGCCTTGACACATGGATTCAAGGTTCTGTTTAGTGTTAGGATTAATGCCCTCATATACGATTCTGCACAGATCCCATCTAGGGATTCCGTGATGTGGACATTGAACCAACAGATCCTTGAAGCGTTCAAAACACTTCAATAATGGTTCATTCGGAAGTTGGGTGAATTGATTTATTTCGCTACGGACTCGAGCTGTTTTATGATTCGGGTAGAATTTCTTTAGGAATGCTACGACGAATTCTTCCCAATTTGAAATGGAATGTGCGGTTGTGTTATAAAGCCACTTCTCGGCTATATCGCACAAGGTAAATGGAAGAAGACGAAAACGCATAGCATCCACAGAAAGCTGTGAAGTACCCATCATTGCGCATACATTTCCAAATTTGGTAATAAAGACATATGCGTCTTCAGACTCGAGACCGTGAAATTTTGGTAGAAGGTTGATGTATTGGAGTTTTATTTCAAAGTTGTCCCCGTTGGCTGGTGGAATGGTGAGACAGGTCGAAAGATGACCTCGCATAGGATAGCATCTCTCTTGGAGAGAGATGCGGGGTGGATTCTGCGCACCTGTGGACGGCGGCAGAGTAGTGGTAAAGAAGTTCGATGGAGAGCCGTCCATCGATGTGGGTGTGGTGGTGGGTAAAGAAGAAGTAGACGTAGAAATATCGACTTCGGAGTCGATCGGGGGAACGCGGACAAGACGGGCACTAGAATCCCGTGTCCAACCGAGCATGCACTAAAAGGCTTAGCACAAGTGGCAGCGTTGTGATAATTAAGGAAAAGATGAAGTGGTGTTTGTTTTGAAAAAGATACGGATTTTCGAAAAAATGCAAATCACACAAAATGCACAAGCACAACCCTAGATCTAGTGGTCACCTAAGTCAAGTCTCTAGACCGCACCTAACTGCCAGAAGACAAGTCGCAAGATCAATCCTCTACTGCCTCTTTGTCCCTCCTGTGGCCAGGTAAGTGCCAGGTAAGTGGGAGGTTCTCCACTACGTAAGTAGTGGGCCTAATTAAGTAACCACTTGGTTTAGACACCACAAAAAAAACGCGGATAAGTAATAGATTATCCACGACCTTCTCCCGTCCTAAGTGAGCGCGACGGTCCTTAGAGTCATGTCGAGATATTTTTTAGTTAATGAGGGTAATGCAGATGCAGTTTTGTGATTTTCGGGGCTTAGGAAGGATAATGAACTCCCCACCTAATCTGAATTTGGTCTTTGCCCCTTAATTTCCGTATTAAAATGCAAACAACCAAGATCAAACATGCACAATTTTTTTATTTTTGCGGCGCTGCGAATTTTTGCAAAGAAACCTGTAGAAATTGGTTAATGGAGCAGATCGAGGAGGAGATAAGAAAGTCAGAGATTCACCGAGCAATTTTCGTACAGCGAAGCCTTGAATGCGCCACGGAACCGCCGCAATGAACCTCTTGTGCCACGGAAACGCGGTCCGATGGTTCGTTCCCTGCACAAAATTTTCAGCGTATGCTTCTGTTCACTCCCTGAGATCTCTGGAATATTCAGAAATTTTTTTCTCAAGCTCCACAAATTCCAGATTTCCTTGCAACAAATCACAACGAATCGTTTTGTGTTTGCGTGAATTTTGATCTAAAAATTCTGATGGAATAAATTTTTCAACTCAAATTTAAAAAACGAACAAATTAGCACACTATCCCCGGCAACGGCGCCATTTTATTGAATGATTCTTCGTGTGTCGTGTTTTGAAATTGTATAAAGATCACAATCAAAGAATTTTTGTTAACCGCACGTTAGTGAGTACGGATCGTCCGTACGGAAAGCGTGATCCGTTCGAATTTGATTTAGATGAATTGAAAATTAAAGAGAAAAGAAAAGACAATTCAATTCAAGATTATAAAAGTGAATTTCAAGAATTATCTAGATCTAAATCTAATATCAAGAAAACTCAAAATCAAGAATCAAGAATTGATGATATCCAATCGAATTAGGTTTCAAGAATTGTAATGAGGCTCGTAGGAATCGATCGAATCTATAGAAGTGATCAAAACTTGTGATTACGTCTTCTTATCCATTAATGATTTGATGCTAGATCGATGACGATCAACGAGAATTAGGGATCTCTTGCGGAAACTAGGGTTTCATCATCTATCCCTTGTCCTTTCGTTGATTTTCATTCACATTCTAGACTCTAGTAAATTGAATCACCAATCGTCGATCTCTAATTAAGAGCGAAAACATTCAAGAAAGCATCGCTCGGAATTAGATTGTCGATGATTCAATTTACAAGAGTTTACAAAACTTATAGGAATTAAGAATCGTTTCAAGATCTAATCATCATCATCTATTGATTCTCTCGACTTCTCCACGAGCGAAGTTTTTACTCAAGCATTATAACAAAGAACACAATCAAGAATCGAGATCTAATCATAATGCTCAAATATAAAAGTAAGCAAGATAAAGAAATTTCACCTTTTATTATTCAACAATTTTGTTACAATTCTCTCAAGATCTAGAAGATTCGAGGAAAGAACTAGATCATCGATTTGGCTTCGCACGTCTCCGTGAGTCGCGGATCGTCTCGAGGATCACTTGCTCGGTTAAAGTTCGGCATCGCTTCTAAAAGGTTGAAGGCTTCTTGCTTGATTTGTACTCGGAGATCTTGAATTTGGCTTTAGTGATTGGATTAGGGTTAGGGTTTGAATGCACAAGTTGTGTCACTCAACTTGTGGGTGGAAATTGATCAACAATCAACAACCTTGAGAGTGAAGGTTTAGGGTCCTTTTCATAGCCTTGATTAGGATTAGCTTCCTTTAGAAGCTAGGTTAGGGTTAGCATCACTTGCATGCTTGGTAGTTAGGTAGAAGGTTCTAGAAATAGTTAGTTAGAGCTGTTGGAGATAGTGCCCTCATAGTCAATTATTGGATCGCAGGTACGTGATTGCAATGATTGCGGAGGACCTATACCGGTAGAACAGTCTTACTCAAGATGATAGTATACTATCTGGTTTGCCTTTATCAGTCGTGTACATGTTCAGGTGACTGATTGCATGTTACACTTTGATAGAGCCCTTAGGATCTTGCTTTACTACCAACAGTATGATGGCGATCATATACGTGAGAGTTGGGTAGTTTATATGCATATCCTTAATTGTGGTCCCTAGTCGTGGGAGTTTCGAGACAGGGCATCGATACTCCGGAGTAGACTAGTGTATACAGTCGAGACCCCGAAGAGGGGCGGTGGCCGGTCTCACAAGCCACTGGTGTCAGTTGGATCACCTAAGATGTATACAGGTGCTCATTGGGTTATGAGTACACCGGACAGGACTCGCCGGGAATCTGCTAGTTAGTACTATACCTATCGTCAGATAGCAGTTCCCTGGTGACATGTGTACAGGTTAGTTCATCGACCTGAGGTCGTCATTTGTCTCGTGTGAGTTCCCACTGTGCTTTGATTACTACCCTACCACGGCTCAAAGGAGTCGTGCAAACAGGTAGCTTTTGGGTACAGTCCCGAGCCATATGGAGGCACGTGAGCGGATCGGCAGGGGATTCGTCTCTCCCGGTATTGGGGGCGAGATCGTGCTGTGTCTAGGAGAGCCATTACACATAGCCCACGGCCGTGGCAGGAGATTTACTGGTAGGTACTCCAGTAGTATCTCAGGGTGTTATTGGGCTTCACTCCGACACGACTTATACTGCTTCTGGGGGTCTGACGTTACTAGCCCCCTAGGCGGATATGCGATACTCATTGACGAACGGACCGGACTGTATATACATTGTCACTGTTAGGCTCAGTAGGGTTTCTGGATGTGTCAGCTCATCGGCCACCCTTGAGTTCGCTCATCAGTCTCCCTTGAGGTCAGTCCGTGGGCAACCGTTACGCATAGCTAGTGCAGCTGACGGTTTGTGGTTAAACCCACTGCCAGGGTACTGACGAGTCATTAGAGTTCCCCACAGACAGTCTCCCAAGTTCGGGCGAAACGTTGTAGAGGCCGTATGGTTTTATGGCAGGGTTCGGAAAATGCACGTGCGTTTACGCACGTGTTATTTTTCGGGCAGATAATACTGGTCGGCTTTGGTTTAAGCCGGATCCGAGTATTATATTGAGTAGGTATAATATCTTTGTCTCAGTTGCATTTGTATTCGGTCGTAATACAAATGTGGGTATATTTATACAGTTTCGGGGTTTTCCTGAAAGTCGTTTCAGGATCACTTTTGGAAGTTGCCAGTTTCCAGTTTTCTATCAGCCGTCTTTTAACATTTGGTTAAAGGCGGATTTATCTTTTCTTGGATGAGAGTGAGTCGTGCTTCTAGAAGGTTCTAGAAGGTTCTAGAATTTGTGACAAGGCTAAGTGACTCATGCTTTGATTTCATTACATTCTTGTTTTGCTTAAGATCTTTATGCAAGATATTTAGTTTGTGTTCACATATGATATTTTGCTTAAGCTTACTCTCTTGCTCCTACGGTCACCTCCCTCCATCATATAAAGTGGCCGGCCCTCTCTCTCCTCCACACACTCTCTCACTTGATGGTTTTTCATTTGTGAAAAGATATGATAGTATTTGGGGTGCATGGAATTTTACAGTTCATTTCATTCCATCACCCAATTCCCTCGGCAACTTCATTAACCGTCCGTCCACAGTTTTGGACGGAACGAGACAAAGTCATCTACTCATTCTCTACATCATTCTTGGTCGTCTCTTCTAGCAAACTTGACGATCGAGTTGCCTCGAGTCAGAGGCGGGAGCCCGTTTAAAGAATCGTCGATGTGGTGCCACCTCGACGAAGATATCGGAGATCGACGAGATCGGAGCAGCCGCAACGGAGCGTGGGATGATGGTTGAAGAAAGAAGGACTCGGATCGTTCGGTACAATCTTTCTACACTCTTTACTGTTTGTTAGTTTAGCAATAATGGAAGATCCGGGTTAAAGTATACGATAGCGCCAGATAAAAAGTTTTTATTCCGCATTTGGCGTCTGTAGACGGCCGGGGCGCTAACGTAGACTTACAGTGGTATCAGAGCCTAACCATTTTGCTATACTAACTTGTGCTAACGCGTTCAAAACGTCGATCGAACCGAAAATCGAAAAACACAATTTTCTAGCCCGACAGTTTCTGTTGTTTTTAAACGGTGTCCTTAAAATATTTTGACCATCTCAGAAAACTGTGCAGGCGTTTATAAGATCCACGACAAAATTTGGGGTCGTGATTCCTCCAAGTTGCCGCGGAAACGCGGCCAAACCCATGGTTTGGCCGCGCATCCGCGGCCACGTGGGAAGCACGTGCTCCCAAATTTTTCCAATGGGTTCTTTGTTGGATTTTGTGATTTTTGGTATATATCAATTGCGCCCAGGTTTTGTTACTGTTCACCAGTAAGTCGTGGGGCCCATTTTTTTTGATATTTGGTCGATCGAAATTTAAACACGTTAGTTTACAGTGCTTACATTATATCTCCGACCGGGAATGTCATTTGATCGGTAAACCGCGTTTGATTGCTATAGTTCTTTTAGACGGGTTTGCGAACATGACATTCGCGTTGATGTTCTGTGTTGTGCTGTGTTGATGCGGATTTGTCGTGGTGGATAGAAGTGTGCAATGGTAGTACAGTTTGAGTTTATTTGTACATTTGATATTGCGGGGCGAGCGTCCAACTTGTGGACAGCCGTCACTGCCTGTTGTATAATATTCTTTTGGGGCACGACCAGGTTGCGGTCGATGTACCTATTGTACTATTTTTCATTACTGTACTAGGTTTTACCCCGCGACGGAGTGCACGGATAGCCGGGTTCTGGAGGGCAACGGGTCCGCATCTCATGGCTTTGGGAGGCAGAGGGGCCCCACTCTAAAATTGGCAGACTATTCGCCGCACTCGTAGGGGGTACAGGTTGACCCATGGAGGGGTGCTCAATTTACCGGATTCCGTGAAGTGCCGGGTGTTCCATTCACTATGCTGTGGGGACTACCTCGCTTCAGGTTTTGGCGGGTAACTTGCCGCACCCGTAAGGGTCTAGGTTTCATTGCACAGGCTATCCACACGACAGGGGAACGTCGGGTTTCAGCAGCGGCTCTGTGAAACCCGGGGATCCCAGATATCTGTATTGTTCTGTGATGCTTATTACTTTTCTGTAATGTTGCAAATTATCACGCCTGGAGCGATTATTGTATATTGGTTTATATACTATTAGATGTTGTATATGTTTTACACCCGCGCTAGTCCAGTCCCCGCTCTGTCGTTAGTTAAGTAACCTAACGGGTGATGACGGGACCTAGTGACGAATGCGGATGGCATATACGTACATTTTATTTTCGTTCTTTTCTGGTGTGATTGAATGATGGGACTGTGTTGATTTTGATCAACGCAAAGTAAAACAAACCTGTTTGAGTTGTTGGAACAATTTTAAAAAAGTGTTATTGCAAAGACATTTTCTTTTGTTATGCATAGCGGTATTCGGTGTGAATATCCAGCACCTCATTCGACGAGGCAAGGGCTGATATCCCTTCACCGGGAAAGACCCCTTGGACAGAAGTTTGCGTCAGGGTAATAACTTTACTATAGTCGATTACAAGTTGCTTTGCATAGCGGTATTCAGTGGAATATCCTGCACCTCATTCCACGAGGAAAGAGCCAAGATCCCTTTACCGGGAGTGACCTCTTTAGCAAAAGGTTTTCGCCACTATATTTTAAAAGGCTATCAGGTTCCTTCAGCGATATCAAGTTCACTACGCTAAAGGTTTTTCGCCAAAAACCAGCCGTAGCCCTCCGTCACTTCTTTTGGGTATTCAGTAGTATTCAAGCTATGTATTTTGACCTAACGCCAAGGCATAGTGTTTGGTAGCTGCTGGGTATTCAATTGTTGCAGAGATAGATGAGTTGGTTTGGGACAGCCGTTCTGCCATTTTGACCTAACGCCAAGGGCATGTGCGGGTGGGTTCAAATTAACAAGATAGTGATGGGTAGAACTTGGCATGTGACTTATGACATTTTGACCTAACGCCAAGGTTATAAGAGCATGGGGCAAAAACTATATCGGGAGTTTCTAAAGAAACTGAAACTTGCCAAGTATGCGCATACCTTCTGGAGTATGAGTAACGTGAATACATTCCATCACGTTATCATGCGATGAGAGTTGGATCCCGATTCCCACTGATGAGTTGGTTTACTCTTCGGGTCATCCCGATTGATTCTTCTTTAGGTTTGGAGGAGAATTTGACAGGACAGTGGGAGGTTTCCGGATTAGATAAAATGATGACCATTCTGATCTAGGTTAGAGTGCACGCAGAGTGTTTCTTTTCTCTCTCTCTCTTTGGCAGCGACCTTTGACCGACCCTAGACTATGACTCAGTGACCAGGTTGACCAAACCTTCTTAAAATACTGACTTTTGGATTGTCTGTGTTGCATAAGTCATTGCCACTTCTTCTTCTACCCTTTGCATTTCTCAGAACACCCGTATTGCTACGGATATCCACTTCCATTGGATAGATCCATCGTATGGTTATATACGAACTCGAAGGGACTTCTTCGAGGATGGATCCAGGTTCAGGAGAAATAGAATTGGTTTATTCAGTTGTCTTTTATTATCACCTTCTCTCAGGTGGCGAGGGCTCCTTGGTTTAGGAGAGTACACCTATTACGCTTATTGGATAGTCTTATTCCAAACCATAGGCTGGTGCCGAAAGGTAGGGAATGAAGAAAACCAATTAGCCTAAGTAGGGTGTGCAGAAGGTAATATGTAAAGACAAAATAAAGGGATTAGAAAGAGGGCAAAGTAAATTGCGACTGATATCATTCACGACCAAAACCGCGTACTTCATCGCCACTCCTATTTCACCTTTAAAGGAATAAGGTATTATTCAGTTGTCTTTTATCATCACCTTCTCTCGAGATGCGAGTACTCCTTGGTTTAGGAGGGTACACCTATTATGCTTACTGGATAGTCTTCTTCCAAACCATAGGCTGGTGCCGAACGGTAGGGAAGGAAGAAAACCATTTAGCCTAACGATGGTGTACAGAAGGTAACGACTAAAGACAAATAAAGGGATTTGGAGAGATGGCAATAAAATATACGGTTGAAGTCATGAATTGGATTATGGAAGAGGCATTGCTATGAATACCAAGATACCCCTACGAAACATTTTCATGTTTCAGTGCATTGTTAAAGAAAACTGTTTTCCCGATTAGACACTTACTCCAAGGGTATGTATTTACCAGGTTTCATTCTCATATCTGTATGGTTTTACAGATGATGAGTGGGAGTAAGATATTGGGAAATAGGTGATCATCCTCGTTATATCGGAATTCGTTGTAATTGGTGATATTTGAGGAAATCGCCAGGGTACAGTTTTCAACCTACGACGCACAGGTTTTGAGTTGTTCAACTCAGCGGACTTATACAGAGTATTGTATGTTGTCCAAGTGTCCATCAGGACAAAGGGGTAGGTCCTCGTACTATGTTTTGTTTACTTATAACTTCTCTAGTATTTAAACAAGTGTTTCGTAGAAATACAATGTCTAAGTTTTGAGAAGTTGTGGGTATAAGAATAAAGTAGAGAACCAGGTGTCACAAGTATCGGGATTCTTCAAAGAGATCGAAGATGTAGATTCTTGTGATTGGTATTCAGATGATAGTGATGGTTTTGAGAAACGTGTTTCTCTTTCAGGTTACTCATAATTGGATGGATTCCTAAGTTGAGTAATGCTGATTAGCCTCTTTCCATTAAGTTGATATGCACTGGAGACAGCTGCATGATTTGAATATAGTTCCAATTAAATAAGTGCCAAAGTTTCTGTATTGGATATAGAATGGATCGTACCTTAAAAGAAATTAAGGTACGGGGAGTTGTCCAGCTTATGCTTAAAACCAGACACTGGATAACTCAGGGCACGTTTCTGTAATGGTTGTTTGTGGGTTGACCCTGGCTATGACGAGGGTTGATATTCTACCATTTGGAAAATCAATAGTGATATTGTTCTTGACTCGCCACAGTTTTAGTAAAATGGATCTTTTTCAGAAAACAGTAGTGGGAGTATGGTAGAACTGGAAGTGATTCCAGAACCGCGAACGATTACGGAAAATTTAATAGGACCTATACATTCAATCAGGTTTGACATTCCAATAGCCACTCCGCAGATTTGGTGGGTAACCTCAGACACCCGAGAGGTACTTCGGTAGCCTCAAGGACGGTGACAGGGAGGTTCTTATCTACCCAGACTTGACACTACTGTTGTTCCAGACTATGAGACCAGGCAGGAGGATAAGTATAGCGTCGTTCTAAACTAGCTTTAGAAGTGTACGTGTATATTATTCTGCCAGAGGGTTGTCGTATTCAGTGGGAGCAGCGGAAGCATAGTGGGCAAGTAGCTTATGTCTATTTATAGACTTGAGCAGTTATAGCGGAGATAGATCATCTAATTTTGATATGACAGTCATGGTTTTGACTTCAATCAGAATAGGGGATGGATCTGTTAAGAAGGTAGTAGGGTGTGATGTCATGGTATCTGGATGACATACACAGAGTGGGAAGTAAAATTCCTATACTACGATCGGTTGTACTATGGTCGTCACACAGTTGTTTCTCCAGACAGGACATGGATATAATATTAGACATTCTGGTTTCTGGATCTATGGTTTTAGATCTAGATTTGGGTAATTTCCCAATGTGGGTACTTTGACAGATATTCTAATGGTTTTTAGAATAGTTGACTCCTAGCATGGTAGTGTACCTGCAGGTGATGGAGTCACCCTCTCTAAAGGTGTCGTATAGACTAAAGGGGAGAGGGATGTGCATGATTGGCAGATCACTTGCTTAGGCAATTGAGTCAATCATGAGATGTCAAGTACCGCACCAAATGTTGTTTTTGCACTAGATGCAATAAGTTTGTATTAATCCAATCCTGGAGAAACATAAGGAAGCAGTTTTAGAACATTAGTACATGTTGTACGGATTTGATAACGGCAGCCTCTTTCGGGAGACGGGTATCATTCCAGGCTTCAAAGGTGACATAGATGACAGAGTGAATGTCAGAGTTTTAGTTTTCCCTCTCATGAGGGACAGTATTATGGACAGGTGGTTCCAGAGGATACTGTGGGTGGCATGGTGCCGGATACTGATTAGGTTCAGTGATCCATACAGTCTAAGAAGTTTGGATATGGAGTTCATTTATGAACTAAGGTCCCATCAGATATCCAGACATATTCTAAGACAGGTACTACTCAACTCGGGAGATGGCTTTCTCCGCGAACTTGAGATTTAGAGAGATATTGAAAGATACTTCTAGGCGGATCCACTCACTGAGGCTATTTCTCGAACACAATAGTTTTACAAACGGGCTTTGTGAAACAGATTAGTAGAGGGGTTGGATGTTCGGTTTCACACGGGCTGTGAGTAGTCGACATCGCAATATTAGCCTTGAGTGCAAGTGGGAGATTGTTGGAGATAGTGCCCTCATAGTCAATTATTGGATCGCAGGTACGTGATTGCAATGATTGCGGAGGACCTATACCGGTAGAACAGTCTTACTCAAGATGATAGTATACTATCTGGTTTGCCTTTATCAGTCGTGTACATGTTCAGGTGACTGATTGCATGTTACACTTTGATAGAGCCCTTAGGATCTTGCTTTACTACCAACAGTATGATGGCGATCATATACGTGAGAGTTGGGTAGTTTATATGCATATCCTTAATTGTGGTCCCTAGTCGTGGGAGTTTCGAGACAGGGCATCGATACTCCGGAGTAGACTAGTGTATACAGTCGAGACCCCGAAGAGGGGCGGTGGCCGGTCTCACAAGCCACTGGTGTCAGTTGGATCACCTAAGATGTATACAGGTGCTCATTGGGTTATGAGTACACCGGACAGGACTCGCCGGGAATCTGCTAGTTAGTACTATACCTATCGTCAGATAGCAGTTCCCTGGTGACATGTGTACAGGTTAGTTCATCGACCTGAGGTCGTCATTTGTCTCGTGTGAGTTCCCACTGTGCTTTGATTACTACCCTACCACGGCTCAAAGGAGTCGTGCAAACAGGTAGCTTTTGGGTACAGTCCCGAGCCATATGGAGGCACGTGAGCGGATCGGCAGGGGATTCGTCTCTCCCGGTATTGGGGGCGAGATCGTGCTGTGTCTAGGAGAGCCATTACACATAGCCCACGGCCGTGGCAGGAGATTTACTGGTAGGTACTCCAGTAGTATCTCAGGGTGTTATTGGGCTTCACTCCGACACGACTTATACTGCTTCTGGGGGTCTGACGTTACTAGCCCCCTAGGCGGATATGCGATACTCATTGACGAACGGACCGGACTGTATATACATTGTCACTGTTAGGCTCAGTAGGGTTTCTGGATGTGTCAGCTCATCGGCCACCCTTGAGTTCGCTCATCAGTCTCCCTTGAGGTCAGTCCGTGGGCAACCGTTACGCATAGCTAGTGCAGCTGACGGTTTGTGGTTAAACCCACTGCCAGGGTACTGACGAGTCATTAGAGTTCCCCACAGACAGTCTCCCAAGTTCGGGCGAAACGTTGTAGAGGCCGTATGGTTTTATGGCAGGGTTCGGAAAATGCACGTGCGTTTACGCACGTGTTATTTTTCGGGCAGATAATACTGGTCGGCTTTGGTTTAAGCCGGATCCGAGTATTATATTGAGTAGGTATAATATCTTTGTCTCAGTTGCATTTGTATTCGGTCGTAATACAAATACGGGTATATTTATACAGTTTCGGGGTTTTCCTGAAAGTCGTTTCAGGATCACTTTTGGAAGTTTCCAGTTTCCAGTTTTCTATCAGCCGTCTTTTAACATTTGGTTAAAGGCGGATTTATCTTTTCTTGGATGAGAGTGAGTCGTGCTTCTAGAAGGTTCTAGAAGGTTCTAGAATTTGTGACAAGGCTAAGTGACTCATGCTTTGATTTCATTACATTCTTGTTTTGCTTAAGATCTTTATGCAAGATATTTAGTTTGTGTTCACATATGATATTTTGCTTAAGCTTACTCTCTTGCTCCTACGGTCACCTCCCTCCATCATATAAAGTGGCCGGCCCTCTCTCTCCTCCACACACTCTCTCACTTGATGGTTTTTCATTTGTGAAAAGATATGATAGTATTTGGGGTGCATGGAATTTTACAGTTCATTTCATTCCATCACCCAATTCCCTCGGCAACTTCATTAACCGTCCGTCCACAGTTTTGGACGGAATGAGACAAATTCATCTACTCATTCTCTACATCATTCTTGGTCGTCTCTTCTAGCAAACTTGACGATCGAATTGCCTCGAGTCAGAGGCGGGAGCCCGTTTAAAGAATCGTCGATGTGGTGCCACCTCGACGAAGATATCGGAGATCGACGAGATCGGAGCAGCCGCAACGGAGCGTGGGATGATGGTTGAAGAACGAAGGACTCGGATCGTTCGGTACAATCTTTCTACACTCTTTACTGTTTGTTAGTTTAGCAATAATGGAAGATCCGGGTTAAAGTATACGATAGCGCCAGATAAAAAGTTTTTATTCCGCATTTGGCATCTGTAGACGGCCGGGGCGCTAACGTAGACTTACAAGAGCTAGCTTCTTTGATAAGCTTGGAGGTTAGGAAGAAACTTCTAGGCTTAGGTAGTTAGCTTCCTTTAGAAGCTTGGAAGTGTTTAGCTTGAACACAAAGATTTGCTGTTCGGACAGAAGCTTCTGGTGATCTCTAGAATTTGCAGTGTATTGAATGAGTGTTGTAGCTGAGAAGAGAAGCCTGGAGAAATGAACTGTTGACGACCCTCTGACGTGGCCGCGGATCCGCCGCCAATAGGGCCTTGCGGCCGCGGATCCGTGGCTCTTTAATGGCTTTCGGGCATGAAACTTTCAGGTAATTCTTGTGTTGGCATTAGTACTGCTTCCTGATATCCGGAATCTTATAATTCTCAATAGTTCACTGCCAGATCTCAGGTTTTGGACTTGGCGTATTTTTTATCAGTACTTTTGACAGTTTTGGCTCTTTTCCTGGAATTTCCTGCACAGATTCTCGAGACAAGTGTTGCGCTATACATAGATTATGCGTGCAATGATAAACATTCAATTTCCCTCAAAATGCCGGTTATAATGTATAACACATGTTATTTGGTATTTTACGGATGTTTTGCTAATATGTGCTATATTCATACCGAACCCCTTTAGATGAGTGCAAATGGTAGGGAAATTGATGTGTTAAAAATGCAATATTTTCGACTGATCAACTACCGTAGAGTTCGGTCTCTTCGTCTTATATGTCGCATATCCCGTCTAGGGGTGGCAAACGTCAGACCCCAGTAACTCGATAAGTCGTGTCAATATGAGGCTCATAACGGGTCGAGAAACTACTGATAACTCTTACCAGTATATCTCTGAAGCAGCCCTGGTCAAGGACTTCCTGTTATAGCCAATCGAGCACAGGGTAACATCAACCCCCAATACCGGGAGAGACGAAACCCCTCCTATCGCTCATTGCTTCCATGTGATTCGGGACTGTACCCAAAAGCCACCGTTTTGCACGTTTTCTTGAATGTGGTAAGGTGGAAATCAAAGCACAGTGGGAATCACACAAGACTCTGTGACGATCTCGGATCTACAGACTAACATGCACCAATGTCACCAGAGAACCGCCATCTGACGTGAGGTATAAAACTATCTAGGAGTTCTCGGCGAGTCAGTCCAGTGTACCCAGTCTCCACTGAGCACCCGTATACCGTCTCTGATGTCAAACACCAATGGATATGGGATCATCCATTACCCATCTAAATGGGTCGAGAAGCTATACGCTAGTCTACTCTGGTATATCGATGCCCTGTCTCGATACACCCTCGACTAGGAACATTTGAAGGATGTACTTAGCGACTACTCTGTCCCCACTTGTATGATCTACATCATAATCCTGGTAGTCAAGTACTCATCCTAAAGGCTTTATCAATATGTAACATAGAGACAATCACCGTACATGTTAAGATAAAGAGCAACCAGATAGCATACTATCATGTCGAGCAAGAAAGTCCTCCATATATATGTCCAAGGATCCACTACAATATACATCGTATGTGCAGTAATGGCCTCTAGGGCATACATATAACTAACAATCTCCCACATGCACTAGGGCCATCTGTTGTAGTATTCAATACCCAACATCAGCAGTGGTTGTAGTATCTCATACACAACCATCCCATAGAATTCTCTCCTGGGAATAGGCCTTTGTGAGTGGATCCGCCCTTTTCTCCTCTGTGTCTGCTCTCCTAACCTCGATCTCTTTGGAGATTAACCATCTTCATGATCAGGTGATACTGCCTAAGAATATATCTGGATCACTGATGGGACGGGGGTTCCTAGGCATAAGCCATAACTCCATTGTCACACAATGGTAGGAACGAAGTTCATCACATGCACTAATATATATCCAGACTGCCTCTTTGGTAGCATCTTTGGTAGCTATGTATCTAGCCTTTATCGTCTAGTTTGTCACAGTATCTAGCTTGGATCTCTTCCAACATACCGTCCCTCTACTGAGGGTAAAGACAATGCCTGTGACTGACATTCAGTCGTCCTTACCACCCTGAAATCTATCCAGTGATTCTCCCTAGGATCGATTGATACCATCTCACTACACTTAGTAGGAATCCTAACATCCACTTAGATCTATCTCATAGATCCAAAACCCAGGATTTAGAAGGTATCACCTTGATCCTATATGGAGAATCTTTGTGATAAGAGGAGATTGACCGAGTGTAGCATAGGAAACTCCTTTCCTATCAAGAGTAAGTCATCCACGTACAATACGAGGATCACCACCATACTCCCTACTACATTTTTGTATATACAAGATTCTTCTACCATTTTGATGAAGTCAAACGCTTCGACTGCCACATCAAAACAGATGTTTCAACTCCACGATGTCTTCTTCAACCCATAAAGCAACTTGCACATGTTTCCGCTGCTCCCACTGTCTACGAAGTCCTCTGGCTGTGTACTTATAGACGCTCTCTTCTAAATCACTATTTAGAAAAGCAGTCATGACACCCAACCGCCAGATATCATAGTCATGGTATGTAGCAATGGCAAGTAGGATCCGGATGGACTTAAGCATAGGCACTAGAAAAGGTTTCGTCAATATCCACACCTGGTCGATGAAGAGAACCTTTTGCAACAAGTCTTAGCTTTGAAAGTCTCAACTTTTCCATGTACACCAAGTAATCTTCTCAAGATATACTTGCTCCTGATAGGAATTTAACCCTTTAGATAAAGCAACAAAAGTCCATACTTTGTTGGTGTATATGGATTCCATCTCAGATCGCTTAGCATCCAGCCATTCTTACAGAGTCATCACTCTTGATGGCCTGCTCGAAACTAGTTAGGTCATCATCTCATGATGCAATCCTTGCTCCCACTGTCATAGAGAAAACCGAAGTGTCTCTCAGGTGGATGAGGAACCCTACTAGATCGGCGGAGAGGCTGAGGTTCGTCGGGAGCTATTGAATCCTCCGTTTCTACCAAATCATCAGCTGTAGTTTGTATAACTGGAACTCCTTGCAGTTCTACCTCATGATCACTAAATTCTTCACAATAAATTCCTTTTCCCAAAGGTGGCATGCTGAGAAACAAAACATCTTTTGCTCCTCGGTGTGGTAGAATATATTCCATTGCGAGTGCTTGGGATATCCAACAAACTTCCACAGAACTGACCTTGCCTCGAGCTTGTCCGGATTTTGCTTTTAGACTTAGGCCGAACAACCCCAAATCTTAACTTACTTAAGAGATGGGCTCTTCCCATACCATATCACATATAGAGTGGTAGGCACCTGATTTAGTTGAAACCCTATTCAATAGGTATGCAGCTTCTTAAGTGCATAACCCCCAAAAGGAAATAGGAAACTCAGTAGTACTCATCATAGAGAACACCGTATCACATAGGGTGCGATTGCTCCGCTCCGATATACCAACGTACTGTGGTGAGTAATGCTGAGAGAGAATCTCATTCTTCATTAGAATAGTCCAGGAATTCAATGCTCAAGTATTCTCCTCCCTGATCACATCAAAGGACATAATACTTATACCCATTGTGGTTCTCTACTTCTGACTTATATTCTTTGAATTTCTCAAAAGGTTCAGACTTGTGTTTCAACAGGAACATATGTCCGAATCTTGAAAGATCATCAGTGAATATAATGAAGTACAAAGAACCATTCCTGGCATGTGTAGACAGGGGACCTACATACATCATCATGTATCAATCCCAAGTGTTTACTAACTCTTTCTCTGTTTCTAGTAAACGGAGCTATGATCATCTTATCTTTTGTGACATAACTGGCAAGTTTCACCATATGTAAATTCAAACTGATTTAAATATGCATCTAAATGTAACTTAGCTAGTCGGGTCACAGTTGATATGACCTAGTCTATAATACCTCAAGAAGGATTCGTGCATTTCTGAACTCTTCCTCTTATGTGTGTTCTGTACGTTAAGAACTGTAATTTGATTTAGAACGTATATGCTTTTAGATAACGTGCCTGAACCGATCAACTCTTGATATAGGAAATGTTCAAAACATTATCCAACAATACAAAATTATATACTTCTTTATCTTAATAAAGAGACTGATATGATGTTGTATATCAGGTTCGGTATCTAATAACATTCGTTCAGAATCAATGTATTTGGTAATACAGGGTGTAACTGCCAACAACTTGGCTGCAACACTTACACCGTTTCCAACTCTTGAAACTTATCACCCATTCCCAGTTCTCTACCTATCTTTATGTAACATTTCAGAAAATATAAAATATTATTTTTAGAATTTAATATTAAAATAATATTTTTCCCGAAAACTACCGATTTGCGAAATTGGGGTTTTCGAAAAAGGGTATAAATATATATACTAATAATTGTGAAATATTGGGAATTAAAATAATTTATTCATTTCAATATATATTAAAAGGATCTGGCATTTTTAAGATTTATTATATGCAGTTTAAATGAAAACCCGATTAGTGCACTGCTAATCGGGATTAGGCCAAATCCGTGTTTTTACAGTTTTCCGTGGCTAGTGCACCATGTCATGTTGTATTTGGTTACATGTTGTCGCATTTGTATTGTTTTATGGGTATTATGTGATTTGGTTTTAAAGGAGAAAAGAAAAGAAAAGACAAAAAGGGCAAAAGGGTAATATTTGAGTGAGAGGGGTGAGAATAAGAGAGGAGAGAGGGGGGCTGCCTCATTTTAACCTCCCCCATCATTTTCTTCTTCTTCTTCTTCCTCTCTTCCCTCCACCACCATCAACCCCAAGATCCACCTCAAAAACTCCATCTAAACCTAAACCCCTTTCATTAAAGTTGATCTCCTCCTTCTCCTCTACACATTGGGCCAAGAAAAGTGGGATTTGGACAACATTGGCAAACTAGGTTTTTTCTTGAGTTGCCCAAAGGAGGTAATTTCTCCACAATTTGTCTTGTATTTCATTTACTTTAGTATCCTTGCATGTTTAGAAGCGAGATTGTGATGTTTAGTGAGGTTAGAAAATTCCTAGTTAGGGTTTGAGGGATTTGTGAGTTGTGATAGTGAAATTGAGGTTACAAGAGGCCTTGCAACCCCTGTAGTGACTGTTTACTGGACTAAACCTAAGATTAGAACCCGGAACACGAACTTAGAAACCCCATATCGGAGAAATTGTGGATTCTATGAGAGTGTAATGAAATCTGCTAACACTCGGGGACCTGAAAAATTATTTTGCAAGGACAGTGATACATGCAGGCACCTAGAAAGCTACCATGAAAACCCTCTACCCAGGTCATAAATAAATCCCTTCTGGCCACAATTTGCGGCCAGACCTAGTCCATATTGGTTCGTGCTTGTTCTGTAGGTCAATCTCCAGTAATCTAGAAGCTTGGCATATGCAAAATTGGCTAATTTGACCTAGGGTAAAATCTGGGACCATTTTCAATAGTTGCTGTTTTGATTCGGGGTTTCGTTTCTCATGTTTTGAATTCTGGATTTTTAGTATTGTGTTTTACCTCGATCACTTGACATTTGAACGACGATATCGAGGGTCGTTGGTGGTTTTGAAGGTGTGGCCCATAGGTTCTAACCTATAGGCCTTTAGCGTATCGTTTTGGTTTTCCGATATGATTTTAAAACGCATTTGCGATTGGATTATATGTGTAGGTATCCCACGTGATGTCGAGACGTTGAAGATGAATATGGCGACATCGGCATCGGCACACAAGAAGCAAGGTGAGTGGATATATATTTACGGGGAGAAGTCGGGTGGATGGCGTATAGCACCCCCGCAAAGTTTTGATAATTGATGTGATGTGATATGGATATACATTTATATGTTGATTGAGAGAAATGAACACTTAGAAAGAGAAGCTTTAGGAGATCATGGGTTTAGTTTTAGCGAGAATTAAAGAAAGGACTTTAGTCGATTTCTTAGTCACGAAAACCCAGAGTGGAGATTTGCATACATGCACACACACACTCGCATTCATTTACTTTCTTGTGCGTATATGGGGATGTCTATATATGTATATACTCATGGGTATGGGACTATGCATATACATATTCATATACACATGTATGGATGTTAAGGATAGTATATGATACTTGGGATTGAGTCGATATGATCGGACATGTTGCCGTGGAATATTTAATATGTGACCGAGATATGTCATGATGTTATAGCGGATCGTTGGACGACAATACTATGTGGATGATGATGTATATATGATAGTTGACATATGTTTGAGATATGAGATGAGATATGTTATGATATATATAATGGATCGCTTGGAGTGATGTATACTTCTATATGATAATATGTGTTGATGACATCAGATTGTATGAGACTTTAGATCAATAGCCAGATCATAATATTGTTGATGGTATTAGTAGTGTACTAGACTTAGATCAGTACCCCCTGCTCACGATATGTGATGATGTGGATACCGGATGAATAATGAGATAAATGTGATATCTGACCCGTACCCTGATTTGGGATGTCGTACGATGGATTTACCGTACGAGCTATTGATGATCGATCCTCACTCTTGACTCAAGGATGTCATATTAGATGGTGTTTCGTGGGATACCATTGAGGCGGGATCACCGACTATTATATGTATATATATCAACTCAGATTTAGGTGCGTTCTTTACCCCTTTCGATTGGTTGTTAGTTAGACCTGTAGGTTACCTAGTAGATGTTAGACTGGACCTAAGTAATACCTATTTCCAAAACTAACGAATCGTGAGAATTTTAAAGAGATACCAGGGATACTACAGATATTTCAAAAGACGTACCTTTTCTTAAAAACCCCGTAGCCCCTATTTTCAAAACACCATGATTCGTACTATTTCAAACGGCAAACAGTATATCACATGTATAGTAAGGTAGATTCCTGATTGTTACGAAATTATTCATGTTCCGCATATTATTGTTGCATTTACTATTCATTCGCCTTTATTGTGTTGTTATCGCCTCATTGCATGTTATTGCGTACTTAGTGATTATGAAACTATGCTGTTAGGACACCAGCACCATTACCGATGATGCGTATGCTCCACGTACACTCGCTTGCCGTCTTACACACATCTTCATCGGTAATTACCATGTCACGTACACTTTAGAAAAATACTATTCATTAACATAGCATGCTAGTTTAACTATCGCATTAATTACAGGATATTAGATGCATCCATATATTCATTGGTTATGCAGTATTATGGAGATTTATGCTGGTTTTCATTGTATTTGACACAGTGACTGATGATTTCGGATTTTCCTTGATATTTCTGGATTTGGAAACCGCATGTGAAAGTTTTGTAAACTGATGAATAATTTAAAGAGAGAAAAATGCGGTTTTCCTTGATATGATGACTATTGTCCACCGTGATGCTTTTTCGGTTCTGAGATGTTTTCGAGACCTGATTCGAGGAGTTGGATGAACCGTCTGCGGGTACATGGTGGACCCGGTAAGGTGCCCCGGGGCAAAAAGTTTGAGGTGTAGACAATGAGCCTGGCAGGGGCAGACTACCTACCGGTGATTGTATTTGGACCTGGCAGTTATCCGGAGGATACCGACCGAGTCACGAGATGGATATAGGCCGATCCGTTCTGCCGGAGCCCGTGGGCCGATCCCGCAGATGATACGGAGCCTGAGATATAGGAGGCTTTACGTGCCGATGCTGGGCACAGGTTTCATGATGTTTTCAAGTATCGATGCTGGACACTCAGGTTCCATGATTTTGATGTGTCGCAAGGGACACACGTTGATTTATATCCTCATACTTTCATGCATATGCTTCTATGACTTTACATGCATGATGTTGTTATGGCATTGATTACATAGTTGAGTGATACCCACATACTTATAGACTTCATGATATAGTTGACACCGATTTCATGATGATTACATTGATCGTAGCATCATGTTTATGATATGTTGCTACCTGAGACACTGACACGAGCATGTAGTATTACACTTATACATAGATGGACCAGGATATTTATTTGAGGATATTACCTGATATGACCTAGGATAGCGTCATGCATGCCATTTCTACTCGTAGATGTTTTCTACTCACGAGTTGGCAACTCACCCCCGTTGTGCCACAGTTTCTTCTAGGTTTTGCCGTACAGGTTTTCGTGTGGCTTTGCTGGCATACTGTTCCTTCCGGTGGTTGCTTTGGTAGGTGGGTTCTTTTGTATCAGGACCACCATTGTATATTTATATTCAGTTGTATCTAGTAAAACTCCATCAACCAGACTTGTATATTTGATAGACATAGAAGACCAGTGTATATTATTCTTTCGACCTTAGAGTCGCGCTTGTATTATTATGGATTTCATGTTGTTTTTGTTGGAGATAGTGCCTTCAGAGTCAATTATTGGATCACAGGCACGTGATTGCAATGATTGAGGGAGGACCTATACCGGTAGGGCAGTCTTGCTCGAGATAATAGTATACTATCTGGTTTATCTTTATCATCGTGTACTGCTTTAGGTGACCTTACAGGTCACTATTGCACGTTGATAGAGCCCTTAGGATTCTTGCTTGACTGCCAGCAGTATGAGGGCGATCATATACGTGGGAGCTGGGGTCTATAAGCACATCATTAAAAGGTCCCTAATCGTGGGAGTTTTCGAGACAGGGCATCGATTACTCCAGAATAGACTAGTGTATACAGTCGAGACCCCGACGAGGGGCGGTGGCCGGTCTCACAAGCCACTGGTGTCAGTTGGTTCACACTAAGATGTATACAGGTGCTCATTGGGTATGAGTATACCGGACAAGGACTCGCCGGGAACCTGCTAGTTGGTCTTATACCTGACCTCAGATAGCAGTTCCCTGGTGACATGTGTACAGGTTAGTTCATCGACCTGAGATCGTCATTTGTCTCATGTGAGTTCCTACTGTGCTTTGATTTCTACCCACGCTTAAAGGAGACGTGCAAACAGGTTTTAGTTGGGTACAGTCCCGAGCCACATGGAGGCAGTGAGCGGATCTTCAGGGGTTCGTCTCTCCCAGTATTGGGGGTGAGGTCGCGCTGTGTCTAGGAGATCCAATACACGTTGTCCTTGGCCAAGGCAGGGGATTTACTGGTAGGTATTCCAGTAGTATCTCAGGGTGTTCTGGGCTACACTCCGACACGACTTGTACCGCTTTTGGGGGTCTAACTTTTACCAACCCCTAGCCCGCCATGCGATGCTCATAGACGAACGGACCGGACTGTACAGATATTGTCACTGACAGGCTCAGTAGGGTGTCAGGATGAGTTCGCTCATCGACGTCCCTTTTGGTCAATACCTAGTAGCCCGTTACGTATGGCTAATACCTCTGACGTGTTTATGGTTAAATCCACAACCAAAGTATTGACGAGTCTTTAGAGTCCCCCATAGATCGTTTTCTCAAGTTTCGGGCGAAACGCTGTAGAGGCCGTATGGAGATATGGCAGGGTTCGATCAGATACGTGCGGTATTGCACGAATCATGATCGGACGGTTAATACTAGCGGGCTTTGGTTTAAGCCGGATCCTAGTATTGTACAGTGTGGATTTTGTCTCATTGCATTTGTATTCAGTGGGAATACAAATGCGGGTATGTATATACAGTCGCGGGGTTTTCCTGTAATTTATTACGGGATCAGTTTTTTGAAGTTGCCAGCTTGCATTCCGTTTCGGCCAGTTTTCTTTGTTCTTTCATGGCCGGATTTTTCCGATGGAGGGGGTTATTTGCAAGTGTGCCAATTATCCTTTGTGGAGGTGTTATTTGTGATTTGAGGGATTATGATAATACAAGCATCTTTGCTTTTTCATTCATCATGGTTTTGCATTAATGAGAAAGGATTTGTGATGAGAGTTGATTTGGATATTGATGTGAGGCTTACTTTTGGTTTATGGTCACCATTTCCCTTTTCCTACACTCACCTCCCTTGTATCATTTTTCCCCTCCTCTACATTTATGGGGCGGCCACATTTTGAGAGAGAGGGGAGAGGTTCATATTTGTGAGTGGAAAAATTCTTCATCTCTTTTCTATGCTTGAAAATGATAGCTCCATTTTTCTCCAAAGTTCATTCTTCACCTCCATCAAATGGCAACTTCAAACCCATTGAGACAATGGATTCTACACTTCATCTACAGTATTCTTGGACACGTCGACTCGCCAACTTCGTGCCCGAGTTGCCTCGGTCTAGAGGTGGGAGCCCGTAAAGGAACCCGGCGATGTGGTGCCCGTTCCGACGAGGAGATGAAGACCGGAGATTCCATGAAGAGATCGGAGTGGAGGCCGAAGACCGAAGGACACGGATCGCTCGGTATAGCTTCCTACCCATCTTTTAGTTTGCTAGAATTAGGTTAATGGTCCGATCCGGGTTTATAGTGCGCGGTAGTGCCGGTTTATAAGTTTTGAAAAAGTTTCGTTTCCGCATTTCGGCGTCGGATTGACGGCCGGGGCGCCGCCGTGCACTTACACTGGTATCAGAGCCACGCCATTAACCTAGTCTAGCTTGCTCTAACGTGTTTAGAACTTCGATCGAACGAAAATTCCGAAAACCCGCATTTTCTGGTCTAGTTTCTGTCGAATTTTTCCTGTGCTCTAAAAATTATTTGGTACATTGTAAAATTACGAGCAGCGTTTTTTAAGCATTCTGTGAAAATTTGGTCGCGTGACGTCACTGTTCCACCGCGGAACCGCGGCCAAACCCACGCATTGGCCGCGGTTCCACCGCCACTTTAACTCTTCACAGCACCAAATTTTTACAGTAGGCTTCAGTGTTGGAAATGGGGATTTTGGAATGTTCTGTTTGGGCCCAGATTTCTTTGAGTGCTGCAGTTGTACTTGGGGGCCCACTTCGGAAAATTTGGTCGATCGAAAATTTTAAACATGTTAGTTCACAGTATTTACATTATATCTGCGACCGTGAATGTCATTTGATCCGTAAATCCTGTCTAACTGCTATAGCCCTTTTAGACGGATTTGCGAACGTGACATTCACGTTGATGTTCTGTATTGTGCTGTGATGTTGCGGATTGTCGTGGTGGATAGCCTGGATGTAATGTTAGTACAGTTTGGTTGTTTATGTATATTTGATATTGCGGGGCGAGCGTCCGACATGTGGACTGCCGTCACTGCCTGTTTGTATATTATTCTTTTGGGGAACGACCGGGCTGAGGTCGATGTACCCGTGTATGTATATTTTTACTTTCTGTACTAGGATTACCCCGCGGAGGGGTGCACGGGTAGCCGGGTTCTAGAGGGCAACGGGCCCGCATCTCATGGCGTTGAGACAGAGGGGGCTTCACTCTAGAATTGGCGGGCTATTCGCCGCACTCGTAGGGGGTATAGGTTGACCCAGGAGAGGTGCCCAAGTTACCGGATTCCGTGAAGTGCTGGGTGGTCCATTCACGTTGCTGAAGGGGGCTGCCTCGCTTCAGGTTTTGGTGGGTAACTTTCCGCGCCCGTAGGGGTCTAGGATTTCATTGCACAGGCTATCCACACGATCAGGGGAACGTCGGGTTTCAGTAGCGGCTCTATGAAACCTAGGGATCCCAGATATCTGTATTGTTCTGTGTTGCTTATTACATTTCTGTGATGTTGCATTTTATCACGCCTTGAGCGAATATTATATATTGATATATATACTAGTAGATGTTGTATATGTTTTGCATCCGCGCTAGTCCAGTCCCCGCTCTGTCGTTAGTTAAGTAACCTAACGGGTGATGACGGGACACAATGGCGAATGCGGATGGCATATACGTACATCATTATTTTCATTCTTTTGTGGTGTGATCAATTGATGGGACTGCATTGATTCGGATCAATGCAAGCTAAACAAACCTATTCTGATGTTGTTGGAACAATTTTTCAAAAAACTGTTATTGCAAGGGCGTTCTCTTTTGTTTTGCACAGTGGTATTCGGTTATGAATATCCAGCACCTCAGTCGACGAGGCAAGGGCTGAGATCCCTTCACCGGGAGTGACTCCTTGGACAGGAGTTTGCGTCACGGCAATAACTTCACTATAGTCGATTACTTTTGCTTTGCATCGTAGTATTCAGTTGGAATATCCTGCACCTCATTCCACGGGGAAAGAGCCGAGATCCCTTCACTGGGAGTGACCTCTTTAGCAAAGGTTTTCGTCACTATATTTTTATAAAAGGTATCCGGTTCCTTCAATGATATCAAGTTCATTACGTTAAGGTTTTTCGCCAAAAACCAATCGTAGCGCACCGTCATTTCAGTTAAATGTTCGGTAGTATTCAAGCTATGTATTTTGACCTACACCAAGGCATAGTGATTGGAAGCTACCGGATATTTATCTGCAGCATAGATAGATGCATTGGTTTGGGACAGTCGTACTGCCTTGTTGGCCAAAGTCAAGGGTAGGTACGGGTGGGTTCAAATCAACCTGAAGAATGACGGGTAGAACTTGGCATGTGACTTATGATTTGTTGGCCAAAGTCAAGGTCATAAGAGCATGGGGTAAAAATCACATCGGGAGTTTCTAAAGAAATTGAAACTTGCCAGATATGCGCATACCTTCTGGAGTGTGATAACGTGAGCGGATTCCGTCACATTATCATGCGATGATAGTCGGATCCCGATTCCCACTGATGAGTTGGTTTACTCCTCGGGTGATCCTGACTAATTCTTCTTTCAGGTTTGGGGAAGAATTTGACGTTACAGTGGGAGGTTTCCAGATTAGATAAAGTGATAACCATTCTGATCTAGGTTAGAGTGCACGCTGAGTGTTTCTTTTCTCTCTCTCTTTGGCAGCGACCATGGCCCGATCCTAGACTATGACTCAGTAACCAAGTTGACCGAACCTTCTTAAACACTGGCTTTTGGATGTCAGAGTTGCAAACCTCATTGCCACTCCTACTTTTACCCTTTTCTCCAGAACACCCCGTATTACTACGAACGTCCAATTGTTAGTTGTATGTATGCCCTAGAGGCCAGTATTGTACAGATGATGTATATTATATTGGATGCTTGGACATATATAGAGATGACTTTCTTGCTCGATATGATAGTATGCTATCTGGTTGCTCTTTATCTTAACATGTACACTTGTCTCTTTAAACCGTCTTATAGTTACATGTTGGTAAAGCCCTTAGGATGTGTACTTGACTACCTGGACTGTGATGTAGATCATACTAGTGGGACATGGTAGTCCATAAGTACATCCTTCAAGGTCCCTAGTCGTGGGTGTATCGAGACGGGGCATCGATATACCAGTGTAGACTAGCGTATACGCTTCTCGACCCATGAGATGGGCGATGGATGATCCCATATCCATTGGTGTTTGACGTCAGAGATGGTATACGGGTGCTCAGTGGAGACTGGGTACACAGGACGGCCTCGCCGAGAACTCCCAGATGGTATTATACCTCACGTCAGATGGCAGTTCTCAGGTGACACTTGTGCAGGTTAGTCTGTAGACCCGAGATCGTCATAGAGTCTTGTGTGATTCCCACTGTGCTTTGATCTCCACCTTACCACGTCCATGAGGGCGTGCAAAACGGTGGTCTTTGGGTACAGTCCCGAGTCACATGGAGGCAATGAGCGATAGGAGGGGTTTCGTCTCTCCCGGTATTGGGGGTTGATGTTGCGCTGTGCTCGATTGGCCGTAACAGGGAAGTCCCTGGCCAGGGCTGATCAGAGATCTGCTGGTAAGTGTTACCAGTAGTTTCTCGACCCGTTATGAGCCTCACATCGGCACGACTTATCGGTTATTGGGGTCTGACGTTTACCACCCCTAGACTTGATATGCGACATATCAGACGAGGAGACCGGACTGTACGGGAAGTGTCGCCGATCGGCTCGACGGGAGTTGTAGCAGGTTCGCTTGTTCTCTTCTGATCGCTCAATACCCGGGTGGCCGTTATGTTTAGCTGACCGCTTGCGGCTTGGGGGTGCTTGATATGATCATCACCCACTGCCGGCGTATTGACGAGTCTCAGAGTCCCACAATGGAGTTTGCTAGTCCAGGCGAAACGTTGTGGTGCGCGTATGCGATATGCGCATGGACCCGATTAAAATGCGAGTATAGGATACCGTATATTGATCGGGCAGCTTGCTTTTGGTAGGGGTCATATGAGATATGGCCGGATTGGTAAATCAAGTGTTGATTTATCATTTAACCATTAGTTGCTCACTAGAAATCCTTTCTTGTGTTGGATGGATGTATGAATGCATGTATGTTTTTCTTTCATTCTTGTTTCATGCACATATGGATGTGTATACATACATACATGCATACATACATTTATCATGGTTGTATATATATGAAAATGGTGGCAATATAAGACTCACACCATGGTTTTATTTATGAATTATTATTGTATTTATATTTAAACAAAAAAGGAAAGAAAAGGTTCATTATTGTTTTCTTCTACACTCTTCTTTTGACCTAACCATTCTCACCCACCTTTTAACCTTTGGTTAATTTCCTTTTGTGTTTTAACTCTAGTACAATAATGATTCAACCATGGTTTGAGATGATAGATGGAAAATATATATTGATATATTTTTCTATTTTCATGAAGAGAGATAGTTATCATCTTCTTCAAAAAGCCATCATCTTCATCAACCTCTCTCTTTTGCTCTCTAGTTCTTAGTAGTGAGCAATATACTCATCAAGATTGGATTTTGAAGTGAGAAAGAGAACCACAACACCATTCTACACAAGTCTAGCCCACTTGTTTAGGGTGTTAACTTGATTCCGTTCACTTGATCGGAGAAAGTCGCAAGCTTGGACAAAGCGGACTCCGGGTGGATCATCGGTGACGTCGAGGAGTTCAAGCGGAGTTCTTTCAAATCCCAAGTAGCCGAGGAGTCTAGTGTAGAGAGCTACAAAGGTTGTACTCTCTAAACCCTAGCATTTCTTTCATATGTCGATGTGAAAATTTTGAAACCCTAATCGATTCTAGGAACGATTCTATGTTCATTAGCTTAGCACCCTAAAGACTACTTATTTGGTTCATGTGATGCTCCCAAACCCTTCATGAGGTGCTATGCTAACCCAACATTGGTATCAGAGCCGACCTAGAACATTAGGCGACCTTTTAACGAAGTTAAAAGTCCGATCGAACCGAAAATACGACTTTTAGCATGCTCTCTGGACTTTTTTCAAAATCTGGTTATTTTAAGAATTAAAAATATGTAAAAATTACAGCAGGAAAAACTAAGAATTACGGCATAAAAATATTTCAATGATCCCTCATTACGGCCGCGGAAACGCGGCCTAAGCTTGCTTAAGCCGCGGTTCCGCGGCCGTACCCCTCTATCAATGTATAATTTTTATGTTGTAATGTCTATTTCTGCTAGTATAATTTTTAGGATATTTTTAATCTGTTTTTGGTGCTGAAAAATTCTGGAGATGTTTTTGGACTCGTCTGTTCGATCGGAATTTTGATTTCGTGCCTTTTCCGGGTAAATTAGAAAGTAGTGAAGTGTTTGAACAAGTATCATTTGCTCACTTTTCACGGGGTTTAAATACTTTGGAGATACGTGCAAGTCTTTTTGCGGTGGTCCCTCTAGAAGACAACAAACCTTAACCCGATTATGTGACCATCTTGAACTGCCCTTTGAACCTTAGGGTTTGGGGCAGTACGGCGTGCCACATGTGAGGCGTTGGCTTGACCCTTCTACGGCTGGACCGCTACTACTGTGTCACACTCCAAGTTTTTGAACTTCGCTCAAGTGTTGAGCTTTAGTGAATCTTGGGTATTTGATCGGTCGTTCGAAAACTTTAATACTGTCTGTTTATTCGGAATGTGATGCAATGTGTGGAATTCACATTATAAGACATGAAATACGAGGTATGTGATACTTCGCATTTACGATGTCTAGAGAGAGAATGTGGATTCCAGATATTGCAGTTTTACACTTTCTTTTCTGTGACCGTAAGTGTAGTATGTCGATATCGCCGGTTTCGTTGCTATACGTCAACGACAATTGGGGTATGCATACTTACTTACGTTGATGACATGTGATGTTATGTGTTGCCGGATATGTTATATTGGATCGTCGTGTTCGAATAGCCGGGGGGTTTTTATGTGAGATGAGTGTTTTTCATTTTCATTCATGTAAAAACTTGTATGTAATATTCTTTTATTGGGGCACTTCCAGGTTGCGGAAGCTGTCACCCTTTGTATATTATTTACTTTTCCGCATTAGGATAGACCCAAGGAGGGGAGCACAAGTAACCGGGTTCTGGGGTCCAGTGGGAGACCAACTCGAGGAGTCGAGTACGGGTCTCCTAACCCTAGAATTGGCAGGGTTGCTTGCCGCTCTCGTAGGGGTCTAGGGGTGTGGGATTGGCTATTCATCACGTCCGTGGAATCCGTGTTTTATACTGGCTCGTATTGAAAACACGGACGTCCTGGTATATCCAATGTTTCATATGTTTCTTCTGCTGCGATATCTGTGATGTGATCATATGATGTTCTGTGATAGATACAGTATATAGTATATATGATATATTATATAGACGTTACTTATGTTTTGCACCCGCACTAGCCCTGCCCTGCTCTGTCGTTAGTTACCTAACCTAACGGTGCACGAGGGGACATCGAGGCGAATGCGGATGGCATAAGTGTACGTCGTATTTATCTGTGATGTTTAGGTACTTATATGATGGGACTTCATTAATGTGATTAATGAAAGAAAAGAAACCAAAAATGTTGTAGAATCAAATTTTAAATAAAACAGGTAGCTACAGTTCTTGCTTTGCACAGCGATATATATGATATATCCCGCACCACATTCGACGAGGAAAGGACCGAGATCCCTTCACCAGGAGTGACTCCTTTAGCAATAACTGGCAGATGCTACACACTCGGTTTGTCTTTTGATTGCTTTTAAGAGTTTTTTGCTTTGCACAGTGATATATATGATATATCCCGCACCTCATTCGACGAGGAAAGGACCGACGATCCCTTCACCGGGAGTGACTCCTTTAGCAAAACTAGAAAAGCCTCAAAATCACTCCATTTCAAAACTTCATTTGATTCTACAACGATATCAAGTTCATTACGCAATAGGTTTTCAGAAAAACCTGACGTAGCCCTCCGTCATTTCAGATAAATCCTACTTAGTATTCGTGCTACGTTTGTTGACCTCCGTCAAGGCGTAGTGTGCGGTAGCTAACTAGTATTTATCTGCTTATGCATATGATGCAGATTGGATTAGGGTAGTCGTACGATCTTGTTGACCTCCGTCAAGGGTCGTGCGGGTGGGTTTGATTCAATCAAGAAATGACGGGTTGAACTTGACTTGCACCCTGTGGTTTGTTGACCTCCGTCAAGGTCATAGGATGCTTGGGGCAAAATATTATCGGGAATTTCAAGTGTTGAAATTTGCAATGAGATTGCATACCTTCTATGAGATAGTTGGATCCCGATACCCATTGCGAGTAAGAGTTACTCCTGGGAGAGTTTTACACATTACAATTAGCCGATCAAGTAGGTGTCTAGAAAGGTTTCAACGAGGTTACGCCTCTGGGAAAATGAGGTTTACATTAATTAGGTTCGTGCGAAAGCACGGGGGACCTCCCTCAAAGTACCGACACTGGCCTGGCTGAAAGATTGGCGAACTTGCAGTGTGTAATTAATCCCGGCTAGTCTTTCCTTTTAGGGTTTGAAGGAAGATTTGATAAAAAGCAGTGGGAGCCATCCTGATTAGATAAGATAATAACCAATCTGATCTTGCAAGAGCATACGCTAAAGTGTTTTCTTCTCTCTCTCTCCAAGTAGCGACCATGTCATGCCCTAATAAAGATAATAATATGGATGTATTGACTGAACCCGCATGTTATACTGTGCTGGGGAACGTTGGTTCCGTTCTTTCTTATAAGAGTTATAGGAATGAACAGGACATAGGGGAATACCAGGATTCCCATGCCACCCGATTGAAGAAAGTACATGTTGATGCATTTTCTTCGGGTGTGTTCGTTACAGAGAACTGTTTCTCCATTTGCTCTACGTCCTGGGTATTAGATACCGGGTCAGGATCCCATATATGTAATCAGTTACATGGGCTAAGGAAAGGTAGAGAACTTGGAGAAGGTGATAAAGACATAAGAGTTGGAAATGGTGCAATTGTTGCAGCTAAGACTGTCGGGGAATATCACCTTGTATTACCAACTGGTAAAACATTGGTTCTGAACGAATGCTATTACATGCCGAACCTGATATGCAACATTATATCGGTTTCTTTGTTGAGTAAAGAGGGATATAATTTTGTATTACAGGACAATGTTATGAACATTTTCCGTAACCAAAAGTTGGTTGGATCAGGCACGTTATGCAATGGCATTTATGTTCTAAATCAATCAACAGTTCTGAGCATAACAAACACACACAAGAGGAAGAGTTCTGAACTGAACGAATCCTTCTTATGGCATTGTAGACTGGGTCACATCAATGCGACACGACTAGCTAAGTTGCATAAGGATGGATATTTGAATCCGTTTGAATTTTCATCTTATGACACTTGCCAGTCATGTCTCAAAGGCAAGATGACCAAAACTCCGTTTACGGGACACGGAGAAAGAGTTACCGAACTCTTAGGACTGATACATAGTGATGTATGCGGTCCCATGTCTACACATGCCAGGGATGGTTCTTCGTACTTCATTACATTCACTGACGATCTCTCTAGGTTCGGGTATGTGTTCCTGATGAAACACAAATCAGAAGCTTTTGAGAAATTTAGAGAATATAAACAAGAAGTTGAGAACCAAACCGGAAAAAGTGTTAAAATCCTACGATCTGATCGAGGAGGAGAATACTTGAGCATTGAATTCCTGGACTTCCTAAAAGAGAATGGGATTCTCTCTCAGCTAACTCCTCCATATACACCACAGCACAACGGTGTATCGGAGCGGAGAAACCGCACCCTATTAGATATGGTGCGCTCTATGATGAGTGTAGCTGAGTTACCTGTTTCCTTCTGGGGATATGCACTGGAAACAGCAGCATACCTACTGAACAGGGTTCCCACCAAATCTGTGCCTACCACACCATATGAGATATGGGAAGGGAAGAGACCATATCTTAATTTTATAAAGATATGGGGTTGCCCGGCCTATGTCAAAAGACAAAAACCGGACAAACTCGAGGCAAGATCTGTTTTGTGTAAATTTGTTGGATATCCCAAACATTCACGAGGGTATATCTTCTACCACAGTGAGGAACAAAGAGTATTTGTTGCTCAACATGCCACCTTTTTAGAAAAGGAATTTCTTGCAAAAGAAATTAGTGGCTCTGAGGTAGAACTGGAAGAGGTTCCTGCTGAACAAAACACAACAGAAGATTTAGTGGAACCAGAGCATTCAGTAGCTCCCGACGAACCTCAGCCTCTCCGCCGATCTAGTAGGGTTCCTCGCCCACCTGAGAGATACTACGGTTTTCTCATGGATGGTGGGAGCGAGGATTGCATCATGGAGGATGATGACCCAACTAGCTTCGAGCAGGCCATCACGAGTGGGGACTCAGTGAAATGGCTGGATGCTATGCGGTCCGAGATGGAATCCATGTACACCAACAAAGTATGGACTTTGGAAGTTGCTCCTGAAGGGGTAAAACCTATTGGGAGCAAATGGATCTTCAAGAAAAAACTTGGTGTAGATGGGAAAGTGGAGACTTTCAAAGCTAGACTTGTTGCAAAAGGTTTTCGTCAAAGACCAGGTGTGGACTATGACGAAACCTTTTCTCCAGTGGCTATGCTTAAATCCATCCGAATCATGCTTGCCATCACTGCATATCATGACAACGAAATCTGGCAAATGGATGTTAAGACCGCCTTTCTAAATGGTGATTTAGAAGAGTGCGTGTAAATGACTCAGCCAGAGGGCTTCGTAGACAGTGGGAGCAGCGGGAAGGTGTGCAAGCTGCTTAAATCCATTTATGGATTAAAGCAAGCATCGCGGAGTTGGAACATCTGCTTTGACGTCGTTATCAAAGAGTTTGATTTCGTCAAAAAGCCAGATGAACCTTGTATCTACAAGAAGGTAGCAGAGAGTAAGGTTGTCTTCCTCGTATTGTACGTGGACGACATACTCTTGATAGGAAATGATATTCCTATGCTGCAATCGGTCAAGCTCTTCTTATCACAAAGATTCTCAATGAAAGATCTTGGTGATGCCTCCTGCATATTGGGAATCAGGATCTATAGAGATAGATCCAAACGGATATTGGGATTGTCCCAATCCAGGTACATTGACACCATACTAAAAAGGTTTAGTATGGAAGATTCCAAGCGTGGGAACTTGCCCACGATCTCTGGAGTCACTCTCTCCAAAGAGATGTCTCCCAAGACTGATTTGGAGAGAGCTCGCATGCAAGGGATACCCTATGCTTCGGCTGTAGGCTCTATCATGTATGCGATGCTATGTACCAGACCCGATGTAGCATACTCACTAAGTGTAGTGAGCAGGTATCAAGCTGATCCTGGAGAGAGTCACTGGACAGCTGTGAAGAGCATTCTCAATTACTTACGAAGGACTAAAGAGATGCTCTTGGTGTATGGTAACGGAGAACTCCAAGTGGAGTCCTTTACCGATTCGAGCTTCCAGAGTGATAAGGACGACTCTAAGTCGCAGTCGGGATTTGTCTTTACCCTTTACGGAGGGGCGGTTAGCTGTAAGAGTTCCAAGCAGGAAACCGTGGCAGACTCGACGATAGAGGCTGAATACATCGCTGCCAACGATGCTGCCAAAGAGGCTGTCTGGATCAAGAAGTTCATTACTGAACTTGGAGTGGTTCCATCCATTGAGCATCCAATACCTTTGTATTGCGATAACAATGGAGCGGTGGCTTTGGCCAAGGAACCCATGTCCCATCAGCGATCCAGGCATATTCTAAGGCGGTATCACCTGATACGGGAGATAGTTGATCGCCGGGAGATCGAGGTCAGGAGGGTTGATACGAAGAGCAACACGGCGGATCCACTCACGAAGGCCATTCCCCAGATACAGTTTGAGAGACTCTTCGGGATGCTCGGTATGCGATACTACAGCAGCTGGCCCTAGTGCAAGTGGAAGATTGTTAGTTGTATGTATGCCCTAGAGGCCAGTATAGTACATATGATGTATATTATATTGGATGGTTGGACATATATATGTAGGGTTCCTAGGCACTCTTGTGAAGGTTCATAAGGCATCAAACATGCCCGGATAAAAATTTAGACGTGCCGAACAACCCAAAGCCGGGATCTTTGCTAGATTATTAGGGTTTAACATGCAAGATGATAACTTTTATCTAAGTGTGAGGGATTACAACCTTTGTAGTCCGCTCCTTCACTTCACAAGCTCCGAGTAGAAGTCCCTTTGCCGCGATCCACGATCTCCCGGACTCATGAGAGGCTCCACGACTCGAACGATCCATGCTAGCTCGAAGTATTCCAAATCTCCGATGATCTACCTCGAAGTTGCAAAGACTCAAGCTTTCTCACTCAAAAGAGATGAACACACTAATCCCATGGGCTAGATGAGATGAGGATGAGAGAGTAGTAATTTTTCTTTCTTTTTATATCATTTTCTCATATTTATTCATCACTTAAGGATTTTCTAGCAAGCTTTTCAAGAGAGAAGAAGATGATAATGGAAAAACAATAATAAGATTAAACCTTTTGTGATGAATAGAATGAAAGCTATATGATTGATTATAAACCATGGTCAAGGATGAGTGGCTAGGATTTAGTAGAGAAATAACTAGAGTTAGGGTTTGGTTGGGTTAAGAATGAGTCATCCTAAAATATCCTAAGAATGACAAAAGAATAAAGCTTCTAGAAGGTGCATGAAGTATCCAACCTTAATCAAACCCTAACCTCATTTAATCATCCTTAAACATGTTTAACAATTAATCATATCATGTCACAATAATATATATCATATATATATTATATATTTTCAACAAAAGAAAATAATACAATTAACATATATCGCATATATATCAATGTATCATCCAGTGAGAAAATGAAATAATAAAGCGAGCCAATATTAGATAATGTAATACAATATATCATATATATTATTTTACATTAAATCATCGAATCAACACTTGATCCGACGATCCGGCTATATCGAATATTACCGACTAATATATCATGTACCGATTCATCGAATCAACACTTGATCCGATGACCCGGTTCATATCTTAATATACCGAGATAATAATACGGTATCCCATATCGCATTATTCTCGGTCCTGTACATATCACATATGTGCCTCTACTCCGTTTCGCCTGAGCCAAGAAACCTCTGTGTAGGACTCTATAGAATCGTCAATACGCCGGTAGCAGGTGATGATCATATCAAACACCCACAAGCTGCAAGCAGTCAGCTAAACGTAACAGCCACCCAGGTATTGAGCGATCAGAAGATCAACAAGCTAGCCTGTGCGTTCTCCTGTGAATCCAACCAGTAACACTCCCGTACAGTCCGGTCTGTTCGTCTGATATGTCGCATATCAATTCTATGGGTGGTATACGTCAGACCCCAGTAACCGATAAGTCGTGTCAATGTGTGGCTCATAACGGGTCGAGAAACTACTAGTAACACTTACCAGTAAATCTCTATATCAGCCCTGGCCAGGGACTTCCATTTATAGCCAATCGAACACAGCACAACATCAACTCCCTATACCGGGAGAGACGAATCCCCTCCTATCGCTCATTGCCTCCATGTGATTCGGGACTGTACCCAAAAGCCACCGTTTTGCATGCCCTCTTGGACGTGGTAAGGTGGAAATCAAAGCACAGTGGGAATCACACAAGACTCTATGACGATCTCGGGTCTACAGACTACCATGTACCAGTGTCACCGGAGAACTGCCATCTGACGTGTGGTATATCACCATCTGGGAGTTCTCGGCGAGTCCGTCCAGTGTACCCAGTCTCCACTGAGCACCCGTACACCATCTCTGATGTCTAACACCGATGGATATGGGATCATCCATCGCCCATCATATGGGTCAAGATGCGTATACGCTAGTCTACTCTGGTGTATCGATGCCCTGTCTCGATATACCCTCGACTAGGAACAGTTATAGGATGTACTCATCGACTACCGCGGCCCCACTAGTATGATCTCATCATAGTCCCAGTAGTCGAGTACAGATCCTATGTAAGTCCACGTTGCGACCCCCGGTTCTTACGGGGAGGCGGAAACGGTATAAAATCAAAATTTTAACGCAAGAGGCAACATGGACTAAGCTAGGTCGGGATCTTTACCTAAACTAAAACTAGCATACTAAGCTAAAGATATTTAGCTACTCGGATGAAGATGGTTATACCTAAACTTGAACTCCTTCTCTTCAAGCTCCGATGGTGGTTTGATGGCTCCTTCTCGTTGTCTCCGTACGCCGAAGATAGATCCACTTGAAAGCTCCAACCTTTAGCTCCTTCTTCGTTCTTTGAAGAAACTAGTTCACTTGGTTTGCTAAACCTACTGAACTAGAATGAGTAGAGATGATTTAGAATGGGATTTTATCTATGGTTCTTGATTCTCAACTCATGAGACAAGAGAACCATAGATCAAGAGAGGGAGCAAGAGGTTGAGGGTGAGAGCAAGAGGAGAGCTCAAGAACAAAAGAGAGAATGAGCAAGAAAGAATGAGGCTCTCTTTTCTCTCTCACCCTCTCATAATCCAAAGTGATCATAACTCATCATATCAAAAAAAAGTCTTATGTGATGGTTTGAAGCAACCATAAGCTTATCATGTCATGCACTCATTTTACTCAAATGAGCAAGCAAGTAAAAGTCTTTGGCATGAAATGATAACCATGGTTATCATGATGGTCAACTAGTCAAGCCTAGTCAACCGGTCAACAAGTCAACAAAAGTCAACAAGTCACCAAAGTCAACAAGTCAACAAAAGTCAACAAGTCAACAACCATATCACCATAATACTTAATTAATATAATAGTTAATCACATATCATATTCTCATTAGGGTTGAGCATAAAGTCAAAAAGTCAACGGTCAACTGTCAACAACCCTAATGAGAATCCGCTGCCTCTGCCTCCCTGTCAACTGTGCATACACACCCGCATCCGCGTTCCGAGGAACACGAATGCAAACTGGATAAATCCAATCCCATAAGGTACACTAGGATCTGGCTTAAACCAAAGCCCGCTAGTGTAAACTGTCCGGACACTGTACGTGCACAAGTGCACGGACGTGACCGAACCCTGTCGCAAAACCATGCGACCTGTCGCAATACCATGCGACCTCTACTCTTTTGCCTAAAGGCGAAAAGCTTTCTGTGTAGGACTCTAAAGACTCGACACTACGCTGGCAGTGGGTTTAACCACAGACCGCAAGCGGCACTAGCTGTGCGTAACGGTCCCCAGGTAGTGCCGACAAGAAGACCGACGAGGCGAAACCCATCTGAACTCCTACTGAGCCTGAGTGTGACATTCTCCGTACAGTCCGGTCTGTTCGTCTGATACATCGCATGGCGGGCCTAGGGGGCGGTAAACGTCAGTCCCCCAATAGCGGTACAAGTCGTGCCGGAGTGAAGCCCAATACACCCTGAGATAACACTGGAAACCTACCAGTATATCTCGTTTGCCCTGGCCAGGGACTACTCGTGTAATGGCTCTCCTAGACACAGCGCGATGTCAACCCCCAATACCGGGAGAGACGAATCCTGTCTAACCGTCACTGCCTCCAAGTGCTTCGGGACTGCACCCAACCACCACCTGTTTGCACGACTCCTTTGAGCCATGGTAGGGTAGTGATCAAAGTACAGTGGGAACACACCCGAGGCGAAGTGACAGTGTCAAGTCAGCGGACTAAGCTGTACTCATGTCACCTGGGAACTGATAACTGACGATAGGTATAATACCAACTAGTCAGTTCCCGACGAGTCCTGTCCAGTGTACCCGTAACCTAACGAGCACCCGCATACTATCTCAAGTACGACGTACTGACGGCTGTGGGACAGACCGTATCCCACACTGGGATGAGAAGCGCATGCGCTGGTCTACTCCGGAGTATCGATGCCCTGTCTCGATAGTCCTGCGACCAGGGACCTGAATAAGGATGTGCTTATAGATTACCCAGCCCCCACTAGTGTGACTGCCATCACAACGCTGGTAATCAAGCAAAGATCCTAAGGGCTCCACTAATGCGTATAAGTGATATACTGAAATAAACACAAGTACACATTGAAGTAGAAACAAACCAAGTAGCATACTACTATTTTGAGCAAGATTGTATATACAAGGTGAATATCCCAAGCATCCATTAAGTAATATACAAACCAGTATGATACAGTAATGGCCTCTAGGGCATATACACTAACAATCTCCCACTTGCACTAAGGCCATGTACTGGCGTATCGAAGACCTATCATCTCGATCAGCCGCTCGAACTGAGTCTGGGGCAAGGCCTTGGTGAATGGATCTGCAGTGTTGTCTTCTGAAGCGACTCTCCGAACCTCGATCTCCTGGCGATCCACGATCTCCCTGATCAGGTGATACCGCCTCAAGATGTGCCTGGATCTCTGATGGGACCTGGGTTCCTTCGCTAAAGCTATAGCCCCGTTGTTGTCGCAATACAGAGGTATTGGATCAACAATGGACGGAACCACCTGAAGTTCTTTCAAGAACTTCCTCATCCAGACAGCTTCTTTTGCGGCATCAGATGCAGCGATGTGTTCCGCTTCCATCGTCGAGTCTACAACGGTTTCCTGTTTGGAACTCTTCCAACACACCGCCCCTCCATTGAGGGTAAAGACAAAACCCGACATGGACTTGGAATCATCCTTGTCACTCTGGAAGCTGGAGTCAGCAAAGGCCTCGATCTGGAGGTCTTTTCCGCCATACACCAAGAACATCTCCTTAGTCCTTCTCAGGTACTTGAGAATGTTCTTTACCGCTATCCAGTGTTTCTCCCCAGGGTTAGACTGATACCGGCTTACCACACTCAGTGCATAAGCTACATCCGGTCTGGTACACAACATCGCATACATTATAGAGCCTACCGCAGAAGCGTAGGGTATAATAGACATGCGATCCCTCTCCAAATCAGTCTTGGGAGACATCTCTTTAGAGAGGGTGATCCCGTGACAAGCCGGTAGGTTACCGCGCTTGGAATCTTCCATACTGAACCTCTTCAGTATGGTGTCGATGTACCTGGACTGCGAAAGTCCTAATATCCTCTTGGATCTGTCACGGTAGATCCGGATACCCAGAATGTATGAGGCATCACCCAGGTCTTTCTTGGAGAACCTGTGTGACAAGAACCCCTTGACAGATTGTAGCATAGGAATGTCATTTCCTATTAAGAGAATGTCATCCACGTATAAAACGAGGAATACTACAGTTCTCGCTACAAATCTACTATAGATGCATGGTTCATCTGGATTTTTGATAAAGCCAAATTCTTTGACCGTCTCATCAAAGCAGATGTTCCAACTCCGCGATGCCTGCTTTAGTCCATAGATGGACTTAAGCAACTTGCACACCTTTCCGCTGCTCCCACTCTGAATGAAACCCTCTGGCTGGTCCATATAGACACACTCCTCTAAATTTCCATTTAGAAAAGCTGTCTTTACGTCCATTTGCCAGATCTCATAATCGTGGAAGGCAGCAATGGCAAGAAGGATCCGAATGGATTTCAGCATGGCTACTGGAGAAAAGGTTTCGTCGTAGTCCAAGCCAGGTCTTTGACGAAAACCCTTTGCTACCAGCCTAGCTTTATAGGTCTCAACCTGTCCATCTACACCAATCTTCCTTTTGAAGATCCACTTGCATCCTACGGGTTTTACCCCGTCTGGAGCAATGTCCAACGTCCATACCTTGTTGGTGTACATGGACTCCATTTCGGTCCGCATTGCATCCAGCCATTTCACTGAGTCAACGCTCTGAACGGCCTGCTGGAAGCTAGTAGGCTCATCATAATCTAGGATGCAATCCTCTATATCCCCGTCTATGAGAAAACCGTAGTATCTCTCGGGCGGATGAGACTGCCTACTACTCCTGCGGAGTGGCGTAGGAATGTCCTGTTCTTCCGAACCCTCTGGTTCCACTAAACCTTCAGTAATAGTCCGTGGTTCTGGAATTTCTTCCAGTTCTACTGCGCTCCCACTTATCTGGTTTTCCAAAAACTCAGTTTCCAAGAAGTAGGCATGACGAGAAACAAGAACTTTTTGTTCCTCTTCACAGTAGAAGAAATATCCTTTTGAGTTCTTTGGATACCCCACAAACTTGCACTGTACTGAGCGTGCCTCGAGCTTGTCCGCATGCTGCTTTTTGACAAAAGCCGGACATCCCCATGTCTTAATGTGCTTAAGATAGGGTCTCTTCCCACACCACATTTCATATGGTGTGGAAGGCACAGTCTTAGTCGGAACTCGGTTCAAAAGGTACGCTGCTGATTCTAGCGCATACCCCCAGAATGATCACGGTAACTCAGCATTACCCATCATGGACCGCACCATATCCAATAGGGTGCGGTTCCGTCTCTCCGATACACCGTTATGTTGCGGGGTGTATGGAGGAGTAAGCTGAGAGAGAATTCCGTTCTCTTTTAAATAGTCCAGGAACTCGGCACTTAAGTATTCTCCACCTCGATCCGATCTTAGAATCTTAATACTTTTGCCGGTCTGTTTCTCTACTTCATTCTTATACTCCTGGAATTTTCTAAAGGCCTCGGACTTATGTTTCATTAAGAAGACATAACCGTACCTTGAGAAGTCATCCGTAAAAGTAATGAAGTAAGAATGTCCGCTTCGGGCATGTGTAGACATTGGACCGCACACGTCACTGTGTACGAGTCCCAAGAGCTCGCTCGCTCTTACTCCATGTCCAGTAAACGGAGTCTTTGTCATCTTTCCCTTGAGACAGGATTGACAAGTGGCAAGCGACTGATATTCGAACGCATTCAAATACCCTTCTGTATGTAACTTCGTCAACCTTCTCTCATTGATGTGACCCAATCTACAATGCCATAAGAAAGTCTGATTTATTTCTGGAGACTTTCTTTTGTGTGTATTCTGGACATTAAAAATCTGTGGTTGGTTTAACACGTATATACCATTACTCAGAGTACCTGACCCAATCAATACTTGATTAAGGTGAATGTTTACAACATTACTTACAAACGCAAATTCATAACCTTCTTTAGAAACTAAAGATACAGAAATGATATTACAAGTTGCGTTGGGTACAAAAAAGCAATTACGCAAAACCAAAACATGTCCATCTGACATTCCCAGGTGATAGTCCCCCACGGCTTTAGCATCCATGCTAGCTCCGTTTGCAACTCTGAGGGTCATGTCACCTGCTTTCAAAACACTACGGTTTCTCAACGCTTGCAAAGAATTACAGATATGAGATCCTGATCCGGTATCCAATACCCAGGAAGTAGAGTTTATTGAAAGACAGTTTTCAATAACATACACACCTGAAGCTGAAGCTGCAACCTGCTTCAATTCCTGTGTTCTGGATCCAGGCCCTGCAATCATTCTTCCAGTGTCCTTTCTTATGACAATAGAAGCATTCTTCCTTATCCACAAGCTTTCCCGCTAACTTTGTTGCTTTGCCTTTTCCCTTCGTATCCACTTTACCAACACCGCCCCTTGGTTTGGCGGGGGCCTTCTTCTTCTTTCCCTTGGCTTTCGCCTTGGACCTAGAAGAAGATGATCCTCCTACAAACAAAGTGGATGTTTCCCTACCTTTCTGTAGGGTGCCCTCTGCGCTCCTCAGCATGTTGAGGAGCTCTGAAAGTTCAACCTCTTTTTCTTGTAGGTTGAAGTTCAGAATGAACTGGGCGTAAGTGGAAGGAAGGGACTGGAGAACTATATCCGTATAGAGTTCAGCCTCCAATGTGATCCCTAGGTCAGCGAGTTCCTCAATGTAGCCGATCATCTTTAGCACATGCTCGGCTACTGATGATCCGACGGCCATTCTTGTCGAAAATAACTTTTTCGACGCTTCGTATCTTGCGATACGTGATTGCTCTCCATACAGTTCTTTTGTATGGAGCAATATGGACTCCATGTCCATATTCTCATGCCTCCTCTGATGTTCGTTGTCCATCGAGGCAAGCAGGAGGCACTTGGCCTTCGCGCTATCAATCTCCCAAGTCTTGCGGATTTCCTTATCCGCGACACTGGAAGTTGGACCAGGGACAGGGGGAGCTTTGGTGGTAAGAAGATACCCCAGCTTGTCATAAGTGATTGCTATCGTGACATTCCTGAGCCAATCTTTGTAGTTTGGCCCTGTCAGTTTGTTTTTATCTAGGAGTAACTTAAGTCCAGTCATGTTGATTGGTCGCTGCAATTAGGAGAGAGAAGAAGAAACACTCAGCATGATGCTCTTGCAAGTTTAGAGTGGTTTTTAGTTTGTCTAAACAGGATGGCTCCCACTGTTTCTCGAATCCCTCCTCAAACCATAAAGGAAGAATTAGTCAGGATCAATCCCACCGTACAATACTTGCTTAACCGTTCAGCCAGGCCGGTGTCGGTACTTCGAGGGAGGTTTTCCAACGCTTTCGCGAAGTTCCTTAATTATAGAACCTCTTTTCCCTGGGGGCGTAGCCCCGCTAACACCTTTCTAAGCACCTACTAGGTTTATAGCATTGATCGATTAGTGAGAAATTTCCCGAGGAGTAGCATATACTCACAGTAGGATCGGGATCCAAATATCATCGCGTGACGAAACTGAAGGAATCCTACCAGAATCATCACACTCCAAATGGTATGCAAATCTAGCAAGTTTCAGTACTTATGAAACTCCCGATGTGGATTTTTGCCCCATGCTCTTATGACCTTGACTTTGGCCAACAAATCATAAGTCACATGTCAAGTTCTACCCGTCGTTGTCCAGGTTAATTTGAATCCACCCGCACATACCCTTGACTTTGGCCAACAAGGCAGTACGACTGTTCCAAACCAACGCATCTATCTATGCTGCACATGAATACCCAATAGCTACCAATCACTATGCCTTGACTTTGGCCAACAAACACAGCTTGAATACTATTGACTATTCATGTGAAACGACGGAGGGCTACGAATGGTTTTGGCAAAACCGTGAACGTAGTGAACTTGATTTAGTCGATGGAACGAGATAGCTTTTAAAAGGAGTGGCTCAAGCTCCGCATTTAAAAGTTGTTTTTGAAAAGAACCGAGTGGTTTTTCGAAAGTGTTCCAACGACTTTAACTTGGTTTATTATCTTGCATTAGTTCTTTTAATGCGTGATATTCTTGCATTAGTTCTTTTAATGCGTCCCATCATTTAATCCTACCATTGCAGAAAACAACCAAAATATGACGTACGCTTATGCCATTCGCATTCGCCACGGGGCCCCGTCATTACCCGTTAGGTTACTTAACTAACGACAGAGCGGGGGCTGGGCTAGCGCGTCTGTAAAACATAAGCAACGCCTAAATAATATCATATATAGATATACTGCAATGATAAACATTTCAGATCACAGATAAATACATTGGATATACTAGCAATCTGTAATTTGTACGAGCCTGTAACAAAAACAGATAACACGGTCGCGGTGAATAGCCAATACCCCACCCAAGACCCCTACGGGTGCGGCAAACTACCCGCCAAGTACCCGAAGCGTAGCAACCTCCCTCATCTCCATGAGTAGGCCACTCGACACTTCGGCATACTGTGCACCCCTCCATGGGTCTATCCTAGGAGCAAAAACAGTAAAAAGAAATTATACAATGACGGCTACAACCCCGACCCGGTTGTGCGGCCATACAAATAATTATTACATCAATTTACAAATTTACATGAATTGCAAGAAAAGAAAACTCTCGTCTCACAACCCCCGGCTATTCACCCGCGACAATCCAACATATTTATATACACATTTCAGCACATTACAGATCATGTATAACCCCGACCAATCGACTTATAGCGATTAGCCGACGTTCAATACATGCAAACATCACAGATATAACCATCATAGTCAAAGTGCAGTGAAGTTCGGAAAAAATACGGAATTATAGGACCCCAAAAGGAAATTTCTTTTCTGGAAAATCTGGGCACATATAATATATTTCAAAAATCCCAAAACCAACACAGACACACACTGCACGAAAAACGATGCACAGAAGACGACAAAGAGCGGCGCTTCCGCGGCGGATGCCTAGCTCGCGCGGCGGAAGGGCGGCGGTTTGGACGAATTACTGTATCGTTTTTCTTGGGTGTTCACACAAAACCCTGAGCCGAATTTACAAGTGTAAAGTTTTTCATTTTGAGCCAAAAAAATTTCAACAGAAACTCAGTTTTTGTAAAAGTTTGGTTTTTGGATTTTTCCGGTTCCGAACTTCGTTACACTTCACTACCAACCTAGTTTAAGTTTAGTTAGGCTCTGATACCACTGTAAGTCCACGTTGCGACCCCCGGTTCTTACGGGGAGGCGGAAACGGTATAAAATCAAAATTTTAACGCAAGAGGCAACATGGACTAAGCTAGGTCGGGATCTTTACCTAAACTAAAACTAGCATACTAAGCTAAAGATATTTAGCTACTCGGATGAAGATGGTTATACCTAAACTTGAACTCCTTCTCTTCAAGCTCCGATGGTGGTTCGATGGCTCCTTCTCGTTGTCTCCGTACGCCGAAGATAGATCCACTTGAAAGCTCCAACCTTTAGCTCCTTCTTCGTTCTTTGAAGAAACTAGTTCACTTGGTTTGCTAAACCTACTGAACTAGAATGAGTAGAGATGATTTAGAATGGGATTTTATCTATGGTTCTTGATTCTCAACTCATGAGACAAGAGAACCATAGATCAAGAGAGGGAGCAAGAGGTTGAGGGTGAGAGCAAGAGGAGAGCTCAAGAACAAGAGAGAGAATGAGCAAGAAAGAATGAGGCTCTCTTTTCTCTCTCACCCTCTCATAATCCAAAGTGATCATAACTCATCATATCAAAAAAAAGTCTTATGTGATGGTTTGAAGCAACCATAAGCTTATCATGTCATGCACTCATTTTACTCAAATGAGGAAGCAAGTAAAAGTCTTTGGCATGAAATGATAACCATGGTTATCATGATGGTCAACTAGTCAAGCCTAGTCAACCGGTCAACAAGTCAACAAAAGTCAACAAGTCACCAAAGTCAACAAGTCAACAAAAGTCAACAAGTCAACAACCATATCACCATAATACTTAATTAATATAATAGTTAATCACATATCATATTCTCATTAGGGTTGAGCATAAAGTCAAAAAGTCAACGGTCAACTGTCAACAACCCTAATGAGAATCCGCTACCTCTGCCTCCCTGTCAACTGTGCATACACACCCGCATCCGCGTTCCGAGGAACACGAATGCAAACTGGATAAATCCAATCCCATAAGGTACACTAGGATCTGGCTTAAACCAAAGCCCGCTAGTGTAAACTGTCCGGACACTGTACGTGCACAAGTGCACGGACGTGACCGAACCCTGTCGCAAAACCATGCGACCTGTCGCAATACCATGCGACCTCTACTCTTTTGCCTAAAGGCGAAAAGCTTTCTGTGTGGGACTCTAAAGACTCGACACTACGCTGGCAGTGGGTTTAACCACAGACCGCAAGCGGCACTAGCTGTGCGTAACGGTCCCCAGGTAGTGCCGACAAGAAGACCGACGAGGCGAAACCCATCTGAACTCCTACTGAGCCTGAGTGTGACATTCTCCGTACAGTCCGGTCTGTTCGTCTGATACATCGCATGGCGGGCCTAGGGGGCGGTAAACGTCAGTCCCCCAATAGCGGTACAAGTCGTGCCGGAGTGAAGCCCAATACACCCTGAGATAACACTGGAAACCTACCAGTATATCTCGTTTGCCCTGGCCAGGGACTACTCGTGTAATGGCTCTCCTAGACACAGCGCGATGTCAACCCCCAATACCGGGAGAGAAGAATCCTGTCTAACCGTCACTGCCTCTAAGTGCTTCGGGACTGCACCCAACCACCACCTGTTTGCACGACTCCTTTGAGCCGTGGTAGGGTAGTGATCAAAGTACAGTGGGAACACACCCGAGGCGAAGTGACAGTGTCAAGTCAGCGGACTAAGCTGTACTCATGTCACCTGGGAACTGATAACTGACGATAGGTATAATACCAACTAGTCAGTTCCCGACGAGTCCTGTCCAGTGTACCCGTAACCTAACGAGCACCCGCATACTATCTCAAGTACGACGTACTGACGGCTGTGGGACAGACCGTCTCCTACACTGGGATGAGAAGCGCATGCGCTGGTCTACTCCGGAGTATCGATGCCCTGTCTCGATAGTCCTGCGACCAGGGACCTGAATAAGGATGTGCTTATAGATTACCCAGCCCCCACTAGTGTGACTGCCATCACAACGCTGGTAATCAAGCAAAGATCCTAAGGGCTCCACTAATGCGTATAAGTGATATACTGAAATAAACACAAGTACACATTGAAGTAGAAACAAACCAAGTAGCATACTACTATTTTGATCAAGATTGTATATACAAGGTGAATATCCCAAGCATCCATTAAGTAATATACAAACCAGTATGATACAGTAATGGCCTCTAGGGCATATACACTAACATCCTAAGGGCTTTATCAACATGTGAGAGTAAAACAGTAAACCAATACAAGTCAACATGTTAAGATAAAGTGAAACCAAATAGCATACTATCATGACGAGCAAGAAAGTCATCTCTATATATAACCAAGCATCCATTATAATATACATCATATGTAGAACAATGGCCTCTAGGGCATATACATAACTAACAATCTCCCACTTGCACTAAGGCCAGCTGCTGTAGTATCTCATACCTAGCATCCCGAATAATCTCTCAAACTGTATCTGGGGAATAGCCTTCGTGAATGGATCCGCAGTGTTGTCCTTCGTATCTACTCTCCTGATCTCGATCTCCCGGCGATCAACTATCTCCCTGATCAGGTGATACCGCCTCAGAATATGTCTGGACTTTTGATTGGGATCTGGGTTCCTTGGCTAAAGCCACAGCTCCATTGTTATCGCAATACAGAGGTATTGGATGCTCAATGGATGGAACCACACCAAGTTCACAAATGAACTTCTTTATCCAGACAGCCTCTTTGGCAGCATCGTTGGCAGCGATGTATTCAGCCTCCATCGTCGAGTCTGCAACGGTATCCTGTTTGGAACTCTTCCAACATACCGCCCCTCCATTGAGGGTAAAGACAAAACCCGAATGCGACTTAGAGTCGTCCTTATCACTTTGGAAGCTGGAATCGGTAAAGGACTCCACCTGGAGTTCTCCGTTACCATACACCAAGAACATCTCCTTAGTCCTTCGTAAGTACTTGAGAATGTTCTTCACAGCTGTCCAGTGACTCTCTCCAGGATCTGCTTGATAGCGACTCACTACACTTAGTGAGTATGCTACATCGGGTCTGGTACATAGCATCGCATACATGATAGAGCCTACTGCCGAAGCATAGGGTATCCCTTGCATGCGAGCTCTCTCCAAATCAGTCTTAGGAGACATCTCTTTGGAGAGAGTGAGTCCAGAGATCGTGGGTTGGTTCCCACGCTTGGATTCTTCCATACTAAACCTCTTTAGTATGGTGTCAATGTACCTGGATTGGGACAATCCCAGTATCCGTTTAGATCTATCTCTATTGATCATGATTCCCAATATGCAGGAGGCATCACCTAGATCTTTCATTGAGAATCTCTGTGATAAGAAGAGCTTGACTGATTGCAGCATAGGAATATCATTTCCTATCAAGAGTATGTCATCCACGTACAATACGAGGAAGACAACCTTACCCTCTGCTACCTTCTTATAGATACAAGGTTCATCTATATTTTTGATGAAGTCAAACTCTTTGACTACAACATCAAAACAGATGTTCCAACTCCGCGATGCTTGCTTTAACCCATAAATGGATTTAAGCAGCTTGCACACCTTTCCGCTGCTCCCACTATCTATGAAGCCCTCTGGCTGAGTCATGTACACGCACTCTTCTAAATCACCGTTTAGAAAGGCGGTCTTAACATCCATTTGCCAGATTTCGTAGTCATGGTATGCAGCAATGGCAAGTAAGATCCAGATGGACTTAAGCATAGCCACTGGAGAAAAGGTTTCGTCATAATCCACATCTGGTCATTGACGAAATCCCTTTGCTACAAGCCTAGCTTTGAAAGTCTCAACTTTTCCATCTACACCAAATTTCTTTTTAAAAATCCACTTGCTCCCAATGGGTTTTACCCCTTCAGGAGCATTTTCCAAAATCCATACTTTATTGGTGTACATGGATTCCATCTCAGATCGCATTGCATCCAGCCATTTCACAGAGTCACTACTCATGATGGCCTGCTCGAAACTAGTGGGGTCATCATCATCCATGATGCAATCCTCGCTTCCACCATCAATGAGAAAACCGTAGTATCTCTCAGGTGGACGAGAAACCCTAGTAGATCGGCGGAGAGGCTGGGGTTCGTCGGGTACTACTGAATCCTCTGGTTCCACTAAATCATCTGTTGTAGTTTGTGTCGCTGGAACCTCTTCCAGTTCTACCTCATTGCCATCAATTTCTTTTGCAAGAAATTCCTTTTCCAAAAAGGTGGCATGTTTAGAAACAAACATCTTTTGTTCCTCAGTGTGGTAGAAGATATACCCTTGTGAGTTCTTGAGATATCCTACAAACTTACATAAGACAGATCTTGCCTCGAGTTTGTCCGGATTTTGTCTTTTGACATAGGCTGGACAACCCCATATCTTAACATACTTAAGAGATGGTCTCTTCCCTTTCCATATCTCATACGGAGTGGTAGGCACTGATTTGGTAGGAACCATATTCAATAGGTGTATGGCTGTCTCAAGCGCATACCCCCAGAAGGAAATAGGTAACTCAGCTGTACTCATCATTGAACGCACCATATCTAATAGGGTGCGATTCCTTCGTTCCGATACACCGTTGTGCTGTGGTGTATAAGGCGGAGTAAGCTGAGAGAGAATCCCATTCTCTTTTAGATAATCTTGGAACTCATTGCTCAAGTATTCTCCTCCTCGATCAGATCGAAGGATCTTAATACTTTTTCCCGTTTGGTTCTCTACTTCGTGCTTATATTCTCTGAATTTCTCAAAAGCTTCAGACTTGTGTTTCAACAGGAACACATGTCCGTATCTAGAGAGATCGTCAGTGAATGTAATGAAGTAGGAAGAACCGTTCCTGGCATGCGTAGACATGGGACCGCATACATCACTATGTATCAGTCCTAAGAGTTCAGTAACTCTTTCTCCGTGTCCACTAAACGGAGCTTTGGTCATTTTTCCTTTGAGACATGAATGGCAAGTATCATAAGATGATAATTCGAACGGATTCAAATAACCATCTTTATGTAACTTAGCCAGTCGTGTCGCATTGATATGACCAAGTCTACAATGCCACAAGTAGGATTCGTTCATATCCGAACTTTTCCTCTTGTGTGTGTTTTGTATATTCAGGACTGTATTCTGATTTAGAATGAATATGTCATTATGTAACGAGCCTGATGCAATCAACTTTTGATCTAGGAATATGTTCATAACATTATCCTGTACTACAAAATTATATCCTCCTTTACTTAATAAGGAGACTGATATAATGTTGCACATCATGTTCGGTATATAATAGCACTCATTTAGAATCAGTGTATTACGACTTGGTAATACAAGATGATATTCGCCAACTGCTTTGGCTACAATACTTGCACCATTCCCTACTTGAACGGAATGATCACCTTTTCCCAGTTCTCTACCTTTACGTAGCCCATGTAACTGTTTACATATGTGGGATCCTGATCCGGTATCTAATACCCAGGACGTAGGGTGAACTGAGAAACAGTTCTCAATAACTAACACACCCGAAGAAGATGCATCAACATGCATGTTCTTTTGGGCGGCTTGAGAATCCAGATATTCTCCTGTTTCCTGTTCAGTCTTATAACTCTTATAAGAAAGAACGGGTCCAACATTCCCTAGCTCAGTACAATAATTGGGTTCAATCAATACATCCATATTATTATCTTGATTATGGCCTGACATGGTCGCTACCTGGAGAGAGAGAGAAGAAAATACTTTAGCGTATGCTCTTGCAAGATTAGATTGGTTATTATCTTATCTAATCAGGATGTCTCCCACTGTTTTTATCAAATCTACCTTAAAACCCTAAAAGGTAAGATTAGCCGGGATTAATTACACCCTACAATTTCGTCAATCTTTCAGCCAGATCAGTTTTGGAACTTTGAGGGAGGTTCCCCGTGCTTTCGCACGGACCTAATTAATGTAAACCTCGTTTTCCCAGAGGCGTAACCCCGTTAACACTTTTCTAGACACCTACTTGATCGGCTAATTGTTTTGTGTAAAACTCTCCCAGGAGTAACTCTTACTCGCAGTGGGTATCGGGATCCAACTATCTCATAGGAGGTATGCAATCTCATTGCAAATTTCAACACTTGAAATTCCCGATAATATTTTGCCCCTAACGTTCTATGACCTTGACGAAAGCCAACAAACCATAGTCCGCTAGTCAAGTTCAACCCGAACATTTCTTGATTGAATTAAACCCAGCCGTACGTCCCTTGACGAAAGCCAACAAAGCCGCACGACTATCCTAACCCAATCTCATCATATGTAACAGATAAGTAATAATTAGCTACCGCACACTATGCCTTGACGAAAGCCAACAAACGTAGCACGAATACTAAGTATTACTTATCTGAAATGTCGGAGGGCTACGCAGGTTTTTCAGAAACCCATGAGCGTAATGAACTTGATATCGTTGTAGAATCGAGTGAAGTTTTGAAAAGGAGTGTTTTTTAGGCTTTTCTTAGTTTCGCTAAAGGGGTCACTCCCGGGGAAGGGATCGTCGGCCCTTTCCTCATCGAATAAGGTGCAGGATATATCATATATACCGCTGTGCAAAGCAAAACACTAAAAGCAATCAAAAGACAAACCGCGTTTTGTAGCATCTGCCAGTTTCGCTAAAGGGGTCACTCCCGGTGAAGGGATCGTCGGCCCTTTCCCCATCGAATAAGGTGCAGGATATATCATATATATCACTGTGCAAAGCAAAACTGTAGCTACCCTTTTTATAAAGTTTTGATTCTACAACATCTTTAGGTTTCTTTTCTTTTATTAATCTCATTAATAAAAATCCCATCAGCTTATGCTTCCTAAGCATCACAGAAGAAACGAAAGCAGTAATATTTATATATCAGCATATATATATAGTATAAGCATTCGTCTCAGGCAGTAATATGATCTCATCACAGAACATTGCAGCAGAAGAACATATATGAAATATTGGATATACTAGGACGTCCGTGTTTTCAATACGAGCCTGTATAAAACGCGGATTCCACGGTCGCGACGAATAGCCAAACCCACATCCCAAGACCCCTACGAGAGCGGAAAGTAACACTGCCAATTCTAGGGTTAGGAGACCCGGTCTCGACTCCTCGAGATGGCCTCCCACTGGACCCTAGAACCCGGTTACTTGTGCTCCCCTCCTTGGGTCTACCTAATGCGGAAAAGTAAATAATATACACTGGTGACAGCAACCGCAACCTGGAAGTGCCCCAAATAAAAGAATATTACATTACAAATGATTTTACATGAATGAAAATAAAAACCCTCATCTCACATAAAACCCCCCGGCTATTCTGAACGCGACGATCCAATATAACATATCACAGCAACACATAATATCACATATCATCAACGTAAGTAAATATGCGCATCCCAATTGTCGTTGACATATAGCAACGAAACCGGCGATATCACATATTACACTTACGGTCACAGAAAAGAAAGTGTAAAACTACAGCATTTGGAATCCACAATCACTTTAGACATCGTAAATCCGAAATATCACATACTTCGCATTTCATGCCTAACTCAATGAATTCCACATATTGTATCACATTCCAGATAAATAGACAGTATTAAACTTTCTGAACAGATAATCAAATACCCAAAATTTCCTAAACTGCTCAACACTTGAGCGGAGTTCAAATAATCCCAGAATATGTCACAGTACCGGTGATCCAGCCGTAGAAGGGTCAAGCCAACGCCTCACATGTGGCACGCCGTACTGCCCTAAACCCGAAGGTTCAAAAGGCAGTTCAAGACGGTCACATAATCGAGTTAAGGTTTGTTGTCTTCTAGAGGGTCCACCGCTTAACTTGTACAATTTTTCCGAAAGATTTAAACCCGAAGAAATTTCAACACTTGAAAGTTTGCCGTACCGGGAAACAGTGAGTTAATGATATCCTTTCAAATAGTTTAACAATTTCTAAATATCCGGAAAGAAATACGAATTTAAAATTTCCGATCGAGTCTACTATTACAAAACAAACCCCAGAATTTTCAACACCTGAAACAGATTAAAAATACCCAGAAGCATCAACAAGAACCTACGGACATTACCATAATAGCCACGTGTCACAATCCTATCAATCCGCCGCGGAACCGCCGCGTAAGCATGCTTACGCCGCGGTTCCGCCGCCGTTTGATCGAATTGGGGGCTCGGGTTTAATGGTAATTCTTAGAATTCCCTGCTAATTTTTTTACATATTTTTAATTCAGAAAAATCCCAAAATTTAAAAAATTTCCAGAGAGGGGTCCAATTTTGTCGTTTCGGGTTCGATCGGAGTTTTAACTTCGTAAACACATCGCCTAATGCTCTAGCTAGTCTCTGATACCACTGTAGGGTTCCTAGGCACTCTTGTGAAGGTTCATAAGGCATCAAACATGCCCGGATAAAAATTTAGACGTGCCGAACAACCCAAAGCCGGGATCTTTGCAAGATTATTAGGGTTTAACATGCAAGATGATAACTTTTATCTAAGTGTGAGGGATTACAACCTTTGTAGTCCGCTCCTTCACTTCACAAGCTCCGAGTAGAAGTCCCTTTGCCGCGATCCACGATCTCCCGGACTCATGAGAGGCTCCACGACTTGAACGATCCATGCTAGCTCGAAGTATTCCAAATCTCCGATGATCTACCTCGAAGTTGCAAAGACTCAAGCTTTCTCACTCAAAAGAGATGAACACACTAATCCCATGGGCTAGATGAGATGAGGATGAGAGAGTAGTAATTTTGCTTTCTTTTTATATCATTTTCTCATATTTATTCATCACTTAAGGATTTTCTAGCAAGCTTTTCAAGAGAGAAGAAGATGATAATGGAAAAACAATAATAAGATTAAACCTTTTGTGATGAATAGAATGAAAGCTATATGATTGATTATAAACCATGGTCAAGGATGAGTGGCTAGGATTTAGTAGAGAAATAACTAGAGTTAGGGTTTGGTTGGGTTAAGAATGTGTCATCCTAAAATATCCTAAGAATGACAAATGAATAAAGCTTCTAGAAGGTGCATGAAGTATCCAACCCTAATCAAACCCTAACCTCAATTAATTATCCTTAAACATGTTTAACAATTAATCATATCATGTCACAATAATATATATCATATATATATTATATATTTGCAACAAAAGAAAATAATACAATTAACATATATCGCATATATATCAATGTATCATCCAGTGAGCAAATGAAATAATAAAGCGAGCCAATATTAGATAATGTAATACAATATATCATATATATTATTTTACATTAAATCATCGAATCAACACTTGATCCGACGATCCGGCTATATCGAATATTACCGACTAATATATCATGTACCGATTTATCGAATCAACACTTGATCCGATGACCCGGTTCATATCTTAATATACCGAGATAATAATACGGTATCCCATATCGCATTATTCTCGGTCCTGCACATATCACATATGTGCCTCTACTCCGTTTCGCCTGAGCCAAGAAACCTCTGTGTAGGACTCTAAAGAATCGTCAATACGCCGGTAGCAGGTGATGATCATATCAAACACCCACAAGCTGCAAGCGGTCAGCTAAACGTAACAGCCACCCAGGTATTGAGCGATCAGAAGATCAACAAGCTAGCCTGTGCGTTCTCCTGTGAATCCAACCAGTAACACTCCCGTACAGTCCGGTCTGTTCGTCTGATATGTCGCATATCAAGTCTAGGGGTGGTATACGTCAGACCCCAGTAACCGATAAGTCGTGTCGATGTGTGGCTCATAACGGGTCGATAAACTACTAGCTACTAGTAACACTTACCAGTAAATCTCTATATCAGCCCTGGCCAGGGACTTCCAGTTATAGCCAATCGAACACAGCACAACATCAACTCCCTATACCGGGAGAGACGAATCCCCTCCTATCGCTCATTGCCTCCATGTGATTCGGGACTGTACCCAAAAGCCACCGTTTTGCACGCCCTCTTGGACGTGGTAAGGTGGAAATCAAAGCACAGTGGGAATCACACAAGACTCTATGACGATCTCGGGTCTACAGACTACCCTGTACCAGTGTCACCGGAGAACTGCCATCTGACGTGTGGTATATCACCATCTGGGAGTTCTCGGCGAGTCCGTCCAGTGTACCCAGTCTCCACTGAGCACCCGTACACCATCTCTGATGTCTAACACCGATGGATATGGCATCATCCATCGCCCATCATATGGGTCAAGATGCGTATACGCTAGTCTACTCTGGTGTATCGATGCCCTGTCTCGATATACCCTCGACTAGGAACAGTTATAGGATGTACTCATCGACTACCGCGGCCCCACTAGTATGATTGTAGGGTTCCTAGGCACCCTAATGAGGTCTCACAAGGCATCGAACATGCCAATATAAAAATTTACGGGTGCCGAGAGACCCGACTACGGATCGTTTGCTAGAAGTTTAGGCGAAAAAGCTAACTAGTTAACACTTAACTACAAGATACGGAAATACAACCTTTGTAGATCCGGTGCTCCACCTCCATAGCTCCGCAACGAAGTCCTCTCCGCTGTCCAAATCAAATCCGGGCTCTAGCGTCGGCTTCGTCGGAGAATGGGCAAGCTAGGTCGTCGATGTCCATGCCGAAGATGATCTACGTCGAGGCATCGCTAGATCAAGCTCACAACTTCACCAAGTCATAAAACTTGTGAAGTAAACACACTCTACTACTTGGCAAGAGGTAGAGGATGAAGAAATAGGAAGTGGGTAGACTTTAGTTTTGGATTTCTCACTCATTTCCATCAATCACCATTGATGGAGCTTGCTTTTTCTTCATGAAAGAAGATGAAGAAGAAGAAGAATATTGTGATAAGCATAATTGAAAAAGAAAAGAAAATGAATTCTTATCATAATGTTAACTAGAGTCAAGTGTAGAGAATGAATCATGGTTAGTGGGAATGGTTAGGGTTAAGGATGAGATAAGAATGGTTGACTTGATCAAAGTTTCATGAAGCTTCAACTAAACTCCAAATTAAGCCACCATTCTTTTCTCCTCTTTTCCAAAATGAATAAACAAATAAATAAATAAATAGATATGAAAATGTAAACCCTAATCATTTAAATAACCATGGTTCAATCTTTACACAAACACAAGCAAACATGTATCATCAAACATGATACAATCAAGTGCACAAAACTATATCGAATATACAATGTGCACACCCGAGTGAGAAAATCCATCTTAAGTAAACCGATACTAGTTGATGCAAAGTAATATGTCAAATATATAAATATGTATTAAATCATTAAATCAACACTTGATTCAATGATCCGGTTATGTCGCACACAACCGACTAGTATACAATATATCGGCTTATCGAATCAACGCTTGAATCGATAACTAGGTTATATCGCATACAATCATTCGATACATGTATCGCGAGAATAGAATACGGTATCATATACACGCATTATTCTCGGTCCCGCACATATCTCATATGCGCTCCTATTTCGTTTCGCTTGAGCCAGGAAACCTCTGTGTAGGACTCTAAAGACTCGTCAATACGCCGGCAGCAGGTGATGATCATATCAAACACCCACAAGCCGCAAGCGGTCTGCTAAACGTAACGGCCACCCGGGTATTGAGCGATCTGAAGATCGACGAGCAAGCCCGCTCACACTCCAGTGAATCCGACCAGTAACACTACCGTACAGTCCGGTCTGATAGTCTGATCTGTCGCATATCTCGCCTAGGGGTGCTAAACGTCAGACCCCAATAGCTCGATAAGTCGTGTCGATATGAGGTCTATAACTGTTCGAGAAACTACTGGTAACACTTACCAGTAAATCTCAGCAACCCTGGCCAGGGATTTCCTGTTATAGCCAATCGAACACAGCGCAACATCAACCCCCTATACCGGGAGAGACGAATCCCCTCCTATCGCTCATTGCCTCCATGTGACTCGGGACTGTACCCAAAAACCACCGTTTTGCATGCCCTCTTGGACGTGGTAAGATGGAAATCAAAGCACAGTGGGAACCACACAAGACTCTATGACGATCTCGGGTCAACAGACTACTCTGTACCAGTGTCACCAGAGAACTGCCATCTGACGTGAGGTATAATACCATCTGGGAGTTCTCGGCGAGTCCGTCCAGTGTACCCAGTCTGTACTGAGCACCCGTATATCATCTCTGATGTCAAACACCAATGGATATGGGATCATCCATCGCCCATCTGTATGGGTCGAGAAGGTATGCGCTAGTCTACACTGGTATATCGATGCCCCGTCTCGATACACCCTCGACTAGGGACTTTGAAGGATGTACTTATGGACTACCATGTCCCCACTAGTATGATCCGCATCATAGTCCAGGTAGTCAAGTACAGATCCTAAGGGCTTTACCAACATGTAACAGAGAGACAATCAATATACACGTTAAGGTAAAGATCAACCAGATAGCATACTATCATGTCGAGCAAGAAAGTCCTTCCTATATACGTCCCAGCATCCACTACAATATACATCCTATGTATAGTAATGGCCTCTAGGGCATACATATAACTAACAATGATCTCATCATAGTCCCAGTAGTCGAGTACAGATCCTAAGGGCTTTATCAACATGTGAGAGTAAAACAGTAAACCAATACAAGTCAACATGTTAAGATAAAGTGAAACCAAATAGCATACTATCATGACAAGCAAGAAAGTCATCTCTATATATAACCAAACATCCATTATAATATACATCATACGTACAACAATGGCCTCTAGGGCATATACATAACTAACAATATAGAGATGACTTTCTTGCTCGATATGATAGTATGCTATCTGGTTGCTCTTTATCTTAACATGTACACTTGTCTCTTTAAACTGTCTTATAGTTACATGTTGGTAAAGCCCTTAGGATGTGTACTTGACTACCTGGACTGTGATGTAGATCATACTAGTGGGACATGGTAGTCCATAAGTACATCCTTCAAGGTCCCTAGTCGTGGGTGTATCGAGACGGGGCATCGATATACCAGTGTAGACTAGCGTATACGCTTCTCGACCCATGAGATGGGCGATGGATGATCCCATATCCATTGGTGTTTGACATCAGAGATGGTATACGGGTGCTCAGTGGAGACTGGGTACACTGGACGGACTCGCCGAGAACTCCCAGATGGTATTATACCTCACGTCAGATGGCAGTTCTCAGGTGACACTTGTGCAGGTTAGTCTGTAGACCCGAGATCGTCATAGAGTCTTGTGTGATTCCCACTGTGCTTTGATCTCCACCTTACCACGTCCATGAGGGCGTGCAAAACGGTGGTCTTTGGGTACAGTCCCGAGTCACATGGAGGCAATGAGCGATAGGAGGGGTTTCGTCTCTCCCGGTATTGGTGGTTGATGTTGCGCTGTGCTCGATTGGCCGTAACAGGGAAGTCCCTGGCTAGGGCTGATCAGAGATCTGCTGGTAAGTGTTACCAGTAGTTTCTCGACCCGTTATGAGCCTCACATCGGCACGACTTATCGGTTATTGGGGTCTGACGTTTACCACCCCTAGACTTGATATGCGACATATCAGACGAGGAGACCGGACTGTACGGGAAGTGTCGCCGATCGGCTCGACGGGAGTTGTAGCAGGTTCGCTTGTTCTCTTCTGATCGCTCAATACCCGGGTGGCCGTTACGTTTAGCTGACCGCTTGCGGCTTGGGGGTGCTTGATATGATCATCACCCACTGCCGGCGTATTGACGAGTCTCAGAGTCCCACAATGGAGTTTGCTAGTCCAGGCGAAACGTTGTGGTGCGCGTATGCGATATGCGCATGGACCCGATTAAAATGGGAGTATAGGATACCGTATATTGATCGGGCAGCTTGCTTTTGGTAGGGGTCATATGAGATATGGCCGGATTGGTAAATCAAGTGTTGATTTATCATTTAACCATTAGTTGCTCACTAGAAATCCTTTCTTGTGTTGGATGGATGTATGAATGCATGTATGTTTTTCTTTCATTCTTGTTTCATGCACATATGGATGTGTATACATACATACATGCATACATACATTTATCATGGTTGTATATATATGAAAATGGTGGCAATATAAGACTCACACCATGGTTTTATTTATGAATTATTATTGTATTTATATTTAAACATAAAAGGAAAGAAAAGGTTAATTATTGTTTTCTTCTACACTCTTCTTTTGACCTAACCATTCTCACCCACCTTTTAACCTTTGGTTAATTTCCTTTTGTGTTTTAACTCTAGTACAATAATGATTCAACCATGGTTTGAGATGATAGATGGAAAATATATATTGATATATTTTTCTATTTTCATGAAGAGAGATAGTTATCATCTTCTTCAAAAAGCCATCATCTTCATCAACCTCTCTCTTTTGCTCTCTAGTTCTTAGTAGTGAGCAATATACTCATCAAGATTGGATTTTGAAGTGAGAAAGAGAACCACAACACCATTCTACACAAGTCTAGCCCACTTGTTTAGGGCGTTAACTTGATTCCGTTCACTTGATCGGAGAAAGTCGCAAGCTTGGACAAAGCGGACTCCGGCTGGATCATCGGTGACGTCGAGGAGTTCAAGCGGAGTTCTTTCAAACCCCAAGTAGCTGAGGAGTCTAGCGTAGAGAGCTACAAAGGTTGTACTCTCTAAACCCTAGCATTTCTTTCATATGTCGATGTGAAAATTTTGAAACCCTAATCGATTCTAGGAACGATTCTATGTTCATTAGCTTAGCACCCTAAAGACTACTTATTTGGTTCATGTGATGCTCCCAAACCCTTCATGAGGTGCTATGGTAACCCAACACCAATTCCATTGGATAAAACCATCGTATGGTTATATACGAACTCGAAGGAATTTATTCGAGGATGGTTTCAGGTTCTGGAGAAAACGAATAGGACTATTCAGTTGTTTTTTCCTTTTACCTTCTCTCAGGTTGCGAGTGTTCCTTGGATTAGGATGGTACACCTATTACGCAAATTGGATAGTCTTCTTCCAAACCATAGGCTGGTGCCGAATGGTAGGGAATGAAGAAAACCAATTAGCCTAACGATGGTGTACAGAAGGTATTAGGTAAAGAAAATAAAGGGATTAGTAAAAGGGCAAAGTAAATTGCGACTGCTATTCACGACCAAACCAAGTATTTCATTACCACTTCCACTTCACCTTTGTATTTCTCCAGAACACTACGTATCATTACGAAGATCCACAGTTTATTGGATACTCCATCGTATGGTTATATATGAACTCGAAGGAACTTGTTCCAGTTCGGGGATGGATTCTGGTTCAGGAGAAATACGAATAAGATTTATTCAGTTGTTTTTTATCTTTACCTTCTCTCGCATTGCGAGTGCTCCTAGGATTAGGACAGTACACCCATTACGGTTATTGGATATCTTCTTCCAAACCATAGGCTGGTGCCGAACGGTAGGGAAGGAAGAAAACCATTTAGCCTATGAGGGTGTGCAGAAGGTAATGACTAAAAGACATATAAAAGGATTTGGAGAGATGGCAAAGAAATATACGGTTACAGTTGTAAATCTGGATAATGGAAGAGGCATTACTAGGAATACCCGGATACCCCAACAAAACATTTCAATATTTCAGTTTCACTGTGTATTGTTAAAAGAAAACTGATTTCCCAATTAGTCCTTACTCAAGGGTATGTATTTACTAGGTATGATTCTCACATCTGTATGGTTTTACAGATGATGAGTGGGAGTAAGTTATTGGGAATTAGGTGATCATCCTCATTATATCGGAATTCGTTGTAATTGGTGATATTTAAGGAAGTAACCTGGGTTGTTTGCCGGACGACAAATATTTGGTTTTGAATATCTGCTATTATGCACCAATTTCAGATTGATATATCTGTACGTCTATTTTTATAGAGTGAGATATACCTTTTTGAAATTATGTCTATGACATTTACCTATATCAGTGGATGGTTAGGTAAGGAGCATTAAACAGCGGTGTAATTCTTCATAACCATAGTACAGTTTTCAACCTACGACACACAGGGAATGAGAAATTGGACTCAAGGGACTTATACAGAGTATTGTATGTTGTCCAGTATCCATTAGGACAGAGGGGTTGGTCCTCGTACTATATTCTGTTTACTTCTGACTTCTCTAGTTCTTAGACATGTGTTTCGTAGAAATACAAGGTCCAAGTTTTGAGAGGTTATAGGTATAAGAATAAAGTAAAGAACCAGATGTTGCAAGTATCGGGATTCTTCAAGGTGATCGAAGATGTAGATACTTGTGCATGGTATTCAGTTGATAGTAATGATTAAGAGAACTTGCTTCTCTTTCAGGTTACTCATAATTGGATGCATTCCTAAGTTGAGTAATGCTGATCGGCCTCTCTCCATTTAGTTGACATGCACTTGAGACAGCTGCATGATTTGAATCTGTTTCAATTAAATCAGTGCTTCTGTTTCTGTATTGGATATAGAACAGTTCGTATCTTGACAATGTTAAGGTACGGGGAGTTGTCCGGCTTATGCTTAAAATCAGACTCTGGATAACTCAAGGTACGTTTCTGTAATGGCTGTTTGTACCCGGGCTATGACGAGGGTTGACTTTCTACCATCTGGAAAATCAATAGTGATATTGTTCTTGACTCGCCACAGTTTTAATAAAAATGGATTTCTTCAGGAAACAGTAGTGGGAGTATGGTAGAACTGGAAGTGATTCCAGAACCGCAAACGATTACTGAAAATTTGATAAGAACCTAAGGATTCAATCTGGTTTGACATTCCATTGGCCACTCCACAGGTATGGTGGGTAGCCTCAGACACTCGAGAGGTACTTCGGTATGCTCAAAGATGGTGACAGGGAGGTTCTTGTTTACCCAGACTTGACACTACTGTTGTTCCAGGCTGTGAGACCCAGCAGGAGGATGAGTATAGCGTCGTTCTAAACTAGCTTTAGAAGTGCACGTGTATATGACTCTGCCAGAGGGTTGTCGTAGTCAGTGGGAGCAGCGGAAGCATAGTGGACAAGTGGCTTATGTCTATTTATAGACTAAAGCAGATATAGCGGAGATAGATCGTCTATTTCTGATGTGACAGTCATAGGTTTGACTTCATCAGAATAGATGATGGATCTGTTAAGAAGGTAGTAGGGTGTGATGTCCTGGTATTTGGATGACATATACAGAGTAGGAAGTGAAATTCCTATACTACGATCGGTTATACTTTGGTTGTCAAGCAAGTGGGAGATTGTTGGAGATAGTGCCCTCAGAGTCAATTATTGGATCACAGGCACGTGATTGCAATGATTGAGGGAGGACCTAAACTGGTAAGACAGTCTTGCTCGAGATGATAGTATGCTATCTGGTTTATCTTTATCATCGTGTACTGCTTTAAGTGACCTTACAGGTCACTATTGCACGTTGATAGAGCCCTTAGGATTCTTGCTTGACTGCCAGCAGTATGAGGGCGATCATATACGTGGGAGCTGGGGTCTATAAGCACATCCTTAAAAGGTCCCTAGTCGTGGGAGTTTTCGAGACAGGGCATCGATACTCCAGAGTAGACTAGTGTATACAGTCGAGATCCCGATGAGGGGCGGTGGCCGGTCTCACAAGCCACTGGTGTCAGTTGCTTCACGTAAGATGTATACAGGTGCTCATTAGGTTATGAGTACACCGGACATGACTCGCCGGGAACCTGCTAGTTGGTCTTATACCTGACGTCAGATAGCAGTTCCCTGGTGACATGTGTACAGGTTAGTTCATCGACCTGAGATCGTCATTTGTCTCGTATGAGTTCCCACTGTGCTTTGATTACTACCCTACCATTCTCAAAGGAGACGTGCAAACAGGTTTTAGTTGGGTACCGTCCCGAGACGCATGAAGGCAGTGAGCGGATCTTCAGCGGTTCGTCTCTCCCGGTATTGGGGTGAGGTCGCACTGTGTCTAAGAGAGCCATTTCACGAAGTCCTTGGCCAAGGCAGGAGATTTACTGGTAAGTATTCCAGTAGTATCTCAGGGTGTTCTGGGCTACACTCCGACACGACTTGTACCGCTTTTGGGGGTCTGACTTTTACCAACCCCCTAGGCTGTACGAATATTGTCACTGACAGGCTCAGTAGGGTGTCAGGATGAGTTCGCTCATCGACGTCCCTTTTGGTCAATACCTGGTAGCCTGTTACGTATGGCTAATACCTCTGACGTGCTTGTGGTTAAATCCACAACCAAAGTATTGACGAGTCTTTAGAGTCCCCCACAGACCTATTTCTAAAGTTTCGGGCGAAACGCTGTAGAGGCCGTATGGAGATATGGCAGGGTTCAATCAGATACGTGCGGTATTGCAAAAATCATGATCGGACGGTTAATACTAGCGGGCTTTGGTTTAAGCCAGATCCTAGTATTGTACAGTGTGGATTTTGTCTCATTGCATTTGTATTCAGTGGGAATACAAATGCGGGTATGTATATACAGTCGCGGGGTTTTCCTGTAATTTATTAAGGGATCAGTTTTTTGAAGTTGCCAGCTTGCATTCCGTTTCGGCCAGTTTTCCTTTGTTCTTTCATGGCCGGATTTTTCCGATGGAGGGGGTTATTTGCAAATGTGCAAATTATCCTTTGTGGAGGTGTTATTTGTGATTTGAGGGATTATGATAATACAAGCATCTTTTCTTTTTCATTCATCATGGTTTTGCATTAATGAGAAAGGATTTGTGATGAGAGTTGATTTGGATATTGATGTGAGGCTTGCTTTTGGTTTATGGTCACCATTTCCCTTTTCCTACACTCACCTCCCTTGTATCATTTTTTCCCTCCTCCACATTTATGGGGCCGGCCACATTTTGAGAGAGAGGGGAGAGGTTCATATTTGTGAGTGGAAAAATTCTTCATATCATTTCTATGCTTAAAAATGATAGCTCCATTTTTCTCCAAAGTTCATTCTTCACCTCCATCAAATGGCAACTTCAAACCCCATTGAGACAATGGATTCTACACTTCATCTACAGTATTCTTGGACACGTCGACTCGCCAACTTCGTGCCCGAGTTGCCTCGGTCCAGAGGTGGGAGCCCGTAAAAAAACTCGGCGATGTGGTGCCCGTTCCGACGAGGAGATGAAGACCGGAGATTCCGTAAGGAGATCGGAGTAGAGGCCGAAGACCGAAGGACACGGATCGCTCGGTATAGCTTCCTACCCATCTTTTAGTTTCCTAGCATTAGGTTAATGGCCCGATCCAGATTTATAGTGCGCGGTAGTGCCGATTTACAAGTTTTGAAAAAGATTCATTTCCGCATTTCGGCGTCGGATTGACGGCCGGGGCGCTGCCGTGCACTTACAGTTTTGAGTTTCCTTTTAAGCTTTGATCCTCACCTTTGGCGTTGTATATTATATTTCATTATGTGGTTTTGTCCGTCGATTGACGAAGAGCTAGCTCCTGCTTGGGGATGCCTTTATTCATTATATATGCATTATCAGGTTTTGTACCTGTTTGGGGTCAGATTTTACAAAGGATACTCTACAGAAATTTTTAGAAAAGACTTGTGATTTTAAAGATGCATATTTCGGCTTATGTTGCTAAACTACTTGATTTAAATTGGTTTTTCCTTCACTTTACTGCTTTACTTGGTTTTGATTTCTGAGTTTCGGCTTACTTAGATTACGTACGCCTCGAGACGTTTCGTAATTTAAGTGCCGGTCATGTTCCGTACTTTTCGGGTCGTGACACTTTAGCCCATGTAACAGATTACATATATGGGATCCTGATCCGGTATCTCATACCCAGGACGTAGAGGATACTGAAAAACAGTTCTCGGTAATGAACACACCCGAAGAAGATGCATCAGCATGCACTTTCTTCGTTTGGGCGGCACGGGAATTCTGGTAATCCCCTATTTTTTGCTCGGTCTTATAACAATTATAAGTTGGAGTAGGACCAACGTTCCCCAGTACAGTATGACAAGCAGGTTCGGTCAATACATCCATATTATTATCTTTATTAAGGTATGACATGGTCACTATCTGGAGAGAGAGAGAAGAAAACACTCAGCGTATGCTCTTGTAAAATTAGATTGGTTATTAATTTATCTAATCAGGATGGCTCCCACTGTTTTAGTAAAATCTTCCTTCAAACCCTAAAATGAAAGACTAGCCGGGATTAATTACACCTTACAAGTTCGCCAATCTTTCGGCCAGGCAAGTGTCGGTGTTTTGAGGGAGGTTCCCCGTGCTTTCCCACGGACCTAATTAGAATAAACCACACTTTCCCAGGGACATAACCCCGTTAATACCTTTCTAGACACCTACTTGATCGGCTAATCGTAATGTGTAAAACTCTCCCAGGAGTAACTCTTACTCGTAGTGGGTATCGGGATCCAACTATCTCATAGAAGGTATGCAATCTTATTGCAAATTTCAACACTTAAAATTCCTGATAATATTTTACCCCTAGCTTCCAATGACCTTGACGAAGGCCAACAAACTGTAGGCCGCTAGTCAAGTTCAACCCGTACATTTCTTGATTAAATTAAACCCACCCGCACGACCCTTGAAGAAGGCCAACAAAATCGCACGACTACCCTAATCCAATCACATCATATGCTTAAGCAGATAAGCATAAATAGCTACCGCACACTACGCCTTGACGAAGGCCAACAAACGTAGCACGAATAGTATGAAGTACTTATCTGAAATGACGGAGGGCTACGACAGGTTTTTAAGAAAACCTTTTGCGTAATGAACTTGATATCGTCGTAGAATCGAGTGATTTTGAAAAGGAGTATTTTTTAGGCTTTTACTAGTTTTGCTAAAGATTTCACTCCCGGTGAAGGGATCTCGGCTCTTTCCTTATCGAATAAGGTGCAGGATATTTCACAAATACCACTATGCAAAGCAAAAACTATAGAAACAATCAAAAGACAAACCGAGTTTGTAGCATCTGCTAGTTTCGCTAAAGAGGTCACTCCCAGTGAAGGGATCTCGGCTCTTTTCTTATCAAATAAGGTGCTGGATATTCTGTTAGTGTATATGCCCTAGAGGCCATTACTGTATCATACTAGTTTGTATATTACTTAATGGATGCTTGGGATATTCACCTTGTATATACAATCTTGCTCAAAATAGTAGTATGCTACTTGGTTTGTTTCTACTTCAATGTGTACTTGTGTTTATTTCAGTATATCACTTATACGCATTAGTGGAGCCCTTAGGATCTTTGCTTGATTACCAGCGTTGTGATGGCAGTCACACTAGTGGGGGCTGGGTAATCTATAAGCACATCCTTATTCAGGTCCCTGGTCGCAGGACTATCGAGACAGGGCATCGATACTCCGGAGTAGACCAGCGCATGCGCTTCTCATCCCAGTGTGGGAGACGGTCTGTCCCACAGCCGTCAGTACGTCGTACTTGAGATAGTATGCGGGTGCTCGTTAGGTTACGGGTACACTGGACAGGACTCGTCGGGAACTGACTAGTTGGTATTATACCTATCGTCAGTTATCAGTTCCCAGGTGACATGAGTACAGCTTAGTCCGCTGACTTGACACTGTCACTTCGCCTCGGGTGTGTTCCCACTCTACTTTGATCACTACCCTACCACGGCTCAAAGGAGTCGTGCAAACAGGTGGTAGTTGGGTGCAGTCCCGAAGCACTTGGAGGCAGTGACGGTTAGACAGGATTCGTCTCTCCCGGTATTGGGGTTTGACATCGCGCTGTGTCTAGGAGAGCCATTACACGAGTAGTCCCTGGCCAGGGCAAACGAGATATACTGGTAGGTTTCCAGTGTTATCTCAGGGTGTATTGGGCTTCACTCCGGCACGACTTGTACCGCTATTGGGGGACTGACGTTTACCGCCCCCTAGGCCCGCCATGCGATGTATCAGACGAACAGACCGGACTGTATGGAGAATGTCACACTCAGGCTCAGTAGGAGTTCAGATGGGTTTCGCCTCGTCGGTCTTCTTGTCGGCATTACCTGGGGACCGTTACGCACAGCTAGTGCCGCTTGCGGTCTGTGGTTAAACCCACTGCCAGCGTAGTGTCGAGTCTTTAGAGTCCCACACAGAAAGCTTTTCGCCTTTAGGCAAAAGAGTAGAGGTCGCATGGTATTGCGACAGGTCGTATGGTTTTGCGACAGGGTTCGGTCACATCCGTGCACTTGTGCACGTACAGTGTCCGGACAGTTTACACTAGCGGGCTTTGGTTTAAGCCAGATCCTAGTGTACCTTATGGGATTGGATTTATCCAGTTTGCATTCGTGTTCCTCGGAACGCGGATGCGGGTGTGTATGCACAGTTGACAGGGAGGCAGAGGCAGCGGATTCTCATTAGGGTTGTTGACAGTTGACCGTTGACTTTTTGACTTTATGCTCAACCCTAATGAGAATATGATATGTGATTAACTATTATATTAATTAAGTATTATGGTGATATGGTTGTTGACTTGTTGACTTTTGTTGACTTGTTGACTTTGGTGACTTGTTGACTTTTGTTGACTTGTTGACCGGTTGACTAGGCTTGACTAGTTGACCATCATGATAACCATGGTTATCATTTCATGCCAAAGACTTTTTCTTGCTTGTTCATTTGAGTAAAATGAGTGCATGACATGATAAGGTTATGGTTACTTCAACCATCACATAAGACTTTTGTTGATATGATGAGTTATCATTGCTTTAGATTATGAGAGGGTGAGAGACAAAATACTTGCTCATTCTTTCTTGCTCATTCTCTCTCTTGTTCTTGAGCTCTCCTCTTGCTCTCATCCTCAACCTCTTGCTCCCTCTCTTGATCTATGGTTCTCTTGTCTCATGAGTTGAGAATCAAGAACCATAGATAAAATCCCATTCTAAATCATCTCTACTCATTCTAGTTCACTAGGTTTAGCAAACCAAGTGAACTAGTTTCTTCAAAGAACGAAGAAGGAGCTAAAGGTTGGAGCTTTCAAGTGGATCTATCTTCGGCGTACGGAGACAACGAGAAGGAGCCATCGAACCACCATCGGAGCTTGAAGAGAAGGAGTTCAAGTTTAGGTATAACCATCTTCATCCGAGTAGCTAAATATCTTTAGCTTAGTTTGCTAGTTTTAGTTTAGGTAACGATCCCGACCATAGTTTAGTCCATGTTGCCTCTTGCGATAAAAATTCGTTTTTTATACCGTTTCCGCCTCCCCGTAAGAACCGGAGGTCGCAATATGGACTTACAGTGGTATCAGAGCCTAACTAAACTTAAACTAGCTTGGTAGTGAAGTGTAACGAAGTTCGGAACCGGAAAAATCCAAAAACCAAACTTCACAAAAACTGAGTTTCTGTTGAAATTTTTTCTGCTCAAAATGAAAAACTTTACACTTGTAAATTCGGCTCAGGGTTTTGTGTGAACACCCAAGAAAAACGATACAGTGATTCGCCTAAAGTGCCGCTCTTCCGCCGCGTGATCCTTCTTAGCCGCCGCGGAACCGCCGCGACTTGGTGTCTTCTCTGCATCGTTTTTCGTGCAGTGTGTTTGTGTGTTGGTTTTGGGATTTTTAAAATATATTATATGTGCCCAGATTGTCCAGAAAAGAAATTTCCTTTTGGGGTCCTATAATTCCGTATTTTTTCCGAACTTCACTGCACTTTGACTATGATGGTTATATCTGTGATGCTTGCATGTATTGAACGTCGGCTAATCGCTATAAGTCGATTAGTCGGGGTTATACATGATCTGTAATGTGCTGGAATGTGTATATGAATGTGTTGGACTGTCGCGGGTGAATAGCCGGGGTGGATGTGAGATGAGCTTTTGTTTTTCTTTCATTCATTGTAAATGTAAATTGATGTAATAATATTATTTGTTTGGCCGCACAACCGGGTCGGGGTTGTAGCCGTCATTGTATAATTCTTTTTACTGTTTTTGCTCCTAGGATAGACCCATGGAGGGGTGCACAAACTACCGAGTACTTGGCGGGTAGTTTGCCGCACCCGTAGGGGTCTTGGGTGGGGTATTTGGCTATTCACCGCGACCGTGTTATCCGCTTTTCGTTTCAGGCTCGAAAGGATTGCGGATTGCTAGTATATCCAATGCATTCATCTGTGATCTGTAATGTCTATCATTGCTTACTATTTAGGCGTTGCTTATGTTTTACAGACGCGCTAGCCCAGCCCCCGCTCTGTCGTTAGTTAAGTAACCTAACGGGTAATGACGGGGCCCAGTGGCGAATGCGAATGGCATAAGCGTACGTCATATTTTGGTTGTTTTCTGCAATGGTAGGGTTAAATGATGGGACGCATTAAAAGTACTAATGCAAGAATATCACGCATTAAAAGAACTAATGCAAGATAATAAACCAAGTTAAAGTCGTTGGAACACTTTCGAAAAACCACTCGGTTCTTTTCAAAATAACTTTTAAATGCGGAGCTTGAGCCACTCCTTCTAAAAGCTATCTCGTTCCATCGATTAAATCAAGTTCACTACGTTCACGGTTTCGCCAAAACCATTCGTAGCCCTCCGTCGTTTCGTATGAATATTCAATAAGTATTCAAGCTGTGTTTGTTGACCTTCGTCAAAGCATAGTGATTGGTAGCTATTGGGTATTCATATGTAGCATAGATAGATGCGTTGGTTTGGGACATTCGCATTACCTTGTTGACCTTCGTCAAGGGTACATACGGGTGGATTCAAATTAACCTGGATAATGACGGGCAGAACTTGACATGTGACTTATGATTTATTGACCTTCGTCAAGGTCATAAGAGCATGGGGCAAAAATCCACATCGGGAGTTTCATAAGTACTGAAACTTGCTAGATTTGCATACCATTTGGAGTGTGATGATTCTGGTAGGATTCCTTCAGTTTCGTCACGCGATGATATTTGGATCCTGATCCTACTGTGAGTATATACTACTCCTCGGGAAATTTCTCACTTAACGATCAATGCTATAAACCTAGTAGGTGCCTAGAAAGGTGTTAGCGGGGCTACGCCCCCAGGGAAAAGAGGTTCTCTAATTAAGGAACTTCGCGAAAGCGTTGGAAAACCTCCCTCGAAGTACCGACACCAGCCTGGCTGAACGGTTAAGCAAGTATTGTACGGTGGGATTGATCCTGACTAATTCTTCCTTTATGGTTTGAGGAGGGATTCGAGAAACAGTGGGAGCCATCCTGTTTAGACAAACTAAAAACCACTCTAAACTTGCAAGAGCATCATGCTGAGTGTTTCTTCTTCTCTCTCCTAATTGCAGCGACCAATCAACATGACTGGACTTAAGTTACTCCTAGATAAAAACAAACTGACAGGGCCAAACTACAAAGATTGGCTCAGGAATGTCACGATAGCAATCACTTATGACAAGCTGGGGTATCTTCTTACCACCAAAGCTCCCCCTGTCCCTGGTCCAACTTCCAGTGTCGCGGATAAGGAAATCAGCAAGACTTGGGAGATTGATAGCGCGAAGGCCAAGTGCCTCCTGCTTGCCTCGATGGACAACGAACATCAGAGGAGGCATGAGAATATGGACATGGAGTCCATATTGCTCCATACAAAAGAACTGTATGGAGAGCAATCACGTATCGCAAGATACGAAGCGTCGAAAAAGTTATTTTCGACAAGAATGGCCGTCGGATCATCAGTAGCCGAGCATGTGCTAAAGATGATCGGCTTCATTGAGGAGCTCGCTGACGTAGGGATCACATTGGAGAGTGAGCTATATACGGATATAGTTCTCCAGTCCCTTCCTTCCACTTACGCCCAGTTTATACTGAACTTCAACCTACAAGAAAAAGAGGTTGAACTATCAGAGCTCCTCAACATGCTGAGGAGCGCAGAGGGCACCCTACAGAAAGGTAGGGAAACATCCACTTTGTTTGTAGGAGGATCATCTTCTTCTAGGTCCAAGGCGAAAGCCAAGGGAAAGAAGAAGAAGGCCCCCGCCAAACCAAGGGGCGGTGTTGGTAAAGTGGATACGAAGGGAAAAGGCAAAGCAACAAAGATAGCGGGGAAGCTTGTGGATAAGGAAGAATGCTTCTATTGTCATAAGAAAGGACACTGGAAGAATGATTGCAGGGCCTGGAAGGCCAGAACACAGGAATTGAAGCAGGTTGCAGCTTCAGCTTCAGGTGTGTATGTTATTGAAAACTGTCTTTCAATAAACTCTACTTCCTGGGTATTGGATACCGGATCAGGATCTCATATCTGTAATTCTTTGCAGGCGTTGAGAAACCGTAGTGTTTTGAAGGCAGGTGACATGACCCTCAAAGTTGCGAACGGAGCTAGCATGGATGCTAAAGCCGTGGGGGACTATCACCTGGGAATGTCAGATGGACATGTTTTGGTTTTGCGTAATTGCTTTTTTGTACCCAACGCAACTTGTAATATCATTTCTGTATCTTTAGTTTCTAAAGAAGGTTATGAATTTGCGTTTGTAAGTAATGTTGTAAACATTCACCTTAATCAAGTTTTGATTGGGTCAGGTACATTGAGTAATGGTATATACGTGTTAAACCAACCACAGATTTTCAACGTCCAGAATACACACAAAAGAAAGTCTCTGGAAATGAATCAGACTTTCTTATGGCATTGTAGATTGGGTCACATCAATGAGAGAAGGTTGACTAAGTTACATACAGAAGGATATTTGAATGCGTTCGAATATCAATCGTATGCCACTTGTCAATCTTGTCTCAAAGGAAAGATGACAAAGACTCCGTTTACTGGACAAGGAGTAAGAGCGAGCGAGCTCTTAGGACTCGTACACAGTGACGTGTGCGGTCCAATGTCTACACATGCCCGAAGCGGACATTCTTACTTCATTACTTTTACGGATGACTTCTCAAGGTACGGTTATGTCTTCTTAATGAAACATAAGTCCGAGGCCTTTGGAAAATTCCAGGAGTATAAGAATGAAGTAGAGAAACAGACCGGCAAAAGTATTAAGATTCTAAGATCGGATCGAGGTGGAGAATACTTAAGTGCCGAATTCCTGAATTACTTAAAAGAGAATGGTATTCTCTCTCAGCTTACTCCTCCATACACTCCGCAACATAACGGTGTATCGGAGAGACGGAACCGAACCCTATTGGATATGGTTCGGTCCATGATGAGTAACGCTGAGTTACCGCGATCATTCTGGGGTTATGCACTAGAAGCAGCTGCGTATCTCTTGAACAAGGCTCCTACCAAGACTGTGCCCACCACCCCATATGAGATGTGGACTGGGAAGAAACCCTGTCTTAATTATCTTAAGGTATGGGGATGTCCAGCTTTTGTAAAAAAGCAGCATGCGGACAAGCTTGAGGCACGTTCAGTACAGTGTAAGTTTGTGGGATACCCAAGGAACTCCAGGGGGTATCTTTTCTATTCCGCTGAGGAACAAAAGGTTTTTGTTTCTCAGCATGCCCGCTTCTTGGAAACTGAGTTTTTGGAAACCCAGATAAGTGGGAACACAATAGAACTGGAAGAAATTCCAGAACCACAGACTGTTACTGAAAGCTTAGTGGAACCAGAGGGTTCAACAGAACAGGACATTCCTACGCCGCTCCGCAGGAGTAGTAGGCAGTCTCATCCGCCCGAGAGATACTGCGGTTTTCTCATAGACGGGGATAGAGAGGATTGCATCATAGATTATGATGAGCCTACTAGCTTCCAGCAGGCCGTTCAGAGCGTTGACTCAGTGAAATGGCTGGATGCAATGCGGACCGAAATGGAGTCCATGTACACCAACAAGGTATGGACGTTGGACATTGCTCCAGACAGGGTAAAACCCGTAGGATGCAAGTGGATCTTCAAAAGGAAGATTGGTGTAGATGGACAGGTTGAGACCTATAAAGCTAGGCTGGTAGCAAAGGGTTTTCGTCAAAGACCTGGCTTGGACTACGACGAAACCTTTTCTCCAGTAGCCATGCTGAAATCCATTCGGATCCTTCTTGCCATTGCTGCCTTCCACGATTATGAGATTTGGCAGATGGACGTAAAAACCGCTTTTCTAAATGGAAATTTAGAGGAGTGTGTCTATATGGATCAGCCAGAGGGTTTCATTCAGAGTGGGAGCAGCGGAAAGGTGTGCAAGTTGCTTAAGTCCATCTATGGACTAAAGCAGGCATCGCGGAGTTGGAACATCTGTTTTGATGAGACGGTCAAGGAATTTGGCTTTATCAAAAATCCAGATGAACCATGCATCTATAGTAGATTTGTAGCGAGAACTGTAGTATTCCTCGTTTTATACGTGGATGACATTCTCTTAATAGGAAATGATATTCCTATGCTACAATCTGTCAAGGGGTTCTTGTCACAAAGGTTCTCCATGAAAGACCTGGGTGATGCCTCATACATCCTGGGGATCCGGATCCATCGTGATAGATCCAAGAGGATATTGGGACTTTCTCAGTCCAGGTACATCGACACCGTACTGAAAAGATTCAGTATGGAAGATTCCAAGCGCGGTAACCTACCGGCTTGTCACGGGATCACCCTCTCTAAAGAGATGTCTCCCAAGACTGATTTGGAGAGGGATCGCATGTCTATTATACCCTACGCTTCTGCGGTAGGCTCTATAATGTATGCGATGTTGTGTACCAGACCGGATGTAGCTTATGCACTGAGTGTGGTAAGCCGGTATCAGTCAAACCCTGGGGAGAAACACTGGATAGCGGTAAAGAACATTCTCAAGTACCTGAGAAGGACTAAAGAGATGTTCTTGGTGTATGGCGGAAAAGACCTCCAGATCGAGGCCTTTGCTGACTCCAGCTTCCAGAGTGACAAGGATGATTCCAAGTCCATGTCGGGTTTTGTCTTTACCCTCAATGGAGGGGCGGTGTGTTGGAAGAGTTCCAAACAAGAAACCGTTGCAGACTCGATGATGGAAGCGGAATACATCGCTGCATCTGATGCCGCAAAAGAAGCTGTCTGGATGAGGAAGTTCTTGAAAGAACTTCAGGTGGTTCCGTCCATTGTTGATCCAATACCTCTGTATTGCGACAACAATGGGGCTATAGCTTTAGCGAAGGAACCCAGGTCCCATCAGAGATCCAGGCACATCTTGAGGCGGTATCACCTGATCAGGGAGATCGTGGATCGCCAGGAGATCGAGGTTCGGAGAGTCGCTTCAGAAGACAACACTGCAGATCCATTCACCAAGGCCTTGCCCCAGACTCAGTTCGAGCGGCTGATCGAGATGATAGGTCTTCGATACGCCAGTACATGGCCTTAGTGCAAGTGGGAGATTGTTAGTGTATATGCCCTAGAGGCCATTACTGTATCATACTGGTTTGTATATTACTTAATGGATGCTTGGGATATTCACCTTGTATATACAATCTTGCTCAAAATAGTAGTATGCTACTTGGTTTGTTTCTACTTCAATGTGTACTTGTGTTTATTTCAGTATATCACTTATACGCATTAGTGGAGCCCTTAGGATCTTTGCTTGATTACCAGCGTTGTGATGGCAGTCACACTAGTGGGGGCTGGGTAATCTATAAGCACATCCTTATTCAGGTCCCTGGTCGCAGGACTATCGAGACAGGGCATCGATACTCCGGAGTAGACCAGCGCATGCGCTTCTCATCCCAGTGTGGGATACGGTCTGTCCCACAGCCGTCAGTACGTCGTACTTGAGATAGTATGCGGGTGCTCGTTAGGTTACGGGTACACTGGACAGGACTCGTCGGGAACTGACTAGTTGGTATTATACCTATCGTCAGTTATCAGTTCCCAGGTGACATGAGTACAGCTTAGTCCGCTGACTTGACACTGTCACTTCGCCTCGGGTGTGTTCCCACTGTACTTTGATCACTACCCTACCACGGCTCAAAGGAGTCGTGCAAACAGGTGGTGGTTGGGTGCAGTCCCGAAGCACTTGGAGGCAGTGACGGTTAGACAGGATTCGTCTCTCCCGGTATTGGGGGTTGACATCGCGCTGTGTCTAGGAGAGCCATTACACGAGTAGTCCCTGGCCAGGGCAAACGAGATATACTGGTAGGTTTCCAGTGTTATCTCAGGGTGTATTGGGCTTCACTCCGGCACGACTTGTACCGCTATTGGGGGACTGACGTTTACCGCCCCCTAGGCCCGCCATGCGATGTATCAGACGAACAGACCGGACTGTACGGAGAATGTCACACTCAGGCTCAGTAGGAGTTCAGATGGGTTTCGCCTCGTCGGTCTTCTTGTCGGCACTACCTGGGGACCGTTACGCACAGCTAGTGCCGCTTGCGGTCTGTGGTTAAACCCACTGCCAGCGTAGTGTCGAGTCTTTAGAGTCCTACACAGAAAGCTTTTCGCCTTTAGGCAAAAGAGTAGAGGTCGCATGGTATTGCGACAGGGTTCGGTCACGTCCGTGCACTTGTGCACGTACAGTGTCCGGACAGTTTACACTAGCGGGCTTTGGTTTAAGCCAGATCCTAGTGTACCTTATGGGATTGGATTTATCCAGTTTGCATTCGTGTTCCTCGGAATGCGGATGCGGGTGTGTATGCACAGTTGACAGGGAGGCAGAGGCAGCGGATTCTCATTAGGGTTGTTGACAGTTGACCGTTGACTTTTTGACTTTATGCTCAACCCTAATGAGAATATGATATGTGATTAACTATTATATTAATTAAGTATTATGGTGATATGGTTGTTGACTTGTTGACTTTTGTTGACTTGTTGACTTTGGTGACTTGTTGACTTTTGTTGACTTGTTGACCGGTTGACTAGGCTTGACTAGTTGACCATCATGATAACCATGGTTATCATTTCATGCCAAAGACTTTTACTTGCTTGCTCATTTGAGTAAAATGAGTGCATGACATGATAAGCTTATGGTTGCTTCAAACCATCACATAAGACTTTTTTTTGATATGATGAGTTATGATCACTTTGGATTATGAGAGGGTGAGAGACAAAATACTTGCTCATTCTTTCTTGCTCATTCTCTCTCTTGTTCTTGAGCTCTCCTCTTGCTCTCATCCTCAACCTCTTGCTCCCTCTCTTGATCTATGGTTCTCTTGTCTCATGAGTTGAGAATCAAGAACCATAGATAAAATCCCATTCTAAATCATCTCTACTCATTCTAGTTCACTAGGTTTAGCAAACCAAGTGAACTAGTTTCTTCAAAGAACGAAGAAGGAGCTAAAGGTTGGAGCTTTCAAGTGGATCTATCTTCGGCGTACGGAGACAACGAGAAGGAGCCATCGAACCACCATCGGAGCTTGAAGAGAAGGAGTTCAAGTTTAGGTATAACCATCTTCATCCGAGTAGCTAAATATCTTTAGCTTAGTTTGCTAGTTTTAGTTTAGGTAACGATCCCGACCATAGTTTAGTCCATGTTGCCTCTTGCGATAAAAATTCGTTTTTTATACCGTTTCCGCCTCCCCGTAAGAACCGGGGGTCGCAATATGGACTTACATATTCTACAAGGAATACCGCTATGCAAAGTAAGAACTAGAGCTACCAGTTTTTTAAGACAAGTTACTACAACATCTTTTAGGTTTCTTTTCTTTTCATTAATATCATTAATGAAGTCCCATCATTTTAAGTTACCTAAATATCACAGATAAATACAACGTATGCTTATGCCATCCACATTCGCCTCGATGCCCCCTCGTGCACCGTTAGATTAGGTAACTAACGGCAGAGCGGGGCAGGGCTAGCACGGGTGTAAAACATAAATAACGTCTATATAATATATCACATATACTATATCCAGTATCTATCTCAACATATAAAGTGATCACATCACAGATAAATCGCAGCAGAACACAACATATGAAATATTTGATATACTAGGATTTCCGTGTTTTAAATTAAGCCTGTATAAAACACGGATTCCATGGTCGTGATGAATAGCAAATCCAACATCCTTAGACCCCTACGAGAGCGGCAAGCAACCCTACCAATTCTAGAGTTAGGAGACCCGGTCTCGACTCCTCGAGATGGTCTTCCACTAGACCTTAGAACCCGGTTACTTATGCTTCCCGCCTTGGGTCTATCCTAATGCGGAAAAGTAAAAAATATACAATGGTGACATCATCCTCAACCCAGAAGTGCCCCAATAAAAGAATATTAAATACAATGAATTTTACATGAATGAAAATAAAAACCCCCATCTTATATAAAACCCCCGGCTATCCAAACACGACGATCCAATATAACATATCCCAGCAACACATAACATCACATGTCATCAGCGTAAGTAAATATGCGTATCCCAATTGTCGTTGACATATAGCAACGAAACTGGTGATACACCACATATTACACTTACGGCCGCAGAAAAGAAAGTGAAAATTACAACAATTGGAATCTGCAACCACCTCAGACATCATAAACCCGAAATATCTCATATTCGGATTTCATGCCTAACCAAATGAATTCCTTAGACATCGCATGCCTAATATTTATAAACTCCGCATTTTAGTCTCGATATTGAAAACACCTTTTAATATCATGTCGGGCAATTCAATAAGATTCCCGACATCCTGATCGAATGCTCGTCGGAAACTTTAATAGACGGCTGCACCCCTCGATGCCGTCGACGAAGTGCACTAAGGCAGAACACCGCTGCCACGAGCACCCGAACGGATGCTTTTGGCGACGGGATTCTCCTATAGTCACTTGGTCGGGGCTATGGGGCGTGGCTATCTAATAAGGTTACCCGGTGAGTATCCGCGTACGCTACGTGATTGCGACGGACTTTCGATCACATCAAAATCCCGTGGCAACCGATCAAATGAGACTAAATTGCTAGATTTATAACATTCAAAATAGTTATCTCATAACTACTTTTGTGGATTCCAAATATTGTATCCCATCACATGATACCCAGACGAACGTTAAACTTTTCGATCGATTCATCAAAGTCCCACAATTCCCTGACAGCTCACCACTTGAGCACGATTCAATAATACCCAGAATATGCCACGGTACATATGCACCAGCCCTAGAAAGGCAAACCCAAGCCTCACTCATGTCGCCACGGAACGGGGGCAAACCCTAGGGTATGATCGCGGTTCCGCGATCTAAAAATTCGAGTTAAGGTTTCATTCTTCTAGAGGGTTCATAGAATAACTTGCATGTTTTTCCAAATACATTAAACTTGGAAAAATGGGTTTTTGACATTCGATCGAACTTTTAAACTTCGACTAGACAATATGTGAATAACCAAAAATATTGTTAAAACTACGAATACGAAACACTCTGATTTGCTTATAGTGTAAGATTATGTCACGACCCAAAGTTCGGCCCGTGACCGGCACATAACCACGTAACGTCTACAGGCGTAACGCGACTAAGCCGAAACTCAGAAATCAAAACCATTAAAAGTAGTCAGTGATGAAAACATTAGTTTAAAACATTTATAAAAACCTTGAGTAAAAATGTTTAAAGTTTAAGTTATTTTCATAAAATTTTGGCAGCACCTCCTTGTAAAAACTAGCCCCCAAAACGGGTACAACACATGATATAAATAAAATGACGGATAATAAGGATAAAGCATCCCCAAACGGAAGCAATCACGCCCAACGGCAGAAACATCCACCACAAGAATAATATACGACGCCGTAACGAAGAATGAGCAAAAAGAGTGAGAAACAGCATCAAGGATAAAACTGCATAATAAAGTCGGCTCACATGAGCTCGACATCCAGGATACAAAATAATATACATCTTCCTCACAACTGGTCTCTAAGTCAATACATGAAATGGTAGATGGAGAGTACTAGATACAATAGAGTGTATAAATGGAAAATAAACGGATACCACAAAAGCCCACCTATAAGCAAATGGCTCACCCGCCAACTGCAGTGGTATCCGTAGCAAAAGAAACAAGGAAGTAGCCCTGCCGCAACTACACTGAGGTGCAACCTACAAACACTGTGGCACAACGGGGATGAGTTGCCAAATCGTGAATAGTAAATAACATATTAAGCTAATCGCGAGTATGCATGTACTGCGATACTCTAACATGTAAAAACTGATAACCTCAACATGATGAACTGATATGCAATAATCGTGCATAACATGTGCAATCTGATAACATCAATATGATAATCTGGGTATGCAATAATCATGCACAGTATTCTATCAATTACTACAACTACAGGATGCAATGTATGTCAATGAATGCTGAGCATGGGATAGAATATCATTTACACGAGTCATCATCGTGGAAAAACCCGGTGTCAACCAAATACACCCTAAACCCTAAGTAACTCAGGCGCCGTCAATCTAATCGGCCCTCATATCTTGTAAATCTTATATGAATGGACTGCATAATATCGGCACTCCTAAACATCATGAAATACTCATGTCCAGCATCGACATGCAAATCCTCATATATCGGGCTCCGTCAGTCCGGATCGGCCTACGGGCTCCGTCTGCGGAATCGGCCCTCGGCCCCGGCAGTACGGGTCGGCCCATATCCATCTCTCGACTCTGGTCAGTATCCTCCGGATAACCGCCAGGTCCAACCAATCACCGGTAGGTAGTAGTCCCTCTGCCAGGCTCACCGTCTGTATAAACAGCATCCCTTTCTTGCCCCGGAGTACAATACCGGGTCCACCATGTACCCGCAATCGGCCTCATCCAGCTCCTCGAATCGTGTTCATATGTCACACGTCTCAGAACCGAGAAAACGCATGGTGGACACACTAAAATATCATATCAAGAGAAACCGGGTTTTTAAAACAGTGCATACTTTCTTAAAATAATACCACGGTTCTCAAATTCAGAAATCACATGAAAACCAAAACTCAATGCGTGAATCCATGCAATGTGTCGTATGCCGCATAACATTGTACAACAAGTAAAAAGAGAAAACCGCTCTTTTAAATGGATCCAGTTTGAAAATATCACATGCGGTCCCCGTTTTTCTAGAAATTAAAGCCAGCATCGTCTATGTATATGAAATGTGTATGTGTGAATGCACAGGATATACATACGCAAGAATGAGTGTAAAACATGTATGCACGCAAAGGAAACCGAATCATGTCTAATCATCAATGATGAGATAATCTAAACGATATATGGTTCATAGCAATTCTATAGTGCGAGTGACATGGCAATTACTAACGGTGTGTGTGTAACATACAATTAGTGCTTGTGCAGCATAAACCTTTAGTAACAGTGTGGTATCTCATAAATACTATGTCTATATACCACAAAAGAGGGGTACACTACAATGGTTCATATGCATAAACAATATATATATGAATATAATACGCGACTACAATATCCTATCAAGCCCTGACACTTAACGCTATACGGGCGATTTCCCCGTAGATGTTAAATCTACTCACCATGATCTCGTGCTAAGTGTAGCCGACTACCTACTTCCCTTTCTTTATGGCGTCCAAAGTACCTGCCTACGAACCTAGAATTTACACAAGCAACATTCATAAGGCTAAAATCTTACAAAAACGTGATAACAAGACCAAACGAGAAACTAGCGTCGGAAGCTAAACGCGTGTGTACTCGATACGCCAAAACGTGTGTATACGCGTCTGAAACTACCCTGACACGCTGCGACACACAGCAACCACCAAACCCACTCGCAAAACGTACGTGTCGCGCAAGTTTAAAAGTATTGAAAACAAGGTATTTGGTTCCAGATTTTTATACACAAAGAATTAAGAAAAGTTGCATATACCAAACACCTTAGATATGCAGCAGACTCCCCCAGCCCAAACCCAGACATCCAACTCCCCCTTCTGGCCACAATTTGTGGCCAGAATGAATTTTTCTGCGGCCTGGGGTACGAATTTGGGTCTCGTGCTCCATGTGTGCGGTCTAGGTCTAGTGAACATGCTCCAGTAAACTCAACTTTTTCTCTGAAGCACTCGGGTCAAAAGCAGATCTCAAAACAGCACTAAATCTTCACTAAAAACTAATTTAACACTAAACTTAATACATTAGGGGGTTTTAGTGTAAGCTGAGGCAAAAACTTGGATTTAACAGCACTAATAACCGAAAGTTAAGCTAATAAGGCCATAAAAACCATTACTTGACCTAATCTCCACTTAAATCACCTAATTAGCACTAATACACCACATAAACCCTAAATTAAGTTAAATAATTAAAAGTTAGCAAAGAAAAGGATTAGTGTAAGCTTTATACCACAAAAGGGTTTAGTGAAGGCTCAACTTGCTGACCTTGCCCTCAAAGGCAAGGACTTGCCTCCAAAACCAATAAGAAGTGCTTAAACATGAGGTTTAGTGAAGAGCGAAGGGATTCTTAATGGAGAAAGGGGGCTTAAATGAAGGGAAGAAGAACAAGAATGAATAGGGAGAGGGGGGGTTTACTGCTGGACAGAAAAGAGAGGGAGAGAGAGTGTGAAGTGAGGAAAAATGAGGGTTTTCTTTTTGAAAAAGAGTAGAGAGAGTGAGGGGGGTTTGAGGATAAAGCACGACATTTTCTCTCCCCTCATTTAATGCCAAGCATACTTTGTCTCCCATGCCCTCTCTCTCCTTCTCCAAGGTCAACCCAAAAGGAAACATCAAAAATTTTATTTCTTGAAACTAAAATACTTAATTTAACTTCATATTTTGTCTAATGACATGGTTAAAGCACCATGGCAACTAAGCATGGTTTAACCCCAAATTAGCCCTAGGTTAACATGCATATGTGTGTGCAAGCCCAATTAAATTCTAATAAAATATTCATTAATTTTTATAAAATATTTAAAAACCATTTTGGTAAACCTTTTTACTAAAAACCATCTTTTCGCTTAATTAACCCCTAAACGCATCCTAAGGGGTTACAATCTTCCCCACTTAAAGAAATTCGTCCCCGAACTTTAAAATATAGCTACGCGTACCTTCAAAGAGATGAGGGAATTTCTTCCGCGTCTCGCCCTCGGCCTCCCAAGTGACCTCTTCACCATTCGGGCTGCGCCAAAATACCTTCACCGATGGCAAGACCTTTGATCGAAGTTTCTTCACCTGCCGGTCCAATATCACTACTGGCTGCTCGGTGAACGAAAGATCACGCTCGAGCTAAACGGTCTGATGTTGAATCATGTGAGAAGGGTCATGAAGGTATCTGCGAAGCATCGACACATAGAATACGGGGTGAACATCCGGGAAGTCAGGTGGAAGAGTCGAACGATATGCCACTGCGCCCACACGCTCGAGGATCTCGAAGGGTCCTATAAAACTGGGACTAAGCTTCCCTTTCCGCCTAAATCTCATCACGCCCTTCATCGGAGAGACCCTCAGAAAAACATGATCACCAACTGCGAACTCGAGTCTGCGACGGCGCTGTCAGCATACAATTTCTGCCTGCTCTGAGCTGTCTTCATCCTATCTCGAATCAACTGTATCTTCTAGGTCGTCTCATGTACGATCTGCGGCCCCAAAATACTGCTCTCGTTGAGCTCTGTCCAACAGGCGGGCGATCGACATCTCCTCCCATATAGGGCCTCGAAAGGTGCCATCTGAATCGTATCTTGGAAACTATTATTGTAGGAGAACTCCATTAAGGGTAAATGATGATCCCAGCCACCACCGAAATCTAGAATACAAGCTCGAAGCATGTCCTCAAGAGTCTGAACAGTCCGCTCTGACTGGCCGTCGGTCTGCGGATGGAAGGCTGTGCTGAAACTCAAGCGGGTGCCCAAAGCCTCCTGAAGCCTCTTCCATAGTCGGCTGGTGAACTGGGTGCCTCGGTCGGACACAATACAAGTCAGGACGCCATGCAATCGTACAATCTCGTCGATGTAAATCTGGGCATACTGAGCAAATCCAAAAGTGGTCTTCACCGGCAAAAAGTGAGCCGCTTTTGTCAATCGATCCACGATAACCCAAATGGAGTCGTACCCTCGACTGGTCCAGGGTAGACCCACAATGAATTCCATAGAAATCTGCTCCTATTTCCGCTCCGGAATGGGCAATGACTGTAGCTCTCCCGCGGGCCTGTGGTGCTCGGCCTTGACTTGTTGACAAGTCAGGCATGTCGACACGAAATCTGTGACATCCCTTTTCATCCCTTCCCACCAGTAAACATCTCTCAGATCATGGTACATCTTGGTGGAACCTGGATGGACACTTTACACCGATCGATGCGCCTCCTCGAGAATCTCACGCCTCAGTCCCTCTGAATCTGGTACGCATAGTCGAGTCCCAAATCGAAGTATTCCCTGATCATCGATCACGAACTTGGAGTCTCTGCCCTGAATAATCTGCTCCCTGATCTCTGAAAGACGGTCATCACTGGGCTGCGCCTCGCGGATACGGTCAAGCAACTATGTGTAGGGTTCCTAGGCACTCCCAAGAGGTCTCACAAGGCATCAACCATGCCAAATTCAAATTTTACGGGTGCCGAGAAACCCTAATACGGATCGTTAACTAGATATCTAGGCGAAAGATGCATCTAGTAAACTACTTTACTAAGAGAACGGAAATACAACCTTTGTAGATCCGGTTCTCCACCTCCATAGCTGCATGATGAAGTCCTCTCCGCTGTCCAAATCGAACCATGACTCTTGCATCGGCTTCAAAGGAGAAAAAGCGGGCTAGGTCATCGACGACGATGCCGAAGATGATCTACGTCGAGGCATCACTAGATCAAGCTCTACCTTCACCAATCCATGAAAACTTATGAAGGAAACACCCTATACTACTTGGCAAGAGGTAGAGGATGAAGAAATAGGAAGTGGGTTCACTTAAGAATTGGATTTCTCACTCTTTTCATCAAGTTGCCATTGATGAGGCAAGCTTTTTCTTCAAGAAGAAGATGAAGAAGAAGAAGATAATATTATGATAAGTTATTAAAATGAAAAGGAAAATCAATACTTATCATAATACTAACCCTAGTTTAGTGTAGAGAATAGACCATGGTTAGATATGATGGTTAGGGTTAAGCAAGAGACAAGAATGGTGGACTAGGTCAAAGTTTCATGAAGCTTCAACTAAACTACAAATAAAGCCACCATTCTTTTCTTATCATTTCCAAAATGAATAAACAAGTAAATAAATAGATAAGTGAATAAAACAAAACCCTAACCATTATCATGTAACCATGGTTTGATCTTTACACAAAAACCCTAGCAAACATGTATCATCAAACATGATACAATCAAGTGCGCAAAAGTATATCACATATACAATGTGCACATCCGAGTGAGAATATCCATTTAAAGTGAACCAACACTAGTTAATGCAAAGTAATATATCAAATATATAATTATGCATTAAATCATTAAATCAACACTTGATACAATGATCCGGTCATGTCGCACACAACCGACTAGTATACAATATATCGATTTATCGAATCAATCCTTGATTCGATAATTGGGTTATATCGCATACAACCATTCGATACATTCATCGCGAGAATGGAATACGATATCACATACACGCATTATTCTCGGTCCCGCACATATCTCATATGCGCTCCTATCTCGTTTCGCTTGAGCCAGGAAACCTCTGTGTAGGACTCTAAAGACTCGTCAATACGCCGGCAGCAGATGATGATCATATCAAGCACCCACAAGCCGCAAGCGGTCTGCTAAACGTAACGGCCACCCGGGTATTGAGCGATCAGAAGATCGACGAGCAAGCCCGCTCACACTCCAGTGAATCCAACCAGTAACACTACCGTACAGTCCGGTCTGATCGTCTGATATGTCGCATATCTCGCCTAGGGGTGGTAAACGTCAGACCCCAATAGCTCGATAAGTCGTGTCGATATGAGGTCTATAACAATTCGAGAAACTACCGGTAACACTTACCAGTAAATCTCAACAACCCTAGCCAGGGATTTCCTGTTATAGCCAATCGAACACAGCACAACATCAACTCCCTATACCGGGAGAGACGAATCCCCTCCTATCGCTCATTGCCTCCATGTGATTCGGGACTGTACCCAAAAACCACCGTTTTGCATGCCCTCTTGGACGTGGTAAGATGGAAATCAAAGCACAGTGGGAACCACACAAGACTCTATGACGATCTCGGGTCAACAGACTACTCTGTACCAGTGTCACCAGAGAACTGCCATCTGACGTAAGGTATAATACCAACCGGGAGTTCTCAGCGAGTCCGTCCAGTGTACCCAGTCTTTACTGAGCACCCGTATATCATCTCTGATGTCAAACACCAATGGATATGGGATCATCCATCACCCATATGTATGGGTCGAGAAGGTATACGCTAGTCTACTCTGGTATATCGATGCCCCGTCTCGATATACCCACGACTAGGGACTTTGAAGGATGTACTTATGGATTACCCTGTCCCCACTAGTATGATCCGCATCATAGTCCAGGTAGTCAAGTACACATCCTAAGGGCTTTACTAAAATGTATCAGAGAGACAATCAGTATACACGTTAAAGTAAAGATCAACCAGATAGCATACTATCATGTCGAGCAAGAAAGTCCTCCCTATATATGTCCCAGCATCCACTACAATATACATCCTATGTACAGTAATGGCCTCTAGGGCATACATATAACTAACAATCTCCCACTTGCACTAGGGCCATCTGTAGCAGTAGTTGCAGTATCTCATACTCAACCATCCCATAAAAATCTCTCTCTGGGAATAGGCCTTTGTGAGTGGATCCGCTGTGTTGTCCTCTGAGTCTACTCTCCTAACCTCGATCACCCTGGAGATCAACTATCTCCATGATTAGGTGACACTGCATTAGAATATGTCTGGATCACTGATGGGACGGACGTTCCTTGGCATAAGCCACAACTCCATTGTCACACAATGGGAGGAACTAAGTTCATCTCATGAACAAATATGCATCCAGACTGCCTCTTTGGTAGCATCTGAAGTAGCGATGTATCCTGCCTTTATCGTCTAGTATGTCACGGTATCTAGCTTGGAACTCTTCCAACATACCATCCCTTTACTGAGGGTAAAGACAATGCCTGTGACTGACATTCAGTCGTCTTTATCACCCTGGAACCCTTCCAGTGATTCTCCCCAGGATCGATTGATACCATCTCACTACAACTAGTGAGAATCCTAACATCCAATTAGATCTATCTCATAGATCCAAACCCAGGATTTAGGAGGTATCACTTTGATCCTTTATGGAGAATCATTGTGATAAGCGGAGATTGACCGAGCGTAGCATAGGAAACTCCTTCCCTATCAAGAGTATGTCATCCACGTACTTTACGAGGAACATCACCATATTTCCTACTACCTTTTTGTATATACTAGGTTCATCTACCATTTTGATGATGTCAAACTCTTTGACTAACACATCAAAACAGATGTTCCAACTCCGCGATACCTTCTTTATCCTATAAAGCATCTTGAACACGTTTCCGCTGTTCCCACTGTCTACGAAGCCCTCTGCCTGTGTACTTATAGACGCTCTATTCTAAAACATCATTTAGAAAAGTTATCATGACACCCAACCACCAGATATCGTAGTCATGGTATGTAGCCGTGGCAAGTAGGATCTGGATGGACTTAAGCATAGCCACTTGAAAAGGTTTCATCATTATCCACGCCTGGTCGATGACGAAAAGCTTTAACAAGTCTAGCTTTGAAAGTCTCAACTTTTCCATCTACACCTAGTAATCTTCTCAAGATATACTTGCTCCTGTTGGGGATTTAACCCTTCAGATATAGCAACCAAAGTCCATACTTTGTTGGTGTACATGGATTCCATCTCAGATCACTAAGCATCCAGCCATTCTTACAGAGTCCCACTCCTGATGGCCAGCTCGAAACTAGTTGGGTCATCATCTCATGATGCAATCCTCACTCGCACTGTCATAGAGTAACCGAAGTATCTCTCAGGCGGGTGAGGAACCTCACTAGATCGGCGGAGAGGCTGAGGTTCGTTGGTAACTATTGAATCCTTTGGTTCTATCAAATCATCTGCTGTAGTTTGTATAGCTGGAACCTTTCCAGTTCTACATTACAGACCTTTCCTCGAGCTTGTCTGGATCTTGCTTTTCAGACATAGGCTGGACAACCCCAAATCTTAACTAACTTAAGAGATGGACTCTTCCCTTATCATATCAAATATGAAGTGGTAGGCAACTGATTTGATTTGAACCCTATTCAATAGGTATGCAGCTTCTCAAGTGCATAACTCCCAAAAAGAAAATAGGTAACTCAGTAGTACTCATCATAGAGCACACCTTATCATATAGGGTGTGATTGCTCCGCTCCGATATACCATTGTGCTATGGTGTATACGGAGGAGTAATGCTGAGAGAGAATCCCATTCTCCTTTAGAATAGTCCAGGAATTCTGTGCTCAAGTATTCTCCTCCTCGATCTCATCAAAGGACATAATACTTATACCCGTATTTTGGTTCTCTACTTCTAACTTATATTCTGTGAATATCTCAAAAGGTTCGGACTTGTGTTTCAACAGGAACATATGTCTGAATCTTGAGAGATCATCAGAGAATGTAATGAAGTACAAAGAACCGGTCTTGGTATGTGTAGACAGGGGACCTTACATACATCAACATGTATCATCCCAAGAGTTCACTAACTCTTTCTCTGTTTCTAATAAACAGAGCTAGTGTCATTATATCTTTGTGACATGACTGGCAAGTTTCACAAGATGTAGATTCAAACTGATTTAAATATGCATCTAAAATGTAACTTAAGCTAGTCGGGTCGCATTGATATGATCTAGTCTACAATACCTCAAGAAGGATTTGTTCATTTCTGAACTCTTCCTTTTGTGTGTGTTCCGTATACTAAAGAACTGTAGTTTGATTTAGAACCTCAATGCTTTTAGATAACGTGCCTGAACCGATCAACTTTTGATATAGGAAATGTTCAAAACATTATCCAACAATACAAAATTTTATCATTTCTTTACTAATAAAGAGACTGATATGATTTTGTATATCAGGTTCGGTATCTAATAACATTCATTCAGAATCAATGTATTGGTAATACAGGGTGACGGTGACCAACAGACTTGGCTGCAACACTTGCTCCTTTTTCTGCCTCATGAAACTTATCACCCGTTCTCAGTTCTTTGCCTATCTGTAGCCCATGTAACAAATTACATATCTGGGATCCTGATCTGGTATCACATACCCAGGACGTAGAGGATACAGAGAAACAGTTCTGTGTAACGAACACACCCGAAGGAGATGCATCATATGCACTTTCTTCGTTTGGGCGGCACGGGAATTCTGGTAATCCCCAATTTTCTGCTCTGTCTTATAACAATTATAAGTTGGAGCGGGACCAACGTTCCCCAGCTCAGTATAACAAGCGGGTTCGGTCAATAATCTGTATTATTATCTTGATTAAGGCATGATATGGTCGCTACCTGGAGAGAGAGAGAAGAAAACACTCAGCGTGCGCTCTAGCAAGATCAGATTAGTTATTATTTTATCTAATCAGGATGGCTCCCACTGCTTTTTATCAAATCTTCCTTCAAACCCTAAAAGGAAAGACTAGCCGGGATTAATTACACACTACAAGTTCGCCAATCTTTCAGCCAGGCCAGTGTCGGTACTTTGAGGGAGGTCCCCCGTGCTTTCGCACGAACCTAATTAATGTAAACCTCGTTTTCCCAGAGGCGTAACCCCGTTGACACCTTTCTAGACACCTACTTGATCGGCTAATTGTAATGTGTAAAACTCTTCCAGGAGTAACTCTTACTCACAGCGGGTATCGGGATCCAACTATCTCATAGAAGGTATGCAATCTCATTGCAAATTTCAACACTTGAAATTCCCGATAATATTTTGCCCCTAGCGTCCTATGACCTTGACGGAGGCCAAACTACCCATAGTCCGCTAGTCAAGTTCAACCCGTCATTTCCTGATTGAATTAAACCCACCCGCACGACCCTTGACGGAGGCCAAACAACGCCGTACGAATACCCTAATCCAATCGCATCATATGCTAGCAGATAAGCACTAGTTAGCTACCGTACACTACGCCTTGACGGAGGCCAAACTACCGCAGCACGAATACTAACTAGTACTTATCTGAAATGACGGAGGGCTACGACAGGTTTTTCTGAAAACCTATTGCGTAATGAACTTGATATCGTTGTAGAATCAAATGATTTTAAAATGGAGTGTTTTTTAGGCTTTTCTAGTTTTGCTAAAGGAGTCACTCCCGGTGAAGGGATCGTCGGCCTTTCCTCGTCGAATGAGGTGCGGGATATATCATATATATCACTGTGCAAAGAAAAAACTCTTAAAAGCAATCAAAAGACAAACCGAGTGTGTAGCATCTGCCAGTTATTGCTAAAGGAGTCACTCCCGGTGAAGGGATCTCGGTCCTTTCCTCATCGAATAAGGTGCAGGATATATCACATATACCGCTGTGCAAAGCAAGAACTGTAGCTACCCTTTTTGTTTTTGAAATTCGATTCTACAACATCATAGGTTTCTTTCATTTCATTAATCACATTAATGAAGTCCCATCATCAAAGTACCTAAACATCACAGATAAATACGACGTACACTTATGCCATCCGCATTCGCCTCGATGTCCCCTCATGCACCGTTAGGTTAGGTGACTAACGGCAGAGCGGGACAGGGCTAGCGCGGGTGTAAAACATAAGTAACGCCTATATAATATATCATATATACTATATACTGTATCTATCACAGAACATCACATGATCACATCACAGATATCGCAGCAGAAGAATCATATGAAATATTGGATATACTAGGACGTCCGTGTTTTCAATATGAGCCAGTATAAAACACGGATTCCACGGTCGCGATGAATAGCCAAACCCACACCCCTAGACCCCTAAGAGAGCGGCAAGCAACCCTACCAATTCTAGAGTTAGGAGACCCGGACTCGACTCCTCGAGTTGGTCTCCCACTGGACTCCAGAACCCGGTTACTTGTGCTCCCCTCCTTGGGTCTATCCTAGTGCGGAAAAGTAAATAATATACAAAAGGTGACATCTTCCGCAACCTGGAAGTGCCCCAATAAAAGAATATTACATACAAGTTTTTACATGAATGAAAATGAAAAACACTCATCTCACATAAAAAACCCCGGCTATTCAAACACGACGATCCAATATAACATATCCAGCAACACATAACATCACATGTCAACAACGTAAGTAAATATGCGCATCCCAATTGTCGTTGACATATAGCAACTAAACCGGCGATATCACATATTACACTTACGGTCACAGAAAAGAAAGTGTAAAACTACAACAGTTGGAATCCGCAATCTGCATAGACATCGCATGCCTTATCAAATGAATTCCTTAGACATCACATGCCTAACAATTATAAACCCCGCATTCTAGTCTCATTATCGAAAACTCTTTTCAATATCAAGTCGGGGAATTCAACAGGATTCCCGACATCCTGATCGAATGCTCATCGCAAACTTCAATAGACGGCTGCACCCCCGATACCGTCGACGAAGTGTACCAAGGCGGAACACCGCTGCCGCGAGCACCCAAACGGATGCTTTCGGCGACGGAGTTCTCCTACAGTCACTTGGTCGGGGCTATGGAGTGAGGCTGTCTATTAAGTTTACCCGGCGAGTATCCGCGTACGCTACGTGATTGCGACGGACTTTTGATCACATCAAAATTCCGTGGCAACCGATCAAGTGAGACTAAAGTGCTATGTTTATAACATTCATTCAGTTATCTCATAACTTTTTGTGAATTCCAATTATTGTATCACATTCCGGATAAATAGAAAATGTTAAACTTTCCGATCGAACAAGCGAACACCCAAGTTTTCCCGAAACAGCTCATCACATGAAATAAGTCTAAAAACATTCAGTTCGTGCCTCAGTACCAACGGTCCAGCCGTAGAAGGGTCAAGCCAACGCCTCACATGTGGCACGCCGTACTGCCCCAAACCCGAAGGTTCAAAGGGCAGTTCAAGACGGTCACATAATCGAGTTAAGGTTTATTGTCTTCTAGAGGGACCATCGCGTTACTTGCACTACTTAGAACGTCGTTAAACTACGGAAAAATCCAACACTTGGAAATTTCCCGACAGGGGAAAAATTGGGTATTTATATCCGGTCGAACTTTTTAACATATTCTAAAATTTATCTGGAAAGCCACATAGACAAAATTTGATAATCCGATCGAAACACCGAATCCCCAAAACAACCCCAGAAAATTCAACTCTTGAATAAATATTAAAAATTCCCAGAAAATCCAGCATATAAAAATAGGAGTTACTGTGCAAAAAGGGAAGGATGACGTCATCAACTTGCCGCGGAACCGCCGCAGAAGGCAGGCTTCTGCCGCGGTTCCGCCGCGGTTTGTACTGTTCATGAGCCAAATTTTGCACCGTAATTCTTATAATTCCCTGCTGAATTTTTTAAGAATTTTTAATGTGGAAAAATCCCAGTTTTTAGAAAAAGTCCAGAGAGCATGTAAAACTTAGGGTTTCGGGTTCGATCGGGTTTCAAACATCGTCTAGACTTCGCCTAAGGCTCTAGCTAGGCTATGATACCACTGTAGGGTTCCTAGACACTCCCAAGAGGTCTCACAAGGCATCAACCATGCTAATTTCAAATTTTACGGGTGCCGAGAAACCCTAATACGGATCGTTAACTAGATATCTAGGAGAAAGATGCATCTAGTAAACTACTTTACTAAGAGAACGGAAATACAACCTTTGTAGATCCGGTTCTTCACTTCCATAGATGCATGATGAAGTCCTCTCCGCTGTCCAAATCGAACCATGACTCTTGCATCGGCTTCAACGGAGAAAAAGCGGGCTAGGTCATCGACGACGATGCCGAAGATGATCTACGTCGAGGCATCACTAGATCAAGCTCCACCTTCACCAAGCCATGAAAACTTGAGAAGGAAATACCCTATACTACTTGGCAAGAGGTAGAGGATGAAGAAATAGGAAGTGGGTTCACTTTAGAATTGGATTTCTCACTCTTTTCATCAAGTTGCCATTGATGAGGCAAGCTTTTTCTTCAAGAAGAAGATGAAGAAGAAGAAGATAATATTATGATAAGTTATTAAAATGAAAAGGAAAATCAATACTTATCATAATACTAACCCTAGTTTAGTGTAGAGAATAGACCATGGTTAGATATGATGGTTAGGGTTAAGAAAGAGACAAGAATGGTGGACTAGGTCAAAGTTTCATGAAGCTTCAACTAAACTACAAATAAAGCCACCATTCTTTTCTTATCATTTCCAAAATGAACAAACAAGTAAATAAATAGATAAGTGAATAAAACAAAACCCTAACCATTATCATGTAACCATGGTTTGATCTTTATACAAAAACCCTAGCAAACATGTATCATCAAACATGATACAATCAAGTGCACAAAAGTATATCACATATACAATGTGCGCATCCGAGTGAGAATATCCATTTAAAGTGAACCAACACTAGGTAATGCAAAGTAATATATCAAATATATAATTATGCATTAAATCATTAAATCAACACTTGATACAATGATCCGGTCATGTCGCACACAACCGACTAGTATACAATGTATCGATTTATCGAATCAATCCTTGATTCGATAACTGGGTTATATCGCATACAACCATTCGATACATTCATCGTGAGAATGGAATACGGTATCACATACACACATTATTCTCGGTCCCGCACATATCTCATATGCGCTCCTATCTCGTTTCGCTTGAGCCAGGAAACCTCTGTGTAGGACTCTAAAGACTCGTCAATACGCCGGCAGCAGATGATGATCATATCAAGCATCCACAAGCCGCAAGCGGTCTGCTAAACGTAACGGCCACCCAGATATTGAGCGATCAGAAGATCGACGAGCAAGCCCGCTCACACTCCAGTGAATCCAACCAGTAACACTACCGTACAGTCCGGTCTGATCGTCTGATATGTCGCATATCTCGCCTAGGGGTGGTAAACGTCAGACCCCAATAGCTCGATAAGTCGTGTCGATATGAGGTCTATAACAATTCGAGAAACTACCGGTAACATTTACCAGTAAATCTCAGCAACCCTGGCCAGGGATTTCCTGTTATAGCCAATCGAACACAGCACAACATCAACTCCCTATACCGGGAGAGACGAATCCCCTCCTATCGCTCATTGCCTCCATGTGATTCGGGATTGTACCCAAAAACCACCGTTTTGCACTTCCTCTTGTACGTGGTAAGATGGAAATCAAAGCACAGTGGGAACCACACAAGGCTCTATGACGATCTCGGGTCAACAGACTACTCTGTACCAGTGTCACCAGAGAACTGCCATCTGACGTAAGGTATAATACCAACTGGGAGTTCTCGGCGAGTCCGTCCAGTGTACCCAGTCTTCACTGAGCACCCGTATATCATCTCTGATGTCAAACACCAATGGATATGGGATCATCCATCGCCCATCTGTATGGGTCGAGAAGGTATACGCTAGTCTACTCTGGTATATCGATGCCCCGTCTCGATATACCCACGACTAGGGACTTTGAAGGATGTACTTATGGACTACCCTGTCCCCACTGGTATGATCCGCATCATAGTCCAGGTAGTCAAGTACACATCCTAAGGGCTTTACTAACATGTATCAGAGAGACAATCAGTATACACGTTAAAGTAAAGATCAACCAGATAGCATACTATCATGTCGAGCAAGAAAGTCCTCCCTATATATGTCCCAGCATCCACTACAATATACATCCTATGTACAGTAATGGCCTCTAGGGCATACATATAACTAACACTATGGACGTGCACGAATATGTGCAAGCTGTCCCCCGGTCGGAGTAAACTCGAATTGCACTCGGCTGTCGCAAAGAATCTGCCAATCTACTGACGACTGCCTCTGCGCTACACTCAAACAAGATAGACTACCTCCAGGCCTCCGACTCAAAGCATCCGCCACAACATTTGCCTTGCTCGGATGATAAAGGATCTCGCAATCGTAGTCCTTCACTAGCTCCATCCAACGGCGCTGTCTCAGATTCAAGTCTCGCTGCTGAAATATATACTTCAAGCTCTTGTGGTCCGTGAATATTTGGCACGCCTCGCCGTATAGGTAATGTCTCCAGATCTTGAGTGCAAATATCACTGCAGCCATCTCCAAATCGTGAGTGTGGTAGTTCTGTTCGTTTTTCTTCAGCTGCCGAGAAGCATAAGCGATAACCCTGTCACGCTGCATCAATACGCACCCTAGTCCTACTCGAGATGCGTCACAATAAACCACAAATCCGCCCGATCCCGAAGGCAATGATAACACCGGCGTCGTAGTCAAACGAGTTTGCAACTACTGGAAGCTATGCTCGCACGCCTCCGTCCAATCGAAAGGAACTCCCTTTCGGTTCAACCCAGTCAGCGGTGCAGTGATACGGGAGAAGTCCTGAACAAATCGTTGGTAGTAGCCGGCCAGTCCTAGGAAGCTGCGGACCTTCGTAACTGATGCTGGTCTGGGCCAATGCTGAACGGCCTCGATCTTCTTCGGGTCCACACATATTCCATCTCTCGTCACCACGTGACCCAAGAAGTCTACACCGTCGAGCCAGAATGCGCACTTGGAGAATTTAGCGAACAACTGATGCTCTCTCAAGGTCTGCAACGTAATACGCAAGTGCTGCTCGTGCTCCTCTCGGCTCCGGGAGTACACTAAGATATCGTCGATGAATACGATGATGAACTGATCAAGATACGGCCTGAACACGCGGTTCATCAATTCCATAAACGCTGCTGGGGCATTGGTGAGTCCAAATGACATCTCCAAAAACTCATAGTGGTCGTAACGTGTGCGAAAAGCCGTCCTCGGAATATCCTCCTGCCGGACTCGCAACTGATGGTAGCCTGATCGCAAGTCAATCTTTGAAAAGTATTCTGCACCCTGAAGCTGGTCGAACAAGTCATCGATACATGGTAAAGGATATCTGTTTCGTACGCTAACCCTGTTCAGCTGGCGGTAATCAATACACAAGCGCATACTGCCGTCCTTCTTCTTGACGAACAGGACAGGAGCACCCCAAGGAGACACACTAGGTCGAATAAGCCCTTTATCCAGCAAATCTTGCAACTGACCCTTCAACTCTCTAAGCTCCGCCGGGGCCATTCGATAAGGCGGTATGGAAATAGACCCCGTTCTGTGAATCAAGTCAATGCAGAAAACAATATCGCGCTCAGGCGGTAGCTCAGGCAGTTCGTCAGGGAAAATATCAGGGAACTCACTAACAATCGGGATCTGGTCCAAAGGAACCTCTGCAGCTCTATTATCGCAAACGTAGGCTAAAAATCCCTAAAAAGTTGTCTAGCGCGAAGTGATGAAATCAAACTGTGAGGGGCAGCACCACGGTCCCCCTGCACAACAAAAACCGACTCGCCGGGAAAACAAAACCTAACTGTCTTCTCGCGGCAGTCCACAGACGCATAGCACGTGGCTAACCAGTCCATGTAAGTCCATGCTACCTCTCCCGGTACTTTCGGACAAGCGGAATATGATAAAAAACGATTTTCTTAGAGGTGGTAACATGGACTTAAAACCCGGATCTTTGTTAAACATCTAACTAACAACCTAACTACGAGTTGCTAACTACTCGGTTAGGGGGTTATGCCTTTCTTTTTCTCGAACTCCTTCGTCTTCAAGCTTCGATGGTCGTCCGAATCGGCTTCTCCCCGTCGTCTCCTTGCGCCGAAAATAGATCCACCTGAAAGCTTCAACCTATGGCTCCTTCTTCGAACTTTGAAGAAACTAGTTCACTCGGTTTGCTAAACCTTGTGAACTAGAGTGAGTCGAGAAGAGTTTGTATGGGATTTTATCTATGGTTATTGGTTCTCAACTCATGAGACAAGTGAACCATAGAGTCAAGAGAGGGAGAGCAAGAGGAGGAGATGAGAGCTCAAAAACAAGAGAGAGAATGGTCAAGAAAGAATGAGCCTCTCTTTTGTCTTTCATCCTCTCATAATCCAAAATAATGATAACATATCATATCAATCAAGTGTTATGTGATGGTTTAAGCAACCATAGCCATATCATTTCATGCACTCATTTTGCACAAAAGAGCAAGCAAGCAAAAGTCTTTGCCATGAAATGATAGCTATGGTTATCATGATGGTCAACTAGTCAAGCCTAGTCAACCGGTCGACAAAGTCAACAAGTCAACAAAGTCAACCCCTCAACAACCATGTCACCATAATACTCAATTAATATAATTGTTAATCACATATCACATTCTCATTAGGGTTGAGCAAAAAGTCAATAGTCAACTGTCAACGGTCAACAACCCTAATGAGAATACTCTGCCTCTGTCTCTCCGTCAACTGTGCATACACACCCGCACCCGCGTTCCGAGGAACACGAATGCCTACTGGATAAATCCAATCCCAAAAAGTACACTAGGATCTGGCTTAAACCAAAGCCCGCTAGTGTAAATTGTCCGGACACTGTACGTGCATAAGTGCACGGATGTGACCGAACCCTATCGCAAAAACATGCGACCTGTCGCAAAACCATGCGACCTCTACTCTTTTGCCTAAAGGCGAATAGCTTTCTGTGTGGGACTCTAAAGACTCGACACTACGCTGGCAGTGGGTTTAACCACAGACCGCAAGCGGCACTAGCTGTGCGTAACGGTCCCCAGGTAGATGCCGACAAGAAGACTGACGAGGGGAAACCCATCTGAACTCCTACTGAGCCTGAATATGACATTCTCCGTACAGTCCGGTCTGTTCGTCTGATACATCGCATGGTGGGCCTAGGGGGCGGTAAACGTCAGTCCCCCAAAAGCGGTACAAGTCGTGTCGGAGTGAAGCCCAAAACACCCTGAGATAACACTGGAAGCCTACCAGTATATCTTGTTTGCCCTGGCCAGGGACTACTCGTGTAATGGCTCTCCTAGATACAGCGCGATGTCAACCCCCAATACCGGGAGAGACGAATCCTGTCTAACCGTCACTGCCTCCAAGTGCTTCGGGACTGCACCCAACTACCACCTGTTTGCACGACTTCTTTAAGCCGTGGTAGGGTAGTAATCAAAGTGCAGTGGGAACACACTCGAGGCGAAGTGACAGTGTCAAGTCAGCGGACTAAGCTGTACTCATGTCACCTGGGAACTGATAACTGACGATAGGCATAATACCAACTAGTCAGTTCCCGACGAGTCCTGTCCAGTATACTCGTAACCCAACGAGCACCCGCATACTATCTCAAGTACGACGTACCGACGGCTGTGGGACAGACCGTCTCCCACACTGGGATGAGAAGCGCATGCGCTAGTCTACTCCGGAGTTTCGATGCCCTGTCTCGATAGTCCTGCGACCAGAGACCTGCATAAGGATGTGCTTATAGATTACCCAGCCCCACTAGTGTGACTGCCATCACATCGCTGGTAATCAAGCAAAGATCCTAAGGGCTCTACTAATGTGTATAGGCGATATACTAAAATAAACACATGTACACATTGAAGTAGAAACAAACCAAGTAGCATACTACTATTTTGAGCAAGATTGTATATACAAGGTGAATATCCCAAGCTTCCATTAAGTAATATACAAACTAGTATGATACAGTAATGGCCTCTAGGGCATATACACTAACAATCTCCCACTTGCACTAAGGCCATGTACTGGCGTATCGAAGACCTATCATCTCGATCAGCCGCTCGAACTGAGTCTGGGGCAAGGCCTTGGTGAATGGATCTGCAGTGTTTTCTTCTGAAGCAACCCTTCGAACCTCGATCTCCTTGCGATCCACGATCTCTCTGATCAGGTGATACCGCCTCAAGATGTGTCTGGATCTCTGATGGGACCTGGGTTCCTTCGCTAAAGCTATAGCTCCGTTGTTGTCGCAATACAGAGGTATTGGATCAACAATGGACGGAACCACCTGAAGTTCTTTCAAGAACTTCCTCATCCAGACATCTTCTTTTGCAGCATCAGATGCAACGATGTATTCCGCTTCCATCGTCGAGTCTGCAACGGTTTCCTGTTTGGAACTCTTCCAACACACCGCCCCTCCATTGAGGGTAAAGACAAAACCCGACATGGACTTGGAATCATCCTTATCACTCTGGAAGCTGGAGTCAGCAAAGGCCTCGATCTGGAGGTCTTTTCCGCCATACACCAAGAACATCTCCTTGGTCCTTCTCAGGTACTTGAGAATGTTCTTTACTGCTATCCAGTGTTTCTCCCCAGGGTTTGACTGATACCGGCTTACTACACTCAGTGCATAAGCTACATCCGGTCTGGTACACAACATCGCATACATTATAGAGCCTACCGCAGAAGCGTAGGGTATAACAGACATGCGATCCCTCTCCAAATCAGTCTTGGGAGACATCTCTTTAGAGAGGGTGATCCCGTGACAAGCCGGTAGGTTACCGCGCTTGGAATCTTCCATACTGAATCTTTTCAGTATGGTGTCGATGTACCTGGACTGTGAAAGTCCTAATATCCTCTTGGATCTATCACGATGGATCCGGATCCCCAGGATGTATGAGGCATCACCCAGGTCTTTCATGGAGAACCTGTGCGACAAGAACCCCTTGACAGATTGTAGCATAGGAATGTCATTTCCTATTAAGAGAATGTCATCCACGTATAAAACGAGGAATACTACAGTTCTCGCTACAAATCTACTATAGATGCATGGTTCATCTGGATTTTTGATAAAGCCAAATTCCTTGACCGTCTCATCAAAACAGATGTTCCAACTCCGCGATGCCTGCTTTAGTCCATAGATGGACTTAAGCAACTTGCACAACTTTCCGCTGCTCCCACTCTGAATGAAACCCTCTGGCTGGTCCATATAGACACACTCCTCTAAATTTCCATTTAGAAAAGCTGTCTGTACGTCCATCTGCCAAATCTCATAATCGTGGAAGGCAGCAATGGCAAGAAGGATCCGAATGGATTTCAGCATAGCCACTGGAGAAAAGGTTTCGTCATAGTCCAAACCAGGTCTTTGACAAAAACCCTTTGCTACAAGTCTAGCTTTATAGGTCTCAACCTGTCCATCTACACCAATCTTCCTTTTGAAGATCCACTTGCATCCTACGGGTTTTACCCCGTCTGGAGCAATGTCCAACGTCCATACTTTGTTGGTGTACATGGACTCCATTTCGGTCCGCATTGCATCCAGCCATTTTACCGAGTCAACGCTCTGAACGGTCTGCTGGAAACTAGTAGGCTCATCATAATCTATGATGCAATCCTCTCGATCCCCGTCTATGAGAAAACCGTAGTATCTCTCGGGCGGATGAGACTGCCTACTACTCCTGCGGAGCGGCGTAGGAATGTCCTGTTCTTCCGAACCCTCTGGTTCTACTAAGCTTTCAGTAATAGTCTGTGGTTCTGGAATTTCTTCCAGTTCTACTGCGCTCCCACTTATTTCCTTCTCCAAGAACTGGTGTTCTAGAAAGTGGGCATTACGAGAAACAAGGACTTTTTGTTCCTCTGCGTAGTAGAAAAGATACCCCCTGGTGTTCTTTGGGTATCCCACAAACTTGCACAGTACTGAGCGTGCCTCGAGTTTGTCCGCATGCTGCTTTTTGACAAAAGCTGGACATCCCCAGATCTTCAGATATTGAAGATAGGGTTTCTTCCCACTCCATAACTCATATGGTGTGGTAGGCACAGTCTTAGTAGGAACTCGGTTCAAAAGGTATGCGGCTGATTCTAGCGCATATCCCCAGAATGATCGCGGTAACTCAGCGTTACTCATCATGGACCGTACCATATCCAATAGGGTGCGGTTCCGTCTCTCCGATACACCGTTATGTTGCGGAGTGTATGGAGGAGTAAGCTGAGAGAGAATTCCATTCTCTTTTAAATAGTCCAGGAACTCGGCACTCAAGTATTCACCACCTCGATCCGATCTTAGAATCTTGATACTTTTGCCGGTTTGTTTTTCTACTTCATTCGTATATTCCTGGAACTTTCCAAAGGCTTCGGATTTATGTTTCATTAAGAAGACATGTCCGAACCTTGAAAAATCATCCGTAAAAGTAATGAAGTAAGAAAAACCGCTTCGCGCATGTGTAGACATTGGACCGCACACGTCACTGTGTACGAGTCCCAAGAGCTCGCTCGCTCTTACTCCGTGTCCAGTGAATGGAGACTTTGTCATCTTTCCTTTGAGACAGGATTGACAAGTGGCATACGATTGATATTCGACGGATTCAAATATCCTTCTGTATGTAACTTCATCAACCTTCTCTCATTGATGTGACCCAGTCTACAATGCCATAAGAAAGCCTGATTGATTTCTGGAGACTTTCTTTTGTGTGTATTCTGGACATTGAAAATCTGTGGTTGGTTTAATACGTATATACCATTGCTCAATGTACCTGACCCAATCAGAACTTGATTAAGGTGAATGTTTACAACATTGCTTACAAACGCAAATTCATAACCTTCTTTAGAAACTAAAGATACAGAAATGATATTACAAGTTGCGTTGGGTACAAAAAAGCAATTACGCAAAACCAAAACATGTCCATCTGACATTCCCAGGTGATAGTCCCCCACGGCTTTAGCATCCATGCTAGCTCCGTTCGCAACTCTGAGGGTCATGTCACCTGCCTTCAAAACCCTACGGTTTCTCAACGCCTGCAAAGAATTACAGATATGAGATCCTGATCCGGTATCCAATACCCAGGAAGTAGAGTTTATTGAAAGACAGTTTTCAATAACATACACACCTGAAGCTGAAGCTGCAACCTGCTTCAATTCCTGTGTTCTAGCTTTCCAAGCCCTGCAATCATTCTTCTAGTGACCTTTCTTATGACAATAGAAGCATTCTTCCTTATCCACAAGCTTCCCCGCTTTCTTTGCTGCTTTTGCTTTTCCCTTCGTATCCACTTTACTAACACCGCCCTTGGTTTGGCGGGGGCTTTCTTCTTCTTTCCCTTGGCTTTCGCCTTGGACCTAGAAGAAGATGATCCTCCTACAAACAAAGTGGATGTTTCCCTACCTTTCTGTAGGGTACCCTCTGCGCTCCTCAGCATGTTGAGGAGCTCTGAAAGTTCAACTTCTTTTTCTTGCAAGTTGAAGTTCAGTATAAACTGGGCGTAAGTGGAAGGAAGGGACTGGAGAACTAAGTCCGTATAGAGCTCACTCTCCAATGTGGTCCCTAGGTCCGCGAGCTCCTCAATGTAGCCGATCATCTTAAGCACGTGTTCTGCTACTGATGATCCGACGGCCATCCTTGCCGAAAATAACTTTTTCGACGCTTCGTATCTTGCGATACGAGATTGCTCTCCAAACAGTTCTTTTGTATGAAGAAATATGGATTCCAAGTCCATATTCTCGTGCCTCCTCTGATGTTCATTGTCCATAGAGGCAAGCACGATGCACTTGGCCTTCGCGCTATCAATCTCCCAAGTCTTACGGATTTCCTTATCCGCAACGCTGGAAGTGGGACCAGGGACAGAGGGAGCTTTGGTGGTAAGAAGATACCCCAGCTTGTCGTAAGTGATTGCCATTTTGACATTCCTGAGCTAATCTTTGTAGTTTGGCCCTATCAGTATGTTTTTATCTAGAAGTAACTTAAGTCCAGTCATGTCGATTGGTCGCTGCAATTAGGAGAGAGAGAAGAAACACTCAACATGATGCTCTTGCAAGTTTAGAATGGTTTTTAGTTTGTCTAAACAGGATGGCTCCCACTGTTTCTTGAATCCCTCCTCAAACCAAAAAGGAAGAATTAGTCAGGATCAATCTCACCGTACAATACTTGCTTAACCGTTCAGCCAGGCCAGTGTCGGTACTTCGAGGGAGGTTTTCCAACGCTTTCGCGAAGTTCCTTAATTAAATAACCTCTTTTCCCTGGGGGCGTAGCCCCGCTAACACCTTTCTAGATACCTACTAGGTTTATAGCATTGATCGTTTAGTAAGAAATTTCCCGAGGAGTAGCATATACTCACAGTAGGATCGGGATCCAAATATCATCGCGTGACGAAACTGAAGGAATCCTACCAGAATCATCACACTCCAAATGGTATGCAACACTAGCAAGTTTCAGTTCTTTTGAAACTCCCGATGTGGATTTTTGCCCCATGCTCTTATGACCTTGGCGTGAGGTCAAAATGTCATAAGTCACATGTCAAGTTCTTCCCATCATTATCCAGGTTAATTTGAATCCACACGTACCTACCCTTGACGTAGGCCAAAATGGTAGTACGGCTATCCCAAACCAACGCATTCTATCTATGCAACAGATAAATATCCGGCAGCTACCAATCACTATGCCTTGGCGTGAGGTCAAAATACATAGCTTGAATACTACCGAATATTTAACTGAAATGATGGAGGGCTACGAATAGTTTAGGCAAAACCGTGAACGTAGTGAACTTGATATAATCGATGGAACGAGATAGCTTTTAAAAGGAGTGGCTCAAGCTCCGCATTTAAAAGTTAGTTTTGAAAAGAACCGAGTGGTTTTCCGAAAGTGTTCCAACGATTTTAACTTGGTTTATTTTCTTGCATTAGTTCTTTTAATGCGTGATATTCTTGCATTAGTTCTTTTAATGCGTCCCATCATTTAATCCTACCATTGCAGAAAACAACCAAAATATGACGTACGCTTATGCCATTCGCATTCGCCACTGGGCCCTGTCATTACCCGTTAGGTTACTTAACTAACGACAGAGCGGGGGCTGGGCTAGCGCGGCTGTAAAACATAAGCAACGCCTAAATAATATCATATATAGATATATTGCAATGATAGCCATTTCAGATCACAGATGAATACATTGGATATATTAGGAATCCGCAATTCGTACGAGCCTGTAACGAAAAGCAGATTACACGGTCGCGGTGAATAGCCAATACCCCACCCAAGACCCCTACGGGTGCGGCAAACTACCCGCCAAGTACCCGAAGCGAAGCAACCTCCCTCAACCCCGTGAGTAGGCCACTCGGCACTTCGGCATACCCTGGTAGTTTGTGCACCCCCTCCATGGGTCTATCCTAGGAGCAAAAACAGTAAAAAGAAATTATACAATGACGGCTACAACCCCGACCCGGTTGTGCGGCCATACAAATAATAATTACATCAATTTACAAATTTACATGAATTGAAAGAAAAGAAAACTCTCGACTCACAACCCCCGGCTATTCACCCGCGACAATCCAACATATTCATATACACATTCCAATGACATTACAGATCACAGATTTGTATAACCCCTACTATATAGCGATTAGTAGACGTTCAATACAAATATCACATTACAGAAAAACCCGTCAGCTTAAGTCTTTTAGAAGTTCGATCAAAAATACGGATTTTCAGGACCCCAAAAATAAAATTTTCGTTCTGGAAAATCTGGGCAGAAAATACATATTCCAAAAATCCCAAAATACCCTTATGAACAAACTGCAAAAGAGAAACCCCATGACCGAGTCAACTCGGCCGCGGTTCCGCGGCGGGAGCAAGCTCCCGCCGCGGAACCGCGGCTCTTTGATCGAATTAGAGGGTCGAATTTTTGCAGTTTCTTCAGAAAACCCTGAGTCGATTTTTGAAGCATGATTTATTACTTTTACAGAACTTTAAAAATCGACAGCAACTTTGAATTTCGGGTGTATTTCGCGACTTTTTCTCCGATCAAATTTCTAATTACTTTGCTAACATGTTAGATAGGGTTTAACCTGGCTCTGATACCACTGTAAGTCCATGCTACCTCTCCCGGTACTTTCGGGCAAGCGGAATTTGATAAAAAACGATTTTCTTAGAGGTGGTAACATGGACTTAAAACCCGGATCTTTGTTAAACATCTAACTAACAACCTAACTACGAGTTGCTAACTACTCGGTTAGAGGGTTATACCTTTCTTTTTCTCGAACTCCTTCGTCTTCAAGCTTCGATGGTCGTCCGAATCGGCTTCTCCCCGTCGTCTCCTTGCGCCGAAGATAGATCCACCTGAAAGCTTCAACCTTTGGCTCCTTCTTCGAACTTTGAAGAAACTAGTTCACTCGGTTTGCTAAACCTTGTGAACTAGAGTGAGTAGAGAAGAGTTTGTATAGGATTTTATCTATGGTTCTTGGTTCTCAACTCATGAGACAAGTGAACCATAGAGTCAAGAGAGGGAGAGCAAGAGGAGGAGATGAGAGCTCAAAAACAAGAGAGAGAATGGTCAAGAAAGAATGAGCCTCTCTTTTGTCTTTCATCCTCTCATAATCCAAAACAATGATAGCATATCATATCAATCAAGTGTTATGTGATGGTTTAAGCAACCATAGCCATATCATTTCATGCACTCATTTTGCACAAAAGAGCAAGCAAGCAAAAGTCTTTGCCATGAAATGATAGCTATGGTTATCATGATGGTCAACAAGTCAAGCCTAGTCAACCGGTCAACAAAGTCAACAAGTCAACAAAGTCAACAATTCAACAAAGTCAACCCCTCAACAACCATTTCACCATAATACTCAATTAATATAATTGTTAATCACATATCACATTCTCATTAGGGTTGAGCAAAAAGTCAATAGTCAACTGTCAACGGTCAACAACCCTAATGAGAATACTCTGCCTCTCCGTCAACTGTGCATACACACCCGCACCCGCGTTCCGAGAAACACGAATGCCTACTGGATAAATCCAATCCCAAAAAGTACACTAGGATCTGGCTTAAACCAAAGCCCGCTAGTGTAAACTGTCCGGACACTGTACGTGCACAAGTGCACGGATGTGACCGAACCCTGTCGCAAAACCATGCGACCTCTACTCTTTTGCCTAAAGGCGAATAGCTTTCTGTATGGGACTCTAAAGACTCGACACTACGCTGGCAGTGGGTTTAACCACAAACCGCAAGCGGCACTAGCTGTGCGTAACGGTCCCCAGGTAGATGCCGACAAGAAGACTGACGAGGGGAAACCCATCTGAACTCCTACTGAGCCTGAATGTGACATTCTCCGTACAGTCCGGTCTGTTCGTCTGATACATCGCATGGCGGGCCTAGGGGGCGGTAAACGTCAGTCCCCCAATAGCGGTACAAGTCGTGTCGGAGTGAAGCCTAAAACACCCTGAGATAACACTGGAAGCCTACCAGTATATCTCGTTTGCCCTGGCCAGGGACTACTCGTGTAATGGCTCTCCTAGACACAGCGCGATGTCAACCCCCAATACCGGGAGAGACGAATCCTGTCTAACCGTCACTGCCTCCAAGTGCTTCGGGACTGCACCCAACTACCACCTGTTTGCACGACTCCTTTGAGCCGTGGTAGGGTAGTAATCAAAGTGCAGTGGGAACACACTCGAGGCGAAGTGACAGTGTCAAGTCAGCGGGCTAAGCTGTACTCATATCACCTGGGAACTGATAACTGACGATAGGCATAATACCAACTAGTCAGTTCCCGACGAGTCCTGTCCAGTGTACTCGTAACCCAACGAGCACCCGCATACTATCTCAAGTACGACGTACCGACGGCTGTGGGACAGACCGTCTCCCACACTGGGATGAGAAGCGCATGCGCTAGTCTACTCCGGAGTATCGATGCCCTGTCTCGATAGCCCTGCGACCAGGGACCTGCATAAGGATGTGCTTATAGATTACCCAGCCCCACTAGTGTGACTGCCATCACATCGCTGGTAATCAAGCAAAGATCCTAAGGGCTCTACTAATGTGTATAGGCGATATACTAAAATAAACACATGTACACATTGAAGTAGAAACAAACCAAGTAGCATACTACTATTTTGAGCAAGATTGTATATACAAGGTGAATATCCCAAGCTTGCATTAAGTAATATACAAACTAGTATGATACAGTAATGGCCTCTAGGGCATATACACTAACAGTCCATGCCCAGGAGAACGTCGAAGTCCAACATCTCAAGAAGGATCAAGTCGACGGACAACTTTCTCTCTCACCTATACGGACAACACATGACCGGAACACGTGTCAAGCAACAAACGACTCGCCAACGGGAGTGGTCACAACAAGCGGCTGGTCAAGCAAACCCGACTCTCTGCCCAAACTCAGCACAAAGTGTGTGGAAACGTACGAGTGTGTGGATCCCGGATCAAACAACACGTGTGCGTCAACAGAACATACTGAAAGGGTACCTGAGACCACTGCATTGGACGCCTGCGCGTCCTGATGTGTCAAAGCGAATACCTATGCCTGTCCTCTACCTGCGACTGGCGATGCCCTACCGGCAGCTGGCTGTCCTCTGCTGGCAACTGGTTATCCTCTGCCTCAGTCACTTCGTCCTCTCTGAACGAACCCTCCGTGACCCCGACCTCTCGGTGCATAAGTCTGACGCGGAGTAACAATAGGCGCAAAAGGCAACGCTCCCTAAGGTGGTGAAGGTGGTAGAGTGACATGCGGTACTGCTGTCTCGCCCTCACGTAGCTCCGAAAAATCTCGAACACGATGATAAGTACTCCCACATCGGAAACATCTAGATGGTGCCGGCTAACCCTCTTGGGGATAAGAGCTGAATAACTGGCCTCGTCTCGAACCTCTGCTATCCCCTGTACTTGAACGAAACCTGTCGCGGCGTCTAAACGGCTGTCTCTATGCTAATGTATCAGTACGAACTCTCTTCGGCCCTGGAACTACCGAAGTCTCGGCAAGACGCTCCTCGACCAATAGGGCTGCATACACAGCTGCTGCATAGGTCTTGCAATGCTGTGCGCTGATCGCAAGAAACAACGGGGTAAGCAGGCCTCGAACAAATCTATTGAACCGCATCTCCTTAGTTGCTACCAAATACAAGGCATACGTAGATAGCTCGGTAAACAGTACGTCGTACTCTGCCACTGTCATCTCCGGAGTCTGACGTAAAGACTCGAACCTGCACGCTCGAGAATCTCTAACACACTGTGGAAGGAAACGGGCAAGAAACACCGTCAGGAATTCAGTCCAGGTCATAGGAGGAAGACCTGCTGCTCTGCCCTTCTCTACCGACTCGCACAACTTCTGCGCAAGACCTTCCAGGCGAAAGCTCGCGAACTCCACCCATCTCGCGTCTGATCATCTGAGTGAACGACATATCCGGGCCATCCTATCAATAAATGACTGCGGATCCTCAGCTGCATCGGTGCCTCTGAAGACCGGAGGCTTCAGCCTCATGAACTTAGATAACGACACCGCGATCACCTCTGTAGCTGCAGGTGCAACTGCCTGAACTGTAGGTACCATTGCGGTCCCTGTAACGGGTGGAACTACCTCTGGTCACTGCGCTCGAAGGGCCTCAACTAACGACCCCATCATCTGGCGCAACTCCTGCATACCGGCCCCTAACATAGCAGCATGGTCCGTCGAAGGGGGAAAAGTCTGCTCCGGTACAATGGGTGTACTGCCCAGGTCAGTCCTCGTCTCGGACGAATCAACTCTAATCTCGGCTCTCACGGCCGCTCTCTGTGCTCTCGTAGTCTTCGGCGGCATAATGGCTGGAAATGAAACAAGATTCGATAAGAATACGGAAAACGAATCACAAGAGTGTATATAATCACGAAGGAATTTCAACCAATAAGTCCTAAGGTCACTTAGCGAAGTACCGTGTCGTGAGTATGCCGAGGAACATACACACGCTACGCTACTCTGCTTCAACTATCTATTCCATCATACCAGGGTCATCCTACACTCCGAAAGGTAAAACCTACGCTCGGATACCAACTTTGTCACGACCCACCCCCAAACACAGATAGTATTGTCTGCTCTGGCCGAAACTGGACGGTTTTGTCCCTTTGAATGAACCCGGGGCTACATCCCAGTAGGTCACCCATCCAAGAATTTCTCTGGCTCAAGCATGCTTAACTACGGAGTTCTTCAAACTTCGGAGTTCCGATTCATCCAAAAGGCACCTCTGTGTTATAAGAGTGGTATCATTCCATTCATAGTTCAGATCATACCCTCTTTCGGAATGGAATTCGATACTCCCCATTGTTCTGGTGGGTCCCCGTGTGCATCCGTATCGGTTACATCCCTACCTCGATACTGGATAACACCTCACTTCTCATGGGGTAGGTGGTATTCAGCCCTAACTCCACCTAGGGTAATACATTCCTCCCCACTTAGAACAATGGTTCGTCCTCGAACCACAGACCTACTTTTGAGGGATCGGCTCTGATACCAACTTTGTCACGACCAAAAGTTCGGTCCATGACCGGCACTTAACCACGTAATTTCTACAGGCGTAATGCGACTACGTAAGCCGAAACCCAGAAATCAAAACCATTAAAAGTAGTGAGTAATGAAAACATTAGGTTAAAACATTTAGAAAACCTTGAGTAAAAATGTTTAAAGTTTAAGTTATTTTCTTAAAAAATTCGGCAGCACCTCCTTGTAAAAACTAGCCCCCGAAACGGGTACAACACATGATATAAATAAAATGACGGATAATAAGGATAAAGCATCCCCAAACGGGAGCAATCACGCCTAATGGCGCAAACAACCACCACAAGAATAATATACGACGCCGTAGCGAAGAATGAGCAAAAAGAGTGAAAAAACAGCATCAAGGATAAAACTGCATAATAAAGTCGGCTCACATGAGCTCGACATCTAGAATACAAAATAATATATATCGTCCTCACAACTGGTCTCTAAGTCAATACATGAAATGGTACATGGAGAGTACTAGATACAATAGAGTGTACAAATGGAAAATAAACGGATACCGCAAAAGCCCACCTATAAGCAAACGGCTCACCCGCCAACTGCAGTGGTATCCGTAGCAAAAGATACATGGAAATAGCCCTGCCGCAACTACACTGAGGGGCAACCTGCAAACACTGTGGCACAACGGGGGTGAGTTGCCAACTCATGAATAGTAAATAAATATAAAGCTAATCGCGAGTATGCACGTACTGCGATACTCTAACATGTAAAAACTGATAACCTCAACATGATGAACTGGATATGCAATAATCATGCATAACATGTGCAATCTGATAACATCAATATGATAATCTGGGTATGCAATAATCATGCACAGTATTCTATCAATTACTACAACTACAGGATGCAATGTATGTCAATAAATGCTGAGCATGGGATAGAATATCATCTACACGAATCATCATCGTGGAAAAACCTGGTGTCCACCAAATACACCCTAAACCCCAAGTAACTCAGGCGCCGTCAATCTAATCGGCCCTCATATCTGGTAAATCTCATTTGAACGGAGTGCCCAACATCGGCACTCGAAAATATCATGAAATACTCGTGTCCAGCATCGACACGCAAATCCTCATATATCGGGCTCCATCAGTGCGGATCGGCCTAAGGGCTCCGTCTGCGGAATCGGCCCTCGTCCCCGGCAGTACGGGTCAGCCTATATCCATCTCTCGACTCTGTTCAGTATCCTCCGGATAACCGCCAGGTCCAACCAATCACCGGTAGGTAGTAGTCACTCTGCCAGGCTCACCGTTTGTATACACATTATCCCTTTCTTGCCCCGGGATACCATACCGAGTCCACCATGTACCCGCAATCGGCCTCATCCAGCTCCTCGAATCGGGTTCACATGTCACACATCGCAGAACCGAGAAAATGCATGGTCGACACACTGAAATATCATATCGAAAGAAACCGGGTTTTTTAAACAGTGCATACTTTCTTAAAATAATACCACGGTTCTCAAATTCAGAAATCACATGGAAACCAAAACTCAATGCGTGAATCCATGTAATGTGTGTATGCCGCATAACATCATACAACAAGTAAAAAGGGAAAACAGCTCTTTTAAATAGATCCAGTTTGAAAATATCACATGCGGTCCCCGTTTTTCTAGAAATCAAAGCCATCGTCTATGTATATGAAATGTGTATGTGTGAATGCACAGGATATACATACGCAAGAATGAGTGTATAACATGTATGCACGCAAAGGAAACAGAATCATGTCTAATCATCAATGATGAGATAATCTAAATGATGTATGGTTCATAACAATTCTATAGTGCGAGTGTCATGGCAATTACTAACGGTGTGTGTGTAACATACAATTAGTGCTTGTGCAGCATAAACCGTTAGTAACAGTGTAGTGTCTCCTAAATACTATGTCTATATACCACAACAGAGGTGTACACTATAATGGTACATATGCACAAACAATATATATATGAATATAACATGCGACTACAATATCCTATCAAGCCCTGACGCTTAACGCCATACGGGCGATTTCCCCGTAGATGTTAAATCTACTCACCGTGAACTCGTGCTAAGTGTAGCCGACTACCTGCTTCCCCTTCTTTGCGGCATCCAAAGTACCCTCCTGCGACCCTAGAATTTACACAAGCAACATTCATAAGGCTAAAATCTTACAAAAACGTGATAACAAGACCAAACGAGAAACTAGCGTCGGAAGCTAAACGTGTGTGTACTCAATACGCCAAAACGTGTGTATACGCGTCTGAGACTACCCTGACACACTGCGACACACAGCAACCACCAAACCCACTCGCAAAACGTACGTGTCGCACAAGTTTAAAAGTATTGAAAATAAGGTATTTGGTTCCAGATTTTTATACACACAGAATTAAGAAAAGTTGCATATACCAAACACCTTAGATATGCAGCAGACTCCCCCAGCCCAAACCCAGACATCCAACTCCCCCCTCTGGCTGCAATTTGTAGCCAGAATGAATTTTTCTGTGGCCTGGCGTATGAATTAGGGTCTCGTGCTCCGTGTGTGCGGTGTAGGTCTAGTGAACATGCTCCAGTAAACTCAACTTTTCTCTGAAGCACCCGGGTCAAAAGCAGATCTCAAAAAAGCACTAAATCTTCACTAAACACTAATTTAACACTAAATTTAATACATTAGGGGTTTTTTGTTTAATCTGAGGCAAAAACTTGGATTTAACAGCACCAATAACCCAAAGTTAAGCTAATAAGGCCATAAAAACCGTTACTTGACCTAATCTCCACTTAAATCACCTAATTAGCACTAATACACCACTTAAACCCTAAATTAAGTTAAATAATTAAAAGTTAGCAAAGAAAAGGATTAGGGTAAGCTTTATACCTTAAAGGGGTTTAGTGAAGGCTAAACTTGCTAACCTTGCCCTTAAAGGCAAGGACTTGCCTCCAAAACCAACAAGAAGTGCTTAAACAAGAGGTTTAGTGAAGAGGGAAGGGATTTTTAATAGAGAAATGGGGCTTAAATGAAGGGAAGAAGAACAAGAATGAATAGGGAGAGGGGGGGTTTACTGCTGGACAGAAAAGAGAGGGAGAGAGAGTGTGAAGTGAGGAAAAATGAGGGTTTCCTTTTTGAAAAAGAGTAGAGAGAGTGAGAGGGGGGGGGGGGTTAGGGGACAAAGCTTGGCATTTTCTCTCCCCTCATTTAATGCCAAGCATGCTTTGTCTCCCATGCCCTCTCTCCCCTTCTCCAAGGTCAACCCAAAAGGAAAATTAAAAAATTTTATTTCTTGAAACTAAAATACTTAATTTAACTTCATATTTTGTCTAATGACATGGTTAAAGTACCATGGCTACTAAGCATGGTTTAACCCTAAATTAGCCCTAGGTTAACTGCACATGTGTGTGTAAGTCCAATTAAATTCTAATAAAATATTCATTAATTTTTATAAAATATTTAAAAATCATTTTGGTAAATCTTTTTACTAAAAACCATCTTTTCGCTTAATTAACCCCTAAACGCATCCTAAGGTGTTTCAGATTACATCACATGCAAAAATAGCTAAATCCAACAACACCTGAAAGATCAAAACCAAGTCATTGGAACAGGAAAAAAAATTCAGGCAAAACCATGACAAAGTGGCTGGCTACCAACACCTTGATCTCGGCCAAAATCCGAGCAGATCCCCTGAATATGTTATGGTGTTCATGATATATCCATATAGCACTCTGTACTTGTTTAAAAAAAATTTTGACAATTATTTAAAATCGACAGCAAGAAAGTTTTGGCGTTGCATGTTTCGGAGTATTTCGATTTCGTAATCTTAACAAAATCCATCTAATTTTCTAGCATGGCTCTGATACCACTGCAGGGTTGCCTAGCACGGCAGCAAGGTTTCGGGAGACTGTAACGCCTCAGGATTTCGATTAGTGTTAATTAAGTGATAGTGCAGGTTTTCTGTAAAATGTTTACCAATTCGGTTTCCACACATTTTATAATATTTAATTAATAATTTATTATTATTTTCTATGTCTTGCACACACTTGTGCATGTTAATATGAGAGTTTGTTTGTGTTAATCTAGTTTAGCAAACATGACAACTTAGCCTAATCCTAATCCTATCCTTGCTTTGCTTTAACCCTAACCCTCTAGATATTTGTGGAGAGATATTTCTTTGTATTTTGGATTGGAGAGGAGGTGGCATGGTGACTCATGTGAGGGCATGATTTGTATTAATGAGAGAGTTAATGCAATGGTGCACTCACCCTTATCCTCACCTCTCTTTCTCTTTTCATCTCACCATCTCTCATTCTCTCTCACTTCATCTCTTTCTCATTTATCTTCATCCCATTTCATCTCTACTGAACACTTACTCATTCACCACAAAACCTACACTAATCTTCTTCAAAATATAACCCAAATCACTTCATAAACCTTGTTTTGCCTCTTGGATGCCTTGGAGCTTGGAAAGATAGGATCTTTGAGCTTGTAGGAGTAGGCAATGATCTCTTTCTGTTAAATAAGCCTTTTTAATGTTGCGTAGCTTGTTATTTTCAGTTTAGAATGTGTAAAGTTTCATTTCGTGCAAATATCGTATTTTTAGTGTAGTTTTGGGTCTCGGATGATCTGCTATCAAACCAGGTATTTGTTGGAAAAGTTCCCATCACAGTAACCTAGTGTAGTGACCTAGAAGCTACCCTTAAAACCCGAGTGCAATCCCTTTCTAGATGGCCACAAATAAATTGCTTCTGGCCGCAAATTGCGGCCAGACAGGTAAGTTAGGTGTTGTATTTTAGGGTAAGAGTCTCTGGGGTTGTGTGTGGTCTCGTGGTACTTGCAACTTTTACAAATTGATTGTGTAGCAAAATCTGGGATCACTTTGCTTGTTTTCTATTGTTTCGATTACGCGCGTTACCTTATCCGACACGGTTCGTGTCTTTGTGTTGCTGTTGCTCTTGAGTTGGTTTCGTAGTGTCGCTACGCACGTTAGCTACTAAGCGAACACTTGAAAGTATGTTTGGAGTTGGTGCGTCGGTCAAACGTAGTGGATACGTGTTATTGGTCGATTGCTAATTTGAACTTGTTATATTGTTGTTTTATGATCTTAGGGACGCAGGCGAGGACTTCGGACACTGCGAAGAAGGGAAAGCGAGTGGTTGTCTTTACTTAGCCCAAGATCATCTGTGAGTAGATTTAACATCTACAGGGGAATCGCCCGCATGGCGTTATGCGTCTGGGCTAGATTAAATGATATGATTCTTGATATTAAGTATATGGACATTGATTGTGCATGTGTACTTTTGTTGCATACCTCATTTTCCTATTTGTATATAGGCATATTATTAAAGAGACACAACACCAATATTGACGGTTCATGTTACACGAGCACTAATTGTATACTACACACACTCCGTCGATAATTGCCATGACACGCACAACCCATATATATACGAGATATAGTTGACACCTATACATATGTGATATTGTATTGGTTAGGGATATTGAGATATTGATTCATATTCCATTGTGCATATGACATACAGCATACCTGTATACATACATGCTTACACATATACCTTGCCATGCCTACATGCTAGCTACCCATATACCAATATGGTATAGTACCATTAGTGATAGGTATATACACATATGAGACATAGCTACATGTACATCTTGCATACATACTTACATACACCTGTATGGTATTACATCATTATTGACAGGTATAAACACATACCTGGCTACAGCTACATGTACATCATGCATACATACTTACATGTACACCCTTTTACCTGACTAGAGCTACATATATCCCTATGTGGTATTGTTTTGTCACCGACATGAAGACATTGATTGTTATGCTATTGCGCATATGAGATGCATCAAATATACATGCTTACATATAGATACATATATCTTGCTATACCGACATGGTTATGCATACCTGGCTATAGCTACATGTTCACCTTTATATGATGTTCTATAGATTTTGGAGAACTAAGGAATCGCATGATATATTTAATAACTTGTTGTAGTTAAATAGCGGGTTTTTCCTTTATATGCTCATATTACTGTTTCATATTGCATATATTATATTTCATGAATTTCGCATTTATATATGGATTTCATATGATATTTTCTGGATGTTTTACTCCTGGGTATATATATCAGTGGTATGGGACGCTGATATATATACATGTATATATATATCAGTGGTTTGGGGCGCTGTTATATATGTACACCTATATAATATATATCATCATAATGATCTATGCAAATATTCTTATTCATTACTTGATATTTTCTGGATTTGAGGACCATGCTGGTTTCATAAAATTATGCATTGTTTGAAACAACAGGTTTCTCTTGATATGATATTTCGATGCGTCCACCATAAGATTTCTCGGTTTTGAGGTTTGTGTTATATACCCGATGCGAGGAGTGGAGTGGGCCGTGTGCGGGTACATGGTGGGGCCCGGAGGTACCCTGGAGCAAGAAGATCGTAGATGATGGCGATGAGCTCGAGGCAGGGGAGTACTACCTTACCGGTGACATTACTTGGACTCGGCGGTTATCGTCTGTCACGACCCGAAACTACGGAACGTGACCGGCACTTAGATTACGAAGCGTCTAGAGGCGCAACGTAACCTAAGTAAGCCGAAGCCCAGAAATCTAAACCATATAAAAGAAGAAGAAGTAAAAGACATGAAGAAAAACAAGTTTAAAAGTATCAGCAAATTTTCCCAAAAATTTCGGCAGAGTCTCCTCTGTAAAAACTGGCCCCCAAACGGGTACAACAAGTATAAATACATATAAACAATAAAAAGGCATCCCCAAGCGGGAGCTAGCTCAACGCCAACAGGCGGAAACAACCACAACAATACACAATAGTATACAACGCCAAAGGGCGAGGCTCAAACTCAAAAGAAAACAATCCACCCAAAACAGAATAATACATGCGCGACTCTAAGGTCGAAATAAATAACTGGTCCAATAAACTTATCAAGTAATACAAGTATGGTTGATGGAGCTTACTAGATACAAATGAAAGAATAAAAGTACAATGATGGTTCGGATACAAGTGAACCAACCTACCGTGCAAATCACCCTGAAAGAATAGATGTGCCAGCAAGCTGCCAGGGAAACCTGTACATCGAACCTGTAATAAAATTTGGCACAACGGGGGTGAGTTGCCAACTCGTGAGTAGAAGACATCTACGAAAAGAAATCGAATGCACGACGCTATCCTAGGTCATAATAATACACTACTATATCCCAAACATCTAGTAATAGCAGGGTAATACTACGTGTAAGTGCAGATACTCCGTGTTCATGTCAGTGCCTCATATAATACTATGTCATACGAAATGAAATGCATGCACCATGAATGTAAAGTAACAAATCCTGAAATCCAGATATATATGTATAAGAACTCTTTAGCTGTTATCATAGTAAAGTGTGTATAAGCATCTGAAATCTCAACAATGAAATCCATGGAAATCCGTGTCAAGCATCGACACAACACATGTAATCTCAAGTCTCAATATGTCGGGCTCCGTCAGTCCGGATCGGCCCATATCATCAAATCTCACGACAACGGTCGGTATCCTCCGGATATCCGCCGCGCCAGACATCACCGGTAGGTAGTCTTCCCCTGCCAGGCTCATCGTCTATAACTCGATCTTCTTGCCCCGGGGTACCATACCGGGCCCACCATGTACCCGAGACGGTTCATCCACTCCTCGAATCGGGTCTCGAAATCCAACAGAAAACATGAAATCTCATGGTGGACGACACATACATCACGAGAAAACCGCATCTTATTTTAAAAAGAGAGGAGGGGAGAGAGAGAGAAGGTTTTATAATTTCTTGCGGTTTTCCCCAAAAATCCAGAAATCTCATAGAAATCCAAATCTTAAAATCATGAGTAAGTATATGATAAGTGTCGGCATATGCCCATGATACTACATGATAACATAAAAATATGAATGCATGAATGTCAAGTAATAAATATCATGTCTATACTAACATCAGAGAGTAATCACGATATTATATCGGTCTAGTTGTTAACTGATTCTATCAATAAAAGATCATATAATCTAAAGTGTACGTGACATAGCAATTACCGATGATGATGTGTGTGAGCCGGCAAATAAGTGTGCGTGGAATATGCGCATCATCGGTAATGGTGCTGGTGTCCTAACAGGTAAAGTTTATACTGATTATAGCAACATATAAAAGAACATGCACCATGATGATTACAGTATGAATGTAAATACAGATGTGCATTATCCACTCCTCTGCGAGATACGAGTACAACTACCACTAAGTGAGTCGAACCTAAACCAGTGTCCATCTAACATCCTAAGGAACTAAACCTAATAGACTAGTCAGTAAAAAACTAGAGTCTACCTAAAGTCTGAATCAATATCTCTAATAGTCGGCTATCCCGCCTCAATAGCGTCACGTACGTAGTACGGCTTCCTCGAATCAAGAGTGCGGATCAATCATCAAATCTAAGCCTCGTACGGTAAAATCCATCGTACGGCATCCCAATATCGGGGTACGGTCAAGTATCTCCTAGGTGTCTCCTCATTCGTATAATGTCATCATCAACACTTCTCATGATCAAGGTGCTAAACTGTGATCGCATACATCAATCATATATCATTGCCATCATGATAAGCATCATTAGTTTATCCACAGAAATATCATGTCATATGTGTAATATTGTGATTAAATCATACCGATATCTTATCGTCATCAAGTCACACCTATACGATATCGACATCAGGTCACACCTATATGATGTCGTAATCAAGTCATACATATATCATATCGTGGTCAGTCATAAGCTACAGCCCAGGTACTATTTTAGCGTCCAATGTATCTCAATATCACCACCACCCATTATAATTTATATGTTCATGTTCATTATCTCATTCTCTAATGATCCGCTAACACTTTAATACGACTGCATAGTCAAGAATCACGGCATCAAGCCCAGTTATACTGTTTCATCATACCTCGGATATCATATCACATCAATGAATCACATATACGTGTTGTATATATATATGTATATACCTATACCTAGTTCTATATACATACACATACACGTATACCCCATGTCGAGTTTCAGTGTGTGCGTAGGTGTGTTTCTATCTAAAACCTACGAACCTCTTCCAAGGTACTCATCCTCTGATATGGTTTTCCTAAATCAGTCTAGTCCAGCCTAGGGTCAATAATAGGGTCCTACTAAATCACATCTGGTTTCCTAATGTTAATAAGTACCATTCCTATTCTACGTTGCGGGGGTGCTAAACGCCATCCACCCAACTTCCCCCCGTAGATATACATCTACTCACCTGGTCCATGTCTGCCGAAGACAGTGTCGCCATCCTCCTCTTCATCGCCCGCAGTCCACATGAGGGGTACCTAAACGCAAGCATATAAATAGTATCGTAAACTGAATCACATACGAAAATCAAACGATATAAGGAACAAGCATAGGTTAAAACCTATGTCCCGTCCACGCAAAAGAACCAAATATCGCTCGATATCGGCATACAAACTCCGATGGATCGAGATAAATATCAACAAATAACTCGTAGTTTTAAAACACCTTACTTATATTGTAAAACATGATTAAATCCATCGAAACCCTAAAATCCATCAAACCGTCCAATTTCGTAAAACCACAAAATGTCAATTTACCGTTTTTCATCAAAACTTGACATTTAAATAAAACCAATGGTTATAAAACTCATTAAATGGCATAACTAGACTATACAAACTATTACTACATTTTTATTACACAAATTTGTATTAATTTGAAATTTCTAGTTTGCAACCTTTAACAATTTTTCAACATTTTTCAAGTAAAATACCACAATTCCACCACAAAACGTGATTTTGCATGAATTAATGTATTAAACCACAATTCATGATGATAATGATATGATGAAACCATAATTATATTTTTAATCTCATTTATTTAGGAATTTCCCAAAATCCAGTTTACAAAAATAGCATTTTATTACTATTTTCCCAATTATCACAAGAACTAGTGATCAAACTAAGTTTTTCATTCCTTTAATATGCTAATATTCTCCTTAAAACTACCATCTAATGATAACAACCTTAATAAGAATTTTAATTTACCCACAAACACATTTTAGAAAAATCTAGTTAGCTAAATAGCTTAATTAAAACAATTTGAATAAACAATTTATTATACAACAACCATGCAAGATTTTTCCACTCTAAAAGATGTTAAACTAGCTATTATAACCTTATTTAATTAATAAAAACCACAACTTGAATTTACAAACCCTAACTTGAATTTTAAAATTTGCAACTAGAATTAATTTAATAAATCTAATTATGCTTTAAAAGAAACATCTAATAGAAATAAAACAAAAGAAGGAAATTTATACCTTCAAAATATGAAATCCAAACATGAAATAAGCCTCCAAAATTCATGCTTTCCATCTCCAAAATCCATGCTAAATAGGTCAAAGGAAAATGGTAGAGGTTGAATGTTGATTTTTGAGATTTATTTTTGGAATTTTTGATGAATTTTGATGATTTTTAATGCAAAAATGATGGGGGAAAAATTTTGGAGCTACCCATGGAGGGGAGGCCGGCCATGGAGAGGGAGGAGGGTGGAGAGAGAGAAAAATGTGTGGTATTGTATAGAAAGTTTATAAATAATACATTTTTTTCACTTAAACCCTTTATTATCTAACTTTTTCAATTTAACCCTTTTCCTAGAAATTTCTAGAACCATGGAGAGTTTTTGGAAAAGATTTTGCATATTACACACTTGATTCTAATATACCATGGCTCATTTTTACAAATTAAAACCATTCAAATTTGTAATTTACATTAATTTAGTGTAAAAAATAAAGCTTATGTTAATATTTAAAATATTTAATTTAGGAAAAATATTTTATTAAACTAAAAATTTATAAGTGGCTAAATAACACTATTTACTAGTAATTACATAATTAAATAGGTATTTTTGAATTTATAATGAAAAACAATTGCGGTTTGATTTTACGAAAAATACATTTTGCTTTACCGAAAATCATAAAATTCGCTTAAACACTTTTATTCATTTAATTATTTATTTAATTATTTATTTAATTATTTTTAAAACGTTACAATCTTCCCCCTTTTAAGAAATTTGGTCCCCGAATTTAAATTAAAACTCCCCTTCCAAATACTAAAACATTTAGTAAAACACTCAAATCGTCGGGGCTCCGAAATCATCAATACATAACAAAAATCAACTCCGTCAAGCATGACGCAATCATCGGAGTTATGGCGATAATAAAATATCATAACCCAATATGAAAACCAACATAATATACATCAATCTACAACTTATATATAGTGTGCATCATAGTGAAATCACCTAAATATCATAATAAAGAAGCATACGAAAACCCCTCTTGAAAATCGCCGTGCAATGCACGTGTCACGGCATAAGTAGCGGACGTTTATTTTAAACAAGAAACTATATATATATCTTTTATTTAACATACACGTCCCGCCTGGTTACTAAATCAAATAATAATGATTATGAAAACATACTGCTCAAACTAAAATCAATCCCAATCACATCAATAAAATGTCATGTGCGTCCGGTGCTTACTGAAATCGAAGCCAAATGCAGAAACCATGAATACCCACAAAATAAAACTAAGTGCAACAGGTGTGCACCAAAAACATCTGTCAAGTGCAACGGGCGTGCACGACTCAAAATCAGGTGCATCTAATCTGCACAAAACCCCGATTTAGTGCATCTGGTGTGCACAAAATCGCATCAAGTGCGCCAAGTATGCGCAAGAATCCTAATCAGGTGCACATGGAGCACGAAAACATACATCGAATATCAGACTCAAATCACAGTACGAAAATGGATAAAAACTAGGTCGAAGCATATATCAAAATCATGTGTAACCCATATGCACGAAATCAAATCAAAAATCTCAAAATATATAAAACCAAATCAAGTGTACTCGGTGCGTACTAAACCACATCAATACCACTGATATATGAAACACAGATAGAATGAAGGTACACACAGGAAATACCAATCGTAGAACAAAGTCCTCAAAATACAAAAATCCAATCAACGAAAATAGGAAATTCAAATCACTAAATCACAATCGTAAACACTATCGTCAATGTGCGCCTCTTTCCTCTGATGTCGACTGCTTCGAACTCGTTCTTTCATAGGTGTACTGACTGCGCTACCAACGGCAATACTCATATCTAGAGTCTCCCACATAGTCGATCCCTTCACTTGATATCCGGACTACATTAAACTTTTCGATCGATCCATCAAAATCCCATAATTCCCCGAGAGCTCAACACTCAAGTACAGTTTAAAAATATCCGGTATATACCCCAGCATCGATGATCCAGCCGTAGAAGGGCAAACTCAAGCCTCACTAATGGCACCGCGGAACTGCCGTAAACCCTAAGGTTCAAGGGCGTTCTCATGGTCATTATGTCGAGTTAGGGTTTCATTCTTCTAGAGGGTCCATCGAAATACCTGCATGTTCTTCCGAATACCTTAAACTTGGGAAAATGGTTTTCTGATAATCGTTCGAACCCTTTAACTTTGTCTGGACGACATGTGAATACCCTTCATCCGCACGCTAAACAATGCTTCAATCCTCAAGAATAACCAATATTCTAACGGTTATCGCATTCGAGCCGCAGCTCCTTCTGCCCGTGTGCCCGTGGTAACAGAACCACCCTCCGACATCGACGAAGATAGATCAAAGGAACGAATTAAATACGGTGCAAACAAATGTACATCGTAAGGCTCCTTAAGCAGAGTAGCGTATCGTAAGTATGCCGCGGACCATACCCACGGTACGTTACTCTACCTAAATCGCCTACTCCATCAACCAAGGGTCACCTAGACTTATACAAGGTTAAACCTAGCGCTCTGATACCAACTTTGTCACGACCCGAAAGTACGGAACGTGACCGGCACTTAGATTACGAAGCGTCTAGAGGCGCAACGTAACCTAAGTAAGCCGAAGCCCAGAAATCAAAACCATATAAAAGAAGAAGAAGTAAAAGACATGAAGAAAAACAAGTTTAAAAGTATCAGCAAATTTTCCCAAAAATTTCGGCAGAGTCTCCTCTGTAAAAACTGACCACCAAACGGGTACAACAAGTATAAATACATATAAACAATAAAAAGGCATCCCCAAGCGGGAGCTAGCTCAACGCCAACAGGCGGAAACAACCACAACAATACACAATAGTATACAACGCCAAAGGGCGAGGCTCAAACTCAAAAGAAAACAATCCACCAAAAACAGAATAATACATGCACGACTCTAAGGTCGAAATAAATAACTGGTCCAATAAACTTATCAAGTAATACAAGTATGGTTGATGGAGCTTACTAGATACAAATGAAAGAATAAAAGTACAATGGTGGTTCAGATACAAGTGAACCAACCTACCGTGCAAATCACCCTGAAAGAATAGATGTGCCAGCAAGCTGCCAGGGAAACCTGTACATCGAACCTGTAATAAAATTTGGCACAACGGGGGTGAGTTGCCAACTCATGAGTAGAAGACATCTACGAAAAGAAATCGAATGCACGACGCTATCCTAGGTCATAATAATACACTACTATATCCCAAACATCTAGTAATAGCAGGGTAATACTACGTGTAAGTGCAGATACTCCGTGTTCGTGTCAGTGCCTCATATAATACTATGTCATATGAAATGAAATGCATGAACCATGAATGTAAAGTAACAAATCCTGAAATCCAGATATATATGTATAAGAACTCTTTAGCTGTTATCATAGTAAAGTGTGTATAAGCATCTGAAATCTCAGCAATGAAATCCATGGAAATCCGTGTCAAGCATCGACACAACATATGTAATCTCAAGTCTCAATATGTCGGGCTCCGTCAGTCCGGATCGGCCCATATCATCAAATCTCACGACAACGGTCGGTATCCTCCGGATATCCGCCGCGCCAGACATCACCGGTAGGTAGTCTTCCCCTGCCAGGCTCATCGTCTATAACTCGATCTTCTTGCCCCGGGGTACCATACCGGGCCCACCATGTACCCGAGACGGTTCATCCACTCCTCGAATCGGGTCTCGAAATCCAACAGAAAACATGAAATCTCATGGTGGACGACACATACATCACGAGAAAACCGCATCTTATTTTAAAAAGAGAGGAGGAGAGAGAGAGAGAAGGTTTTATAATTTCTTGCGGTTTTCCCCAAAAATCCAGAAATCTCATAGAAATCCAAATCTTAAAATCATGAGTAAGTATATGATAAGTGTCGGCATATGCCCATGATACTACATGATAACATAAAAATATGAATGCATGAATGTCAAGTAATAAATATCATGTCTATACTAACATCAGAGAGTAATCACGATATTATATCGGTCTAGTTGTTAACTGATTCTATCAATAAAGGATCATATAATCTAAAGTGTACGTGACATAGCAATTACCGATGATGATGTGTGTGAGCCGGCAAATAAGTGTGCGTGGAATATGCGCATCATCGGTAATGGTGCTGGTGTCCTAACAGGTAAAGTTTATACTGATTATAGCAACATTTAAAAGAACATGCACCATGATGATTACAGTATGAATGTAAATACAGGTGTGCATTATCCACTCCTCTGCGAGATACGAGTACAACTACCACTAAGTGAGTCGAACCTAAACCAGTGTCCATCTAACATCCTAAGGAACTAAACCTAATAGACTAGTCAGTAAGAAACTAGAGTCTACCTAAGGTCTGAATCAATATCTCTAATAGTCGGCGATCCCGCCTCAATAGCGTCACGTACGTAGTACGGCTTCCTCGAATCAAGAGTGCGGATCAATCATCAAATCTAAGCCTCGTACGGTAAAATCCATCATACGGCATCCCAATATCGGGGTACGGTCAAGTATCTCCTAGGTGTCTCCTCATTCGTATAATGTCATCATCAACACTTCTCATGATCAAGGTGCTAAACTGTGATCGCATACATCAATCATATATCATTGCCATCATGATAAGCATCATTAGTTTATCCACAGAAATATCATGTCATATGTGTAATATTGTGATTAAATCATACCGATATCTTATCGTCATCAAGTCACACCTATACGATATCGACATCAGGTCACACCTATATGATGTCGTAATCAAGTCATACATATATCATATCGTGGTCAGTCACAAGCTACAGCCCAGGTACTATTTTAGCGTCCCATGTACCTCAATATCACCACCACCCTTTATAATTTATATGTTCATGTTCATTATCTCATTCTCTAATGATCCGCTAACACTTTAATACGACTGCATAGTCAAGAATCACGGCATCAAGCCCAGTTATACTGTTTCATCATACCTTGGATATCATATCACATCAATGAATCACATATACGTGTTGTATATATATGTATATACCTATACCTAGTTCTATATACATACACATACACGTATACCCCATGTCGAGTTTCAGTGTGTGCGTAGGTGTGTTTCTATCTAAAACCTACGAACCTCTTCCAAGGTACTCATCCTCTGATATGGTTTTCCTAAATCAGTCTAGTCCAGCCTAGGGTCAATAATAGGGTCCTACTAGGGTCACATCTGGTTTCCTAATGTTAATAAGTACCATTCCTATTCTACGTTGCGGAGATGCTAAACGCCATCCACCCAACTTCCCCCCGTAGATATATATCTACTCACCTGGTCCATGTCTGCCGAAGACAGTGTCGCCATCCTCCTCTTCATCGCCCGCAGTCCACATGAGGGGTACCTAAACGCAAGCATATAAATAGTATCGTAAACTGAATCACATACGAAAGTCAAACGATATAAGGAACAAGCATAGGTTAAAACCTATGTCCCGTCCACGCAAAAGAACCAAATATCGCTCGATATCGACGTACAAACTCCGATGGATCGAGATAAATATCAACAAATAACTCGTAGTTTTAAAACACCTTACTTATATTGTAAAACATGATTAAATCCATCGAAACCCTAAAATCCATCAAACCGTCCAATTTCGTAAAACCAGAAAATGCCAATTTACCGTTTTTCATCAAAACTTGACATTTAAATAAAACCAATGGTTATAAAACTCATTAAATGGCATAACTAGACTATACAAACCATTACTACATTTTTATTACACAAATTTGTATTAATTTGAAATTTCTAGTTTTCAACCTTTAACAATTTTTCAACATTTTTCAAGTAAAATACCACAATTCCACCACAAAACGTGATTTTGCATGAATTAATGTATTAAACCACAATTCATGATGATAATGATATGATGAAACCATAATTATATTTTTAATCTCATTTATTTAGGAATTTCCCAAAATCTAGTTTACAAAAATAGCATTTTATTACTATTTTCCCAATTATCACAAGAACTAGTGATCAAACTAAGTTTTTCATTCCTTTAATATGCTAATATTCTTCTTAAAACTACCATCTAATGATAACAACCTTAATAAGAATTTTAATTTACCCACAAACACATTTTAGAAAAATCTAGTTAGCTAAATAACTTAATTAAAACAATTTGAATAAACAATTTATTATACAGCAACCATGCAAGATTTTTCCACTCTAAAAGATGTTAAACTAGCTATTATAACCTTATTTAATTAATAAAAACCACAACTTGAATTTACAAACCCTAACTTGAATTTTAAAATTTGCAACTAGAATTAATTTAATAAATCTAATTATGCTTTAAAAGAAACATCTAATAGAAATAAAACAAAAGAAGGAAATTTATACCTTCAAAATATGAAATCCAAACATGAAATAAGCCTCCAAAATTCATGCTTTCCATCTCCAAAATCCATGCTAAATAGGTCAAAGGAAAATGGTAGAGGTTGAATGCTGATTTTTGAGATTTATTTTTGGAATTTTTGATGAATTTTGATGATTTTTAATGCAAAAATGATGGGGGAAAAATTTTGGGGCTACCCATGGAGGGGAGGCCGGCCATGGAGAGGGAGGAGGGTGGAGAGAGAGAAAAATGTGTGGTATTGTGTAGAAAGTTTATAAATAATACATTTTTTTCACTTAAACCCTTTATTATCTAACTTTTTCAATTTAACCCTTTTCCTAGAAATTTCTAGAACCATGGAGAGATTTTGGAAAAGATTTTGCATATTACACACTTGATTCTAATATACCATGGCTCATTTTTATAAATTAAAACCATTCAAATTTGTAATTTACACTAATTTAGTGTAAAAAATAAAGCTTATGTTAATATTTAAAATATTTAATTTAGGAAAAATATTTTATTAAACTAAAAATTTATAAGTGGCTAAATAACACTATTTACTAGTAGTTACATAATTAAATAGGTATTTTTGAATTTATAATGAAAAACAATTGCGGTTTGATTTTACGAAAAATACATTTTGCTTTACCGAAAATCATAAAATTCGCTTAAACACTTTTATTCATTTAATTATTTATTTAATTATTTATTTAATTATTTTTAAAACGTTACATCGTCGTGATACCGACCGGTGTCATGTACGTATGGATACGGGAAATTTTGAGTGTCCAAGCTGGTCACTGGGGTTTTCGAGAGACGTATGATACGTACCTATCTGGGCCAGTTGTGGTGACAGCACCCGATAGAGGAGTATTTATGTGTCGATACTAGATACTAGTTTTCATGATATTTTCAGGTGTCAATATTAGACACTCAGGTTTCATGAGATTTACAAGATGTGTTTTATTCCATACTCCGCATTTTATTGGATATGCATTGCTTCATGTATTAGTAGTACCTGATAGAGTACCTTTCATGACTGTTGCATTTACATATTGCCATTTATTGCTATCAGCTTGCATGTGATAAACCATCACAGTACGTGCATACTTGCGATTACCTGCATATGTTGTTTACTATTCATGAGTTGGCAACTCACCCCCATTGTGCCACATTGTTTTGCAGGTAGTCCTTCAGGGCAGTCACGGCCGGGCTTCTTCTTCGTATTGTATCATCTTTTGCTGCGGATACCGCTACGAATGACTGGGTGCAGTTTTGCTATAGGTGGGTTTTGCGGTTATCCGATATTGCTCATTGTATATTCGTTGTATCCATTACTCTCCATCTACTACTTCATGTATTGACTTAGAGACGAGTTGTGAGGACGATATTCTATATTATTTGTGACTTGGAGGTCTTTTATGATGTTTCACTTTATATCGTCTTTTCTTCGCTACAGCGTCGTATATCTGCTTGTGGTGGTTGTTTTCCGCCTTTGGGCGTGGTTTTTCTCCCGTTGGGAATACTTTTACTTATATTTATGTTGTACCCTTTTTGGGGGCTTGTTTTACAAAGGAGGTGCTGCCAAATTTTAAAGGAAGTAAATTTGGACTTTAAAGATTTTTACTTGAGATTTCAAAAGTTTCAATAATGTTCTTATCACTTACTACTTTTGATGGTTTAGATTGTTGGGTTTTCGGCTTACTTAGATTGCGTTACGCCTGTGAACGTTGCGTGGTTTAAGAGCCGTCACGTGCCAAATTTCGGGTCGTGACAGAGGCATTATCCATGACATGTTAAAATTTTGTCGTTCTAGCTATCCCTAACCTTAGAATCGTATACTAGAAATCCGACGGAAAAGTAAATGCAAACACTTTGCAAGTAAAGTGAGCAAGGAATACAACCTTTGTAGACCGGTCCTTCACTTCAATAGCTCCGTGTAGTAGTCCCTTCACTGCGATCGTAAACCCCGGACTCTAGAGAGGCTCCCATGAAGAAACGAACATGCTTGCTTCGATGTCTTCGAGGCCGAAGATGATCTACGTCGAGAAGACAGTAACCCAAGCTATCTCTTCATTAATTGTAGAATTAGTGAAGCAAACACCCTATACTAAATGGCAAGTAGTAGAGGATGATGAAGTGGGAATTTTGCTCTCTTTAGATTTCATATTCTCACAAGTTTTCATTACAAACCCAAAAGCTAGAAAGCTTCAAGTGAGAGGAAGAAGATGATCAAGTGAAATTGTGATGAAATTAACTATTTGTGAGGTTAAAAATGCAACCATGGGTTAAGCATGTCATGCTTAACCCTTGTAGAGACTTGACCATGGGCTAGGGTTAGAAGGTTAGGTTAAAAAATATCTAGTAAATATCTAAAGAGTGGACTAAGTCAACTAAGCATAATATCTTAGCATAAACTCTGTAAGTGCACGGCGGCGCCCCGGCCGTCAATCCGAGGCCAAAATGCGGAAACGATACTTTTCTTTAAACTTTTAAACCAGCACCACCGCGCACTAAAAACCCGGATCGGGCCATTAATCTAATCCTAGCTAACTAGAGAAGGGGTAGAGAGATATACCGAGCAATCCGTGTCCTTCGGTCTTCTCGTCGTCGTCCCGATCTCCCCGTGGAGTCTCCGGTCTTCATCTCCTCGTCGGAAGGGCACCACATCGCCGGGTTCTTTTACGGGCTCCCACCTCTGGACCAAGGCAACTCGGGCACGAAGTTGGCGAGCCGACGTGCCCAAGAATTGCTGTAGAATAGTGTAGTGCTCTTTGTCTCAAGGGGTGTAAAGAAGTTGCCATTTGGTGGAGGAAATGAACTATGAACTTTTGTGGTGGCTTTTGGGAATTTTTGTAGTAAGTAAATGAGAACCAAATCACTCACAAAATAAATTCCCTCACCCCTCAAGAAGTGTGGCCGGCCATGATCAAGGAGAGAATGAAAGGAGAGAGTGAGTGGATCAAAAATGAGTGAGCCAAATAATGCAAGAGAGAGAAAAGGTTATCATGATCAACCATGATCACAAACCAAGTCCAACACTCATAAACCCATCATCAAACCACAAAAGTCAAGCAATGATGAGTGAAGAAGTCAAATGATGGTGCAACCATCATGAAGCAACAATATGCAAAGACCACCCTCCACAAAGCTAATTTGCACAATTGCAAATAAGCCCTCCTCCACCAATTTTCAGCCAAGGAAAGAAACAAAGGAAAATGGCCAAAACGGAAAACAAACTGGCAACTTCAAAAAACAGATCCCGTAATAAATTACAGGAAACCCCGCTACTGTATATACATACCCGCATTTGTATTCCGACCGAATATAAATGCAATGAGACAAAATCTACACTTTACAATACTAGGATCCGGCTTAAACCATAGCCCGCTAGTATTATCCGTCCGATCATGATCCGTGCAATACCGCACGTATCTGATCGAACCCTGCCATATCTCCATACGGCCTCTACAGCGTTTCGCCCGAAACTTGAGAAAAGGGTCTGTGGGGGACTCTAAAGACTCGTCAATACTTTGGTTGTGGATTTAACCACTAGCACGTCAGAGGTATTAGCCATACGTAACGGGCTACCAGGTATTGACCAAAAGGGACGTCGATGAGCGAACTCATCCTGACACCCTACTGAGCCTGTCAGTGACAATATCCGTACAGTCCGGTCCGTTCGTCTATGAGCATTGCATGGCGGGCCTAGGGGGTTGGTAAAAGTCAAACCCCCAAAAGCGGTACAAGTCGTGTCGGAGTGTAGCCCAGAACACCCTGAGATACTACTGGAATACCTACCAGTAAATCTCCTGCCTTAGCCAACGAGTTCGTGTAAGGGCTCTCCTAGACACAGTGCGGCCACACCCCCAATACCGGGAGAGACGAACCCCTGAAGATCCGCTCACTGCCTCCATGTGGCTCGGGAGTGTACCCAACTAAAACCTGTTTGCACGTTTCCTTTGAGCATGGTAGGGTAGTAATCAAAGTATAGTGGGAACTCACACGAGACAAATGACGATTCTCAGGTCGATGAACTAACCTATACACATGTCACCAGGGAACTGCTATCTGACGTCAGGTATATGACCAACTAGCATGTTCCCGGCGAGTCCTGTCCGGTGTACTCATAACCCAATGAACACCTGTATACATCTTACATGAACTAACTGACACCAGTGGCTTGTGAGACCGGCCAGCGCCCCTCGTCGGGGTCTCGACTGTATACACTAGTCTACTCTGGAGTATCGATGCCCTATCTCGAAACTCCCACGACTAGAGACCTTTTAAGGATGTGCTTATAGACTACCAGCTCCCACGTATATGATCGCCCTCATACTGCTGGCAGTCAAGCAAGAATCCTAGGGGCTCTATCAACGTGTAATAGCGACCTGTAAGGTCACCTGAAGCAGTACACGATGATAAAGATAAACCAGATAGCATACTATCATCTTGAGTAAGATTGTCCTACCGGAATAGGTCCTCCCTCAATCATTTCAATCACGTACCTGTGATCCAATAATTGACTCTGAGGGCACTATCACCAACAATCTCCCCCTTGCACTCAAGGCTAATTATTGCGATGTTGCATACTCACAGCCCGTGTGATACCGAACACCCAACTCCTCTACTAATCAGTCTCAAAAAACCCGTTTGCGAAACTATTGCGTTCGAGGAATAGCCTCAGTGAATGGATCCGCTTCGATGCTTCTTTCTATGTCTCTCTTAATCTCAAGTTCACGGAGAAACCCATCTCCCAAAATGAGCAACACCTGTCTTAGAATGTGTCTGGATGTCTGATGGGACCTAGCTCATAAATGAACTCCAAATCCAAACTTCTTAGACTGTATTGTCAACTGAACTTAATCAGTATCCTGCGCCATGCCTCCCTCAGTATCCGCCTGGACCACCTGTCCAAAATACTGCCCCCCTTTTGTTAGAGGGAAAATTATAACTCTGACAGTCACTCTGTCATCCAGGTCATCTTGGAAGCCAGGAATGATAACTGTCTCCCGAATGAAGCTAACGTTATCATCTCCCTAGAACATCCACTTATGTTCTAAAACTGCTTCCGAATGTTTCTCCAGGATTGGATAAATGCCCACTTATTGCATCTACTGCAAAAACAACATCTGGTGTGGTACTTGACATCTCATGATTGACTCAATTGCCTAAGCAAGTGATCTGCCAATCATGCACATCCATCTCCACTTTAGTCTGTAAGACATCTTCAGAGAGGGTGACTCCATCACCTGCAGGTACACTACCGTGCCTGGAGTCGTCCATTCTAAAACACCTTCAAAATGCTGTCTAAGTACCCAGATTGGGAAACTACCCAAATCTAGATCTAAAACCATAGATCCAGTAACCAGAATGTCATGATATAATATCTAAGTCCCGCGTGGAGAAACTACTGTGTGACAACCAAAGTATAACCGATCGTAATATAGGAACTTCACTTCCTACTCTGTGTATGTCATCGAAATACCAGGACATCACACCCTACTACCTTCTTAACAGATCCATCCCCTATTCTGATGAAGTCAAACCTATGACTGTCACATCAGAAATAGATGATCTATCTCCGCTATTTCTGCTTTAGTCTATAAATAGACATAAGCCACCTGTCCACTATGCTTCCGCTGCTCCCACTGACCATGACAACCCTCTGGCAGAGTCATATAAACGTACACTTCTAAAGCTAGTTTAGAACGACGCTATACTCATCCTCCTGCCGGGTCTCACGGTCTGGAACAACAGCAATGGAAAGTCTTGGCAAACAAGAACCTCTCTGTCACCGTCCTTGAGGCTACTGGAGTACCTCTCGGGTGCCTGAGGTTACCCACCGTATCTACGGAGTGGCCAATGGAATGTCAAACCAGATTGAATCTTTAGGTTCTTATCAAATCTTCAGTAATCGTTTGCGATTCTAGAATCACTTCCAGTTCTACCATACTCCCACTACTATTTTCTGAAAAAATCCATTTTTATTAAAACTGTGGAGAGTCAAGAACAATATCACTATTGATCTTCCAGATGGTAGAAATTCAACCCTCGTCATAGCCTGGGTCAACCCACAAACAGCTATTATAGAAACGTGCCTTGAGTTATCCAGAGTCTGGTTTTAAGCATAAGCCGGACAACTCCCCGTACCTTAACATCGTTAAGATACGAACTCTTCTATATCCAATATAGAACCAGAGGCACTTATTTAATTGAACCAGATTCAAATCATGCAGCTGTCTCCAGTGCATGTTAACTAAATAGAAGGAGGCCGATTGGCATTACTCAACTTAGGAGTGCTTCCAATTATGAGTAACCTGAAAGAGAAGCAAGTTCTCTTAATCATTACTATCAACTGAATACCATACACAAGTATCTACATCTTCGATCACCTTGAAGAATCCTGATACTTGCAACACCTGGTTCTCTACTTTATTCTTATACCTATAATTTCTCAAAACTTGGACCTTGTGTTTCTACGAAACACATGTCTAAGAACTAGAGAAGTCATAAGTAAACAGAAGATAGAACGATGACCAACCCCTCTGTCCTAATGGAAACTGGACAATATACAATTCTCTGTACAAATCCCCTGAGTCTAATAACTCATTCCCTGTGTGTCGTAGGTTGAAAACTGTACCTATGGTTAAGAAGAATTACACCGATGTTTAATGCTCCTTACCTAACCATCCACTGATATAGGTAAATGTCATGGACATAATTTCAAAAAGGTATATCTCACTCTATAAAAATAGACGTACAGATATATCAATTTGAAATTGGTGCATAACAGCGGATATTCAAAACCAAATATTTGCCGTCCGGCAAACTACCCAGGCGATTTTCTCAAATATCACCAATTACAACGAATTCCGATATAATGAGGATCATCACCTAATTCCCAATAACTTACTCCCACTCATCATCTGTAAAACCATACAGCTGTGAGAATCATACCTGGTAAATACATACCCTGGAGTAAGGACTAATCGGGAAATTGGTTTTCTTTTAACAGTACACAGTGAAACTGAAACATTGAAATGTTTCGTAGGGGTATCCTGGTATTCCTAGTAATGCCTCTTCCATTATCCAGATTCACAACTGTAACCGTATATTTCTATGCCATCTCTCCACATCCCTTCATATGTCTTTAGGCATTACCTTCTGCACACCCCTTTAGGCTAAATGGTTTTCTTCCTTCCCTACCGTTCGGCACCAGCCTATGGTTTGGAAGAAGACTATCCAATAAGCATAATGGGTGTACTGTCCTAATCCTAGGAGCACTCGCAATGCGAGAGAAGGTGAAGATAAAAGACAACCGAATAAACCTTATTCCTATTTCTCCTGAACCAGAATCCATCCCCGAACTGGAACAAGTTCCTTTCGAGTTCGTATATAACCATACGATGGAGTATCCAAATAACTGTGGATCTTCGTAGTGATACGGAGTGTCCTGGAGAAATACAAAGGTGAAGTGGGAGTGGTAATGAAATACTTGGTTTGGTCGTGAATAGCAGTCGCAATTTACTTTGCCCTTCTTCTAATCCCTTTATTTGTCTTAATTTAATACCTTCTGTATACCACACTTAGGCTAATCGGATTTCTTCATTCCCTACCGTTCGGCACCAGCCTAAGGTTTGGAAGAAGACTATCCAATAGGCGTAACGGGTGTACTATCCCCTAATCCAAGGAGCACTCGCAACCTGAGAGAAGGTAAAAGGAAAAGACAACTGAATAGTCCTATTCGTTTTCTCCAGAACCGGAAACCATCCTCGAATAAATTCCTTCGAGTTCGTATATAACCATACGATGGTTTTATCCAATGGAAGTGGACGTTCGTAGTAATACGGGGTGTCCTGGAGAAAAGGGTAAAAGTAGGAGTGGCAAAGAGGTATGTAACTCTGACAATCCAAAAGGCAGTGTTATGAGAAGGTTCGGTTACTTTTAGTCACTGAGTCATAGTCAAGGGTCGGGTCATGGTCGCTGCCAAAGAGAGATAGAAAAGAAACACTCAGCGTGCACTCTAACCTAGATCAGAATGGTTATCACGTTATCTAATCAGGAAACCTCCCACTGTAACGTCAAATTCTCCTCCAAACCTGAAAGAAGAATTAGTCAGGATTACCCGAGGAGTAAACCAACTCATCAGTGGGAAACGAGATCCAACTATCATTGCATGATAACGTGATGGAATCAACTCACGTTATCACACTCCAGAAGGTATGTGCATATCTGGCAAGTTTCAGTTTCTTTAGAAACTCCCGATGTAATTTTTGCCCCATGCTCTTATGACCTTGACGAAGGTCAACAAATCATAAGTCACATGTCAAGTTCTACCCGTCATTGTCCAGGTTAATTTGAACCCACCCGTACAAGCTCTTGACGAAGGTCAACAAGGCTATACGACTGTCCCGAACCAACGCATCTATCTATGCAGCAGAAAGGTAACAAGCAGCTACCATTCACTATACCTTGACGAAGGTCAACAAACATAGCATGAATACTACGTGCTGCCCGTCTGAAATGACGGAGGGCTACGAATGGTTTTTGGCGAAAAACCTTTAACGTAATGAACTTGATATCGTTGAAGGAACCGGATAGCTTTTATAAAAATATAGTGGCGAAAACCTTTGCTAAAGAGGTCACTCCCGGTGAAGGGATCTCGGCTCTTTCCCCGTAGAATGAGGTGCAGGATATTCCAACTGAATACCACGATGCAAAGCAAAAGTAATCGGCTATAGTGAAGTTATTGCCCTAACGCAAACTTCTGTTCAAGGGGTCACTCCCGGTGAAGGGATCTCGGCCCTTGCCTCGTCGACTAAGGTGCTGGATATTCATAACCGAATACCACTGTGCAAAACAAAAGAGAACGTTCTTGCAATAACAGCTTTTTGAAAAGTTGTTCCAACAACATCAGAATAGGTTTGTTTAGTTTGCATTGATCCGAATCAATGCAGTCCCATCAATTGATCACACCAATAAAGAACGAAAATAATGATGTACGTATATGCCATCCGCATTCGCCACTGGGTTCCGTCATTACTCGTTAGGTTAGTTAACTAACGACAGAGCGGGGACCGGACTAGCGCGGATGCAAAACATATACAACATCTACTAGTATATATATCAATATATAATATTCGCTCAAGGCGTGATAAAATGCAACATCACAGAAATGTAATAAGTATCACAGAATAATACATATATCTGGGATCCCGGGTTTCATAGAGCCGCTACTGAAACCCGACGTTCCCCTGGTCGTGTGGATAGCCTGTGCAATGAAATCCTAGACCCCTACGGGCGCGGCAAGTTACCCGCCAAAACCTGAAGCGAGGCAGCCCCCTTCAGCAACGTGAATGGACCACCTAGCACTTTACGGAATCCGTTAACTTGGGCACCCCTCCTGGGTCAACCTGTACCCCCTACGAGTGCGGCGAATAGCCCGCCAATTCTAGAGTAAAGCCCCCTCCGTATCAATGCCGTGAGATGCGGGCCCGTTGCCCTCTAGAATCCGGCTATCCGTGCACCCCTCCACGGGGTAATCCTAGTACAGAAAATAAAATATACATACAACGGGTGCATCGACCTCACCCCGATCGTGCCCCGAAAGAATAATATACAAACAGGCAGTGACGGCGGTCCACATGTCGGACGCTCGCCCCGCAATATCAAATGTACATATAAAACGAAACTGTGCTAACATTCCATCTAGGCTATCCCCCACGACCAATCCGCAACATCACAGCACAACACAGAACATCAACGTGAATGTCACGTTCGCAAATCCGTCTAAAAGAGCTATAGCAGTTAGACAGAATTTACCGATCAAATGATATTCACGTTTTCAGATATAATGTAAATACTGTGAACTAACATGTTTAAACTTTTCGATCGATCAAATTTACCCAAGTGGGCCCCATGCACAACTGTAGCACTCAAAGAAAATCTGGGCCCAAAAAGAATATCCCCAAAACCCCATTTTCAACTCAGAAGCCCACTGTAAAAATTTGATGCAATGAACAGTCAAGATAGCGGCGGAACCCCGGCCAATGCGTGGGTTTGGCCGTGGTTCCGCAGTGTAAAGGTGACGTCACGCAACCAAATTTTCACAGAATGCTTATATTTCCCTGAACGTGTTTCTGCAATGTACTGAAAAAAATTTCGAGCCAAAAATAATTCGATAGAAACTGATGCAAATGGAATCACGGTTTTGGAATTTTGTACGATCGAACTTGTAAACACGTTAGAGCAAGCTAGACTAGGTTAATGGCATGGCTCTGATACCAGTGTAAGTGCACGGCGGCGCCCCGGCCGTCAATCCGAGGCCAAAATGCGGAAACGATACTTTTCTTTAAACTTTTAAACCGGCACCACCGCGCCCTAAAAACCAGGATCGGGCCATTAATCTAATCCTAGCTAACTAGAGAAGGGGTAGAGAGATATACCAAGCGATCCGTGTCCTTCGGTCTTCTCGTCGTCGTCCCGATCTCCCCGCGGAGTCTCCGGTCTTCATCTCCTCGTCGAAAGGGCACCACATCGCCGGGTTCTTTTACGGGCTCCCATCTCTAGACCGAGGTAACTCGGGCACGAAGTTGGCGAGCCGACGTGCCCAAGAATTACTGTAGAATAGTGTAGTGCTCTTTGTCTCAAGGGGTTTAAAGAAGTTGCCATTTGGTGGAGGAAATGAACTATGAACTTTTGTGGTGGTTTTTGGGAATTTTTGTAGTAAGTAAATGAGAACCAAATCACTCACAAAATAAATTCCCTCACCCCTCAAGAAGTGTGGCCGGCCATGATCAAGGAGAGAATGAAAGGAGGGAGTGAGTGGATTAAAAATGAGTGAGCCAAATAATGCAAGAGAGAGAAAAGGTTATCATGATCAATCATGATCACAAACCAAGTCCAACACTCATAAACCCATCATCAAACCACAAAAGTCAAGCAATGATGAGTGAAGAAGTCAAATGATGCTGCAACCATCATGAAGAAACAATATGCGAAGACCACCCTCCACAATGCTAATTTGCACAATTGCAAATAAGCCCTCCTCCACCAATTTTCAGCCAAGGAAAGAAACAAAGGAAAATGGCCAAAACGGAAAACAAACTGGCAACTTCAAAAAACAGATCCGGTAATAAATTACAGGAAACCCCTCTACTGTATATACATACCCGTATTTGTATTCCGATCGAATACAAATGCAATGAGACAAAATCTACACTGTACAATACTAGGATCCGGCTTAAACCAAAACCCGCTAGTATTATCCGTCCGATCATGATCCGTGCAATACCGCACGTATCTGATCGAACCCTGCTATATCTCCATACGACCTCTACAGCGTTTCGCCCAAAACTTGAGAAAACGGTCTGTGGGGGACTCTAAAGACTCGTCAATACTTTGGTTGTAGATTTAACCACTAGCACGTCAGAGGTATTAGCCATACGTAACGGGCTACCAGGTATTGACCAAAAGGGACGTCGATGAGCGAACTCATCCTGACAACCTACTGAGCCTGTCAGTGACAATATCCGTACAGTCCGGTCCGTTCGTCTATGAGCATCGCATGGCGGGCCTAGGGGGTTGGTAAAAGTCAGACCCCCAAAAGCGGTACAAGTCGTGTCGGAGTATAGCCCAGAACACCCTGAGATACTACTGGAATACCTACCAGTAAATCTCCTGCCTTGGCCAAGGAGTTCGTGTAAGGGCTCTCCTAGACACAGCGCGACCTCACCCCCAATACTGGGAGAGACGAACCCCTGAAGATCCGCTCACTGCCTCCATGTGGCTCGGGACTGTACCCAACTAAAACCTATTTGCACGTCTCCTTTGAGCATGGTAGGGTAGTAATCAAAGTACAGTGGGAACTCACACGAGACAAATGACGATTCTCAGGTCGATGAACTAACCTGTACACATGTCACCAGGGAACTGCTATCGGACGTCAGGTATATGACCAACTAGCATGTTCCCGGCGAGTCTTGTCCGGTGTACTCATAACCCAATGAGCACCTGTATACATCTTAGGTGAACCAACTGACACCAGTGGTTTGTGAGACCGGCCACCGCCCTTCGTCGGGATCTCGACTGTATACACTAGTCTACTCTGGAGTATCGATGCCCTATCTCGAAACTCTCACGACTAGGGACCTTTAAGGATGTGCTTATAGACTACCAGCTCCCACGTATATGATCGCCCTCATACTGCTGGCAGTCAAGCAAGAATCCTAGGGGCTCTATCAACGTGTAATAACGACCTGTAAGGTCACCTGAAGCAGTACACGATGATAAAGATAAACCAGATAGCATACTATCATCTTGAGTAAGACTGTCCTACCGGAATAGGTCCTCCCTCAATCATTGCAATCACGTGCCTGTGATCCAATAATTGACTCTGAGGGCACTATCTCCAACAAACTCCACAATTTAGAATTAACTAAAATAAAAATGTAAACCCTAATCTTAACCCTAATCATGGTTTAACTCTCATAAACCCTAGTTTCATTTATAACCTAGAATGATACTTTTTAACATATATCACATATATAGCAATGTATCCAAAGTGAGAAAAGAAATCTTAAGTTAGCTAACACTAGTTAATGTAATGTAATATATCAAATATATATTATACATTAAATTATTAAATCAACAATTGATTTAATAATCCGGCTATATCACATATAACCGACTAATATCAAATGTAACATCTTATCGAATCAACACTTAATCCGATAACCCGGCTATAACACATATAACCAATCATGTCACACATCGCGAGAATAGAATACGGTATCTCATATCGTATCAATCTCGGTCCTGCACATTTCACATATGTTCTCCTACTCCGTTTCGCTTGAGCCAGGAAACCTCTGTGTAGGACTCTAAAGACTCGTCAATACGCCGGCAGTAGGTGATGATCATATCAATCACCCACAAGCCGCAAGCGGTCTGCTAAACGTAACGACAACCCGGGTATTGAGCGATCAGAAGATCAACAAGCAAGCATGCTCATACTCCTGCGAATCCAATCGGTAACACTATCGTACAGTCCGTTCTCTTCGTCTGATATGTCGCATATCTCGTCTAGCGGTGGTAAACGTCAGACCCCAGTAACTTGATAAGTCGTGTTGATATGAGGCTCATAACGGGTCGAGAAACTACTGATAACCCTTACCAGTATATCTCTGAAGCAGCCCTGGCCAGGGACTTCCTGTTATAGCCAATCGAGCACAGCGCAACATCAACCCCCAATACCGGGAGAGACGAAACCCCTCCTATCGCTCATTGCCTCTATGTGATTCGGGACTGTACCCAAAAGCCACCGTTCTGCACGTTCTCTTGAACGTGGTAAGGTGGAAATCAAAGCACGGTGGGAATCACACAAGACTCTATGACGATCTCGGGTCTACAAACTAACCTGTACCAGTGTCACCAGAGAACTACCATCTGACATGAGATATAATACTATCTGGCAGTTCTCGGCGAGTCCGTCTAGTGTACCCAGTCTCCATTGAGCACCCGTATACTGTCTCTGATGTCAAACACCAATGGATATGGGATCATCCATCGCCAATCTACATTAGTCGAGAAGCTATATGCTAGTCTACTCTGGTATATCGATACCCTGTCTCGATACACCCTCGACTAGGAACATTTGAAGGATGTACTTAGCGACTACTTTGTCCCCACTAGTATGATATGCATCATAATCCTGGTAGTCAAGTACTCATCCTAAGGGCTTTATCAACATGTAACATAGAGACAATCACCGTACATGTTAAGATAAAGAGCAACCAGATAGCATAATATCATGTCAAGCAAGAAATTCCTCTATATATATGTCCAAGCATCCACTACAATATACATCGTATGTACAGTAATGGCCTCTAGGGCATACATATAACTAACAATCATAAACCACACTTGGTTGCATGAAGAGAACCTTTTACTTCAAGTCTAGCTTTGAAAGTCTCAGCTTTTCTATTTACACCAAGAATCTTCTCAAGATCCACTTAGTCCCAATGGGTTTTACCCCTTTAGGTGCAACATTTAAAGTCATACTTTGTTGGTGTACATGGATTCCATCTTTGATCGCATAACATCTAGCCATTTCACTGAGTCCCCACTCGTGATGGCCTGCCTGAACCTAGTTGGGTCATCATCTACCATGTTGCAATCCTCGCTCCCACCATCACCGAGGAAACCGTAGTATCTCTTAAGTGGATTGAGGAACCCTACCAGATTCGCGGAGAGGCTAAGGTTCGTCGGAGACTATTGAATCCTTTGGTTTTACCAAATCATCAGCTGTTAGTTTGTCCAGTTGGAACTACTTCCAGTTCTACCTCATGACCACTAATTTCATCATAATAAATTCCTTTTCTAAAAAGGTGGCATGCTGAGAAACAAAATGTCATGACCCGAAATAGCACGTGACTGGCCCTTGAATCATATGAAGTCTATAGGACCTCATCTAATTCAAGTAAGCCAAAAGCCCAGAAATCTAAAACCATTTTAAATAATAAATGAAGGAAAACTTGTTTTTAAAGAAGTGAAGAAAACATCTTTTAAAAACAAGGTTTTTAAATAAGTAAGCCGAATATGCATTTTTTTAAAACATCAAGTCCTTTCTGAAAATTTCGGCAGAGTTTCCTTTGTAAAAACTGGCCTCAAACGGGGTACAACAAGAATAATATATATATCAATGATAAAAGGCATCCCAAGCGGGAGCTAGCTCTTCGTCGATCGACGGTCACAACCACACAAGCAATATAATATACAACGCCGAAGGGCGAGGATCAAAACTGAAAAGGAAACTCAAAACAGCATGGAATCCATAATAATACAACGCGCGACTTTAAGGTCGAAAGAATAAACAACTCTAGTCTCTAAGTCTGAAATAAATACATGTATAGTTGATGGAATTACTAGATACAACAGATTTAAAATAAATATAAGGATGGTCACGATGCGAGGGAACCCACCTACCAAAGTAATCACCCAGAAAGGAAGCAGTGTGCCAGAAAAGCCGCAATGAAACATGTACGGCAAAACCTGCAAGAACTGTGGCACAATGGGGGTGAGTTGCCAACTCGTGAGTAGAAAACATCACAGAGCAGAAATCGTATGTATGACACAATTCTATGCCAATACGATCAATATGTATATAACCTCAAAGTGATAAGTCTGAAGCATGAAAAGGTGGCCAGGGTAAACATCTATACATAAGTGTGATCCCATGTGCTCGTGTCAGTGCCTCAGGTAACAACATATCATAAATATGAGGTATGATCAATGTAATCAACATGAATCAATGTCAACTATATCATGAAGTCAATCAATGACATAAACATCATGCATGTAAATATCATAAAGGATATGCATGGAAATGCGAGGATATAAATCAACGTGTGTCCCTCGCGACACATCAAAATCATGGAACCTGAGTGTCTAGCATCGACACTCGAAAACGTCATGAAACTTATGCCTAGCATCGGCACGTAAATCCTTATATATATATATATAGGGCTCCGTCAGTCCGGATCAGCCCACGGGCTCCGTCAGTCCGGATCGGCCCGTATCATCTCTCAACTCCGGTCGGTATCCTCCGGATATCCGCCGAGCTCAAATACAATCACCGGTAGGTAGTAGTCCCTCTGCCAGGCTCACCGACTACTGCACAGCGATCTGTTCTCGTCCTGCGGTACCATAACGGGTCCACCATGTACCCGCAAACGGACTCATCCAACTCCTCGAATCGGGTTTCACATGTCATACGTCTCAGAACCGAGAAAATACATGGTGGACGCACTGAAATATCATATCAAGGGAAACTGGGTTTTTAAAACAATGCATACTCTCTTTTGAAATAACCACGGTTCCTAAATCCAGAAATCTCATGAAAACAAATATCTCAATGCGTATAATCTAAGCATAGTGTATGCGACATGTAACAGCAATGTAAGCATATCTGTATATCATGCAACATGGAACAGTAATATGCACATTTTGAGAGAAAACAGCTTTTTTAAAATGAATCCAGTTTTAAAATATATCTTGCGGTTCCCAAATCTCTAAAATCAAGCCAGAATCATCTATGTATGTGCAAATACGTATGTATGCAAATATAGGTGTACAATATGTGTGTACGCAAGTATGAGTGTACAATATGTACGCACGCAAGTATGAGTGTACAATATGTATGTACGCAAGTATGTCATGCAAGGGGTCATGTCCTGATGCAACAATACTACTGTGTAGTGGCATGGCAATTATCGATGATGAAATGTGTGAGCCGGCAAGCAGGTGTACGTGGAACATACGCATCATCGATAATGGTGCCGGTGTCCTGACAACATGGATTTAATATAACAATAAACATATTTAAACATGCAATGCGATGTGAATAGCAAGAACATGCGGAAATCGAATAATAAACGCAACAGTGAAGAATCTACATCAATATGTAAATGTCATACAATTTTGCCATTTGATATAAGACGAATTATGGTATTCAGAAAAATAAGGGCTACGGTGTTTTTAAGAAAAGATGCGTCTTTTGAAAATATCCGTAGAATCCCTTTGCCTGTCTTTAAAATACTCATGATTCGTTATTTTTGAAATAGGTATGACTCGGGTCTAGTCTAACATCTACTAAGTAAACTACGGACCTAACTAACAAGCTAATCGAAAAGGTACGGAAACCACCTAAATCTGAGTCGATATATATATCCATATAATAGTCGGTGATCCTTTCTCAATAGTATCACATACGATACACTATACAATATGACATCCTCGAGTCAAGAGTGCGGATCTATCATCAATATATATAGCTCGTATGTAAATCCGTCGTACGGCATCCCTAATCTGGGTACGGGTCGAATCTCACATTTATCTCATCAATTATCTGGTATTCTTATCATCATATCTCATGAACTGGGGTACTGATATAAGTCTAGTACAAACTAATACCATCTATAATATAAATGCGTGTGTAAAACACCCGTCCAAAGGCCCACTAAAATCTCATGTCGTATCCCAAATACGAACCACAACATATCACCGATCTCATGGCACTATGCCCAATCTCATCGACTCATCTCCAAAGATCATCATATACAATCCTCATCATCCAGGTATACGTATAACAAGTAAGCATGTGTGTGCGTGTGGGTGTAAACCTATTCTAAGGTTCGCAACTAAGAAGTTATACTAGTTTACTTCTAAAAACCCTAATCTAACCATAGTACACCTAATCACATCTTGAATATCCATGTCACACATAAGGCTATTATATATATAGTATATATACAGTATACTAAACATCGAACTGCGGGGGTTCTATATGCCATCCACCCGACTTCCCCCGTAGATATAATCTGTTACGTCCCAAAAAGTTCGGAACATGACCGGCACTTAAATTACGAAACGTCTCGAGGCGTACGTAATCTAAGTAAGCCAAAACCCAGAAATCAAAACCAAAGAAGCAGTAAAGTGAAGGAAAAACCAGTTTAAAGCAAGTAGTTTTAATAACATAGGCCGAAATATGTACTTTTAAAATCTCAAGTATTTTCTGAAAATTTCGGCAGAGTCTCCTTTGTAAATACTGGCCCCCAAACGGGATACAACATGAATAGTATACGAAATACAAAATGGCATCCCCAAGCGGGAGCTAGCTCTTCGTCAAACGACGGTCACAACCACACAAGTAATATAATATACAACGCCGAAGGGCGAGGATCAAAACTCAAAAGAAAACCCAAAATCAGCATCAAAACCATAATAATACAACGCGCGACTCTAAGGTCGAGATAATAACAAGTCTGGTCTTCTATCTCAATCAAATATACAATCTGGTTGATGGAGTTTCTAGATACAACTGAAATAATGAATAATCGATGGTGGTCCTGATGCAAAAGAACCCACCTACCAAAGCAATCACCCGGAAGGAACAGTGTGCCAGCAAAGCCGCAGCGAAGCCTGTACGGCAAAACCTGCAAGGAATTGTGGCACAACGGGGGTGAGTTGCCAACTCGTGAGTATAAAACATCTACGAGTAGAAATCGCATGCATAACGCAATCCTAGGTCATGCAATCGGTAATATCCTCAAATAATAATAATATGGACCGAAGCATAATATAACGGTAAAGGGTAACATCTATCCATATAGTGTAATACCAGAAACTCGTGTCAGTGCCTCAGGTAACAACACGTTACTAATATGATGTACAAATGTCAGGTAGCAATATATTACTAAATGATGTGCAGATGCATATAATGAGAACAAGTACATCATGAATCAAAGAACTATTTTTCTTTATTTAATGAGATTTCTATAGGTATATAAATCGAGATATCATCAATGAAATCGACATCAAATCCATGTCAAGCATCGACACAAAACATAAACCTCAATATCTCAGGCTCCGGCTATCCGGACTGGCCTGTATCATCAAATCTATATATCTCAGTGTCTCAAATCTCAATATCTCAATATCTCGGGCTCCGTCAATCCGGATCGTCCCGTATCATCAATCATACGACCACGAACGGTATCCTCCGGATATCCGCCGCGCCAGGTAAAATCACCGGTAGGCAGTCTGCCCCTGCCGGGCTCATCGTCTACTACTCGAACTTCTTGCCCCGGGATAGCATACCGAGTCCACCATGTACCCGAGACGGTTCATCCAACTCCTCGAATCGGGTCTCGAAATCATCTCAGAACCGAGAAAACATCATGGTGGACGATACTCAATAAATCAAGAAAAATCGCATTTTTTTCATTAAAATGGTTCATCGGTTTACAAAACTTTCACGTGCGGTTTCCAAATCCAGAAAACATCAAGAAGAATCCGAAATCATCAAGTCACCATGTTAATAACAATGAAAAAAAGGCATAAATCTCCATAATACCGCATAACCAATGAATAAATGGATGCATCTGATATCATGCAACAATTAAACTAGCATATGAAGGCTATAACATGTGGCAACTATCAGTTAGCAAGCTATGTCACTGAAATAGTATTTTCTAAAGTGTACATGACATGGCAATTACCGATGATGATGTGTGTGCGCCGGCAAGTAAGTGTGTGTGGAACATACGCATCATCGGTAATGGTGCTTGTGTCCTGACAGCATGATCTCAATAATGGCATATGGAAGTACAATATAAACATGCAAATGCGATGCGAACAGTAATAATATACGGGAGCTGAATGATAAACACAATGATAACAAATCTGCATTTATATAAATATGAGTCATACAGTGGTGCCATTTGAAATAACACGAATCGTGGTGTTTTGAAAATAAGTGCTACGGTGTTTTTAAGAAAATATATGTCCTTTGAAATATCCGTAGAATCCCTTGTCCCATCTTAAAAATACACACGATTCGTTAGTTTTTGAAATAGGTATGAGTCGAATCTAATCTATCATTTACAAGTACACTACAGGGCCAAACTAAACAGGCTGATCGAAAGGTAAAGAAACCGCCTAACATCTGAGTCGATACATATATATACATATAATAGTCGGTGATCCCGCCTCAATAGTATCCCATACGATACAATATCTATAATATGACATCCTTGATTCAAGAGTGCGGATCTATCATCAATATATAGCTCGTACGGTAAATCCATCGTACGGCATCCCAAATCTGGGTACGGGTCAAATGTCACGTCTATCACATTAATCATCTGGTATCCTCTTTATCAAATATCATGATCGGGGTACTGATCTACATCTAGTATAATACTGACACCCTCTATAAAATGCATGCGTGTGTATGAAAACACCACGCCTAAAGAACCCGCTAAAATATCATGTCGTATCTCAAATACGGACCATATCACATCACCGATCTCATGGCCCCAAGCCCAATCTCATCGACTCATCTCCAAATATCATATAATATCCTCGACATTTAGGCATGTGTATATGAATGTATATATATGCATAGTCCCATACCCATGCGTATATACATATATACACATTCTCATATACGCACAAGAAAATAATGTATGCAAGTGTATGGGTGTGCGTGTATGCAAATCTTTACTCTAGGGTTGCGGTTCCGAAACCAACCAAATCCCTCCGCCGTTCCTCACAAACACTAATCCATAAGCTACTAAGGCTTTTCTTACTAGGTGGTCATATCTCACATTGACATATAAAAGTATATCGTTACCACATCACCTCGTTTCTCGTAACCATGTGGGGGTGCTATACGCCATCCACCCGACTTCCCCCGTAGATAAAATCTACTCACCTAATCTTCGCTCGCTGGTGCCGACGTTGCCACACGCTTGCTTGTCGTCTGGAAGTCCACATAGGGGTACCTACATGTCACAACGTATCGTATCGCATAAAAACCCAAATTCAAAATCGAAACGGCATACGAAATCCAAATCGGCACGCGTATCACGTATAGGTCAAAACCTATCGCCTATGCATGCAAGAATAGCCAAACCAACCCTCGATATCGATGTACAAACATCAACCCATCGAGAAAAACCCAAACGTACCAATTTGCACATTCACAAACACTAATTATAATATGAAATAGGTTAAAATTCACAAAAACCCTAAACTCACTTTAAAAGCTATTTCTCCGAAAACCTAGCAACAAAAAATTTACCGTTTTAGTACAAAACTTGATATTTTAGCAAAACTAGTAGTCACAATATTCACCAAATAACTTAATTATGTCAAAAAAAACATTTACTAGATTTTAATCTCGCTAAATTACATTAACCCAAAAAAATCTAGTTTGCAAAATTAACCATTTTTAACAATTTTAAACTAACAATTAGCAAACTAGCTACTAGTTTAGCTTTTACAAGTCTTAAGATGTTAAATATATCACACAACCATAATCCAATTACTCAAACCCTAATTTGAACTCAAACCTCATTCTTGAATTTTCAATCATGCAAGTTGAACCCATTTAAAACCTAATTAACACTTAATTAAAATCCTAGATTAGAACAAGTAACAATTGGAAAAGGGTTATACCTCAAGTAGTTTGAAATGAGATCCACACTTGCCAAAATATAGCCCCCAAAATATCATCTTGCTCCAAGGATTCAAGCTAGCATGGGAAAGGAAATAATGGGTCAAGGTTGGATTTGGATTTAGCTTTGATTTTTTATGGAATTTGAGGCAAAATGGTGGATTTTGTTGATGAGAAATGAGAGGAAAAAGAAAGAGGGGCTGCTGTTGAGGGAGAGGAGGGGGCTTGGCCAAAAATGAGGGGAGAGGAGAGAGAGTGAGGTGGGGAAAGTAAATGGGACAAGTCAAAGACCCATATCTCAAGTCAACACACCCATTTCTTATTGATTTCTTTATTTCCTTTGCTTTCTTTTCTAAAATGGGGTAGTAATTTGGTGATAGGCAGCCCAAGATTCGACCAGCAGCCTAGGGGGAGGAGAGAGGGTGTGGGTGAGTGTGGGTGAGGAAAACAAATGCTAAATGTTATACCCCAATTTCCATTTACACTAATTTCACTATTTAAGCCTTTTTCATTGATATTTTCTAACACCGTTTGACAGTTTCATTTGATTTCAAAAACAATATTTTACATGTTAGTTTAGTGTGTCATGATGCATAAAATTTGTATCAACCCATTCCAATTTGTAATTTTCCCTAATTAAATGTATTAGTGACAGCTTAAAATAATATTAAAATAATTAATTTCGGAAAAAATTTCAAAAAATTAGAAATTTTACCAGTGGCTCAATAAACACCAAATACTAGCAATTACACAGCCAGAATATGTATATTTAATTTTTATATGAAAGATATTTATATCTTGATTTTTTAGGAAAACACCCGTTATTTTACCGATTAACCGAAATTTCACCTGAACGATTTTCAAAATGTTACACAATCTACTCACCTTGCTCTTCGCTTTCCGTTGTCGACATCGCCACACGCTTGCTTGTTGTCTCAAAGTCTTCATGGGGGTACCTACACATCATAACATATCGTGTCGCATTAAAACTCAATTCAAAACCAAAACGACACGTTAAAAGCCTATAGGTTAGAACCTATGGACTACACCTTCAAAACCTCCAAATAACACTCGATTTCGACGTACAAACGTCAAGTGATCGAATACAACATAAATTAAAAAATTCCAGAATGCAAAATACGCAAAACGAAACAACGAATCAAAACAACAACTCTTGAAAATGGTCCCAGATTTTACCTTAGGTCAAATCAGCCAATTTTGCATATGCCAAGGGTCTCGTTTACTGGAGATAAAGCCACAGAACAAATACGAGTCCATTCCTCACTGCTCTGGCCGCAAATTGCAGCCAGAATGAATTTATTTGTGGCCATGGTTAAGGGTTAGGGGCTAGGGTTTTGGTGGTAGCTTCCTAGGTGCCTCTATGTATCACCGTCCTTGCAAAATAATTTTCAGGTCCTCCGGGTGCTAGCAGATTTCAATATACACTCACAGAATCCAAAACTTTCCGATATCGGGTTTCTAAATCCATATTCCAGGGTTATAGTCTCTGGTTTAGGTCTCCGATCAATCACCACAGGGTTGTATAACCTCTAGTAACCCTAATTTCACCTTTGGATTTAACTAAAACCCTAATCCTCAACTCAAGTTTTCCAAAGTTCCCAAAACCACACAATATCGGTTCTAATTTAACATGGATACAAAAGCAATAGAAATACTAGGCTAATGGTTGAGAGAATACCTCATTTGGCAACTCAAGAATTTTCTTGAGTTGCCCCAAGTGTCCAAAATGCAAGCTTTCTTGGTCCATGGTGGTAGCTAGTGAGCTTGTGCATCTTTTTATTAAAATGAGTATTGGGTTTTGTGGTGTTTTTAATTGAGTTTGAGAGGGTTGAAGAGGGGGAGGGGGTGAGGGCAGCAGCAGCAGCAGCAGCAAGAGGGTGAGGGAGAGGAGAGAATGTGATGGAAATGGTGAGATGAGAGGATGGCCAAGTCAAAGTAAACCCTCACCTTTCTCTCTCTCACCCATACCTAATATTTTATTCCTTTATCTTTTTCTTTTCTTTCCTTTTCCTTTCCTTTTTTTTCTTCTCTCCTCAATAGTAAACCCAAAACAAACCATACACCCAAAATCATGTAGGAAAAAGGTAACAAGTGAAAAAATAGACATGGTACATGTTTTGCACAAAACAAGCTTAAAGCCCGATTAGCGATTTTTAATCGCCATTAGCACTAAATTAGCGTATAATTAATCATAAAAACTTATAATTTGCATAATTCACATAAAACACCCGCTTTTAGTAATTTCCATAATTTTCAAAAAATTTCCCAAATTTATCGGTATTTACTTATTAAAATATTCAATATTTTATTATTAAATTATAAAAATTCCCAAAAATAATATTTTTTTTTGAAATGTTACAATCTTCCCCCTTAAAGAAATTCGGTCCCCAAATTTAAATTTAAACCCCTCAAATACTAAAACATTTCAGTAAAAAGTCCAAGTCGTCGGGGCTCCGAAATCATCAATACAGAAAACCCATCATAGCGCAATGCATGCGCATGAACAATGAGCAGATAACTCAAAATCGAAACCCCATCAGGCATCTCGCAATCATAGGAGTCATGGTGAAGACACAATGTCAAATCCAATATGAAACCAATATGATATACATCAAAACTATACATGTAAATATCTGAAGGAAATGCATGCCAAACCGTTTTAAATCGTTGTGCGATACGCATAATACTGCACAGTGGCCGACGTCTATTATAAGAAAATAACCATATACGTATATATCTTTTGTTTAATATGTACGTCCCGCCATTTTGAAAACAATTTAGAAGGGTTTCCTTATTTTAAAAGTTTCATGTCATATCAGACACGTAGGTAAATACTGAGACTATAGCTCTCTTTTTGGAAATCCCTTCGATAACTATCAGTGCATGCAAAATATATCCAGGTACTGTCCTCTGACTAGTCATGCACAGTACGAAGACAAATATCAAATATTATAAAAACTACTGCTCCATAAGAAATCAATCCCAAAATGTGCATATGAATGCTATGTGCGTCTGGTGTGCACGGAAATCAAAATCCATATATGTGTGATACATGTGAACAGAAACAACATCTAAGTGCAATGGGTGTGCACGAAACACCTGTCAGAGGCAACGGGTGTGCCTGACAGCAAAATCAGGTGCATCTGATATACACAAGAATCTCGATTTAGTGCATCTGGTGTGCACCAAAATCGCATCACAAAACATGCGCTCAACACGCACGAAAGTCTAAATCAATGCACAGAGCGCACCAAATCAACATCAGTATCATAATCGAAATCGACGGTATACAATACAGCTCAATCTAAATCAGGTATATCGCGGTATATAATCTCATAACCATGTGCATCAGCGTGCACAAATCAAATCAAAATACTAAAAGTGCATGAAGACTATACCAAAAGCATAAGTCATATCACATACATAACTGTAACATTTCAAAAAAATAAAATATTATTTTTGGGAATTTTTATAATTTAATATTATTTTTAATGAATATTTTAATATTTCGGTATAATTAAATACCGATAAATGGGGAAAAATTTGGAAAATTATAGAAATTATTAGAAAGAGGGTGTTTTATGCGAATTATGCCATTTTTAAGTTTTTATGATTAATTATATGCTAATTTAGTGCCAATCGCGATTAAAAATCACTAATCGGATTTTTAGCATATTTGTGCAAAACATGCACCATATCATTTTTACACTTGTTATTTATTTTACTGGCTTTCCTTCATGTTTATACCATGGTTGTGAATTATTAGAGAGAATGAGAAAAAGAAAAGAAAAGAAAAAGGGAAAAGAGTTTTATATTGAACTATGGGTGAGAGAGAGAAAGGTAGAGTTTACCTTTGACCAAATTCTTGAGCCATCCTCCTTCATTCTTTTCACTCATTTCTTCTCCCCCTCCCTCTATTGCTGCTGCTACTGCTACCCTAGCCCCTCCTTCTCTTCAACCCTCTCAAACACCATGATAAACACCTCAAAACACCATTTCCATTTCACAAAAAAGGTGCACAAGCCCCTTAGCAACCCAACGGACCAAGAAAGTATTCATTTTGGCGCTGTTGAGAATTTATGAGGGTCTATTGAGGTATTTCCTTCATAATTAGTGTAATATTTCTTGTGTTTAAACCTCTTTTAAAGTTTAGTATCGATTTGGTGAAGTTTGGCGAACTTTAGAAAACCCTAGAGAGGGTTAGGGTCAATTTGAGTTGTGGTTGAGCAATTGGACTTTAATGATGACCTTAGGCCCCCTATTGTCTAAAACCCTGACCTAACAAAACCTGAAACCCAAAAATACGGAATTACGGGACCTTCATGTCGGTTTGTGAGGTATTTTAGTGTGCAGGGAGATCTGGAATGAACTGGGGAATTTTCTAGAAAAGTAAACAACACCATAGGACTAAAATAGACCCTAGGAACCCCCTGTAGAAAGACGAACCCCATTGATGCAGTCCTCGCGGACCTGCCCAGATTTTCAGTGAGAGGGGCTTGGCCACTTGGTGTGGGGTAGGGTCTAGATTTCTTCTGTAGGTCATTTGTACCCTATATATCACCCTAGTGTTGTTTTGGAACCTTGGTTTCACCTGAGACAAAATCTGGGAACACTTTTATAAGTTTCTGCTTTGAATTTAGTTATGGTTTTCCGTATTTCGATTTCCAGATTTTGATATTTGTGCGTTATCTTGATCGCGTGACGTTTGTATGTCTATATCGAGTGATTTCGGGTTGTTTTGCGAAAGCTAACCATAGGTTCTAACCTATAGGCTTTTAAGCGTACCTTTTGGTTTTCGTGTGTTGTTTTGGTTTCGATTTGGTTTTAATGCGATGCGATACGTGTGACATGTAGGTACCCCCACGGTGATCCGAGACAACGAAGAAGATGATGGCGACATCGACGCCAACACGCAGGATGCATGGTGAGTAGATTATATCTACGGGGGAAGTCAGGTGGATGGCGTATAGCACCCCCGCAGTTCGATACTTAGTATACTATATATATTATATATATGATATGATAGCGTTATGTGTGCGTTGGATACTCTAGATGTGATTAGGTGTACTATGTATAGATTTGGGTTAGAAGTAAACTAGTATATAGTTCCTAGTTGCGAACCCTAGAATAGGTTTACACCTACACGCACACACATGCTTGCTTTTATACTTATACTGTGATGATGAGGATAGTGGATGATAGTTGGAGATGAGTCGATGATATTGGGCATAGTGCCGTGAGATCAGTGATTTATTGTTATTCGTATTTGGGATACGACATGAGATTTTTAGCGGGCCTTTGGACGCGTGTTTCGCACGTGCATTTATAATTATATAGATGGTATCGATTATACTAGACATAGATCAGTACCCCAGATTATGTGATATGATGATAATGATACCGATATTTGATGAGAGGAATGTGATATTGACCCGTACCCAGCCTTTGGGATGCCGTACGATGATTTACCGTACGAGCTTTATATTGATGATAGATCTGCACTCATGACTCGAGGATATGATATAATTTGGTACCGTACGCGGTACCTTTGAGGCGGGATCACCGACTACTATATATATATATATATATATATATATATATCGACTCAGATTTAGGTAGTTTCCATACCCCTCCCGATTAGCGTATTTGCTAGACCTGTAGTTGCTTAGTAGATGTTAGACTAGGCCGATGTTATACTTATTTCAAAACTAACGAATCGGGAGTATTTCAATGATAGGCAAAGGGATTCTACGGATATTTTCAAAAAACGCATATTTTCTTAAAAACACCGTAGCCCTTATTTTACTAAAAACCCCGATTCGTCTTATTTCAAATGGCAAAGCTGCACGACATTTATAGATTGTTGTAGATTTTTCACTGTTGCGTTGATTATTCGATTTCCGCATATTCATGCTATTCGCATCGCATTTCATGTGTAAATGAGTTTATTATATATTGAACCCATGCTGTTAGAACACCAGCACCATTATCGATGATGTGTATGTTCCACGTACACTAGCTTGTCGGCTCACACACTTCATCATCGATAATTGCCATATCACTGCACTGTAGTACTGTTGCGTTCAGGATATGACCCTTGCGTGGCATACTTATACACATACATATTTGCACATACCTAGATGATTTCTCGCTTGATTAGAGATTTGGGAACCGCAAGATACTCTTTAAACTAATCCATTTTAAAAGAGTGGTTTCCCTCAATATGTGCATATTACTATTCCATATTACATGATATTACTGATATGCTGACGTTTCTTTTACATGTTGCATACATCATGCTTTTGATGATACGCATTGAGATATGTTGTTTCCATGATATTTCTGGATTTGGGAACCGTGGATATTTCAAAAGAGAGTATGTAATTGTTTAAAAAACCCGATTACCCTTGATATGATATTTCATTGCGTCAACCATGTGTTTTCTCGGTGCTGAGAGTGACATGTGAAACCCGATTCGAGGAGTGGACGAGGCCGATTGCGGGTACATGGTGGACCCGGTATGGTACCCCGGGGCGAGAACGGATCTGCTGTGTAGCTAGACGGTAAGCCTGGCAGAGGGACCACTACCTGCCGGTGAAAGTATTTAGGCTCGGCGGATATCCGGAGGATACCGACCGGAGTCGAGAGATGATAGGGGCCGATCCAGGCTGACGGAGCCAGATATATGAGGCTTACATGCCGATGATAGGCACAGGTTTCATGATGTTTTCGAGTGTCGATGCTTGACACTCAGGTTCCATGATTTGATATGTCGCGGGTGACACATGTTGATTTATATCCTCATATTTCCATGCATATGCTTTATGATATTTCATGCATGATGCTTATTGTCATTGGGTGACGCGTGGACGATTTCCACATACATATATTGACATTGATGGCATTGATTACATAGTTGGATGATATCCACTTTTTCATAGACTTCATGATATAGTCGACATTGATCATACCTCATATTTATGATATGTTATTACCTGAGGCACTAACACTACACTCATGTATAGATGTTACATTGCCACCTTATCATGCTTCAGACTTATTCATTTGAGCTTTATATATATATTTAATCGTATTGACCTAGGATTGTGTCATACATATGATTTCTGCTCTGTAATGTTTTCTATTCACGAGTTGGCAACTCACCCCCGTTGTGCCACAGTTTCTTGCAGGTTCTGCCGTACAGGTTTCATTACGGCTTTTCTGGCACACTGCTTCCCTTACGGGTGATTTGCTTTGGTAGGTGGGTTCTTTTGCATCAGAACCACCATTGTACATGTATTATTCAGTTGTATCTAGTAATTCCATCAACCAAAACTTGTATATTGTTTCAGAATTAGAAAACCAGTTATGTATTATTTCGACCTTAGAGTCGCGCGTTGTAGTATTATGGTTTTCATGTTGATTTTGAGTTTCCTTTTGAGTTTTGATCCTCTCCCTTTGACGTTGTATATTATTGCTTGCGTGGTTGTGACCGTCGATTGACGAAGAGCTAGCTCCAGCTTGAGGATGCCTTTTATCATTGCATTTATATTATTCCTGTTGTACCCCGTTCGGGCCCAGTTTTTACAAAGGAAACTCTGCCAAAATTTTTAGAAAATGATATAGATTTTAAAAACGCATATTCGGCTACTTATTTAAAAACCTTGCTTTAAAAACATGTTTCTTTACTTCATAAAACTATTTTTCCTTCATTTATAATTAAAATGGTTTTAGGTTTCTGGGCTTTTGGCTTACTTGAATTAGATGGGGTCCTATAGACTTCATATGATTCAAATGCCAGTCACGGGCTATTTCGAGTCGTGACAAAGTTGGTATCGGAGCGCTAGGTTAACCTTGGTTCGAGTCTAAGTTTGACTATGTGGAACCTAGAGTGTTTATATATATACGGAACTTAGGCTTGACCTTACGAAACTTAGACTTAGTCGAGGTGGTATTATACCCGAACTGTCGTCGCGTAGGATGACCCTTGGTTGATGGAGTAGGTGACTTCAGTAGAGTGACGTACCGTGTGTATGTTCTGCGGTATACTTACGACACGCCACTCCGCTTAAGAAACCTTAGGATGTACATTTCCTTGCACAGTATTATATTCATTCCTATGATCTATCATCATCGATACTGGTTATGATTTTGCTGCCACGATTACACAGGTAGAGAGAGAGAGCTACGGCTAGAATTGCGTCAGCATGAGCTCGTCACGGACGAGGACTGACCAGGGAATGATTCCAGGGACATACGATTACATAAAACGCATCATAGCGCAATGCTCGCGCATGGGAAATGAGAAGATAACTCAAAATCAAAACTCCGTCTAGCATCCCGCAATCATCGGAGTCATGGTAAAGGCAAAAATTTCATATCCAAAATAAAACCAATATGATATAAATCAAAACTAAATATATAGACATCAAATCTATACATGTAAATAGCTGAAGTAAATGCATGCCAAATCCTTTTAAGTCGCTATGCGATGCGCGTAACACTGCACAGTGGCGGACGTCTATTTTAATAAAATAACCATATACGTATATATTCTTTGTTTAATATGTACGTTCCGCCGTTTTGAAAATAATTTAGAAGGGTTTCCTTGTTTTAAACGTTTCGTGTCATATCAGACACGTAGGTAAATACTGAGACTATAGCTCTCTTTTTGGAAATCCCTTCGATAACTAACAATGCATGCAAAAGTATATCCAGGCACTGTCCCCTGACTAGTCCTACTCAGTACGAAAACAAATAGCAAATATCATAAAAACGTACTGGTCCATAAAGAATAAATCCCAAAAATGTATATAAAAATACCCTGTGCATCTGGTGTGCACGGAAATCAAAATCCATATATGTGCCATACATGTACACAGAAACATCATCTAGGAGCAACGGGTGTGCACGAAACATCTGCCAAGGGCAACGGGCGTGCCTGACAGCAAAATCAGGTGCATCTGATATGCACAAAGAATCCCGATTTACTTCATCTAGTGTGCACCAAAATCGTATCTCAAAACATGCGATCAACACGCGCGAAAATCCAAATCGAATGCACGGAGTGCAAGAAATCAACATCAATTTCAGAATCAAAATCGACGGTATACAATACGGCTCAATCAAAAGCAGGTATACCGCGGTGTATAATCTCACAACCATATGCATCAGCGTGTACAAATCAAATTAAAACACTAAAAGTGCATGAAAACTATGCTGGAAGCATAAGTCAAATCACCGGCATAAAATAGGCATGAAATCATAATCAATACCTCAAGCGTAATAACGATGTGCAAATTATAAATACCCAGTAGATGCAACCATGGTGCACGAAAACAGAAATCATGGAACTCAGCCATCAAGACTAAATCATGCGAACAGATCTCCCAAAATACCGAAATCCAAGGTGACGGATAAGTGATAATCGAATCACCAAATCACAAATCATAAATACCGCCGTCGATATTTCCTCCTTCGCAGTCGAGAAGGTGTTGGTGCATCCAATACTAGCAGCGCAAGATATCTACTTGCCTCTTGCTCACGGTCTGGCGTCCTCTGTCTCTGGGTCTTTATCTTCTCTACGGATTACCTATCTCGCAATCAATCGGCTCATCGGCCCTGTCAGGTATGCTAACGGAGACGATTCTGTCCTGGCACTTTCCTGGTCATCTGCGTCCTCAGCACAGCATTTCCTTAGAAACCGGTCGCCTCCCAATGCTTCTGTAGACATATCCGATCATTAATCTTAACGGGAGTAACAACAGCTCCTCAGCATCTCGCCTCAACCTCTTGTCCCGCTTGTCTATATCATCATCTACTCCGACGTCACGTCTCTATCTACGCACTGCAATTGTTCTCGGCTACGTCCATCCGAAGTCTCTCACACGGACTCGAAATCACGAACTCAGTATCTTCATCACTCTGTAGAAGATATCTGGCCGAACACGTCCTCAGGAACTCGTCCCAACCTGCGGAGGTATACTCCATATACAACGCCTCTGCATGCGTTTCGCATCTCTGAAGTCAGCGGAGTGGAACGTCATCTCGTTGAAATCTCGTGCGAACTCTTTACTCCACTTCGTTCCAATGTCGACTGATTCGGACTCGTCTCATCGTGGCTGCATAGACTGCGCTCCAACGGCTATACTCGTATCTGGATTCTCCCAAGCACTGTATCCCATCACATGATATCCGAAAGATGTTGAACCATCTGATCGATTCGTCAAAACCTCATAATCCCCCAAGAGATCAACATCTTGGGTACATTTTAATAGTATCGAGTACATACCACAGCATTAGTCGTCCAGCCGTAGAAGGGCAAACCCAAGCCTCACTAATGGCGCCGCGGAACTGCTGCAAACCCTAAGGTTCAAAGGCTTTCACACGGTCATTATGTCGAGTTAGGGTTTCATTCTTCTAGAGGGTCCATAGAATCGCTTGCATGTCTTTCCGAATACTTTAAACTTGGAATATAGGTTTCTGACATTCGATCGTCTCTATCGACTCTCAACGAATCTGCGTGAAGTCGTTTCTAGCTGGAATCAATCTATCTGATGACCTCGCATCAGTAAGCGAACGAACCACATGTCCTAGTCATTCGTCCTCGGGTGACTTGCGACCATCCATCATATCTCTAAGTATATACTTATGCTGCAGTAGCTCCGACATCTGGACGATATCTCGTCATTTGCAGCAACAACTGGCTCATTCGTCTGTACGATGAACAGCGCCTCAATCATCATGAATAAGCGATATATCAATGGTCATCACATTCTGGCTGGCATCTAGTAGTAGCCTGATCCTCTGGTGCCGATCAGCACATTCGAGAAATCTCGTAAAAGCGATCTGTCAAGCACTCATGGCGCGAAAACACAGTAAGACGACGTCTCTATATGTAATCGTATGTCCCTGGAATCACGCCCTGGTCAGTCCTCGTCCGTGATGAGCTCATGCTGACGCAACTCTAGCCGTAGCTCTCTCTTTGCCCGTGTAATCGTGGCAGCAAAATCATAACCAGTATCGATGAGGATAGATCATAAGAATGAATATAATACTGTGCAAGGAAATGTAAATCCTAAGGTTTCTTAAACGGAGTGGTGTGTCGTAAGTATGCCGCGAAACATACACACGGTATGTCACTCTACTGAAGTCACCTACTCCTTCAACCGAGGGTCATCCTATGCGACAACAGTTCGGGTATAATACCACCTCGACTAAGTCTAAGTTCCATATATATATAAACGCTCTAGGCTCTACATATTCAAATTTAGACTCGAACCAAGGTTAACCTAGCACTCTGATACCAACTTTGTCACGACCCGAAATAGCCCGTGACTGGCACTTGAATCATATGAAGTCTATAGGATCCCATCTAATTCAAGTAAGCTAAAAGCCCAGAAATCTAAAAACATTTTAATTATAAATGAAGGAAAAATAGTTTTAAGTAGTAAAGAAACATGTTTTAAAAACAAGGTTTTTAAATAAGCAGCCGAATATGCGTTTTTAAAATCTATATCGTTTTCTAAAAATTTCGGCAGGGTTTCCTTTTGAGTTTTGATCCTCGCCCTTTGGCGTTGTATATTATTGCTTGCGTGGTTGTGACCGTCGATTGACGAAGAGCTAGCTCCTACTTGGGGATGCCTTTTATCATTGCATTTATATTATTCCTGTTGACTTCACGCAGATTCGTTGAGAGTCGATAGAGACGATCGAATGTTAGAAACCCATATTTCAAGTTTAAAGTATTCGGAAAGGCATGCAAGCGATTCTATGGACCCTCTAGAAGAATGAAACCATAACTCGACATAATGACCATGTGAAAGCCTTTGAACCTTAGGGTTTGCGGCAGTTCCGCGGCGCCATTAGTGAGGCTTAGGTTTGCCCTTCTACGGCTGGACCACTAATGCTGTGGTATGTACTCGATACTATTAAACTGTACCCAAGATGTTGATCTCTTGGGGGATTATGAGGTTTTGACGAATCGATCGGATGATTCGACATCTTTCGGATATCATGTGATGGGATACACTGCTTGGGAGACTCCAGATACGAGTATAGCCATTGGAGCGCAGTCCATGCAGCCACGATGAGACGAGTCCGAATCAGTCGACATTGGAACGAAGTGGAGTAAAGAGTTCGCACGAGATTTCAACGAGATGACGTTCCACTCCGCTGACATCAAAGATGCGATATGCATGCAGTGGCGTTGTATATGGAGTATACCTCCGCAGGTTGGGACGAGTTCCCAAGGACGTGTTCGGCCAGATATCTTCTACAGAGTGATGAAGATACTGAGTTCGTGATTTCGAGTCTGTGTGAGAGACTTCGGATGGACGTAGCTGAGAACAATTGCAGTGCGCAGATAGAGACATGACGTCGGAGTAGACGATGATACAGACAAGCGGGACAAGAGGTTGAGGTGAGATGCTGAGGAGCTGTTGTTACTCCCGTTAAGATTAAAGATCGGATATGTCTGTAGAAGCATTGGGATGCGACCGGTTTTCGAGGAAATGTTGTGCTGAGGACGCAGATGACCCGAGAAGTGCCAGGATGGAATCGTCCCCGTTAGCATACCTGACAGGGCCGATGAGCCGATTGATTGCGAGATAGGTAATCCACAGAGAAGATAAGGACCCAGAGACAGAGGACGTCAGACCGTGAGCAAAAGGCAAGTAGATATCTTGCGCTGCTAGCATTGGATGCACCAACACCTTCTCGACTGCGAAGGAGGAAATATCGACGGCGGTATTTATGATTTATGATTTGGTGATTCGATTATCACATATCCGTCACCTTGGATTTCGGTATTTTGGGAGATCTGTTCGCATGATTTGGTCTTGATGGCTGAGTTCCATGATTTCTGTTTTCGTGCACCATGGTTGCACCTACTGGGTATTTATATTTTGCGCATAGTTATTACGCTTGAGGTATTGATTGTGATTTCATGCCTATTTTATACCGGTGATTTGATTTACGCTTCCAGTATAGTTTTCATGCACTTTTAGTGTTTTGATTTGATTTGTGCACGCTGATGCACATGGTTGTGAGATTATACATCGCGGTATACCTGCTTTTGATTGAGCCATATTGTATACCGTCGATTTTGATTCTGAAATAGATGTTGATTTCTTGCACTCCGTGCATTCGATTTGGATTTTCGCACGTGTTGAGCGCATGTTTTGAGATACGATTTTGGTGCACACTAGAAATTGGGATTCTTTGTGCATGTCAGATGCACCTGATTTTGCTGTCAGGCATGCCTGTTGCTCTTGGCAGATGTTTCGTGCACACCCGTTGCACCTAGATGATGTTTCTGTGCACATGTATGGCACATATATGGATTTTGATTTCCGTGCGCACCAGACGCACAGGGTATTCTTATATACATTTTTGGGATTTATTCCTTATGGACCAGTACGTTTTTATGATATTTGCTATTTGTTTTCGTACTGAGCAGGACTAGCCAGGGGACAGTGCCTGTATATACTTTTGCATGCATTGTTAGTTATCGAAGGGATTTCCAAAAAGAGAGCTATAGTCTCAGTATTTACCTACGTGTCTGATATGACATGAAACGTTTAAAACAAGGAAACCCTTCTAAATTGTTTTCAAAACGGTGGAACGTATATATTAAACAAAGGATATATACGTATATGGTTATTTTATTAAAATAGACATCCGCCACTGTGCAGTGTTACCCGCATCGCACAGCGACTTAAAAAGATTTGGCATGCATTTACTTCAGCTATTTACATGTATAGATTTGATGTCTACATGTATAGTTCTGATTTATATCATATTGATTTTATTTTGGATTTGACATTTGTGTCTTTACCATGACTCCGATGATTGCGGGATGCTTGACTGAGTTTTGATTTTGAGTTATTTGCTCATTTCTCATGCGCGAGCATTGCGCTATGATGCGATTTATGTATTAATGATTTCGGAGCCCCGACGACTTGGACTTTTTATTGAAAATGTTTTAGAAATTGGGGGTTTAAATTTAAATTCGGGGACCAAATTTCTTTAAGGGGGGAAGATTATAACATTTCAAAAAAATAAAATATTATTTTTGGGAATTTTTATAATTTAATATTATTTTTAATGAATATTTTAATATTTCGGTATAATTAAATACGGATAAATGAGGAAAATTTTGGAAAATTATAGAAATTACTAGAAAGAGAGTGTTTTATGCGAATTATGCCATTTTTAAGTTTTTATGATTAATTATATGCTAATTTAGTGCTAATCGCGATTAAAAATCGCTAATCGGATTTTTAGCATATTTGTGCAAAACATGCACCATATCATTTTTACACTTGTTATTTATTTTCATGGCTTTCCTTCATGTTTATACCATGGTTGTGAATTATTAGAGAGAATGAGAAAAAGAAAAGAAAAGAAAAAGGGAAAAGAGTTTTATATTGAGGCATGGGTGAGAGAGAGAAAGGTAGTGTTTACCTTTGACCAAAGTCTTGAGCCATCCTCCTTCATTCTTATCACTCATTTCTTCTCCCCCTCCCTCTATTGCTACTGCTGCTACTGCCCTAGCCCCTCCTTCTCTTCAACCCTCTCAAACACCATGATAAGCACCTCAAAACACCATTTCCATTTCACAAAAAAGGTGCACAAGCCCCCTAGCTACCCAATGGACCAAGAAAGTATTCATTTTGGCACTGTTGAGGATTCATGAGGGTCTATTGAGGTATTTCCTTCACAATTAGTGTAATATTTCTTGTGTTTAAGCCTCTTTTAAAGTTTAGTATCGATTTGGCGAAGTTTGGCGAACTTTAGAAAACCCTAGAGAGGGTTAGGGTCAATTTGAGTTGTGGCTGTGCAATTGGACTTTAATGATGACCTTAGACCCCCTATTGTCTAAAACACTGACCTAACAAAACCTGAAATCCAAAAATACGGAATTACGGGACCTTCATGTCGGTTTGTGAGGTATTTTAGTGTGCAGGGAGATCTGGAATGAACTGGGGAATTTTCTAGAAAAGTAAACAACACCATAGGACTAGAATTGACCCTAGAAACCCCCTGTAGAAAGACGAACCCTATTGAGGCACTCCTGGCCGGCCTGGCTGGATTTTCAGTGAGAGGTGCTCGGCCACTTGGTGTGGGGTAAGGTCCAGGTTTCTTCTGTAGGTCATTTGTACCCTATATATCACCCTAGTGTTGTTTTGGAACCTTGGTTTGACCTGAGACAAAATATGGGAACACTTTTATAAGTTTCTGCTTTGAATTTAGTTATGGTTTTCCGTATTTCGATTTCCAGATTTTGATATTTGTGCGTTATCTTGATCGCGTGACGTTTGTACGTCTATATCGAGTGATTTCGGGTTGTTTTGCGAAGGCTAACCATAGGTTCTAACCTATAGGCTTTTAAGCGTACCTTTTGGTTTTTCTGTGTCGTTTTGGTTTTGATTTGGTTTTAATGTGATGCGATACGTGTGACATGTAGGTACCCCCACGGTGATCCGAGACGACGAAGAAGATGATGGCGACATCGACACCGACACGCAGGATGCAAGGTGAGTAGATTATATCTACGGGGGAAGTCGGGTGGATGGCGTATAGCACCCCCGCAGTTCGATACTTAGTATACTATATATATTATATATATGATATGATAGCGTTATGTGTGCGTTGGATACTCTAGATGTGATTAGGTGTACTATGGATAGATTAGGGTTAGAAGCAAACTAGTATAGTTCCAAGTTGCGAACCCTAGAATAGGTTTACACCTACACGCACATACATGCTTTCTTGTATACTTATACTGTGATGATGAGGATAGTGGATGATAATTGGAGATGAGTCGATGATATTGGGCATAGTGCCGTAAGATCGATGATTTATTGTGATTCGTATTTGGGATACGACATGAGATTTTTAGCGGGCCTTTGGACGCGTGTTTCACACGCGCATTTATATTTATATAGATGGTATCGATTGTACTAGACTTAGATCAGTACCCCAGATTATGTGATATGATGATAATGATACCGATATTTGATGAGAGGAATGTGATATTGACCCGTACCCAGCCTTTGGGATGCCGTACGATGATTTACCGTACAAGCTTTATATTGATGATAAATCCGCACTTATGACTCGAGGATGTCATATGATTTGGTATCGTACGCAGTACCTTTAAGGCGGGATCACCGATTATTATATATATATATATATATATATATCGACTCAGATTTAGGTGGTTTCCATACCCCTCCCGATTAGCGTATTTGCTAGACCTGTAGTTGCTTAGTAGATGTTAGACCAGGCCGATGTTATACCTATTTCAAAACTAACGAATCGGGAGTATTTCAATGATTGGCAAAGGGATTCTACGGATATTTTCAAAAGACGCATCTTTTCTTAAAAACACCGTAGCCCTTATTTTACTAAAATCCCCGATTCGTCTTATTTGAAATGGTAAAGCCGCATGACATTTGTAGATTCTTCACTGTTGCGTTGATTATTCACTGTTGCGTTGATTATTCGATTTCTGCATATTCATGCTATTCCCATCGCATTGCATGTGTAAATGAGTTTATTGTATATTGAACCCATGCTGTTAGGACACCAGCACCATTATCGATGATGTGTATGTTCCACGTACACTTGCTTGCCGGCTCACACACTTCAACATCGATAATTGCCATATCACTGCACTGTAGTACTGTTGCGTTCAGGATATGACCCTTCCATAGCATACTTGTACACATACATATTTGCACATACCTAGATGATTTCTCGCTTGATTAGAGATTTGGGAACCGCAAGATACTCTTTAAACTGATCCATTTTAAAAGAACGGTTTCCCTCAATATGTGCATATTACTATTCCATATTGCAGGATATACTGATATGCTTACGTTTCTTTTACATGTCGCATACATCATGCTTTTGATGATACGCATTGAGATATGTGGTTTCCATGATATTTCTGGATTTGGGAACCGTGGATATTTCAAAAGAGAGTATGTAATTGTTTTAAAAACCCGGTTACCCTTGATATGATATTTCAGTCCGTCCACCATGTGTTTTCTCGGTGCTGAGAGTGACATGTGAAACACGATTCGAGGAGTGGACGAGGCCGATTGCGGGTACATGGTGGACCCGGTATGGTACCCCGGGGCAAGAACGGATCTGCTGTGTAGCTAGACGGTGAGCCTGGCAGAAGGACCACTATCTACCGGTGATAGTATTTGGGCTCGGCGGATATCCGGAGGATACCGACAAGAGTCGAGAGATGATAGGGGCCGATCCAGACTGACGGAGCCCGATATATGAGGATTACGTGCCGATGATAGGCACAGGTTTCATGATGTTTTCGAGTGTCGATACTTGACACTCAGGTTCCATGATTTGATATGTCGCGAGCAACACATGTTGATTTATATCCTCATATTTCCATGCATATGCTTTATGATATTTCATGCATGATGCTTATTGTCATTGGTTGACGCGTGGACGATTTCCACATACATATATTGACATTGATGGCATTGATTATATAGTTGGATGATATCCACTTTTTCATAGACTTCATGATATAATCGATATTGATCATACCTCTTATTTATGATATGTTATTACTTGAGGCACTGGCACGAGCACTTGGCACTACACTCATGTATAGATGTTACATTGCCACCTTATCATGCTTCAGACTTATTCATTTGAGGTTTATATATATATTTGATCGTATTGACCTAGGATTGTGTCATACATACGATTTCTGCTCTGTGATGTTTTCTATTCACGAGTTGGCAACTCACCCCCGTTGTGCCACAGTTTCTTGCAGGTTCTGCCGTATAAGTTTCATTGCGGCTTTTCAGGCACACTGCTTCCCTTACGGGTGATTTGCTTTGGTTGGTGGGTTCTTTTGCATCAGAACCACCATTGTACATGTATTATTCAGTTGTATTTAGTAATTCCATCAACCAAAACTTGTATATTGTTTCAGACTTAGAAAACCAGTTATGTATTATTTCGACCTTAGAGTCGCGCGTTGTAGTATTATCGTTTTCATGTTGATTTTGAGTTTCCTTTTGAGTTTTGATCCTCGCCCTTTGGCGTTGTACATTATTGCTTGCGTGGTTGTGACTGTCGATTGACGAAGAGCTAGCTCCCGCTTGGGGATGCCTTTTATCATTGCATTTATATTATTCCTGTTGTACCCCATTCGGGGCCAGTTTTAACAATGGAAACTCTGCCGAAATTTTTAGAAAATGATATAGATTTTAAAAACGCATATTCGGCTACTTATTTAAAAACCTTGTTTCTAAAACATGTTTCTTTACTTCTTAAAACTTTTTTCCTTGATTTATAATTAAAATGGTTTTAGATTTCTGGGCTTTTGGCTTACTTGAATTAGATGGGATCCTATAGACTTCATATTATTCAAATGTCAGTCACGGGCTATTTCGGGCCGTGACAATAATATAGGCATGAAATCAAATTCAACATATCGAATGATATCAAACCGAAGTCAGGTGCAACCGTAATGCACAAAAATAAATATCATGAAACTCAGTCATCAAGACTAAACCATACGAATAGATCGTCCAAAATACCGAAATCCAAGGTGACGGATACGTGATAATCAAATCACCAAATCACAAATCATAAATACCGTCGTCGATAGTTCCTCCTTCAAAGTGGAGAAGGTGTCGGTGCATCCAATGCTAGCAGAGCAAGATATCTACTTGCCTCCTGTTCATGGTCTGGCGCCTGGTGCTTTTAGGCTCTTGTTTCTCACTGTGCATTGCTAGATATATAGCTCCTCGGCTCAACGGCCCAATATAGAATGATGACGGAAACAGTCCCGCTCTGGCACATCCTCTAAAGATCTCTGGCCAACTATCTCGTCGACGATACCGAACTCTGGCCTGCTGGGTGTGCGCAATATTACCGCTCCTGGGTCCAAGTCTTCTCGTATAGTATCCCAGAAAGGTCCTATCGAGATCTCTCTCAAATCTCGTTTTTGCCGAACTATCCGGAAGTTACCACCCTTTACTATATATGCTTCTTGTTCCGGAACGGCTGCATACTCATCGCGACTCCTTCTCGATGGTATATACATATACAACGCCTCTGCATGCTTATCACATCTCTGATGTCGGAGGAGTGGAACGTCATCTCATCAAGATCTCGTACGAACCTCTTACTCCACTTTTATCTAATGTTGACTGCTCAGGACTCGTCTCTTCATGGCTGCATGGACTGTGCTCCAACGGCTATACTCGTATCTGAAGTCTCCCAAGCAATGTATCCCATCACATGATATCCGAATGATGTCGAACTTTTCGATCGATTCGCCAAGGTTCCATAATCCCCCAAGAGTTCAACATCTTAGGTACAGTTTAATAGTATCGAATACATGCCACAGCACCTGTGGACCAACCGTAAAAGGGCAAACCCAGGCCTCACTAATGGCACCGCGGAACTGCCGCAAACCCTAAGGTTCAAAGGCTTTCACACGGTCATTATGTCGAGTTAGGATTTCATTCTTCTAGAGGGTCCATAACATTACTTGCATTTGTCTCTGAATACTTTAAACTTGGAAATGGGTTCCTGACATTCGATCGTCTCCATCGACTCTCAACGTACCTGCGTGAAGTCGTCTCTAGCTGGAATCGATCTATCTGATGACCTCGCATCGGGGTAAGCGAACGAACCACATGTCCTAGTCGTTCATCCTCGGGTGACTAGTGACCTTCTATCATATCTCTAAGTATATTTTGTACTGCAATAGCTCCAACATTTGGGCGATATCTCGTCATTTGCAGCAATACTGGCTCATTCGTCTGCACGCTGAACAGTGCCTTAATCATCATGAATAAGCGATACATCAATGGTCATCACAATCTGGCTGGTCTCTATCAGTGGCTCAATCCTCTGGTGCAGATCTACACGTCCGAGTAATCCCATAAAGGCGATCCGTCAAACGCTCATGGCGCGAAAACACAATAAAACAACGCCTCTCTATTCAATCGTATGTCCCTGGAATCACGCCCTGGTCAGTCCTCGTATATGACGATCTCGTGCTGACGCAACCCTAGATATAGCTCTTTCTGTGCCCGTGTAATCGTGGCAGCGGAATCATAACCCAATATCGATGAGGATAGATCATAGGAATGAATATAATACTGTGCAAGGAAATGTACATCCTAAGGCTCCTTAAGAGGAGTAGCGGATCGTATGTATGCTGCGGAACATACACACGGTACGTCACTCTACTGAAGTCACCTACTCCATCAACCAAGGTCAACCTATGCGACGAAAGTTTGGGTCTAATACCCCCTCGACTAAGTCTAAGTTCCGTAAGGTCAAGCCTAAGTTCCGGATATATACAAACGCTCTAGGCTCCGCATAGTCAAACTTATACTCGAACCAAGGTTAACCTAGCGATCTGATACCAACTTTTTCAAGACCCGAAATAGCACGTGACTGGCCCTTGAATCATATGAAATCTATAGGACCTCATCTAATTCAAGTAAGCCAAAAGCCCAGAAATCTAAAACCATTTTAAATAATAAATGAAGGAAAACTAGTTTTTAAAGAAGTGAAGAAATTTTTTTTTTAAAACAAGGTTTTTAAATAAGTAAGCCGAATATGCATTTTTTTAAAACCTCAAGTCCATTCTGAAAATTTCGGCAATGTTTTCTTTGTAAAAACTGGCTCCAAACGGGGTACAACAAGAATAATATATATATCAATGATAAAAGACATCCCCAAGCGGGAGCTAGCTCTTCGTCAATCGACGGTCACAACCACACAAGCAATATAATATACAACGCCAAAGGGCGAGGATCAAAACTGAAAAGGAAACTCAAAACAGCATGAAATCCATAATAATACAACGCGCGACTCTAAGGTCGAAAGAATAAACAACTCTAGTCTCTAAGTCTGAAATAAATACATGTCTGGTTGATGGAATTACTAGATACACCAGACATAAAATAAATACAAGGGTGGTCACGATGCGAGTGAACCCACCTACCAAAGCAATCACCCAGAAAGGAAGCAGTGTGCCAAAAAAGCCGCAATGAAACTTGTACGGCGAAACCTGCAAGAACTGTGGCACAACGGGCGTGAGTTTCCAACTCGTGGGTAGAAAACATCACAGAGCAAAAATCGTATGTATGACACAATCCTAGGCCAATACGATCAATATGTATATAACCACAAAGTGATAAGTCTGAAGCATGAAAAGGTGGCCAGGGTAAACATATATACATAAGTGTAATCCCATGTGCTCGTGTCAGTGCCTCAGGTAACAACATATCATAAATATGAAGTATGATCAATGTAATCAACATGAATCAATGTCAACTATATCATGAAGTCAATCAATGACATAAACATCATGCATGTAAATATCATAAAGCATATGCATGGAAATGTGAGGATATAAATCAACGTGTGTCCCTCGCGACACATCAAAATCATGGAACCTGAGTGTCTAGCATCGACACTCGAAAACGTCATGAAACCTGTGCCTAGCATCGGCATGTAAATCCTCATATATATATATAGGGCTCCGTCAGTCCGGATCGGCCCATGGGCTTCGTCAGTCCGGATCAGCCCATGGGCTCCGTCAGTCCGGATCGGCCTGTATCATCTCTCAACTCTGGTCGGTATCCTTCAGATATTCGCCGAGCATAAATACAATCACCGGTAGGTAGTAGTCCCTCTGCCAGGCTCACCGTCTACTGCACAGCGATCCGTTCTCGCCCCGGGGTACCATACCGGGTCCACCATGTACCCGCAAACGGACTCATCCAACTCCTCGAATCGGGTTTCACATGTCATATGTCTCAGAACCGAGAAAACACATGGTGGACGCACTGAAATATCATATCAAGAGAAACTGGCTTTTTAAAACAATGCATACTCTCTTTTGAAATAACCACGGTTCCCAAATCCAGAAATCTCATGAAAACAAATATCCCAATACGTATAATCTAAGCATGGTGTATGCGACATGTAACAGCAATGTAAGCATATCTGTATATCATGCAACATGGAACAGTAATATGCACATATTGAGGGAAAACCTCTCTTTTAAAATGAATCCAGTTTTAAAATATATCTTGCGGTTCCCAAATCTCTAAAATCAAGCTAGAATCATTTATGTATGTGCAAATATGTATGTATGCAAATATGGTTGTACAATATGTGTGTACGCAAGTATGAGTGTACAATATATATGTACGTAAGTATGAGTGTACAATATGTATGTACACAAGTATGAGTGTACAATATGTATGTACGCAAGTATGTCATGCAAGGGGTCATGTCCTGATCCAACAATACTACTGTGTAGTGACATGGCAATTATCGATGATGAAGTGTGTGAGCCGGCAAGCAGGTGTACGTGGAACATACGCATCATCGATAATGGTGCTGGTGTCCTAACAACATGGGTTTAATATAACAATAAACATATTTAAACATCCAATGCGATGTGAATAGCAAGAACATGTGGAAATCGAATAATAAACGCAACAGTGAAGAATCTACATCAATATGTAAATGTCATACAGTTTTTCCATTTGAAATAAGACGAATCGTGGTGTTTAGAAAAATAAGGGCTACGGTGTTTTTAAGAAAAGATGTGTCTTTTGAAAATATCCGTAGAATCCCTTTGCCTGTCTTTAAAATACTCACGATTCGTTAGTTTTGAAATAGGTATGACTCGGGTCTAGTCTAACATCTACTAAGTAAACTACGGACCTAACTAACAAGCTAATCGAAAGGGTACGGAAACCACCTAAATCTGAGTCGATATATATATCCATATAATAGTCGGTGATCCTGCCTCAATAGTATCACATACAATACAATATACAATATGACATCCTCGAGTCATGAGTGCTGATCTATCATCAATATATATAGCTCGTACGTAAATTCGTCGTACGGCATCCCAAATCTGGGTACGGGTCGAATCTCACATTTATCTCATCAATTATCTGGTATTCATATCATCATATCTCATGAACTGGGGTACTGATCTAAATCTAGTACAAACTAATACCATCTATAATATAAATGCGTGTGTAAAACACCCGTCCAATGGCCCGCTAAAATCTTATGTCGTATCCCGAATACGAACCACATCATATCACCGATCTCATGGCACTATGCCCAATCTCATCGACTCATCTCCAAAGATCATTATATACAATCCTCATCATCCAGGTATAAGTATAACAAGTAAGCATGTGTGTGCGTGTGGGTGTAAACCTATTCTATGGTTCGCAACTAAGAAGTTATAGTAGTTTACTTCTAAAAACCCTAATCTAACAATAGTACACCTAATCACATCTTGAATATCCATGTCATACATAAGGCTATTATATATATAGTATATATACAGTTTACTAAACATCGAACTGCAGGGGTGCTATACGCCATCCACCCGACTTCCCCCGTAGATATAATCTACTCACCTTGCTCTTAGCTTCCCGTTGCCAACGTCGCCACGTGCTTGCTTGTCGTCTCGAAGTCTTCGTAGGGTACCTACACATCATAATGTATCATGTCGCATTAAAACTCAATTCAAAACCAAAACGACACGTTAAAAGCCTATAGGTTAGAACCTATGGACTACGCCTTCAAAACCTCCAAATAACACTCGATTTCGACGTACAAACGTTAAGTGATCGAATACAACATAAATTACAAAAATCCAGAATACAAAATACGCAAAACGAAACCATAAATCAAAACAGCAACTCTTGAAAATGGTCCCAGATTTTACCCTAGGTCAAATCAGCCAATTTTGCATATGCCAAGGGTCTAGTGTACTAGAGATAAAGCCACAGAACAAATACGAGTCCATTCCTCACTGCTCTGGCCGCAAATTGCGGCCAGAATGAATTTATTTGCATCCATGGTTGAGGGTTAAGGGCTAGGGTTTTGGTGGTAGCTTCCTAGGTGCCTGCATGTATCACTGTCCTTGCAAAATAATTTTCAGGTCCTCCAGGTGTTAGCAGATTTCAATATACACTCACAGAATCAAAAACTTTCCGATATCGGGTTTCTAAATCCGTATGCCGGGGTTCTAGTCTCTGGTTTAGGTCTCCGATCAATCACCACAGGGTTGTATAGCCTCTAGTAGCCCTAATTTCACCTTTGGGTTCAACTAAAACCCTAATCCTCAACTCAAGTTTTCCAAAGTTCCCAAAACCACACAATATCGGTTCTAATTTAACATGGATGCAAAAGCAATAGAAATACTAGGCTAATGGTTGAGAGAATACCTCATTTGGCTGTTGGAGATAGTGCCCTCAGAGTCAATTATTGGATCACAGGCACGTGATTGCAATGATTGAGGGAGGACCTATCCCGGTAAGACAGTCTTACTCGAGATGATAGTATGCTATCTGGTTTACCTTTATCATCGTGTACTGCTTTAGGTGACCTGACAGGTCGCTATTGCACGTTGATAGAGCCCCTAGGATTCTTGCTTGACTGCCAGCAGTATGAGGGCGATCATATAAGTGAGAGCTGGAGTCTATAAGCACATCCTTAAAAGGTCCCTAGTCGTGGGAGTTTCGAGACAGGGCATCGATTCTCCAGAGTAGACTAGTGTATACAGTCGAGACCCCGACGAGGGGCGGTGGCCGGTCTCACAGGCCACTGGTGTCAGTTGGATCACCTAAGATGTATACAGGTGCTCATTAGGTTATGAGTACACCGGACAGGACTCGCCGGGAACCTGCTAGTTGGGATTATACCAGACATCAGATAGCAGTTCCCAGGTGACATGTGTACAGGTTAGTTCATCGACCTGAGATCGTCATTTGTCTCGTGTGAGTTCCCACTGTGCTTTGATTACTACCCTACCACGGCTCAAAGGAGTCGTGCAAACAGGTTTTAGTTGGGTACAGTCCCGAGCCACATGGAGGCAGTGAGCGGATCTGCAGGGGTTCGTCTCTCCCGGTATTGGGGGTGAGGTCGCACTGTGTCTAGGAGAGCCATTACGCAAAGCCCTCGGCCGAGGCAGGAGATTTACTGGTAGGTATTCCAGTAGTATCTCAGGGCGTTCTGGGCTACACTCCGACACGACTTGTACCGCCTTTGGGGGTCTGACTTTTACCAACCCCCTAGGCCCGCCATGCGATGCTCATGGACGAACGGACCGGACTGTACGGATATTGTCACTGACAGGCTCAGTAGGGTGTCAGGATGAGTTCGCTTATCGACGTCCCTTTTGGTCAATAGCTGGTGGCCCGTCACGTATTGGCTTATACCTCTGACGTGCTGGTGGTTAAATCCACAACCATAGTATTGACGAGTCTTTAGAGTCCACCACACTTTCAGTTACTCAAGCTTTCGGGCGAAACGCTGTAGAGGCCGTATGGAGATATGGCAGGGTCCGATCAGATACGTGCGGTATTGCACGGATCAGGATCGGACAGTTTTGTACTAGTGGCCATATAGTTATATGGCAGGGTTCGATCTGATACGTACGGTATTGCACGGATCAGGATCGGACGAACATTACTAGCCGGTTTTGGTTTAAGCCGGATCCTAGTATAGTACAGTATAGATTTTGTCTCATTGCATTTGTATCCGGTAGGAATACAGATGCGGGTGTGTATGCACAGTATCGGGGTTTTCCTGTAATTTATTACGGGACCAGTTTTCTGGAGTTGCCAGTTTGCATTCCGTTCCGGCCGGTTTTCCTTTGTTCTTTCCCGGCCGAACCTTTTGATGGAGGGTGTTATTTGCAAGTTTGCAAATAACACATTGTGGGGGGTTTTATTGTAAAAGGATTGTTCATGAAAGCATCTTTGCTTTTCATGCCTTAATGTGATGTGAAAGGATTTGATTTGGATTTGAGTTTTGGTTATGATTATGTTTGCTTGTGGTCACCCCTTCCTACCATCACCTTCCTTCTCTTCTTTTGTTCACCTCCCCATTCCTACAAGATGAGGGCTGGCCACTTTTTGGGAGAGGGAGAGCGATTCATTTTCATGTGTGCTTGCTTGATCTCATTTCTCTACTAGAAAGAATGAGAGCACCATTCTCTTCCAAAGTTTTCATACATCGATTCCTCCATCATGGCAACTACACCAAACCCTAAAGAGACATAGACACTACACTGTTCTACAGCATATCTTGGGCACGTCGACTTGCCAGCTTCGTGCCCGAGTTGCCTCGGTATTGAGGTGGGAGCCCGTAAAAGATACAGACGATGTGGTGCCCTTCCGGCAAGGATGCAACGACCGGAGTTTCCGCGGGAGATCGGGACGATGACAAGAAGACCGGAGGACTCGGATCACTCGGTATATCTCTCACCTTTTCTCTTATTTGCTAGTATCGGTTAATGGTTACGATCCGGGTATATTGTCCGCGGTAGCGCCAGTTTAAAGTTAAGAAAAATTTTGATTCCGCATTTTGGCCTCGGATAGACGGCCGGGGCGCTGCCGTGGCGCAACATGGTATCAGTGCCACGCCATTAACCTTGCCTAGCTTTTTCTAATGCGTTTTACTTATCCGATCGACCAAAATTCCAAAAAACCGCGTTATGTGTACATCAGTTTTCTGTTGATTTTTTTCTTGCTCAAAAAATTTTTTCAGGTTGTCTCAGAATGATGTACAGGGAGTTCTAAGAACACTGAGAAAATTCGACAACATGATCCCTCAGTAAGAGCGCGGATCCGCGGCCATTAACCTTTCTAAGGCCGCGGATCCGCCGCAGTAATGAAGGATCATGTCGTCGTTTTTCTGCAGTGGGCTTGTGGACTAAAAATAGGGGTTTTGGAATATTAAAATTGGGCCCAGAATTTCTGTGAGTGCTACAGTATTGCTTGGGGGCCCACTTGTTAATTTTTGATTGATCGGATATTTTAAACACATTATTTCACAGTATTTACATTATATCTGCGACCGTGAATGTCACTCGATCGGTAAATCCGGTCTAACTGCTATAGCCCGGTTAGACGGATTTGCGAACGTGATTTTCACGTTGATGTTCTGTGTTTATGCTGTGTTGTTGCGGATCGGTCGTGGGGGATAGCCTGGATGCAATGCTAGTACAGTGTTGTTGTATTATGTACATTTTATATTGCGGGGCGAGCGTCCGACATGTGGACTGCCGTCACTGCCTGTTTGTATTATTCTTTTGGGGCACGACCTGGTTTCGGTCGATGTACCCGGTGTATGTATATTTTACTTTCTGTACTAGGGTTACCCCGCGGAGGGGTGCACGGATAGCCGGGTTCTAGAGGGAAACGGGCCCGCATCTCAGGGCATTGAGATGGATGGGGCTTCAGTCTGGAATTGGCGGGCTATTCGCCGCACTCGTAGGGGGTACAGGTTGACCCAGGAGGGGTGCCCAAGTTACCGGATTCCGTGAAGTGCTGGGTGGTCCATTCACGGTGCTGAAAGGGGCTGCCTCGCTTCAGGTTTTGGCGGGTAACTTGCCGCGCCCGTAGGGGTCTAGGGTTTCAATGCACAGGCTATCCACACAACCAGGGGAACGTCGGGTTTCAGCAGCGGCTCTGTGAAACCCGGGGCTTCCAGATATCTGTATTGTTCTGTGATGCTGTACATTTCTGTGATGTTGCATTTTATTCACGCCTTGAGCGAAATACTATATATTGGTATATATATTAGTAGATGTTGTATATGTTTTTCATCCGCGCTAGTCCAGTCCCCGCTCTGCCGTTAGTTAGCTAACCTAACGGGTGATGACGGGACCCAGTGGCGAATGCGGATGGCATATACGTACGTCAGTATATTTTCGTTCTTTGTGGTGTGATCAATTGATGGGACTGCATTGATTCGGATCAATGCAAGATAAACAAACCTATTCTGATGTTGTTGGAACACTTTTCAAAAGCTGTTATTGCAAGGACGTTCACTTTTGTTTTGCATCGTGGTATTCATTTGGAATATCCTGCTCCTCAGTCGACGAGGCAAGGGCCGAGATCCCTTCACCGGGAGTGACCCCTTGGACAGAATTTTACGTCAGGGCATTAACTTCACTATAGCCGATTACTTTTGCTTTGCATCGTGGTATTCAGTTGGAATATCCTGCACCTCATTCTACGGGGAAAGAGCCGAGATCCCTTCGCCGGGAGTGACCTCTTTAGTAAAGGTTTTCGTCACTATATTTTTATAAAAAGTTATCCAGTTCCTTCAACGATTTCAAGTTCATTACGTTAAAGGTTTTTCGCCAAAAACCAGCCGTAGCCCTCCGTCATTTCAGATTAGTATTGCTTAGTATTCGCGCTACGTTTGTCGTTGCTATTCGCCGAGGCGTAGTATGCGGTAGCTCTGTAATGCTTTCTGTCGTATGGATATGTGGATTGGTTAGGACAGTCGTACGACTTTGTTGATTATTCGTCAAGGGTCGTGCGGGTGGGTTTAACGCAATCAAGATAATGACGGGTTGAACTTGACTAGGACCTTTTGATTTGTTGATTATTCGTCAAGGTCACTTGGGTCCTAGGGGTAAAAATCACATCGGGAGTTTCAAAAGAACTGAAACTTGCCAGACATGCACATACCTTCTGGAGTGTGGTGACGTGAGTGGATTCCGTCATGTTATCATGCGATGATAGTTGGATCCCGAATCCCACTGATGAGTTGGTTTACTCTTCGGGTGACCCCGACTAATTCTTCTTTAAGGTTTGGGGAAGAATTTGAGGTTACAGTGGGAGGTTTCCAGATTAGATAAAGTGATAACCATTCTGATCTAGGTTAGAGTGCACGCTGAGTGTTTCTTTTCTCTCTCTCTTTGGCAGCGACCATTGACCCGACCCTGGACTATGACTCAGTGACCAAGTTGACCGAACCTTCTTAACACTGGCTTTTGGATTGTCAGAGTTGCAAACCTCATTGCCACTCCTACTTTTACCCTTTTCTCCAGGACACCCCGTATTACTACGAACGTCCACTTCCATTGGACAAAACCATCGTATGGTTATATACGAACTCGAAGGACTTCGAGGATGGTTTCTGGTTCTGGAGAAAACGAATAGGATTATTCAGTTGTTTTTTCTTTTCACCTTCTCTCATTGCGAGTACTCCTTGGTTTAGGAGATAGTACACCTATTATGCAAATTGGATAGTCTTCTTCCAAACCTTAGGCTGGTGCCGAACGGTGGGGAATGAAGAAAACCAATTAGCATAACGATGGTGTGCAGAAGGTATTAAGATTAAGACAAAGCAAGGGATTAGTAAGAGGGCAAAGTAAATTGCGACTGATATTCACGACCAAACCAAGTATTTTTTCGCCAATCCTAAATCACCTTTGTATTTCTCCAGGACACTCCGTATCACTACGAAGATCCACAGTTTATTGGATACTCCATCGTATGGTTATATACGAACTCGAAAGGAACTTGTTCCAGTTCGGGGATGGATTCTGGTCCAGGAGAAATAGGAATAAGGTTTATTCGGTTGTCTTTTATCTTCACCTTCTCTCGCATTGCGAGTGCTCCTAGGATTAGGACAGTACACCCATTATGCTTATTGGATAGTCTTCTTCCAAACCATAGGCTGGTGCCGAACGGTAGGGAAGGAAGAAAACCTATTGGCCTAAAGGGGTGTGCAGAAGGTAATGACTAAAGACATACAAAGGGATTTGGAGAGGTGGCAAAGAATTATACGGTTATAGTTGTGAATCTGGATAATGGAAGAGGCATTACTAAGAATACCGGAATACCCCACCGAAACATTTCAATGTTTCAGTTTCACTGTGTAATGTTAAAAGAAAACTGATTTTCCGATTAGACACTTGCTCCAGGGTATGTATTTACCAGATTCGATTCTCACATCTGTATGGTTTTACAGATGATGAGTGGGAGTAAGTTATTGGGAATTGGGTGATCATCCTCACTATATCGGGATTCGTTGTAATCGGTGATATTTGAGGAGATCACCTGGGCTGTTTGCCGGTCGGCAAATATTTGGTTTTGAATATCCGCTGTTGTGCACCAATTTCAAATTGATGTATCTGTACGTCTATTTTCATAGAGTGAGATATACCTTTTGATATTATGTCAATGACATTTACCTATATCAGTGGATGGTTAGGTAAGGGGCATCAAACAACGGTGTAATTCTTCTTAACCATAAGTACAGTTTTCAACCTACGACGCACAGTGAAAGAGTTGTTAGACTCAGCGGACTTATACAGAGTATTGTATATTGTCCAGCGTCCATCAGGATAGAGGGGTTGGTCCTCGTACTATATTCGGTTTACTTATGACTTCTCTAGATTTTAGACAACTGTTTCGTGGAAACACAGGGTCTAAGTTTTGAGGAGTTATAGGTATTTGAATAAGAGTAGAGAACCAGGTGTAGCAAGTATCGGGATTCTTCAAGGTAATCGAAGATGTAGATACTTGTGTATGGTATTCAGTTGATAGTAATGATAAAGAGAAATTGTTTCTCTTTCAGGTTACTCATAATTGGAAGCATTCCTAAGTTGTGTAACGCTGACCGGCCTCCTTCCATTTAGTTGACATGCACTGGAGATAGCTGCATGATTTGAATCTGGTTCATTTAAATCAGTGTCTCTGGTTCTATATTGGATATAGAACAGTTCATATCTTAACGATGTTAAGATACGGGGAGTTGTCCGGCTTATGATTAAAACCAGACACTGGACAACTCGAGGCACGTTTCTGTAATGGCTGTTTGTGGGTTGACCCAGGCTATGACGAGGGTTGATTTTCTACCATCTGGAAGATCAATAGTGATATTGTTCTTAACTCGCCACATTTTAAAAGGAAATGGTTATTTTTCAGAAAACAGTAGTGGGAGTATGGTAGAACTGGAAGCGATTCCAGAACCGCAAACGATTACTGAAGATTTGATAAGGAACCTAAAGATTCAATCTGATTTGACATTCCATTGGCCACTCCGCAGATAAGGTGGGTAACTTCAGGCACCCGAGAGGTACTCCGGTAGCCTCAAGGACGGTGACAGGAAAGTTCTTGTTTACCCACAATTGCCATTGTTGTTGTTCCAGGCTGCGAGACCCGGCAGGAGGATGAGTATAGCGTCGTTCTAAACTAGCTTTAGAAGTGCACGTCTATATGACTCTGCCACAGGGTTGTCGTAGTCAGTGGGAGCAGCGGAAGCATTGGTGGACATCAGGCTTATGTCTATAGACTAAAGCAGATATAGCGGAGATAGATCATCTATTTCTGATGTGACAGTCATAGGTTTGACGTCATCAGAATAGGGGATGGATCTGTTAAGAAGGTAGTAGGGTGTGATGTCCTGGTTTTGGATGACATACACAAATTAGGAAGTGATATTCCTATACTACGATCGGTTATACTTTGGTCGTCACACAGTGGTTTCTCCACAAGGGACTTGGACATTATATCAGACATACTGGTTACTAGATCTATGGTTTTAGATCTAGATTTGGGTGGTTTCCCAATCAGGGTACTTTGACAGCATTCTAAGAGTATTTAGAATGGATGACTCCTAGCATGGTAGTGTACCTGCAGCTAATGGAGTCACCCTCTCTAAAGGTGTCTTATAGACTAAAGTAGAGAGGGGTGTGCATGATTGGCAGATCACTTGCTTAGGCAATTGAGTCAATCATGAGATGTCAAGTACCACACCAGATGTTGTTCTTGCACTAGATGCAATAAGTTGATATTGATCCAATCCTGGAGGAACAGTCGGAAGCAGTTTTAGAACATAAGTGAATGTTCTAGGGATATGATAACGACAGCCTCATTTATGAGACGGTTATCATTCCAGGCTTCCAAGGTGACCTGGACGACAAGGAGGTTGTCAGAGTTATAGTTTTCCCTCTGACGAGGGGCAGTATTTTGGACAGGTGATCCAAGGCAATACTGAGGGAGGCATGGCGCAGAATACTGATTAAGTTCAGTTGACGATACAGTTTAAGAAGTTTGGATTTGGAGTTCATTTATGAGCTAAGTCCCATCAGATATCCAGACATACTCTAAGACAGGTATTGCTCATTTCGGGAGATGGCTTTCTCTGCGAGCTTGAGATATAGAGAGACATAGAAAGAAACATCACAGCGGATCCACTCACTGAGGCTAATCCTCGAACGCAATAGTTTCGCAAACGAGCTTTGTGAGACTGACTAGTAGAGGAGTTGGGTGTTCGGTATCACACGGGCTGTGAGTACGCGACATCGCAATAATTAGCCTTGAGTGCAAGTGGGAGATTGTTGGAGATAGTGCCCTCAGAGTCAATTATTGGATCACAGGCACGTGATTGCAATGATTGAGGGAGGACCTATCCCGGTAAGACAGTCTTACTCGAGATGATAGTATGCTATCTGGTTTACCTTTATCATCGTGTACTGCTTTAGGTGACCTGACAGGTCGCTATTGCACGTTGATAGAGCCCCTAGGATTCTTGCTTGACTGCTAGCAGTATGAGGGCGATCATATAAGTGAGAGCTGGAGTCTATAAGAACATCCTTAAAAGGTCCCTAGTCGTGGGAGTTTCGAGACAGGGCATCGATTCTCCAGAGTAGACTAGTGTATACAGTCGAGACCCCGACGAGGGGCGGTGGCCGGTCTCACAGGCCACTGGTGTCAGTTGGATCACCTAAGATGTATACAGGTGCTCATTAGGTTATGAGTACACCGGACAGGACTCGCCGGGAACCTGCTAGTTGGGATTATACCAGACGTCAGATAGCAGTTTCCAGGTGACATGTGTACAGGTTAGTTCATCGACCTGAGATCGTCATTTGTCTCGTGTGAGTTCCCACTGTGCTTTGATTACTACCCTACCACGGCTCAAAGGAGTCGTGCAAACAGGTTTTAGTTGGGTACAGTCCCGAGCCACATGGAGGCAGTGAGCGGATCTGCAGGGGTTCGTCTCTCCCGGTATTGGGGGTGAGGTCGAGCTGTGTCTAGGAGAGCCATTACGCAAAGCCCTCGGCCGAGGCAGGAGATTTACTGGTAGGTATTCCAGTAGTATCTCAGGGCGTTCTGGGCTACACTCCGACACGACTTGTACCGCCTTTGGGGGTCTGACTTTTACCAAACCCCTAGGCCCGCCATGCGATGCTCATAGACGAACGGACCGGACTGTACGGATATTGTCACTGACAGGCTCAGTAGGGTGTCAGGATGAGTTCGCTTATCGACGTCCCTTTTGGTCAATAGCTGGTGGCCCGTCACGTATTGGCTTATACCTCTGACGTGCTGGTGGTTAAATCCACAACCATAGTATTGACGAGTCTTTAGAGTCCACCACACTTTCAGTTACTCAAGCTTTCGGGCGAAACGCTGTAGAGGCCGTATGGAGATATGGCAGGGTCCGATCAGATACGTGCGGTATTGCACGGATCAGGATCGGACAGTTTTGTACTAGTGGCCATATAGTTATATGGCAGGGTTCGATCTGATACGTGCGGTATTGCACGGATCAGGATCGGACGAACATTACTAGCCGGTTTTGGTTTAAGCCGGATCCTAGTATAGTACAGTATAGATTTTGTCTCATTGCATTTGTATCCGGTAGGAATACAGATGCGGGTGTGTATGCACAGTATCGGGGTTTTCCTGTAATTTATTACGGGACCAGTTTTCTGGAGTTGCCAGTTTGCATTCCGTTCCGGCCGGTTTTCCTTTGTTCTTTCCCGGCCGAACCTTTTGATGGAGGGTGTTATTTGCAAGTTTGCAAATAACACATTGTGGGGGGTTTTATTGTAAAAGGATTGTTCATGAAAGCATCTTTGCTTTTCATGCCTTAATGTGATGTGAAAGGATTTGATTTGGATTTGAGTTTTGGTTATGATTATGTTTGCTTGTGGTCACCCCTTCCTACCATCACCTTCCTTCTCTTCTTTTGTTCACCTCCCCATTCCTACAAGATGAGGGCCGGCCACTTTTTGGGAGAGGGAGAGGGATTCATTTTCATGTGTGCTTGCTTGATCTCATTTCTCTACTAGAAAGAATGAGAGCACCATTCTCTTCCAAAGTTTTCAAACATCGATTCCTCCATCATGGCAACTACACCAAACCCCAAAGAGACATAGACACTATGTAGGGTTCCTAGGCACTCCCAAGAGGTCTCACAAGGCATCGAACATGCCATTTTCAAATTTTACGGTGCCTACAAACCCTAAACTACGGATCGTTTGCTAGAAAACTAGGCGAAAAACTAACTAGTTAACACTTAACTAAATTTTAACGGAAATACAACCTTTGTAGATCCGGTGCTCCACCTCTATAGCTCCGCAACGAGGTCCTCTCCGCTGTCCAAATCAAATCCGGGCTCTAGCGTCGGCTTCGTCGGAGAATGGGCAAGCTAGGTCGTCGATGTCCATGCCGAAGATGATCTACGTCGAGGCATCGCTAAATCAAGCTCCGACTTCACCAAGTCCAAAGACTTATGAAGAGAACACACTCTACTACTTGGCAAGAGGTAGAGGATGAAGAAATAGGAAGTGGGTAGACTTTAGAATTGGATTTCTCACTTGTTTGCTCAATTCACCATTGATGAAGAAAGCTTTTTCTTCTTGAGTTCAAGGAAGAAGAAGAAGAAAATGTTATGATAAGTTAATCTACAAAATTAAAAGAATAATGAATACTTATCATATTAGAACCATGGTCAAGTGTAGAGAATTAACCAAGGTTAGATTAATGGTTAGGGTTTAAGATGAAGACAAGAATGGTTACAAAGTCAAAGCTTCATGAAGCTTCAACTAAACTCCAAAATTAGCAACCATTCTTTTCTTATCTATTCAAAATAAATAAATAAATAAATAAGTAATAAAAAGAAAACCCTAATCATTAGTTTAACCATGGCTTAATTCATTACACTTAACTATAGTTAAACATGTATCATCAAACATGATACAATCAAGTGTACAAAAGTATATCACATATACAATGTGCACAAACCAAGTGAGAAAATCCGTTTAAAGTGAACCAATACTAGTTAGTGCAAAGTAATATATCAAATATATAATTATGCATTAAATCATTAAATCAACACTTGATTCAATGATCCGGTCATGTCGCACACAACCGACTAGTATTCAATGTATCGGCTTATCGAATCAATACTTGATTCGATACCTAGGTTATATCGCATACAACCATTCGATACAATCATCGCGAGAATAGAATACGGTATCACATACACGCATTATTCTCGGTCCCGCACATATCTCATATGCGCTCCTATTTCGTTTCGCTTGAGCCAGGAAACCTCTGTGTAGGACTCTAAAGACTCGTCAATACGCCGGCAGCAGATGATGATCATATCAAACATCCACAAGCCGCAAGAGGTCTGCCAAACGTAACGGCCACCCGGGTATTGAGCGATCTGAAGATCGACGAGCAAGCCCGCTCACACTCCAGTGAATCCAACCAGTAACACTACCGTACAGTCCGTTCTGATCGTCTGATATGTCGCATATCTTGCCTAGGGGTGGTAAACGTCAGACCCCAATAGCTCGATAAGTCGTGTCGATATGAGGCTCATAACGGGTCGAGAAACTACTGGTAACACTTACCAGCAATTCTCTGAGCAGCCCTGGCCAGGGACTTCCTGTTATAGCCAATCGAACACAGCGCAACATCAACCCCCTATACCGGGAGAGACGAATCCCCTCCTATCGCTCATTGCCTCCATGTGACTCGGGACTGTACCCAAAAACCACCGTTTTGCACGCCCTCTTGGACGTGGTAAGATGGAAATCAAAGCACAGTGGGAACCACACAAGACTCTATGACGATCTCGGGTCAACAGACTACTCTGTACCAGTGTCACCAGAGAACTGCCATCTGACGTGAGGTATAATACCATCTAGGAGTTCTCGGCGAGTCCGTCCAGTGTACCCAGTCTCTACTGAGCACCCGTATATCATCTCCGATGTCAAACACCAATGGATATGGGATCATCCATCGCCCATCTGTATGGGTCGAGAAGCTACACGCTAGTCTACTCTGGTATATCGATGCCCCGTCTCGATACACCCACGACTAGGGACTTTGAAGGATGTACTTATGGACTACCATGTCCCCACTAGTATGATCCGCATCACAGTCCAGGTAGTCAAGTACACATCCTAAGGGCCTTACCAACATGTAACAGAGAGACAATCAGTATACACGTTAAGGTAAAGTTCAACCAGATAGCATACTATCATGTCGAGCAAGAAAGTCCTCCCTATATATGTCCCAGCATCCACTACAATATACATCCTGTGTACAGTAATGGCCTCTAGGGCATACATATAACTAACAATCTCCCACTTGCACTAGGGCCATCTGTAGCAGTGGTTGTAGTATCTCATACTTAACCATCCCATAAAAGTCTCTCTCTGGGAATAGGCCTTTGTGAGTGGATCGGCTGTGTTGTCCTCTGAGTCTACTCTCCTAACCTCGATCACCCTGGAGATCAACTATCTCCATGATCAGGCGATGCTGCCTTAGAATAAGTCTGGATCACTGATGGGACCGGCGTTCCTCGGCATGAGCCACAACTCCATTGTCTCACAATGGTAGGAACGTAGTTCATCTCATGAACTAATATACACCCAAACATCCTCTTTGGTAGCATCTTAAGTAGCGATGTATCCTGCCTTTATCGTCTAGTATGTCACGGTATCCAACTTGGAACTCTTCCAACATACCGTCCCTTTACTGAGGGTAAAGACAATGCCTGTGACTGACATTCAGTCGTCTTTATCACCCTGGAACCCTTCCAGTGATTCTCCTCAGGATCGATTGACACCATCTCACTACATCTAGTGAATATCCTAACATCCATTTAGATCTATCTCATAAATCCAAAATCCAGGATTTAGTAGGTATCACTTTAATCCTATATGGAGAATCTTTGTGATAAGCGGAGATTGATCGAGCGTAGCATAAGAAACTCCTTTCTTATCAAGAGTATGTCATCCACGTACTCTACGAGGATCGTCACCATACTCCCTACTACCTTTTTGTATATACAAGGTTCATCTTCCATTTTGATGATGTCAAACTCTTTGACCGCTTCATCAAAAAAGATGTTCCAACTCCGCGATGCCTGCTTTATCCAATAAAGCATCTTGCACACGTTTCCGCTGCTCCCACTGTCTACGAAGCCCTCTGGCTGTGTACTTATAGACGCTCACTTCTAAATCATCATTTAGAAAAGCAGTCAAGACACCCAACCACCAGATATCGCAGTCATGGTATGTAGCCGTGGCAAGTAGGATCTGGATGGACTTAAGCATAGTTACTTGAAAAGGTTTTAACATTATGATCCATATCTGGTCAATGATGCAAACCTTTAACAAGTCTAGCTTTGAAAGTCTCAACTTTTCCATCTACACCAAGCAATCTTCTCAAGATATACTTGCTCCTGATAGGGATTTAACCCTTCAGATATTGCAACCAAAGTCCATACTTTGTTGGTGTATAAGGATTCCATCTCAGATCGCTAAGCATCCAGCCATTCTTACAGAGTCTTACTCCTGATGGCCTGCTCGAAGCTAGTTGGGTCATCATCTCATGATGCAATCCTCGCTCCCACTGTCATAGAGAAACCGAAGTAACTCTCAGGTGGGTGAGGAACACTACTAGATCGGCGGAGAGGCCGAGGTTCGTTGGTAACTATTGAATCCTTTGGTTCTGTCAAATCTTCAGCTGCAGTTTTGTATAGCTGGAACATTTCCAGTTCTACATGACTGACCTTGCCTCGAGCTTGTCCGGATTTTGCTTTTAGACATAGGCCGGACAACCCCAAATCTCAACTAGCTTAAGACATGGGCTCTTCCCTTTCCATATCACATATGAAATGGTAGGCAACTGATTTGATTGGAACCCTATTCAATAGGTATGCAACTTCGTAAGTGCATAACTCCCAAAAGGAAAAAGGTAACTCAGTATTACTCATCATAGAGCACACCATATCAAATAGGGTGTATCTGCTCCGCCTCGATATACCATCATGCTATGGTGTATACAGAGGAGTAATGCTGAGAGAGAATCTTATTCTCCTTTAGAATATTCCAGGAATTCCATGCACAAGTATTCTCCTCCCTGATCTCATCAAAGGACATAATACTTATACCCTTATTGGTTCTCTACTTCTAACTTATATTCTATGAATATCTCAAAAGGTTCGGACTTGTGTTTCAACAGGAACATATGTCTGAATCTTGAGAGATTATCAGAGAATGTAATGAAGTACAAAGAACCGGTCTTGGCATGTGTAGACAGGGGACTTACATACATCAACATGTATCATCCCAAAAGTTCACTAACTCTTTCTCTGTTTTCAATAAACAGAGCTGTGGTCATCTTATCTTTGTGACATGACTGGCGAGTTTCACAAGATGTAAATTCAAACTGATTTAAATATGCATCTATATGTAACTCTAGCTGGTCGGGTCACATTGATCTGACCTAGTCTACAATGCCTCAAGAAGGATTCGTTCATTTCTGAACTCTTCCTCTTTTGTGTGTTCCATATACTAAGAACTGTAGTTTGATTTAGAACATCAATGCTTTTAGATAACGTGCCTGAACGGATCAACTTTTGATATAGGAAATGTTCAAAACATTATCCAACAATACAAAATTTTATCATTTCTTTACTAATAAAGAGACTGATATGATTTTGTATATCAGGTTCGGTATCTAATAACATTCGTTCAGAATCAATGTATTGTAATACAGGGTGACAGTGACCGACAGACTTGGCTGCAACTCTTGCCCCGTTTTCTGCCTCATGAAACTTATCACCCGTTCTCAGTTCTCTACCTTTCTGTAGCCCTATGTAACTGATTACATATCTGGGATCCTGATCTGGTATCACATACCCAGGACGTACAGGATAGAGAAACAGTTCTTTGTAATGAACACACCCGAAGATGATGCATCAGCATGCACTCTCTTCGTTTGGGCGGCACGGGAAATCTGGTATTCCCCAATTTCCTGCTCTGTCTTATAACAATTATAAGTTGGAGCGGGACCAACGTACCCCAGTCAGTATAACAAGCGGGTTCGGTCAATATTCCGTATTATTATCTTGATTAAGGCGTGACATGGTCGCTACCAGGAGAGAGAGAGAAGAAAACACTCAGCGTGCGCTCTGTCAAGAATAGATTGGTTATTATTTTATCTAATCAGGATGGCTCCCACTGCTTTTTATCAAATCTTCCTTCAAACCCTAAAAGGAAAGACTAGCCGGGATTAATTACACACTACAAGTTCGCCAATCTTTCAGCCAGGCTAGTGTCGGTACTTTGAGGGAGGTCCCCCGTGCTTTCGCACGAACCTAATTACTGTAAACCTCGTTTTCCCAGAGGCGTAACCTCGTTAACACCTTTCTAGACACCTACTTGATCGGCTAATTGTAATGTATAAAACTCTCCCAGGAGTAACTCTTACTCGCAGCGGGTATCGGGATCCAACTATCTCATAGAAGGTATGCAATCTCATTGCAAATTTCAACACTTGAAATTCCCGATAATATTTTGCCCCTAACCTCCTATGACCTTGACAAAGGCCAACAAACCATAGGATGCTAGTCAAGTTCAACCCGTCATTTCCTGATTGAATTAAACCCACCCGCACGGCCCTTGACAAAGGCCAACAAGGTCGCACGACTATCCTAACTCAATCTGCATCATATGCATAAGCAGATAAGCACCAGTTAGCTACCGCACACTGCGCCTTGACAAAGGCCAACAAACGCAGCACGAATACTAACTACTACTTGTCTGAAATGACGGAGGGCTACGACGGGTTTTTTCTGAAAACCCATTGCGTAATGAACTTGATATCGTTGTAGGATCGAATGATTTTGAAATGGAGTGTTTTTGAGGCTTTTCTAGTTTTGCTAAAGGAGTCACTCCCGGTGAAGGGATCGTCGGTCCTTTCCTCGTCGAATGAGGTGCGGGATATATCACATATATCACTGTGCAAAGCAAAAACTCTTAAAAGCAATCAAAAGACAAACCGAGTGTGTAGCATCTGCCAGTTATTGCTAAAGGAGTCACTCCCGGTGAAGGGATCTCGGTCCTTTCCTCATAGAATAAGGTGCAGGATATATCTCATATACCGCTATGCAAAGCAAGAACTGTAGCTACCTGTTTTATTTTGAAATTCGATTCTACAACATCTTAGGTTTCTTTTATTTCATTAATCACATTAATGAAGTCCCATCATTTAATTTACCTAAACATCACAGATAAATACGACGTACACTTATGCCATCCGCATTCGCCTCGATGTCCCCTCGTGCACCGTTAGGTTAGGTAACTAACGACAGAGCAGGGCAGGGCTAGCGCGGGTGTAAAACATAAGTAACGCCTATATAATATATCATATATACTATATATAGTATCTATCACAGAACATCACATGATCACATCACAGATATCGCAGCAGAAGAATATCATATGAAATATTGGATATACTAGGACGTCCGTGTTTTCAATACGAGCCAGTATAAAACACGGATTCCACGGTCGTGATGAATAGCCAAACCCACACCCCTAGACCCCTACGAGAGCGGCAAGCAACCCTACCAATTCTGGAGTTAGGAGACCCGGACTCGACTCCTCGAGTTGGTCTCCCACTGGACTCCAGAACCCGGTTACTTGTGCCCTCCTCCTTGGGTCTATCCTAGTGCGGAAAAGTAAATAATATACAAACGGTGACAACTTCCGCTACCTGGAAGCGCCCCAATAAAAGAATATTACATACAAGTTTTTACATGAATGAAAATGAAAAACACTCATCTCACATAAAAACCCCCCGGCTATTCAAACACGACGATCCAATATAACATATCCAGCAACACATAACATCACATGTCATCAACGTAAGTAAATATGCGCATCCCAATTGTCGTTGACATATAGCAACGAAACCGGCGATATCACATATTACACTTACGGTCACAGAAAAGAAAGTGTAAAACTACAACAGTTGGAATCCGCAACCACCTCAGACATCGCATGCCTGACCAAATGAATTACTTAGACATCGCATGCCTAACAATTATAAACCCCGCATTTTAGTCTCAAAATCGAATACACTTTTCAATACCAAGTCGGGCAATTCAACAAGATTCCCGACATCCTGATCGAATGCTCGTCGCAAACTTCAGTAGACGGCCGCACCCCCGATACCGACGACGAAGTGCACCAAGGCGGAACACCGCTACCGCGAGCACCCGGAGGGATGCTTTCGGCGACGGGGTTCTCCTACAGTCACTTGGTCGGGGCTATGGAGCGAGGCTGTCTATTAAGTTTATCGGCGAGTATCCGCGTACACTACGTGACTGCGACGGACTTTTGATCACATCAAAATTCCGTGGCAACCGATCAATTGAGACTAAACTGCTATGTTTATAACATTCATTCAGTTATCACATAACTACTTGTGAATTCCAATTATTGTATCCCATTCCGGATAAATAGAAAATGTCAAACTTTCCGATCGAACAATCGAACACCCAACTTTTCCCGATACAGATCAACACATGAAACAAGTCTAGCAACATTCAGTTCGTGCCTCAGTACCAACGGTCCAGCCGTAGAAGGGTCAAGCCAACGCCTCACATGTGGCACGCCGTACTGCCCCAAACCCGAAGGTTCAAAGGGCAGTTCAAGACGGTCACATAATCGAGTTAAGGTTTGTTGTCTTCTAGAGGGACCATCGCGTTACTTGCACTACTTAGAACGTCGTTAAACTACGGAGAAATCCAACACTTGGAAATTTCCCGACAGGGGAAAAGTTGGGTATTTATATCCGGTCGAACTTTTTAACATATTCTAAAATTTATCCGGAAAGCCACATAGACAAAATCTGATACTCCGATCGAAACACCGAATCCCCAAAACAACTGCAGAAAATTCAACTCTTGAAAAATTATTAAAAATTCCCAGAAAAATCACCACTGGAAACTAAGAATTACTGTACAAAACTAGATGTGCAAAACGACAAATTCGCCGTGGATCCGCCGCATGAGCAGGCTAATGCCGCGGATCCGCTCTCACTTTATGGAATCATGGCATCGAATTTTACAGTAAGCCTTATAATTTCCTGCTGAGTTTACTGAATATTTTTAATATGTAAAAATGCACTGTTTTGAAAAAAGTACAGAGAGCAACTTTGGTTTGGGGTTCCGGGTTCGTTCGGACTTCAAATTCCGTCAGGACTTCGCCTAAGGCTCTAGCTAGGCTCTGATACCACTGTAGGGTTCCTAGGCACTCCCAAGAGGTCTCACAAGGCATCGAACATGCCATTTTCAAATTTTACGGTGCCTACAAACCCTAAACTACGGATCGTTTGCTAGAAAACTAGGCGAAAAACTAACTAGTTAACACTTAACTAAATTTTAACGGAAATACAACCTTTGTAGATCCGGTGCTCCACCTCTATAGCTCCGCAACGAGGTCCTCTCCGCTGTCCAAATCAAATCCGGGCTCTAGCGTCGGCTTCGTCGGAGAATGGGCAAGCTAGGTCGTCGATGTCCATGCCGAAGATGATCTACGTCGAGGCATCGCTAAATCAAGCTCCGACTTCACCAAGTCCAAAGACTTGTGAAGAGAACACACTCTACTACTTGGCAAGAGGTAGAGGATGAAGAAATAGGAAGTGGGTAGACTTTAGAATTGGATTTCTCACTTGTTTGCTCAATTCACCATTGATGAAGAAAGCTTTTTCTTCTTGAGTTCAAGGAAGAAGAAGAAGAAAATGTTATGATAAGTTAATCTACAAAATTAAAAGAATAATGAATACTTATCATATTAGAACCATGGTCAAGTGTAGAGAATTAACCAAGGTTAGATTAATGGTTAGGGTTTAAGATGAAGACAAGAATGGTTACAAAGTCAAAGCTTCATGAAGCTTCAACTAAACTCCAAAATTAGCAACCATTCTTTTCTTATCTATTCAAAATAAATAAATAAATAAATAAGTAATAAAAAGAAAACCCTAATCATTAGTTTAACCATGGCTTAATTCATTACACTTAACTATAGTTAAACATGTATCATCAAACATGATACAATCAAGTGTACAAAAGTATATCACATATACAATGTGCACAAACCAAGTGAGAAAATCCGTTTAAAGTGAACCAATACTAGTTAGTGCAAAGTAATATATCAAATATATAATTATGCATTAAATCATTAAATCAACACTTGATTCAATGATCCGGTCATGTCGCACACAACCGACTAGTATTCAATGTATCGGCTTATCGAATCAATACTTGATTCGATACCTAGGTTATATCGCATACAACCATTCGATACAATCATCGCGAGAATAGAATACGGTATCACATACACGCATTATTCTCGGTCCCGCACATATCTCATATGCGCTCCTATTTCGTTTCGCTTGAGCCAGGAAACCTCTGTGTAGGACTCTAAAGACTCGTCAATACGCCGGCAGCAGATGATGATCATATCAAACATCCACAAGCCGCAAGCAGTCTGCCAAACGTAACGGCCACCCGGGTATTGAGCGATCTGAAGATCGACGAGCAAGCCCGCTCACACTCCAGTGAATCCAACCAGTAACACTACCGTACAGTCCGGTCTGATCGTCTGATATGTCGCATATCTTGCCTAGGGGTGGTAAACGTCAGACCCCAATAGCTCGATAAGTCGTGTCGATATGAGGCTCATAACGGGTCGAGAAACTACTGGTAACACTTACCAGCAATTCTCTGAGCAGCCCTGGCCAGGGACTTCCTGTTATAGCCAATCGAACACAGCGCAACATCAACCCCCTATACCGGGAGAGACGAATCCCCTCCTATCGCTCATTGCCTCCATGTGACTCGGGACTGTACCCAAAAACCACCATTTTGCACGCCCTCTTGGACGTGGTAAGATGGAAATCAAAGCACAGTGGGAACCACACAAGACTCTATGATGATCTCGGGTCAACAGACTACTCTGTACCAGTGTCACCAGAGAACTGCCATCTGACGTGAGGTATAATACCATCTGGGAGTTCTCGGTGAGTCCGTCCAGTGTACCCAGTCTCTACTGAGCACCCGTATATCATCTCCGATGTCAAACACCAATGGATATGGGATCATCCATCGCCCATCTATATGGGTCAAGAAGCTACACGCTAGTCTACTCTGGTATATCGATGCCCCGTCTCGATACACCCACGACTAGGGCCTTTGAAGGATGTACTTATGGACTACCATGTCCCCACTAGTATGATCCGTATCACAGTCCAGGTAGTCAAGTACACATCCTAAGGGCTTTACCAACATGTAACAGAGAGACAATCAGTATACACGTTAAGGTAAAGTTCAACCAGATAGCATACTATCATGTCGAGCAAGAAAGTCCTCCCTATATATGTCCCAGCATCCACTACAATATACATCCTGTGTACAGTAATGGCCTCTAGGGCATACATATAACTAACACACTACACTGTTCTACAGCATATCTTGGGCACGTCGACTTGCCAGCTTCGTGCCCGAGTTGCCTCGGTATTGAGGTGGGAGCCCGTAAAAGATACAGACGATGTGGTGCCCTTCCGGCAAGGATGCAACGACCGGAGTTTCCGCGGGAGATCGGGACGATGACGAGAAGACCGGAGGACTCGGATCACTCGGTATATCTCTCACCTTTTCTCTTATTTGCTAGTATCGGTTAATGGTTACGATCCGGGTATATTGTCCGCGGTAGCGCCAGTTTAAAGTTAAGAAAAATTTTGATTCCGCATTTTGGCCTCGGATAGACGGCCGGGGCGCTGCCGTGGCGCAACATTGGCAACTCAAGAATTTTCTTGAGTTGCCATTAGTGTCCAAAATGTAAGCTTTCTTGGTCCGTGGTGTAGCTAGTGAGCTTGTGCATCTTTTTATTGAAATGGGTATTAGGTTTTAAGGTGTTTTTAATGAAGTTTGAGAGGGTTGAAGAGGGGGAGGGGGTGAGGGCAGCAGCAGTAGCAAGAGGGTGAGGGAGAGGAGAGAATCTGATGGAAATGGTGAGATGAGAGGATGACCAAGTCAAAGTAAACCCTCATCTTTCTCTCTCTCACCCATACCTAATATTCTATTCCTTTATCCTTTTTTTTCTTTACTTTTCCTTTTCTTTTTCTTCTCTCCTCAATAGTAAACCCAAAACATACCATACACCCAAAATCATGTAGGAAAAAGGTAACAAGTGAAAAAAAAGACATGGTGCATGTTCTGCACAAAACAAGTTTAAAGCCCGATAAGCGATTTTTAATCACGATTAGCACTAAATTAGCGTATTATTAATCATAAAAACTTATAATCTGCATAATTCACATAAAACACCCTCTTTTAGTAATTTCCATAATTTTCAAAAAATTTCCCAAATTTATCGGTATTTAATTATACTGCCTTATTAAAATATTCAATATTTTATTATTAAATTATAAAAATTCTCAAAAATAATATATATATTTTTTGAAATGTTACACAAAACAGCTTTTGTTCCTCAGTGTGGTAAAAGATATTCCCTCGCAAATGTTTGGGATATCCAACAAACCTACAGAACTGACATTGCCTCGAGTTTGTCCGGATTTTGCTTTTCAACATAGGCCGGACAACCCCATATCTTAACTCGTTTATAACATAGTCTCTTCCCATTCCATATCTCATATGGAGTGGCAGGCACTGATTTGGATGGTACCCTATTCAATAGGTATGCAGCTTCTCAAGTGCATAACTCCAAAAGGAAACAGATAACTCAGCAATACTTATCATAGAGCGCGTCATATCTTTTAGGGCGCGATACCTCCGCCCCGATACACCAAAGTGTTGTGGTGTATACGAAGGAGTAAGCTGAGAGAGAATCCTATTCTCTATTTAGAAAATCCAGGAACTCCATGCCCAAGTATTCGCCTTCTCGATCACATCGAAGGACTTTAATACTTCTACCCGTCTGGTTCTTAACTTCAAGCTTATATTCCTTAAATTTCTCAAAAGTTTCAGACTCGTGTTTCAACAGGAACACATGTCCGAATCTTGAGAGATCGTCGATGAATGCAATGAAGTACAAAGAAGCAGCCCTAGCATTTGTAGACATAGGACCGTATACATCATCATGTATCCATCCCAAGAGTTCAATAACTCTTTCTCTGTTTCCAGTATACGGAGTTTTTGTCATTTTACCATTGAGACAAGACTGGCAAGTATCATAAAATGAAAATTCGAACTAATTCTAATATTCATCCTTATGTAACTTAGCTAGTCATGTCGCATTGATATAACGTAGTCTATAATGCCACAAGAAGGATTCGTTCATTTCTGAACTACTCCTCTTGTGTGTGTTCTAGATATTTTGAACTGTGGTTTGATTTAGAACGTATATGCCATTTCATAATGTGCCTGATCTAATCAACTCTTGATTATGGAAAATGTTCACCACATATCCTGTAATACAAAATTATATCCTTTTTAACTTAATAAAGAAACTGATGTAATATTGTATATCAGGTTCGATATGTAATAACATTTGTTCAGAATCAATGTATTTACCATTTGGTAATACAAGGTGATATTTGCCAACTGATTTGGCTGCAACAATTTCACCATTCTCTAACACTTAGAGACATATCACCCAATCCCAGTTCTCTACCTTTCTGTAGCCCATTTAACAGATTACATATGTGGGATCCTGATCCGGTATCTCATACCTAGGACATAGAGGATACTGAGAAACAGTTCTTGGTAACGGACACACCCGAAGAACAAGCATCAACATGCTCATTCCTCATTTGGGTGACGTAGGAATCCAGATATTCCCCTATTTCCTGCCCGGACATATAACAACTATAAGTTTGAGCGAAACCAATGTTCTCCGGCTCAGTATAATAAGCAGCTTCGGTCAATGCATCCATATTATTATCTTGATTAAGGCATGACATGGTCGCTACCACGAAAGAGGGAGAGAGAAGAAAACACTCAGCATATGCTCTTGCAATATCAGATTGGTTTTTATTTTATCTAATCAGGATGGCGCCCACTATTTTCATCAAATCTTCCTTCAAACCCTAAAAGGTAAGACTAGCCGGGATTAATTACACCCTACAAGTTCGCCAATCTTTCGGCTAGGCCAGTGTCGGTACTTTGAGGGAGGTTCCCCGTGCTGTCGCACTGACCTAATTAAAATAAAACTCGTTTTCCCGGGGGCGTAACCCCGTTAACACCTTTCTAGACACCTACTTGATCGGCTAATTGTAATGTGTAAAAGCTCTCTCAGGAGTAACTCTTACTCGCAGTGGGTATCGGGATCCAACTATCTCATAGAAAGTATGAAATCTCATTGCAAATTTCAACACATGAAATTCCCGATAATATTTTGCCCCTAGCAACTTATGAACTTAACAAGGTCAACAAACTATAAGCGCTAGCCAAGTTCAACCTGTACATTTCATGATTGAATTAAACCCACCCGTATGACCCTTAACATAATCAACAAAGTCGTACGACTACCCTAATCCAATCGCATCATATGCATAAGCAGATAAGCATTAATCAGCTACCGCACACTACGCCTTAACATAGTCAACAAACGTAGCACGAATACTAAGTAGTACTTATCTGAAATGACGGAGGGCTACGACAGATTTTTAAGAAAACCTTTTGCGTAATGAACTTGATATCGTTGTAGAATCGAGTGATTTTGAAAATGAGTGTTTTTTATGCTTTTGCTAGTTTTGCTAAAGAGGTCACTCCCGGTGAAGGGATCTCGGCTCTTTCCTCATCGAATGAGGTGCTGGATATTTCACAAATTCACTATGCAAAGCATGAACTAAAAAACAATCAAAAACAAAACCGAGTGGGTTGTAGCATCTGCTAGTTTCGTTAAAGAGGTCACTCCAGGTGAAGGGATCTCGGCTCTTTCCTTATCGAATAAGGTGCTGGATATTCTACAAGGAATACCACTATGCAAAGCAAGAACTAGAGCTACCAGTTTTTAAAACAACATTCTACAACATCTTTAGGTTTCTTTTATTTTATTAATCTCATCAATGAAGTCCCATCAATTATGCTTCCTAAGCATCACAGAAGAAACGAAAGCATCAATATTTATTATATATCATATATATAATGTAAGCATTCGTCTCAACATATCAGGTGATCACATCACATAATATCAGCAGCAGAAGAACACATATGAAATATTGGATATACTAGGAATTCCGTGTTTTAATTAAGCCAATAAAAAACGTGGATTCCACGGTCGCGATGAATAGCCAAACCCACATCCCTAGACCCCTACGAGAGTGGCAAGCAACCCTACCAATTCTAAAGTTAGGAAACCCGGTCTCGACTCCTCGAGATGGTCTCCCACTGGACCCTAGAACCCGGTTACTTGTTCTCTCCTCCTTGGGTCTATCCTAATACGGAAAAGAAAATAATATACATCAATGGTGACATCATCCTCAACCCAGAAGTGTCCCAATAAAAGAATATTACATATAAGCTTTTACATGAATGAAAACGAAAAACTCTTATCTCATATAAAAAAAACCCGGCTATTCAAAACACGACGATCCAATATAACATATCACAACAACACATAACATCACATGTCATCAACGTAAGTAAATATGCGTATCCCAATTGTCGTTGATATATAGTAATGAAACCGGCGATACACGACATATTACACTTACGGTCGTAGAAAAGAAAGTGAAAAACTACAACAATTGGAATTCACAACCACCTTAGGCATCATAAACCCAATGTATCACATACTTTGGATTTCATTCCTAACCAAATGAATTCCTTAGACATCACATGCCTACCAATTATAAACCCCGCATTTTAGTCTTGATATTGATAACACTTTTCCATAACCAGTCGAGTAATTCAACAAGATTCCCGACATCTTGATCGAATGCTCGTCGGAAACTTTAGTAGACGGCCGCACCCCCGATACCATCGACGAAGTGCACTTAGGCGGAACACCGCGGCTGCGAGCACCCGAATGGATGCTTTTAGCAAGAGGTTCTCCTACAGTCACTTTGTCGGGGCTATGGGGCGTGGCTATCTAGTAAGGTTACTCGGCGAGTATCCGCGTACGCTACGTGATTTCGACGGAGTTTTGATCCGCATCAAAATCCAATGACAATCGATCAAACAAGAATGAATTGCTAGATTTATAAAATTCAAATTATTTTCATAAAACTAAATTTTGTGGATTTCAAATATTGTATCACAATCACAAATAGATAGACGATGTTAAACTTTTCGATCGAATAAACAAACACCCAAAATTTCCCAAAGAGCTCAAAACTTGAGCTGAGTTTAAAATGTACCCAGAACATGCCACCGCACCTATGTACCAACCGTAGAAGGGTCAACCCTTGTGTCACGACTCGAAAGTACGGAACATGACCGGCACTTAAACTACGAAACGTCTCGAGGCGTACATAATCTAAGTAAGCCGAAAGCCCAGAAATCCAAACCAAGAAAAGTAGTAGAGTGAAGGAAAAACTATTTTAAATCAAGTAGTTTGCAACATACGCCGAAATGTACATTTTTAAAATCACAAGTCTTTTCTAAAAATTTCGGCAGAGTTTCCTTTGTAAAAACTGACCCCAAACGGGTACAAAACCTGATAAAGCATATATAATGAAAAATGCATCCCCAAGCGGGAGCTAGCTCTTCGTCAATCGACGGTCACAACCACGCAAGCAATATAATATACAACGCCGAAAGGCGAGGATCACAACAGAAAAGGAAACTCAAAACAGTATGAAATCCATAGAAATACAACGCGCGACTCTAAGGTCGAAAGAATAAACAACACTGGTATCTATCTGAAATAAATACATGTTTGGTTGATGAAACTTTTAGATACAACTGAGTAATAATATACAAAATATACTAATGGTCACGATACAAGTGAACCCACCTACTAGCAAATCACCCGGAAATGGAAGTAGTGCCAGCAAAGCCGTAATGAAACCTGTACGGCAAAACCTGCAAGAAACTATGGCACAACGGGGGTGAGTTGCCAACTCGTGAGTAGAAAAACATCTACGAACAGAAATCGCATGAACAACGCAATCCTAGGTCATACGATCATAATATATCCTAAAATATAAAACCTACAGCCTATAATAATGGCTAGGGTATACCTCTAACAACTATAGTACCATGTGCTCGTGTCAGTGCCTCAGGTAGCAATATATCATATGGATGAGGTATGAATGCATGAAAACAGAATACATGAAAATGAAGAAACTGCTTTCATAACTTAGTGAGATTTTTGTATATTGAAAACGAGGTATCATAATGAAATCAGCATAAATAGTGTCTAGCATCGACACAAAACATAAATCTCAATGTCTCAAAATCTCAGGCTCCAGCTATCCGGACTGGCCTGTATCATCAAATCTCAGTACCTCAATATCTCAAAATCTCAATGTCTTAATCTCACTGTCTTGGGCGCCGTCAGTCCAGACCGGCCCCTAATATCCATCACAAGGCCACGACGGTATCCTCCAGATATCCGACGCGTCGGGTAAAATCACCGGTCGGTAGTGCTCCCCTGCCAGGCTCAACGCCATCATCTACGACCTTCTCGCCCCGGGGTACCGCACCGGGCTCACCATGTACCCGAAACGGTTCATCCAATTCCTCGAATCGGGTCTCAAAATCCATCAGCAAACTCATGGTGGACGACTTATACATCATAGGAAAACCACACTTTTGATTTAAAAGGAGAGAGAAAAGAAGTTTATAAATGTTTTTGCGGTTTTCCACCAAATCCAGGAAATCTCATGAAAATCCGAATCCAAATCATCGATGGCATGTAAAACAATGAATATAGGCATAAAAATCCATGAATGCGATATAACAGTGAATAACAATATGCATGAAGTAGCAAGTAGTAACTGCAATGTCTAAACTGGCATATAAGGCAAGTACACTAATATCATGTCGAAACGATTTGTTAACAAGCTATGTCATTGTAATACTATTTTCTAAGTGTACGTGACATGGCAATTACCGATGATGATGTGTGTGAGCCGGCAAGCAAGTGTACGTGGAACATACGCATCATCGGTAATGGTGCTGGTGTCCTAACAGCATGATATCAATACTGGTATATGAATCCCAATATAAGTATGCGATGTAGAGCGAACAACAATAATGTGCGGGAGCTGAATACTAGACACAACGATAACTAATCTGCATTTAATAAAATATGAGTTCTACAGTAGTGCCATTTGAAATAACACGAATCGTGGGGTTTTGAAAATAAGGGCTACGGTGTTTTTAAAAATAGATACGTCTTTTGAAATATCCGTAGAATCCCTTGACCTGTCTTTTAAAATACCGACGATCCGTTATTTTTGAAATAGGTAGGAATCTAACCTAGTCTAACAACTACACTAAACTATACGGCTGAACTAACAAGCTGAACTAAAGGTAAGGAAACCGCCTAACATCTAAGTCGATACACATATATATATATATATATATATTAGTCGGTGATCCCGCCTCAATAACATCACATCCAATACAATATCTATAATCAGATATCCCAAATCAAGAGAGCGGATCAATCATCAATATATAACTCGTACGTAAATCCGTCGTACAGCATCCCCAAATCTGGGTACGGGTCAAATCATATTCATCATATTATTCATCTGGTATCCTCTTTATCAAAGATCATAATCCGGGGTACTGATCTACGTCTAGTACAATACTAATATCATCAATATAGTCATGATCTGACTTGTGATCGACGGTCTCGTACAACCGATATCATCAGCACATATCATCATAAAGAAGTATACATCGCTCAATGCGACCCATTATAAATGTCTTAACATAACTTATCTCATATCACGATCACATGTCAACCATTTTATACATATCACTATTCACATGGTATCGTCATCCAAAGATCCGCTATAACATCATGACATATCTCAATACGAATCCTGCCATATCGCCGGTCTTACGTCCTCAAATCAAATCTCATCGACTCATCTCCAATCCCAAGTACTATCCTCAAATCCAGTATATGAACACATAGTCTCATACCCATGTGAACAAATAAATATATATATTCCCATATACGCCCATGCGAAAGAAAGGATGTATGCAAGTATGGGTGTGTGTGTGTGTATGTGGTGCAACCTCTACCCTAGGGTTTTACAACACTAAACCAATCCAAACACACCAAATATCCATCTTTATCATCAATAATCTCAACAATATATAATCAAAATATGTGTGTATACGTATTCATATACATCACCACGAACTGCGGGGGTGCTTTACGCCATCCACCCGACTTCTCCCCGTAGATATAAATCTACTCACCTTGCTTCTCTTGTGCCGATACCAATGTCGCCATCTTTATCTTCAATGCCTCGACATCACGTAGGGTACCTACAAGGATATCACAAACGCTAAAGCACCTGAAAATCACATCGGAAAACCAAAACGGCACACGCTACTCTCATAGGTAAAAACCTATAGTCTCGCATGCAAACACGACCAATAGCCATTTGCCGTTGGCGTTCAAATGCCACCCGACAGAAACGAATCACAAAACACCAAAATCCATGCTAAAATAAGTCGTAAACCATGCACCAACACAAGAAAACTACCCCAAATTCTATCCTAGATGGAATCAATCAAAATTGCACATGCCAAAGGTCAAATTTACTGGAGATAGGGCCATGAAGCAAAAACGAGACCAAACCCACCTGCTCTGGCCGCAAATTGCGGCCAGAAGGGATTAATTGGCGGCCTGAAGAAGGAGGTGGGGGCTAGGGTTTTGGGTGGTGGTTCCTAGGTGCCTGCACATCTTACTGCCAAACCAAAATTATTTTCAGGTGGCTCGGGTGATAGCCGATTTCTAAATACAACCACAGATTTACAGTTTTTCCCGATATCGATTCTATAAAACCATATTCTAGTTTCTAATCTCTAGTTTAGGTCTCCAATCAATCACCACAGGGATTGTAGTCCCTAATTACACCTCAATTCACCCTTGATTTCAGATCAAACCCTAAACCCTCACTTGAAATTTCCAAAGTCCTCAGAACGACACAATATCGACATGAAACAAGTGTAGATGCATAATGAATCGACATACTACGCTAAGGGTGCAGAAATTACCTCCTTTGGCAACTTAAGAATTTTCTTGAGTTGCTCAAGGTCCTCAAGATCCTCTCTTTCTAGGTCCAATGTGTAGCTAGTGAGGTAGGGAACAAATTTTGTGAAATGGGAATGGGGTTTTGAGGTTGGATCCATGGTGTTTTGGGGCTTGGAGATGGAGGAGGAAGGGGGAGGGAGCAGGAGCAGCAGCAGCTCAAGGAGAAGGGGAGAGAGAAATGGGATGGTGTAATGAGGAGGGATGGTTCAAAAAGAGGGGTTGACCCTATACCTATCCTCTCTCTCTCATAATCATGATACCTTTTCTCTTTTCTTTTCTTTCCTTTTTCTTCTCACCCAATGGTAAACTAAGCAACCATGCACCCAAAACATGTAAGAAAATGTAACAAGTGTGGAAAATGATATGTGCACATTTTTGCACAAAAATGCTAAAAACCCGATTAGCGATTTTTAATCGCGATTAGCACCAAATTAGCATATAATTAACCATAAAAACTTTAAAATGGCATAATTCCACAAAATACCCTAATTTAGAATTTTCCATAATTTTTCCAAAATTTTCCCCATTTATCGGTATTTAATTATACCGAAATATTAAAATATTCATTAAAAATTAATATTAAATTATAAAAATTCCCAAAAATAATATTTTATTTTTTTGAAATGTTACAATCTTCCCCTCTTAAAGAAATTCGGTCCCCGAATTTAAATTTAATCCCCCCAATTTCTAAAATATTTCAATAAAATGTCCACGTCGTCGGGGCTCCGAAATCATCAATACATAAAACGCATCATAGCGCAATGCATGCGCATGAGTAATGAGCAAATAACTCAAAATCGAAACTCCGTCAAGCATCCCGCAATCATCGGAGTCAAGCTAAAGACACGAATGCCAAATCCAAGGCAAAACCAATATGGTATAAATCGGAACTATACATGTAAATATCAAATCTATACATGTAAATATCAGGAGGAAATGCATGTCAAATCCTTTAAAGTCGCTGTGCAATGCGCATAACACTGCACAGTAGCGGACGTCTATCGTAAGAAAATAACCATATACGTATCTATCTTTTGTTTAATAGGTACGTTCCGCCGTTTTAATACAATTTAGAAGGGTTTCCTTGTTTTAAACGTTTCGTGTCATATCAGACATGTAGGTAAATACTGAGACTATAGCTCGATTTTGGAATTCCCTTCAATAACTATCAATGTATGCAAAATATATCCAGGTACTGTCCTCTGACCAGTCCTGCTCGGTACGAAAAAAAATCACAAATATCATAAAAACGTACTGCTCCATAAGAATCAATCCCAAAATGTGCATATGAACACTACGTGCGTCTGGTGCGCATGGAAATCAAAATCCATATATATGCCATAAACAACATCTAGGTGCAACGGGTGTGCACACAACATCTGTCATAGGCAACGTGCGTGCCTGACAGCAACATCAGGTGCATCTGATATGCACGAAGAATCTCGATTTAGTGCATCTGGTGTGCACCAAAATCGTATCTCATAACATGCGCCCAAAATGCACGAAAACCCAAATCAGCTGCATCTATCACGCACGAAATCATGAAATTCAATATCAAGTGCCGAACATGCGCAAAATCCAATCAGGTGCACAAGGTGCACAAAACAAGTATCGAACATCACAATCGAAATCGAAGTCCGGTGCAACTGTGGTGCACAAAATGCGTATCACTGTACTGCAAGCACATGTGAACTATACCGAGTGCAAAAACCAAATCGTGTGCATACATATGCACAAAATCAACTCAACTGTATGAAACCCATAAAATCATAAACATGTGAAACCAAGGCACGAAAACGATAACGAGTGCAACAACTGTGCAAAAATCGTAAATACTCAGTAGGTGCAACCATGGTACATAAAAACAAATATCATGAAAGTCAATCATCAAAATCAATCATGCGAATAGATCGCCCAAAATACCGAAATCAAGTATGGAAAAATAGTCCCGCTCAAGCACATCCTCTAAGAATCTCTGGCCAACTGTCGTGGATAATCATAGTATGTCTCGTCGACGATCCTGAACTCTGGCCTGCTGGTGTACGTAACATGACCACTCCTGGGTCCAAGTCTTCTCGTAATTTATTCCAGAAAAGTCCTGTCGAGGTCTCTCCTAAATCTCATCTCTGCCTAACTGTCCGGAAGTCATCGTCCTTTACTAAAGAAATTTCTTGTTCCAGAACGGCTGCATACTCATCACGACTCCTTCTGGAAGGCATATCCAAGTACAATGCCTCGGCATGCGTATAGCATCTCTGATGTCGGCGGAGTGGAACATCATCTCATCTAGATCTGGTACGAACCTCTTACTCCACTTTTCTCTAATGTCGACTGCTTCGGACTCGTCTCGTCGTGGCTGCATGGACTGAGCTCCAACGGCTATCCTCGTATCTGGAGTCTCCCAAGAAGTGTATCTCACCACCTAGCATTCGAAGGATGTCGAACCATTCGATCGATTCGTCAAAACCTCATAATCCCCCAAGAGCTCAACATCTTGGGTACAGTTTAATAGTATCAAGTACATACCACAACATCGGTGATCCAGCCGTAAAAGAGCAAACCTAAGCCTCACTAATGGCGCCGCGGAACTGCCGCAAACCCTAAGGTTCAAAGGCTTTCACACGATCATTATGTCGAGTTAGGGTTTCATTCTTCTAGAGGGTATATAGAATTGCCTGCATGTCTTTCCGAATACTTTAAACTTGGAATAATAGGTTTCTGACATTCGATCGTCTTTGTCGACTCTCAACGTCTCCGCGTGAATTCGTCTCTAGCTGGAATCAATCTATCTGATGACCTCGCATCGGGGTAGGCGAACGATCCACATGTCCTAGTCATTCATCCTCGATGACTAGCGACCTTCTATCATCTCTTAGTACAACTTATACCGCAATAGCTCCAACATCTGGGGCGATATCTCATCGTTCGCCACAATAACTGGCTCACTCGTCTGCACGCTGAACAATGCCTCAATCATCACGAATGAGCAATACATCAACGGTCATCGAAATCTGGCTGGCCTCTATCAGTGGCCCAATCCTCCGGTGCTGATCTGCACATCTAAGTAATCTCATACAGCGATCCATCAAATGCTCGTGGCGTGAAAACAAAGTAAAAAGACACATCTCTGCAATCGTGTGTCGCCGGAATTACGCCCTGGTCAGTCCTCGTCCGTGACGAGCTCGTGCTGACCGCAACTCTAGCTGTAGCTCTCCCTGCCCGTTATCGTGGCAGCAAATCGATAACTAGTACCGATGAGGCTAGATCAGGAATGAATATAATACTGAGCAAAGAAATGTACATCCTAAGGCTTCTTAAGTGGAGTAGCGTATCGTAAATATGACGCGGAACATATGTACGGTACGTCACTCTACTCAACCTAACGCTTTGATACCAACTTTGTCACGACCCGAAAGTACGGAACATGACCGACACTTAAACTACGAAACGTCTCGAGGCGTACGTAATCTAAGTAAGCCGAAAGGCCAGAAATCCAAACCAAGAAAAGTAGTAGAGTGAAGGAAAAACCATTTTAATTCAAGTAGTTTGCAACATACGCCGAAATGTACATTTTTAAAATCACAAGTCTTTTCTAAAAATTTCGGCAGAGTTTCCTTTGTAAAAACTGACCCCAAACGGGTACAAAACCTGATAAAGCATATATAATGAAAAATGCATCCCCAAGCGGGAGCTAGCTCTTCGTCAATCGACTGTCACAACCACGCAAGCAATATAATATACAACGCCGAAAGGCGATGATCACAATAGAAAAGGAAACTCAAAACAACATGAAATCCATAGAAATACAACGCGCGACTCTAAGGTCGAAAGAATAAACAACACTGATCTCTATCTGAAATAAAAACATGTTTGGTTGATGGAACTTCTAGATACAACTGAGTAATAATATACAAAATATACTGATGGTCACGATACAAGTGAACCCACCTACTAGCAAATCACCCGGAAATGGAAGTAGTGCCAGCATAGCCGTAATGAAACCTGTACGGCAAAATCTACAAGAAACTGTGGCACAACGGGGGTGAGTTGCCAACTCGTGAGTAGAAAAACATCTACGAACAGAAATCGCATGAACAACGCAATCCTAGGTCATACGATCATAATATATCCTCAAATATATAACCTGCAGCCTATAACAATGGCTAGGGTACACCTCTAACAACTGTAGTACCAAGTGCTCGTGTCAGTGTCTCAGGTAGCAATATATCATATGGATGAGGTATGAATGCATGAAAACAGAATACATGAAAATGACGAAACTGCTTTCATAACTTAGTGAGATTTTTGTATATTTAAAATGAGGTATCATAATGAAATCAGCATAAATAGTGTCTAGCATCGACACAAAACATAAATCTCAATGTCTCAAAATCTAAGGCTCCGGCTATCCGGACTGGCCTGTATCATCAAATCTCAGTACCTCAATATCTCAAAATCTCAATCTCACTATCTAGGGCGCCGTCAGTCCAGACCGGCCCCTAATATCCATCACAAGACCACGACGGTATCCTCCGGATATCCAACACGTCGGATAAAATCACCGGTCGGTAGTGCTCCCCTGCCGGGCTCAACGCCATCATCTGTGACCTTCTCGCCCTGGGGTACCGCACCGGGCCCACCATGTACCCGAAACGGTTCATCCAACTCCTCGAATCGGGTCTTGAAATCCATCAGCAAACTTATGGTGGACGACTCATAAATCATGGGAAAACCACACTTTTCATTTAAAAGGAGAGAGAAAAGAAGTTTGTAAATGTTTTTGCGGTTTCCCCCCAAATCCAGGAAATCTCATGAAAATCCGAATCCAAATCATCGATGGCATGTAAAACAATGAATATAGGCATAAAAATCCATGAATGCGGTATAACAGTGAATAACAATATGCATAAAGTAGCAAGTAGTAACTGCAATGTCTAAACTGGCATATAAGGCAAGTACACTAATATCATGTCGAAACGATTTGCTAACAAGCTATGTCAATGTAATAGTATTTTCTAAGTGTACGTGACATGGCAATTACCGATGATGATGTGTGTGAGCCGGCAAGTAAGTGTACGTGGAACATACGCATCATCTGTAATGGTGCTGGTGTCGTAACAGCATGATATCAATACTGGTATACGAATCCCAAAATAAGTATGCGATGTGGAGCGAACAGCAATAATGTGCGAGAGCTGAATACTAGACACAACGATAACTAATCTGCATTTAATAAAATATGAGTTCTACAGTAGTGCCATTTGAAATAACATGAATCGTGGGGTTTTGAAAATAAGGGCTACGGTGTTTTTAAAAAAAGATACGTCTTTTGAAATATCCGTAGAATCCTTTGACCTGTCTTTTAAAATACCCACGATCCGTTAGTTCTGTAAGTCGATGTACAACACCTTACGAGTTGTGGGGAGGCGGAAATATGAAAAACGATCTTGTGTTATATGTAAACATCGACTAACCGAAGATCTTTACTAAACGATAATTAACAATAACCATAGAAGTTCTTAACTACTATGAGAAGAGATTATACCTAGTGAACCATGTCTTTCGTCTTTTCGTTCTCTACGTCTTCCTCGGCCTCCTCTACGTGATAGATGATCCACCCGAGAGCCTCTATTCCAAACTTCACCTCTAATCTTGACGTAACTAAGTTTCTTTAGTTGCTAATCAAAGGAACCTAGGTGATACAGAGTTAGGTTATGGATTAATTAGTCTATTCTAATCCTAGATCTCAACTAATGAGTGGTAGGATTAGGGTTTGAAGAGAGAGTGAGCTTGAGGAGAGAGAAGGTGAACATGATAATCATAATGATATTGTTTCTCACTTGAATATATGAAGCATAATGTTTAATCAAATAAATGAATAATTGTGATTAATCATCATGCTTCATAAATTCTATATGTGTGATTCACTATATGAGTCATTAAGCATTTAATGATGCATTAATGATATGGATGAATCACACAAATGAGTCACAAATGCATTTAATGAAAATGCAACCTAAACCCTCAAGTCACCATGCTTCTAGAAGCTTCCTGCAAAATTACGAGAACGCCCATCCTATCCGTGAAAACACGGAAAAACTTTAGACTGTATAAATCTAATAACCTGATATTAGAATCCGGCTTAAACCAAAGCCGGCTAGTAAAAACTATCCGAACGTCGTACGTGCATTTAAACACGTATGCGTTCGAACCCTTTGTCGTAAAACCATACGACCTCTATATCGTTTCGCCTGGAACAGGAAAACCCTCTGTGTGGGACTCTAAAGACTCGACTACTATGCTGGCAGTGGGTTTAACCACAGACCGCAAGCGGCACTAGCTGTACGTAACGGTCCCCAGGTAGATGTCGATAAGAAGGCCGATGAGGAAACCCATCCGAACTCCTACTGAGCCTGTCCGTGACAATATCCGCGCAGTCCGGTCTGTTCGTCTAAGAGTATCGCATGTATGGTCTAGGGAGGCGGTAAACGTCAGACCCTTAATAACCGTACAAGTCGTGTCGGTATGGCTCAAGACCATCCGAGAATTCACTGATCAGTCCATCAGTAATTCTCAATCAGCCCTGGCCAGGGACTTATGGTAATGACCAACCGATCACCGTGTGATATCAACTCCCTATACCGGGAGAGACGAATCCTTAACAGTCGCTCACTACCTCCACGTGGCTCGGGACTGTGTCCAACTAAAACCTGTTTGCACGACTCCTTTGAGCCGTGGTAGGGTAGTAATCAAAGCACAGTGGGAACTCACACGAGACAAATGACGACTTTAAGTCAACAGACTATCTGCACACATGTCACCTGAGAACTGCTATCTGACGTTAGGTATAATACCATCCAGTCAGTTCTCGGCGAGTCCTGTCCGGTGTACTCACACCCAGTGAGCATCTGTATACAATCTTAGGTGCACATCACCAATGGCTATGGGACCAATCCATCGCCCCTCATCAGGGTCTAGATATGTATACACTAGTCTACTCTAGAGCATCGATGCCCTGTTTCGATACTCCTGCGACCAGGGACATTTAAGGATTTGCCTATTGACTATCCAGCTCCCATAAGTATGACTGCCATCACAACGCCGGTAGTCAGGCAAACACCCTATGGGCTTTATCAACATGTTTATAAATACAAAGTAAAATATACCACACGTTAATATAAAGACAAACCAAATAGCGTACTATCATATCAAGCAAGATTGTCATGTACATATATATCCCTAGCATCCTATACAATGAAGGCCTCTAGGGCATATATATCCAACAAGTTTTGAAATAGGTAGGAATCTAACCTAGTCTAACAACTACACTAAACTTTACGGCTGAACCAACAAGCTGAACTAAAGGTAAGGAAACCGCCTAACATCTGAGTCGATATCTATATATATATATATATATATATATATATATATATATATATATATATTAGTCGGTGATCCGCCTCAATAATATCACATCCAATACAATATATATAATCAGATATCCCAAATCAAGAGAACGAATCAATCATCAATATATAACTCGTACGTAAATCCGTCGTATGGCATCCCCAAATCTGGGTACGGGTCAATATCCTATTCATCATATTATTCATCTGGTATCCTCTTTATTAAAGATCATAATCCGGGGTACTGATCTACGTCTAGTACAATACTAATATCATCAATATAGTCATGATCTGACTTCTGATCGACAGTCTCGTACAACCGATATCATCAGCACATATCATCATAAAGAAGTATACATCGCTCAATGCGACCCATTATAAATATCTTAATATAACTTATCTCATATCACGATCACATGTCAACCATTTTATACGTATCACTATTCACATGGTATCGTCATCCAAAGATCCGCTATAATATCATGACGTATCTCAATACGAATCCTGCCATATCGCCGGTCTCACGGCCTCAAATCAAATCTCATCGACTCATCTCCAATCCCAAGTACTATCCTTAAATCCAGTATATGAACACATAGTCTCATACCCATATGAACACATAAATATATATATATTCCCATATACGCCCATGCGAAAGAAAGGATGTATGCAAGTATGGGTGTGTGTATGTGTGGTGCAACCTCTACCCTAGGGTTTCGCAACACTAAACCAATCCAAACACACCAAATATCCATCTTTATCATCAATAATCTCAACAATATATAATCAATATATGTGTGTATACGTATTCGTATACATCACCACGAACTGAGAGGGTGTTATAAGCCATCCACTCGACTTTTCCCCGTAGATATAAATCTACTCACCTTACTTCTCTTATGCCGATGCCGATGTCGCCATCTTTATCTTCAACGCCTCGACATCACGTGGGGTACCTACAAGGATATCACAAACGCTAAAGCACCTGAAAATCACATCGGAAAACCAAAACGGCATACGCTACTCTCATAGGTAAAAACCTATAGTCTCGCATGCAAACACGACCAATAGCCATTTGCCGTTGACGTTCAAACGCTACCCGACAGAAACGAATCACAAAACACCAAAATTCATGCTAAAACAAGTCGTAAACCATGCGCCAACACAAGAAAACTACCCCAGATTCTATCCTAGATGGAATCAATCAAAATTGCACATGCCAAAGGTCAAATTTACTGGAGATAGGGCCCTGAAGCAAAAACGAGACCAAACCCACCTGCTCTGGCCGCAAATTGCGGCCATAAGGGATTAATTGGCGGCCTGAAGAAGGAGGTAGGGGCTAGGGTTTTGGGTGGTGGTTCCTAGGTGCCTGCACATCTTACTGTCAAACCAAAATTATTTTCAGGTGGCTCGGGTAATAGCAGATTTCTAAATACAACCACAGATTTACAGTTTTTCCCGATATCAATTCTATAAATCCATATTCTGGTTTCTAATCTCTAGTTTGGGTCTCCAATCAATCACCACAGGGGTTGTAGTCCCTAATTACACCTCAATTCACCCTTGATTTCAGATCAAACCCTAAACCCTAACTTGAAATTTCCAAAGTCCTCAAAACGACTCAATATCGACATGAAACAAGTATAGATGCATAATGAATCGACATACTACGCTAAGGGTGCAGAAATTACCTCCTTTGGCAACTCAAGAATTTTCTTGAGTTGCTCAAGGTCCTCAAGATCCTCTCTTTCTAGGTCCAATGTGTAGCTAGTGAGCTAGGGAATAATTTTTGTGAAATGGGAATGGGGTTTTGAGGTTGGATCCACAGTGTTTTGGGGCTTGGAGATGGAGGAGGAAGGGGGAGGGAGCAAGAGCAGCAGCAGCTCAAGGACAAGGGGAGAGAGAAATTGGATGGTGTAATGAGGAGGGATGGTTCAAAAAGAGGGGTTGATCCTATACCTATCCTCTCTCTCTCTCATAATCATGATACCTTTTCTCTTTTCTTTTCTTTCTTTTTTCTTCTCACCCAATGGTAAACCTTAAGCATCCATGCACCCAAAACATGTAAGAAAATGTAACAAGTGTGGAAAATGATATGTGCACATTTTTGCACAAAAATGCTAAAAACCCGATTAGCGATTTTTAATCGCGATTAGCACTAAATTAGCATATAATTAACCATAAAAACTTTTAAATGACATAATTCCACAAAATACCCTAATTTAGAATTTTCCATAATTTTTCCAAAATTTTCCCCATTTATCGGTATTTAATTATACCGAAATATTAAAATATTCATTAAAAATTAATATTAAATTATAAAATTTCCCAAAAATAATATTTTAATTTTTTGAAATGTTACACCTTGCCTCACCTATGGCGCCGCGGAACTACCGCAAACCCTAAGGTTTGGTGGCGGTTCCGATGGTCACAGAATCGAGTTAGGGTTTCGTTCTTCTGGAGGGTCCATAGAAAACACCTGCATGATTTTCTGAAGATTTTAAACTTGGAAAAACCCAACTCTTGGAAAATTTCCAGCGAGGGAGAAAATAGGTTATTGATATCCGTTCGAACTTTTTAACGTCGTCTAAATAACCCGAAATGATGGTAGAATTACGACTACGAAACACTCCGAATTGCCTTTACAGAAATATAACATCACATGCAATATCAGTAAAAACAAGCAACACATGAAATACCAAAACCCAGAGACTGGAACACCATAAAAATTTGAAGCCAGAAGCCCACTAAAAAATCGGCGAGCTCGGATTTTTAATACATGTCGCCGGCTAAATTCCGGCGAGGAGGGTTCAACTTTCTATGGTGATCATGTTACATCTCATATAACATTCTGCAATTGCTTAAAAAAAATTTAGACACCTTAAAAATTTCGACAGAAACTTGGTTTTTATTTCGAGTGTTTCGGAGTTGTTTCGGTTTCGTAATTCTACAAATATCGTATAATTCTCTAGCATAGCTCTGATACAACTGCAGGGTTCCCTAGGTCGCCGCTGGGTTTCAGGAGGTATCGACCATGCCATTTTCAAAAAAAGTTGGCGCGCTAAAGAACCCTAACCTAGAATCTTAATTAGAGAATTATACTAAACAAGAATGTAAACGTCTTTACATCTAAGTGAACAAGGAATACAACCTTTGTAGACCGGTCATTCACTTCAATAGCTCTGTGTAGTAGTCCCTTCGCTCCAAGTAGTGAACTCCCGGACTCTAAAAAGGCTCCACAAGATGAACGGAACAAGCTTGCTTGAAATCTTCGAGGCCGAAGATGATCTACATCAAGAAGATACCAACTCAAGCTACCTCTTCACTAATATGGAATTAGTGAAGCAAACAGCCTAAACTAAATGGATAATCTAGTAATGGATGATGAAGTAGGAATTTTGCTCACTTTAGAAATATTTTTCTCACTCATTTTCTTCACCTCCCAAATTGCAAGAAAGCTAGAGGAAGGAGATGAAGAAAAGCAACAATGGAAAAAAATCAAGTGTAGAATGGCAACCATGGGTGAGTTAATATCATATACTAACCCTTATAGAGACTAAACCATAGCTAATCATAATGGTTGGGTTAATAAATATTTTAAGCAAAACAAAATTAGTGGACTTAGTCAATAGTTCCATAAGCTTCCATAAGCTTCAACCATGTGAGTAATTTCTATCCAATTTTACTTTGCTTTAAATAAATAAAACTCCTCATCATGTTAAGCATCGTGTGAGTCTCATACACCCATGTCACATGTATCATCTAGTATGACACACAAAAAAATGCACATTAATATATATCACATATATACTAAATGCACAAGTGAGAAAAAGAATTCTTAAGTGAGCTAATGTTAGTTAATGTAAGTTAATATATCAAATATATAATTATACATTAAATTATTAAATCAACACTTGATTTAATAATCCGGATATATCACATACAACCGACTAATATCAAATGTATCAACTTATCGAATCAACACTTGATCCGATAACCCGGCTATTTCACATATAACCGACCGATATCACATATCGCGAGAATAGAATGCGGTATCACATACGCACATTAATCTCGGTCCCACACATATCACATATGTGCTCCTACTTCGTTTCTCCTGAGCCAGGAAACCGCTGTGTAGGACTCTAAAGACTCGTCAATACGTCGGTAGTAGTGGTGATCATATCAGTCATCCAAAAGCCACAAGCAGTCTGCTAAACGTAACGGCCACCCGGATATTGAGTGATCAGAAGATTAACAAGCAATCCTGCTCATAATCCTGCGAATCCAACAAGTACCACTACCGTACAGTCCGGTCTCTTCGTCAGATATGTCGCATATCACACCCTAGGGGGTGGTAAACGTCAGACCCCAATAGCATGATAAGTCATGCCGATATGAAGCTCATAATGGTTCGAGAAACTACTGATAACACTTAACAGTAGATCTCAGCAAGCTTGGTCAGGGATTTCCTGTTATGGCCAATCGAGCATAGCACAACATCAACCCACAATACCGGGAGAGACGAAATCCCCTCCTATCGCTCATTGCCTCCATGTGACTCGGGGCTGTATCCAAAAACCACCATTTTGCACGATCTCTTCAACGTGGTAAGGTGGAAATCTGTAACGTTTTGAAAATCATTTAGGTGAAAGTTCGGATAATCGGTAAAATAACTGGTGTTTTTCGTAAAAACCAAGATATAATTATTTTTAAACATAGACTTAAATATACATATTCTAGCTATGTAATGGCTAGTATTGGTATTTATTTAGTCACATATAAAATTTCTAGTTTACTAAAATATTTTCAGTAATTAATTATTTTAAATATTATTTTAAGCGGTCACTAATACATTTAATTGGTGATAATTATAAATTGAAATGGGTTAATACAAGTTTTGTGCATCATGATACATTAAACTAAAATGTAACATGTTGTGTTTGAAATAAAATGGAATTGTTATGAGGGTTCTATAGAAAAATTGAAGAAAGGGTTTAAATAAAAATAAAATATTAAATAAAGAAGTTTGGGTTTGTTGACTTGAATTGGGGGGGGGGTTCTTGGAAATTTCCACACCCACACCCCACACACTCACCTCTCCCCCTACTGGCCAAGCCGATAGCTGCCCTCCCCCCCCCACCTCACACTTCATGTTAAATTGAAATGAGATTAAAATAAAATGAAGGAATAAAAAAGGGGTTGAAGTTAAATGAGGTATGGCTTTTTGTTGACTTCAAACCACTCACCTCACTCTCTCTCTCCCCTCTCCCTTGCCTTGGCCGAGGCCTCCCCCTTGGCTGCCCAAAATTTTCCCCATCTCATTTCTCTTCAAACCTTCATCAATTTTGCCTCAAAAATCCATCAAAAATCCCACAAACTCCAAATCCAATCTCTACCCATTATTCCTTGGCCCATCTAGCATGGATCTTGAAGCAAAGAAGTTAATTTGGGAGGCTATCTACAAATCTTAGAGGTATAAATCTTAACCCAACACTTAATTTGTTAGTTAATTGCTTAAAACTAACTTAATTAGGTATTATTATGGGTTTAATTGAAAGTTTTGAAATTCAAGTGAGGGTTTTGAATTGAAGCTAGGGTTTGATCACTTGATGTTGGTTGTAATGTGTAGTTTCACATCTTAAGCATGGTAGAATCTAAGCTAGTTGCTAATTTGCAAATTATTATTTTTAAAATTGTTCTAATTAAGATATTTAGCAAACTAGGTTTTTAGGATTAATGTAATGAGATAAAATTAAAATTTAGTTATGATTTGTGTGACTTAATTAAGGTATTTAGTGAGCATGTTGGCCACTATATTTGTTAAAATATCAAGTTTTGAATAAAAATGGAAATTGATGCTTAATAGGTTTTCTGAAATAAATCGATTTAAATGAAGTTGAGGTTTTGGTGAATTATAACCTATTTCATATAATATATGATGTGTTGTGAACGCGCAATTGGTGCGATTGGATTTTTGGTTTGGTAGTTGTCACGTTTAGCGACCCTAATTGTAGTTTGTGTCGTTGTCGCGGCGCGTTTCGTGCACCAAGTGTGTGCGCATTTAGTTAGTGCGCGTGGTTGACTTGTATTGGTTGTGTCCGCGACTAATTATATATTTATTTTCTTTTTGCTTGTGTGCGTTCTAGGATCAGATGCAGAGGCGTCAGATGTAACGCGGAAAGGACAAAGCTGAAATCGGAGCAAATTAGCCGAGGCGTCCAGGTGAGTAGATATATACCTACACGGGAAATCGGGTGGATGGCGTATAACACTCTCGCAATTTCGTAGGTTATGATACACACACACACATATGTGTTGTTGCGAGATATGAATACTTAGCTAGAAAGGCCTTAGGAGACCATAGGTTGGCTTTTGTGTAATTGGAGGAAAGTATTTTCAGTTTAGTTTCTTAGTTGCGAAACCCTAGAGTAAAGGTTCACACACACACACATGCACACACGTGATATGTTTGGGTGTGTGTATGTATGTATGTATGTATGTATGTATGTATGTGTATATATATACACACATACATACATACATACATACATACATACATATATATATATATATATATATATATATATACATACATACACACACACACACATACACACACACATATACATTCATATATATATACATATATATATGTGTGTGTGTGTGTGTACATATGTGTGTGTGTGTGTGTGTGTATGTATATGTATATGTGTATGTGTATGTGTATGTGTATGTGTATGTATATACATATATGTATATACATACACATACACATACACATACACATATACGTATATGTGTGTGTGTGTGTTGGTGTGTGTGTGTGTGTATATACATGGATGATGAGCCCAATATATGATACTTAGAAATGAGCCGATATGATGGGGCATGATGCCGTGAGTTGTGATATTTGATTAGGTCATGATATGATATACGGCATGATATTATAGCAGATCGTTGGGCGATGTGTTTTCATACATACGAGGATATATGTTTAATGATATGGGAATGTACTAGATTTTAGAACGGTACCCCTAAATCTTGATTTATCGATAATGATACTATATGGATAATGATGTTTATGTGATAATTGACCCGTACCCCGATTTGGGATGCCGTACGATAGATTTTACCGTATGAGTTATAGATATGATGATTGATCCGCACTCATGACTCGATGATGTTGTACTATGTATTTTACCGTACGTGATGCTATTGAGGTAGGATCGCCGACTACTAGATATATCGACTCAGACTTTTGGCGGAATTTCTTTACCCTTTAGACTGGGCTCGAGTCATACATATTTTCAAAACTAACGAATCGTGATTATTTTAAAGACAGGCTAAGGGATACTACGGATTTTTCAAAAGACGTATCTTTTCTCAAAGACCCCGTATCCCCTATTTTTCTAAAACCACGATTCGCGCTTTTTCAAACACCAAAAACTGTATGACTCGTATATGGATAGGTATATGCTTCTATGTTGCGGTTACTACACCATTTTCCATATATTCATGTTGTTCTCATCGCATTGCATGCTTATAAATGTGTTTTCTTTGGTTATTATGAATCTCTGTTGTCAGGACACCAGCACCATTACCGATGATGCATATGCTCCACGTACACTTGCTTGTCGGCTCACACACATCATCATCGGTAATTTGCATGTCACGTACACATTAGAAAACATTAATTCGTAAGTATAAATTGCTAGCTAGTAGTTGCAACAAAGTATTAGTACGATTGCTTTCATATGCTAGTTTAGACATTGCATAGCTTACTTAGATATTTCCTGCAATTATATATTCATTCAGATATGCAATATCGTGGGCATTTATGCCGATATTCACTGTTCATTGACTTATGATTTTGAGATTTCGGATCTTTCATGAGATTTATAGATTTGGGAAACCGCATGTGAATGTTTATAAACTTATGATTATTTTAAATGAGAAAGATGTGGTTTTCCTTGATATGATGAGTAGCGTCTACCATGATGTTTTCTCGATTCTGAGTTGGTTTTTGAGACCCGATTCGAAGAGGAGTACGAACCGTCTGCGGGTACATGGTGGACCCGGTGAGGTATCGCGGGGCGAGAGTGATTTCATGGTGGATGATGAGCCTGGCAGGGGAGCACTACCTACCGATGATTGTATTGGAAACTCGACGGATATCCGGAGGATACCGTTCGGAGTTATGAGAAAGATGGATATGGGCCGATCCGGACTGACGGAGCCCATGGGCCGATCCGGACTGACGGAACACGAGATTTGAGTATTATGCATCGCTATCGGACACGGATTTCGAGATGTTTTGAGTGTCGATGCTAGGCACTCGGGTTTTATCATGATTTGTGTGTCGTTGTTGGATACACGTTGGATGATGCATTAGTACATGCCATGCATCGATATATTATTACTCTTGACACGGACACGAGTACTTGATATCGCACTTAGGATATACTGTCACCCTTGTTGTAGTATTGTATATTTTATGGTATGACCTAGGAGAGAGTCATACATGTGATTTCTTCTCGGTGATGTTTTCTACTCACGAGTTGGCAACTCACCCCCGTTGTGCCACAGTTTCTTGCAGGTTTGGCCGTACAGGTTTCATTGCGGCTTGCTGGCACACTGCTTCCTTCCGGATTATTGCTTTGGTAGGTGGGTTCACTTGCATCGTGACAACCGTCGTACCTTATATATTTCAGTTATATCTAGTATACTCCATCAACCGGACTTGTATATTTGTTAGACTTAGAAGACCAGTTGTATATTTTTTCGAGCTTAAGGTCATGCGCTTGTGTTATTATAATTCTTCCCTAGTTTTCTTGAGGATGTTGGTTTTATTCTGAGTTTTGATCCTCGCCCTTCGGCATTGTTTATTATATTGCTTGCGTGGTTGTTTCCGCCAATTAGTGAAGAGCTAGCTCCCTCTTGGGGATGCCTTTATTCTTCATTATTATGTATTTCATGTGTTGTACCCATTTGGGGCCCAGTATTTACAAAGGAGACTCTGCCGAAATTTTCGGGAAAATATGATGTTGCTTTTAAAATATTTAATGCCTTATTTTGTTAAACCACTTGCTTTAAAACAAGTTTTCCTTAACTCTTTTCTTTAAAAATGGTTTAGATTTCTGGTCTTTTGGCTTCCTTGAATTAGGTGGGGTCCTATAGACTTCACATAATTCAAGTGCCAGTCACGTGGCATTTCGGGTCGTGATAAATTTGGTATCAGAGCGCTAGGTTTAACCTTCGTTCGAGTCTAGGTTTGACTATGCGGAGTCTAGGGCGTATATATATATATATTCGGAAACTAGGCTTGACCTTATAGAACTTAGACTTGGTCGAGAGGGTATTAGACACGTACTTTCGTCGCGTAGGTTGATCTTGGTTGATGGAGTAGGTGACTTAAGTAGAGTGACGTATCGTGTGTATGTTCCGCGACATACTTACGATACGCAACTCCGCTTAAGAATCCTCATGATGTACATTTCTTTGCACCATATTCTATTCGTTCCTTTGATTTATCTTCATCGATGGCGGATGGTGGTTTCTGTTGCCACGGATGCATGGGCAGAGATAGTTGCGGCTAGAGTTGCGGTCAACATGAGCTCATCTTGGACGAAGACTGAGCAGGACGTAATTCCAATGACACAGATTGTATATATGTGTCATTTATTTGTGTTTTTCGTGGCATGAGCGTTTCGATATGTCGTTTTACTATGTTTTCTCGTGGACGCGAGCGTTTGATATCTACACCAGATGATCGGGCTACCGCTAGAGGCCAGCCAGAATATGATGACCGTTAATGTATCGTCTATCCTTGAGGTTTAAGGCATTGTTTAGTGTGCGGATGAAGGGTATTCACATGTTGTCTAGGCGAAATTAAAAAGTTCGAACGAATGTCAGAAACCCATTTTCCCAAGTTTAAGGTATTCAGAAAAACATGCAAGTAATTCTGTGAACCCTCTAGAAGAATGAAACCTTAACTCGACATAATGACCACGGAACCGCTTTTGAACCTTTGGGTTTGCGGCAGTTCTGCGGTGCCATTAATGAGGCTTGGGTCTGCCCTTCAACGGCCGGTCCATAGGTACTGTGGCATGTACTGAATATTATTAAACTGTGCTCAAGTGTTGAGCTCTCAGGGAATTATGGGACTTTGATGAATCGATTGAAAAGTCTAACGTCGTCCGGATATCATGTGATGGGATACAATACTTTATATCCACAAGAAAGCTAATTTGAATTTTTTAAATCTAGCAATTTAGTCTCAGTTGATCAGTTGCCACGGGATTTTGATGAGATGGCGTTCCACTCCGTTGACATCAGAGATGTGATACGCATGTATAGGCATTGAATATAGATATATCTTTTAGAAGGAGTCGTGATGAGTATACAGCTGTTCCGGAACAAGAAATGGATTTAGTAAGGGTGATAACTTTCGGGCAGTTCGGCAGAAACGAGAATTGGGTGAGACCCCGACAGAATCTTTCTGGAATACTACATGAGAAGACTTAGACCCAGGATCAGTCGTATTACGCACACCCTGTTAGTTATATGTATGCCCTAGAGGCCATTACTGTACATTGGATGTATAATGTAGTGGATGCTGGGACATATATAGGAAGGACTTTCTTGCTCGACATGATAGTACGCTATCTGGTTGCTCTTTGTCTTAACATTTATACTTTCTGTCTCTCTGATTACATGTTGATAAAGCCCTTAGGATTAGTACTCGACTTCCAGGACTATGATGCAGATCATACTAATGGGGCCTGGGTAGTCAATGAGTACATCCTTCATTGTTCCTAGTCGTGGGAATATCAAGACGGGGCATCGATATTCCAGAGTAGACTAGCGTGTATCTTCTCGACCCATGTGATGGGCGATGGATGATCCCATATCCATTGGTGTTTGACATTAGAGATGGTATACGAGTGCTCAGTGGAGACTGGGTACACTGAACGGACTCGCCGAGAACTCCCAGATGGTATTATATCTCAATTCAGATGGCAGTTCTCTGGTGACACTGGTACAGCTTAGTCTGTTAACCCGAGATCGTCATAGAGTCTTGTGTGTCTCCCACTGTGCTTTGATTTCCACCCTACCACGGCTCTACTGAGTCTTGCAAACAGGTGGTTTTTGGGTACAGTCCCGATTCACATGGAGGCAATGAGCGATAGGAGGGGATTCGTCTCTCCCGGTATTGGGGGTTGATGTTGCGCTATGCTCGACTGGCCATAACAGGAAATCCCTGGCCAGGGTTGCAGTGACCTACTGGTAAGTGTTATCAGTAGTTTCACACATGTCATGGACTTCACGTCGGCATGACTTATCAAGCTATTGGGGTCTGACGTTTACCACCCCTAGGCGAGATATGCGGCATATCAGACGAACAGACCGGACTGTACGGTAAGTGTTACTGGTTGGATTCACAGGAGTGTGAGCGGGCTTGCTCGTCGATCTTCTGATCGCTCAATACCCGGGTGGCCGTTACGTTTAGCAGACCGCTTGCGGCTTGTGGGTGTTTGATATGATCATCACCTGCTGCCGGCGTATTGACGAGTCTTTAGAGTCCTACACAGAGGTTTCCTGGCTCAAGCGAAACGAAATAGGAGCGCATATGAGATATGTACGGGACCAAGAATAATGCGTGTATGTGATACCGTATTTAATTCTCGCGATGAATGTATCGATTGGTTATATGCGATATAACCTAGTTATCGAATCAAGGATTGATTCGATAAGCCGATACATTGGATACTAGCCGGTTATATGCGATATGACCGGATCATTGAATCAAGTGTTGATTTAATGATTTAATGTATAATTATATATTTGATATATTACTTTGCATTAACTAGTATTGGTTCACTTTAAATGGATTTACTCACTTGATTTGCACAAGTTGTATATGAGATATACTTTTGTGCACATGATTGTATCATGTTTGATGATACATTCTAGCTTGGTTTTGTGTAAAGTATTAAACCATGGTTATTTAGTGGTTAGGGTATCATTTTATTTACTTAATCATTTATTTATTCTTTTTGTTTATTTTGGAAAAAGAAAATGATAAAGAGAAAGATAAATGGTGGACTTGTTTTGTTTTTAGTTGAAGCTTCTTGAAACCTTGACTAAGTCACCATTCTTGTCTCTTCTTTAACCCTAACCACTCATCTAACCTTAGTTAAATCTCTACACTAAACCATGGTTGAGATTATGATAAGTATCATATTGTTTTTATTTTAAAAGACTTATGATATATATCATCTTCTTCTTCTTCATCTTCTTCTTCCATGAAGAAAGCTTGCTACATCAATGGTGATTGATGAAAAAGTGTGAGAAATCCAAATCTAAAGTCTACCCACTTCCTATTTCTTCATCCTCTACCTCTTGCCAAGTAGTATAGGGTGTTTCCTTCACAAGTTTTCTTGACTTGGTGAAGTTGGAGCTTGATCTAGCGATGCCTCGACGTAGATCATCTTCGGCATCGTCGTCGATGACCTAGCCCGCTTTTTCTCCGATGAAGCCGACGCTAGAGCCATGGTTCGATTTGGACAGCGGAGAGTACTTCATCACGGAGCCAAGGAGGTGGAGGACCGGATCTACAAAGGTTGTAGCCCCTTCCCTTTAGCTATATTTCCGTTTACTTGCTTGCATCGCCTATTTATCTAGTTAACGATCCGTATTAGGGTTTGTAGGCACTTGTAAAAATTTGATTTATGCATGTTTGATCACTTGTGAGATTCCATTAGAGTGCCTAGGAACCCTACAGTGGTATCAAAGCCTAGCTAGAGCCTTAGGCGATGCGTAGACGGAGTTAGAAGTCCGATCGACCCAAAACCCCGACTTTAAAATGCTCTCTGGACAATTCTGTAAAATGTGGATTTTTGTAGATTAAAAATATGCAGAAACCTCAGTGCAATATTATAAGAATTACTGTTTAAAACGGGGGCTCTGAATCGTTCATAGTGCGGCGGAACCGCCGCATATGCATGCCTAATGCGGCGGTTCCGCGGCAAGTTGGTCTCCTCTGGCACATTTTTCTGCACAGTAATTCTTATAGTTTATTGTTAGTGTTTCTGGGAATTTTTTTTATTTATTCCAGAGTTTTATTTTCTGGGTTGTATTGGGAACTCGGTGTATCGATCGGATTGTCTAATTTTGTCTGTGTGTTTTTCCGGGTAATTTTTAGAATATGTTAAAAAGTTCGACCGGATATAAATACCCACTTTTTCCCCTGCCGGGAAATTTCCAATTGTTGGATTTTTCCGTAGTTTAACGACGTTCTAAGTAGTGCAAGTAACGCGATGGTCCCTCTAGAAGACAACAAACCTTAACTCGATTATGTGACCGTCTTGAACTGCCCTTTGAACCTTCGGGTTTGGGGCAGTACGGCGTGCCACATGTGAGGCGTTGGCTTGACCCTTCTACGGCTGGACCGTTGGTACTGAGGCACGAACTGAATGCTGTTAGACTTATTTCATGTGTTGAGCCGTATCGGGAAAACTTGGGTGTTCGAATGTTCGATCGGAAAGTTTAACATTTTCTGTTTATCCGGAATGTGATACAATAATTGGAATTCACAAGTAGTTATGAGATAACGGAATGAATGTTATAAACATAGCAGTTTAGTCTCCCTTGATCGGTTGCCACGGAGTTTTGATGTGATCAAAAGTCCGTTGCGATCACGTAGTGTATGCGGATACTTGCCGGGTAAACTTAATAGACAGCCTCACCCCATAGCCCCGACCAAGTGACTGTCGGAGAACCCCGTCGCCGAAAGCATCCGTTTGGGTGCTCGCGGTAGCGGTGTTCCGCCTTGGTGCACTTCGTCGACGGCGTCGGGGGTGCGGCCGCCTACTAAAGTTTGCGACGAGCATTCGATCAGTTTTTCGGGAATCTTGTTGAATTGCCCGACTTGATATTGGAAAGAGTTTTCGATAATGAGACTAAAATGCGGGGTTTATAATTGTTAGGCATGCGATGTCTGAAGAATTCATTTGGTCAGGCATGCGATGTCTGAAGTGGTTGCGGATTCCAACTGTTGTAGTTTTACACTTTCTTTTCTGTGACCGTAAGTATAATATGTGATATCGCCGGTTTCGTTGCTATATGTCAACGACAATTGGGATGCGCATATTTACTTACGTTGATGACATGTGTTGTTATGTGTTGCTGGATATGTTATATTGGATCGTCGTGGTTGAATAGCCGGGGGTTTTTATGTGAGATGAGTGTTTTTCATTTTCATTCATGTAAAAACTTGTATGTAATATTATTTTATTGGGGCACTTCCAGGTTGCGGAAGATGTCACCGTTGATGTATATTATTTACTTTTCTGCACTAGGATAGACCTAAGGAGGGGAGCACAAGTAACCGGGTTCTAGGGTCCAGTGGGAGACCATCTCGAGGAGTCGAGTCCGGGTCTCCTAACCCTAGAATTGGTAAGGTTGCTTGCCGCTCTCGTAGGGGTCTAGGGGTGTGGGATAGGCTATTCCTCACGACCGTGGAATCCGTGTTTTATACTGGCTCGTTTTGAAAACACGGACGTCCTAGTATATCCAATATTTCATATGTTTCTTCTGCTGTGATTTATCTGTGATGTGATCATGGGATGTTCTGTGACAGATATTATATATAGTATATATGATATATTATATAAACGTTGCTTATGTTTTACACCCGCGCTAGCCCTGCCCCGCTCTGCCGTTAGTTACCTAACCTAACGGTGCAGACGGGACATCGAGGCGAATGCGGATGGCATAAGCGTACGTTATATTTATCTGTGATGTTTAGGTGGACTTAAATGATGGGATATTCATTAATGAGATTAATGAAAGAAAATAAACCTAATTGATGTTGTGGAATCGAATTTCAAAATAAAAAAAAACAGGTAGCTACAGTTCTTGCTTTGCATCGCGGTGTTCATTATAGAACATCCTGCACCTTATTCGATGAGGAAAGGACCGAGATCCCTTCACCGGGAGTGACTCCTTTAGCAATAACTGGCAGATGCTACAACCCTCGGTTTGTCTTTGATCGCTTCTATAGTTTCTGCTTTGCACAGTGATATATATGATATATCCCGCACCTCATTCGACGAGGAAAGGGCCGACGATCCCTTCACCGGGAGTGACCCCTTTAGCAAAACTAGAAAAGCCTCAAAAACATTCCATTTAAAAACCATTTGATTCCGCAACGAGATCAAGTTCAAAGCGTTAAAATTTTTCATAAAAACCATTCGCAACCCTCCGTCATTTTAGGAAGTAGAGTACTTAGTATTCGTGCTGTGTTTGTTGACCATAGTCAAGGCACAGTGTACGGTAGCTAAGTGATGTCTTCCTACACCGCATATGATGCGATTAGTTAGGACAGTCGCGTGACTTTGTTGACCTTAGTTAAGGGTCATGTGGGTGGGTCTAATTAATCACGAAATGACGGGTAGAACTTGACTAGTACTTATGATTTGTTGACCATAGTTAAGGTCATAGGTGCTAGGGGTAAAAACCTTTATCGGGAGTTTCAAGTGTTGAAATTTGCAATGAGATTGCATACCTTCTATATGATAGTTGGATCCCGATACCCACTGTGAGTAATTGTTACTCGTAGGAGAGTTTTGCACTTTACAATTAGCCGATCAAGTAGGTGTCTAGAAAGGTGTCAACGGGGTTATGCCTCTGGGAAAACGAGGTTTACAGTAATTAGGTCCGTGCGAAAGCACGGGGAACCTCCCTCAAAGTACCGACACTGGCCTGGCTGAAAGATTGGCGAACTTGTAGAGTGTAATTAATCCCGGCTAGTCTTTCCTTTTAAGGTTTGAAAGAAGATTTGATAAAAACAGTGGGAGCCATCCTGATTAGATAAAATATATAACCAATCTGATCTTGCAAGAGCGCACGCAGAGTGTTTTCTTCTCTCTCTCTCCTGGTAGCGACCATATCACGCCTTAATCAAGATAATAATATGGATGTATTGACCGAACCCGCTTGTTATACTGAGCTGGGGAACGTTGGTCCCGCTCCAACTTATAATTGTTATAAGACAGAGCAGGAAATAGGGGAATACCAGAATTCCTATGCCGCCCAAACGAAGAAAGTGCATATGATGCATCATCTTCGGGTATGTTCATTACAAAGAACTGTTTCTCAGTATCCTCCGCATCCTGGGTATCTGATACCGGATCAGGATCCCAGATATGTAATCTGTTACATAGGGCTACAAAAGGGTAGAAAAACTGAGAACGGGTGATAAGTTTCATGAGGCAGAAAACGGGGCAAGTGTTGCAGCCAAGTCTGTTGGTCACTGTCACCCTGTATTACTAATACATTGATTCTGAACAAATGCTATTAGATACCGAACCTGATATACAAAATCATATCAGTCTCTTTATAAGTAAAGAATTGATAAAATTTTGTATTGATGGATAATGTTTTGAACATTTCCTATATCAAAAGTTGATCGGTTCAGGCACGTTATCTAAAAGCATTGACGTTCTAAATCAAACTACAGTTCCTCGTATACATAACACACACAAGAGGAAGAGTTCAGAAATGAACGAATCATTCTTGAGGCATTGTAGACTAGGTCATATCAATGCGACCCGACTGGCTGAAGTTACATTTTAGATGCATATTTAAAACAGTTTGAATTTACATCTTGTGAAACTTGCCAGTCATGTCACAAAGATAAGATGACCATAGCTCTGTTTACTGGAAACAGGGAAAGAGTTTGTAAAACTCTTGGGACTGATACATGATGATGTATGTGAGGTCTCCTGTCTATACATGCCAGGACTGGTTCTTTATACTTCATTATGTTCTCTGATAATCTCTCAAGATTCAGACATATGTTCCTGTTGAAACATAAGTCCGAACCTTTTGTGATATTCACAGAATATATGCTAGAAGTAGAGAACCAATACGGGTATAAGTATTATGTCCTATGATGAGATCGGGGAGGAGAATACTTGTGCATGGCATTCCTGGACCATTCTAAAGGAGAATGAGATTCTCTCTCCATACTACTCCTCTGAATACACCACAGCACAACGGTGTATCAGGGCGGAGCAATCGCACAATATTAAATATCGTGTGCTCTATGATGAGTATTACTGAGTTACCTATTTCCTTTTTGGGATTGTGCACTTGAGAAGCTGCATACCTATTGAATAGGGTTCCGATCAAATCGAATGCCTACCACTTCATATATGATATGGAAAGGGAAGAGCCCATATCTTAAGTTGGTTAAGATTTCGGGATTGTCCGGCCTAATGTCAGATGCAAAATCCGGACAAGCTCGAGGCAAGGTCAGTTATGTAGAACTGGAAATGTTCCAGCTATACAAACTGCAGCTGATGATTTGACAGAACCAAAGGATTCAATAGTTCCCGACGAACCTCAGCCTCTCCGCCGATCTGGTAGGGTTCCTCTCCTTCCTGAGAGATACCTCGGTTTCTCGATGACAGTGGGAGCAAGGATTGCATCATGAGATGATGACCCAACTAAATTCGAGCAGGCCATCAAGAGTAGGGACTCTGTAAGAATGGCTGGATGCTTAGCGATCTGAGATGGAATCCATATACACCAACAAAGTATGGACTTTGGTTGCGATATCTGAAGGGTTAATTCCCCATCAGGAGCAAGTATATCTTGAGAAGATTACTTGGTATAGATGGAAAAGTTGAGACTTTCAAAGCTATACTTGTTAAAGTTTTTCGTCATCGACCAGGCACGGATAATGATGAAACCTTTTCCAGGGAATACGCTTAAGTCCATCCAGATCCTACTTGCCACGGCTACACACCATGACTACGATATCTGGTGGTTGGGTGCCATGACTACTTTTCTAAATAATAATTTAGAAGAGAACGTCTATAAGAACACAGCCAGAGGGCCTCGTAGACAGTGGGAGCAGCGGGAACGTGTGCAAGATGCTTTACATAATGAAGCAGGCATCGCGGAGTTGGAACGTCTGTTTTGATGTGATAGTCAAAGTGTTTGACTTCATCAAAATGGTAGACGAACCTTGTATATACAAAAGGGTAGTAGAGAGTAAGGTGGTCATCCTCGTAGAGTACGTGGATGACATACTCTTGTTAGGGAAGGAGTTTCCTATGCTACGCTCGATCAATCTCCGCTAATCACAATGATTCTCCATATAGGATCAAAGTGATACCTACTAAATCCTAAGCTTTGGATCTATGAGATAGATCTAATTGGATATTAGGATACTCACTAGTTGTAGTGATATGGTATCAATCGATCCTGGGGAGAATCACTGGAAGGGTTCCAGAGTGATAAAGACGACTGAATGTCAGTCACAGGCATTGTCTTTACCCTCAGTAAAGGGACGGTATGTTGGAAGAGTTCCAAGCTAGATACCGTGACAAACTAGACGATAAAAGCTGGTAACATCGCTATTAAAGATACTACCAAAGATGCAGTTTGGGTGTATATTGGTTCATAGAATGAACTAGGTTCCTACCATTGTGTGACAATGGAAGTGTGGCTTCGACCCTGGAACCCTGGTCCCATCAGTGACCCAGACATATTCTGAGGCAGCATCACCTGATCATGGAGATAGTTGATCTCCAGGATGATCGAGGTTAGGAGAGTAGACTCAGAGGACAACACGGCGGATCCACTCACGAAGGCCTTTTCCCAGAGAGAGACTTTATGGGATGGTTGAGTATGTGATACTGCAACCACTGCTACAGATGGCCCTAGTGCAAGTGGAAGATTGTTAGTTATATGTATGCCCTAGAGGCCATTACTGTACATTGGATGTATAATGTAGTGGATGCTGGGACATATATAGGAAGGACTTTCTTGCTCGACATGATAGTACGCTATCTGGTTGCTCTTTGTCTTAACATATATACTTTCGGTCTCTCTGATTACATGTTGATAAAACCCTTAGGATTAGTACTCGACTTCCAGGACTATGATGCAGATCATACTAATGGGGCCTGGGTAGTCAATGAGTACATCCTTCATTGTTCCTAGTCGTGGGAATATCGAGACGGGGCATCGATATTCCAGAGTAGACTAGCGTGTATCTTCTCGACCCATGTGATGGGCGATGGATGATCCCATATCCATTGGTGTTTGACATCAGAGATGGTATACGAGTGCTCAGTGGAGACTGGGTACACTGAACGGACTCGCCGAGAACTCCCAGATGGTATTATACCTCACGTCAGATGGCAGTTCTCTGGTGACACTGGTACAGCTTAGTCTGTTGACCCGAGATCGTCATAGAGTCTTGTGTGTCTCCCACTGTGCTTTGATTTCCACCCTACCACGGCTCTACTGAGTCGTGCAAACAGGTGGTTTTTGGGTACAGTCCCGATTCACATGGAGGCAATGAGCGATAGGAGGGGATTCGTCTCTCCCGGTATTGGGGGTTGATGTTGCGCTATGCTCGACTGGCCATAACAGGAAATCCCTGGCCAGGATTGCAGTGACCTACTGGTAAGTGTTATCAGTAGTTTCACACATGTCATGGACTTCACGTCGGCATGACTTATCAAGCTATTAGGGTCTGACGTTTACCACCCCTAGGCGAGATATGCGGCATATCAGACGAACAGACCGGACTGTACGGTAAGTGTTACTGGTTGGATTCACAGGAGTGTGAGCGCGCTTGCTCGTCGATCTTCTGATCGCTCAATACCCGGGTGGCCGTTACGTTTAGCAGACCGCTTGCGGCTTGTGGGTGTTTGATATGATCATCACCTGCTGCCGGCGTATTGACGAGTCTTTAGAGTCCTACACAGAGGTTTCCTGGCTCAAGCGAAACGAAATAGGAGCGCATATGAGATATGTACGGGACCGAGAATAATGCGTGTATGTGATACCGTATTTCATTCTCGCGATGAATGTATCGATTGGTTATATGCGATATAACCTAGTTATCGAATCAAGGATTGATTCGATAAGCCGATACATTGGATACTAGCCGGTTATATGCGATATGACCGGATCATTGAATCAAGTGTTGATTTAATGATTTAATGTATAATTATATATTTGATATATTACTTTGCATTAACTAGTATTGGTTCACTTTAAATGGATTTACTCACTTGATTTGCACAAGTTGTATATGAGATATACTTTTGTGCACATGATTGTATCATGTTTGATGATACATTCTAGCTTGGTTTTGTGTAAAGTATTAAACCATGGTTAGTTAGTGGTTAGGGTATCATTTTATTTACTTAATCATTTATTTATTCTTTTTGTTTATTTTGGAAAAAGAAAATGATAAAGAGAAAGATAAATGGTGGACTTGTTTTGTTTTTAGTTGAAGCTTCTTGAGACCTTGACTAAGTCACCATTCTTGTCTCTTCTTTAACCCTAACCACTCATCTAACCTTAGTTAAATCTCTACACTAAACCATGGTTGAGATTATGATAAGTATCATATTGTTTTTATTTTAAAAGACTTATGATATATATCATCTTCTTCTTCTTCATCTTCTTCTTCCATGAAGAAAGCTTGCTACATCAATGGTGATTGATGAAAAAGTGTGAGAAATCCAAATCTAAAGTCTACCCACTTCCTATTTCTTCATCCTCTACCTCTTGCCAAGTAGTATAGGGTGTTTCCTTCACAAGTTTTCTTGACTTGGTGAAGTTGGAGCTTGATCTAGCGATGCCTCGACGTAGATCATCTTCGGCATCGTCGTCGATGACCTTGCCCGCTTTTTCTCCGATGAAGCCGACGCTAGAGCCATGGTTTGATTTGGACAGCGGAGAGTACTTCATCACGGAGCCAAGGAGGTGGAGGACCGGATCTATAAAGGTTATAGCCCCTTCCCTTTAGCTATATTTCCGTTTACTTGCTTGCATCGCCTATTTATCTAGTTAACGATCCGTATTAGGGTTTGTAGGCACTTGTAAAAATTTGATTTGTGCATGTTTGATCACTTGTGAGACTCCATTAGAGTGCCTAGGAACCCTACACACCCAGTAGGCCATAGTTCGGCATCATCGACGAGATATGTTATGAGTGACCATGATAATTGGCCAGAGATCTTTAGAGGATGTGCCAGAGCGGAACTGTTTCCATCAGCATTTTCCTGTTAGGCCGTTGAGCCGAGGAGTTATGTAACTGGCAATTCCGCAGTGATAGACGAGAGCCTAAGGACACGATGGCGCCAAACCATGAACAGTAAGCAAGGAGATATCTTGCTCTGATAGCTTTGGAAGCACCGGCACCTTATCGACTTTGAAGGAAGGACACATCGACGACAGTGTTAACGATTTGGGATTTGGTGATTCGAATATCACGTGTACGTCATTTTGGATTTCGGTATTTTTGGCGATTTATTTGCATGATTGAGATTTTTTGCACCATAGTTGCACTTGACTTCGATTTGATGACGTTTGAAATGTTTGATTTTGATTTCATGCCTATGGTATATATGTGTTTTGATTGGTACCTTCGGTGTAGTTTTCATGCACTTTTAGTACTTTTATTCGATTTTGTGCACGCTGATACACGTAGTTGTGAGATTTTATACTACGGTATACCTGATTTGGATTGATGTATGTTGTATACCGTCGATTTCGATTGTGATATTCGATATTTGTTTTCGTGCACCTTGTGCACTTGATTTGGATTTTTGCGCATACTTGGCGCACTTGATGCGATTTTAGTGCACACCAGATGCACTAAATCGGGATTTTTCGTGCATATCAGATTCACCTGATATTGTTGTCAGGCACATCCGTTGCCCTTAACTGTTGTTTTCGTGCACACCCGTTGCACTTAGATTTTGTTTTTGTGCACATGTATGGCATATTCATTGATTTCGATTTTTTTGCGCACCAGGCGCACGTGGCATTAGTACATATACTATTGAATATGGTTTCCTTTGAGCAGTACGTTTTTATGATACTTACTATTTGGTATAGTAGCTGAGCAGGACTGGTTCGAGGACAGTACCTGAATATATTTTTGCATGCATCGATGGTTACCGAAGGGATTTCCAAAAAGGATCTATAGTCTCATAATTTACCTACATGTCCGAGATGACACGAAACATTTTATAAAGGAAACCGTTCTAAATTATTTTCAAAACGGCGGGACGTATGTTAAAGAAAGGATATATATGTATATAGAATTATGTTCTTACAATAAACGTCCGCTACTTGTGCTGTGATACGCGCATCGCACAGCGTCTTGAAAAAGGGTTTGGCATGCATTTCTTTCAGATGTTTTGACAAGTTTACAACGATGCGTACTATGGGCATATTATGGTTTTGATGTATATCATGTTGGTTTTCGTATTGGACTTTGACATTGGTATCTTCACCATGACTCCGATGATTGCCTGATGCTTGACAGAGTTTTGTTTCCGAGTTATATACTCGTTTTTCATGCGCATGCATTGCGCTAAGATGTGTTTTAAGTATTGATGATTTCGGAGCCTCGTATAAGTCTACGGTAGCGCCCCGGCCGTCTTTCCGAGGCTAAATGCGGAACAAAAACTTTTTACTAAACTGGCGCTATCGTAGTCTTTCACCCGGATTTAACCATTAACACTAAACTAGCAACTACTAAAAAGATAGAAAGGCTATACAGATCGATCCGAGTCCTTCGGTCTTTAGCCACCATCCCTAGCTCCTCGCGGTATCTCCGATCTCCGGTCTCTTCGTTGGAGGGGCACCACATCAATAAGTCTTTTTACGGGCTCCCGCTTCAAACCGAAGCAACTCGGACACGAAGTTTGCTAGCTGACGTATCCAAGGTTGAAGTAGAGTAAGTGTAGAATGCTTTGTCTCAAGTTACCCAAGCTAATGGATGATGGTTAATGGAAGTTGCCTTTTGGAGTGGAGATGGAGAAATGAGCTTTTGGAAATGGAGCTTAGGAATTTTTTTGCTAATGATATGAGATCAAAAATCTCACACCATAATGGGGCAGCCCAAAAAATGGCTCGGCCATTTCCAGTGAAGGGAGAGGAGAGCAAAGCTAAGGAAGTGGTGTGCTTAAGCCAAAAAAATCCTCACAAATATCCTTTTCAATCTAATCACAATTAATGCAATGAAATGATTCATGCTCATCTAGAAACCTCATGAAGTCTCTACAGGCTGCTGGAGAGCCAGCCACCGCAGAAAAGCCCCTCCTTTACAAAATCCCACATTTGCAAATAAACCCCTCACGTGCAAGAATTTCAGCCAAGAAGGAAAGAAAGAAAAATGGCCAAAATGGAATGCAAACTGGCAAGTTCAAAAAGCGATCCCGTAATAAATTACAGGATAACCCCGCAACTGTATATACATATCCGAATTTGTATTCCGACCGAATACAAATGCAATGAGACAAAATATACATAGTATAATACTAGGATCCGGCTTAAACCAAAGCCCGCTAGTAGTATCCATCCGAAACACATCACGTGCACAAGTGCACGCGTATGTTCGAACCCTGCCATAAATCCATACAGCCACTACAACGTTTCGCCCGAACTGGGAAACGTTCAGTGGGGGACTCTAAATACTCGTCAATACCCTGGCAGTGGGTTTTAACCACAAGCCGTCAGTGGTACTAGCTGTACGTAACAGCTGCCCATGTACTGAGTGAAAGGGAAGCCGATGAGCGAACTCATCCTGGAACCCTACTGAGCCTATACAGTCAGGTTCGTTCGTCTATGAGCATCGTATATCGGGTCTAGGGAGCTGCTAAACGTCAGACCCCCAAAAGCGGTATAAGTCGTGTCGGAGTGTAGCCCAGAACACCCTGAGATACTACTGGAATACCTACCAATAAATCTCGCTTGCCATGGCCATGGACTTTGTGTAATGGCTCTCCAGACACAGCACGATCTCACCCCCAACATTGGGAGAGACGAATCCCCTGCCGATCCGCTCACTGCCTCGATGTGGCTCGGGACTGTACCCAACTAAAACCTGTTTGCACGGCTCCTTTGAGACGTGGTAGGGTAATAATCAAAGCATAGTGGGAACTCACATGAGAAAAATGATGATCTCAGGTCAATAAACTAACCTGTTCACATGTCACCTGGGAATTGCTATCTGACGACAGGTTTTAATAACCAGCGAGCATGTTCCCGGCGAGTCCTGTCCACTGTACTCATAACCCAATGAGCACCTGTTTCATCTTAGGTGAACCAACTAACACCAATAGCTTGTGAGACCGGCCATCGCCCCTCGTCGGGGTCTCGACTGTATACACTAGTCTACTCCGGAGTATCGATGCCCTATCTCGAAACTCCCGCGACCAGGGACCAATTTTAAGGATGTGGTTATAGACCACCCAACTCTCACGTATATGATTGCCATCATACTGTTGGTAGTCAAGCAAGAATCCAATGGGCTCTATCAACGTGTAATAGTGATACATATCATGTCACCTAAATCAGTACACGATGATAAAGATAAACCAGATAGCGTACTATCATCTCGAGTAAGTCTGTACTACCGGCATAGGTCCTCCCTCAATCATTGCAATCACATGCCTGCGTTCCAATAATTGACTTTGAGGGCACTATATCCAACAATCTCCCACTTGCACTCAAGGCTAATTATTGTGATGTCGCATACTCACAGCCCGTGTGATACCGAACACCCAACTCCTCTACTGATCAGTCTCACAAAGCCCGTTTATGAAACTATTGCGTTCGAGGAATAGCCTCAGTGAGTGGATCTGCCCTGATGTTTCTTTCTATGTCTCTTTTAATCTCAAGTTTGCGGAGAAAACTATCTCCCGAATTAAGTAATACCTGTCTTAGAATATGTCTGGATATCTAATAGGACCTAGTTCACGAATGAACTCCAAATCCAAACTTCTTAGACTGTATCGATAACTGGACTTAATCAGTATCCTGCACCATGCCTCCCTCAGTATCCTTTTGGACCACCTGTCGAAACTACTGCCCCTCGTCGGAGGGAAAAACTATAACTCTGACAGTCACTCTGTCATCTATGTCATCTTGGAAACCTGGAATGACAACTGTCTCCCGAAGGAGGCTATCATTATCATATCCTTAGAACATCCACTTATGTTCTAAAACTGCCTCCGAACGTTCTTCCAGGATTGGATCAATATCAACTTATTGCATCTAGTGCAAAACCAACATCTGGTGTGGTACTTGACATCTCATGATTGACTCAATTGCCTAAGCAAGTGATCTGCCAATCAAGCACATCCCTCTCCCCTTTAGTCTGTAAGACACCTTTAGAGAGGGTGACTCCATTACCTACTGGTACACCACCATGCCAGGAGTCGTCTATTCTAAATACCTTTAGAATGCAGTCTAAGTACCCAGATTGGGAAGTTACCCAAATCTAGATCTAAAACCATAGATCTAGTAACCAGAATGTCTGATATAATATCCATATCCTATGTGGAGAAACTACTGTGTGACAACCACAGTATAACCGATCGTAGTATAGGAATTTTACTTCCTACTCTGTGTATGTCATCCAAATACCAGGACATTATACCCTACTACTTTCTTAATAGATCCATCCCCTATTCTGATGAAATCAAAGCCCATGACTGTCACATTAAAAATAGATGATCTATCTCCGCTATATCTGCTTTAGTCTATAAATAGACATAAGTTACTTGTCCACTATGCTCCCGATGCTCCCACTGACTACGATAACCCTCTGGCAGAATAATATACATGTGCACTTCTAAAACTAGTTTAGAACGACACTATACTTATCCTCCTGCCGGGTCTCATAGTCTGGAACAACAGTAGTGTCAAGTCTGAGTAAACAAGAACCTCCCCGTCACCGTCCTTGAGGATACCGGAGTACCTCTCGGGTGCCTGAGGTTACCCACCATATCTGCGGAGTGGCTAATGGAATGTCAAACCTGATTGAATCTTTAGGTTCATATCAAATTTTCAGTAATCGTTTGCGGTTCTAGAATCGCTTCCAGTTCTACCATACTCCCACTACTGTTTTCTGAAAAAATCCATTTTACTAAAACTGTGGCGAGTCAAGAACAATATCACTACTGATCATCCAGATGGTAGAAAATCAACCTTTGTCAAAGCTAGGGTCAACCCACAAACAGCTATTACAGAAACATGCCTTGAGTTATCCAGAGTCTGGTTTTAAGCATAAGCCGAACAACTCCGTATACCTTAACAACGTTAAGATATGGGCCATTCTATATCTAATATAGAAATAGAGGCACTAATTTAATTGGAATCAGATTCAAATCATGTAGCTGTCTACAGTGTATGTCAACTAAATGGAAAGAGTCCGACCAGTATTACTCAACTAAGGAGTGGATCCAATAATGAGTAACCTGAAAGAGAAGCAAGTTCTCTAAAACATTACTATTAACTGAATACCATACACAAGTATCTACATCTTTGATCACCTTGAAGAATCCCGATACTTGCTACACCTGGTTCTCTACTTTATTTTTATAACTTCTCAAACTTGGACCATGTATTTCAACGAAACACATGTCTAAAACTAGAGAAGTCACAAGTAAACAGAATATAGTACGAGGACCTACCCTTTTGTCCTAATGGACACTGAACAGCATACAATACTTTGTATAAGTCCCTTGAGTTAAATAACTCAAACCCTGTGCTTCGTAGATTGAAAACTGTACCCAGGCGATTTCCTCAAATATCACCAATTGCAACGAATTCTGATATAATGAGGATGATCACTTAATTCCCAATAACTTACTCCCACTCATCATCTGTAAAACCATATAGATTTGAGAATCATACCTGGTAAATACATACCCTGGAGTAAGGACTGATTGGGAAATCAGTTTTCTATTAACAATACACAGTGAAACTGAAACATGAATATATTTCGAAGGGGTATCCGGGTATTCCTAGTAATGCCTCTTCCATTATCCAGATTCATGACTATAACCGTATATTTCCTTTGCCATCTCTCCAAATCCATTTATTTGTCTTTAGTCGTTACCTTCTGTACACCATCGTTAGGCTTAATAGTTTTCTTCCTTCCATACCGTTCGGCACCAGCCTATAGTTTGGAAGAAGACTATCCAATAAGCGTAATAGGTGTACTCTTCTAATCTTAGGAGTACTCTCAACCTGAGAGAAGGTGATGATAAACGACAACTGAAGAAACCTTATTCTATTTCTCCTGAACCAGAATCCATCCCCGAAATGGAACAAGTTCCATCGAGTTCGTATACAACCATACGATGGATTATCCAAATAACTGTGGATCTTCATAGTGATGGGGTGTTCTGGAGAAATACAGAGGTGAAATAGGAGTGCCGATGAAATACATGGTTTGGTCATGAATAGCAGTCGCAATTTACTTTGCCTTCTTTCTAATCCCTTTATTTTTCTTTACTTATTACCTTCTGTGCACTACAGTTAGGCTAATTGGTTTTCTTCATTCCCTACCTTTCGGCACCTGCCTATGGTTTGGAAGAAGACTATCCAATAAGCGTAATAGGTGTACTCTCTCCTAATCCTAGGAGCCCTCACAACCTGAGAGAAGGTAAAAGGAAATGACAACTGAATAGTCCTATTCAATCTCTCCAGAACCAGAATCCATCCTCGAATCTGGAACAGGTTCCTTCGAGTTCGTATATAACTATATGATGGATTTATCCAATGGAAGTGGACGTTCGTTGTAATAGGATGTGTCCTGGAGAAATGCAAAGGGTAAAAGAAGGAGTGGCAATGATGTATGCAACTCAGACAATCCAAAAGCCAGTGTTTTAAAGAAATTTCGGTTAACTTGGTTACTGAGTTATGGTATAGGGTCGGGCCATGGTCGCCACCAAAGAGAGAGAAAAGAAACACTCTTCATGCACTCTAACCAAGATCAGAATGGTTATCACTTTATCTAATCAGGAAACCTCCCACTGTATCTTCAAATTCTCCTCCAAGCCTAAAAGAAGAATTAGTCGGGATCACCCGAGGAGTAAACCAAGTCATCAGTGGGAATCGGGATCCAACTATCATCGCATGATAACGTGACGGAATCCACTCACGTTATCACACTCCAGATGGTATGTGCATGCCTGGAAAGTTTCATTTTCTTTAGAAACTCCCGATGTGATTTTTACCCCAAGCGGTTTATGACCTTGACTTTGGCCAACAAATCATAACCCGCAAGTCAAGTTCTACCCGTCATTATCCTGATTGATTTAGACCCACCCACATACACCCTTGACTTTGGCCAACAAAGTGGTACGACTGTTCTAAATCAATGCATATCCATGCAACGGATAAGCAACACACAGCTACTGTACACGATGCCTTGACTTTGGCCAACAAACACCGCACGAATACTATGCGCTACTTATCCGAAATAACGGAGGGCTAAGGCTGGTTTTTAGCAAAAAACCTTTAACGTAATGAACTTGATATCGTTGAAGGAATCCAAGTGGTTTTATAAATAAATAGTGGCGAAAACTTTTGCTAAAGAGGTCACTCCCGGTGAAGGGATCTCGACTCTTTCCCCGTAGAATGATGTGCAGGATATTCCAAACTGAATACCATGACGCAAAGCAAAAAGTAATCGACTATAGTGAAGTTATTACCGTGACGCAAACCTCTGTCCAAGGGGTCACTCCCGATGAAGGGATCTCGGCCTTTGCCTCGTCGAATGAGATGCTGGATATTCATAACCGAATACCTCTATGCAAAACAAAAGAAAACGTCCTTGCAATAACAGCTTTTTGAAAAATGTTCCAACAACATCTGTATAGGTCTGTTTTCCTTGCATTGATACGAATCAATGCAATCCCGTCAATTAATCACACCAGAAAAGAACGAAAATAAAATGTACGTATATGCCATCCGCATTCGCCACTGGGTCCCGTCATCACCCGTTAGGTTACTTAACTAATGACAGAGCGGGGACAGGACTAGCACGGGTGTAAAACATATACAACATCTACTAGTATATATATAACAATATACAATAATCGCTCAAGGCGTGATAAATGCAACATCACAGAAAAGTAATAAGTATCACAGAACAATGCAGATATACTGGGATCCTCAGGTTTCATAGAGCCACAAATGAAACCCGACGTTCCCCTGGTCGTGTGGATAGCCTGTGCAATGAAAACCTAGACCCCTATGAGTGCGGCAAGTTACCCGCCAAAACCAGAAGCGAGGCAGCCCCCTTCAGCATCGTGAATGGACCACCCAGCACTTCACGGAATCCGGTAACTTGAGCACCCCTCCTTGGGTCAACCTATACCCCCTACGAGTGCGGCGAATAGCCCGCCAATTCTAGAGTGAAGCCCCCTCCGTCTCAAAGCCATGAGATGCGGGCCTGTTTCCCTCTAGAACCCGGCTATCCGTGCACTCCACCGCAGGGTAATCCTAGTACAGAAAAGAAAATATATACAACGGGTACATCGACATCAACCCGGTCGTGCCCCAAAAGAATAATATACAAACAGGCTGTGACAGCAGTCCACATGCCGGACGCTCGCCCCGCAATATCAAATGTACAAATATATCTAAACTGCACTACCATTGCACACAAGCGATCCACCACGACAAATCCGCAACATCATAGCACAACACAGAATATCAAGGTGAATGTCACATTGATTGATGTGAAAGAGTGTTTTGTAGTTAACCGCAATCAATAACGGTGTCGCGCGTAGCTAGACCGAGATGAGTATGGGTCGTCCTCAGGGAAACGTTGAATTTTTTACTCTTACTTTAGATGTGTTGAGAAAGGAGGAAGAAATAAGATATTGTAGAATGGTTTCTAGATCTAAGTTAAGCAAGAATGCAAAATATATATATCTAGATTATTTTAGGAATGTAGCTAATATAATAGGGGGGCTTGTAGGGTTCGTTAGGATTTAGTAGTTATGGACGATTAATTAAAAGTTACCCTTTTTTTCCTTTAATAGATTTAAAACTAGAACGACGGTGATGCGTGTAGATTAGGGTTTCTGGAAGGAAAAGGAATCCCACTCTTAACCCTTATCTCGACATGGAACTTCGTTCATATCTAGCCTTTACCAAAACAATCATTAATCTAATCTCTAATCACGGTCGGAACTAACAAAGAATTGTTAGCGCGCCCGATTAGGTTGTTAATGATTCTTTTGATAAAGTTCATAAACTTTATAGGACTTAAAAAGGGTTTAGGGATGTTCATCATCCATTAGCCTACCCTAATCCTACGAACCCTAACAAGCGGAGAATTACTCGCGCATGTTGGGAGAAAAAGAGATGGAAAGAAATTGCATAATTAAACTACGAAGAAATAGAATAAGAAAAAGAAATCTACCTTTATTAATCAACAATATTCATTACACTTTGAATTCTTAGAAAATGATTACAAAGACTAGTTTGTTTCTCGATCTCTTCCAAGAAGGTAAACGAACAGTTGATGATCAGTCTGGATGCGTGAGCTGTCTTGGACTTCGTGATCGCGTCGACTTGATAAATTTTCCAAGAGGCTCTCGGTACCTTTTTATAGTGCCAAAGCCAGAATCCAAGCTTCTAAATCAGGAAGTAAGCAGCAAAAGATCCTCCCCAAAAATCCTCGGCTTCCAACTCCCTCTAACTGCGGCGGATCCGCGGCATAATGGGGCTAATGCCGCGGATCCGCGGCCTTCTCATCATGGCCGTTGATCAAACTTCTGGGGATGTCTCGTAGTGACATTTGGCGATCCTTGGAACCTTCAGAATTTGGAAATCTTCTCGTGGTTGCTGCCAGACTTGGTCTCCAAGTTTTTATTCTTAATTAGGCAAGTCTTCTTCAACAACTTGATTTGCTTGATTCTAGTCTTTGAAAAATTCTGCACAACTTGGAAAAATTCTGCACAACTCAAATAATATTTAGTAGACTTTGTTCTACTAGGATTTGGTCAATGAAATTATTTGCATACATTTTCCTACCAAATGCTAATTATAATATATCAATACATGGAAAATAGTATTTTTACATATAAACCCTCATATGTATGATATATTATAATAAAGTCCTTTTTTAATATGAAAATTGTAGGAAAAATGTAATACAAATGTGCAGTTTTATCAACTGAACAAATACCTCCAAACTTATCTTTGATCGTCCTGAGCAAACTAGTTTATTCAAGAGGAGAAAAAGAAAGGAGAAAACTAAGCACACTTTCGTAGGCAGACATGATTGCACTGAGCACGTGCAACAAGCCGTTAAACCTCTAGGTGTCCCTAGTAGGAGGAGTGTTGTCTCCTAAGGGTTTTCAGCGGATTACACCCATAAAATCCAATAACAAAAGAGAGATGGTGAAATTTACATATAAAGATAAGAACCATAAAAGAAAGACTTTGAAAATAAGAGTTTCCAACTACACTAACTTTTCAGTTGTCATGAGCCCTATCTTAATGGTCATGAAAAGATATTAAAAATCGCATCATCCCTCAATAAAACATCGTCTTTATTCTTCATTCCTACCTTTCATCCAAAGATCGATCATATAACCCTACGTGTGTGAATAGAACATCCCTACACTCGGAGAATTCAATTCAAGCTATCATACTCTTGTCCATCTACCTCAGTACTTTTTAACTTGATGAATATTTAGGTTTGCTCACACCTTTTCATGCGACCGTTAATACTTCTTGAGGTACTAACCGACCGCTTACTCATGTGCTTGCTGATTCGGTGATAATATTTTCCTCGTCTTGCACCACCTAAGGCTTAGCAGTGACTCCCAGACCAGTTGGCCTTAGGGCACTAGGTGAAGAGGCACCCTCGCTATATTTTTTATTGCTGTCTTGGCGATACAAAACCAGTGTTCAATTTTTTTTTCACCATTTATATTTTCTTCATTTTTTTTTATTTTTTTCATTTCCTTCATACTTTGGCTTTTAGACAAGAGTATTTCAAGGTATCCTCTACTATCCCGAGTTTCAAGACGTGTGTAAGTGCATATAGTAGGGTATCAACATTCAAATGTTTGGCTTCCAGAATAGAAATTATTTTTCAGACTTATTTTTATCCTCAGATTAGTGACTTCCTTCATCTTACTAACCCTTGGGACAACAGCTCATAACTACTTATTACTGGTTCGTTTAAGAAAACTTCTAATTTTCTTGGTTTTCTTAAACTATTCCTATCTTTTGGATGTAATTTTTCACTTTCTACTCTTTTGTTATAAAAAAAATTTTAATGCCCAGTGTCAAAGATAATTCAGTGAATACAAACCTCCCCCCAAACCTGTTTTCAGCAGTGTCCTCACTGATGTAGCCATTTGAGAACAAGGACCTGTATACTAGGAGAGAGATACAAGGGGTAAAATAATAGTTAAATGAAAACTACCCCCAAACTTGATCTTTGACATGCACAGATATTCAATTAAATCCATTTTTTTTACTCACCTCCATTCTTAATATGAGAAAATGTTACAAAAACTTGGAAGTGAGGCGGAGGAAATTTAGTTTTGATAAAGCGGCTCCTGTAAAAACAGGAGCTCCTCCGCGGGGTCAGCAGAAAAATATGGTTTTAATCTATGCCCATTCACTTTAAAAATTGAACCATTTTTCAAATTTTCAACTTCAACTGCCCTGTGCGGGTGTACATACCGCACCACAAAAGGTCCTTTCCAACGAGATTTAAGCTTACCCGGATGAAGATGGAGACGGGAGTCGTAAAGAAGGACTTGTTGCCCCGATGTGAAGGTTTTTCTAAAAAGATTTTTATCATGGAACACTTTAGTCCTGTTCTTTACTATCACCGCATTATCGTAAGCTTCATCGCGGAGTTCGCTTAGCTCATTCAACTGCAGCTTCCGATAGCTGCCTGCATTATCAAGATCAAAATTAAGCTCTTTAATAGCCCACATTACCTTATGTTCAATCTCGACAGGAAGGTGGCATGCCTTCCCAAACACAAGGCGGTATGGAGACATACAAAGATCGGTCTTATAAGCGGTGCGGAATGCCCAAAGAGTATCCGTCAATTTGGTTGACCAATCCTTACGGTTCTTAGAAACCGTCTTCTCCAAGATTTGTTTGATCTGCCTATTTGAGATCTCAGCCTGCCCGTTCGTTTGGGGATGATAGGGCGTAGAAAGCTTGTGAGTGATTGAATATTTCCGCATCAAGGCCTCGAAAGACCTATTGCAGAAATGTATCCCGTTGTCGCTAATTATAGCGCGAGGGTGTCCGGATCGTGAAAAGATATTTTCTTTAAGGAACTTAATGACAACTTTGTTGTCATTAGTGCGACACGGTATAGCTTCCACCCATTTCGAGACATAATCAACCGCTAACAAGATATATAGATTCCCAAAGGAGTTGGGAAAAGGGCCCATAAAATCAATACCCCACACATCGAATATTTCCACAACCAATATAGGTTGGAGCGGCATCTCGTTCCTTCATGAAATCCGACCCAAATGCTGACATCGCGGACAAGTTTTGCAATGTTCAAATGCATCTTTAAATAATGTTGGCCAATAAAAGCCACACTGCAAAACTTTCTCCGCCATTTTTCTAGGTCCAAAATGACCGCCGCATGCATGATCATGACAAAATGTTAACACGCTCTTGAACTCATCGTTAGGGACACACCTATGAATGATTTGATCGGAACAGTACTTAAACAGATAAGGTTCATCCCAGTAAAAATATTTTACTTGGGATAGAAATCGAAGTTTGTCTTGTTTTGACCAATCATTAGGAATAAGTCCCGTAGCAAGATAGTTCACGATATCCACGAACCAAGGTTCGTAGGATACATTCAAGAGCTGTTCGTCAGGAAATGAGTCATTTATCGGCACGGTCACAGTTGGCAAAGAAGTGATGCGTGAAAGATGGTCGGCTACAACGTTTTCACATCCACTCTTGTCTCGGATGACAAGATCAAATTCTTGTAACAATAGGATCCAACGTATTAGCCTGGCCTTCGCATCCTTCTTCGATAAAAGATGTCGCAGGGCGGAGTGATCTGTGTAAACCAGAATAGACGAGCCAATCAAGTAGGGCCTGAATTTCTTTAATGCAAATACAACTGCCAAGAGTTCTTTCTCGGTAGTTGTGTAATTTATTTGTGCATCGTTCAAGGTCCTACTTGCATAGTAAATTACATGTGGCATCTTATCAATATGTTGTCCTAAGACAGCACCAATACCAAAATCTGATGCATCACACATAAGCTCGAACGGGTGGTCCCAATCCGGAGATGATCGAACGGGGGATGTAGTGAGTGATTCTTTAAGCGATTTAAAAGCAGCCTCACAATCCGAATCGAAGTGAAAAGTAGTGTTCTTGGCCAATAGAAGGGTTAAGGGTCTAGCAATTTTGCTAAAGTCCTTAATAAATCTCCTATAAAATCCTGCATGGCCAAGGAAGGATCGTATATCTTTGACGCATTTGGGACGAGGGAGGTTATGAATGGCATCTATTTTAGCTCTGTCAACCTCAATGCCTTTTCATGAAATTATATGTCCAAGTACAATACCTTCTTGGACCATAAAATTGCATTTTTCCCAATTCAAAGTCAAGTTCTTATCCTTACAACGGTAAGAACCGCGTCAAGATTACGAAGGCAGTCCTCAAAGGAGTCCCCAAAAATGGAGAAATCGTCCATAAAAATTTCCAGAAAATTTTCCACCATATCTGAAAATATCCCCATCATGCACCGCTGAAATGTAGCGGGAGCGTTGCATAACCCAAAGGGCATGCGTCTATAAGCAAAAGTTCCGAAAGGACAAGTAAAAGTGGTTTTATCTTGATCCTTTTCGGCGATGGGGACCTGGTTATAGCCAGAGTAACCGTCCAAGAAACAGTAGTATTCGTGTCCAGCTAATCGTTCTAACATCTGGTCAATGAAAGGTAGAGGGAAGTGATCTTTCCTCGTCGCGGCATTGAGTTTCCTGTAATCAATACATACGCGCCACCTAGTTTGGGTGCGTGTTTGGTTTAACTCATTAGCCTCATTAGTGATGACCGTGATGCCAGACTTTTTAGGGACCACATGAATTGGACTTACCCATTGGCTATCAGATATGGGGTAAATTATTCCACTATCAAGGAACTTGACGATTTCTTTCTTTACCGCCTCCTTCATAACGGGATTTAACCGTCTTTGTGGGTCTCGGGTTGGTTTGGCTTCATCCATCAGATGTATGTAATGTTCAACAATTAAGGGACTAATCCCTTTGATGTCGGCCATTGTCCAACCAAAATGCTTGCCGATTCGATCTCAACACTGCCAAAAGTGCGTTCTCTTGCTCTAAGGCTAGAGAAGAGGATATAATCACTGGTAAAGTCTCATTCTCTCCTAAATATGCATATGTAAGATGAGAAGGTAGCGGTTTGAGATCAAGAATTGGCGGAGAGACAATAGAAGGTGGGGTAAGGGAATGATATTCGGACTCCCTAAGAGGTTCAAAACTTGCATAAGATATTGACTCGGAAAGTGCTGCTGACTTTTGCAACGAGTCAACGGGTTCAATCTCAAGGTCAGACTCATTGAACATATCCTCACTATGAAGTGGTGCAAGATCAAACGATGTCTCATTAGTGTTGTCGAGAACATCAAAGCAAAGTTCCTCATCCATGCAGCTTTCGGAAGCTATCTCGTGGATGGAACAAACATCCAGCAAATGAGCAAAAGGTTCTGATGGCTGACTTCCTAGCTTATAAATATTAAGCTCAATTGTCATTTTCCCGAAAGATAAGTTCATAGAACCGTTACGACAATTAATTACAGCGTTAGAAGTTGCTAGGAAGGGTCGACCAAGTATCACCGGGATTTGATTGTGTGGGTTTGCCACAGGTTGTGTATCTAAAACAATAAAGTCCACGGGAAATATGAATTCCCCGACTTTAATTAACACATCCTCTAGTTCGCCCCGAGGTTTGGTGATTGATCGGTCTGCCATCTGGAGAGTACAATGGGCGGGTTTTAACTCTCCAATTCCTAACTGCTCGTATACTGAATAAGGAAGCAAGTTAACGCTAGCGCCTAGATCGAGTAAAGCACGATTAATATTTTTACCCCCAATAGAATTAGAGATTGTAGGACAGCCGGGGTCCTTACGTTTCTTTGGTATTTGTTGGGTAAAAGCTGTGCTAACATTACTCGTCATGAAAACCTTGTTAGGCACTTGAGTTTTTCTCTTCCTAGTGCACAAGTCTTTAAGGATTCTTGCATAAAGTGGGACTTGTTGAATAGCATCTAGGAAAGGAATATTCACGCTAACTTGCTTAAACATTTCCACAATCTTCTCCATTTGCGGGTTAGGTCTGTTGGCTCTTAATCTGTTTGGAAATGGAGCTCGGTCAATAAGTTTTGGGTCCAACGTTTGTGGAGAAGACTGTGGGGACGGATTCGATCCTAAAATTGGAGTAGGAATCGACTTAGATAGATTTGGCGAAATGTTCGAGCCGTGGGAAAAATGGAGAATAGGCTCGGATAAAGGTGGGAGACTAGACGAATTAGGGGAAGAAGAAGAAGAAGCTGGGGTATCAAATGTGTCACTAACATCAAATTGCTCACCCACTCGGTTATTCAGCACTCTCCCCGTTCTCAACGTAGTAACGGCATTCACATTATGACTTTGTGAATGGCCAGGATTCGGTAGGGGTTGAGATGGGAGTTTCCTTTTTTATCTCGCACTCATTGCGGCGTTTAACTGTGCGATTTGGTTTTCTAATGATTTAATACTCTCACCATGGGAGGCGGAGTTTTTCGTTATGGTATCAATAGAAGACTTCATCTCAGCCGACAATTGCATGGATTGTTTCATGAACAAATCCAAAGTTTGTGCAAGTGAGTTGTCAGTATCGGTCACTTTTGGTGTAGAAATGTTGGCCGTATTTTGGAAATTCTGTGACTGAAAAGAGGGCTGATTCTGTGGTTGTGGTTGCTGTGGAGGAGGTCTTTGATAATTGCTTTGTTGGTTTTGATTCCAAGCAAAGTTAGGATGATTCCTCCATCCTTGATTGTATGTGGAAGAATAAGGATCGTTTCTAGGTCGCTGCTGAAAAGCAGCATTAGCTTGAAACGATGCATTCATAGGGCATTCTTCCGTTAAGTGTGAAGGATCCGAACAACAACCACATACGGTCTTAGGAAGCGTGACCTGATTTAGGGAGACTGATGAGAATCTATTCTCAATAGCGTCGAGTTTCTTCTGCATCGCTGCCACTTCGGCTTTCACTGCAATGGAAACATCGAGCTGGTGAATACCTCCCTTAGTTGAATGTGGTCTCACGCTTTCCCACTGCAAAGTGTTTTCTGCGAGATCTTCCAGATATTTCCATGCTTCACCGTCATCTTTAGACATGAAATTACATTGATACATTGTTTCAAGCATCTGCTTTGTCGCTGGATTAATGCCCTCATATATAATCCGACATAAATCCCATCTTTGTATTCCATGATGAGGACATTGGACAAGCAGATCCTTAAAACGTTCAAAGCACTTCCAAAATGGTTCGTTGGGAAGATGGGTGAATTGGTTGATCTCGCTCCTAATATGGGCAGTCTTATGGTTTGGGCAAAACTTCTTAAGAAATGCTATGACGAATTCATCCTAATTAGTGATAGAGTGTGCGGCAGTATTATAAAGCCATTTTTCTGCCAAGTGGCACAGTGTGAATGGGAGAAGATGCAAGCACATAGCATCGACAGTCAACTGTGAAGTACCCATCATTGCGCATACGTTTTCGAATTTGGTGATGAAAACGTACGCGTCTTCCGACTCAAGCCCGTGAAATTTGGGCAGCAGATTGATGTAGTAGGGTTTAATTTCGAAATTATCCCCGTTAGGTGGTGGAAGAGATAGACAAGTGGGAAGAGGACCATGGATAGGATAATATCTTTCTTGGAGAGAGATGCGCGGTGGATTCTGCGCACCTACGGGCGGTGGCAGCGTGGTGTTATATTCTGATGGAGTGCCGTCCATCTCGGTCGTGGTGTGTGGTGGAGGAAAAGAAGATGAAGAAATACCGACTTCGGCGTTGATAGCAGGAACGCGGACAAGACGGGCACTAGGATCCCGTGTCCAGCCGAGCATGCACTAAGCGGGTTTAGTGCAAGTGGCAGCGTGTGTGTGATTTAAAATTGGTTTGTTTTTTGAAAAAGTGGGACTCAAGACAAATCACCCTAAGATGCACAAGCAACCCTAGAACTAAGGTCACCTAGGTCCAGTCTCTAGACCGCTCCTAGACTTCCAAAGGACAAGCCGCAGGATCAATCCTCTACCGCCTCCGTACTACCCTTGTAGCCAGGTAAGTGCCAGGTAAGTGGGAAGGACCCACAGTAGTGGTCCTACTTAAAAACCACTAGCCTTTGTCACACTTGCCTAGGCACTACAAAAGTAATGCGGATAAACGATAGATTACCCACGACCTTCCTCTGTCCTTATTGAGCGCGACAGTCCTTAGAGTCTGGTCTAGATATTTTTTAAATTAATGTAGGGTTGATCTAGATGCTCGGTTTGTGATTTGTGGGGCTTAGGAAGGGTGATGAAATCCCCACCTAATCTGGATTTGGTCTTTGTCCCTTAAAGTCCGTATTAAAATATGCAAAACAAAACCAATCACAAAACTTTTGCAAAAAGATTTTTGAGCGCGCTATTTTGCAAAGAATCCTGCAGAAAATAGATTTTATTGGATTTGAGAGGAGAGATAAGGAGTTGAGAATCTTACCAGAGGAGTTTCAACCCTAGATCCCCTTATAAAGCCGCGGTTCCGCCGCAGATCCTTGCTAATGCCGCAGTTCCGCCGCGTGGTGTGTGGTTCAGTTGATGAAAATTTCTCTGTGGCCCTCTGTGCTCCTCTGGATCTCTAGAATGTCTCTGTCTTCTGTTTTCCTTAATTCTGTGACTCCAGATCTCCTTGCAAAATTCACGCACTAATCGTTAAATATGCAATTTGCAGTTTTGTGTAAATAATGATATGAATCGTCTAAGAATTCAACACAAATAGTAAGAACAAAAATTACACACGTATTCCCCGGCAACCCCGGCAACGACGCCATTTGATTGATGTGAAAGAGTGTTTTGTAGTTAACCACAATCAATAACGGTGTCGCGCGTAGCTAGACCGAGATGAGTACGGGTCGTCCTCAGGGAAACGTTGAATCTTTTACTCTTACTTTAGATGTGTTGAGAAAGGAGGAAGAAATAAGAATGTTGTAGAATGGTTTCTAGATCTAAGTTAAGCAAGAATGCAAAATATATAGATCTAGATTATTTTAGGAATGTAGCTAATATAATAGGGGGCTTGTAGGGTTCGTTAAGATTTACTAGTTATGGACGATTAATTAAAAGTTACCCTTTTTATCCTTTAATAGATTAAAACTAGAACGACGGTGATGCGTGTAGATTAGGGTTTCTGGAGGGAAAAGGAATCCCACTCTTAACCCTTATCTCGACACGAAACTCCGTTCATATCTAGCCTTTACCAAAACAATCATTAATCTAATCTCTAATCGCGGTCGGAACTAACAAAGAATTGTTAGCACGCCCGATTAGGTTGTTAATGATTCTTTTGATAAAGTTCATAAACTTTATAGGACTTAAAAAGGGTTTAGAGATGTTCATCATCCATTAGCCTACCCTAATCCTACGAATCCTAACAAGCAGAGAATTACTCGCGCATGTTGGGAGAAAAAGAGATGGAAAGAAATTGCATAATTAAACTACGAAGAAATAGAATAAGAAAAAGAAAGCTACCTTTATTAATCAACAATATTCATTACACTTTGATTCCTTAGAAAATGATTACAAAGACTAATTTGCTTCTCGATCTCATCCAAGCAGGTAAACGAACAGTTGATGATCAGTCTGGATGAGTGAGCCGTCTTGGACTTCGTGATTGCGTCGACTTGATAAATTTTCCAAGAGGCTCTCGGTGCCTTTTTATAGTGCCAAAGCCAGAATCCAAGCTTCTAAATTAGGAAGTAAGCAGCAAAAGATCCTCCCCAAAAATCATCGGCTTCCAACTCCCTCTAACTGCGGCGGATCCGCGGCATAAAGGGGCTAATGCCGCGGATCCACGGCCTTCTCATGATGGTCGTTGATCAAACTTCTGGGGATGTCTCGTAGTGACATTTGGCGATCCTTGGAACCTTCAGAATTTGGAAATCTTCTCGTGGTTGCTGCCAGACTTGGTTTCCAAGTTTTGATTCTTAATTAGGCAAGTCTTCTTCAACAACTTGATTTGCTTGATTCTAGTCTTTGAAAAATTCTCTACAACTTAGAAATATTCTGCACAACAACTCAAATAATATTTAGTAGATTTTGTTCTACTAGGATTTGGTCAATGAAATTATTTGCATACATTTTCCTACCAAATGCTAATTATAATATATCAACACATGGAAAATAGTATTTTTACACATAAACCCTCATATGTATGATATATTATAATAAAGTCCTTTTTTAATATGAAAATTGTAGGAAAAATGTAATACAAATGTGCAGTTTTATCAACTGAACACACGTTCGCAAATCCGTCTAAAAGAACTATAGCAATCAGACAAGATTTACCGATCGAATGACATTCACGGTTACAGATAGTAATGTAAAGCACTGCAAACTAACATTTTTAAAATCTCGATCGACAAAATTGTAATGTAAAGCACTGCAAACTAACATTTTTAAAATCTCGATCGACAAAATTTCCTGAAGCGGGCCCCAAGTACAAATCCAACACTCAAAATAATCTGGGCCAAAACTAAAAATTCCAGAAACTACAATTCCATGTTAAAGACTCAAAGGAAAAATTTAGTGCACTGAAACACCAACATTGCGGCGGAACCACGGCCAAAACGTGGGTACGGCCGCGTTTCCACGGCGCTACAGAGGGATCATGCTACAAAATTTTTACAGTGGTCTTAGAAAAGCCTGCCTGATTTTATGAAACACTCAAAATATTTTTTCGACGACAAAAAAATTTCGACAGAAACTTTGAACTTGGAATTGCAGTTTTGGAAATTTCGTCCGATCGATCTTTTAAACAAGTTAGAACAAGCTAGTAAAGGTTAATGGCATGGCTATGATACCATGTAAGTCTACGGTAGTGCCCCGGCCGTCTTTCCGAGGCCAAATGCGAAACAATAGCTTTTTACTAAACTGGCGCTATCGTAGTCTTTCACCCGGATCTAACCATTAACACTAAACTAGCAACTACTAAAAAGATAGAAAGGCTATACTGATCGATCCGAGTCCTTCGGTCTTTAGCCACCATCCCTAGCTCCTCGCGGCATCTCCGATCTCCGGTCTCTTCGTTGGAGGGGCACCACATCAAGAAGTCTTTTTACGGGCTCCCGCTTCAAACCGAAGCAACTCGGACACGAAGATTGCTAGCCGACGTGTCCAAGGTTGAAATAAAGTAAATATAGAATGCTTTGTTTCAAGTCACCCAAGCTAATGGATGATGGTTAATGGAAGTTGCCTTTTGGAGTGGAGATGGAGAAATGAGCTTTTGGAAATGGAGCTTAGGAATTTTCTTACTAATGATATGAGATCAAAAATCTCACACCATAATGGGGCAGCCCAAAAATGGCTCGGCCATTTCCAGTGAAAGGAGAGGAGAGCAAAGCTAAGGAAGTGGTGAGCTTAAGCCAAAAAAAATCCTCACAAATATCCTTTTCAATCTAATCATAATTAATGCAAAGAAATGAGTCATGCTCATCTAGAAACCTCATGAAGTCTCCACAGGCTGCTGGAGAGCCAGCCACCACAGAAAAGCCCCTCCTTTACAAAACCCCACATTTGCAAATAAACCCCTCACGTGCAACAATTTCAGCCAAGAAGGAAAGAAAGAAAAATCGCCGAAATGGAATGCAAACTGGCAACTTCAAAAAGCGATCCCGTAATAAATTACTGGATAACCCCGCAACTGTATATACATACCCGCATTTGTATTCCGACCGAATACAAATGCAATGAGACAAAATCTACACAGTATAATACTAGGATCCGGTTTAAACCAAAGCCCGCTAGTATTATCCGTCCGAAACATGACACGTGCATAAGTGCACGCGTATGTTCGAACTCTGCCATAAATCCATACAGCCTCTACAACGTTTCGCCCGAACTTGGAAACTTTCAGTGGGGGCCTCTATAGACTCGTCAATACCCTGGCAGTGGGTTTTAACCACAAGCCGTCTGTGGTACTAGCTGTACGTAACGGCTGCCCATGTACTGAGTGAAAGGGAAGTCGATGAGCGAACTCATCCTGGAACCCTACTGAGCCTATGTGTGACAATATCTGTACAGTCCGATCCATTCGTCTATGAGCATCGCATATCGGGCCTAGGGAGCTGTTAAACGTCAGACCCCTAAAAGCGGTATAAGTCGTGTCGGAGTGTAGCCCATAACACCCTGAGATACTACTGAAATACCTACCAGTAAATCTCGCTTGCCATGGCCATGGACTTTGTGTAATGGCTCTCCAGACACAGCACGATCTCACCCCCAACGTTGGAAGAGACTCTGCCGATCCGCTCACTGCCTCCATGTGACTTGGGACTGTACCCAACTAAAACCTGATTGCACGATTCCTTTGAGCCGTGGTAGGGTAATAATCAAAGCACAGTGAAAACTCACATGAGACAAATGATGATCTCAGGTCGATAGACTAACCTATACACATGTCACCTGGGAATTGCTATCTGACGACAGCTTTTAATAACCAGCTAGCATGTTCCCGGTGAGTCCTGTCCAGTGTACTCATAACCCAATGAGCACCTGTATACATCTTAGATGAACCAACTAACACCAATGGCTTGTGAGACCGGCCATTGCCCCTCGTCGGGGTCTCGACTATATACACTAGTCTACTCCGGAGTATCGAGCCCTATCTCGAAACTCCCGCGACTAGGGACCAGTTTTAAAGATGTGCTTATAGACCACCCAACTCTCACGTATATGATTGCCATCATACCGTTGGTAGTCAAGCAAGAATCTTTTGGGCTCTATCAACGTGTAATAGTGATACATATCATGTCACCTAAATCAGTACATGATGATAAAGATAAACCAGATAGCATACTATCATCTCGAGTAAGACTGTACTACCGGTATAGGTCCTCCCTCAATTATTGCAATCACGTGACTGCGATCCAATAATTGACTTTGAGGGCACTATATCTAACACCCCGCCGATTTGAGTGTTTTGGATAAATGTTTTAATATTTGGGGGAGTTTTAATTTAAACCCGGGGACAAAATTTCTTTAAGGGGGGAAGATTGTAACGATTTGAAAATCGTTTAGGTGAAAGTTCAGATAATCGGTAAAATAAATGGTGTTTTTCGTAAAAACCAAGATATAATTATTTTTCAACATAGACTTAAATATACCTATTCTAGTTATGTAATGGATAGTATTGGTATTTATTTAGTCAGTTATAAAATTTCTAGTTTACTATATATTTTCAGTAATTAATTATTTTAAATATTATTTTAAACCTTCACTAATACATTTAATTGATGATAATTACAAATTGAAATTGGTTAATACTAGTTTTGTGCATCATGACATATTAAACTAAAATGTAACATGTTGTGTTTGAAATGAAATGGAATTGTTATGAGGGTTCTATAGAAAAATTGAAGAAAGGGTTTAAATAAAAAGAAAATATTAAACAAAGAAGTTTAGGTTTGTTGACTTGAGTTTCGGGGGGGGGGGGTTCTTGGAAATTTCCATACCCACACCCCACACTCTCACCTCTCCCCATAATGGCCGAGCCCATGGCTGCCCTCCCCCCCCCACACACTTCACACTTCATGTTAAATTGAAATGAGATTAAAATAAAATGAGGGAATAAAAAAGGGTTGAAGTCAAATGAGGTATGGCTTTTTGTTGACTTCAAACCACACACCTCACTCTCTTTGTCCCTTCTCCCTTGCCTTGGCTAAGCCCTCCCGCTTGGCTGCTCAAAATTTTCCCTATCTCATTTCTCTTCAAACCTTCATCAATTTTGCCTCAAAAATCCATCAAAAATCTCATAAACTCCAAATACAATCCAACCCATTATTCCTTGGCCCATCTAGCATGGATCTAGGAGCAAAGAAGTTAATTTGGGAGGCTAAGTTGCATGTAGATCTACAAATCTTGGAGGTATAATGTAGCGTCTTGAAAAGTCGTTTTGGTGTTTTCCCGAAAATCGGTGAAAATTTGGCATTTTTCCGTAAATCGTCTTTTTTGTTATTTTGCAGTTTAGGACTAATTATACCTAATTTGGATAGGTAATTGCTTGTTTTTGGTAGTAAATGAGTTACTTATGAAATTCTGGTCGTTTAAAAATTTTCCCTAATTTTTCAATTTTTAATATTATTTTAAGCCGGTAAGAAAATACATTCAATTAGCGATAAATACAAATTTAAATGGGCTACATTTAAGATTTAAAATCATGTTAATTAAAATCTAGTTGTAACATAAATTTTTAGTATTTTATTTAAGTTTTAACTAATTTTTATTATAGAAAACGAAATTTATTGAATTTAAGCTTAAACTTGCAATTTTGGACTTGTCGGGGGTCTTTTTGCAAAACATTTTTTGTGCACTCTCACACACACATCCTCACATCTCCCTTGGGTGGCCCAAACTGCAGAAAATTCTCCCTCTCTCTTTTGTTTTAAAACTCTTTTGTTAGGGATGAATTGAGTTGATGTGTAGGTTTTAAAATATAATATTTTGGAGGTATGGTGTATTTGACTTTGAGGGGGGTTTGACTTGGTGACATTTCCCATACACCCCACCATTCCCCTCCTCCCTCCTCTGGCCGAAACTTGCAGCCTTCCCCCTTCATTTTTCCCCTCTCTTTTTGTTCACAAATCCATCTCAAAAACCATCAAAATCCACAAATTTCTTTAGAAAACCAAAACAAATCCTTGTGCTACCCCTTCTCAAGCCTAGTTTAGTTGAAAACTTGTGGAAAGGAGGCAATTTTAGAGGCAAATGATCATGCTAGATCCATAAATCTTGAGGTATAATTTCCACCATATTATTTTCTTTTGGTTAAATTCCTTTAGTTAAATGGTTTTAGTGTTAAAAGCTTAGCAAAATCCTAATCTAGTTTTTTCTAGTTCATGGTTGAAATTAAACTAGGGTTTTAGAAACCATTATTTAGTTAATTAAAGCTATTTTGCTATCTAGTTGTTTACTAAACCAATCTTTAAGGGTACTTTGCTTAAGTGGCTCATATTATGCTAATCTAAGTTAAACTTGTGTGAAATTTTCATTGTAATTACTAATTACAAAAATCAAGAAAGGGTTTGGTTGTGGAATATAGGTTTTGAAGCATGGTTAATGTGTTGAAATTTTGTGTAGTGGCTATCTAATGGTGTGACTTGGGTGATTATGCTAGATTGTAGTCCTTTTTATCGCAAAACGGCAATGTTGCGCCGATTTTTGGAATGTTTGTGGTTACTAGTTTTGTTATAAAATTATGTGATGAATTATTTTTGATATCTTGATGATTGTGTTGGCTTATCCTATGACATTTAGGATGTGTGAGTGTGGATTTTTGAGTGATCGGGTTTTAGCTTTGCCGGGCGACCAAATCGACGATTTTAGTTAGTTTTTGCGATTTTCGCGTGTGTTCCGCGCACCTTGTGCACGTTGTACCTAGCTTGTGAACGTTAGAATTTTCGTTTGGGATTTGCGTCGTTTCATGGTATGTAACGTTATGTTTGGTATTGATGTAAATTCCAGGTTCGGTCACGGAGACGTCAGACGCGGCACGTAAGGGGAAAGCGGTGATTGGACGTGACTAGCTAGGGATTCCGGTGAGTAGATGTAACATCTATGGGGGACTATCGTTGGATGGCGCAAGTCGTCCGATAGTTTTAGTAGCTTAAAAAGATCCTTAGTAATGTTAGTAATTAGGGGTGTAATACTTGTATGATTATTTGCTACATTCATGCCTTATATTGACATACATATGCGAACCCATTCTATAGGACACCTGCACCATTGCCAGGGTTTTTTTATATGCAGCACGAGCACTATTCATGCTTACACACACACCCTGGTAATTACCATGCCACCACACTAGATAACCTATAATTTGAAACCTTTTACTATAATTGATACTTAAACTTGTGCTATTTCCTTTAATTCCTAAAAATGAAATCGTAGGATTGTTATTCATGTGCATGTACCTCATCATATTATTTGTTCATGCCTAGTCTATTAATCACACATCGCAACTTGATTATTGATACCATATGCATTCATTATCATTGACATATGCACTTATGAGGATTTCTTGAGATTGATATTCTGGATTTCGGGGGAAAGCCGCAAAATTTCTAAACTTATTATATTTTTTTAAAATATGTAAATTGCGGTTTTCTAGTGATGTAAGTGTCGTCCACCATGAGTTTGCTGTGGTTTTCGAGACCCGTTTCGAGGAGTTGGATGAACCGTCTCGGGTACATGGTGGGCCCGGTAAGGTACCCCGGGGCAAGAAGCTCGTGTTGCTGACGATGAGCCTGGCAGGGGACGGATTACCTACCGGTGACTGTTTGGCACGGCGGATATCCAGAGGATACCAACCGTGGCCGCGAGATGATGAGATATTGATATTGAGATGGGTCAGCCGGATGGCTGAGGCCAGAGATACTATGACATGGATATATGAGATTTGAGATAGTTTTGAGGTGTCGTTGCTGGACACAGGTTCTTGTTGATTCTATTGGTATTGTGCTGGTATTTCAAAAGAGATTGCTAAAGGAAAAACATGATTCTTATACTTACACATTCAGATCATGAGTTGATTCACATTGCATTCATACCTGCTAGTATATTCATATTGCATACATACCTGCTATTATGTCCTGCCTTACCTGTATTTTAGATGCTAGGATGCTTGTGTGCATGCATTCGATAGCCTGTGTAGATGTTATTTATTACTCACGAGTTGGCAACTCACCCCCGTTGTGCCACAGCCTTTTGCAGGTCCGCTCCGTCAGTACAGTAGCGGCGGGCGCACTTGCTTCTTTTGCCTGGACTCGAGGTTTTGCTCTTAGGTGGGTTATATTATTATTTTTGCACCACCTTGTATATTCTTTGTATCTAGTGTACTCCATCTACTGTATCTACCAGTATTGTTGTATATTGACCTAGAGATGAGACTGTGAGATTTGTGGACTTTTTATGCTGTATTTTGGGGTCGAGCTCACTTGAGTCGACATGCTGTTTTTCTCATGCTTCTTTATGATTATTTTGCATGTTGTTGTTTTATATTGCGTAGGATTTGTGACCGCCTTGTGACGAAGAGCTAGCTCCCGCTTGGGGATGCCTTATTTGTTGGATTTATATATATTCTTATTGTACCCATTTTGGGGGCCAGTATTTACAAAGGAGACTCTGCCGAAATTTTCAGAAAAATTGATATTGCTTTTAAAAAGGCTTGATATAACTCATTTGATAAACTCGCTTTCAATTGATTGGTTTTTCTTCACTCTTTTGCTTATTTGGTTTTGGTTTCTGGGCTTTGGCTTACTTATTTTACGGACGTCTTGAGACGTTTCGTAAACTTAAGTGCCAGTCACGTTCCGTACCCTGCGGGTCGAGACAAAGTTGGTATCAGAGCAATAGGTTTTACCTTTTTGAGTGTAGGATGACCCTTGGTAGATGGAGTAAGTGACTTAAGTAGGGTAACGTAGCGTGTGTATGTCCGCGGCATACTTGCGATACGGTACTCCGCCTAAGTGACTTTAGGATATACTTGCTTGAAATTCCTTCTTTAATTCCGTGTATCCTATGATTCTATTGCACTGTTCTTATTACCCCTTTTTCCTGTACCAGCCACTATGCCGCCGAAGGCTACGAGGGCACAGAGGGCTGCCGCCCGAGACGAGATTCGAGCTGGCTCGTCCGAGACTAGGACTGAGCAGGGTGGTATGCCTACGCCACAGGGACAGACCGATCCACCTTCCCCAGGCCGTATGGATAGGCTCGAGACTGGTATGGAGGAGTTGCGACAGATGATGGGGGGCATGCAGGAGCTACGTCAGATGGTAGGATCCCTAGTTGCAGCCAGTCGTACACCGAGGCCGGATGACGCACCTACTACATCCCAGACTACTATGATACCTGCTCCTACTACTACCGCCGTGACCATCCCGGTTTCACTACAGGATTTCATGAGGCTGAGACCTCCAGTATTCACCGGCACCGAGGCAGCGGAGGACCCACAGACGTTCCTTGACAGTTTAGCCAGGATCTGCCGTTCGCTGAGATGTTCGGATGATCGATGGGTAGAGCTTGTGAGTTTCCGACTAGAGGGTCTCGTGCAGACATGGTGGGAGTCAGTCTTGAGAGGTCGAGCTGCAGGTCTACCGCCTATGACTTGGGCCGAGTTTACAGCGGTCTTTCTAGCTCGTTTCCTCCCAGAGAGCGTTCGTGATGCCAGAGCTCGCAGCTTCGAGGCCTTAGTCAAGACACCTGGGATGACGGTGTCTGAGTATGACATCCAGTTTACACAGTTATCCCGATATGCTCCGTATTTTGTGGATACCGAAGAGAAGATGGTGAAGAGGTTCGTACAGGGACTTGATGCCCAGCTATATCTTGCCATTGGCGCCCAGCACTACGACACTTATTCAGCTGCTATGGATACGGCATTACGGATGGAGGCACGCATATCACAGGCTTCGGCCGTTTCTGGGCCGAAGAGGATTCGCACCGATGTACCGTCTCAGAGGCTGCGCGCCAGATTCTTTCCGAGAGATAGGCCTGGCAGAGGATTTGGACGGGGACAGTTATATGGTTCTTATCCCCAGGGACAGCAGCCGTCGCCAGGGTGTTTTGGGTGCGGGAGTCCGCACCATCTTGTCAGAGACTGTCCGGCGAGACGACAGGGAGCAGCGACAGTTCCGCATGTGACCCTACCACCATCACCACCCCCTCCTCAGAGAGCCCTATTTCCTACCACAGGTGATGCTCCATGCCAGTTAGGTGCACCCAGAGGCCGTGGACGCGGCGGTCCTGTTCAGAGAGGACGAGGAGGCAGAGGCCGAGGTCGAGGTCAGCCCGCTATCGGTGGAGGACAGGCCCGAGTATTTTCTTTGACACCGCAGGATGCGCAGGCATCCAATGCCGTTGTGACAGGTACCTTATCCGTATGTTCTTTCGACGCTCGGGTATTATTCGACCCAGGTTCCACACATTCGTACGTCTCTACACACTTTGCACCGATGTTGGGCCGTGAGTCGTCGTCGTTAGATCATTCGCTTGTTGTTGTTACTCCGGTAGGTGAGTCGTTTGTCGCTCGTTTTGTATTTCGATTGTGTTCCGTTCGTATCGGGGAGAGGGATTCATCGGTTGATTTGATTCTCCTCGATATGTTGGACTTTGATGTGCTTCTGGGCATGGATTGGCTAGCTACTTGTTATGCTTCGGTGGACTGCCGTGAGAATGCAGTCAGATTTAGCTTTCCGGGAGAGCCAGTCCTTGTTATTCAGGGAGACCGCAGTGTCACCCTTCCCAGCTTAATTTCGTCTATTCGTGCTGGTGAGCTCTTGCGGAAGGGATGTCAGGGATTCTTAGCGTATATTTGTGATACTCGAGCTGCAGAGGTTCCTTTGGACCGGGTCCCGGTTGTTTGTGAGTTCCCTGATGTTTTCCCTGATGAGCTACCTGGGCTACCACCTGAGCGTGACGTTGAGTTCTGCATCGATTTGATTCCCGGCTCGGGGCCTATTTCTATACCGCCTTATCGGATGGCCCCGGCAGAGCTTCGAGAGCTGAAGGATCAGTTGCAGGATTTGTTAGATAAGGGGCTTATTCGACCTAGTGTTTCTCCGTGGGGTGCTCCGGTCCTGTTTGTCAAGAAGAAGGATGGAAGTTTGCTCTTATGTATCGACTACCGCCAGCTGAACAAAGTTACCGTTCGGAACAGATATCCGTTTCCACGCATTGATGATTTGTTCGACCAGCTTCAGGGTGCGGGATATTTTTCGAGGATCGACTTGCGATCAGGATACCATCAGCTGCGAGTTCGACAGGAGGATATACCGAGGACAGCTTTCCGCACGCGCTACGGCCACTACGAGTTTTTGGTGATGTCGTTCGGACTCACCAACGCCCCAGCAGCATTCATGGATTTAATGAACCGTACATTCAGGCCGTATCTTGACTTGTTCATCATCGTGTTTATCGACGATATCTTGGTGTACTCCCGGAGCAGAGAGGAGCACGAGAAGCACTTGCGGATTACGTTACAGACTCTGAGGGAGCACCAGCTATTCGCAAAGTTCTCCAAGTGTGCATTCTGGCTGGACAGCGTCGGATTCTTGGGTCACTTGATTACGAGAGATGGCATATGTGTGGACCCGAAGAAGATCGAGGCTGTTCAGCAGTGGCCCCGACCTACATCGGTTACAGAGATCCGTAGTTTTCTACGCCTGGCGGGCTACTACAGGCGTTTTGTTCAGGACTTCTCCCGTATAGCTGCACCTTTGACCGGTTTGACCCGGAAGGGAGTTCCTTTCGTTTGGACAGAGGAGTGCGAGCGCAGTTTTCAGCAGCAACGGACTTGTTTGACTACGGCGCCGGTATTATCTTTGCCTTCGGAATCAGGCGGATTTGTGGTCTACTGTGATGCTTCGCGAGTAGGGTTAGGATGCGTATTGATGCAGCATGGCCGGGTGATCGCATATGCTTCTCGGCAGTTAAAGAAGCATGAACAGAACTACCCCACTCACGATTTGGAGATGGCTGCAGTAGTCTTTGCACTGAAGATTTGGCGACATTACCTATATGGCGAGTCGTGCCAAATATTCACAGACCACAAGAGCTTAAAGTACATATTTCAGCAGCGAGACCTGAACCTCAGACAGCGTCGTTGGATGGAGTTGGTGAAAGACTACGACTGCGAGATCTTATATCACCCAGGCAAGGCGAATGTTGTGGCAGATGCTTTGAGCAGGAGGCCCGGGGGTAGTCTATCCTATTTGCGCGCAGTGCAGAGGCAGTCGTCAGCAGATTGGCAGATTTTATGCGACAGCCGAGTTGAGTTCGAGTTCACTCAGACAGGGGGACAGCTCGTGCATGTTCGTGCACGCCCATAGTTGCTTGACCGTATATATGAGGCACAGCGCAGTGACGACCGTTGCTCAGAGATCATGGCACAGATGGGACAGGGCAGATTTTCCTAGTTCGTGATTGATGATCAGGGGATTTTACGCTATGGATCTAGACTGTGCGTACCAGATGCTGATGGATTGCGGCGCGACATTCTTGAGGAGGAATACCGATCAGTGTATAGTGTCCACTCCGGTTCCACCAAGATGTACCATGATATGAGAGAGACCTACTGGTGGGACGGGATGAAGAGGGACATTGCGGAGTTTGTATCGAGATGCCTGACTTGTCAGCAAGTCAAGGCCGAGCACCAGAGGCCCGCAGGAGAGCTACAGCCGTTACCCATTCCGGAGTGGAAATGGGAGCAGATTTTGATGGATTTCGTTGTGGGTCTACCCAGGACCAGTCGAGGGTATGACTCCATCTGGGTGATCATAGATCGATTGACGAAAGCGGCTCACTTCCTACCAGTGAAGACGACTTTCAGCTTCGCTCAGTATGCCCAGCTTTACATCGACGAGATCGTGCGGTTGCATGGCGTACCGACTTGTATCGTGTCAGATCGAGGCACCCAGTTCACCAGCCGACTTTGGCAGAGACTTCTGGAGGCTTTGGGCACTCGTTTGAGCTTCAGCACAGCGTTTCATCCGCAGACCGACGGACAGTCAGAGCGGACCATTCAGACTCTCGAGGACATGCTCAGAGCGTGCGTTTTAGACTTCGGCGGTAGCTGGGATCGTCATTTACCTCTAGTGGAGTTCTCCTACAACAACAGCTACCAGGATACTATTCAGATGGCACCTTTCGAGGCATTGTATGGGAGGAGATGCAGATCGCCCGTCTGTTGGACAGAGCTCAGCGAGAGCAGTATTTTGGGGCCGCAGCTTGTTGAGGAGACGACAGCGAAGATACAATTGATCCGAGACCGGATGAGAGCGGCTCAGAGCAGGCAGAAATCGTATGCGGACAGGCGCCGTCGCAGACTAGAGTTCGCAGTTGGCGATCATGTTTTTCTGAGGGTCTCTCCGATGAAGGGCGTGATGCGATTTGGGTGAAAAGGAATGCTTATTCCCAGATTTGTGGGTCCTTTCGAGATTCTCGAGCGTGTCGGCACAGTTGCATATCGTTTGGCTCTTCCACCCAGCTTTCCCGATGTTCACCCCGTCTTCCATGTTTCGATGCTCCGCAAGTACCTTCACGACCCTTCGCATGTGATTCAGCACCCGACAGTCCAGCTTGAGCGCGACCTTTCTTTTGCAGAGCAGCCGGCGGCCATCCTGGATCGGCAGGTGAAGAAGTTGAGATCGAAGATTATACCAACCGTCAAGGTCCTTTGGCGTAGCCCGAGCAGCGAGGAGGTTACCTAGGAGACCGAGGGCGAGATGAGGAAGAAATATCCCCATCTCTTTGAAGGTACGCATAGCTATATTTTTAAATTCGGGGACCGAATTTCTTTAAGGGGGGAAGATTGTAGCGCCTTGAAAAGTCGTTTTGGTGTTTTCCCGAAAATCGGTGAAAATTTGGTATTTTTCCGTAAATCGTCTTTTTTGTTATTTTGCAGTTTAGGACTAATTATACCTAATTTGGATAGGTAATTGCTTGTTTTTTGTTGCGAATGAGTTACTTATGAAATTCTGGTCGTTTAAAAATTTTCCCTAATTTTTCAATTTTTAATATTATTTTAAGCCGGTAAGAAAATACATTAAATTAGCGATAAATACAAATTTAAATGGGCTACATTTAAGCTTTAAAATCATGTTAATTAAAATCTAGTTGTAACATAAATTTTTATTATTTTATTTAAGTTTTAACTAATTTTTATTATAGAAAACGAAATTTATTGAATTTAAGCTTAAACTTGCAATTTTGGACCTGTCGGGGGTCTTTTTGCAAAAATTTTTTTGTGCACTCTCACACACACATCCTCACATCTCCCTTGGCTGGCCCAAACTACAGAAAATTCTCCCTCTCTCTTTTGTTTTAAAACTCTTTTGTTAGGGATGAATTGAGTTGATGTGTAGGTTTTAAAATATAATATTTTGGAGGTATGGTGTATTTGACTTTGAGGGGGGTTTGACTTGGTGACATTTCCCATACACCCCACCATTCCCCTCCTCCCTCCTCTGGCCGAAACTTGCAGCCTTCCCCCTTCATTTTTCCCCTCTCTTTTTGTTCACAAATTCATCTCAAAAACCATCAAAATCCACAAATTTCTTTACAAAACCAAAACAAATCCTTGTGCTACCCCTTCTCAAGCCTAGTTTAGTTGAAAACTTGTGGAAAGGAGGCAATTTTAGAGGCAAATGATCATGCTAGATCCATAGATCTTGAGGTATAATTTCCACCATATTATTTTCTTTTGGTTAAATTCCTTTAGTTAAATGGTTTTAGTGTTAAAAGCTTAGCAAAATCCTAATCTAGTTTTTTCTAGTTCATGGTTGAAATTAAACTAGGGTTTTAGAAACCATTATATAGTTAATTAAAGCTATTTTGCTATCTAGTTGTTTATTAAACCAATATTTAAGGTTACTTTGCTTAAGTGGCTTCATATTATGCTAATCTAAGTTAAACTTGTGTGAAATTTTCATTGTAATTGCTAATTACAAAAATCAAGAAAGGGTTTGGTTGTGGAATATAGGTTTTGAAGCATGGTTAATGTGTTGAAATTTTGTGTAGTGGCTATCTAATGGTGTGACTTGGGTGATTATGCTAGATTGTAGTCATTTTTATCGCAAAACGGCGATTTTGCGCCGATTTTTGGAATGTTTGTGCTTACTAGTTTTGTTATAAAATTATGTGATGAATTATTTTTGATATCTTGATGATTGTGTTGGCTTATCCTATGACATTTAGGATGTGTGAGTGCGGATTTTTGAGTGATCGGGTTTTAGCTTTGCCGGGCGACCAAATCGACGATTTTAGTTAGTTTTTGCGATTTTCGCGTGTGTTCCGCGCACCTTGTGCACGTTGTACCTAGCTTATGAACGTTAGTATTTTCGTTTGGGATTTGCGTCGTTTCATGGTATGTAACCTTATGTTTGGTATTGATGTAAATTCCAGGTTCGGTCGCGGAGACGTCAGACGCGGCACGAAAGGGGAAAGCGGTGATTGGACGTGACTAGCTAGGGATTCCGGTGAGTAGATGTAACATCTACGGGGGACTATCGTTGGATGGCGCAAGTCGCCCGATAGTTTTAGTAGCTTAAAAAGATCCTTAGTAATGTTAGTAATTAGGGGTGTAATACTTGTATGATTATTTGCTACATTCATGCCTTATATTGACATATATATACGAACCCATTCTATAGGACACCTGCACCATTGCCAGGGTTTTTTTATATGCAGCACGAGCACTATTCATGCTTACACACACACCCTGGTAATTACCATGCCACCACACTAGATAACCTATAATTTGAAACCTTTTACTATAATTGATACTTAAACTTGTGCTATTGCCTTTAATTCCTAAAAATGAAATCGTAGGATTGCTATTCATGTGCATGTACCTCATCATATTATTTGTTCATGCCTAGTCTATTAATCACACATCGCAACTTGATTATTGATACCATATGCATTCATTATCATTGACATATGCACTTATGAGAATTTCTTGAGATTTTATGATATTCTGGATTTCAGGGGAAAGCCGCAAAATTTCTAAACTTATTATATTTTTTAAAAATATGTAAATTGCGGTTTTCTAGTGATGTAAGTGTCGTCCACCATGAGTTTGCTGTGGTTTTCGAGACCCGTTTCGAGGAGTTGGATGATCCGTCTCGGGTACATGGTGGGCCTGGTAAGGTACCCCGGGGCAAGAAGCTCGTGTTGCTGACGATGAGCCTGGCAGGGGACGGATTACCTACCGGTGACTGTTTGGCACGGCGGATATCCAGAGGATACCGACCGTGGCCGTGAGATGATGAGATATTGATATTGAGATGGGTCAGCCGGATGGCTGAAACCAGAGATACTATGACATGGATATATGAGATTTGTGATAGTTTTGAGGTGTCGTTGCTGGACACAGGTTCTTGTTGATTCTATTGGTATTGTGCTGGTATTTCAAAAGAGATTCCTAAAGGAAAAACATGATTCTTATACTTACACATTCAGATCATGAGTTGATTCACACTGGATTCATACCTGCTAGTATATTCATATTGCATACATACCTGCTATTGTGTCCTGCCTTACCTGTATTTTAGATGCTAGGATGCTTGTGTGCATGCATTCGATAGCCTGTGTAGATGTTATTTATTACTCACGAGTTGGAAACTCACCCCCGTTGTGCCACAGCCTTTTGCAGGTCCGCTCCGTCAGTACAGTAGCGGCGGGCGCACTTGCTTCTTTTGCCTCTTTTGCCTGGACTCGAGGTTTTGCTCTTAGGTGGGTTATATTATTATTTTTGCACCACCTTGTATATTCTTTGTATCTAGTGCACTCCATCTACTGTATCTACCAGTATTGTTGTATATTGACCTAGAGATGAGACTGTGAGATTTGTGGACTTTTTATGCTGTATTTTGGGGTCGAGCTCACTTGAGTCGACATGCTGTTTTTCTCATGCTTTTTTATGATTATTTTACATTATGTTGTTTTATATTGCATGGGATTTGTGACCGCCTTGTGGCGAAGAGCTAGCTCCCGCTTGGGGATACCTTATTTGTTGGATTTATATTGTAACCCTTCGAAAATCGTTTAGGCAGTTTTTCGGTAATCGGCTAATTTTTCGGCTTTTTCCGTAAAAAGTCAAAATAGGTATTTTTCATTGTAGACCTAATTATACAAAATTTAGATAAGATATTACTATAATTTTGTCACTAAAATGTCACTTATAATTATCTAGTTAAATAAAAAAAAATTGTAATTAATTATTTTTTTATTATTTTAAGCCTTTTTAAATACATTAAATTAGTGATAAATACAAATTTAATTAGGTAAATTTCATAATTAGGAGTCTTTATAAGCTAAAATATGGTGTTAATAAAATTATATCATGACTTGCAAACTTTTGGTTTTAGGGTGGGAAATTTAATGGAAAAATGATGTAAAAAGGGTTTTTTTTGTAAAAAGTTGATGTGAAATGCATTAAATGAGATGTGAGGGATCTTTTTGACCTAGAAACTTCTCCAAAAACCCCACACCCTCCTCCTCTTCACCTCTGGCCGAAAATACCAGCAGCTCCCCCTCTTTTCACCTCAATTGTTGCTTCAAAAATCATGAAAAATCATGAAAAATCCATAAAAATTCACCATTTTCTTCTCCAATTCAAAGCCAAACCCTAATCCACTCTCTACTCAACCAAATTTATCTCAAAACTAGAAGAAAGGAGGCTTCTTTGGTGGCTTGATCATGCTAGGGTTCCATTTGTGAGGTAAAATCCTAAACTAGTTTGTTAACTTGTAGTTAATTGTGCTAAAAATTCAATTTTGAAGTATTAATTTAATTGTAAATTCTTGTTCATGAAAATCAAGAATGGGATTTGGTGTTGAACTAGGGTTTGAAGCATGGTTGTTAGAGTTAAGTTAGGGCTTTGGTTACCTAATGGATTAGAGTGGTTAATTGTGTAATGATACGCTCGCTAAATCGATAAAATCTCGATGTTTGCATCGAATCGGTATTGAATTTGCTTACTAGATTTTTACAAAAAGTAGAATGCGATCAAATTGCGTTATGTTAGCGATATAATTAGCTTCGTATAGGACTATTAGAGTGCGCGAACGCGGGGTTTCGTCTAGTCGGGTTGTAGTTTTGTCGATTTCCCCGAAATGACGATTCTAGTTAAAGATTAGCGATTTTCGTGCGTTTTCCCGCGCACCGAGTGCGTGTTATGTTTAATTCGAGAGCGTCGATAATTGTATATTGTGACTTGCATCATTTTAGATTTTGTAATCTTATCCTTGGTGTTGTGCAAATATAGGATCGGTCGGGGAAACATCGGACACGGCGCGTAAAGGCAAGGCGATGGTCGGATCGGATTAGCGGGGATTTCAGGTGAGTAGATGTATTCATCTATGGGGGAATCGTCTGGATGGCGCGATGTGCCCCCCTAGTTAGGATTACCCTCCTTTTTGCGAGATTCATATTGTTAGCTAGCTTATCCATTCATGTACACTGCATACCCTTATAGCGAACAGTATATTAGATTGCATGGACATTCATCTATACTTATGCGATATCACTTTATAGGACACGAACACCATTACCATTGGCATCTGTTGCACGCGCACTATTCATGTGACACACACGCCTTTGGTAATTGCCATGCCACGTGCACTATAGAACCTGTTTATCATAATATCGCCACTTGCATTCATACTTGATATATGAAATTGCATAGCATACATATACCTCGCATTATCATCATATTTACATAGATTCTATCCAAAATTCACATCATATACATTGATATCATAGACATTTATCATATTTAACTTGTGGACACTATGATTTTCTTGAGGATTTCAGTTTTTCTGTGATTTCTGGATTTTTGGGGAAAACCGCAAGAATTTAACAAAAGCTTGTATTTATCATTTTTAAAACAAAGTTGCGGTTTTCTCGTGATGTATGTGTCGTCCACCATGAGTTTTCATGTTTTCTGTTGGATTTCGAGACCCGATTCGAGGAGTGGATGAACCGTCTCGGGTACATGGTGGGCCCGGTATGGTACCCCGGGACAAGAAGATCGAGATGTAGACGATGAGCCTGGCAGGGGTAGACTACTTACCGGTGATGTCTGGCGCGGCGGATATCCGGAGGATACCGACCGTTGTCGTGAGATTTGATGGCATGGGCCAATCAGGACTGACGGAGCCCGATATTTGAGACATTGATACAGTGAGATATTGAGACATATATGATTTCATATTTGGTGTCGATGCTTGACACGGGTTTTCAGATGATTTCTTGATGGTACTTAGCTATTATACAGATATTCATTTTCTAAAGTTAAGAATTCAATACCCTTAGCATTTAAAACACTTAAAGATTTAGTAATGACATTGCATACCTGTGATGCATACTAGAGATATTATATCACATATGGACATGCATGTTGTGGTGCATTGCGTGCATTCTTACGATTGCCTTATTAGATGTTATATTTACTCACGAGCTGGCAACTCAACCCCGTTGTGCCACAGTGTCTTGCAGGTCGGACTCATCAGTCTTGTAGCGGCGGCTATCTTATCATCAGCTCCTTTTGCTCAGACTCGCGACATCGCCTGTAGGTGGGTTGCGAGCACACTTTATTTCTTTTGCTTTATCATTGTATCTATTATTCTCCATCTACCACTTTATATTGTATATGCGACTTAGTGATGAGACTGAGAGATTTGTATATTTGTGGTTTCTTTTGGGTCGAGCTCACTTGAGCCGGCGTTGTGTTTTCTGATATTTTGCGTTTCTTTTTGCTCTTTTCTTGATATTGCTATTATATTGCATGTGGTTGTGATCTGCCTTGGGCGAAGAGCTAGCTCCCGCTTGGGGATGCCATTTTATGATTACAGGTTATATATATCTTGTTGTACACATTTTGGGGGATAGAAAATACAGGGGAGACTCTGCAGAAATTTTCGGAAATTTTTGATGTTTTAAAAAGGGATTCTATGCAACTTAAATGATTTTTGAAAACCATTTTCATTAAAGGTTTTCCTTCACTCTCTTTTGATTTTGGTTTAGATTCTTCTGAGCTTTGGCTGACTTAGGTTACGGTACGCCTTTAGACGTCTCGTAATCTAAGTGCCAGTCGCGTTCCGTACTTTCGGGTCGTGACAAAGTTGGTATCAGAGCGTAGGTTTTACCTTTCTGAGTGTAGGACGACCTTGGTAGATGGAGTAGGAGACTTAAGCAGAGTGGCGTAGCGTGGGTATGATCCGCGGCATACTTACGATACAGTACTCCACCTAAGTGACCTTAGGACATAATTACTTGTATTTCCTTTCTTGATTCCTTGCATTCCTTGATCCAATTGCGATGTTCTTATCAGTCCTATTTCTTATTCCAGTTTCGATGCCGCCAAAGACTACGAGAGCTCAGCGGGCTGCCGCTAGGGATGAGATTCGGGCGGGCCCGTCTGAGGCGAGGATCGAGCGGGTGGATACGCCTACCCCTCAGGGTCATACTGATCCGCCTTATCCTGACCGTATTGCCAGATTAGAGGCCGGCATGCAAGAGTTGCGGCAGATGATGGGATCTTTAGTTGAGTCCAGCCGGGCACAGAGATCCGAGGACGTTCCTTCCACCGCACAGACCACGATCGTACCTGCTGCACAGATGGTCACTCCTGCTGCTACTACGGAGACTATCCCTGTTTCACTACAGGAGTTCATGAGATTGAGACCTCCAGCTTTTACCGGTACAGATGCGACAGAGGACCCACAGGCATTTCTTGATAGGATGGCTCTGATTTGTCGTTCGTTGAGTTGTTCTGATGATAGATTGGTGGAGTTTGCGAGTTTTCGTCTGGAGGGTCTTGCCCAGACATGGTACGACTCAGTAGAGAGAGGCCGAGCTGCAGGTCTACCTTCTATGACCTGGGATGAGTTTACAGCTTCATTTCTTGCCCGTTTTCTTCCGGAGAGTGTTCGAGATGCTCGAGCCCGTAGTTTTGAGTCTTTGCGTAAGACTCCTGGGATGACAGTGTCGGAGTATGATATACAGTTTACCCAGTTGTCTCGATATGCTCCGTACCTAGTCGATACAGAAGAGAAGAGAATAAAGAGGTTTGTACGAGGGCTTGATACACAGCTATTCCTTGCCATCGGCACCCAGCACTTTGATACATACGCAGCCGCGATGGATGCAGCCTTACTTTTGGAGGAGCGTATTTCTGAGACTCTGGCCGTTTCTGGGCCGAAGAGGATCCGTACTGATACGCCAGCTCAGCGGCAGATGGGCAGACATCGTGATAGTTTATTTCCGAGAGATGGTGGAGGCAGAGGATTGAGACGAGGTCAGTAATTTGGTTCATATCCACAGACCCAGCAGCCGTCTCCAGGATGTTTTCGGTGCGGGAGTCAGTACCACCATGTCAGAGACTGTACCATGGGACGCCAGGGCGCGGCGACTGTTCCGCATGTGACTTTACCACCCTCACCACCTTCTCAGAGAGCTTTACTTCCTACTCCTGACGATGCTCCACGTCAGTCAGATGCTTCTAGAGGCCGTGGGCGTGGCGGTCCGGTTCAGAGAGGACGAAGCGACAGAGGCAGAGGCAGAGGCCGAGGTAGAGGCAGAGCACAGCCAGCTATTAGTGGTGGACAGGCCCGAGTGTTCGCGTTGACTCCTCAGGATGCACAGGCATCCAATGCCGTCGTGACAGGTACTCTGCCAGTATGTTCTTTTGATGCACGGGTATTATTTGATCCAGGCTCCACACATTCCTATGTATCCACGTATTTTGCACCGAGGTTGGGCCGAGAGTCATCTCCGTTAGATCAGCCGCTTGTCGTTATTACACCGGTTGGCGAGTCTTTTGTTGCCCGTTTTGTGTACCGATCGTGTTTCGTTCGTATCGGGAAGAGAGATTCTTTAGTTGATTTGATTCTTCTCGATATGCTAGACTTTGACGTTCTTCTTGGTATGGACTGGCTAGCCACCTGTTATGCATCCGTGGACTGCCGTGAGAAAGCAGTCAAATTCAGTTTTCCTGGTGAGTCGGTTCGTATTATTCAGGGAGATCGTAGCGCTACCTTTCCCAGCTTGATTTCTTCTCTTCGCGCTGGTCAGCTCTTAAGGAAAGGGTGTCAGGGATTCTTAGCCTATGTTTGTGATACTAGCTCCATAGAGGTTCCGTTGGACCAGGTCCCTGTTGTGAGAGAGTTTCCTGATGTATTTCCTGACGAGCTTCCTGGTCTGCCACCAGAGCGCGAGATTGAGTTCTGTATTGACTTGATCCCCGGCACGGGGCCTATTTCTATACCTCCTTATCGGATGGCCCCGGCAAAGCTGAGAGAGCTAAAGAATCAGTTACAGGACTTGCTGGACAAAGGGCTTATCCGACCGAGTGTGTCACCTTGGGGTGCTCCCGTCCTGTTTGTTAAGAAGAAGGACGGAAGTATGCGTTTATGCATTGATTATCGTCAGCTGAACCGGGTTACTGTGCGGAACAGATATCCCCTACCCCGCATTGATGACTTATTCGATCAGCTCCAGGGTGCAGGGTTCTTCTTGAAGGTTGATTTACGGTCAGGTTATCACCAGTTGCGGGTTCGGAAGGAGGATATTCCGAAGACCGCCTTCCGTACTCGATATGGTCATTATGAGTTCCTGGTGATGTCGTTCGGGCTCACCAATGCCCCGGCAGCATTTATGGATTTGATGAACCGTGTATTCAGGCCGTATCTCAATCAGTTCATTATTGTGTTCATTGACGACATCTTGGTTTATTCTCGGAGCCGGGAGGAGCATGAGCAGCACTTACGTATCACCTTGCAGACTTTGAGGGAGCATCAGCTGTTCGCCAAATTCTCCAAGTGCGCATTCTGGCTAGACAGTGTCGATTTCTTGGGTCATGTGGTGACGAGAGATGGTATTTGTGTGGACCCGAAGAAGATCGAGGCAGTTCAGCGTTGGCCTAGACCAGTATCAGTTACAGAGGTTCGCAGCTTTCTAGGTCTGGCCGGCTATTATCGACGTTTTGTCCAGGATTTCTCCCGCATTGCTGCACCTTTGACCGGGTTGACCCGGAAGGGGGTTCCTTTTGATTGGACCCAAGCATGTGAGGATAGCTTCCAGCAGTTGAAGACTCGTCTGACTACTGCACCAGTGTTAGCATTGCCTTCAGGATCAGGTGGGTTCATGGTATATTGTGATGCTTCTCGAGTGGGGCTGGGATGTGTATTGATGCAACACGACAGAGTTATCGCGTATGCTTCTCGGCAGCTGAGGAAACACGAACAGAACTACCCCACCCATGATTTAGAGATGGCTGCAGTGGTATTTGCACTTAAGATCTGGAGACATTACCTATACGGTGAGTCGTGCCAGATATTCACTGACCACAAGAGTTTGAAGTATATTTTCCAGCAGCGAGATCTGAATCTGAGACAGCGCCGATGGATGGAGTTGGTGAAGGATTATGACTGCGAGATTCTATACCATCAATGTGGTGGCAGATGCTTTGAGTAGGAGGCCCGGAGGTAGCTTATCTTGTTTGAGCGCAGTGCAGATGCAGTCGACGGTGGATTGGCAGGTGTTATGTGACAGCAGAGTGCAGTTCGAGTTTACTCCTACAGGGGGACAGCTGGCCCATTTCAGAGCACGCCCACAGTTACTTGACCGTATCCGCGAGGCTCGGTCCGGCGATGCCCGTATATTAGAGATTATTGAGCAGATTCGGCAGGGCAGAGTTTCCGAGTTCGTGATGGATGATCAGGGGATACTTCGATTTGGGACTCGACTGTGCATGCCAGATTCAGAGGGACTGAGGCGTGATATTCTCGAGGAGGCACATAGATCAGTATACAGTGTGCATCCAGGTTCCACCAAGATGTACCGTGATTTGAGAGAGGTTTACTGGTGGGACGGGATGAAGAAGGATATTACAGACTTTGTGTCGAGATGCCTGACTTGTCAGCAAGTCAAGGCCGAGCACCAGAGGCCAGCCGGCGAGTTACAGCCTTTGCCCATCCCTGAGTGGAAGTGGGAGCAGGTCTCCATGGACTTCATTGTGGGTCTACCCAGGACCAGTCGAGGGTACGACTCTATATGGGTGATCGTGGATCGACTGACGAAAGCGGCTCACTTTCTGCCAGTGAAGACCACTTTTGGATTTTCTCAGTACGCCCAGGTTTATATTGATGAGATAGTGCGACTGCATGGTGTTTCGACTTGCATCGTGTCCAACCGTGGCACCCAGTTTACCAGCCGATTGTGGCAGAAACTACAGGAAGCTTTGGGCACCCGATTGAGTTTTAGCACAGCCTTTCATCCGCAGACTGACGGTCAGTCGGAGCGTACTATTCAGACTCTTGAGGATATGCTCAGAGCTTGTGTTTTAGATTTCGGTGGTAGCTGGGATCGTCATTTGCCTTTGATCGAGTTTTCCTACAATAATAGCTTCCAGGAGACGATTCGGATGGCACCTTTTGAGGCTTTATATAGGAGGAGATGTCGATCGCCTGTATGTTGGACAGAGCTCGGGGAGAGCAGTATTTTAGGGCCGCAGATTGTACAGGAGATGACCGAGAAGATACAGCTGATTCGGGACAGGATGAGAGCGGCACAGAGCAGGCAGAAATCATATGCTGACAGGCGTCGTCGCCGACTCGAGTTCGCTGTTGGCGATCATGTTTTCCTGAAGGTCTCTCCGATGAAAGGTGTGATGAGATTTGGGCGGAAAGGGAAGCTGAGTCCTAGATATGTTGGTCCTTTCGAGATCCTAGAGCGTGTTGGTCCGGTCGCTTATCGGTTAGCTCTTCCGCCCAGCTTCCCCGATGTTCACCCCGTATTCCATGTCTCGATGCTCCGCAAGTACCTTCATGATCCTTCCCATGCGATTCAGCACCAAACGATCCAGCTAGAGCGTGATCTTTCTTTCACCGAGCAGCCGGTGGTCATTTTGGATCGGCAGGTGAAGAAATTGAGTTCGAAGGTTATAACGTCCGTCAAGGTCCTTTGGCGTGGCCCGAACAGCGAGGAGGTCACCTGGGAGACCGAGGTCGAGATGAGGAAGAGATATCCCCATCTTTTTGAAGGTACGCGTAGTTAAATTCTAAATTCGGGGACCGAATTTCTTTAAGGGGGGAAGATTGTAACCCTTCGAAAATCGTTTAGGCAGTTTTTCGGTAATCGGCTAATTTTTCGGCTTTTTCCGTAAAAAGTCAAAATAGGTATTTTTCATTGTAGAACTAATTATACAAAATTTAGATAAGATATTACTATAATTTTGTCACTAAAATGTCACTTATAATTATCTAGTTAAATAAAAAAAAATTTGTAATTAATTATTTTTTTATTATTTTAAGCCTTTTTAAATACATTAAATTAGTGATAAATACAAATTTAATTAGGTAAATTTCATAATTAGGAGTCTTTATAAGCTAAAATATGGTGTTAATAAAATTATATCATGACTTGCAAACTTTTGGTTTTAGGGTGGGAAATTTAATGGAAAAATGATGTAAAAAGGGTTTTTTTTGTAAAAAGTTGATGTGAAATGCATTAAATGAGATGTGAGGGATCTTTTTGACCTAGAAACTTCTCCAAAAACCCCACACCCTCCTCCTCTTCACCTCTGGCCGAAAATACCAGCAGCTCCCCCTCTTTTCACCTCAATTCTTGCTTCAAAAATCATGAAAAATCCATAAAAATTCACCATTTTCTTCTCCAATTCAAAACCAAACCCTAATCCACTCTCTCCTCAACCAAATTTATCTCAAAACTAGAAGAAAGGAGGCTTCTTTGGTGGCTTGATCATGCTAGGGTTCCATTTGTGAGGTAAAATCCTAAACTAGTTTGTTAACTTGTAGTTAATTGTGCTAAAAATTCAATTTTGAAGTATTAATTTAATTGTAAATTCTTGTTCATGAAAATCAAGAATGGGATTTGGTGTTGAACTAGGGTTTGAAGCATGGTTGTTAGAGTTAAGTTAGGGCTTTGGTTACCTAATGGATTAGAGTGGTTAATTGTGTAATGATACGCTCGCTAAATCGATAAAATCTCGATGTTTGCATCGAATCGGTATTGAATTTGCTTACTAGATTTTTACAAAAAGTAGAATGCGATCAAATTGCGTTATGTTAGCAATATAATTAGCTTCGTATAGGACTATTAGAGTGCGCGAACGCGGGGTTTCGTCTAGTCGGGTTGTAGTTTTGTCGATTTCCCCGAAATGACGATTCTAGTTAAAGATTAGCGATTTTCGTGCGTTTTCCCGCGCACCGAGTGCGTGTTATGTTTAATTCGAGAGCGTCGATAATTGTATATTGTGACTTGCATCGTTTTAGATTTTGTAATCTTATCCTTGGTGTTGTGCAAATATAGGATCGGTCGGGGAAACATCGGACACGGCGCGTAAAGGCAAGGCGATGGTCGGATAGGATTAGCGGGGATTTCAGGTGAGTATATGTATTCATCTATGGGGGAATCGTCTGGATGGCGCGATGCGCCCCCTAGTTAGGATTACCCTCCTTTTTGCGAGATTCATATTGTTAGCTAGCTTATCCATTCATGTACACTGCATACCCTTATAGCGAACAGTATATTAGATTGCATGGACATTCATCTATACTTATGCGATATCACTTTGTAGGACACGAACACCATTACCATTGGCATCTGTTGCACATGCACTATTCATGTGACACACAGGCCTTTGGTAATTGCAATGCCACGTGCACTATAGAACCTGTTTATCATAATATCGCCACTTGCATTCATACTTGATATATGAAATTGCATAGCATACGTATACCTCGCATCATCATCATATTTACATAGATTCTATCCAAAATTCACATCATATACATTGATATCATAGACATTTATCATATTTAACTTGTGGACACTATGATTTTCTTGAGGATTTCAGTTTTTCTGTGATTTCTGGATTTTTGGGGAAAACCGCAAGAATTTAACAAAAGCTTGTATTTATCATTTTTAAAACAAAGTTGCGGTTTTCTCGTGATGTATGTGTCGTCCACCATGAGTTTTCATGTTTTCTGTTGGATTTCGAGACCCGATTCGATGAGTGGATGAACCATCTCGGGTACATGGTGGGCCCGGTAAGGTACCTCGGGGCAAGAAGATCGAGATGTAGACGATGAGCGTGGCAGGGGAAGACTACCTACCGGTGATGTCTGGCGTGGCGGATATCCGGAGGATACCGACCGTTGTTGTGAGATTTGATGGCATGGGCCGATCCGGACTGACGGAGCCCGATATTTGAGACATTGATACAGTGAGATATTGAGACATATATGATTTCATATTTGGTGTCGATGCTTGACACGGGTTTTCAGATGATTTCTTGATGGTACTTAGCTATTATACAGATATTCATTTTCTAAAGTTAAGAATTCAATACCCTTAGCATTTAAAACACTTAAAGATTTAGTAATGACATTGCATACCTGTGATGCATACTAGAGATATTATATCACATATGGACATGCATGTTGTGGTGCATTGCGTGCATTCTTACGATTGCCTTATTAGGTGTTATATTTACTCACGAGCTGGCAACTCAACCCCGTTGTGCCACAGTGTCTTGCAGGTCGGACTCATCAGTCTTGTAGCGGCGGCTATCTTATCATCAGCTCCTTTTGCTCAGACTCGCGACATCGCCTGTAGGTGGGTTGCGAGCACACTTTATTTCTTTTGCTTTATCATTGTATCTAGTATTCTCCATCTACCACTTTATATTGTATATGCGACTTAGTGATGAGACTGAGAGATTTGTATATTTGTGGTTTCTTTTGGGTCGAGCTCACTTGAGCCGGCGTTGTGTTTTCTGATATTTTGCGTTTCTTTTTGCTCTTTTCTTGATATTGCTATTATATTGCATGTGGTTGTGATCCGCCTTGGGCGAAGAGCTAGCTCCCGCTTGGGGATGCCATTTTATGATTACAGGTTATATATATCTTGTTGTACCCATTTTGGAGGATAGAAAATACAGGGGAGACTCTGCAGAAATTTTCGGAAATTTTTGATGTTTTAAAAAGGGATTCTATGCGACTTAAATGATTTTTAAAAACCATTTTCATTAAAGGTTTTCCTTCACTCTCTTTTGATTTTGGTTTAGATTCTTCTGGGCTTTGGCTGACTTAGGTTACGGTACGCCTTTAGACGTCTCGTAATCTAAGTGCCAGTCGTGTTCCGTACTTTCGGGTCGTGACATATATATATTCTTGTTGTACCCATTTTGGGGGCCAGTACTTACAAAGGAGACTCTGCCGAAATTTTCGGAAAAATTGATATTGTTTTTAAAAAGGCTTGATATGACTCATTTGATAAACTCGCTTTCAATTGATTGGTTTTTCTTCACTCTTTTGCTTATTTGGTTTTGGTTTCTGGGCTTTGGCATATTTATTTTACGGACGTCTTGAGACGTTTCGTAAACTTAAGTGCCAGTCACGTTCCGTACCCTGCGGGTCGTGACATATAAATCTTAACCCAACACTTAATTTGTTAGTTAATTTCTTAAAGCTAACTTAATTAGGTATTATTATGGGTTTAATTGAAAGTTTAGAAATTCAAGTGAGGGTTTTGAATTGAAGCTAGGGTTTGATCACTTGATGTTGGTTGTGATGTGTAGTTTCACATCTTATGCATGCTAGAATCTAAGCTAATTGCTAATTTGCGAATTATTATTTTTAAAATTGTTCTAATTAATATATTTAGCAAATTAGATTTTTAGGATTAATGTAATGAGATGAAATTAAAATTTAGTTATGATTTGTGTGACTTAATTAAGATATTTAGTGAGCGTGTTGGCCTCTAGATTTGTTAAAATATCAAGTTTTGAATAAAAATGGAAATTGATGCTTACTAGGTTTTTTGAAATAAATCGATTTAAATGAAGTTGAGGTTTTGATGAATTATAACCTATTTCATATAATATATGATGTGTTGTGAACGTGCGATTGGATTTTTGGTTTGGTAGTTGTCGCATTTAGCGACCTTAGTTGTAGTTTGTGGCGTTATCATGGCGCGTTTCGTGCACCAAGTGTGTGCGCGTTTAGTTAATGCGTGTGGTTGACTTGTATTGGTTGTGTCCGCGACTAATTATATATTTATTCTCTTTTTGCTTGTGTGCGATTGTAGGAACCAATGCAGAGGCGTCGGATGTGGCGCGGAAAGGACAGAGCTGAAATCGGAGTAGATTAGCCAAAGCATCCAGGTAAGTAGATATATATCTATGGAGGAAGTCGGGTGGATGGCGTATAGCACCCCTGCAATTTCATAGGTTACGATATATGTGTGTGTGTGTGTGTGTGTATGTATGTATGTATATATATTTATGTATGTATGTATGTGTGTGTGTGTTTGTGTTTGTGTGTGTGGGTGCATTACACACACACACACGTATGTGTTGTTGCGAGATATGAATACTTAGCAAGAAAGGACTTAGGAGACCATGGGTTGGTTTTTGTGTAATTGGAGGAAAGTACTTTCGGTTTAGTTTCTTAGTTGCGAAACCCTAGAGTAAAGGTTTACACACACACACATGCACACACGTGATATGTTTGGGTGTATATGTTTATATGTATATATATGTGTGTGTGTGTGTGTGTGTGTGTGTGTGTGTGTGTGTGTGTGTGTGTGTTGGTGTATGTATACACACACACACACACACTATATGTATACAAGGATGATTAGCTCAGTATATGATACTTGGAGATGAGCCGATAGGATCGGGCATGATGCTGTGAGCTGTGATATGTGATTGGGTCGTGATATGATTTACGACATGATATTATAGCGGATCGTTGGGCGATCTGTTTTCATATACACGAGGATATATGTTTAATGATATGGGAATGTACTTGATTTTAGAATGGTACCCCTAATTCTTGTTTTATCGATAATGGTACTATATGGATAATGATGTTTATGTGATATTTGACCTGTACCCCGATTTGGGATGCCGTACGATGGATTTTACCGTACGAGTTATAGATATGATGATTAATCCGCGCTCATGACTCGAGGATGTCGTACAATATATTTTACCGTACGTGACGCTATTGAGGCGGGATCGCCGACTACTAGATATATCGACTCGGACTTTTGGCGGATTTTCTTTACCCTTTAGACTGGGCTCGAGTCATACTTATTTTCAAAACTAACGAATCATGATTATTTTAAAGACAGTCTGAGAGATACTATGGATTTTTCAAAAGACGTATCTTTTCTCGAAGACCTCGTAGCCCCTATTTTTCTAAAACCATGATTCGTGCTTTTTCAAACACCAAAAACTGTATGACTCATATATGGATAGGTATATGCTTTTATGTTGCGGTTACTACACTATTTTCCATATATTCATGCTGTTCTCATCGCATTGCATGCTTATAAATGTGTTTTCTTTAGTTGTTATGAACCCCTGTTGTCAGGACACCAGCACCATTACCGATGATGCGTATGCTCCACGTACACTTGCTTGCTGGCTCACACATATTATCATTGGTAATTTGCATGTCACGTAAACATTAGAAAACATTACTTCGTAAGTATAAATTGCTAGCTAGTAGTTGCAACAAAGTACTAGTACAATTGCTTTCATATGCTAGTTTAGACATTGCATACCTTACTTAAATATTTCCTGCAGTTATACATTCATTCTGATATGCAATATCGTAGGGCTTTATGCCGATATTCACTGTTCATTGACTCGTGATTTTGAGATTTCGCATCTTTCATGAGATTTCTGATCTTGGGAAACCGCATGTGAATGTTTATAAACTTATGATTATTTTGAAAGAGAAAGATGTAGTTTTCCTTGATATGATGAGTAGCGTCCACCATGATGTTTTCTCGGTTCTGAGTTGGTTTTTGAGACCCGATTCGAGGAGGAGTACGAATTGTCTGCGGGCACATGGTGGACCCGGTGAGGTATCCCAGGGCGAGAGTGATTTCATGGTGGATGATGAGCTTGGCAGGGGAGCACTACCTACCGGTGATTGTATTGGAAACTCGACGGATATCCGGAGGATACCATTCGGAGTTATGAGAGAGATGGATATGGGCCGATCCGGACTGACGGAACCCGAGATTTGAGTAATATGTGTCGCTATCGGACACGGATTTCGAGATGTTTTGAGTGCCGGTGCTGGGCACTCGGGTTTTATCAGGATTTGTGTGTCGTTGCTGGACACACGTTGGATGATGCATTTGTACATGTCATGCATCGATATATTATTACTCTTGACACGGACACGAATACTTGATATCACACTTATGATATACTGTCACCCTTGTTGTAGTATTGTATATTTTATGGTATGACCTAGGAGAGAGTCATACATGTGATTTCTTCTTGGTGATGTTTTCTACTCACGAGTAGGCAACTCACCCCAATTATGCCACAGTTTCTTGCAGGTTTGGCCGTACAGGTTTCATTGCGGCTTGCTGGCACACTACTTCCTTTCGGATGATTGCTTTGGTAGGTGGGTTCACTTGCATCGTGACCACCGTTGCACCTTATATATTTCAGGTGTATCTAGTAAACTGCATCAACCAGACTTGTATATTTGTTAGACTTATATGACCAGTTATATATTTTTCGAGTTTAGAGTCACGCGCTTGTATTATTATGATTCTTCCCTGGTTTTCTTGAGGGTGTTGGTTTTCTTCTGAGTTTTGATTCTCGGCCTTCGGCGTTGTATATTATATTGCTTGTGTGGTTGTTTCCGCCAATTGGCGAAGAGCTAACTCCCGCTTGGGGATGCCTTTATTCTTCATTATTATTTATTTCATGTGTTGTACCCGTTTGGGGGCCAGTATTTACAAAGGAGACTCTGCCGAAATTTTCGGGAAAATATGATGTTGCTTTTAAAATGTTTAATGCCTTATTTTGGTAAACCACTTGCTTTAAAACAAGTTTTCCTTCACTCTTTTCTTTGAAAATGGTTTAGATTTCTGGGCTTTTGGCTTACTTGAATTAGGTGGGGTCCTATAGACTTCATATGATTCAAGTGCTATTCTCGTTCCATTTCGGGTCATGACAAAATCAAATCATAGTGGGAATCACACAAGACTCTATGATGATCTCGGGTCGACAGACTAACATGTACCAGTGTCACCAGAGAACTGCTATCTGACGATAGGTATAATACCATCTAAGAGTTCTCGGCGAGTCTGTCCAGTGTACCCAGTCTCCACTGAGCACCCGTATACCTTCTCTGATGTCAAACACCAATGGATTTGGGATCATCCATCGCCCATCATATGGGTCGAGAAGCGTATACGCTAGTTTACTCTGGAATATCGATGCCCCATCTCGATACCCACACGACTAGGAACATTTGAAGGATGTACTTACCGACTACCTCTGCCCCACTAGTATGATCTGCATCATAATTCTGGTAGTCAAGTACTCATCCTAAAGGCTTTATCAACATATAATAGAGAGACAATAAGTGTACATGTTAAGATAAAGAGCAACCAGATAGCATACTATCATGTCGAGAAAGAAAGTCTTCCCTATATATGTCCAAGTATCCACTATAATATACATCACATCTATAATAATGGCATATAGGGCATACATATAACTAACAGCTAGAACCTATAGCCTACGCATGGAAAAACAATCATAAAACCTTCGTTGTTGGTGTACAAATGTCCAACGACCAAAACCAAATTCAAATACCAAAAACTTAATTTTAGAAATCGGAAAAGCATTGCCAACATCAACTCAAAATGCTTCAAGATTTTTTCTCAGATAAAATAGGTCTAAACTAACAATACAAGGGCTAGGTTATGAGAAGTATGAGCTACAGACCAAAATTCAATACCAGACTCCAAAATTTGGCCGGCGAGAAGTGCTACAGTAACGGGTGTCGCCGGCATAAATTTGGTATTTTGGTCTCGTTCTTCTGTGGAGGTCTTCTAGTGGTCTAAATAGATCAATGTAATTGTTTGATTTTCTCATAAACATCCCAAGTTGCTCCAGATTCCCTGTAATCCCCAAAAATTCCACAAAACCGACATCGGAAAGTTTTAAACTCAAGTCTTGGGGTTTCTATGCTAAATTAGTCCAGGATTCATACACTAGAAAGGGTGTAGGCTATCTAATCCTCAAACACACCATCACAACTCAAAATCTCCCCTAAACCTTATCTTGAAAATTCTAACTTCACCAAACCATAATAGATTAACTCCAAACTACAATAGGACATAAGGAAACTCAAATTCTAAACTAAGGGTGAAGAAATTACCTCATTTGGCAACTAAAGAAAAACCCTAGATGTTCCCAAGTGCTCAAAGTCCAATTTTGATTCCACCAAAAGATTTGTAGTAAGGTTTAGAGTGATATTTGTGAAGGGAGCATGGGGTTTTGGTGTGGATTTGGAGATGGATTTGGGGTGGTAGAGGAGGTGATGGATGTTGAAGGAAGAGGAGGAGAAGAAATGAGGAGATGAGGAAAATAAAAGGAATGGGCTCAACTTAGAACCTTCTTACTCTCTCTCTCCCTCTCACCCAAGCTCTCATGCCTCCATGTCCCCACCTTCACTTATGAAAATTCTTTTTTCCTTAAAACAAAATCATTTAAATAAAGGTGAGCAGCCATGGTTCAACACAAAGATACCACAAACTGTTGCAAATATAATTTGTTGCATTCCATGCACATAAATATGATTAATGCATAATTAGTACAATATTAATCGAGTTTAGTAATAAACTCGTATTCAAATAATTGTATAACTATTTATAAAATATCTAACCACATAAATACCTTCAAAATCAATAATTTATATTAATATAACAAATATTTTCCATCTATCGGTATATAATTATACCGTTTCATTAAAACTAATTCTCATGCTTTTTAAAATATTCATAATATTTATTATTTTAACTATTTAAATTTCCAAAATAATAATTTATTTTCTGAAATGTTACAGTACGACTGTCCCAAACCAAGGCATCTATCTATGCTACATATGAATACCCAGCAGCTACCAATCACTATGCCTTGGACAATATCAAAATACATAGCTTTAATACTTCTGAATACCTATATAAAATGAATGAGGGCTGAGAATGGTTTTGGCGAAACCGTGAATGTAATGAACTTGATATAGTCGAAGGAACTATGATAGCTTTTTTAAAAGGAGTGGTTTAGGCTCCACATTTAAAAATTGCTTTTTAAAGAAAACCTAGTGGTTTTGAAATTGTTCCAACGATTAAGCTTTGATTTGTTTTTCCTTGCATTAATCAATGTTAATACGGTCCCATCATTTAACCCTATCATTGCATAAAAAGAAACGAAAATACAACGTACGTTTTTGCCATCCCCATTCGCCATGGGACCCGTCATGCACCGTTAGGTTACTTAACTACCGGCAGAGCGGGGGCTAGACTAGCGCGGGTGCAAAACATAAGCAACGCCTACTATATATATATATATATATATATATATATATATATATCCATTCGTCTCACGCAATAATAGGCATTCCAGATCACAGATGAATATATTGGATATACTAGGAATTCCGCGTTTCGTTTAAGCCTATAACGAAAGACGGATTGTACGGTCGTGATGAATAGCCAAACCCCACCCTAGACCATTATGGGTGCGGCAAACTACCTGCCAAATTCCCGAAGTGAAGCAACCTCCCTCAGTAAAATGAGTAGGCCACTCTGCACTTAAAGAACCCGATAGTTTGTGTACCCCATCTTGGGTCTATCTTAGGAGCAAAAAAGTAAAAGAAATTATACAACGGTGGCTACAACCTCAACCCAGATATGCCCCGCAAAATAATATTGCATCACTTTTACAAATTACATGAATGAAAGAAAAGAAAACACTCTTCTCACAGCCTCCCGGCTATTCATCCATGATGATCCAATACTTCATATATACAAACCATCAACATAGATAACAGATATGTGCATCCCCCAATTAATCAACATATAGCAATTAGTGGAGATTTACGAACACATATATCCAAATACAGAAAACCCGATTAGACATGTAATCTTAGAATTTCGACCGATTAACTAAAATGTGTCTACCACATGCTCAATCTAGTACACAAACAAATCTGGGTAGAATCAACATATGCCAAAAATCACTATTCAACATGAGAAACAAATAGAAGAAAATCGGACCGAGTCGCCCTTTACTCGGCCGCGGAATAGCGGCTAAACACACTGTTTGGTCGCGCTTCCACGGCGGACTTGGGGACATAGGATCTCATTTTTCTTCTGTGTTCTTAGAAAGCCCTGCTTGTATTTTTAAGGCCTCTGAAATGACTTTTAGACCAGTTTTGAAAAATGACAGCAAGCAAGGTCCCGAATCGTGATTTCGTGCAATTTTCGGACGATCGAACTTCTAACTACTTACTAACTAGCTTGTTAAGCTTTTGTAGGCTCTGATACCACTGTAAGCCGATGTCGCGCACCCCGCGGGTTCGCGGGGAGGCAGAATTTTCAAAAATCGGTTTTAACGAACTACGCAACACCGGCTAACTCCAGTATCTATTCGAAAACCTTAAATAATTAAACTTCTAGGAGGTTTAGCTACTCGGTAAGAGTGTTATACCTCCATGTACTAGTCCTTCTGGTCTTCATTTCTCCTCTCCTTGGCTCCTAGAAGTATGGATCGAGCTTGCGACGTCGGCCTCCTCGTGTCAAAGATGATCCATCCGAGAGTATGTGCTTTGAGCTCCAACATCTAACTCGTGGTAACTAGGGTAAATGGTTCACTTATCCAAGTAGCCTAGGTGATATAGAGAAAGTCTAATGGATTGTATTATTCTCACTAAACCCTTTGTTTCACAACACGTGTGAGTATAAGGGTTACAGGAAGAAGGAGAGGAAACTTAGGAGAGAGACAGAAAAATGAGAAATGAGCTAGGGTTGTGAAGTGTAGAGAATGGCTCAAGACTTTCAATAATGAAGTAACCATTATTTTACATAGAAAAATAATAGCCATACTTCAATAGTGCATCCAAACCAATAAAAAATTCCTTGAGCCATGCTTTACACCATGCCACATATGTCTCCAAATATCCACCTCATTAATTTATTTTGCAAAATAGATAAACCAATAATGAGGTGTCCCCTTCTAGAAGTGTAACAACTCCAATTTCAATGTACAGAAAATTTAATTAAAAGCTAATTTACAAATGGAGTATTTGCAATCCTGTGTACACTATAAGTATTTGAATTGCTTTTGAACAGCAAAAAGCACTTGTAGCTTATTGGTAAAGCCTTGCACTGCTCTTACCTAGCCCCTGTGATCGAATCCCCCCAGCCCCATATATTTTTAATTGATTTTTCTTTTAATCATTTAGAAGTCCAAAAGTTTATACGTGCACTACACGTAAAATGAAAAGTCACAGAATAATCAAACATGTGCACTGGGGTATACCAAGCAATAGGGACACGCGGCCAAAGATCCAGCACCCATCACCGGATTTGGGACGGTGACTTTTGCCCAACGGCCGGACCGCCGGGCCCCCCGTAGGGGATGGTCCCCAAACTTCAACTCCACGCCCCTTGGCATCCCCCCTTAACTCCTGTACTGTTTGTTTTTATTAAAAATAAACAGAGAATTTAAAAGTGGCATTAAACCAAAAATTTAATGCTTTTTTAATTCATTCTTAATTACCCCAAAACTCTAATTTTCCCTATAAATACCACACCACATTTTACCCCTCCTCACTAAGAATTTCATTAAAAAAACTTTATAAAATTTCCAAGTCCCAAGTTTTGCAAGTGGAGTTAGCAAGATGCGAAGTTCCGGCGACGTTCAAAAAAGAATCCGGGGACAAAACGATGCCCCGACGCTTTCCTAATCTTCCCCTACCTCTCCTCATTCTTAATAACTTGTAAGTCCCCACTCCTTTCCTCCATCTCTATTCTAACTCGTCGGAAGCGGAGTTAACCCGACTTCCGATTTGCTTTTTCTTTAAAAATTCTATTTTTCTTAAACAATAAAATACCATATTCTCTCATAATGTTTAACAAACATATTAGAACAAGTTTTATTTCAAAATAATTAATTTTGCAATTTTTATTTCATTTTTAGAGTAAAATACCATCATGATACAAACAACTTGTAAATATTTAATTTAACCGTATTACCTTTAGAAAACTCACGAGGTATTGACCTACCTCATCACAACACACATTTTTGACATAACACGATGAATTTTGGGTTTCTAGATTATGGGAAAATACGCTCTTACGAATAAATATCTTAAACAATTAAAAACCGTTTTCTTTAAAAAAGGGTGTTAATTAAATTCCTTGCAATTTTGCCTGTACAACCCATTTTGGGGAACCTCGATCGAGATAGTGCGGGTTATCACATATCCTTGGGCCAAGTAGAGTGAGATACAGACCTCCGCAAGGAGCATTCGATCTCGATGGAACTTTTGATGCAATTTTTAAAAAAATGAGATTTCTACAAAATAAATAAATTTATTTTTATTAAATATATAGATATATATATGAATATTATCAAAATATCTATTTTAAATATATTATACAAATATTCCATGTTTTCTAAATTAAAAGAATCAGCATTATATGAAACTACCATTTCAATACAATGCAAATTCTATTATTTCACTAAAATACCATATACAATAAAAACTAGCTTCTACTCACTAGAAAATTTCATTTTTATAAAATATACATCTATGAAAACCCTAAAGACGATAATTAAATACTTGAGGTGTATTTTTAAAATATATCAAAACAATTTTTACATAAAACCCCCTCAAGTTATACTTAATTACAATAAGAACCCTAGTAAATATAGGTTTAAGCAGGACCGGTTCTCTTGAGCCTCAGGGACCCGGAGAAAGTGGATGCTTGCCTATCTAAAGTAGACAATCTAACAATGGTGTTATCAACACGGTAATTGTCTTGGAAAAAGACACAAATCCTGCCGTCCATGTGCAGCAGTTACCGATAACATCAAAATTAATTCAGGACGTCAATATCTTTTCAAAGTGTCTAGCTCAGACTGAGTCTCAATCTAATCAATCTGACTTGAATATGATTCAAGTATAAACCACAACACAACATGAATCCATGAATACCAGAGTTCAATCTATATCAATCTACTTTGACGTAACCGAACCATGGATATACTCTGTTTACATGACTATCCATTTATATTTATTCTGTTTACTGATATCATGGTTTCGGCAAGTCATCCATCTATATAACAAAACAATACAATCAATACAAAATACGTTACGGGGTTTTAAAGGGGTAGGCTGGTACGGAATGTGTTAGAGGTGGCACGAGACGGTCACCTTAATACACCTAACCTGAATATCCATTGCCGTTGTACCGTGGCTGAATGGTTCCTTGTTCCTCGTATACCTTAGACTACGGATAGTGGGACTCCTCTCGTATACACTGGCATATTCTTTACCAAGCTACAAACAAATGCGTTAACATTCTAATCAAACATTACTAGTTATACTCTCTTTCTGTCTATTCTATCTCTACCCATCTTTAGGACTTACCAAGCGATTTTTCGCTGACGACATTCCTTTTCTTCTTTCTTTGGAATGTTGTCAGGTGGATCGGACTCACTGGAGATCAAGCCCAGTACTAAAACTTGGAGCAGTTAGCCTTTGACCCCGAGCGTTAGATACTTGTATATACTTTTCATTTCAGTTCATGCCATTGTTTAGGCATTGCTTTCCATTCATGTATTTACTTTTCAGTTGTACTTGTAAAGAAATGTTAATAAATAAAAGTTGATGTTCATTTTTACTCTTGTCTCTTGTGTACATTTTACTTTAAATTGCTTAGATACGCTTAGCATGTTTACTTCTGAGTAAATACGTAGCGGACCTCGTCGCGTCCTCTTGCCCGTACACCGGGAAGCGAGGCATGACAGGTTTTGTTGGCGGCCCATGCAGGTCAGTACTGCATGGACGTGCGGATCAATTCTGCATGAATTCCTAAGAAAACATTATTTACATTTCATATTCCTTGAATCTTACAATTTCATATACTTTGAATCTATCCTAACCCAAATTTTTCTTTCTAGGTTATGGATTCTCCAAACAACACCAGCACCAATTTCAAAAACACACCACCACCTCTACCACTTACGCCTACCGTCGCTACTCCGATCAATGAGCAGACGGTATTGCTTGAGACAATCCGAAGCCCCCTGGAAGGATAGCAGCAGCAGACTACTATTCTAATGAACCGTCCAAAAGCAGAAGCTCCCGGAGTGATACAATTCTGGGCATTGCACCCAAAACAATTTTCGGGAAAAGAGAGCCCTCTGGAAGCTGAGGAATGGGCTCAAAGTATTGAGGATGATCCGGCAGCAGCACAAGTGCCAGAGATCGCTTGGGTTCGAGTTGCGAAGCTGCAACTCACCGACAATGCCTGAGTATGGTGGAAGGCGGAAAAAAGCCGTCTTGTCCAACCTATCGAATGGAGGACTTTTCGCGACATTTTTGACACGAAATACTTCCTAGAGACTGCCCGATTTGACATGGAGTAGCAATTCATCCACCTACAACAGGGTTCGATGTGGACAAAATCAGTGGATGAGTATGATGCTGAGTTTACCATGCTCGGTAGGTAAGATATGTCTAAATATTCGATTTTCAATTATCACATACTACACAGCTAACACAAGTCCTTAACAAGTTCACGGCACACTTAATACCAACTGTTGAGATCAGGTCCCGATGATTTCAATAAGGATTGGATCAAGAAATCCAAGCTGCCTTAGCTACAGGATATTTCGCAACCCACGAGCTGGCCCTGAAAGCTGCCCGTCGATATGAGGCAGTGGTGAAGATGAAGGGCAGACCCCACTCTACCGGGATGAAGCGCCCTGCCGCTCAGATGACAGAAGGAGCCTATTCAAGGCCACAATTTATGCCCAGGAGATCGGGAGTACCGAACAACCGGCCCAACCCAGCCTTTTGTATCTACTGCAGGAGAGATAGACATTTGGCGAAAGGCTGTCAGCGTGCAAATCGCCTTTACTTAGTCTGCGGCTCAGCCACTCATGACATTGGGTCTTATCCTCGTAGACACAACCCAAATGCTGCACCCAGACCAACAATTACTTATCAGCAGCGCCCAGCTATCCAAGCACCTGCTCCATTACTCACTTTCCCTACTCCACCTCCTCATGGATCGACTGCACCTCCTCCTCGTCAGTTCCATCAAGCTCAAAGGAACGTACCTCAAGTACAAAGGAACGGGCAGAAGAATGCTCCTCCAGCAAGGAGGAATGTACCGAGGCAACGGGCTTTCACAATGACTGTGGAAGAAGCTGAAGCCACCGGCCAAGTCATCATTGGTAACACTTTCCTTTCAAACTTTCTTTCAGTCTATATACATACCATATATCTTTTTCTTATGCCTGAAACCTATCCCACATAACTTAGGTATGATCTTAGTAGCCTCACTTCCTGCACTAGCACTCTTCGATACTGGAGCATCTCATTGCTTTATGTCGCAACGGTTCGTCCGAACTCATGCGATTCTAGTCAAACCTCTCGTATCCAGCTGGAAAGTCAGTTCAAGGAACGGCGTTCTAAAGGCAATAATGGGATACGACCTGTGTCCAGTGGTCGTATGCAGCAGAGAATTCTATGCTGACTTCAAGGTGCTGGACATACCGAATTTTGATGTCGTTTTGGGTATGGATTGGCTCGGAACTTTTTATGCTACCATCGACTGTCGTCAAAGGAGGGTAGTGTTTGAGATTCCAGAGCATCCGTTCTTTTATTTCAAAAGTGGAGACCGTACCCTGGTGCCAAGCACATACAAGGCAAAATCGAAGAAGGCGGTGATAGCAGCACTTCAAGCGGAGGAAGGATTGAAGCCAGAGATAGTTCGAGAGTGATACGATGTATTTCTTGAAGACATATCAGGTTTTCCTCCCGATCGAGCTCTTGAATTCAGCATTGATTTAGTACTTGGAGCACAACCGGTGATCAAAGCTCCATATCGGTTAAGTCCTGAAGGTTTCAAAGAGGTCCGTATTCAGTAAGACGAATTATTGACGAAAAGATGGATTCGTCCCAGTACTTCAAGTTGGGGATCACCAGTTTTACTTGTGAAGAAGAAGGAAGGTTTATATCGAATGTGCATTGATTATAGAGCTCTGAACAATGTAACTATAAAGAACAAGTATCCACTCCCACGCATCGATGACCTGTTCGATCAGCTAAGAGGATCTTGCGTTTTCTCCAAGTTAGATCTTCGTTCGGGTTATCATCAGGTGAAGGTCAAAGAATCTGATATCCATAAAACGGCATTCAGAACTCTCTATGGACATTACGAATTTCTTGTGATGCTATTTAGAGTGACCAACACACCAGCTATATTCATGAACCTAATGAATCAAGTTTTCTGAGAGTAGATAGGTTTGTTGTCATCTTCATCGACGACATCCCGGTGTATTCTAAGAATTGAAAAGAACATGCCGAACACCTACGAATTGTCCTGGAGACTCTACAACAGTATCAACTCTACGCCAAGTACAGCAAGTGCAAGTTTTAGCTAGATCAAGTCGGTTTTCTCGGACATTGTTGTGGTCGAAATTTACACCCCGGTTGACCAAGTAAAAATCAAAGTCAACCCCAAGCCAAGTGGGCCTAAGCCCAGGTCAAGTAGGCCAATGCCCGAGTCCAGTTTGAACACGAAGCGTCCGGCCTTCTGCCGGCCAAAATAAAAATTTTGTAATAAATAATTTTGGTGTATTTCCTTTTTTTATTTTTTGAATAAATGTAAGAAAAATGGGCATAAAGCCAAATTTTTGTAAAGTCCATGGCTTATGTGCAAAAAGAAATAGCACATGAGACATGGGATGGGCAAAAGGCCATTTCTGTAAAGCCCAAGGGGCTTTATGTAAAGTGTATAGCCTATAAAGGAAAAGATAATGAAAATATCTCAACAACCTTTTTCTCTCTCCCAAAAAGATTCAAGATCTGTAATCTTCTCCTTCTCAAGGTTCTAAAACCTTCTTCTTTCTTTTGAATTAAATCAAGAGTTTTACTCTTCCTTTTCCAAAACTAAATAGTTTTTCACCACAAAACCCACAAAGGGGAGCTTCGATCTTCCATCAGATCTTAAAAAGGAGAGATTTTTAAAATCTCACCCCTTTTATTATCCAAGAGCCGGCCAACAAAGGAGGAAGAAGGAGACCCATCTCCAAAGACCCCACTTTGGGGAAGATCCAGGGCTTAAGGGGAGAAGCCCCCTTCATCAGTTTCAAAATATTCTAGGAGTTTAACTCCTCACACACACACACACACACACACACACACACACACAAAATAAAAAGTATTTCTTTCTGGGAGTACAACTCGCTTTACAGGGACCAAGTCCCTTTTGCCGCTTAAACACCCAAAGCGCGAGCACCCGGGCGCCCACGTGCCTGGCACGTGAGGCGCTAGCGTCCAAAATGCTAGCACCCGAGCGTCTACTTGTCTGGCACGTGTGGTGGGCGCTAGAGCCCGTGCGCCCGCATGCTTGGCACGTGTAGCGCTAGCGCCCAAAACGGTAGCGCCCAAGCGCCTAAAGCGCGCACGCCCGAACGCCCACGTGCTTGGCACAGGAGGCGCTAGCGCCCAAGCGCCCAAAGCGCTGGTGCCCGAGTGCCCATGTACCTAGCACGTGAGGCGCTAGCGCCCAAATCGCTAGCACCCAAAGCGGTGGCGCCCTGGTGCCTGAGCGCCCACATGCTTGGCACGTGAGGAGCGAGCGCCCAAAGCGCTAGTTCCCGAGCGCCCAAAGCGCTGGCGCCCAAGCGTCCACATGCCTTGCACATGTGGCGCTAGCGCCCAAAGTGCTAGCACCTAAAGCGCTAGCGCCTTGACGCCCGAGCGCCCACGTTCCTGGCATATGAGGCGCTAGCGCCCGAGCGCCCATATGCCTGGCACGTGAGGCACCCGAGCGCCCACGTGCCTGGCACGTGAGGCGCTAGCGCCCAAAGCGCTAACACCCTGTTACCCAAGCGCCGACGTGCCTGGCACGTGCGGCGCTAGCGCCCACGTGCCTGGCACGTAAGGCGCTAGCGCCCTGGCGTCCAAAGCGCTAGCGCCCAAGGTGATAGACATACCGAATTTTGATGTCGTTTTGGGTATGGATTGGCTCAGAACTTTTTATGCTACCATCGACTGTCGTCAAAGGAGGGTAGTGTTTAAGATTCCAGGGCATCCGTTCTTTTATTTCAAAAGTGGAGACCGTACCCTGGTACCAAGCACATACAAGACAAAACCGAAGAAGGCAGTGATAGCAACACTTCAAGCGGAGGAAGGATCGAAGCCAGAGATAGTTCGAGAGTTATACGATGTATTTCCTAAAGACATACCAGATCGAGCTCCTGAATTCAGCACTGATTTAGTACCTGGAGCACAACCGGTGATCAAAGCACTATATCGGTTAAGTCCTGAAGGTTTCTAGGAGGTTCGTACTCAGTTAAACGAATTATTGACAAAAAGATGGATTCGTCCCAGCACTTCATGTTGGGGATCACCAGTTTTACTTGTGAAGAAGAAGGAAGGTTTATATCGAATGTGCATTGATTATAAAGCTCTGAACGATGTAACTATAAAGAACAAGTATCCACTCCCACGCATCGATGACTTGTTCGATCAGCTAAGCGGATCTTGCGTTTTCTCCAAGTTAGATCTTCATTCGGGTTATCATCAGGTGAAGGTCAAAGAATCTGATATCCAAAAAACGACATTCAGAACTTTCTATGGACATTACGAATTTCTTGTGATGCCATTTAGAGTGACCAATGCACCAGCTATATTCATGAACCTAATGAATCAAGTTTTCTGAGAGTAGACAGGTTTGTTTTCATCTTCATCGACGACATCCTGGTGTATTCTAAGAGTCAGAAAGAACATGCCGAACACCTACGAATTGTCCTGGAGACTCTACAACAGCATTAACTCTATGCCAAGTACAATAAGTGCAAGTTTTAGCTAGATCAAGTTGGTTTTCTCGGACATTGTTGTGGTCGAAATTTACACCCCGGTTGACCAAGTAAAAATCAAATTCAACCCCAAGCCAAGTGGGCCTAAGCCTAGGTCAAGTGGGCCAATGCCCGAGTCGAGCCCGAACACGAAGCGTCCGGCCATCTGCCAGCCAAAATAAAATTTTTGTAATAAATAATTTTGGTGTATTTTCTTTTTTTATTTTTTGAATAAATGTAAGAAAAATGGGCATAAAGCTGAATTTTTTTAAAGTCCATGGCTTATGTGCAAAATGAAATAGCACATGAGACATGGGATGGGCAAAATGCCGTTTTTATAAAGCCCAAGGGGCTATATGTAAAGTGTATAGCCTATAAAGGCAAAGATAATGAAAATATCTCAACAACCTTTCTCTCTCTCCCAAAAAGAATCAAGATCTGTGATCTTCTTTTTCCTCAAGGTTCTAAAACCTTTTTCTTTCTTTTGAATTTAATCAAGAGTTTTACTTTTCCTTTTCCAAAACTAAATAGTTTTTCACCACAAAACCCACAAAGAGGAGCTTGGATCTACCATCAGATCTTAAAAAGAAGAGATTTTTAAAATCTCACCCCTCTTATTATCCAAGAGCCGGCCAACAAAGGAGGAAGAAGGGGACCCCACTTTGGGGAAGATCCAGGGCTCAAGGGGAGAAGCCCCCTTCATCAGTTTCAAAATATTCTAGGAGTTTAACTCCTCACACACACACACACACACACAAAATAATAAGAGTTTCTTTATGGAAACTCCCTTTGCAGGGACCAAGTCCCTTTTGCCGCCTAAGGGCCCAAAGCGCGAGCGCCCGGGTGCCCACGTGCCTGGCACGTGAGGCGCTACTGTCTAAAACGCTAGCGCCTACTTGTCTGGCATATGTGGCGGGCGCTAGCGCCCGAGCGCCCGTGTGCCTGGCACGTGTGGGGCTAGCGCCCAAAACGGTAGCGCCCAAGCGCCCAAAGCGCGAGCGCCCGAATGCCAACGTGCTTGGCATGTGAGGCGCGAGCGCCTAAGCGCCCAAAGCGCTGGTGCCCGAGTGGCCACGTGCCTGGCACGTGAGGCGCTAGCACCCAAAGTGGCGGCGCCCGAGCGCCCACGTGGTTAGCACGTGAGGCGCGAGCGCCCAAAGACTAGTGCCCGAGCGCCCAAAGCGCTGGCGCCCGAACCCCCATGTGCCTAGCACAAGAGGCGCTAGCGCCCAAAGCGCTAGCGCCTTGGCGCCTGAGCGCCTACGTTCCTAGCACGTGAGGCGCTAGCGCCCTGGCGCCCGAGCGCCCACGTACCTGGCACGTGAGGCGCTAGCGCCCAAAGTGCTAACACCCTGGCGCCCAAGCACCCACGTGCCTGGCACGTGAGGCGCTAGCGCCCTGGCGCGCCTGAGCACCCAAGTGCCCACATGCCACGCAGGTGAGGCGCTGGTGCTTTTTCCCACGCATCCTTTGGATGCCCTTTCCCAAGCGCCCACATGCCACGCAGGTGAGGCGCTGGTGCTTTTTCCCACGCATCTTTTGGATGCCCTTTCCCATATATATATATATATATATATATATAAACACACACACACACACATACACATACTCTACAAGACTGTCCCCCGTTAGAAAAAATTTCTAACGGGGCGCTGCCCCGCATCCCACAAGGGGGCTGCTCGTCCCCTTGACCCCCAGCCCGCTATCCGGGTAGCGCGACCCTCGTAAAAACTCTGTGGGGCCCCTGATATATCCAAAACCCCTTTCAAAACACAACACACGTACACGGCACATTGAGTTCGCTTGACCTGTTTGACCCATCAATCGGAGGTTCTCCCGTTACAAAGGCGAGGGGTAATTAACACCAGTTTAGTCCGCGGCTGCTGGATATTTGGATCCCGACAATCAATAAACCCCAGCCTATCCCAGGCAGGGAGAATCTGTAATACGCCCGACAAGCACGCACATTCCCATCTCAATGGGGTGACGAAAAACACCCTACTGATTCTAGCACGTCCGGTGGGACCTTTCTTTTCTCCCATTTCTCGGGTCAAGTGTTCATGCGAACTCATTTAACATATATGCCGATATTTGTACTGAAATAATTTTATTTTCAGCGCAGCAATCAACTTTTAACAACAATGTCTCCTAAAATGGATCCAGCTTCTGATGCGACCCCGATTCCGTACGTGGTCAAGATCAATACTCGTGTGGTTCTCCCCGCAAGCCTCAATCGACAGTGGGAGGAACTGTCCCACCAGTTTGGTTCTGTCATCATCTACCCTGCAGGAAGCGCTCATCTGGCAGAAATCCCGGCAAAATAGGTTGCTAAGCCAGTCTCAAGGGGCAAGAGGCCGAATATTGTGATCGCTAAGGCACCACAACCAAAACTTAAAACGGTGTCTAAACGACTCTCTGGTGCTCCAGCTGGGGGCGAGACTTCCGGTACAAAGGGCAACATCAAATGCTGCGGACAACCTCAGGCGATGACTCTAACAAATGCACAATCGGGCGTATCTCCAAAGCTCTCCATCGCCCGGTCTACGGCGGCTTTTCGAAGAGCCGTAACCAGCCAAGTGCTCAAAACAGAAAGGCCGAGACAGAAGCGGCTCAAGTATCGAGCCAACAAGAGGGCCAGGACTCCTGCCAAGTGGAATCTTGTGAGATTCCAAGAGCCGGGTCATCCTGCGACGACGGCTGAGTCGGCCATAGAAATCAGCAATTTCTTCAAACCTCTGAAGTGGGTTCAGAAAAATGTCATGACCGCCAGAATAAGGAAAACAATGGTCCGAACGTTGCTACAAAGAGACGTGTCCCGGCCCCAACAGAAAAAGTATGACACTGTCTCTTCAACAGTATACCAGGCGCTCTGTGCCGCGCAAAAACAGTGGGGCAAAACCAAAAAAGAAGCGTCAACACCATTCAAGAATCCGGCCAGGCCAGCCGCCTTCAGTCGATTGCCCGTTACTGAAACAGGAGGGTCAAGACAGTGATCCATGAAATCAGCCGCCGATAATAAAAAGACGGCTGGATATATTATTCATACGGTCTATATGGCGGGCGGGCGCCCCAGCAACAACCTTCGCAGTAAGACCAAGGATGGGGCCACCACATCCCATACCCAATCTAGCTTGAATGTGGTTGCCGCTTCCCAAGAACAGCTGCCTCCGCTGGATGATGAAAACCCTCTCAACGAGGATGATAGGCAGAAACACCCCTCAGTCCATGCAAAGTCAAGTTCGGACAGCGAGGAAGAGCCGACTTTCCTCCCCAGGACCGCGGAGCAAGAGCTGTTTCAAGAGCTTCGAAAACAGCTCAGGAGCAAGGATAAAGAGATGGCCAAGCTCTATTCGAAAATTGATGACCTGATGAACGTTGTGATGCGGCTTACGGCTTAAATTGCTCGAGCGCCTCCCAATCAAGCACAAGTCGCTACTCATAAGCCGGATGATGACAATCCGAAGCGGCCAATGCCTGTCCCTTTGGGTCCAAGATTGGTCGAGCCGCATGAAAGCTGGCCACATTCCGCTTCTGGGGACGCCTTGGCCCCAGATAGCACTATCCCGCTAACACAAGATTAGATAATGGATTTGGTCACCAGCAAGGTTAAAACATTGGTGGCCGAAGCTGAAGCTCAGAAAGAAATTGGCAGTAGTGGTCGGCCATATCCCGCACAGTATGATCTGATCGAGTTCCCGAGCGGCTACGTCATTCCTAAGTTTAGAAGATTTGACGGGACGGGAAATGAAAATTAGCATGTCGCCCATTTTAAAGCATCATGCGGAAATACAGGGGGCAATGATGCGCTCCTTCTTCGTCAGTTTGTTAACAGCCTGATCGATGTCGCTTTCGACTGGTACACGAGTATACCAGACGGGTCCGGTATTACCTTTGCCCAAATGGAGTCTCTGTTTCGGCAAAGGTTCATGAGTGTCAGTGATAAAATCTCCATTGCTGATCTTGTGAGGACCAAGCCGGGGAAGAATGATAGCAACACCGACTTTATCGCCTGATGGCGTAATCTCACAGTCAAGTGCGAACCACCGCTAGAGCAGGACCAGTCTGTCAGCCTTCTCATTAGGAACCTCAGCAATTGGATGGTCCCATTCTTGTGTACAGCAGGCCTCAAGACGATTCAAGAGCTAACCAAGAAAGTCCAAATGCTGGAACGCTCGAAGCAAGAGTCTACCCCGGACTCTCAGAGAGACAAGACTTGGAAAAGCAAGCGGGACGACAACCGTAGAAGCGGGAGTTACAGCAGTACCAATGTCTTCAATGCGTCCAACAATGAAGAAAAGCGAAGGGCGGGCGAATCCAAAATGAACCGGTCTCGAAAGCCATTGCTGGGAGGAGATGGGCCTTCTCTAGAGGAGAAAAGAACAAGGTTTACTCTTTTAGAAGGGACAAGGTCCGCAAGATATTTAAAGATGTCTTGAACAACGGTCTACAATTGCCGGAGTCAAAAAGACCTCAAGAAGCAAAAATGACAGACAATCCCCTGTATTGCCCGTACCACCGAGTAGTGAGCTATGCGATCGAGGATTGCTATATCTTCAAAGACTGGGTTGAGAAGCCGTACAAGACTGGAGAGATCGAGCCGTCCAAAAGTGTGTTGGTGAACAATCTAGTTGCAACCACCAACTTTATACAGAAAGAAGCTGAAACCTTCTGGGAGCAGACAGCTGAACCCGCTGCCCTGATAAATGAAACTGACTCACTGCAGCCTTCGTGGAGTACGCACATATCTAATAAGATGAAGAAGATGATAAAGCTACTTCGGAAAGAGCCCAGGACGGAATGGGAAGGGCAGAAGAAGCCTACCTTTCCAGTTGCCAATGATGCTCCATCAGGCTCAAAATCCAAAAAGCTCAAGAAGAAGAAAAGTGTAGCTCGGCACGAAAAGGAGTCTTCAGGGTGATCGAACATTCAAAAATATATCGATTCCCTCGAAGACTATGAACAAAAGGAAAGAACTCTGATTCAATTGAAGGAGTTCCTCCCTATACAAGCTGCTGAAATTCTGGAGGAGTTAGAAGAAGACTCCAATGAAGAGATCCCAGTAGTGACCTCCTACGCCATCCATCTGGGCAACGACTCTGAGGAGGAGCTCTATTTTTCTGAAGAGGACGGGGAGCTTTCCACAAGGGCAAACCAAATCCAGCTCAGAAGTGGCAGGGCTCTACCGCCGAATCAGGGCAACACCCCAAAAGGGAAGGAAAAACAAGTGTCTAATGAGGAAGATGGCAAAGAACCGCCTAATGAAAACTCAAGTCCTTCCTCGGAAGACTATAATGTCTTGGCTCATCTCCGAAAGCTTCCGTCTCTCCTGAGCATCTACGATGCCTTGGTCCTATCTAAAGAGATTAGAGATGTTCTCATTCACGCTCAACAAAACCCTGAGCGGTATCAGGCTCGCTTTGCGGAAATTAACATGAAAGAAGCCCAGTACGCTTTGCATGCCGCCGTAGTCATGTTTAAGGACGAAGACTTGTTATTGGGAACGGCTGAGCATAATCAGCCGCTTTATGTGACCAGGTACAGTGACAAAGATCGGATTAACCGCATATTGATTGATCTGGGATCCTTAGTGAACATCATGAACCTGTGGACATTGAAGAGTTTGTCAATGGACGTCTGACACCTGTCAAGGGAAAGGATTGTCATTCAAGGCTTCAATCAAAACTGCCAGCAAGTTCTGGGGTCTATAGCTTTGCCAATCAAATTTGGAGATTTGCAAACTTAAGCTAAGATATACATGATCGAAACTGACACGTCTTACAAATTCTCTTGGGACGGTCGTGGCTCCACGATTACGGCATCATTCCGCCAACTCTCCATCAATGCATGAAGTATATTAAAAATGGCGAAAAATACGCATTGACGGAGACATCCATCCGTTCGGTGTGCATGAAGTGATATAAAGATTCTCGGTACTTCATGAACCACCAAAATGCTAAGCCACAACTGACTAAGGATAGAGCGGCCCCAAGACTCAAAAGCAAATCTGAGCCGGCTGTCACTTTCAAAAGCAAAAACGCCCAAGTGCGCCCTCATCTTGGCAGCGACACTGATGAGTCCAATGCTGGAAGTCCGTCCTTCCGTAAAACCCGCCCTCGTTTTGGTAGCGATACGGACGAATCTGATACTGAAAGCCTATCTAGCAGCAATGTCCGTCCTCATCTTGGCAGCGACACTGAAGAGTCGGAGGAAGAGGACCTGCCGTGCAATAGCTGTGCAGATTGGACCCTCATGCAGCAAGCGAAACTACGAGAGACCTTCGAAATTGTAGAAGGGTGCCGCAACGGATGTGCAAAGAGCTCGATGGATTGTCAGTCTCTACCGTGGACCAGCTAAAAACTTTCTACGTTTCTTGGAGGAAAAGTTGACAGAAGGGCATCCTGTTTTATGGGTCAAACCCCGGTGTGCACCCGGACGATTTATCTGTCGCGTGCCTTCCCTATGAGAGAGGCATAAGAACCGTCCTTAATCCCAGATACTATGCACCCGAGATGGGGAAATATTTCAAAAGGTGCGGATGCCGGTTATATCAAACAGAGTCCGAAGCAAAGTTTTATGAAGGGCTATGGCATCCGCCCCAGGTCCGAGAACTCATCGATGGACGAATTCCAGATAGACGGGGCATAGGCTTCATTCATCCTGATTCCAAAGCATGCTTCATGATCCATGTTGGTGAAGCCAGCGAAAGATCAAATGATGATGACGAGATAGCCAAGCCAGAAGAACCTCCTCAAGAGCTCGAAGATGGCGGACAAGCAACCTTTGACGAGCTGACCGAGATTGACTTAGGAACGCTCGATAATCCAAGGCTGACCTACATCAGCTCACTCTTGTTATAGAAAATGAAAGAGCAGATAATTGCCCTGCTGCATGAGTTTATCGACTGCTTTGCATGGACATACAAAGAAATGCCTGGCCTTTCCCCTGAGGTGGCCGTGCATAAACTGGCTATATCTCCTGATGCTAAGCCAGTCAAACAAGCTCCTCGAAGAATAAGAAGGGAACTAGAAGAAAAGATCATCGAGGAAACCAAGAAGCTCATCGATGCCGGCTTCATCAGGGAAGAGAAATATGCGGACTGGATCGCATGCATAGTCCCAGTGAAGAAGAAAAATGGGCAGATCCGAGTTTGTGTTGATTTCAGGGACCTCAACAAGGCATGTCCTAAAGACGACTTCCCGCTACTGGTCATGGAAATGATGGTCGATGACACCTCAAATTACGAGCTGTTCACCTTTATGGATGGCTCGTCTGGATATAATCAGATCAAGATGTCACCTGAGGTTAAGAAACACACAGCATTTCGAACCCCGATCGAAATATACTGCTACAAAGTAATTCCGTTCGGACTGAAGAATGCAGGTGCTACATATCAAAGGGCAATGACCAATATCTTTGATGACCTAATCCATAAAGTCGTTTAATGCTATGTTGATGATCTGGTCATCAAGACCAAAGCCAAGGCCGATCACATCCAAGATCTTAAGACCGTTCTCACCAGGCTGAGGGAGTACGGTCTGAAATCCTCTGAACTGCGCTTTTGGCGTGTCATTGGGAAAATTCCTGGGCTTCATAGTCCGACATCGAGGGATTGAAGTTGACTCATCAAAGATAAAGGCCATCATGGAGATGCCCCCTCCTAAGAGTCTGACGCAGCTAAGGTCTTTTCAAGGCAAGCTTGCTTATATACGATGGTTTATCTCAAATTTATCGGGGAGATGTAGGCCTTTCTCGAAGCTCATGAAGAAAGGAGCTCCTTTTGTCTGGGATGCCGAATGTCAAGAAGCATTCGAAAGGATTAAACAGTACTTGTTGCTCCCTCTAGTGCTGGCCGATCCCATTCCAAATAAACCGTTGATTCTCTACACTGCCGTGCTAGATGAATCACTTGGTGCACTCCTTGCCTAGAACAACGAGGAGGGAAAAGAAAATGCCCTCCACTACCTCAGTCGAACTCTAGTTGGGGCGGAACACAACTATTCCCCGATCGGAAAGCAATGCCTGGCTCTGATATTTGCTGTGAAGAAGCTGAGGCACTATCTGCTCGATCATCGGGTTATGCTGAGCTCCAAGGTCGACCCGCTCAAACACTTGATGACCAAAGCAAGCCTAGCCGGCAGAATGGCAAGATGAGCTGTCATGGAACTTGAGTTTGACATAGTTTATACTCCTCAGAAAGCAGTAAAAGGGCAAGCTCTTGCGGACTTTCTCGCTGTGCATCCCATACCAGAAGGGTCACCGCTCAATTGCGAGTTACCTCACGAACAAGTGCTGCACCTCGAGAATGACGAGCCATGTTGGGAGCTTTACTTCCAAGAGGCCTCATCAATAAGGACCTCCAGTAAATCAAGCGTCCCGGAGATAAAAGCAGGGGTAAGATTGTTCTTCATCATACCATCGATGGGAACCCTACGGCGTTCTTTTGCTCTCACCGAGCCTCGCACAAACAACGAGGTTGAGTATGAAGCTCTGATAGCTAGTCTAGAGCTTGCCATAGAAATGGAAATCCTTCGGCTACGGGTTTATGGTGACTCCCAGCTTGTCGTTAACCAAGTAAGCGGAAACTATAAGATATATGTTCATATCAGATTTTTGCATTTTTATATCGCCCATTCTTAATCACAATGCAAATAAGTAGGTACTTTTGATTCATGTCTGCTAAATAGTTGCAGGTTATAGGTTCTCAGCTCGTTACAGTGAAATTCATGAAAAGTGGTAACAAATGTGGGACTACGACCAACAATAGATGAATACTGATCTCTGCTACCCATTCGTATGATGTCGCCTACAAGTTCAAACGAAAAAATGGCAAATTGTTGGTCACTTCAATGCAAAAAGCACAAGGGCAGCACAAGATCCAAGACTTCAAACGCGGAGCTCAAGGCAAAAGTCCACATTATCTTGCGCTGTTAAAAATCTGGAAGGAAATTGAAGAGATTATGAGAAACCAAGAGGATAAAACAAAAGATAAAAGCAACATGAAAAAGAACATTAAGTTTGATGCCCCAAGTCCACCAAATGACTTTTGCCGCGGTTCCGCGGCCGCGTATTCATATTGTCGGTGGCAGTGTCGGTGCGTTGACTCGGCTCTTTTGGGGTAGTTTTGTAAATTCGTGATTGGATTAGAAAGTAAACCTAGGGTTTTCCTATCTATAAATAGGAGAGCTCAAAACTAAATTAGGTATGCCTCTTTTTATTAGATCTAGGATTTAAATTCTCTATGAAAAATTGTAGTGAGTTTTGAGAGGTTATCAATAAAAAAAAGTGTTCTTTTATTTATCTTGCATGCATATTTATTTTCTGCAATTTATTATCGCTTTTTATTATTTGCTAATCTAGTCATAATATTTAATTGTGTTTTTTCTTTTGTTTTTCTCTTTTCTATTTTTCTTTATCATTAAACAACGATGATGCTTGAGTGAGATCCTTGCCTAAGTGAGGTCTCAAATAGCTAGTTGTAAAATCCTCTTAATCTAAATTCTTTCTACCTTCCTTCGTGTTTAGTTTTTATCTTTTTAATGGTGAGTAATTTCTTACTTGTTAGGGCAGGAGAAGGAAGGTTTGAGAGAAGGAAATCTCTCTCACTCATTTCTTTGCCCAACACCTTAATTCAGACTCCCTTTAATTGAACCACAATCCGCTCACTACGGCACCCTATCCAACATGATAGCGGCGATTACCTAATTAGATCAGTTGTGGTTGAATTAATTGGAGGTTAGGGCTAAGAGACAAGAACGGAAGGACAAAGACCAAAAGGAAGAAACTAAGCATGGAAAGCCTAGCTTATACTTGCAAGTTGTTAGTTATATGTATGCCCTAGAGGCCATTGTTGTACATCTGATGTATATTATAATGGATGCTTGGATATATATAGAGAGGACTTTCTTGCTCGATATGATAGATGCTATCTGGTTTCACATAATCTAAACATGTTAACGAATACTGTTTTTTGATCACGTGTTGATAAAGCCCTTAGGATATGTACTCGACTACTAGGACTATGATGAAATCATACTAGTGGGGCCAGGGTAGTCAACGAGTACATTCTATAACTGTTCCTAGTCGAGGGTGTATCGAGATATGGCATCGATACTCCTGAGTAGACTAGCGTACACGCATCTTGACCCATAGGATGGGCGATGGATGATCCCATATCCATTGGTGTTGGACATCAAAGATGGTGTACGGGTGCTCAGTAGAGACTGGGTACACTGAACGGACTCGCCGAGAACTCCTGGATGGTATTATACCTATCGTCAGATAGCAGTTCTCTGGTGACACTGGTATAGGTTAGTCTGTAGACCCAAGATCGTCATAGAGTCTTGTATGATTCCTACTGTGCTTTGATTTCTACCTTACCACGTTCAAGAGGGCATGCAAAACGGTGGCTTTTGGGTACAGTCCCGAATCACATGGAGGCAATGAGTCCCGAATCCCTAACTTGCAACAGTGACCGCGTAACCGCGGCCAAAACCTGGTTTTGGTGGCAGTTCCGCGGCACCACTGTGGAGGCTTGGGACGGGCACTTCAGCGACGGTCCATAGGTGCTGGGGCATGCTACTGGGAATTTTTATTTTCTGCTCAAGTGTTGAGCTCACTGGGGTATTTTTGGAATTCGTTGTGTCTGTCGAATTATCTAACTTCGCCTAGTTATCTGTGATGTTTATATATTGCTGTGATATGTTATATTGGATCATTGTGTATTGAATAGCCGGGGTTTTTATGTGAGATGAGAGTTTTCTTTTTCATTCATGTAAAATTCATTTGTATGTAATATTCTTTTATTAGGGCACTTCCGGGTTGAGATTGATGTGACCTTTGTATATTATCTACTTTTCCGCATTAAGATAGACCCAAGGCGGAGAGCACAATTAACCGGGTTCTTGGGTCCAGTGGGAGGCCATCTCGAGGAGTCAAGACCGGGTCTCCTAACCCTAGAATTGGCAGGGTTACTTGCCGCTCTTGTAGGGGTCTAGGGATGTGGGTTTCGCTATTCATCGCGACTGTGGAATCCGTGTTTTATATAGGCTCAAAATAAAACACGGATGTCCTAGTATATCCAATACTTCATATGTTGACTTCTGCAGAAATATTCTGTGATGAGATCATATTACTGCCTGAGACGAATGCTTATACTATATGTGATATATATGTTGCTGCTTTCGTTTCTTCTGTGATGCTTAGGAAGCTTAAATGATGGGATTTATTAATGAGATTAATAAAAAGAAAAGAAACCTAAAAGATGTTGTAGAATCAAAACTTTATAAAAAAGGGTAGCTATAGTTTCGCTTTGCATAACGGTATATATGATATACCCTGTACCTTATTCGATAAGGAAAGAGCCGAGATCCCTTCACGGGGAGTGACCTCTTTAGCAAAACTGGCAGATGCTGCAAACTCACGGTTTAGTTTTTGATTGCTTCTATAGTTCTTGCTTTGCACAGCGGTATTTATGAAATATCCTGCATCTTATTCGATGAGGAAAGAGTCGAGATCCCTTCACTGGGAGTGACCTCTTTAGCGAAACTAGAAAAGCCTCAAAAACGTTCCTTTTTCAAAAATCACTTGTTTCTACAACGATATCAAGTTCATTACTCTTATGCTTTTTTGAAAAACCTGCGAAGCCCTCCGACATTTTAGATAAGTACTACTTAGTACTCGTGCTACGTTTGTTGACTATGTTAAGGCGTAGTGTGCGGTAGCTAATTAGTGCTTATCTGCTAAAACATGAGATGTGATTGGATTAGGGTAGTTGTACGACTTTGTTGACTATGTTAAGGGTCGTGCAGGTGGGTTTAATTCAATCGGGAAATGACGGGTTGAACTTGGCTAGCTATTATGATTTGTTGACTATGTTAAGGTCATAAGTTGCTAGGGGCAAAAGCATTATCAGTAATTTCAAGTGTTGAAATTTGCAATGAGATTGCATACCTTCTATAAGATAGATGGATCCCGATACCCACTACGAGTAAGAGTTACTCCTGGGAGAATTTTACACAGGACAATTAGCCGATCAAGTAGGTGTCTAGAAAGGTGTTAACGGGGTTAAGCCTCTGGGAAAACGAGATTTATTTTAATTAGGTCCGTGCGAAAGCACGGGGAACCTCCCTTAAAGTACTAACACTGATCTGGGTGAAAGATTGGCGAACTTGTAAGGTGTAATTAATCCCGGCTAGTCTTACCTTTTAGGGTTTGAAGGAAGATTTGATTAAAACAGTGGAAGCCATCCTGATTAGATAAGATAATAACCAATCTAATCTTGCATGAGCGCACGCTAAAGTGTTTTTCTTCTCTCTCTCTCCAGGTAGCGACCATGTCAGGCCTTAATCAAGATAATAATATGGATGTATAAACCGAACCCGCTTGTTATACTGAGCAGGGGAACGTTGGTCCTATTCTTTCTTATAAATGTTATAAGACTAAGCAAGGAATAGGATAATATCTGGATTCTCATGCCGCCCAAACGAAGAATAAGTATGTTGATGCATCTTTTTCAGGTGTGTTAGTTACCGAGAACTGTTTCTCAGTTTACTCTACATCCTGGGCATTAGATACCGGATCGGGATCCCACATATGCAATATATTGTACGGGCTAAAGAAAGGTAGAGAACTGGGAATGGATGATCATTCTGTAAGAGTAGGAAATGGTGCAAATGTTGCAGCCAAAGCAGTTGGCGAATATCACCTTATATTACCAAGTGGTAATACATTGATTCTGAACGAATGCTATTATATACCGAACATGATATGCAACATTATATCAGTTTCTTTATTAAGTAAAGAAGGATATAATTTTGTAATACAGGATAATGTTATGAACATCTTCCTAAATCAAAAGTTGATTGGATCAGGTTTGTTAAATAATGGCATATACGTTCTAAATCAAAATACAGTTCTTAATATACAGAAAACACACAAAAGGAAAAATTCATAAATGAACGAATCCTTCTTGTGGCATTGTAGACTAGGTCATATCAATGCGACACGGCTAGCTAAGTTACATAAGGATGGATATTTGAATCCGTTCGAATTGTCATCTTATGACACTTGCCAGTCATGTCTTAAAGGCAAGATGACCAAAACTCCGTTTTGTGGACACGGAGAAAGAGTTACGGAACTCTTAGGATTGATACATAGTGATGTATGTGGTCCCATGTCTACACATGCCAGGAACAGTTCTTCCTACTTCATTACATTCACCGATGATCTCTCAAGATACGGACATGTGTTCCTGTTGAAACACAAGTCTGAAACTTTTGAGAAATTCAAAGAATATAAGAACAAAGTAGAGAACCAAACGGGCAAAAGTATTAAAATCCTTCGATCTGATCGAGGAGGAGAATACTTGAGCAAAGAGTTCCTAGATTATTTAAAAAAGAATGGGATTCTCTCTCAGCTTACTCCTCCTTATACACCACAGCACAACGGTGTATGGAGCGTAGGAATCGCACCCTATTAGATATGGTGCGCTCTATGATGAGCTCCGCTGAGTTGCCTGTTTCCTTTTAGGGTTATGCGCTAGAGACAGCAGCATACCTATTGAATCAAGTTCCATATAAATCTATACCTACCACACCACATGAGATATAGAGTGGGAAGAGACCATATTTTAAACGAGTTAAGATATGGGGTTGTTCGGCCTATGTCAAAAGGCAAAATCCGGACAAACTCGAGGCACGATCAGTTCTTTGCAAGTTTGTGGGATATCCTAAGAATTCACAAGGATATATTTTCTACAACACTGAGGAACAAAAGGTGTTTGTTTCTCAATATGCCACTTTTTTGGAAAAGGAATTTCTTGCAAAAGAAATTAGTGATGAAGAGGTAGAATTGGAAGAAGTTCCAGCAGCACAAACTGCAACTGAAGATTTAATGGAACCAGAGGATTCAGTAGTTCCCGACGAACCCCCGCCTCTCCGCCGATCTAGTAGAGTTTCTCATCCACCTGAGAGATACTACGATTTTCTCGTCGATGGTGGGAGTGAGGATTGCATCATAGAAGATGATGACCCAACTAGTTTCGAACAGGCCATCATGAGTGGCGACTCTGTAAAATGGCTGGATGCAATGCGATCTGAGATGGAATCCATGTTCACCAACAAAGTATGGACTTTGGAAATTGCTCCTGAAAAGGTAAAACCTATTGGGAGAAAATGGATAATTAAGAAGAAATTTAGTGTAGATGGAAAAATTGAGACTTTCAAAGCTAGACTTGTTGCAAAGGGTTTTCGTCAACGACCAGGTGTGGACTATGACGAAACCTTTTCTCCAGTGGTTATGCTTAAGTCCATCCGGATCTTATTTGCCATTGCTGCGTACCATGACTATGAAATCTGGCAAATGGATGTTAAGATCGCATTTCTAAATGGTGATTTAGAGGAGTGTGTGTACATGACTCAGCCAGAGGGCTTCGTAGACAGTGGGAGCAGCGGAAAGGTGTGCAATCTGCTTAAATCCATCTACGGGTTGAAGCAGGCATCGCGGAGTTGGAACATCTATTTTGATGTGGTAATCAAAGAGTCTGACTTCATCAAAAACATAGATGAACCTTGTATTTACAAGAAGGTGGTAGAGAGTAAGGTTGTCTTCCTCGTATTGTACGTGGATGACATGCTCTTGATAGGAAATGATATTCCTATGCTGCACTCGGCCAAGCTCTTCTTGTCACACAGATTCTCAATGAAAGATCTAGGTGATACCTCCTGCATTTTAGGGATTAAGATCTATAGAGATAGATCTAGACAGATACTGGGATTGTCTCAATCCAGGTACATTGACACCATACTAAAGAGGTTTAGTATGGAAGAATCCAAGCATGGGAACCTACCCACGAACTCTGGACTCACTCTCTCCAAAGAGATGTCTCCCAAGACTGATTTGGAGAGAGCTCGCATGCAGGGGATACCCTATGCTTCAGCAGTAGGCTCTATCATGTACGCGATGCTATGTACCAGACCCGATATAGCATACTCACTAAGTGTAGTGAGTAGGTATCAAGCAGATCCTGGAGAGAATCACTGGACAGCTGTGAAGACATTCTCAAGTACTTAAGAAGGACTAAAGAGATGTTCTTGGTGTATGGTAATGGAGAACTCCAGGTGGAGTCCTTTAATGATTCGAGCTTCCAAAGTGATAAGGACGACTCTAAGTCGCACTCGGGTTTTGCTTTTACCCTCAATGGAGGGGCGGTGAGTTAGAAAAGTTCCAAAAAGGAAACCGTAGCAGACTCGACAATGGAGGCTGAATACATCGCTGCCAACAATGCTGCCAAAGAGGTTGTCTGGATAAAGAAGTTCATCACTGAACTTGGTGTGGTTACGTCTATTGAGTATCCAATACCTCTGTATTGTGATAACAATGGAGCTGTGGCTTTGGCCAAGGAACCCAGGTCCCATCAGAAATCCAGACATATTCTGAGGCGGTATCACCTGATCTGGGAGATAGTTAATCGCCGGGAGATCGAGATTAGGAGAGTTGAGACGAAGGACAACACTGCGGATCCACTCACAAAGGCCATTCCTCAGCTACAATTTGAGAGACTCTTCGGGATGTTGGGTATGAGATACTACAACAGCTGGCTTTAGTGCAAGTGGGAGATTGTAAGTTATATGTATGCCTGTAACGTCTTCAAAATAATAAAATATGATTTTTGGGAAATTTTATAATTTAATATTATTTTAATAAATATTTTAATATTCTGGTATAATTAAATACAGATAAATGGGGAAAAATTATGGAAAATTCTAAAATAAGGTATTTTAAGGAATTGCCTCGTTTTCTGTGCATGCCCCCATTTCCTCTAGTTTTGACCCTGAGTATGTCTAGTTTTGACTGATTCCATCTAGGGTGAAATCTGGGTTGATTTTCCTATGTTGGTGTATAATTTAGGACTTGTTTTAGCATGGATTTTGGTATTTGGTGATTCATTCCTGTCGGGTGGCGTTTGGACGTCAACGACAAGTGGATTTTGATTGTGTTTACATGCGAGTCGATAGGTTTTTACCTATGCGGGTAGCGTGTGCTGTTTTGGTTTCCGATGTGATTTTCATGTGCTTTAGCATTGTGATATACTTGTAGGTACCCCGCGTGATGTTGAGGCAAAGGAGGTGAAGATAGCGACATCGGCTTTGGCACACGAGAAGCAAGGTGAGTAGATTTATATCTACGGGGAGAAGTCGGGTGGATGGCGTATAGCACCCCCGCAGTCCGTGGTGATGTATACGAATACGTATACACACGAATATTTATATTGTGTTGTTTAGGGTTATTGATGGTAATAATGATATTTTGATGATAAGAATATATTGGTTTAGTATAGTGCGAACCCTAGAGTAGTGGTTGCACTCACACATACATTTACACACATACTTGCATTCATTCTTTCATTTATTAGAGTGCATATGATGGTGCGTATATCTACACATGGGTATGGGACTATGTGTTTATATACGGGATTTGAGGATGATACGTGGTTTGAGATGATACTTGATGTGAGGCCGTGAGATCGGCGATGTGACATAGCTTGTCTTCGAGGTGCGATATGATAGTTTTAGCGGGCCTTTGGACATGTGCTTTACCCGCATTCATATTTTTATAGATGGTATCGATTTGTACTAGACTTAGAGTAGTACCCCAGATTATGCGATCTGATGATAGTGATACCTGATATGTGATGAGGTACTGTGATATTGACCCCTACCCAGCTATTGGGATGCCGTACGACGATCTACCGTACGAGCCGATATTGATGATAGATCCGCACTCATGACTCGAGGATATCTTACGATATGTTATTGAGGCGGGATCACCGACTATCATATCTATATGTATTGACTCAGATTATGTGGTTTCTTACCCCTCCTGTCTAGATTACTTAGTAGACATTAGACTGGACCGAGTCATACCTATTTCAAACTAACGAATCGGGGATATTTTAAAGATAGGCAGAAGGGTCATACGGATATTTTCAAATGATGTATCTTTTCTTAAAACACCGTAGCCCTTGTTTTTCCAAAAGCCCTGATTCGTCTTTTTTCAAATAGCACCCCTGCATGACTTGTACAGATTGGTGTAGATTCTTTACTTTTGCGTTGATTATTCGATTCCGCATATTCATGCTATTTGCATTGCATCGCTTGTACTGTGGTTATATTTCAGTCATGCTGCTAGGACACCAGCACCATTATCGATGATGCATATGTTCCACGTACACTTGTTGCCGGCTCACACACTCATTATCGATAATTTCCATGTCACTACACTGTAGTACTATTGCATTCAGTATACGATCCTTGCATGTGTAGCGTTTTGAAAATCGTTTCGGTGAAATTTCGGAAAATCGGTAAAATGAGGGGGTTTTCTGTAAAAAGTCAAAATACAAATATCTTATTATGAAAATTAAATATACATACTCTAGCTATATAATTGCTATTATTTGGTGTTTATTGAGCCGCTGGTGAAATTTCAAATTTTCTGAAAAAATATTATTTTATTATTATTTTAAGCCGTCACTAATACATTTAATTAGGGAAAATTACAAATTGGAATGAGTTGAAAAAATTTTGTGCATCATAAACATTAAATAAAATTTTATCATGTGGTTTTTGGAATGAAATCATTTGCCAAAACGGTTTAGAAATTATTGAAGAAAAAAAGGCTTTTTTTTAGCGTAAATGGATGTTTGGGGTATCGTATTTATCATTTTTCATCACCCCACACCCGTACCCACACCCACACACCCCCACTTACTCCTCCCCTTAGCCAAATTCAGCAGCCCTCACTTTTTCCCCACTTGGTTTGCAAAGGAAAGAAAAGGAAAAGAAAAGAAAAGAAAAGAGTAGAAAATGATATATTTTGAGTTGACTTTGACTTGAAACAACTTTCCCCACCTCACTCTCTCTCCTCACTCACCCACCCCCCTCAAATCTGGCCGAAACTGATCCATAGAGCAGCAGCCCCCCTCCCCCAAGTTCTCACTCCATTTTTGCTTCAAAAATCCATAAAAAGCTTCAAAATCCATACAATTTCAAAGCTTTTTTCCAAATCCAACACTTACCCATTATTCCTTAGCATTTCAAGCATGGATCCTTGTGAAAAGAGAGCATTTTGGAGTGCCATGGATGCTTGTGGATCTTCTTATGCTTTTGGGTATATTTCTAAACATTTTTGTTGCTTAAATTGTTACTAATTTCTTAAGCTAATTTATTTAAGTGTTATTTGGATATGTGAGTTTAATTGCACGTTTTGGAATTCAAGAAAAGGGTTTGAATGCAAGTTAGGTTATTGTGAATTGGTGTATGGTTGTGATGGGTAGCTTACCATCTTAGAATTTGTAGAAAGTAATTTAGTAGTTAAATTTCATATTGTTGCATGGAAATGTCTAAATTAAGTTTTGTTTTTGCTAACTAGAGTTTTTGAAAAATTATCAAATGCTTAGATTAAAATATAATTAAGTGTTCATGTCATTATAACTATTATAATGAGTGCTTTAATGACTTGGGTTCATGCAAAACGAAGCTTAATTGATGAATTGTGAATTTTGCTTTAAAGGGTGTTAAATTTGATATTTTGCAAACTAGGATTTTGGAAATTATGCAAATTTATGAGTTTAAATTATGGAAATGGTTTTTATGAATTATTTAAGATATTTAATAAATATATTGGCCGCTACATTCATTTAAACATCGTGTTTTGTACAAAACGGCGATTGTGCTTGCTAGATTTTCGGAAAAATGACTTTTTGAGTGAAATTGGCGTTTTTTGTGAGTTTCAACCTAGTTTATATTAAAATTAGTGTTCGTGAATGTGCAAATGAGTGTATTTGGGTTTTTCTCGATGGTTTGGCGTTTGTACGCCGATGTCGAGGGTTTTTCGGTTGATTTGTGAAAGCAACCATAGGTTTTGACCTATGTGGGATTCGTGCGTCGTTTTGATCTTGAGTCGGATTTTAATGAGATATGGTGCGTTATGATATGTAGGTACCCCCATGTGGACTTCGAGACGACAAGCAAGCGCGTGGCGACGTCGGCACCGGCTAGCGAGGACCAGGTGAGTAGATTTATATCTACGGGGAGAAGTCGGGTGGATGGCGTATAGCACCACCGCAGTCCGTGGTGGTGTATACGGATGCGTATACACACCAACATTTATTATATGTTATTTAGGATTAATAACGATGCTTAGGATGGATATTGGTGTGTTGGACTATTTTTAGTGTTGCGAACCCTAGGGTAGTGTTGCACTACACATACACACATACATACTTGCATACATTCCTATTGATATGTGCTCATGGGATTCTTTATAGTTATGTGTTCACATGGGTATGGGACTACGTGTTCACATACGGATTGAGGATGATACTTGGGATTGAGCTGAGTCGATGAGATTTGATTTGAGGCCGTGAGATCGGTGATATAGCAGGGTTCGTATCTTAGATACGACATGTCGTTGTAGCGGGTCCTTGACGTAGTGTTTCACACACGTCCATGCATACGTAGGCGGTATCAGTATGGTACTAGACGTAGATCAGTACCCCGATCATGATATTTGATAAAGAGGATACCAGGTGAATAGTATGATGAATGTGATATTGACCCGTACCCAGATTGGGATGCCGTACGACGGATTTACATACGAGCTATATTGATGATTGATCCGCACTCTTGACTTGGGATGCCTGATTATAGATATGGTATCGGATATGATATTATTGAGGCGGGATCACCGACTATACATATACAGGTATGTATATGTATCGACTCAGATGATAGGCGGTTTCCTTACCTGTAGTTCAGCTTGTTAGTTCAGCCGTATAGTTTAGTGTAGTTGTTAGATTAGATTAGACTTCTTACCTATTTCAAAAACTAACGAATCATGGGCATTTTTAAAGACAGCTCAAGGGAATCTACGGATATTTCAAAAACGACGTATCTTTTCATAAAAACACTGTAGCCCCTATTTTCAAAACTCCATGATTCGTGTTATTTCAAAAGGCACCATTTGTAGGACTTATGTTAGATTATTGCAGATTAGTTATCGTTGTGTCTGTAAGTGCACGGCGGCGCCCCGGCCGTCAATCCGACGCCGGAATGCGGAAGCGGTGAATAACTTAAAATTTGCGGACTTAGCAAACCGGCACCACCGCGCACTATCACCCGGGATCGTTACCATTAACTAGTCTAGGCTAACAAGAAGATGGGTTAGAGATATACCGACGATCCAAGTCCTCCGGTCTTCTCGCCATCGTCCCGATCACTTGCGGAATGTCCCGTCTCCTCCTCGTCGCCGGAAGTGCACCACATCGCCTTCTTCGTTTACGGGCTCCCACCTCAATGCCGAGGCAACTCGGGCACGAAGCCGGCTACTCGACGTGCCCAAGGTTCGTTGTAGAATGTGTAGTAGAAGAAGTCTCATTTGGGGTTTATGGAGATGCCATTGTGGTGGAGGATTGATACAAGCTTTTGGAGGAGAAGCTAATATGATTTTTTTTCAAGCCAAAAGAGTGTAAATCCCTACACTAGAATTTTGGACAGCCCTTGAGGGGAGAGGCCGGCCATGCAAGTGAGGGGTGAGTGAAAAAGGAGAGAGACCCTCAACTCAAGAGAGTGAATCAAGAGAATAAGCAAGTGAAAGGCTATCATCAAAAGAAATGATCACAAGCCTAAACTAACACTCCAACAACCTCATCATCAACAACCATGATGACAAAGGAAAAACCAACACTCCACCTCAACCATCACCTCACCAAGTCAAGCAATCATGAAAAAGGAAAGTCAAGTGATGGTGCTCATCATGAAAACCATCATGATGCAACAAGATGCAAAGAACCCCCTCCACTAATGCTTATTTGCAACAATGCAAATAAGCCCTCCTCCACCAATCTTCGGCCAATGAACGGAACAATGGAAATTGGCCGAAACGGAAAGCAAACTGGCAACTCCAGAAAACTGGTCCCGTAATAAATTACAGGAAAACCCCGATACTGTGCATACACACCCGCATTTGTATTCCGACCGAAATACAAATGCAATGAGACAAAATCTACACTGTACTATACCAGGATCCGGCTTATACCAAAACCGGCCAGTAATGTCTGTTCGATCCTGATCCGTGCAATACCGTACGTATCTGATCGAACCCTGCCATATAACCATACGGCCTATAGTACAGACTGTCCGATCCTGATCCGTGCAATACCGCACGTATCTGATCGGACCTTGCCATATCTCCATACGGCCTCTACAACCTTTCGCCCGAAAGCTTGAGTAACTGAAATGTGGGGGACTCTAAAGACTCGTCAACACCTCGGTTGTGGATTTAACTACTAGCACGTCAGAGGTATAAGCCAATACGTGACGGGCTACCAGGTACTGACCAAATGGGACGTCGATGAGGAAGCTCACCCCGACACCCAACTGAGCCTGTCAGTGACAATATCCGTGCAGTCCGGTCCGTTCGTCTATGAGTATCGCATGGCGGGCCTAGGGGGTTGGTAAAAGTCAGACCCCCAAAAGCGGTACAAGTCGTGTCGGAGTGTAGCCCAGAACACCCTGAGATACTACTGGAATACCTACCAGTAAATCTCCTTGCCTTGGCCAAGGACTTTGTGTAATGGCTCTCCTAGACACAGCACGACCTCACCCCCAATACCGGGAGAGACGAACCCCTGAAGATACGCTCACTGCCTCCATGTGGCTCGGGACTGTACCCAACTAAAACCTGTTTGCACGACTCCTTTGAGCCGTGGTAGGGTAGTAATCAAAGTACAGTGGGAACTCACACGAGACAAATGACGATCCCCAGGTCGATGAACTAACCTGCACACATGTCACCAGGGAACTGCCATCTGACGTCTGGTATATGACCAACTAGCATGTTCCCGGCGAGTCCTGTCCGGTGTACTCATAACCCAATGAGCACCTGTATACATCTTAGGTGATCCAACTGACACCAGTGGCTTGTGAGACCGGCCACCGCCCCTCGTCGGGGTCTCGACTGTATACACTAGTCTACTAATGGAGTATCGATGCCCAGTCTCGAAACTCCCACGACTAGGGACCTTTTAAGGATAAGCTTATAGACCCCCAGCTCCCACTTATATGATCGCCCTCATACTGCTGGTGGTCAAGCAAGAATCCTAGGGGCTCTATCAACGTGTAATAGCGACGTGTCAGGTCACCTAAAGCAGTACACGATGATAAAGGTAAACCAGATAGCATACTATCATCTCGAGTAAGACTGTCCTACCGGGATAGGTCCTCCCTCAATCATTACAATCACATACCTGTGACCTAATAATTGACTCTGAGGGCACTATCTCCAACAGTGTCTAGTATTCAGCTCCCGCACATTATTGCTGTTCGCTCTGCCTCGCATACTTATTGTGCTGCATATTCCATTATTGATATCATGCTGTTAGGACACCAGCACCATTACCGATGATGCGTATGTACCACGTACACCTACTTGCCGGCTCACACACATCTTCATCGGTAATTGCCATGTCACGTACACTTTAGAGAATATATTTGCTTGACTTAGCTTGTTAGCTAGTAGTTTTGACATGATATTAGTGTACTTTCCTTATATGCCATATTAGACATTTCAGTTATTACTTGCTACTTCATGCATATTGTTATTCATTGTTATACCGCACGCATGGATTCTCATGCCTTTATTCACTAGTTTATGTGCTATTGAGGTTTTGGACTCGGATTTCCTTGATATTTCTGGATTTGGGAACCGTGGAGATTTCAAAAGAGAATATGTAATTGTTTTAAAAACCCGGTTACCCTGGATATGATATTTCAGTGCGTCCACCATGTGTTTTCTCGGTGCTGAGAGCGACATGTGAGACCCGAGTTCGAGGAGTGGAGGAACCGTTTCGGGTACATGGTGGACCCGGTAAGGTACCCCGGGGCAAGAAGCTCGTGGTGATGACGATGAGCCTGGCAGGGGGAGACTACCTACCGGTGATATTACCCGACGCGTCGGATATCCGGAGGATACCGTCGTGGTCTTGAAATGGATGGTAGGGGCCGGTCTGGACTGACGGCGCCCTAGATATTGAGATTGAGATATTGATATTTCGAGACAGTGAGATTTATGTTTTGTGTCGATGCTAGACACTGTTGATACTGATTTCATTTATGATACCTCAGTTTAAAAATACGAAGGAAATCTCACTAATTTATGAAAACAGTTTCTTCATTTACATGTATTCTGTTTCATGCATTCATACCTCATTCATATGATATATTGCTACCTGAGGCACTGACACGGGCACATGAAATTATACTCGGGTTAGATATTACCCTAGCCTTTGTTATAGGCTGCCTGTTATACTTATATTTGAGGATATATTATGATCATTGACCTAGGTTGCGTTATTTATGCGATTTCTGTGCGTAGATGTTTTTCTATTCACGAGTTGGCAACTCACCCCCGTTGTGCCCCAGTTTCTTGCAGGTTTGCCGTACAGGTTTCATTACGGCTTGCGGGCTCAGTTTCATTCGGGTGGCTTGCTAGTAGGTGGGTTTTTCTTGTATCGTACCCATCATATTACCTTGTATGATATTATTCAGTTGTATCTAGTAAATTCCATCAACCAAACATGTATCTATTGAGATAGAGACCAGTGTTGGTTATTCTTTCGACCTTAGAGTCGCTCGTTATATTTCTGGTGGTTTTGAGTTTCCTTTTGAGTTTTGATCCTCGCCGTTGGCGTTGTATATTATATTGTTTGTGTGGTTGTGACCGTCGATTGACGAAGAGCTAGCTCCCGCTTGGGGATGCCCTTTTCTTGATTTCGTATACTATTCATGTTGTATCCCGTTTGGGGGCCAGTATTTACAAAGGAGACTCTGCCGAAATTTTCAGTAAATTTTTGATGTTTTAAAAACCGCATAATTCGGCTTATGCTATTGAAATTACTTGCTTTAAGTTGGTTTTTCCTGCACTCTACTATTTTCTTGGTTTGGATTTCTGGGTTTTCGGTTTACTTAGATTACGTACGCCTCGAGACGTTCGTAGTTTAAGTGCCGGTCATGTTCCGTATTTTCGAGTCGTGACAGCATGACATGATGATGTGCATACCTTCCTTTACATGTCGCATACTTCATGCTTTTGACTATACGCATTGAGATATATTGTTTCTATGATATTTCTGGATTTGGGAACCGAGAGTGTTTCAAAAGAGAATATGTCATTGCTTTAAAAACCCAGTTACCCTTGATATGATATTTCAGTGCGTCCACCATGTGTTTTCTCGGTGCTGAGAGCGACATGTGAAACCCGAATCGAGGAGTGGATGAGCCGATTGCGGGTACATGGTGGACCCGGTATGGTTCCCCTCGGCAAGATGATCGATGAGCTTTGCCGATTGAGCCTGGAGGCGGGCGAGTACCTACCGGTGATTGGTTGGACCTGGCGGTTATCCGGAGGATACTGACCAGAGTCGATGGATAGATTTGGGCGTCCTGCCGGGGCCGAGGGCCGATACCGCAGACAGAGCCCGCGGGCCGATCCGGACTGACGGAGCCCGATATATGAGGATTTATGTGCCGATGCTGGGCACAGTTTTCATAATGTTTTCGAGTGCCGATGCTGGGCACTCCGGTTCCATGATTTTGATGTGTCGCGAGGGACACGGGTGGGTTATATCCTCATATTTCCATGCACAGGTTTCATGATATTTACTTGCATGATGGGTATTGTCATTGGGTGACGAGTGGACGGGATCCACGTGTGTGCAGATTTGATTACATTGATCATACCTCATATTCATGACATGCTATTACTTGAGGCACTAGCACGAGCACTTGGCATTACACTCATGTAGAGATTACATTGCCAGTTTAGCATGCTTCAGCTTTATTCATATTGAGGTTTATTTATATCTGATCGTATTGACCTAGGATGGGTCATGCATTCGATCTCTGCTTGTAGATATTTTCTATTCACGAGTTGGCAACTCACCCCCGTTGTGCCCCAGTCCTTGCAGGTTTTTGCCGTACAGATTCCATAGCGGCATTTATGGCACACTGCTTCCTTATGGGTGACTTGCTTGGATAGGTGGGTTCTTTTGTATCAGAACCGCCATTGTTCATGTATCATTTATTGTATCTAGAATTTCCATCAACCAAAACTTGTATATTGTTTCAGACTTAGAAAACAGTGTTGTTTTATTTCGACCTTAGAGTCGCGCTAGTAGTATTACGGTTTTCTGGCTGTTTTGAGTTTCTTTTTTTTGGGTTTTGATCCTCGCCCTTTGGCGTTGTATATTATTATTGCTTGCGTGGTTGTGACCGTCGATGGACGAAGAGCTAGCTCCCGCTTGGGGATGCCTTTTATCATTTCATATATATTATTCTTGTTGTACCCCGTTCGGGGCCAGTTTTTACAAAGGAAACTCTGCCGAAATTTTCAGGAAAGGTTACACATTTTAAAAAAATGCATATTCGGCTTAGTTATTTAAAAACTTTGATCTCCAAACATGATTTCCTTACTTTTCAAAAACAGTTTTTCCTTATTTACTCTTTAAATGGTTTTAGATTGCTGGGCTTTTGGCTTACTTGGATCAGATGGGGTCCTATAGACTTCATATGGTTCAAGGGCCAGTCACGTGCTCTTTCGGGTCGTGAAAAAGTTGGTATCAGAGCGCTAGGTTGACCTTGGTTTGAGTCTAAGTTTGACTATGTGGAGCCTAGGGCGTTATCTATATAAGGAACTTAGGCTTGACCTTACGGAACTTAGACTTGGTCGAGGGGGTATTAGACCCGAACTTTCGTCGTGTAGGATGACCCTTGGTTGATGGAATAGGTGCCTAAAGTAGAGGGACGTACCGTGGGTATGTTCCGCGGCATACTTACGACACGCCACTCCGCTTAAGAAACCTTAGGTTGTACATTTCCTTACATTGTGTCATATTCCTTCCTATGATCTATCTTCATCGATACTGGTTATGGTTTTGCTGCCGCGATTGCACGGGCAGAGTGAGCTACGGCTCGAGTTGTCAGCATGAGCTCGTCGCGGACGAGGACTGACCGGGGCGTGATTCCAGAGACATACGGTTGCATTGAGGCTTCGTATTTTGTGTTTCCGCACTATGGGCGTTTGACAGATCGCTGCTGTGAGATTTCTAGGATGTACCGGACGGTACCAGAGGATTGAGCCACTGATAGAGGCCAGCCAGGATGTGATGACCGTTGATGTATCACTTATTCATGATGGTTGAGGCGCTGCTTAGCGTACCGACGAATGAGCCAGTTGTTGCTGCGAGTGATGAGATATCGCCCAGATGATTGGAGCTACTGCAGCATGAGCATATTCTTAGAGATGTGATAGTGAGTCGCTAGTCACCGAGGATTAATGACTAGGACATATGGTTCGTTCGCTTACCCCGATGCGAGGTCATCAGATAGATTGATTCCAGCTAGAGGCGACTTCACGCAGATTCGTTGAGAGTCGATTGAGACGATCGAAGGTCAGGAACCCATTTTCCAAGTTTAAAGTATACGGAAAGACATGCAGGTGATTCTATGGACCCTCTAGAAGAATGAAACCCTAACTCGACTTAATGACCGTGTGAAAGCCTTTGAACCTTAGGGTTTGCGGCAGTTCCTCGGCGCCATTAGTGAGGCTTGGGTTTGCCCTTCTACGGCTGGACCACCGATGCTGTGGCATGTACTCGATACTATTAAACTGTACCCGAGATGTTGAGCTCTTGGGGGATTGTGAGGTTCTGACGAGTCGATCGGATGATTCGACATCATTCGGATATCATGTGATGGGACACTGCTTGGGAGACTCCAGATACGAGCATAGCCGTCGGAGCGCAGTCTGTGTAGCCATGATGAGATGAGTCCGAATCAGTCGATAGTGGAGCAAGGTGGAGTAAAGAGTTTGCACGAGATTTCGACGAGATGACGTTCCACTCCGCTGACATCAGAGATGCGATATGCACGCTGAGGATGTGTTCGGCTAGATATCTTCTACTGAGTGATGAAGATACTGAGTTCGTGATTTCGAGTCCGTGTTAGAGACTTCGGGTGGACCGTAGCCGAGGACATTGCAGTGTGCAGATAAAGACGCGACGTCGAATGGTCGATGATACAGACAAGCGGGACAAGAAGTTCGTGCGAGAGGCAGACGAGCTGTTACTACACCCCGTTAAGATTAAAGGCCGGACATGCATACAGAGGCGCAGAGATGCGACCAGCTTCCGAGGAGATGTTGTACTAAGGACGCAGAGGTCCAGAGAGCGAGAAAAGATTACGCCAGAGTACCAGCCTCCTTACAGTTTGGCTTAGGCAAGATCAGAAGAGACCTTGAGTAGGATTCCTTCCAGTACACTGCTGCAATAAGAGTTGCACCCAGGATCGGATGTGTGATATGCATTCAGAGGACCCGAGGTCGGCACCAGAGATGTGCTGCTTTACGAGCGGTCGTGAGGATTGACCGAGAGATGACCAGGGAAGTGCAAGAACGGAATCGTTCCTGTCAGCACACCTGACCGGGCCGATGAGCCGATGGATTGCGAGTTGGCAATCTACAGGAAAGATCAGGAACCAGAGGCAGAGGACGCCAGCCGCGAGCAAGAGGCAAGTAGATATCTTGCGCCGCTAGCATCGGATGTACCGGTACCTTCTCGACCCTGAAGGTGGGTATACCGACGACGATAATTATGATTTGTGATTTTGTGATTTGATTATCACGTATCCGTTGCTTTGGATTTCGGTATTTTGGGCGATCTATTCGCATGATTTAGTCTTAATGACTGAGTTTCATGATATTTGATTTTGTGCACCATGGTTGCACCTACTGGGTATTTATACCTTGTACATAGTTATTACTCTTGAGCTGTTGATTGCGATTTCATGCCTATTTTATGCTGGTGATTTGATTTACGCTTCCAGCAGGGTTTCATGTAATTTTAGTGTTTTGATTTTGCACTCGGTATAGCTTATATGTACTTGTAGTGCATCGATATGTGTTTTGTGCCCGCAGCTGCACACGTTTATGATTTTCTTCATATCTGGATACACTTGGTGTTGCTGCTTACGTATTTGAGTTATTGCTTGGTATTTGTGCATGGGATGCACCAGTTCTATACTTCGTGCATTTGTCGCACCAGTTTTATGTTTCTTGCGTTTATCGCATCAGATTTATATTTCGTGCCTTTGTTGCACCGGATTTATATTTTGTGCATTACGATTGCACCTGACTTCGATTTGATGCCTTTCGGTATGTCGATTTTGATTGTGATATTGATGTGGATTCTTGCACTCCGTGCTTTTGACTGGACATACGCATATTCGACGTTGCTATTGGATTTTGTGATTCCGTGCATATTGAGTGCGCAGGGTCTAGATTTTCATTCGTGCATGATGGATGCACCGATTTGGATTTTCGCGCATGTTGGGCGCATGTTTTGAGATAAGATTTTAGGGCACACCGGATGCACTAAATCGAGATTCTTCGTGCATGTCAGATGCACCTGTTTTGGCTGTCAGGCACACATGTTGCCTATGACAGATGCTTCGTGCACACCCGTTGCACCTAGATGTTGTTTTGTGCACATGTTTAGCGCATATATGGATTTTGATTTCCGTGCGCGTCAGACGCACAGGGTGGTGTTATGTGCATTTTTGGAATTTATTCCTTTTGGAGCAGTACATTTTTATGATGTGGGATATTTGCTTTCATACTGAGCAGGACTAGTCAGTGGACAGTGCCTGGATATATTTTGCATGCATCGATAGTTATCGAAGGGATTTCCGAAAAGCGAGCTATAGTCTCAGTATATACCTACGTGTCCGATATGACACAAAACGTTTTAAAAACAAGGAAACCCTTCTGATTATTTTCAAAATGGTGGAACGTGCTTATTAAACAAAGGATATATATACACATATATAGTTATTTTCTTATGAGAAACGTCCGCCACTGTGCAGTGTTACGCGCATCGCACAGCGACTTAAAAAGATTTGGCATACAGTTGCATCAGCTAATTACATGTATAGATTGGGTGTCTACATGTATAGTCTTGGTCCATATCATATTGATTTTGTATTGGATTTGACATTGTGTCGTTACCATGACTCCGATGATTGCGGATGCTTGATGGAGTGTTGCTTTTGAGTTATCTGCTCAGTACTCATGCGCATGCATTGCGCTATGATGTTTTATGTATAGATGATTTCGAAGCCCCGATGACTTGGAATTTGTATTGAAATATTTTAGTATTTGGGGGTTTAAATTTAAATTCGGGGACCGAATTTCTTTAAGGGGGGTAGATTGTAACGTCTTCAAAATAATAAAATATGATTTTTGGGAAATTTTATAATTTAATATTATTTTAATGAATATTTTAATATTCTGGTATAATTAAATACAGATAAATGGGGAAAAATTATGGAAAATTCTAAAATAAGGTAATTTAAGGAATTGCCTCGTTTTCTGTGCATGCCCCCATTTCCTCTAGTTTTGACCCTGAGTATGTCTAGTTTTGACTGATTCCATCTAGGGTGAAATCTGGGTTGATTTTCCTATGTTGGTGTATAATTTGGGACTTGTTTTAGCATGGATTTTGGTATTTGGTGATTCATTCCTGTCGGGTGGCGTTTGGACGTCAACGACAAGTGGATTTTGATTGTGTTTACATGCGAGTCGATAGGTTTTTACCTATGCGGGTAGCGTGTGCTATTTTGGTTTCCGATGTGATTTTCATGTGCTTTAGCATTGTGATATACTTGTAGGTACCCCGCGTGATGTTGAGGCAAAGGAGGTGAAGATAGCGACATCGGCTTTGGCACACGAGAAGCAAGGTGAGTAGATTTATATCTACGGGGAGAAGTCGGGTGGATGGCGTATAGCACCCCCGCAGTCCGTGGTGATGTATACGAATACGTATACACACGAATATTTATATTGTGTTGTTTAGGGTTATTGATGGTAATAATGATATTTTGATGATAAGAATATATTGGTTTAGTATAGTGCGAACCCTAGAGTAGTGGTTGCACTCACACATACATTTACACACATACTTGCATTCATTCTTTCATTTATTAGAGTGCATATGATGGTGCGTATATCTACACATGGATATGGGACTATGTGTTTATATACGGGATTTGAGGATGATACGTGGTTTGAGATGATACTTGATGTGAGGCCGTGAGATCGGCGATGTGACATAGCTTGTCTTCGAGGTGCGATATGATAGTTTTAGCGGGCCTTTGGACATGTGCTTTACCCGCATTCATATTTTTATAGATGGTGTCGATTTGTACTAGACTTAGAGTAGTACCCCAGATTATGCGATCTGATGATAGTGATACCTGATATGTGATGAGGTACTGTGATATTGACCCCTACCCAGCTATTGGGATGCCGTACGACGATCTACCGTACGAGACGATATTGATGATAGATCCGCACTCATGACTCGAGGATATCTTACGATATGTTATTGAGGCGGGATCACCGACTATCATATCTATATGTATTGACTCAGATTATATGGTTTCTTACCCCTCCTGTCTAGATTACTTAGTAGACATTAGACTGGACCGAGTCATACCTATTTCAAACTAACGAATCGGGGATATTTTAAAGATAGGCAGAAGGGTCATACGGATATTTTCAAATGATGTATCTTTTCGTAAAACACCGTAGCCCTTGTTTTTCCAAAAGCCCTGATTCGTCTTATTTCAAATAGCACCCCTGCATGACTTGTACAGATTGGTGTAGATTCTTTACTTTTGCGTTGATTATTCGATTCCGCATATTCATGCTATTTGCATTGCATCGCTTGTACTGTGGTTATATTTCAGTCATGCTGCTAGGACACCAGCACCATTATCGATGATGCATATGTTCCACGTACACTTGTTGCCGGCTCACACACTCATTATCGATAATTGCCATGTCACTACACTGTAGTACTATTGCATTCAGTATATGATCCTTGCATGACATGATGATGTGCATACCTTCCTTTACATGTCGCATACTTCATGCTTTTGACTATACGCATTGAGATATGTTGTTTCTATGATATTTCTGGATTTGGGAACCGAGAGTGTTTCAAAAGAGAATATGTCATTGCTTTAAAAACCCGGTTACCCTTGATATAATATTTCAGTGCGTCCACCATGTGTTTTCTCGGTGCTGAGAGCGACATGTGAAACCCGAATCGAGGAGTGGATGAGCCGATTGCGGGTACATGGTGGACCCGGTATGGTTCCCCTCGGCAAGATGATCGATGAGCTTTGCCGATTGAGCCTGGAGGCGGGCGAGTACCTACCGGTGATTGGTTGGACCTGGCGGTTATCCGGAGGATACTGACCAGAGTCGATGGATAGATTTGGGCATCCTGCCGGGGCCGAGGGCCGATACCGCAGACAGAGCCCGCGGGCCGATCCGGACTGACGGAGCCCGATATATGAGGATTTATGTGCCGATGCTGGGCACAGTTTTCATGATGTTTTCGAGTGCCGATGCTGGGCACTCCGGTTCCATGATTTTGACGTGTCGCGAGGAACACGGGTGGGTTATATCCTCATATTTCCATGCACAGGTTTCATGATATTTACTTGCATGATGGGTATTGTCATTGGGTGACGAGTGGACGGGATCCACGTGTGTGCAGATTTGATTACATTGATCATACCTCATATTCATGACATGCTATTACCTGAGGCACTAGCACGAGCACTTGGCATTACACTCATGTAGAGATTACATTGCCAGTTTAGCATGCTTCAGCTTTATTCATATTGAGGTTTATTTATATCTGATCGTATTGACCTAGGATGGGTCATGCATTCGATCTCTGCTTGTAGATATTTTCTATTCACGAGTTGGCAACTCACCCCCGTTGTGCCCCAGTCCTTGCAGGTTTTTGCCGTACAGATTCCATAGCGGCATTTATGGCACACTGCTTCCTTATGGGTGACTTGCTTGGATAGGTGGGTTCTTTTGTATCAGAACCGCCATTGTTCATGTATCATTTATTGTATCTAGAATTTCCATCAACCAAAACTTGTATATTGTTTCAGACTTAGAAAACAGTGTTGTATTATTTCGACCTTAGAGTCGCGCTAGTAGTATTACGGTTTTCTGGCTGTTTTGAGTTTCTTTTTTTTGGGTTTTGATCCTCGCCCTTTGGCGTTGTATATTATTATTGCTTGCGTGGTTGTGACCGTCGATGGACGAAGAGCTAGCTCCCGCTTGGGGATGCCTTTTATCATTTCATATATATTATTCTTGTTGTACCTCGTTCGGGGCCAGTTTTTACAAAGGAAACTCTGCCGAAATTTTCAGGAAAGGTTACACATTTTAAAAAAATGCATATTCGGCTTAGTTATTTAAAAACTTTGATCTCCAAACATGATTTCCTTACTTTTCAAAAACAGTTTTTCCTTATTTACTCTTTAAATGGTTTTAGATTGCTGGGCTTTTGGCTTACTTGGATCAGATGGGGTCCTATAGACTTCATATGGTTCAAGGGCCAGTCACGTGCTCTTTCGGGTCGTGACAAAGTTGGTATCAGAGCGCTAGGTTGACCTTGGTTCGAGTCTAAGTTTGACTATGTGGAGCCTAGGGCGTTATCTATATAAGGAACTTAGGCTTGACCTTACGGAACTTAGACTTGGTCGAGGGGGTATTAGACCCGAACTTTCGTCGTGGAGGATGACCCTTGGTTGATGGAATAGGTGCCTAAAGTAGAGTGACGTACCGTGGGTATGTTCCGCGGCATACTTACGACACGCCACTCCGCTTAAGAAACCTTAGGTTGTACATTTCCTTGCATTGTGTCATATTCCTTCCTATGATCTATCTTCATCGATACTGGTTATGGTTTTGCTGCCGCGATTGCACGGGCAGAGTGAGCTACGGCTCGAGTTGTCAGCATGAGCTCGTCGCGGACGAGGACTGACCGGGGCGTGATTCCAGAGACATACGGTTGCATTGAGGCTTCGTATTTTGTGTTTCCGCACTATGGGCGTTTGACAGATCGCTGCTGTGAGATTTCTAGGATGTACCGGACGGTACCAGAGGATTGAGCCACTGATAGAGGCCAGCCAGGATGTGATGACCGTTGATGTATCACTTATTCATGATGGTTGAGGCGCTGCTTAGCGTACCGACGAATGAGCCAGTTGTTGCTGCGAGTGATGAGATATCGCCCAGATGATTGGAGCTACTGCAGCATGAGCATATTCTTAGAGATGTGATAGTGAGTCGCTAGTCACCGAGGATTAATGACTAGGACATGTGGTTCGTTCGCTTACCCCGATGCGAGGTCATCAGATAGATTGATTCCAGCTAGAGGCGACTTCACGCAGATTCGTTGAGAGTCGATTGAGACGATCGAAGGTCAGGAACCCATTTTCCAAGTTTAAAGTATACGGAAAGACATGCAGGTGATTCTATGGACCCTCTAGAAGAATGAAACCCTAACTCGACTTAATGACCGTGTGAAAGCCTTTGAACCTTAGGGTTTGCGGCAGTTCCTCGGCGCCATTAGTGAGGCTTGGGTTTGCCCTTCTACGGCTGGACCACCGACGATGTGGCATGTACTCGATACTATTAAACTGTACCCGAGATGTTGAGCTCTTGGGGGATTGTGAGGTTCTGACGAGTCGATCGGATGATTCGACATCATTCGGATATCATGTGATGGGACACTGCTTGGGAGACTCCAGATACGAGCATAGCCGTCGGAGCGCAGTCTGTGTAGCCATGATGAGATGAGTCCGAATCAGTCGATAGTGGAGCAAGGTGGAGTAAAGAGTTTGCACGAGATTTCGACGAGATGACGTTCCACTCCGCTGACATCAGAGATGCGATATGCACGCTGAGGATGTGTTCGGCTAGATATCTTCTACTGAGTGATGAAGATACTGAGTTCGTGATTTCGAGTCCGTGTTAGAGACTTCGGGTGGACTGTAGCCGAGGACATTGCAGTGTGCAGATAAAGACGCGACGTCGAATGGTCGATGATACAGACAAGCGGGACAAGAAGTTCGTGCGAGAGGCAGACGAGCTGTTACTACACCCCGTTAAGATTAAAGGCCGGACATGCATACAGAGGCGCAGAGATGCGACCAGCTTCCGAGGAGATGTTGTACTAAGGACGCAGAGGTCCAGAGAGCGAGAAAAGATTACGCCAGAGTACCAGCCTCCTTACAGTTTGGCTTAGGCAAGATCAGAAGAGACCTTGAGTAGGATTCCTTCCAGTACACTGCTGCAATAAGAGTTGCACCCAGGATCGGATGTGTGATATGCATTCAGAGGACCCGAGGTCGGCGCCAGAGATGTGCTGCTTTACGAGCGGTCGTGAGGATTGACCGAGAGATGACCAGGGAAGTGCAAGAACGGAATCGTTCCTGTCAGCACACCTGACCGGGCCAATGAGCCGATGGATTGCGAGTTGGTAATCTACAGGAAAGATCAGGAACCAGAGGCAGAGGACGCCAGCCGCGAGCAAGAGGCAAGTAGATATCTTGCGCCGCTAGCATCGGATGTACCGGTACCTTCTCGACCCTGAAGGAGGGTATACCGACGACGATAATTATGATTTGTGATTTTGTGATTTGATTATCATGTATCCGTTGCTTTGGATTTCGGTATTTTGGGCGATCTATTCGCATGATTTAGTCTTAATGACTGAGTTTCATGATATTTGATTTTGTGCACCATGGTTGCACCTACTGGGTATTTATACCTTGTACATAGTTATTACTCTTGAGCTGTTGATTGCGATTTCATGCCTATTTTATGCTGGTGATTTGATTTACGCTTCCAGCAGAGTTTCATGTAATTTTAGTGTTTTGATTTTGCACTCGGTATAGCTTATATGTACTTGTAGTGCATCGATATGTGTTTTGTGCCCGCAGCTGCACACGTTTATGATTTTCTTCATATCTGGATACACTTGGTGTTGCTGCTTACGTATTTGAGTTATTGCTTGGTATTTGTGCATGGGATGCACCAGTTCTATACTTCATGCATTTGTCGCACCAGTTTTATGTTTCTTGCGTTTATCGCATCAGATTTATATTTCGTGCCTTTGTTGCACCGGATTTATATTTTGTGCATTACGATTGCACCTGACTTCGATTTGATGCCTTTCGGTATGTCGATTTTGATTGTGATATTGATGTGGATTCTTGCACTCCGTGCTTTTGACTGGACATACGCATATTCGACGTTGCTATTGGATTTTGTGATTCCGTGCATATTGAGTGCGCAGGGTCTAGATTTTCATTCGTGCATGATGGATGCACCGATTTGGATTTTCGCGCATGTTGGACGCATGTTTTGAGATACGATTTTGGGGCACACCAGATGCACTAAATCGAGATTCTTCGTGCATGTCAGATGCACCTGTTTTGGCTGTCAGGCACACATGTTGCCTATGACAGATGCTTCATGCACACCCGTTGCACCTAGATGTTGTTTTGTGCACATGTTTAGCGCATATATGGATTTTGATTTCCGTGCGCGTCAGACGCATAGGGTGGTGTTATGTGCATTTTTGGAATTTATTCCTTTTGGAGCAGTACATTTTTATGATGTGGGATATTTGCTTTCATACTGAGCAGGACTAGTCAGTGGACAGTGCCTGCATATATTTTGCATGCATCGATAGTTATCGAAGGGATTTCCGAAAAGCGAGCTATAGTCTCAGTATATACCTACGTGTCCGATATGACACAAAACGTTTTAAAAACAAGGAAACCCTTCTGATTATTTTCAAAATGGTGGAACGTGCTTATTAAACAAAGGATATATATACACATATATAGTTATTTTCTTATGATAAACGTCCGCCACTGTGCAGTGTTACGCGCATCGCACAGCGACTTAAAAAGATTTGGCATACAGTTGCATCAGCTAATTACATGTATAGATTGGGTGTCTACATGTATAGTCTTGGTCCATATCATATTGATTTTGTATTGGATTTGACATTGTGTCGTTACCATGACTCCGATGATTGCGGATGCTTGATGGAGTGTTGCTTTTGAGTTATCTGCTCAGTACTCATGCGCATGCATTGCGCTATGATGTTTTATGTATAGATGATTTCGAAGCCCCGATGACTTGGAATTTGTATTGAAATATTTTAGTATTTGGGGGTTTAAATTTAAATTCGGGGACCGAATTTCTTTATGGGGGGTAGATTGTAACGTCTTCAAAATAATAAAATATGATTTTTGGGAAATTTTATAATTTAATATTATTTTAATGAATATTTTAATATTCTGGTATAATTAAATACAGATAAATGGGGAAAAATTATGGAAAATTCTAAAATAAGGTATTTTAAGGAATTGCCTCGTTTTCTGTGCATGCCCCCATTTCCTCTAGTTTTGACCCTGAGTATGTCTAGTTTTGACTGATTCCATCTAGGGTGAAATCTGGGTTGATTTTTCTATGTTGGTGTATAATTTGGGACTTGTTTTAGCATGGATTTTGGTATTTGGTGATTCATTCTTGTCGGGTGGCGTTTGGACGTCAACGACAAGTGGATTTTGATTGTGTTTACATGCGAGTCGATAGGTTTTTACCTATGCGGGTAGCGTGTGCTATTTTGGTTTCCGATGTGATTTTCATGTACTTTAGCATTGTGATATACTTGTAGGTACCCCGCGTGATGTTGAGGCAAAGGAGGTGAAGATAGCGACATCGGCTTTGGCACACGAGAAGCAAGGTGAGTAGATTTATATCTACGGGGAGAAGTCGGGTGGATGGCGTATAGCACCCCCGCAGTCCGTGGTGATGTATACGAATACGTATACACACGAATATTTATATTGTGTTGTTTAGGGTTATTGATGGTAATAATGATATTTTGATGATAAGAATATATTGGTTTAGTATAGTGCGAACCCTAGAGTAGTGGTTGCACTCACACATACATTTACACACATACTTGCATTCATTCTTTCATTTATTAGAGTGCATATGATGGTGCGTATATCTACACATGGGTATGGGACTATGTGTTTATATACGGGATTTGAGGATGATACGTGGTTTGAGATGATACTTGATGTGAGGCCGTGAGATCGGCGATGTGACATAGCTTGTCTTCGAGGTGCGATATGATAGTTTTAGCGGGCCTTTGGACATGTGCTTTACCCGCATTCATATTTTTATAGATGGTATCGATTTGTACTAGACTTAGAGTAGTACCCCAGATTATGCGATCTGATGATAGTGATACCTGATATGTGATGAGGTACTGTGATATTGACCCCTACCCAGCTATTGGGATGCCGTACGACGATCTACCGTACAAGACGATATTGATGATAGATCCGCACTCATGACTCGAGGATATCTTACGATATGTTATTGAGGCGGGATCACCGACTATCATATCTATATGTATTGACTCAGATTATGTGGTTTCTTACCCCTCCTGTCTAGATTACTTAGTAGACATTAGACTGGACCGAGTCATACCTATTTCAAACTAACGAATCGGGGATATTTTAAAGATAGGCAGAAGGGTCATACGGATATTTTCAAATGATGTATCTTTTCTTAAAACACCGTAGCCCTTGTTTTTCCAAAAGCCCTGATTCGTCTTATTTCAAATAGCACCCCTGCATGACTTGTACAGATTGGTGTAGATTCTTTACTTTTGCGTTGATTATTCGATTCCGCATATTCATGCTATTTGCATTGCATCGCTTGTACTGTGGTTATATTTCAGTAATGCTGCTAGGACACCAGCACCATTATCGATGATGCATATGTTCCACGTACACTTATTGCCGGCTCACACACTCATTATCGATAATTGCCATGTCACTACACTGTAGTACTATTGCATTCAGTATATGATCCTTGCATGACATGATGATGTGCATACCTTCCTTTACATGTCGCATACTTCATGCTTTTGACTATACGCATTGAGATATGTTGTTTCTATGATATTTCTGGATTTGGGAACCGAGAGTGTTTCAAAAGAGAATATGTCATTGCTTTAAAAACCCGGTTACCCTTGATATGATATTTCAGTGCGTCCACCATGTGTTTTCTCGGTGCTGAGAGCGACATGTGAAACCCGAATCGAGGAGTGGATGAGCCGATTGCGGGTACATGGTGGACCCGGTATGGTTCCCCTCGACAAGATGATCGATGAGCTTTGCCGATTGAGCCTGGAGGCGGGCGAGTACCTACCGGTGATTGGTTGGACCTGGCGGTTATTCGGAGGATACTGACCAGAGTCGATGGATAGATTTGGGCGTCCTGCCGGGGCCGAGGGCCGATACCGCAGACAAAGCCCGTGGGCCGATCCGGACTGACGGAGCCCGATATATGAGGATTTATGTGCCGATGCTGGGCACAGTTTTCATGATGTTTTCGAGTGCCGATGCTGGGCACTCCGGTTCCATGATTTTGACGTGTCGCGAGGGACACGGGTGGGTTATATCCTCATATTTCCATGCGCAGGTTTCATGATATTTACTTGCATGATGGGTATTGTCATTGGGTGACGAGTGGACGGGATCCACGTGTGTGCAGATTTGATTACATTGATCATACCTCATATTCATGACATGCTATTACCTGAGGCACTAGCACGAGCACTTGGCATTACACTCATGTAGAGATTACATTGCCAGTTTAGCATGCTTCAGCTTTATTCATATTGAGGTTTATTTATATCTGATCGTATTGACCTAGGATGGGTCATGCATTCGATCTCTGCTTGTAGATATTTTCTATTCACGAGTTGGCAACTCACCCCCGTTGTGCCCCAGTCCTTGCAGGTTTTTGCCGTACAGATTCCATAGCGGCATTTATGGCACACTGCTTCCTTATGGGTGACTTGCTTGGATAGGTGGGTTCTTTTGTATCAGAACCGCCATTGTTCATGTATCATTTATTGTATCTAGAATTTCCATCAACCAAAACTTGTATATTGTTTCAGACTTAGAAAACAGTGTTGTTTTATTTCGACCTTAGAGTCGCGCTAGTAGTATTACGGTTTTCTGGCTGTTTTGAGTTTCTTTTTTTTGGGTTTTGATCCTCGCCCTTTGGCGTTGTATATTATTATTGCTTGCGTGGTTGTGACCGTCGATGGACGAAGAGCTAGCTCCCGCTTGGGGATGCCTTTTATCATTTCATATATATTATTCTTGTTGTACCCCGTTCGGGGCCAGTTTTTACAAAGGAAACTCTGCCGAAATTTTCAGGAAAGGTTACACATTTTAAAAAAATGCATATTCGGCTTAGTTATTTAAAAACTTTGATCTCCAAACATGATTTCCTTACTTTTCAAAAACAGTTTTTCCTTATTTACTCTTTAAATGGTTTTAGATTGCTGGGCTTTTGGCTTATTTGGATCAGATGGGGTCCTATAGACTTCATATGGTTCAAGGGCCAGTCACGTGCTCTTTCGGGTCGTGACAATGCCCTAGAGGCTATTGTTGTACATATGATGTATATTATAATGGATGCTTGGATATATAGAGAGAGGACTTTCTTGCTCGATATGATAGTATGCTATCTGGTTTCACTTTATCTAAACATTTTAACGAATACTTTTTTGTGATCACGTGTTGATAAAGCCCTTAGGATATGTACTCGACTACTAGGACTATGATGAGATCATACTAGTGGGGCCATGGTAGTCAACGAGTACATCTTATAACTATTCCTAGTCGAGAGTGTATCGAGACAGGGCATCGATACTCCTGAGTAGACTAGCGTACACGCATCTTGACCCATAAGATGGGCGATGGATGATCCCATATCCATTGGTGTTGGACATCAAAGATGGTGTACGGGTGCTCAGTGGAGACTGGGTATATTGAACGGACTCGCCGAGAACTCCTTGATGGTATTATACTATCGTCAGATAGCAGTTCTCTGGTGACACTGGTACAGGTTAGCCCGTAGACCCGAGATCGTCATAGAGTCTTGTGTGATTCCCACTGTGCTTTGATTTTTACTTTACCACGTCCAAGAGGGCATGCAAAATGGTGGCTTTTGGGTACAGTCCCGAATCACATGGAGGCAATGAGCGATAGGAGGGGTTCGTCTCTCCCGGTATAGGGAGTTGATGTTGTGCTGTGTTCGATTGGCTATAACTGGAAGTCGCTGGCCAAGGTTGATATGGAGATTTACTGGTAAGCGTTATCAGTAGTTTCTTGACCCATTATGATCCTTACATCGACACGACTTATCGGTTACTGGGGTCTGACGTTTACCAACCTTAGACTAGATATGCAACATATCAGATGAAGAGACCGGACTATACGGTAGTGTTTACTGATTGGATTTACAGGAGAATGTACAGGCTTGCTTGTTGATCTTCTGATCGCTCAATACTTGGGTGGCTGTTACGTTTAGCTGACAGCTTGCAGCTTGTGGGTGTTTGATATGATCAACACCTACTGCCGGCGTATTAACGATTCTTTAGAGTCCTACACAGAGGTTTCCTGGCTCAGGCAAGACGGAGTAGGAGCACATATGTGATATGTGCGGGACCGAGAATAATACGATATGAGATACCGTATTCTATTCTCGCGATATGAGATATCGGCCGGGTATATGTGATATAGCCGGGTCATCGGATCATGTGTTGATTCGATGAATCAGTACATGTTATATTAGTCGGTTATATACTATATAACCAGATTGTCAGATCAAGAGTCGATTCGATAATTTAATGTATAATTATATATGTGATATATTACATTACGTTAACTAATATAAGCTCGCTTTATTTATTCATTTTCTCACCGAGTAATACATTGATATATATACGATATATGTTAATTGTATTATTTTCTTTTGTTACAAAAATATATTATTTATGTGATATATAATATTGTAACAAGTTATGGTTACAAATACAACATGATTTGTGGAGATTAAACAAGTTAGGGTTTGATTTGGGTTAGCATTTTGGTTAGCTTTTTCATGAAGCTTCTAGAAGCTTTATTTTGTTTTAAGCTTAGATATTTTCCTTTGATATTTTGTGAAGATATTATTTAAACCAACCCAAACCCTTAACTCTAGTTCATTCTCTACATGAGTTAAAGCTTTGATATTATTAACTCATGGTTGTCATTTGTAACCATAACAATAATTATTATTCATCACAAAAAGCTTTCTTCTTCTTCTTCCTCTTTGAAAAAACTTTCTAGCTTTTTGACTTGTGATGATTTAAAGTGAGAAAATGAAAACAAAAGAGAGCATAATTCCTACTTCATCATCCTCATCTATTCTAGCCACTTAAATTATGGGGTTCACTTCATTAATACTTGATTAGAGAAATGAGAGCTTGAGCTTGAGATTCTTCAAGGTAGATCATCTTTGAAAAGGAAGACTTCAAGCAAGCAGGGATCATTCGACTTGTGGAGCTTCTCTTGAGTCCGAGAGATCATGGATCGCGGCAAAGGGACTACTACTCGGAGCTTATGAAGCGAAGGAACGGACTATAAAGGTTGTAATCCCTCTCTCTTAAATGTAAAGTTGTTTACATGCAAAGTTAACCCTAATTATCTAGTTAAGATCTTGGTTAGGGTTTGTTTAGCACCCCAAAAATTTCAATATGGCATGTGTGATGCCTTCCTAAACCTTGCTAAGGTGCTATGCTAACCCTACACAAGTTCCTTCCTAGTCATGCTAATCCCCGTTGTTGCCGATTATCTTAACACCGATATTAGAAAGGGCATTGAAAGAGGTGAGATATTCCTAACTCGAACTAACCTAATCCTAACCCTATCAAGTCCTTTATCATCTTTTATCTCATTAGTAGATCTAAACACAAAACCCAAAATATTTGGATTTAACTCGTTAAAACATAAAGAAAAGGTTTCATCTCCCTGTGGATCGACCAGTACTCAACCGGCTAGCTACCAAGCGGCACCGTCTTGATTGCGGTAATTGAAAATTTAGAATACGTAAAAACGCGAACAATCAAATGATGCCGTTTCTAGGGAGACGGTAGTTTAATTCTTTGTGTAATTTTGGGTTAATTAAAAAATATAAAAATTAAAAAAAATTGAAAAACCAAAAACAAAAAAAAAATCATCTTGTTATCTTTGATTAGTTTTTGTGCAAGTGTACAGGATAGAAAGAAGGTTTAGTTCAGTTCTGGAGTAAACTCAGTGAACAAATCAAGATTCAGGAGACCTAAACAGGAAGAGGAGAACCAACTCAGCACAGGGAACAACTTTGAAGCAGTCAAACTTCTGAACTGCCGCGGAACCGCGGCAGAATCGCAAGTTTGACCGCGGAACCGCGGTCAAAGGGTGACGTCAGCGACCCAATTTTCTCTGTAAGTATCTCATTTCTCTCCTTCTCTCCCCTGAACTCCACTGACAATTTTTTTTCTGCAACATTCTTTGCATAAATTCTCTCCTTCTCCAACAAACTAATTTTTGTGCAGGATTCTTTGCGCCGCAGCCAAATAAAAAAAAATTTTGCAAGTGTTTTGGATTTTTGGTTGTTACTGCTTTGCATAATTAATACGGATTTTAAGGGGCCATAACACCAATTCAGATTGGATGGGGATTTCATCACCCTTCCTAAGACCCCAAAAATCACTAAAAGCATACGCATCACCCTTAATTAAAAAATATCTAGACTCAGCCAACTAAGGACTGTCGTGCTCAATAGGACAGAGGAAGGTTGTGGGGATTCAATCGTTTATCTAAACTTGAATTTGTGGTGCCTAGGCTAGACAAGTGAGAAATGTAATTTTAAAAGGCCCGTCTCACGGTGATTCGTAAGCGGAACCCTCCTTTTTTCATTTGTGGTTACCTGACCACAATGGGCAGTCAAGAGACGATTTGAGGGTTATCTCACAACTTGTCACTTTGGAACAGTTAGGAGCAGTCTATTGGACTTTAAAGACCCTAGCTCTATGTGTGTTTGTGCATATTGTGATTATGATTGTGCTTGTAAAAGGTTTAGTCCCATAATTCCGTATTCTTTCAAACAAACAATTTTTTTTAAAACTCCAAAAACAAACATTTTTTTTTAAAAAATAAATAAAAAATATATATGAAAAAACAAAAAAAATAAACTTCCCTCCCTCTTCCAACATGGGTACCCCACCTCGCAAAACTTTTGCCGAACTTTGGTACCCACAACCAGACATTACTTCCTACGGTTCTTGCTCTGGTCGAATTTCGAACAACCCTTCCATGCCCAAAATATCCTTGAAAGATCGGATAGACACGTCTAGGACAAACACTTGCACTCCAAAATCCTCTTCGTATCAACCATTTCAACCTTCCCCACCGCCTTACGTTGATACCCCTTTTGCGAGTCGTCCATTGTCCATCGCTGAACGTATTGAACAATCCCGCAGCCGATCTTTCACTCCTTTCACCACTGTGAATTCTTTAGATCAATAATTCCATTCACCTTCTTATCCGTATGTTGATCCTACCCCTGTCCAACCATTCAATTCCTATCCATCCTACCCAACTTTTTCACCTTCCCTAGACATTGCTTCTGAACAGCCTTTTGGGAGTTTCCAGTATCCAAACGAGTTTGAATCTTTTTATGAAACCCCTTCACAACCTATATCTAGTCTGGAACGGTCGTTGGAAGACTTTAGGGTAGTGTTATGCCAACAGATAATGGATTTGAATGTGTCCATGGCCGTCCTCATACAACCTAGTGACCCGGTAGCTAGTTTCCAACTAGCTCCAAATTTTCCAATGTATGATGAGGCGGTTGGATAAATGGAGAATTTGAGTGGAGAGAGTGAGCTGTGCACCCTTCCAAATCAAACCTACCCATCCCCAATTGAATCCCACAACTCCGGTTTTGAATGTCTATCAAGTGTCCCAAATGATTCACCACTTGAAGATAGAACGATTAATGAGTTGTGCGACTTTGTAATGTTTGATTTACCTGATTGTGAAGGGTCCCTTTTGAGTGAAACCATCACCAATCCTTTTGTCCTCTACACCCACACTCTGGAACCTGAATTGATTAATATCCATGCTTTTGAAGAGGTGTCTGAGAAAATTGATTTTCACTTAATTTAGGATATCGACGCTAGGAACATTTCGGATGATGAACCCACTGATTTGGATGGGTTTCTCTCTCCAATTCATCATTCCGAGTCATTAACTGTTTTTCCCGAACTTCATATGCGTCTGGATTTTGATGATAAATGCATGGATGAGATAACTTTTGAGGGGAATTTTGAGGATAGTATTGAGGATGAACCAGTTTTGCTTGATGAGTCGGAGTTTCTTTATCCTGTCCCTTCCACTGACTGTGTACACTATCCTGAACCTTTAACTGTTACCCTTCCTCAATCACTCATCTCCATCCTTTCCATCGTTCCGACCGCGCAAGACACCGTATCACCTTCATTATCTGTGCCTGGTTTACCAAGTTCGGCGTACCCATTTTTTCTCACGAATCTTGAGGGATTTGACCCAATTTTTCGACATATTGATAGATCAGTGCAATCCATCTTTTCACATCGATCATTACAGATTGTACTAATTTATTCAATTCATTTTCACCCTCAAGTTCGTACACCATTTCTTTTCCCCTTCCGCCATTCTTCTTCTCATATACCGAGACCGTATGGCGAGACCGTATTCCATTTCTATCGCCATACGGTCTCGCGTATTCTCCACTTCTTTCCTCGTCATACTCTTTCACCAAACAGCACACTACAAAGATAGGATTTTTGAATGGTTGGTGCTCACTTTTGGCCTTTGTAAGGCCTTGTATAGCTTCATACTGTTTTCTCCCCGCAACTCTAAACTTTAACGCTTAAACAGTGGAACACTGTTTCACTTAAGTTTGGGGGGACCTTTTTTTGTATATATTTTTTTGGTTTGCTTTTTTAGGAGCGCCGACAATTTTGACCCTCTTGGTGTAGCCTGACAGTGAGGGCACTGTCAAGTTTAAGTTTGGGGGTGAGAGTTGATTGTAAATAGTTATCTTTGCATTGCATCTGTATGTTTTTATTTCTTTGTACATATTTGTTTTTCTTTGTATATTTAATTCCGTATCTTATTTTTCTGCATTGCATCTTTTATAAAAAAAACGAAAAAATTATAAAAATATAAAAAATATATATATAAAAATTGAAAAATTTTAAAAATAAAAAATTGAAAAGTTCAATTTTGGCCATATTTGACCCAAGTTCAACATGGCGGTTGAATAGTTAGGAAAAACTATATCCTAAGCTTAGTAAATTAAAAAGCCTAAAAATAACATTTCTTAAAGTTTAACTGTAGAAAATATACATCCATGTAGTTTATTTAGAAATAGGCAAATTTTGAGTTTAGTTCTTGGGCTAAGTCGAAATAAGGGAAGAGTATTGAAAGCTTTATTTGAAGTATAAGTCTGAAAAAATAATTCTGAACCTTAAGTCTAAATTCTGAAAATATATACCCTACTTTACGCACTTACACACATCTTGAAACTTGGAATAGTAGAGGATACCTTGAAATGCTCTTGTTTAAAAATCCTTAGTATAAAGGAAAATAAAATAAAAGTATAAGTAGTGAATAATGTGATAAAAAAATGAACACTGGTTTTGTAATTGCTTAAGACGGCATAAAAAAAATATATAGCGAGGGTGCTTTATCACCTAGTGCCTTAGACCAACTGGTTTGGGAGTCACTGCTAAGCCTTAGGTGTTGCAAAACTAGGATTTATGCATAAATGTGCAAGCACATTTTGTAATCGGTCGTTTAGTACATCAAGAAGTATTAACGATCGCATTAAGGATGTGTGAGCAATTTTATCTAAAATTCACCAACTAAAAGTATTTTGGAAGATAGAAAAGAGTATGATAGCTTGAATTGAAATTCCAAGTGTAGGGGTGATAACTACACACACGTAGGGGTATATGATTGGAGTTTGGAGAAGAGATAGGAATAAAAAATAGGGCTTAAATCATCAGTAGAAATGATAAAAATTCCCGAGTTAAGACTGCGCCTTAGAAGGAAAACTTAGGAAATGCTGAAAGCTTTATAAGAGGGAAAAATGTATATAATCTTAAGTTAAATGAAAAGGAAGTGTGAAGAATACGGGTTGATGATTTCTAAGTTGAAGATAATAGAACTTCTTGCTAGAATACTGAATTGAAGAATTAGAATCAACGGCCAAATTAATCGGATTTTGTGGGTAGTATCCGCTGAAAACCCTCAGGAGACAACACTCCTCCTACTAGGGACACCTAGAGGTTTAACGGCTTGTTGCACGAGCTCAGTGCAATCGCGTTCCCTGCGAAAGTGAGGTTAGGAATTTTTGAGAATAAAATTGGTTTTCCTCGGGACGAGCAAAAGATAAGTTTGGGGGTATTTGTTCATATCAGATTTTTGCATTTTTATATCGCCCATTCTTAATCACATTGCAAATAAGTAGGTACTTTTGATCCATGTCTGCTAAATAGTTGCAGGTTACAGGTTCTCAGCTCTTTACAGTGAAATTCATGAAAAGCCGCAATAAATGTTGGACTACAACCAACAACAGATGAATACTGATCTCCGCTACCCATTCGTATGATGCCGCCTACATGTTCAAGGGAAAAAATGGCAAATTGTTGGTCACTTCAATGCAAAAAGCTCAAGGGCAGCACAAGATCCAAGACTTCAAACGTGGAGCTCAAAGCAAAAGTCGGCATTATCTTGCGCTGCTAAAAATCTGGAAGGAAATTGAAGAGATTATGAGAAACCAAGAGGATAAAACAGAAGATAGAAGCAACATGAAAAAGACCAGAAAGTTTGATGCCCCAAGTCCACAAAATGGCCGCGGAACCGCGGCCAAACAGGCACTTCTGCCGCAGTTCCGCGGCCGCGTATGCACATTGTCGGTGGCAGTGTCGGTGCGTTGACTCGGCTCTTTTGAGGTAGTTTTGTAAATTCGTGATTGGATCGGAATATAAACTTAGGATTTTCCTATCTATAAATAGGAGAGCTCAAAGCCAAATTAGGTATGCCTCTTTTTATTAGATTTAGGATTTAAATTCTCTATGAAAAATTGTAGTGAGTTTTGAGAGGCTATCAATAAAAAAAAGGATTTCTTTTATTTATATTGCATGCCTATTTATTTTCTGCAATTTATTATCGCTTTTTATTATTTGCTAATCTAGTCATAATATTTAATTGTGTTTTTTTTCTTTTGTTTTTCTCCTTTCTATTTTTCTTTATCATTAAACAACGATGTTGCTTGACTAAGATCCTTGCCTAGGTGAGGTCTCAAATAGCTAGTTGTAAAATCCTCTTAACCTAAATTCTTTCTACCTTCCCTCTTATTTTATTTTTATCTTTTTAATGGTGAGTAATTTCTCACTTGTTAGGGCAGGAGAAGGAAGGTTTGAGAGAAGGAAATCTCTCTCACTCCTTTCTTTGCCCAACACCTTAATTCAGACTCCCTAATTGAACCACAATCCGCTCACTACGGCACCCTATCCTACATGATAACGGTGATTCCCTAGATAGACCGGTTGTGCTTGAACTAATTGGAGGTTAGAGCTAAGAGACAAGAACGGAAGGATAAGGACCAAAAGGAAGAAACTAAGCATGAAAAGCCTAGCTTATACTTGCAAGTTCCTTCCTAATCGTGCTAATCCCCGTTGTTGCCGATTACTTTAACACCGATATTAAAAAGGGCATTGAAAGAGGTGAGATATATTCCTAACTCGAACTAACCTAATCCTAACCCTAGCAAGTCCTTTATCATCTTTTATCTCATTAGTAGATCTTAACACAAAACCCAAAATATTTGGAATTAACTCGTTAAAACATAAAGAAAAAGATTCCATCTCCCTGTGGATCGACCCGTACTCAACCGGCTAGCTACCAAGCGACACCGTCTTGATTGCGGTAATTAAAATTTAAGAATACGGAAAAACGCGAACAATCAAATGGCGCCGTTGCCGGGGAAACGGTAGTTTAATTCTTTGTGTAATTTCGGGTTAATTAAAAAAATATAAAAATTGAAAAACAAAAAAACAAAAAAAATCATCTTGTTATCTTTGATTAGTTTTTGTCCAAGTGTACAGGATAGAAAGAAGGTTTAGTTCAGTTCTGGAGAAAACTCAGTGAACAAATCAAGATTCAGAAGATCTAAACAGGAAGAGGAGAACCAACTCAGCACAGGGAACAACTTTAAAGCAGTCAAACTTCTAAACTGCCGTGGAACCGCGGCAGAATCACAAGTTTGACCGTGGAACCGCGGTCAAAGGGTGACGTCAGTGACCCAATTTTCTCTATAAGTATCTCATTTCTCTCCTTCTCTCCTCTGAACTCCACTGACAATTTTTTTCTGCAGCATTCTTTGCATAAATTCTCTCTTTCTCCAATAAACTGATTTTTGTGCTGGATTCTTTGCGCCGCAGCGAAATAAAAATTTTTTTTGCAATTGTTTTGGATTTTTGGTTGTTACTACTTTGGATAATTAATACGGATTTTAAAAGGATATAACACCAATTCAGATTGGGTGGGGATTTCATCACCCTTCCTAAGATCCCAAAATCACTAAAAGCATATGCATCACCTTTATACTTAATTAAAAAATATCTAGACTCAGCCAACTAAGGACTGTCGTGCTCAATAGGACAGAGGAAGGTTCCTATTGAGCACGACAGTCCTTAGTTGGCTGAGTCTAGATATTTTTTAATTAAGCTTAAGGGTGATGCGTATGCTTTTAGTGAGTTTTGGGGTCTTAGGAAGGGTGATAAAATCCCCATCCAATCTGAATTGGTGTTATAGCCCCTTAAAATCCGTATTAATTATGCAACGCAGTAACAACAAAAAATACAAAACACTTGCAAAATTTTTTTTTATTTCGCTGCGGCGCAAAGAATCCTGCACAAAAATTAGTTTATTGGAGAAGGAGAAAATTTATGCAAAGAATGCTGCAGAAAAAAATTGTCAGTGGAGTTCAGAGGAGAGAAGGAGAGAAATGAGATACTTACAGAGAAAATTGGGTCGCTTACATCACCCTTTGACCGCGGTTCCGCGTTCAAACTTGCGATTCTGCCGCAGTTCCGCGGCAGTTCAGAAGTTTGACTGCTTCAAAGTTGTTCCCTGTGCTGAGTTGGTTCTCCTCTTCCTGTTTAGATCTCCTGAATCTTTATTTGTTCACTGAGTTTGCTCCAGAACTGAACTAAACCTTCTTTCTATCCTGCACATTTGCACAAAAACTAATCAAAGATAACAAGATGATTTTTTTTAAATTTTTGGTCTTTCAATTTTTTTAATTTTTATATATTTTTAATTAACCCAAAATTACACAAAGAATTAAACTGTCGTCTTCCCGGCAACGGTGCCATTTGATTGTTCGCATTTTTGTGTATTCTTAATTTTTAATTACTGCAATCAAGACGGTGTCACTTGGTAGCTAGCCGGTTGAGTTCGGGTCGATCCACAGTGAGATAGAATCTTTTTCTTTATGTTTTAACGAGTTAAATCCAAATATTTTGGGTTTTGTGTTAAGATCTACTAATGAGATAAAAGATGATAAAGGACTCGCTAGGGTTAGGATTAGGTTAGTTCGAGTTAGGAATATCTCACCTCTTTCAATGCCCTTTTTAATATCGGTGTTAAGGTAATCGGCAACAATGGTGATTAGCACGACTAGGAAGGAACTTGCAAGTATAAGCTAGGCTTTCCATGCTTAGTTTCTTCCTTTTGGTCCTTGTCCTTCCGTTCTTGTCTCTTAGCCCTAACCTCCAATTAATTCAACCAAAACCGGTCTAACTAGGGAATCACTGCTATCATGTATGATAGGGTGCCGTAGTGAGCAGATTGTGGTTGAACTAAAGGGAGTCCAAATTAAGGTGTTGGGTAAAGAAAGGAGTGAGAGAATATACAAACCCGAGTTAGCTCGGTACAAAAGCTGGGTGGTGGAGCTTATGAAACAGTTCACCCATATTGAGCTGATGAGAGTTCCTAAGGCGTTGAATGGAAGGGTTGACGTACTCGCTCGCTTAGCCAAGGAGCTAGCTGATCCTGACATGGACGAAATTCTAATCACAGTCAGAAGCCGGCAAATTCTGCCTCCAGCCTCTTTGCCTGAAGAAGAAGGTGTAGAACAAGAGAACAATCCCGCCGAAGAAGCTTCGATCATCCAAGACGAGCCCGATTGGAAAGAACCCTTCATAGAGTACTTCCGATACGATAAGCTGCCCAAAGAAAAATCTGTGAGGATTCGGCTGAGGAAGAGAGCTCTCCGATACATGTTTGTAAATGGCACGCTATACCGCAGGTCATACGACAAACTCTGGCTCAGATGTCTGTCATTGGCCGAAGCCCAAAAGGTCATGAAAGAAGTTCACTCGGGCGTTTGCGGTGCTCACCAATCTGTCCCCAAGATGCAACTTCAAATTAAACGGCTTAGGTATTACTGGCCCACTATGATACGGGATTGCGGAGAGCATGGAAAGAAATGTCATATCTGCCAAATTCACGGTGATTTCATTCACAAGCATCCCAATCCGTTGCATCCTACGGTGGCGTCGTGGCCCTTCGAAGTCTGGGGAACCGACATAGTTGGCCCAATTGATCCTCTATCATCCAGAGGCCATCGGTTCATACTGGCCGCAACAGACTACTTCTCCAGGTGGGCTGAAGCTGTCCCGCTAAAAGAAGTCAAGACAGAAGATATTCTGACATTCTTCCAGCATAATATTCTATACCGCTTCGGTACACCAAGAAGAATCATTTCTTACAACGGGCCTTCTTTCATGAGCTTCAAAGTCTCAAGGTTCGCTACTCAGCACAAGATATACAGGAGATATTCCTCCCTCTATAATCCAAGAGCCAATGGGCTAGTCGAAACCTTCAATAAGACTCTATGCAAGCTCCTGAGGAAAAATATTTCAGCCAACAAGAGAGACTGGAATCTCATACTTCATGAGGCGTTGTGGGCATATCGTACCACGCACCGCACTCCAACTCAGTCCACTCCATACTCATTGCTCTTCGGAGTGGAGGCGGTCCTCCCCCTCGAAGTCGAAGTTCCAAGCTTAAGAATGGCCATTCAGCACGAGTTGACGGAGGAGGAAAACGTGCTCCTTCGGCTGGAAGAGCTTGACGCCCTCGAAGAAAAGAGGCTTGCAGTACAGCAAAATCTGGAGCTGTACCGAGCCCAGATGTCACGGGTCTATGACAAGATGACTCGTCTCCGTGCTTTCAAGAAAGGAGAATTGGTGTTGGTCCTCAAAAGACCGATCATCCCCAATCGACATGCCAAGGAAAAATTTGAACCAAACTGGGAAGGACCATACGTCATCGAGAAAGTGTTCAACGGAGGATCTTACCAACTAATAAGTGCCGAGGGAGAAAGGCCCATGCCACCCATCAATGGCCGATATCTCAAGAAATACTACGCGTGAATGCTCCAAGTCGCAGACGAATTAAGCACACCGGCTCTACGGTCTGGATCATACATCCTGCAAAACCGTATACAATCCACGGGCGTAAACGACCCCTATCTCTCCCAAGTCCTACCGGTAAGACTACTTTTAAAGTCCCACCAGCGGTAAAAAAAGGGTATGTCCACAAGCAAAACGGGTACAGATGAAAACCCGAAAAGGCTCCGTGAGTAAAAATAGCAGGACTACCGGCGAGTTTGTGAAAACCCGAAAGGGCGCAAACTCGTGAAAAGAGATGAAATACACTCACAAAGTCCTCTCGACCTTGTGAGGAGAAAATCCCTACGTGAGATCCTTACGACTCACAAAGGAGCAACACACTTAGGGATCCCTACGATTCCTAAGGAGAACATACACCTGCGAGATCCTCTCGACTCGTAGGGAGAAAACGCTTTTATGAGACCCTTACGGCTTATAAAATTGAAAAGCCTTAGGTGATAGGGATCTAAACCTGTCTCCTGAGCCATCGCTCCCCAACGGGCAACGGCAAATGATGAGTCGCTCCTGGCATTTCGCTTCAGTGTTAGTGGTGCTGATGCCGACCAAAAACCCAAATCCAAAGTTTTCCCAACTGCAAATAATGAGTCGCTTCTGGCATTGCTTCAGTGTTAGCGGTGCTGATGCCGATCCAAAAAAACAAATCCCAAGTCCTCCCGGGGCAAATGATGAGTTGCTCCTGACATTATTCCAGTGCAGCAGTGCTGATGGCAAACAAGAACCAAATTCCAAATCCCAAAACGGCGAATGATGAGTTGCTCCTGGTACCATATTCCAGTGTAGCGATGTTGACGCCAACCAAATTCCAAATCCCAAAATGGCGAATGATAAGTCGCTCCTGGTACCATATTCCAGTGCAGCGATGCAAACGCCAACCAAAATCCAATTTCTCAAAATTCTCCCGGCCCTACGGTTAGTACCCAAATTGACTACCGTATACAATCCACGGGCTTAAATAATTCTCATCATACCCATACCCCACCGCAATAACCAGTCCAGCGGTCGGTCTCCGCCCTTGGACTTTTGCTCCATTTAGGAAGACCCACTCATGTGTCCTCACGATACATGAGGAGAACAAACTTACGAGATCCTCTCAACTTGTAAGAAAACACCTTCGTGGGATCCTTACGACTCACAAAGGAAAAACACACTTAGGAGTCCTCACGACTCCTAATGAGAAAGTACACCTACGAGATCCTTTCGACTTGTAGGGAGAAAATACTTTTATGGGACCCTTACGACTCATAAAATTGAAAAGTCTTAGGTGATAGGGACCAAAACCTGTCTCCTAAGCCATCGCTCCCCAACAGGAAAAGGCAAAATGATGAATTGCTCCTGGCACATGTGCTTCAGTGTTAGCAACACTGATACCTACCCTAAGACCAAAATTCCAAACTCCAATCCAATAGACCTCTAAGTCTTTAAACTGGAAATAGATGACCTCTAAGTCGTTAAACTGGGAACAGATGACCCCTGAAGTTGTTAAACTGGGAACGAGGGAAATCTCCTCATGGCAAATAATGATTCACTCCTGGTACCATATTCTAGTGAAGCGATGCTGATGCTAAACCAAAACCAAAATCCCCAAACCCTGTCATGGTAGATGATGATTCGCTCCTGATACCATATTCCAGTATAGCGATGCTGATATCAACCCAAATCATATCAAGTCAGCAAGACAACCAACAACTTCCCTGGAGGAATCATGCTCCACCTCGGAAACAAGTCAAATCCTGACACCGCAGAAAGCGGAGCAAGTCAAATCAGAACATTCGACCGTCCAAGTCGCAAAAAGGGTAGCATCGACCGTCCAAGTCTCTAAAAGGGCAGCATCGACCGTCCAAATTGCAAAAAGGGCAGAACCGACCTTCCACGTTACTAAAATGGCAGCACCGACCGTCCACGTCGCAAAAAAGGCAGAACCGACCGTCCAAGTCGCTAAAAAGGCAGCACCGACCGTCCACGTCGCAAAAAGGGCAGCACGGACCGTCCACGACGTTAAAAGGGCAGCATCGACCGTCTAAGCCCCTAAAAGGGCAGAACCGACCGTCCACGTCGCTAAAATGGCAACACCGACTGTCCACGTCGCAAAAAGGGCAGCATCGACTGTCCAAGTCGCTAAAAGGGCAGCATCGACTGTCCACGTCGCAAAAAGGGCAGCACCGACCGTCCACGTCGCTAAAATGGCAGCACCGACCGTCCAAGTCGCAAAAAGGGCAGAACCGACCGTCCAAGTCGCTAATAGGGCAGGACCGACCGTCCACGTCACTAAAAGGGCAGTATCGACCGTCCACGTCACTAAAAGGCAGCACCGGCCGTCCATGTCGCTAAAAGAGCAGCAACGACCTCCTCGTTGGAATTATGCTCCGCCTTGGAATCAAGTCAACCAGACACTCCATCTCGGAGACACGTCAAGTATCGACCGTCCATGTCGTAAAATGGGCAGTGCCAGCTTTCCAATAAGCGGGAACCAAATCAAGTCGCCTCCACATGAAAAAGATCCATCAATTTCATGCACACGACCCACATATGCTGTGTGCATTTATTGATATGGGGCACTTTGTTGGGGTCGAAATTTACACCACGGTTGACCAAGTCAAAATCAAAGTCAACCCCAAGCCAAGTGGGCTAATGCCCGGGTCTAGCCCGAACATGAAGCGTCCGGCCTTCTGCCGGCCAAAATAAAAATTTTGTAATAAATAATTTTGGTGTATTTCCTTTTATTATTTTCTGAATAAATGTAAGAAAAATGGGCATAAAGCCAAATTTTTGTAAAGTCCATGGCTTATGTGCAAAAAGAAATAGCACATGAGACATGGGATGGGCAAAATGCCATTTTTGTAAAGCCCAAGGGGCTATATATAAAGTGTATAGATTATAAAGGCAAAGATAATGAAAATATCTCACCAACCTTTTTCTCTCTCCCAAAAAAAATCAAGATCTGTGATCTTCTCCTTCCTCAAGATTCTAAAACCTTCTTCTTTCTTTTGAATTAAATCAAGAGTTTTATTCATCCTTTCCCAAAACTAAATAGTTTTCACCACAAAACCCACAAACGGGATCTTGGATCTTCCATCAGATCTTAAAAAGGAGAGATTTTTAAAATCTCACCCCTCTTGTTATCCAAGAGCCGGCCAACAAAGGAGGAAGAAGGAGACCCATCTCCAAAGACCCCACTTTGGAAAAAATCCAGGGCTCAAGCGGAGAAGCCCCTTTCATCAGCTTCAAAATATCCTAGGAGTTTAACTCCTCATATATATATGCAAAATAATAAGTGTTTCTTTCTTGGAGTATAACTCCCGTTGCAGGGACCAAGTCCCTTTTGTCGCCCAAGCGCCCAAAGCGCGAGCGCCCGGGCGTCCATGTGCCTGGCACGTGAGGCGCTAGCGCCGGAGCGCCCACTTGCTTGGCATGTGTAGCGCTAGCGCCCAAAGTGCTAGCGCCCGTGTGCCTAGTATGTGTGGCGCTAGCGCCCAAAAAGCTAGTGCCTAAGCACCCAAAGCGCGAGCGCCCGAACGCCCACGTGCTTGGCATGTGAGGTGCTAATGCCCAAAGCGCTGGTGCCCGAGTGCGCACGGGCCTAGCATGTGAGGTGCTAGTGCGTGAGGCGCGAGCGCCCAAAGCACTAGCGTCCTGGCGCCCGAGCGCCCAAAGCGCTGGCGCCCGAGCGCCCATGTGCCTAGCACGTGAGGCGCTGGCGCCCGAGCGCCCACGTGCCTAGCACGTGAGGCGCTGGCACCCGAGCGCCGGAAACGCTAGCACCCTGGCGCCTAAAGCACTAGCGCCCAAGGCGATTGGGCCAGCACCCAAGCGCCCGCATGCCGCGCACGTGAAGCGCTGGCTCTTTTTCCCACGCATCCTTTGGATGCCTTTTCCCTTAAATACACACACACACACACATGCGCGCACACACACACACACATACATACTCTACAACACTGTCCCCCGTTAGAAAATATTTCTAACGCGGCGCTGTCCCGTACACCGCAAGGGGGCTGCTAGCCCTCTTAATCCCCAGCCCGCTATCATGGTAGCGGGACCCCCGTAAAAACTCTGCAGGGCCCCCGATATATCCGAAACACTTTTCAAAACACAACACACGTATACTGCACATTGAGTTCGCATGACCCGTTTGACTCGTCAATCATAGGTTCTCTCGCTACAAAGGGGAGGGGTAATTAACGGCAGCTTATTCCGCAGCTGCTGGAGATTTGGATCCCCATAATCAATAAACCCCAGCCTACCCTACGCAGGGGGAATCTATAATGTGCCCGACAAGCGCGCGTGCATTCCCATCTCAATGGGGTGATGAAAAACACCCTACAGACATATTGTATCAGGCGATGGAATCTCTATAGATCCAGCTAAAGTATCAGCAGTAAGAGAATGGCCAACACCAAAGTCAGTGATGGACATTCGAAACTTCTTGGGTTTAGCAAGATATTACAGAAGGTTTATTGAAGGATTTTCAAAGATCGCAACACCCTTGGACAAGCTCACAGTAAAGATGAAGACTTCGTGTGGTCAGAAGCATGCGAACGAGCTTTCATAGAACTCAAGTCAAGATTGACATCAGCACCTATCCTTGTCATACCGGACCAATCTAGAGGTTTTGAAGTGCATTGCGATGCATCCGGTAAGGGATTAGGATGTATTCTACATCAGCACGGTAAAGTCGTAGCTTATGCATCAAGACAGCTAAAGATTCATGAGCGCAACTATCCGACGCATGATCTGGAGTTGGCATCCGTTATCTTCGCACTCAAGATTTGGTGCCATTATCTTCTTGGTGAGCAAGTGGACATATATACAGACTACAAGAGTCTGAAATATGTGTTTACTCAGAAAGAGTTGAATATGCGGCAGAGAAGATGGTAAGAACTCATGGCGGACTTCGACATCAACTTACAATATCATCCAGGGAAGGTGAATGTAGTAACTGATGCCTTTAGTCGCCAACCATTAGCATTGAACCTCACCGCACAGTGGAAGCTTCAACAAGACTTGCATCAAATGGAGATTGAAGTGGTCATGTCAGGTAATGCTTCAAGTTTGATAAACTTACAAGTTCAATCTACCATTGTCAATCAGATCAAAGCAGCTCAAGCAAGTGATGCTAAGTTGCAAAATATCAGAGAATAAGTAGAAAGCGGACTTAGAACAGACTTCATCATCCATAAAGACGAATCTTTGAGATACGGTAGTAGATTGTGTATGCCAAAAGGTTTCGTACGAGAAGAGTTGATGAAAGAAGCTCATAGCTCTCCTTATTCAGTACACCCTGGAGGCACAAAGATGTACAAAGATCTACGTCAAAATTACTGGTGGCATGGAATGAAGCGTGAAGTCGCCAGAAGCGTCGCTAAATGCTTGGTATGTCAGCAAGTAAAGGCTGAACATCACAGGACTGCTGGATTACTTCAACCATTACCTATCCTTGAATTGAAGTGGCAACTCATCACAATGGATTTCGTGACTGCACTTCCTCGCAACACGAAAGGTAACGATGCGATATGGGTTATTGTGGATCGACTCACAATGTCGGCTCACTTTATTCCATTTCGAGTTGGCCAATCTACTGAAACACTAGTAAAGAAGTACATGGAGGAAATCACATGGAGGAAATCATGAGATTACATGGAGTACCGGTTTGCATTGTCTCCGATCATGACACCAGATTCCGATCGCAAATTTGGCAGAGTCTGTAAGCTAGCTCAGGAACAAGTCTGAACTTCAGCACAGCTTATCATCCACAAACAGATGGTCAGTCTGAGCGAACAATTCAGATCTTAAAAGATATGCTAAGAGCGTGTATGCTAGATTTCAAAGAATCGTAGGAAGATCACCTACATCTTGTGGAGTTTTCATACAACAACAGCTACCAAGCAAGTATCGGAATGGCACCGTTTGCAGCGCTCTATGGAAGGAAGTGTCGATCGCCATTAAGTTGGGACGACATCGGAGATAGAGAACTCTTTGGACCTAAGATGATAGTAGCAACTGTAGATGTGGTTCGCACTATCAGGGAAAGAATGCGCATAGCCCAAGATCGACAGAAGCACTGGGCTGATGCAAAGCGCCGTCACTTAGAGTTTCAACCGGGAGATCATGTATTTTTGAAGATATCTCTGAACCGTGGAATGATTCGCTTTGGAAGACGAGGTAAGCTCAGTCCGATGTATATTAGACCGTTCGACATACTCGAACGAGTCGGAGAAGTGGCTTATTGCTTGGCACTTCCGCCTTCATTAGAAGGAGTGCACAATGTTTTCCATATATCCCAACTCAGAAGGTATGTGAGTGACCCCAGCTATATTCTTGATCACTTCGAGCTCACTGTACAGCCAGATTTATCCTGTGAGCAACAACCTATTGAAATCCTGGATAGAAAGGTGAAGTCACTTCGGAACAAGGAAGTAAACTTGGTTCGAGTGATGTGGAGAAAAGATTCACCAGGAGAATCAATATGGGAATGTGAAGACGACATGTGTGCAAGATACCCTCATTTGTTTGTAAACTAGTCTTTAAAATAATTATAAATTTTGAGGAAGAAATTTTTGTATGGAGGGTAGAATGTAACAACTCTAATTTCAATGTACACAAAATTTATTTAAAAGTTAATGTATAAATGGAATATTTTCAATCATGTGTACACTATAAGTATTTGAATTGCTTTTGAACAGCATGACAACACTTGTAGCTCATTGGTAAATCTTTGTACTGCTGTGACGTAGCCCCTATGATCGAATCCCCCCAGCCACATATATTTTTAATTGATTTTTCTTTTAATCATTTAGAAGCCCAAAGGTTTACACATGCACTACACGTAAAATGAAAAGTCATAGAATAATCAAACACGTGCACTGGGGTATACCAAGCGATAGGGACACATGGCCAAATATCCAGCACCCATCACTGGATTTGGGCCGGCGACTTTTGCCCTAAGGCCGGCACCGTCAGGCCCCCCATAGGGGATGGTCCCCAAACATCAACTCCATACCTCTTGGCCTCCCCCCTTAACCCCTGTACTATTTATTTTTATTAAAAATAAACAAAGAATTTAAAAGTGGCATTAAACCAAAATTTTAATGTATTTTTAATTCATTCTTCATCACCCCAAAATCCTAATTTTCCCTATAAATACCACACCACATTTCACCCCTCCTCACTCCTTATTTCATTACTAAAACTCTATAAAATTTCTAAGTCCCAAGTTGTGCAAGTGGAGTTAGCAAGAGGCGAAGTTCCGGCGACTTTCCAAGAAAAATCCGGCGACGAAACGACGTCCCGACGCTTTCCTAATCTTCCCCTACCTCTCTTCGTTCTTAATAACTTGTAAGTCCCCACTCCTCTCCTCCACCTCTATTCTAAAATTTTCATTTTTCAAAACTCGTCGGAATCGGAGTTAATCCGACTTCCGATTCGCTTTTTCTTTAAAAATTCCATTCTTAAACAATAAAATACCATATTCTCTCATAATGTTTAACAAACGTAAATAAACATATTAGAACGAGTTTTATCCCAAAATAATTCATGTTGCAATTTTTATTTCACTTTTACAGTAAAATACCATCATGTTACAAACAACTTGTAAATATTTAATTTAACTGTATTACCTTTAGAAAACTCACGAGGTAATGACCTACCTCATCACAACACACATTTTTGATATAGCACGTTGAATTTTGGGTTTCTAGATTATAGTAAACTACGCTTTTACGAATAAATATCTTAAACAATTAAAAACCGTTTTCTTTATAAAAAAAAAGGGTGTTAATTAAATTCCTTGCAATTGTGGCTCTACAACCCTTTTTGGGGAACCCCGATCGGGATGGTGCGAGTTATCGTACATCCTCGGACCTAGTAGAGAGAGATGCAGACCTCTGCAAGGAGCATTCGATCTCGATGAAATTTTTGATGCAATTTTTAAGAAAATTAAGATTTCTACAAAATAAATAAATTTATTTTTATAATATATATATATATATATATTAATATTATCAAAAGATCTATTTTAAATATATTATACAAATATTCCATGTTTTCTGAATCAAAAGAATCACCGTTATATGAAACTACCATTTCAATACAATGCAAATTCCAGTATTTCACTAAAATACCATATACAATGAAAACTAGGTTCTACTCACTAGAAAATTTTATTTTTATAAAATATACATCTATGAAAACTTTAAAGACGATAATTGAATACCTGAGGTGTATTTTTAAAATATACCAAAACAATTTTACATAAAACCCCCTCAAGTTATACTAAATTACAATAAGGACCCTAATAAATATAGGTTTAAGCGGGACCAGTTCTCTTGAGCCTCAGGGAGCTGGAGAAAGTGGATGCTTGCCTATGTAAGGTAGACAATCTAACAATGGTGTTATCAACACGGTAATTTTCTTGGAAAAAGACACAAATCATGTCATCCATGTGCAGCAGTTACCGATAACATCAAAACTAATTCAGGACTTCAATTTCTTTTCAATGTGTCTGACTTAGACTGAGTCTCAATCTAACCAATCTGACTTGAATATGATTCAAGTATAAACTACAATACAACATGAATCCATGAATACCAGAGTTCAATCTATATCAATCTACTTTGACCGAACCGAACCATGGATATACTCTGTTTACATGACTATCCATTTATATCCATTCTGTTTACCGATATCATGGTTTCGGCAAGTCATCCATCTATATAACAAAATAATACAATCAATACAAAAGACGTTACGGGGTTTTAAAGGGGTAGACTGGTACGGAATGTGTTAGAGGTGGCACGAGACGGTCATTTTAATACACCTAACCTGAATATCCATTGCCGTTGTACCGTGGCTAAACGGTTCTTTATGCTCCATATACCTTAGTCTCCGGATAGTGGAACTCCTCTCGTATACACTGGCATATTATTTACCAAGTTATAAACAACCGCGTTAACATTCTAATCAAACATTACTAGTTATACTCTCTTTCTGTTTATTCTATCTCTACCCATCTTTGGGACTTACCGAGCGATTTTTCACTGACGGCATTCCTTTTCTTCTTTCTTTGGAATGTTGTCAGGTGGATCGGACTCACTGGAGATCGAGCCCAGTACTGAAGACTTGGAGCAGTTATTCTTTGACCCCGAGCTTTAGATACTTGTATATACTTTTTATTTCAGTTCATACCATTGTTTAGGCATTGCTTTCCATTCATGTATTTGCATTCTAGTTGTACTTGTAAAGAAATGTTAATAAATAAAAGTTGTTGTTCATTTTTACTCTTGTCTCTTGTGTATATTTTACTTTATATTGCTTAGATACGCTTAGCGTGTTTACTTCTGAATAAATACGTAGCGAACCTCGTCGCGTCCTCTTGCCCATACACCGGGAAGCGGAGCGTGACAAGAAGCATACCATGTAAAATTATAAGAATGCCCTGACCGTATATACATACCCGTATTCGTATTCCGAAAAATACTAATGCGATGAGACGATAACAATCCAATAAGACAATACTAGGATCTGACTTAAACCAAAGCCCACTAGTATTTTCCGCCCGAACATCATCCATGTACAAGTACACGTATGTGATCGTTGCCCTGCCGTAAAACCATACGGCCTCTACATCTTTTGCCCGATGCACGGAAACCCTCTGTGTGGGACTCTAAAGACTCGACACTACGCTGGCAGTGGGTTTAACCATAAGCACGTCAGGGGTACTAACTGCACGTAACGGCTACCCAGGTATCTGTCGATAAGAAGGCCGATGAGCAAACTCATTTGAACTTCTACTGAGCCTATCTGTGACAATCTTGGTGCAGTCCGGTCTGTTCGTCTAAGATACTCACATATCGGACCTAGGGCGATGGTAAACGTCAGACCTCCAACAGCCTAATAAATCGTGCCAGAGGAGAGCCCAATACACTCTGAGAAACTACTGGAGTGCCTACAAGTATTTCTTGACTGCCCTGGCTAGGGCTTTTGTGTCATGGATTTCCGAACACTGCGTGATATCAACCACCAATACCGGGAGAGACGAATCCTAACTGACCGCTACTGCCTCCAAGTGCTTCGGGACTACACCCAACTATTACCTATTTTCACGACTCCTTTGAGCCGTGGTAAGGTAGTAATATGGGAACACACTCGAGACGAAGTAGCGATGTTAAGTCAATGGACTAACCTATACTCATGTCACCTGGGAACTGCTTCCTGACGATAGGTATAATACCAACCAGCAGTTCCCTGCGAGTTCTGTTGTTCATATCAGATTTTTACATTTTTATACCACTCATTCTTTATCACATTGCATATAGATAGGTACTTTTGATCCGTGTTTGCTGAATAATTGTAGGTTACAGGTTCTCAGCTCTCTACAGTGAAATTCATGAAAAGTCGCAACAAATGCGGGACTACGACCAACAATAGATAAATACTGATCTCCGCTCACCATCCGTATGATGCCGCCTACCAGTTCAAGGGACAAAATGGCAAATCATTGGTCACTTCAATGCACATAGCATAAGGGCATCACAAGATCCAAGACTTCAACGCGGAGCTCAAGGCAAAAGTCCACATCATTTTTCACTGCTGAAAATCTGGAAGAAAACTGAAGAGATTCTGAGAAACCAAGTGTACAAAACAGAAGAGAACAGCAACATGAAGAAACCCAGAAAAAACGAGAAGTCAAATCCACCAAACGGCCGCGGAACCGCGGCCAAAAATGCATTTCTGCCGCGGAACCGCGACCGCGTATGAAAAGTGTCGGTTGCGTCAAAGCAGCTTTGACTCGGCTCTCTTGGGGTAGTTTTGTAATTTCGTATTTGGCTCAGATTGTAAACCTAGGGTTTCACTTTCCTGTCAATAAATAGCAGAGCTCAAAGCCAAACTAGGGTGTGCTTTTCTTTATTTAGATTTTAGGATTAATTCTGTAGTTCTTCCTTGTTATTTTTCTTCCATGAAAAAATTGTAATGAGTGATGATTAATAAAAAAAATAAAAAAAGAGAGTTCTTTTTATCTTGCATGTCTATTTATTATTTGCAATTTTTCATTCGCTAATTTAGTCGTATTATTTTATTGTTATTTTTCTCTTGTTTTTCTGCTTCTATTTTTCTTTATCCTTTAGAACGATGATACTTGAGTAAGATCCTTGCCAAGGTGAGATCTCAAATAGCTAGATGTAATTCTTCTTAACCTCGTTTCTTTCTACCTTTCTTCTTATTTTTATCTTTTTAATAGGTAAGTAATTTCTCACTTGTTGGGGCAGGAGAAGGGAAGTTTGAGAGAAGGAAATCTCTCTCACTCTTTTCTTTGCCTAACACCTTAATTCGGACTCCCTTTAATTGAACCACAATTCGCTCACTATGGCACCCTATCCTATATGATAGCGGTGATTCCTTAGTGAGACCGGTTGTGGTTGAATTAATTGGAGGTTAGGGCTAAGAGCCAAGAGCGGACGGACAAGGACCAAAAGGAAGATACTAAGCATGGAAAGCCTAGCTTATACTTGCAAGTTCCTTCCTAGTCATGTTAATCCCCGTTGTTGCCGATTACCGTAACATCGATATTAAGAAGGACGTTGAAAGAAGTGAGAAATTCCTAACTCGAACTAACCTAATCCTAACCCTAACAAGATCTTTTGTCATCCTTTATTTCATTAGTAGATTGTAAAACAAATCTCGACATATTTGGATTTAACTCGTTAAAACATAAATAAAAAGATTCCATCTCCCTGTGGATCGACCCGTACTCAACCGGATAGCTACCAAGCGAAACCGTCTTGATTGCGGTAATTAAAATTAAACACGCAAAAAAATCCATACCAATCACCTGTCTAGTGTAACTCATAACCTAATGAGCACCTGTATACTATCTTCAGTACGACGTACTAATGGCTGTGGGACAAACTATCTCCCCTGCTGGGATGTGAAGCGTATACACTAGTCTACTGGGGAGTATCGATGTCGCATCTCGATAATCCTACGATCAGGGACCTATATAAGGATGTGCTTATAAACTACCCAGCCCCAACTAGTGTGACTGCCATCACAACTATGGTAGTCAAGCAAAGATCCTAAGGGCTCTACCAATATGTATAAGCGATATGCTAAAAGAAACACATGCACATATTGAGGTAGATACATCCAAGTTGCATACTATCATATTGAGCAAGACTGTTATTATAACTGTGAATATCCCAATCTTCCAATATGTAACATACAACCCAGTATGATACAATAATGGCCTCTAAGGTATATCACTAACAATCACCCACTTGCACTAAGGGGTCTGACGTTTACCATCCCCTTAGGCAGATATGCGAGTATCTCAGACGAACAGACCGGGCTGTACGGAATTGTCATCGATAGGCTCAGTAGGAGTCCGTGTGAGTTTGTTCATTGGTCTTCTTATCGACAGATACCTGGGTAGCAGTTACGTGCATCTAGTACCGCTGACGGCTTGTGGTTAAACCCACTACCAGCGTACTGTCGAGTCTTTAAAGTCCCACACAGAGGGTTTCCCTGCTTCTAGAAATTGATGTAGACGTCGTATGGTTTTACGACCGGGCTTCGATCACGTACCTGTACTTGTACACGGATGCTGATCGGGCAGACAATACTAGTGGGCTTTGGTTTAAGCCGAATCCAATATTGTATTATTGGATTGTTATCGTCTCAGTGTATCCGTATTTTTCAGAATACGGATACGGGTATGTATATACGGTGAGAGGGGCATTCTTGTAATTTGTCAAGGCATGCTTCTAGAAAGTGCCACCTCATTATTTGTATTATCCATTTTCCAAATGGATTAATGAGGTGGAAATGGAGGAGACTTTTCTAGCATGGTGTGAGGAATGGCTCTTGTATTCTTTTATTTGGTTTGGATCACTATTGAGGCATGGGTGCTATATTCTATTGTTTTTCTATCCATATATGGCTCAATGAGTGAGATGAGGTAATATATATGAGCCATTCTCTACACTTAGTCTTCTTGATGTTCACTTGATTTTTCTTGAGTTGCTCTCCTCTCTTGAGCTCTCTAGGTTTCCTCCATCTCCTTCTTCCTCTAACTAAACCCTAACCTTCACATGTGTTGTGAGCCAAGCCTGATCCGATCACCAAGGAGCCTTGGACAGGAACACTAGAAGACCCGAAGGACTCAATCTTGGAGATATAACCATTCTACGGAGTAGTTAAACCTCTAAATAGATTAGCTAGTTAAGGGTTTAGTAAAGATTCTGGAGTTATAGCCGATGTTGCGTAGTCAAAATCATCGTTTTTGTAAATTCTGTCTCCCCACGAACCGCGGGGTACACGATATCGGCTTACAGTGGTATTAGAGTCTACAAAACCTTAACTAGCTACTTAGCGAAGTGTTAGAAATTCGATTGCCGGAAAAATCCAAAAATAACGTCCGAAAACCCCCGTTTCTGTCGATTTTTAAAACAGGTCCAAAAATCTTTTCAGGGGCCTTAAAAATACGTGTAGGTTTTTTTGAGAACACAATAGAAATTTGGGTTCCTGAGCCCCTAAGGCCTCCACGGAAACACGGCCAAACCATGTGTTTAGCCGCCCTTCCGCGGCCGAGTCAAGGGTGACTTGGCCCGATTTTCTACAGTGAGTCTATGTTGCTGAGTTGTGATATTTAAGATATTTTGTTTCTGCCCAGGATCTTTTGTGTGCAGTGTTGTACTTGGGGTAGATTCAAATTTGGTTATCGATCGAAATTCTAAGTACTTTGGCTAATCGGGTTCTTCTGTGTTTGATATATGTGTTCGTAAACCTCCGCTAATTTCTATACATCGATTAGTTGGGGTTGCACATATCTGTGATCTGTGATTGTTTGTGTATATGAATTTTATTGGATCATCGTGGATGATTAGCCAGGTGATGTGAGAAGAGTGCTTTCTTTTCTTTCATTCAATGTTATTTGTAAAAGTGATATAATATTATTTTGCGGGACACATCCGGGTTGAGCTTGTAGCCACCGTTGTATGTTATTTCTTTTTACTGTTTCTGCTCCTAGGATAGACCCAAAGTGGGGTGCACAAACTACCGGGTTTGTCTGAAGTGCCGAGTGCTGATTGTCAGAGTTTGTGCGTGTTCAAGTTTAGTTTTAAATACCGCAATCAAGACGGTTTCGCTTGTAGCTAGCCGGTTGAGTACGGGTCGTCCGCAGGGAGATGGGAGTCTTTTTCAATGTGTTTTAACGAGTTAAGTCCGGTTTTTCAGATTTTGTTTGTGATTATCTAAGTGTTGAGTTGATGTTTAAAGAGAGCTTGTTAGGGTTAGGATTAGGTTAGTTTGAGTTAGGAGTCTCCACATCTTTCGTTGCCCCTCTTAATATCGGTGTTACGGTAATCGGCAACAACGGGGATTAGCACGACTAGGAAGGACTTTGCGAGTATAAGCTAGGCTTTCCAACGCATAAGTCTTCCTTTTGGTGCTTGTCCGTCCGTTCTTGGCTCTTAGCCATAACCTCCGGTTAATTCAACCACAACCGGTCTCACTACGGAATCACCGCTATCATGTAGGATAGGGTGCCGTAAGGAGCGGATTGTGGTTCAATTAACGGGAGTCGATTTAAGCTGTTGGGCAAGGAAAGAGTGAGAGAGATTTCCTTCTCTCAAACTTCCCTTATCCTACCCTAACAAGTATTAACTACTCACACATCATGATAAGGAAAAACAAAACAAAACAAAAGAGGAAGATAGAAAGAAGGAGATTAGAAGAATACGACTAACTATTTGCGACCTCACCTTGGCGAGGATCGAGCGTAAGTATCATTGTCGTATGAATGATAAAGAAAAAGAGAGAAGAAAGAAACAACAAGGAAATAACAACAACTACTTAACGAATTAAAATTACAACAATTAACAAAGTAAAGAGACAAGCATGATAATAAATGGTTCTTCTTTATTCATCACTCTTCACTCAAAAGCTCACTACAAGTTTAATGGAGAAGAGGTGAGAAGAGGAAGAAGAAAAACACTAAACCTAGGCAAAAATGAAAATACAAGAATGGACCCTTTCCTTCTCAAAGTTCTGGGCTATTTATAGGCTGGAGAATGGAAACCTAGGGCAACCACCAGAACAAAAACGAAAAGACCAAAATACCCCCAAAATTCCTGCGCATGCGGCGCCAGTACGGCCGCGGATCCGCGGCCTAGACCCCCCTTTGGCCGTGGATCCACGGCCCTTTCGAGGAGTTGGGGCATCTGCTTTTTTGGGATTTCCTGGTTTGCTGTGTACATTATTCTGGCATATGTATTTTCTCAGTTTGGCTCCACGATTTTTCCAGAATTTCTGTTGAGGGAAAGGTGGACTTTTTGTCAAGATTTTGTCATGATTGCCTCGAGCTCCGCGTAGATTTCTTGGATCTTGTGCTACCATTGAGCCTTGTGCATGAGAATGACATTGATTTGACCTTTTGTCTTCCTAAACTGGTACCTGGCAACATACGGATGAAGAGCGGAGACCGTGTTTTCTCAGTGGTTGGCAGGAACCCGGATTTTTTCGTGTTTTCCATGAATTTCACCGTTTTAGAACCGAGAACCTGTATCCTGCAATTGACTAGCAAACACGGCTCAAGAGTATCTACCGATATGCAATGTGACAAAAATTGGGCGGTATGAAAATGCAAAAATCTGATATGAACAAGTGCCCTACTCATTTTACTGAGATAGGTTGCTTCACTTCGGGAATTTGGCGGGTAGTTTGCCTTACCCGTAAGGGCCTGGGGTGGGGTTTGGCTATTCATCATGACCGTGGAATCTGTCTTTCGTTACAGGCTTAAACGAAACGCGGAATTCCTAGTATATCCAATATATTCATATGTGATTTGGAATGCCTATTATTGCGTGAGAAGAATGCATATATATATATATATATATTTATATATTATATCTAGTAGACGTTGCTTATGTTTTGCACTCGTCCTGGTCTAGCCCCAGCTCTGGCGTTAGTTAAGTAACCCAACCTAGCCCCCGCTCTGGCGTTAGTTAAGTAACCCAACGGTGTTAGACTGGGCCCAGTGGCGAATGCGGATGGCATAAGCGTACGTTGTATTTTCGTTTTTTTGCTGCAATAATAGGTTGTAAATGATAGGACCGCATTAACAAAAATTAATGCAAGATAAAACAAACCAAAGCTTAATTGTTGGAACAATTTCAAAACCACTCGGTTTTTTTCGAAAACAATTTTAAATGTGGAGCTTAAACCACTCCTTTTAAAAGACTATCATGGTTCCTTCGACTATATCAAGTTCACTACGTTCACGGTTTTGCCAAAACCATCCGTTGCCCTCTGTCATTTCATATGAATATTCAGTAATATTCAAGCTATGTATTTTGACTTTCGCCAAGGCATGGTGATTGGTAGCTACTGGTTATTCATATGTAGTATAGATAGATGTGTTGGTTTGGGACAGTCGTACTACTATGTTGGCCTTCGTCAAGGGTATGTACGGGTGGGTTCAAATTAACCTAGATAATGACGGGTAGAACTTGACATGTGACTTATGATATGTTGGCCTTCGTCAAGGTCATAAGAGCATGGGGCAAAAATCCACATCGGGAGTTTCTAAGGTACTAAAACTTGCTAGTGTTGCATACCATTTGGAGTGTGATAATCACGGTAGGCTTCCTTCTTGGTTATCACACAATGATATTTGGATCCCGATCCTACCGTGAGCATGCGCTACTCTTCGGGAGATTTTTTCACTAAACGATCAATGCTATAAACCAAGTAGGTGTCTAGAACGGTGTTAGCGGGGCTACGCCTCGATGGAAAAGAGGTTGTATAATTAAGGAACATCGTGAAAGCATTGGAAAACCTCCCTCGAAGTACCAACACCAGCCTGGCTGAAAGGTTAAGCAAGAATTGTAAAAGTGAGATTAATCCTGACTAATTCTTCTTTTATGGTTTGAGGAAGGATTCGAGGAAACAGTTGGAGCCATCATGTTTAGATAAACTAATAACCAATCTAAACTTGCAAGAGCATCATGCTAAGTGTTTCTTCGCTCTCTCCCCTTTGCAGCGACCACTATGACAAGACATAGGTTATTAGCTAATAATTTGACTGGGCCAAACTATATTAATTGGCTACGGTATGTCCAGATGGCACTTACCTATGACAAGCTAGACTACCTCCTTACTACAAAACCCTCCGCCGTCCCAGGTCTAAGTTCCACCGTCGCGGATATGGATATCCATCTGACATGGGAAAAGGATTGTGCAAGAGCCAAGTGCCTCATTTTAGCCTCTATGGATAGTGAACGCCAGAGGCAGCACGAGAAGATGGACTTAGCTTCCATCTTCCTCCATACCAAAGTTTTATATGGAGAGCAATCTCGTATCGCAAGATATGAGACCTTGAAAATATTTCTTCAAGCGAGGTTGGTTATCGGGTCATCTGAAGGGGACCACGTCCTTACGATGATTAGCTATATTGAACAGCTCACGGACCATGGGACTACGTTGGAGAACGAGTGTTAGTTATGTATATGCCCTAAAGGCCATTTTTGTACATATGATGTATATTATGATAGATGCATGGATGTATACAGAGAGGACTTTCTTGCTCGTCATGATAGTATGCTATTTGGTTTCACTTTATCTTAACATGTTGACTTGTATTCGTTTACTGTCTTTCTCTCACATGTTGATAAAGCCCTTAGGATCTGTACTCGACTACTGGGATTATGATGAGATCATACTAATGGGGCCACGGTAGTCGATGAGTACATCCTATAACTGTTCCTAGTCGAGGGTATATCGAGACAGGGCATCGATACACCAGAGTAGACTAGCGTATATGCATCTTGACCCATATGATGGGCGATGGATGATCCCATATCCATCGGTGTTTGACATCAAGGATGGTGTACGAGTGCTCAGTGGAGACTGGGTACACTGGACGGACTCGCCGAGAACTCCCAGATGGTGATATACAACACGTCAGATGGCAGTTCTCCGGTGACACAGGTACAGGGTAGTCTGTAGACCCGAGATCGTTATAGAGTCTTGTGTGATTTCTACTATGCTTTGATTTCTACCTTACCACGTCCAAGAGGGCTTGCAAAACGGTGGCTTTTGGGTACAGTCCCGAATCACATGGAGGCAATGAGCGATAGGAGGGGATTCGTCTCTCCAGGTATAGGGAGTTGATGTTGTGCTGTGTTCGATTGGCTATAACTGGAAGTCCCTGGCCAGGGCTGATATAGAGATATACTGGTAAGTTTTACCAGTAGTTTCTCGACCTGTTATGAGCCTCACATCGACACGACTTATCGGTTACTGGGGTCTGACGTATACCACCCCTAGACTTGATATGCGACATATCAGACGAACAGACCGGACTATACGGGAGTGTTACTGATTGGATTCACAGGAGAACGTACAGGCTAGCTTGTTGATCTTCTGATCGCTCAATACCTGGGTGGATGTTACGTTTAGCTGACCGCTTCCATCTTGTGGGTGTTTGATATGATCATCACCTGCTACCGGCGTATTGACGATTCTTTAGAGTCCTACACAGAGGTTTCTTGGCTCAGGCAAAACGGAGTAGAGGCACATATGTGATATGTGCAGGACCGAGGATAATGCGATATGTGATACCGTATTATATTCTCGCGATATTTAGATATGAACCGGGACATCGGATCAAGTGTTGATTCGATGAATCGGTACATGATATATTAGTCGGTTATATTCGATATAGCCGGATCGTCGGATCAAGTGTTGATTCGATGATTTAATGTATAATGATATATATGATATATTGTATTACATTATCTAATATTGGCTCGCTTTATTATTTCATTTTCTCACCGGATTAATACATTGATATATATGCGATATATGTTAATTGTATTATTTTCTTTCGTTGCAAATAAATAATATATATGTGATATATATTATTGTGACATGATATGATTTATTATGAAACATGTTTAGGGATGATAAAAAGAGATTAGGGTTTGATTAGGGTTAGCTCCTTCTTGTTCATTCTAGAAGGATTTCCTTTTGTCTTGGTTAAGATATTATGGTTGATACTTATCCATGACTCATTCTTAACCTAACTAAACCCTAGCTCTAGTTTATTCTCTACAAAGGTTTAGCCTCTCATCCTTGACCATGGTTCCATAATCAATCATATATTCTTTACTACTATTCATCACAAAAGGATAATCTTTTTCATTCTTCATCTTTTTCTCTCTTGAGTTTTGGAAAGAGCTCACTAGTTAATTCTTTTGTGATGATTTCTTGTGAGAAAATGATATAAAAAGAAAGCATAAATACTACTCCATCATCCTCATCTAATCTAGCCCATTAGATTAGGGTGTTCACATCTTTAGAGTGAGAGAGCTTGAGTTATAGCAACTTCGACGTTGATCATCGGAGAAGCGGAACACTACAAGCTAGCATGGATCGTCTGAGTCGTGGAGCCTCTCTTGAGTCCGGGAGATCGTGGATCGTGGCGAAGGGACTTCTACTCGGAGCTTATGAAGCGAAGGAGCGGACTACAAAGGTTGTAATCCCTCACACTTAGTAGTAAAGGTGTTTACTTGCATGTTTAAACCCTAATAATCTTGCAAAGATCCCGGCTTTGGGTTGTTCGGCACGTCTAAAAGTTTATTCGGGCATGTTTGATGCCTTATGAACCTTCACAAGAGTGCCTAGGAACCCTACAGTGGTATCAGAGCCTAGCTTGAGCATTAGGCGACGTGTATACGAAGTTAAAGCTCCGAACGAACTCCGATACGACGAAATAAAACCCTCTCTGGACATTTTTTAAAAACTGTGAATTTTCTGTATTAAAAATATCTAAAAATAACAGCAGGGAATTATAAGAGTAACAGTGAAAAACTACAGGCTGAACCGTAGGTACTGCCGCGGAACCGCGGCCAATCTTTGCTTGGGCCGCGGAACCGCGGCCGTACTGTAGAGTTTGACTTTTTGTTTTCTACAGTTATGACTGTCTCTGTTATTTATAATTTTTAGGTATTTTTAATCAGACTCAAGTGTTGAGAATTCTGGGGTTTATTTTGTAATCGTAGATTCGATCAGAAAATTTAAATTCGTTATTATTTCCGGATATTTAGAAACTGTTAAAATGTTCGAACGGATATCATTAACTCACTTTTTCCCAGCACGAAAAACTTTCAAGTGTTGAATTTTTATCGGGTTTAAATCTTTCGGAAAAATTGTACAAGTAGCACGGTGGACCCTCTAAAAGACAACAAACCTTAACTCGATTATGTGACCGTCTTGAACTGCCTCTAAACCTTTAGGGTTTAGGGATGTACGGCGTGCCACATGTGAGGCGTTGGCTTGATCCTTCTACGGCTGGATCACCGGTACTGTCACATATTCTGGGATTATTTGAACCCCGCTCAAGTGTTGAGCAATTTAGGAAATTTTGGGTATTTGATTATCTGTTCGGAAAGTTTAATACAGTCTATTTATCTGGAATGTGATACAATATATGGAATTCATACAGTTAGGCATGAAATGCGAAATATGTGATATTTCGGATTTACGATGTCTAAAGAGATTGTGGATTCCAAATGTTGTAGTTTTACACTTTCGTTTCTGTGACCGTAAATGTAGTATGTAGTTGTATTTCCGGTTTTCGTTGCTATACATCAACGACGATCGGTGTATGCATACTTACTTACGTTGATGATATGTGATATTATGTGTTGCTGTGATATGTTATATTGGATCGTCGTGTTTTGAATAGCCGGGGGTTTTATGTGAGATGAGGGTTTTTATTTTCATTCATGTAAAATTCATTTGTATGTAATATTCTTTTATTGGGGCACTTCCGGGATGAGGTTGATGTCACCATTGTATATTATTTACTTTTCCGCATTAGGTAGACCTAAGGAGGGGAGCACAAGTAACCGGGTTCTAGGGTCCAGTGGGAGGCCATCTCGAGGAGTTGAGACCGGGTCTCCTAACCCTAGAATTGGCAGTGTTACTTGCCGCTCTCATAGGGGTCTAGGGATGTGGGTTTGGCTATTCATCGCGACTGTGGAATCCGTGTTTTATACAGGCTAGTATTGAAAACACGGATGTCCTAGTATATCCAATATTTCATATATGTTCTTCTGCTGCAATGTTTTGTGATGAGATTATATTACTGCCTGAGACGAATGCCTATACTATATATATGCTGATATATAAATATTACTGCTTTCGTTTCTTCTGTGATGCTTAGGAAGCATAAGCTGATGGGATTTTATTAATGAGATTAATAAAAAGAAAAGAAACCTAAAATATGTTGTAGAATCAAAACTTTATAAAAAGGTTAGCTACAGTTTTGCTTTGCATAGAGGTATATATGATATACCCTGCACCTTATTCGATGAGGAAAGAGCCGAGATCCCTTCACCAGGAGTGACCTCTTTAGCGAAACTGGCAGATGCTACAAAACTCGGTTTGTCTTTTGATTGCTTTTTAGAGTTTTGCTTTGCATAGCGGTGTATATGATATACCCTGCACCTTATTCGATTGGGAAAGAGCCGAGATCCCTTCACCGGGAGTGACCTCTTTAGCAAAACTAATGAAAGCCTAAAAAACACTCAATTTCAAAATTTCACATGATTCTACGACGATATCAAGTTCATTACGCTCATGGTTTTCTGAAAAACCTGCGTAGCCCTCCGTCATTTCAGATAAAGACTAGTTAGTATTCGTGCTACGTTTGTTGACTATGTTAAGGCATAGTGTGCGGTAGCTAATTAGTATTTATCTGCTAAAACATGAGATGTGATTGGATTAGGGTAGTTGTACGACTTTGTTGACTATGTTAAGGGTCGTGCAGGTGGGTTTAATTCAATTGGGAAATGACGGGTTGAACTTGACTAGCAATTATGATTTGTTGACTATGTTAAGGTCATAAGTTGCTAGGGGCAAAATATTATCGGGAATTTCAAGTATTGAAATTTGCAATGAGATTGCATACATCCTATGAGATAGTTGGATCCCGATACCCACTGCGAGTAAGAGTTACTCCTGGGAGAGTTTTACACAGGACAATTAGCCGATCAAGTAGGTGTCTAGAAAAGTGTTAACGAGGTTACGCCTCTGGGAAAACGAGGTTTACTTTAATTAGGTCCGTGCGAAAGCACGAGGAACCTCCCTCAAGTACCGACACTGATCTGGCTGAAAGATTGACGAAATTGTAAGGTGTAATTAATCCCAGCTAATCTTACCTTTTAGGGTTTGAAGGAAGATTTGATAAAAACAGTGGGAGACATCCTGATTAGATAAGATAATAACCAATCTAATCTTGCAAGAGCATACGCTAAAGTGTTTTCTTCTCTCTCTCTCTCCAGGTAGCGACCATGTCAGGCCATAATCAAGATAATACTATGGATGTATTGACTGAACCCGCTTATTATACTGAGCAGGGGAACGTTGGACCCGTTCTTTCTTATAAGAGTTATAAGACTGAACAGGGAATAGGAGAATATCTGGATTCTCAAGCCGCCCAAAAGAACATGCATGTTGATGCATCTTCTTCAGGTGTGTTAGTTATTGAGAACTGTTTCTCAGTTCACCCTACGTCCTGGGTATTAGATACACCAGATAAGGATCCCACATATGTAAATTGTTACATGGGCTACGAAAAGGTAGAGAACTGGGAAACGGTGATCATTACGTTCAAGTAGGAAATGGTGTAAGTATTGCAGCCAAAGCAGTTGGCGAATATCACCTAGTATTTCCAAGTCGTAATACACTGATTCTAAATGAGTGCTATTATATACCGAACATGATGTGCAACATTATATCAGTTTCTTTATTAAGTAAAGAAGGATATAATTTTGTAGTAAAGGATAATGTTATGAACATATTCCTAGATCAAAAGTTGATTGCATCAGGCTCGTTACATAATGGCATATTCATTCTAAATCAAAATACAGTTCTCAATATACAAAACACACACAAGAGGAAAAGTTCAGAAATGAACGAATCCTTCTTGTGGCATTGTAGACTTGGTCATATCAATGCGACACGACTAGCTAAGTTACATAAAGATGGATATTTGAACCCGTTCGAATTATCATCTTATGATACTTGCCATTCATGTCTCAAAGGAAAAATGACCAAAGCTCCGTTTAGTGGACACGGGGAAAGAGTTACGGAACTTGTAGGACTGGTACATAGTGATGTATGCGGTCCCATGTCTACGCATGCCAGGAACGGTTCTTCCTACTTCATTACATTCACTGACGATCTCTCTAGATTCGAACATGTGTTCCTGATGAAACACAAGTCTGAAGCTTTTGAGAAATTCAGAGAATATAAGCATGAAGTAGAGAATCAAACGGGCAAAAGTATTAAGATTCTTCGATCTGATCGAGGAGGTGAATACTTAAGCAATGAGTTCCTAGATTATCTAAAAGAGAATGGGATTCTCTCTCAGCTTACTCCTCCTTATACACCACAGCACAACGGTGTATCGGAATGGAGGAATCGCACCCTATTAGATATGGTGCGCTCTATGATGAGCGAGGCTGAGTTGCCTATTTCCTTTTGGGGTTATGCGCTTGAGACAGCAGCATACCTATTGAATCAAGTTCCGTCTAAATCTGTACCTACCACACCATATGAGATATGGAGTGGGAAGAGACCATATTTTAAACGAGTTAAGATATGGGGTTGTCCGGCCTATGTCAAAAGGCAAAATCCAGACAAACACGAGGCACGATCAGTTCTTTGCAAGTTTGTGGGATATCCTAAGAATTCCCAAGGATATTTTTTCTACCACGCTGAAGAACAAAAAGTGTTTGTTTCTCAATATGCCACCTTTTTAGAAAAGGAATTTCTTGCAAAAGAAATTAGTGGCGATGAGGTAGAGCTGGAAGAGGTTCCGGCAACACAAACTACAACTGAAGATTTAGTAGAACCAGAGGATTCAGTAGTACCCGACGAACCCCAGCCTCTCCGCCGATCTATTAGGGTTTCTCGTCCACCTAAGAGATACTACGGTTTTCTCATTGATGGTGGAAGCAAGGATTGCATCATGGAAGATGATGACCCGACTAGTTTCGAGCAGGCCATCATGAGTGGTGACTCTGTGAAATGGCTGGATGCAATGCGATCTGAGATGGAATCCATGTACACCAACAAAGTATGGACTTTGGAAAATGCTCCTGAAGGGGTAAACCCCATTGGGAGCAAGTGGATCTTTAAAAAGAAATTTGGTGTAGATGGAAAAGTTAAGACTTTCAAAGCTAGACTTGTAGCAAAGGGTTTTCGTCAACGACCAGGTGTGGATTATGACGAAACCTTTTCTCCAGTGGCTATGCTTAAGTCCATCCGGATCTTACTTGCCTTTGCTGCATACCATGACTACGAAATCTGGCAAATGGATGTTAAGACCGCCTTTCTAAACAGTGATTTAGAAGAGTGCGTGTACATGACTCAGCCAGAGGGCTTCGTAGATAGTGGGAGCAGCGGAAAGGTGTGCAAGCTGCTTAAATCCATTTATGGGTTAAAGCAAGCATCGCGAAGTTGGAACATCTGTTTTGATGTTGTAGTCAAAGAGTTTGACTTCATCAAAAACATAGATGAACCTTGTATCTATAAGAAGGTAGCAGAGAGTAATGTTGTCTTCCTCGTATTGTATGTGGATGACATACTCTTGATAGGAAATGATATTCCTATGCTGCAATCAGTCAAGCTCTTCTTATCACAAAGATTCTCAATGAAAGATCTAGGTGATGCCTCCTATATATTGGGGATTAGGATCTATAGAGATAGATCCAAAAGGATACTGGGTTGTCCCAATCCAGGTACATTGACACCATACTAAAGAGGTTTAGTATGGAAGAATCCAAGCGTGGGAACCAACCCACGATCTCTGGAATCACTCTCTCCAAAGAGATGTCTCTCAAGAATGTTTTGGAGAGAGCTCGCATGCAAGGGATACCCTATGCTTCGGCAGTAGGCTCTATCATGTATGCGATGCTATGTACCAGACCCGATGTAGCATACTCACTAAGTGTAGTGAGTCGGTATCAAGCAGATCCTGGAGAGAGTCACTGGACAGCTGTGAAGAACATTCTCAAGTACTTACGAAGGACTAGAGATATGTTCTTGGTGTATGGTAACGGAGAACTCCGGGTGGAGTCCTTTACCGATTCCAGCTTCCAAAGTGATAAGGACAACTCTAAGTCGCACTCGGGATTTGTCTTTACCCTCAATGGAGGGGCGGTATGTTGGAAGAGTTCCAAACAGGATACCGTTGCAGACTCGACGATGGAGGCTGAATACATCGCTGCCAACGATGCTGCCAAAGAGGCTGTCTGGATGAAGAAGTTCATTAGTGAACTTGGTGTGGTTCCATCCATTGAGCATCCAATACCTCTGTATTGCGATAACAATGGAGCTGTGGCTTTGGCCAAGGAACCCAGATCCCATCAGAAGTCCAGACATATTCTGAGGCGGTATCACCTGATCAGGGAGATAGTTGATCGCCGGGAGATCGAGGTCAGGAGAGTAAATACGAAGGAAAACATTGCAGATCCACTCACGAAGGCCATTCCCCAGATACAGTTTGAGAGATTATTCGGAATGCTAGGTATGGGATACTACAGCAGCTGGCCTTAGTGCAAGTGGGAGATTGTTAGTTATGTATATGCCCTAGAGGCCATTGTTGTACATATGATGTATATTATGATGGATGCTTGGATGTATACAGAGAGGACTTTCTTGCTCGTCATGATAGTATGCTATTTGGTTTCACTTTATCTTAACATGTTGACTTGTATTCGTTTACTGTCTTTCTCTCACATGTTGATAAAGCCCTTAGGATCTGTACTCGACTACTGGGATTATGATGAGATCATACTAGTGGGGCCACGGTAGTCGATGAGTACATCCTATAACTGTTCCTAGTCGAGGGTATATCGAGACAGGGCATCGAGACACCAGAGTAGACTAGCGTATACGCAACTTGACCCATATGATGGGCGATGGATGATCCCATATCCATCGGTGTTTGACATCAAGAATGGTGTACGGGTGCTCAGTGGATACTGGGTACACTGGACGGACTCGCCGAGAACTCCCAGATGGTCATATACCACACGTCTGATGGCAGTTCTCCGGTGACACTGGTACAGGGTAGTCTGTAGACCCGAGATCGTCATAGAGTCTTGTGTGATTCCCACTGTGCTTTGATTTTCACCTTACCACGTCCAAGAGGGCGTGCAAAACGGTGGCTTTTGGGTACAGTCCCGAATCACATGGAGGCAATGAGCGATAGGAGGGGATTCGTCTCTCCCGGTATAGGGAGTTGATGTTGTGCTGTGTTCGATTGGCTATAACTGGAAGTCCCTGGCCAGGGCTGATATAGAGATATACTGGTAAGGGTTACCAGTAGTTTCTCGACCTGTTATAAGCCTCACATCGACACGACTTATCGGTTACTGGGGTCTGACGTATACCACCCCTAGACTTGATATGCGACATATCAGACGAACAGACCGGACTGTACGGGAGTGTTACTGATTGGATTCATAGGAGAACGTACAGGCTAGCTTGTTGATCTTCTGATCGCTCAATACCTAGGTGGCAGTTACGTTTAGATGACCGCTTGCATCTTGTGGGTGTTTGATATGATCATCACCTGCTACCGGCGTATTGGCGATTCTTTAGAGTCCTACAAAAAGGTTTCTTGGCTCAGGCAAAACGGAGTAGAGGCACATATGTGATATGTGCAGGACCGAGGATAATGCGATATGTGATACCGTATTATATTCTCGCGATATTTAGATATGAACCGGGACATCGGATCAAGTGTTGATTCGATGAATCGGTACATGATATATTAGTCGGTTATATTCGATATAGCCGGATCGTCGGATCAAGTGTTGATTCGATGATTTAATGTATAATGATATATATGATATATTGTATTACATTATCTAATATTGGCTCGCTTTATTATTTCATTTTCTTTTGTTGCAAATATATAATATATATGTGATATATATTATTGTGACATGATATGATTTATTATGAAACATGTTTAGGGATGATAAAAAAAGATTAGGGTTTGATTAGGGTTAGCTCCTTCTTGTTCATTCTAGAAGGATTTCCTTTTGTCTTGGTTAAGATATTATGGTTGATACTTATCCATGACTCATTCTTAACCTAACCAAACCCTAGCTCTAGTTTATTCTCTACAAAGGTTTAGCCTCTCATCCTTGACCATGGTTCCATAATCAATCATATATTCTTTACTGCTATTCATCACAAAAGGATAATCTTTTTCATTCTTCGCCTTCTTCTCTCTTGAGTTTTGGAAAGAGCTCACTAGTTAATTCTTTTGTGATGATTTCTTGTGGGAAAATGATATAAAAAGAAAGCATAAATACTACTCCATCATCCTTATCTAATTTAGCCCATTAGATTAGGGTGTTCACATCTTTAGAGTGAGAGGGCTTGAGTTATAGCAACTTCGACGTAGATCATCGGAGAAGCGGAACACTACAAGCTAGCATGGATCGTTCGAGTCGTGGAGCCTCTCTTGAGTCCGGGAGATTGTGGATCGTGGCGAAGGGACTTCTACTCGGAGCTTGTGAAGCGAAGGAGCGGACTACAATGGTTGTAATCCCTCACACTTAGTAGTAAAGGTGTTTACTTGCATGTTTAAACCCTAATAATCTAGCAAAGACCCCGGCTTTGGGTTGTTCGGCACGTCTAAAAGTTTATTCGGGCATGTTTGATGCCTTATGAACCTTTACAAGAGTGCCTAGGAACCCTACAACGAGTTGTGTATCGACTTGATTCTACAGTCCCTACCATCTACTTACGCCCAGTTTATCTTGGATTGCAAAATTGAAAGGAAGGAAGTTACCCTTCCAAGTCTCCTCAATTTATTGAGGAGCTTAAAGGGCATCCTGAAGGAATCTAGGGAGACACCCGCTCTGCTTATTAGGGAATCTTCCTCTTCTAGGTCCATGGCGTAAGCCAAGGGAGAGAAGAAGAAGGCCTCCACCAATCCGATAAGCGGTGTAAGTAAGGTAGAGGAAAAGGGCAGTGCAAAAGTTTTGGGGCTAGTAGTAAGGAAGGAAGCATGTCTTTGTAGTCACGGAAAAGAGAATTATCAGAAGGACTGTAGGGCTTGGAAAGCCAAAAGCCAGGATTCGAAGCACGTTGTGGCTTCGGCTCAAGTGTGTTTGTAATAGAAAAATGTCTATTTATTAACTCTACTTCTTGGGTACTAGATACCGGATCAGGATCTTATATCTGTAATTCATTAAAGGATTTGAGAAACCGTAGAGTTATCATGGTAGGTGATATGACTTTCAGAGTTGCTAACAGAATGAGCGTGGATGCTGAATCCGTAGGGGAATATAACCTAGGATTGACAAGTGAGCAGATATTGATTTTACGTAACTGTTTGTATGTACCTAGTCTAACCTGTAATATCATATCTGTATTTTTACTTTCTAAAGAAGGATATGATTTTACATTTGTAAGTGATGTAGTACACATCCACCTAAATCAAAATTTGATTGGGTCAGGTACATTAGATAACGGAATATACGTACTGAATCAAGCTCAGGTTTTCAGTGTCAAGAACACACTTAAAAAAAAGTCTCCGAAATTAAATCGGGCTTTCTTGTGGCATTGTAGACTTGGTCACATCAATGAAACACAGTTGACGAAGTTACATAAGATATTTGAATCCGTTTGAATATCAGTCCTTAACAACTTGTCAATCATGTCTCAAAGGAAAGATGATAAAGACTCCGTTCATTGAACACAGAGTAAGAGCAAGCGAGCTCTTGGGACTCATACACAGCGATGTATGTGATCCAATGTCTATACATGCGAGAAGTGGTTATTTCTACTTCATTATTTTTACGGATGATTTCTCTAGGTATGGACATGTATTCTTGATGAAACATAAATCCGAGGCCTTGGAGAAATTTCAGGAATACAAGAATGAACTGGAAAAACAAATCGGCAAAAGTCTCAAAATACTGAGATCTGATCGAGGTGGTGAATACTTAAGTGTTGAGTTCCTGAGCTACTTAAAAGAGAATGGAATTCTCTCTCAGCTTACTCCTCCATACACACCTCAGCACAACGGTTATGGTGTTAGTGTATATGCCCTAGAGGCCATTACTGTATCATACTAGCTTGTATATTACTTAATGGAAGCTTGGGATATTCACAGTTGTATAGACAATCTTGCTTAAAATGGTAGTATGCTACTTGGTTTGTCTCTACTTCAATATGTGCATGTGTTTCTTTTAGCATATCGCTTATACATATTAGTAGAGGCCTTTGGATCTTTGCTTGATTACCAGCGTTGTGATGGCAGTCACACTCGTGGGGGCTGGGTAATCCATAAGCACATCCCTATACAGGTCCCTAGTCGTTGTACTATCAAGACAGGGCATCGATACTCCGGAGTAGACTAGCGTATGCTCTTCTCATCCCAGCGGGGGAGACGGTCTGTCCCACAGCCGTCAGTTCGTCGTACTTGAGATAGTATGCGGGTGCTCGTTAGGTCACGAGTACACTGGACAGGACTCGTCGGGAACTGTTGGTTGGTATTATACCTATCGTCAGTTATCAGTTCCCAGGTGACATGAGTACAGCTTAGTCCGCTGACTTGACACTGTCACTTCGCCTCGAGTGTGTTCCCACTGTACTTAGATTACTACCCTACCACGGCTCAAAGGAGTCGTGCAAATAGGTAGTAGTTAGGTGCAGTCCCGAAGCACTTGGAGGCAGTGACGGTTAGACAGGATTCGTCTCTCCCGGTATTGTTGGTTGACATCACGCTGTGTCTAGGAGAGCCATTACACGAGTAGTCCCTGGTCAGGGCAAGCGAGATATACTGGTAGGTTTCCAGTGTTATCTCAGGGTGTTCTGGGCTTCACTCCGACACGATTTGTACCGCTATTAGGGGACTGACGTTTACCGCCCCCTAGGCCCGCCATGCGATGTATCAGACGAACAGACCGGACTGTACGGAGATTGTCACATACAGGCTTAGTAGGAGTTCGGATGGGTTTACCTCATCGGCCTTCTCATCGATATCAACCTGGGGACCGTTACGTACAGCTAGTGCCACTTGCGGTCTGTGGTTAAACCCACTGCTAGCGTAGTGTCGAGTCTTTAGAGTCCCACACAGAGAGTTTCCCTGCACTGAGCGAAATGTGTAGAGGCCGTATGGTTTTACGGCAGGACTGCGATCACTTACGTGTACTTGTGTGCGTATGCTATTCGTGCAGGCAATACTAGTGGGCTTTGGTTTAAGCCGGATCCTAGTATTGCACAGATGGATTAGTTTTGTCTTCAGTGCATTCACATTCTACGGAATGCGGATGCGGGTGTGTATGCACAGTTTTGCGGAGCGATGAAGGAGGAGGTGCCTCATTAGGGTTTTGACAGTTGATTCGGTCAAAACCATATTGAGACGGACTCATTAAGGTTTTGGCAATTCGTTCGGTCAAAACCTTTATGAGCCGGGGACATCATTGCTAATCCTCTTAGTGATAATTATTTGATGGCTAATTGCTTTGACTATTTGACCTTCTTTGACCACTCTTGACTTTGTTGATCCGTTGACCAAAGTTGACCATTGACCTTCATGAGAGGTCTACACTCTTCTTTGGTTTTCTTTTTCTTTTTATTTCTTGAGTTATGAAAATAGTCAAGTCATTAGTGCCATCAACTTTATCATGATAGGATTTGTAATGATAGCTTTTGTGTATTATTGCAACCATGGTTAGCTTTTTCTTTAGTTAACATTTTCATTTCTCATCTATTATTCTCTCTCTTGAGAAGAAAAGAAAAGCTCTCATGGTTGCTAGCTCCTCCTTCTTCCTCCTCTTGATTTCTTCTTTTGATCTCATGTGTTGAGAGAAAAAGATCCCACAAAGGCAAACACTTCCATATATCTCTTCTATACAATCTAGGACATCAAGACTAGCGATCTTGTTGCCCTAGTTGCCTTGGCTCGAGGTGGAGTTCGGTGTACATCTCTCGGGTGGATCGTCTTCGACTCAAGAAGGCTGCGGAGGTAACCAAGGTCCGGATCGACCCTCGGAGCGTGGACGGACGAGTAGGACAGCGGAATGAAGACCCGAAGGACCGGTGTCGTGAGGTATAATTTCTACGGCATAGTAGTTAACGCCTCTAGTAGTTTGCTAGTTTCTAGTTTAGCAAAGATCCAGCTTTTAGTCCATGTTGCCTTTGTGCTAAATAATTGTTTTTCGCCGTTTCCGCCTCCCCGTAAGAACCGGGGTGAGCAACATGGACTTACAGTGGTATCAGAGCCAGGCTAAACATAAACTAGCAAGTTAGCAAAGTATTAAGAATTTCGATCGGAAAAAATCACAAAACACGCCCGTAAAAATTCCATTTTCTGTCGATTTTTTATACTGTTCAAAAAATTATTTGACATACATGAAAAATCGTCTCAGGCTTTTTTTAGAACACCCAGCAAAAATGAGCCGCTGACTCGGCTAACTCACCGCGGAACCGCGGCCAAACCATGTGTTTGGCCGCGGATCCGCGGCCGAGTTGACTCGGCCGCGACTCCGTTTTGCTGCAGTGTTCTTACCTTGCTGTTTTGGGATTTTTGGTACATGTTGTTTCTACCCAGATTTTCCAGAGAACAAATTGACTTTTTGGGGTGGTTACAAATCCGTATTTTGATCGATATTCCGTACACTTTGGCTAATGGATATTTTCTGTGATGTGATATATGTATTGAACGTCCGCTAATCGCTATACGTTGATTAGTGGGGGTTATACATATCTGTGATCTGTAATGTTGATGGTTTGTGGATATGAACTCGGTGGATTGTCGCGGATGAATAGCCGGGGTGGATGTGAGATGTGAGTTTCTTTTTCTTTCATTCATGTAAAATTTGTAAATTGATATAATATTATTTGTTTGGCCGCACAACCGGGGTGAGGTTGTAGCCGTCATTGTATAATTTCTTTTTACTGTTTTTGCTCCTAGGATAGACCCAAGGTGGGGTGCACAAACTACCGGGTATCTCGAAGTGCCGAGTGGCCTACTCACGGTTTGAGGGAGGTTGCTTCGCTTCAGGTACTTGGCGGGTAGTTTGCCGCACCCGTAGGGGTCTGGGGTAGGGTTTGGCTATTCATCGCGACCGTGTAATCCGCTTTTCGTTGCAGGCTCGAACGAATCGCGAGTTCCTAGTATATCCAAAGTGTTCATCTGTGATCTGGAATGGCTATCATTGCTTTATATCTATATATGATATCTATTTAGGTGTTGCTTATGTTTTGCATCTGCGCTAGTCCAGCCCCCGCTCTGTCGTTAGTTAAGTAACCTAACGGGTGATGACGGGACCCCGTGGCAAATGTTGATGGCATAAGCGTACGCCATATTTTGGTTGTTTTCTGCAATGGTATGATTAAATGATAGGACGCATTGGAATTAATGCAAGAAAAAATAAACCAAGTAAAAGTCGTTGGAACACTTTCAAAACCACTCGGTTCTTTTCAAAAACCAGCTTTTAAACGCGGAGCTTGAACCACTCCTTTTAAAAGCTATCTCGTTCCTTCGATTATATCAAGTTCACTACGTTCACGGTTTCGCCAAAACCATTCATAGCCCTTCATCATTTCGTATGAATATTCAATAGTATTCAAGCTATGTTTGTTGACCTTCGTCAAGGCATAGTGATTGGTAGCTGTTGGGTATTCATATGTTGCATAGATAGATGCGTTGGTTTGGGACAGTCGTGTTACCTTGTTGACCTTCGTCAAGGGTTTATACCGGTGGGTTCAAATTAACCTGGACAATGACGGGTAGAACTTGACATGTGACTTATGATTTGTTGACCTTCGTCAAGGTCATAAGAGCATGGGGCAAAAATCCACATCGGGAGTTTCAAAAGAACTGAAACTTGCTAGCGCTGCATACCATTTGGAGTGTGATGATTCTGGTAGGATTCTTTCAGTTTTGTCACGCGATGATATTTGGATCCCGATCCTACTGTGAGTATATGTTACTCCTCGGGAACTTTCTTACTTAACGATCAATGCTATAAACCTAGTAGGTGTCTAGAAAGGTGTTAGCAGGGCTACGCCCCCAGGGAAAAGAGGTTACTTAATTAAGGAACTTCGCGAAAGTGTTGGAAACCTCCCTCGAAGTACCGACACTGGCCTGGCTGAATGGTTAAGCAATTATTGTACGGTGAGATTGATCCCGACTAATTCTTCCTTTATGGTTTGAAGAGGGATTCGAGAGACAGTGGGAGTCATCCTGTTTAGATAAATTAAAAACCAATCTAAACTTGCAAGAGCATCATGCTGAGTGTTTTCTTCTCTCTCTCTTAATTGCAGCGACCCAGTGACCGCACCTAGGTTACATCTAGATAATAAAATGACTGAATCTGACTATTGTGATTGGCAAAGGTCTGTCCAGATGTCCATTGCCCATGACAAGCTGGGACACCTCTTAACTAATCCCACTCCTGCCGTCTCAGGTCCAGTTTCCTCTGTCACGGATATTGATATCCGTAGGACATCGGAAAAGGAATGTGCAAATGCCAAGTGCCTCGTGTTAGCCTCAGTTGATGGTGCATACCAGAGGCAGCACGAGAAGATGGACTTAGTTTCTATCTTCCTCCATAACAAAGATTTATATGGAGAGCAATCTCGTATCGCAAGATATGAGATCTCAAACGAATTGCTTCCAGCGAGGTTGGCTATCGGGTCTCCTGTAAGGGGCAACGTCCTTACAGAGACCAGCTGTTTTGAGCTCACGGACCTGAAGACCACATTGAAGAACGGGTCAGATGCTGACTTGATTCTACAGTCTCTACCTTTTACCCTGAAGGAAACCAGGGAAGTAGAAGGAAAGGGAAGGGCAGAAGTTTCTGGACTGGATATAGTAAAAGAGGGACGTTCCTATTGTTACAGGAATGAACATTGGCAGAAGGATTGCAGGGCTAGTATAGCCAGTAGCCAGAATTCGAAGCATGTTGTGGCTTCGGCTTCGGGTGTGTTTGTAATAGAGAACTGTATGTCAGTTAACCCTACTTCCTGGGTATTGGATACCGGATCAGGATCTCATATCTGTAATTCGTTACAGGCTTTGAGAAACCGTAGGGTTATCAAGATAGGTGATATGACTCTCAGGGTTGCTAACGGAATGAGCATGTACGCTGAATCCGTAGGGGAATATCATCTTGGACTGACAACCGGGAAGATATTGATTCTGCGTGACTGTTTTTATGTACCAGGTGCGACTTGTAATATCATATCTGCATCCTTACTTTCTAAGGAAGGATATGATTTTACTTTTGTAAGCGATGTAGTAAACATCCACCTAAATCAAGTTCTGATTGGGTCAGGTACATTGAAAAATGGAATATACGTACTGAGTCAAGCGCAGGTTTTCAGTGTCCAGAACACACTTAAAAGAAAGTCTCCGGAATTAAATCAGGCTTTCTTATGGAATTGTAGACTGGATTACATTAATGAGACACGGTTGACAAAGTTACATAAAGAAGAATACTTGGATCCGTTCGAGTACCAGTCTTATGCCACTTGTGAATCTTGTCTCATGGGAAAGATGACAAAGACTCCGTTCACTGGACACGAAGAAAGAGTAAGCGAGCTCTTGGGACTCATACACGGTGATGTGTGTGGTCCAATGTCTACACATGCGCGAAGTGGTTATTCATAATTAATTACTTTCACAGATGATTTCTCTAGATATGGACATGTCTTCCTAATGAAGCACAAATCCGAGGCTTTTGAGAAATTTCAGGAATACAAGAATGAAGTTGAAAAACAAACAGGCAAAAGTATCAAGACACTGAGATCTGATCGAGGTGGTGAATACTTGAGTGCCGAGTTTCTGGGCTACTTAAAAGAGAATGGAATTCTCTCTCAGCTTACTCCACCATATACACCACAACACAACGGTGTATCGGAAAGGAGGAATCGGACCCTATTAGATATGGTTCGTTCCATGATGAGTAAGGCTGAGTTGCCGCAATCTTTCTGGGGTTATGCACTAGAAACAGCTGCATATCTCTTGAACAAGGCTCCAACCAAGACTGTGCCTACTACCCCATATCAGATGTGGAGTGGGAAGAAACCCTATCTTAAGTATCTTAAGACATGGGGATGTCCATCTTTTGTAAAAAAGCAGCATGGGGACAAGCTCGAGGCACGCTCAGTACTGTGTAAGTTTGTGGGATACCCAAAGAACTCCAGGGGGTATCTTTTCTATTCCGCAGAGGAACAAAAGGTTTTTCTTTCTCAGCATGCCCACTTCTTGGAAACTGAATTTTTAGAAAATCAGATAAGTGGGAGCGCAATAGAGCTGGAAGAAATTCCAGAACCACAAGCTATTACTGAAACCTTGGTAGAACCAGAAGGTTCAGGAGAACCGGACATTCCAGCGCCACTCCGTAGGAGTAGTAGGCAGTCTCATCCGCCCCAGAGATACTACGGTTTTCTCATAGACGGGGATAGAGAGGATTGCACTATGGATTATGGTGAGCCTACTAGCTTCCAGCAAGCCATTCAAAGCGGTGACTCGGTAAAATGGCTGGATGCAATGCGGACCGAGATGGAGTCCATGTACACCATCAAAGTTTGGACTTTGGACTTTGCTCCAGAAGGGGTAAAACCCGTAGGATGCAAATGGATCTTCAGAAAGAAGATTGGTGTAGATGAGCAGGTTGAAACCTATAAAGCTAGACTTGTTGCAAAGTGTTTTGTCAAAGACCTGGTTTGGACTATGACGAGACTTTTTCTCCAGTGGCTATGCTGAAATCCATTCGGATCCTTCTTGCCATTGCTGCTTTCCACGATTATGAAATCTGGCAGATGGACGTAAAGACGGCTTTCCTAAATGGAAATTTAGAAGAGTGTGTCTATATGGATCAGCCGGAGGGATTCATTCAGAGTGGGAGCAGCGGTAGAGTGTGCAAGTTGCTAAAGTCCATTTATGGACTGAAGCAAGCATCGCGGAGTTGGAATATCTGCTTCGATGATACTGTCAAAGAATTCGACTTTATCAAAAACCCAGATGAACCATGCATTTACAGTAAGATTGTAGGGAGAACTGTGGTATTCCTCGTCTTGTACGTGGATGACATTCTCCTAATAGGAAATGATATTCCTATGCTACAGTCAGTCAAAAGATTCTTGTCACAGAGGTTCTCCATGAAGGACCTGGGCGATGCCAACTACATTCTGGGGATCCAGATCTATCGTGATAGATCTAAGAGGATGTTGGGACTTTCACAGTCCAGGTACATTGACACCATACTGAAAAGATTCAGTATGGAAGATTCCAAGCGCGGTAATTTACCGGCTTGTTACGGGATCACCCTCTCCAAAGAGATGTCTCCCAAGACTGATTTGGAAAGGGATCGCATGTCTATTATACCCTACTCTTCTGCGGTAGGCTCTATAATGTATGCGATGTTATATACCAGACCAGATGTAGCATACGCATTGAGCGTTGTAAGCCGGTATCAGTCGGACCCAGGGGAGAAACACTGGATAGCGGTAAAGAACATTCTCAAGTACCTGAGAAAGACTAAGGAGATGTTCTTGGTGTATGGCGGAAAAGACCTCCAGATCGATGCCTTTGCTGACTCCAGCTTCCAGAGTGACAAGGATGACTCCAAGTCCATGTCGGGTTATGTCTTTACCCTCAATGGAGGGGCGGTTTGCTGGAAGTGTTCCAAGCAGGAGACCGTTGCTGACTCAACTATGGAAGCGGAGTACATAGCTGCTTGCGATGCCGCAAAGGAAGCTGTCTGGATGAAGAAGTTCCTCACGGAGCTTCAGATGGTTCCTACCATTGTTGATCCAATACCGCTGTATTGCGACAACAACGGCGCTATAGCTTTAGCGAAGGAACCCAGGTCCCATCAGAAGTCCAGGCACATTTTGAAGCGGTACCACCTGATCAGGGAGATCATAGATCGCCGGGAGATCGAGGTGAAGAGAGTAAATTCGGAGGATAACACTGCAGATCCACTCACGAAGGCCCTAGCCCAGACTCAGTTCGAACGGCTGATCGAGATGATAGGTCTTCGATACACCAGTACATGGCCTTAGTGCAAGTGGGAGATTGTTACTGTATATGCCCTAGAGGCCATTACTGTATCATACTAGCTTGTATATTACTTAATGGAAGCTTGGGATATTCACAATTGTATAGACAATCTTGCTCAAAATGGTAGTATGCTACTTGGTTTGTCTCTACTTCAATATGTGCATGTGTTTCTTTTAGCATATCGCTTATACATATTAGTAGAGCCCTTAGGATCATTGCTTGATTACCAGCGTTGTGATGGCAGTCACACTCATGGGGGCTGGGTAATCTATAAGCACATCCTTATACAGGTCCCTAGTCGTAGGACTATCGAGACGGGGCATCGATACTCCGGAGTAGACTAGCGTATGCGCTTCTCATCCCAGCAGGGGAGATGGTCTGTCCCACAGCCATCAGTACGTCGTACTGGAGATAGTATGCGGCTGCTCGTTAGGTTACGAGTACACTGGACAGGACTCGTCGGGAACTGTTGGTTGGTATTATACCTATCGTCAGTTATCAGTTCCCAGGTGACATGAGTACAGCTTAGTCCGCTGACTTGACACTGTCACTTCGCCTCGAGTGTGTTCCCACTGTACTTAGATTACTACCCTACCACGGCTCAAAGGAGTCGTGCAAATAGGTAGTAGTTGGGTGCAGTCCCGAAGCACTTAGAGGCAGTGACGGTTAGACAGGATTCGTCTCTCCTGGTATTGGGGGTTGACATCGCGCTGTGTCTAGGAGAGCCATTACACGAGTAGTCCCTGGCCAGGGCAAGCGAGATATACTGGTAGGTTTCCAGTGTTATCTCAGGGTGTTCTGGGCTTCACTCCGACACGACTTGTACTGCTATTAGGGGACTGACGTTTACCGCCCCCCTAGGCCCGCCATGCGATGTATCAGACGAACAGACCGGACTGTACGGAGATTGTCACATACAGGCTCAGTAGGAGTTCGGATGGGTTTACCTCATCGGCCTTCTTATCGATATCTACCTGGGGACCGTTACGTACAGCTAGTGCCGCTTGCGGTCTGTAGTTAAACCCACTGCCAGCGTAGTGTCGAGTCTTTAGAGTCCCACACAGAGAGTTTCCCTGCACTGAGCGAAACGTGTAGAGGACGTATGGTTTTACGGCAGGACTGCGATAACTTACGTGCACTTGTGTGCATATGCTGTTCAGGCAGGCAATACTGGTGGGCTTTGGTTTAAGCCGGATCCTAGTATTGTACAGATGGATTAGTTTTGTCTTCTGTGCATTCGCATTCTACGGAATGCGGATGCGGGTGTGTATGCACAGTTTTGCGGAGCGATGAAGGAGGAGGTGCCTCATTAGGGTTTTGACAGTTGATTCGGTCAAAACCATATTGAGGCGGACTCATTAGGGTTTTGGCAATTTATTCGGTCAAAACCTTTATGAGCCGGGGACATCATTGCTAATCCTCTTAGTGATAATGTTTTGATGGCTAATTGCTTTGACCATTTGACCTTCTTTGACCACTCTTGACTTTGTTGATCCGTTTACCAAAGTTGACCATTGACCTTCATGAGAGGTCTACACTCTTCTTTGGTTTTCTTTTTCTTTTTATTTCTTGAGTTATGAAAATGGTCAAGTCATTAGTGCCATCAACTTTATCATGATAGGATTTGTAATGATAGCTTTTGTGTATTATTGCAACCATGGTTAGCTTTTTCTTTAGTTAACATTTTCATTTCTCATCTATTATTCTCTCTCTTGAGAAGAAAAGAAAAGCTCTCATGGTTGCTAGCTCCTCCTTCTTCCTCCTTTTGATTTATTCTTTTGATCTCATGTGTTGAGAGAAAAAGATCCCACAAAGACAAACACTTCCATATATCTCTTCTACACAATCTAGGACATCAAGACTAGTGATCTTGTTTCCCTAGTTGCCTCGGCTCGAGGTGGAGTTCGGTGTACATCTCTCGGGTGCATCGTCTTCGACTCAAGAAGGCCGCGGAGGTAACCAAGGTCCGGATCGACCCTCGGAGCTTGGACGGACGAGTAGGACAGCGGAATGAAGACCCGAAGGACCGGTGTCGTGAGGTATAATTTCTACGGCATAGTAGTTAAAGCCTCTAGTAGTTTGCTAGTTTCTAGTTTAGCAAAGATCCGGCTTTTAGTCCATGTTGCCTTTGTGCTAAATAATTGTTTTTCGCCGTTTCCGCCTTCCCGTAAGAACCGGGGTGAGCAACGTGGACTTACATATGGTTCGTTCCATGATGAGTAATGCCGAGTTACCGCGATCCTTCTAGGGCTATGCACTAGAATTAGCTGCATATATTTTGAACAAGGTTCCTATTAAGTCAGTGAATACCACACCATATAAGATGTGGAGTGGGAAGAAACCCTATCTTAAGTACCTTAAGACATGGGGATGTCCAGCTTTTGTAAAAAAGCAGCATGCGGACAAGCTCGAGGCATGCTCAGTATTGTGAAAGTTTGTGGGATACCCAAAGAACTCCAGGGGGTATTTTTTCTATTACGCAGAGGAACAAAAAGTCTTTGTTTCTCGGCATGCCCACTTCCTGAAAACTCAATTTTTAGAAAATGAGATAAGTGAGAGTGCAATAGAACTGGAAGAAATTCCAAAACCACAGACTATTATTGAAAGCATGGCAGAACCAAACGTTTCGAGAGAACCGGACACTCCTGCGCCACTCCGCAGAACTAGTAAGCTATCTCACCCGCCCGAGAGATACTACAGTTTTCTCATAGATGGGGATCAAGAGGATTGCATTATCAAAGGCGATGAGCCAACTAGCTTCCAGCAAGCCGTTTAGAGCCGAGACTCGGTAAAATGGCTGGATGTAATTCGGACCGAAATGGAGTCCATGTACACTAACAAAGTATGGATTTTAGACTTTGCTCCAGAAGGGGTAAAACCCGTAGGCTTCAAATGGATCTTCAGAATGAAGATTGGTGTAGATGGACAGGTGGAAACCTATATGGCTAGACTTGTTGCAGAAGGTTTTCGTCACAAACCTGGTTTGGACTATGATGAAACCTTTTCTCCAGTGGCTACGCTCAAATCCATTCGGATCCTTCTTACCATTGCTGCCTTCCATGATTATGAAATCTGGTAGATAGATATAAAGACCACTTCCCTAAATGGAAATTTGGAAGAGTGCGTCTTTATGGATCAGCCGGAGGGTTTCATTCAAAGTGGGAGCAGCGGGAATGTGTGCAAGTTACTTAAGTCCATTTATGAACTAAAGCAGGTATCGCAGAGTTGGAACATCTGTTTTGATGAGACGATCAGGGAATTCGACTTTATCAAAAATCCAGATGAACCATGCATATATAGTAAAATTGTAGCGAGAAGTGTGGTATTCCTCGTCCTGTACGTGGATGACATTCTCTTGATAGGAAATGACATTCCTATGCTACAATCAGTCAAGGAATTCTTGTTACAGAAGTTCTCCATGAAAGACCTGGTTAATGCCTCCTACATTCTGGGGATCCAGATCTATCGTGATAGATCTAAACGGATGTTGAGACTCTTATAGTCAAGGTACATCGACAACATACTGAAACGATTCAGTATGGAAGATTCTAAGCACGGTAATCTATTAGCTTGTCACGGAATCACCCTCTCTAAAGAGATATTGCAGGGCTGCCTAGCACGGCAGCAAGGTTTCAGGAGGCATCATCCATACCAAATTCAAAAATTTGTCGTTCTAGCTAACCCTAACCATGAATCTTATACTAGAAATCGACGGAATAGAAATGCAAACGACTTTGCAAGTAAAGTGAACAAGGAATACAACCTTTGTAGACCGGTCCTTCACTTCATTAGCTCCTTGTAGTAGTCCCTTCGCTGCGATCAAGAAGTCCTGGACTCTAGAGAAGCTCGATGAAGAAACGAACATGCTTGCTTCGAAGTCTTCGAGGCCGAAGATGATCTACATCGAGGAGACACTAACCCAAGCTATCTCTTCACTAATCATGGAATTAGTGAAGCAAACACCCTATACTAATTGGAAAGTAGTAGAAGATGATGAACTAAGAATTTTTCTCACATTAGATTTCATATTCTCACAAGTTTTCATCACAAACTCAAACCCTAGAAATCACTTTTCTCTTTGAGCTTATGAAGAAGATGAAGAATTATCAAGAGAGAATGAATTAATGTTGAGGTTAAAAATGCAAGCAAGGGTTAAGCATGTCATGCTTAACACTTGTAGAGAGTTAACCATGGCCATGGGTTAAAGGGTTGGGTTAAATAAATATCCTAAGCTAGACAAAACAGTGGACAAAGTCAAAGATGCTTATAAGCTTCTACAAGCTTTCAACAAATATCAACCATGATAAAATCCACAATTTTGAATAACTTAATAAGAGGTATAAAATCTTAATCTTAACCCTAGCATGGTTTAACCCTAACCCTAGTTGAATTTGTAACCTAGCTTAATACATTTAACATATATCACATATACATCAATGTATCCAAAGTGAGAAAAGAAATCATAAGTGAGCTAATACTAGTTAATGTAATGTAATATATCAAATATATAATTATACATTAGATTATCAAATCAACTCTTGATTTAATAATCCGGCTATATCACCTATAACCGACTAATATCGTATGAATCAACTTATCGAATCAACACTTGATCCGATAACCCGGCTATATCATATATAACCGACCGATATCTCATATCGCGAGAATAGAATACGGTATCTCATATCGTATCAATCTCGGTCCCGCACATATCACATATGTGCTCCTACTCCGTTTCGCTTGAGCCAGAAAACCCCTGTGTAGGACTCTAAAGACTCGTCAATACGCCAGCAGTAGGTGATGATCATATCAAACACCCACAAGCCACAAGCGGTCTGCTAAACGTAACGGCCATCCGGGTATTGAGCGATCAGAAGATCAACAAGCAAGCCTGCTCACACTCCTGTGAATCCAATCAGTAACACTACCGTACAGTCCAGTCTCTTCGTCTGATATGTCACATATCTCGTCTAGGGGCGGTAAATGTCAGACCCCAGTAACTCGATAAGTCGTGTCGATATGAGGATCGTAACGGGTCGAGAAACTACTGATAACACTTACCAATATCACTCTGAAGCAGCCTTCGCCAAAGACTTCCTGTTATAGCCAATCGAGCACATCGCAACATCAACTCCCAATACCGGGAGAGACGAAACCCTCCTATCGCTCATTGCCTCCATGTGACTCGGGACTGTACCCAAAAGCCACTGTTTTGCACGTTCTCTTGAACGTGGTAAGGGGGAAGTCAAAGCACAGTGGGAATCACACAAGACTCTATAACGATCTCGAGTCTACAGACTAACCTGTACCAGGGTCACCAGAGAACTGCCATCCGACGTTAGGTATAATACCATCTGGGAGTTCTCGGTGAGTCCGTTCAGTGTACCCAGTCTCCACTGAGCACCCGTATATTGTCTCTGATGTCAAACACCAATGGATATGGGATCATCTATCGCCCATCTACATGGGTCGAGAAGCTATACGCTAGTCTACTCTGGTATATCTTTGCCCTGTCTCGATACACCTACGACTAGGAACATTTGAAGGATGTACTTAGCAACAACTCTGTCCCCACTAGTATGATCTGAATCACAGTCCTGATAGTCAAGTACTCATCCTAAGGGCTTTATCAACATGTGTCATAGAGACAATCAGCGTACAAGTTAAGATAAAGTGCAACCAGATAGCATACGATCATGTCGAGCAAGAAAGTCCTCCCTATATATGTCCAAGCATCCACTACAATATACATCGTATGTACAGTAATGACCTCTAGGGCATACATATAACTAACAATCTCCCACGAACACTAAGGCCATCTGTTGTAGTATCCCATACCCAACAATCAGCAGTGGTTGAAGTATCTCATACTCAACCATCCCATAAAAGTCTCTCCTGGAAATAGGCCCTTGTAAGTAGATCCGCCCTGTTCTCCTCTGTGTCTACTCTCCTTAACCTCGATCTCCCTGGAGATCATCCATCTCCATGATCAGGTGATACTGCCTAAGAATATGTCTGGATCATAGATGGGACGGGAATTCCTAGGCCTAAGCCACAACTCCATTGTCACACAATGGTAGAAACGACGTTCATCTTATGAACTTATATACATCCATACTACCTCTTTGGTAGTAATTTATCCAGCCTTTATTGTCTAGTTTGCCACGGTATCTAGCTTGGAACTCTTCCAACATGTTGTCCCTCCACTGAGGGTAAAGACAATGTCTGTGACAGACATTCAGTCGTCCTTACCACCCTTGAAGCTATCCAGTGATTCTCCCCAGGATCGATTGATACCAACTCACTACACCTAGTGAGAATCTTAACACCCACTTAGATCTATCTCATAGATCCAAAACCCTGGATTTATGAGTTATCACCTTGATCCTTTATGGAGAATCCTTGTGATAAGAGGAGTTGACCAAGCAAAACATAGGAAACTCCTTTCTTATCAAGAGTATATCATCCACGTACAATACGAGGATCATCACCATACTCCCTACTATCGTTTTGTATATACATGGTTCATCTACCATTTTGATGAAGTCAAACTCTTTGACCACCACATTAAAACAGATGTTCCAACTCCGCAATACCTGTTTTATCCCATAAAGAAACTTGCACACGTTTCCGCTGCTCCCACTATCTACGAAGCCCTCTGGCTGTGTACTTATAGACGCTCTCTTCTAAACCACTATTTAGAAAAGCAGTCATGACACCCAACCGCCAGTTATCGTAGTCACGGTATGTAGCAATGGCAAGTAGGATCCAGATGGATTTAAGCATAAAGACTAGAAAAGGTTTTATCATTATCCACACCTGGTCGACGACAAGAACCTTTTGCAACAAGTCTTAGCTTCGAAAGTCTCAACTTTTCCATGTACACCAAGTAATCATCTCAAGATATACTTACTCCTGATGAGGATTTAACCCTTCAGATAAAGCAACCAAAGTCCATACTTTATTAGTGTATATAGATTCCATCTCATATCGATTAGCATCCAGCCATTCTCACAGGGTCCCCACTCTTCATGGCCTGCTCGAAACTAGATGTGTCATCATCTCATGATGCAATCCTCGCTCCCACTGTCATAGAGAAAACCGAAGTATCTCTCAGGTGGGTGAGGAACCCCACTGGATCGGCGGAGAGGCTAAGGTTCGTTGGGAGCTATTGAATCCTCCGGTTCTACCAAATCATCAGCTGTAGTTTGTATAGCTGGAACTCCTTCCAGTTCTACCTCATGACCACTAATTTCATCACAAGAAATTCCCTTTCACAAAGGTGGCAAGCTGAGAAACAAAACACCTTTTGCTCCTCAGTGTGGTAGAAGATATTCCCTTGCGAATGCATAGGATATCCAACAAACTTCCACAGAACTGACCTTACCTCGAGCTTGTTCGGATTTTGCTTTTAGACATAGGCCGGACAACGCCAAATCTTAACATCCTTAAGAGATGGGCTCTTCCCATACCATATCGCATATGGAGTGGTAGGCATCTGATTTGGTTGGAACCCAATTCAATAGGTATGCAGCTTCTCAAGTGCATAACCCCCAAAAGGAAATAGGCAACTCAGTAGTACTCACATAGAGCGCACCTTATCACATAGGGTGCGATTGCTCCGCCCCGATATACCAACGTGCTGTGGTAAATACAGATGAGTAATGCTGAGAGAGAATCTCATTCTCCTTTAGAATAGTCCAGGAATTCTGTGCTCAAGTATTCTCCTCTTTGATCATATCAAAGGACATAATACTTATACCCATTTTGGTTCTCTACTTCTGACTTATATTCTTTGAATATCTCAAAAGGTTCAGACTTGTGTTTCAACAGAAACATATATCCGAATCTTGAGAGATCATCAGTGAATGTAATGAAGTACGAAGAACCAGTCCTGGCATGTGTAGACAGGGGATCTACATACATCATCATGTATCAATCCCAAGAGTTCACTAACTCTTTCTCTGTTTCCAATAAACGGAGCTATGATCATCTTATCTTTGTAACTTGACTGGCAAGTTTCACAAGATGTAAATTCAAACTGATTTAAATATGCATCTTTATGTAACTTAGCTAGTCGGGTCGCATTGATATGACCTAGTCTACAATGCCTCAAGAAGGATTCGTTCATTTCTGAACTCTTCCTCTTGTGTGTGTTTTGTACGTTAAAAACTATAGTTTGATTTAGAACATATATGCTTTTAGATAACGTGCCTGAACCGATCAACTCTTGATATAGAAAATGTTCAAAATATTATCCAACAATACAAAATTATATCCTTCTTTACTAAATAAAGAGACTGATATGATATTGTATATTAGGTTCGGTATCTAATAACATTCGTTCAGAATCAATATATTTTGTAATACAGGGTGATAACTTCCAACAAACTTGGCTGCAACACTTGCACCATTTCCAACTCTTGAAACTTATCACCCATTCTAAGTTCTCTACCTTTCTGTAGACCATGTAACATATTACATATGTGGGATCCTGGTCCGGTATCTCATACCCAGGACGTAGAGGTTACTGAAAAACATTTCTCGGTAATGAACACACCCGAAGAAGATGTATCAATATACACTTTCTTCGTTTGGGTGGCACGGGAATCCAGGTAATCCCCTATTTCCTGCTCGGTCTTATAACAATTATAAGTTGGAGCGGAACCAACGTTCCCCAGCTCAGTATAACAAGCGGGTTCGGTCAATAGATCCTTATTATTATCTTGATTAAGGCGTGACATGGTCGCTGCCTGGAGAGAGAGAGAGAAGAAAACACTCAGCGTATACTCTTGCAAGATTAGATTGGTTATTAATTTATCTAATCAGGATGGCTCCCACTGTTTTAGTCAAATCTTCCTTCAAACCCTAAAAGGAAAGACTAGCCAGGATTAATTACACGCTATAATTTCACCAATCTTTTAGCCAGACCAGTGCCTGTGCTTTGAGGGAGGTTCCCAATGCTTTCGCACGGACCTAATTAAAATAAACCTCGTTTTCCCAGAGGCATAACCCCGTTAACACCTTTCTAGACACCTACTTGATCGGCTAATTGTAATGTGTAAAACTCTCCCAGGAGTAACTCTTTGTAGACCCTAGCATGGTTTAACCCTAACCCTAGTTGCATTTTTAACCTAGCTTGATACATTTAACATATATCACATATATATCAATGTATCCAAAGTGAGAAAAGAAATTATAAGTGAGCTAATACTAGTTAATGTAATGTAATATATCAAATATATAATTATACATTAAATTATCAAATCAACTCTTGATTTAATAATCCGGCTATATTACCTATAACCGACTAATATCGTATGAATCAACTTATCGAATCAACACATGATCCGATAACTCGGCTATATCATATATAACCGAACGATATCTCATATCGCGAGAATAGAATACAGTATCTCATATCGTATCAATCTCGGTCCCGCACATATCATATATGTGCTCCTACTCCATTTCGCTTGAGCCAGGAAACCTCTGTGTAGGACTCTAAAGACTCGTCAATACGCCGACAGTAGGCGATGATAATATCAAACACCCACAAGCCGCAAGCGGTCTGCTAAACGTAACGGCCACCCAGGTATTGAGCGATCAGAAGATCAACAAGCAAGCATGCTCACACTCCTGCAAATATAATCAGTAACACTACCGTACAGTCCGGTCTCTTCGTCTGATATGTCACATATCTCGTCTAGGGGCGGTAAACGTCAGACCCCAGTAACTCGATAAGTCATGTCGATATGAGGCTCATAACGGGTCGAGAAACTACTGATAACACTTACCAGTATCACTCTGAAGCAGCCTTGGCCAAGGACTTCCTGTTATAGCCAATCGAGCACAACGCAATATCAACTCCTGATACCGGGAGAGACGAAATCCCTCCTATCGCTCATTGCCTCCATGTGACTCAGGACTGTACCCAAAAGCCACCATTTTGCACGTTCTCTTGAACGTGGTAAGGTGGAAATAAAAGCACAGTGGGAATCACACAAGACTCTATGACGATCTCGGGTCTACAGACTAACATGTACCAGGGTCACCAGAGAACTGCCATCTGACGTTAGGTATAATACCATCTGGGAGTTCTCGGCGAGTCCGTTCAGTGTACCCAGTGTTGGATATATATGCCATAGAGGCCATTATTGTATAGTACTAGTTTGTATAATACATTTTGGAGGCTTGGGATATATATATACGGGTTTGCGACAGTCATGCTCAATATAGTAGTATGCTACTTGGTTTGTTTCTATCTTAATATGCGTATATGTTTCTTTTAACATATCGCTAAAAACATATTGATGGAGCCCTTAGGATCTTTGCTTGACTACCGGCGTTGTGATGGCGATCACACTAGTGGGGGCTGGATAGTCTATAAGCACATCCTTATTTTGGTCCCTAGTCGTAGGATTATCGAGACAGGGCATCGATACTCCAGAGTAGACAGGTGCATACGCTTCTCATCCCAGCGGAGGAGATGTTCTGTCCCACAGCCATCAGTACATCGTACTGGAGATAGTATGCAGGTGCTCGTTAGGTTACGAGTACACTGGACAGGACTCGTCGGGGACTGTTGGTTGGTATTATACCTATCGTCAGTTAACAGTTCCCAGGTGACATGAGTACAGCTTAGTCCGTTGACTTGACACTGTCACTTCGCCTGGAGTGTGTTCCCACTGTTCTTAGATTACTACCCTACCATGGCTCTACTGAGTCGTGCAAACAGGTAGTAGTTAGGTGTAGTCCCGAAGCACTTGGAGGCAATGACGGTTAGACAGGATTCGTCTCTCCCGGTAAAGGGAGTTGATATCGCGCTGTGTCTAGGAGAGCCATTACACATAGTCGTCCCTGGCCAGGGCAAGCGAGATTTACTGGTAGTGTTTCCAGTAGTTTCTCAGGGTGTTCTGGGCTACACTCCGACATGACTTGTACCGCTATTAGGGGACTGACGTTTACCGCCCCCCTAGGCCTGCCATGCGATACTCTCAGACGAACAGACTGAACTGTACGGAGATTATCACGTTCAGGCTCAGTAGGAGTTCGGATGGGTTCACCTCATCGGTCTTCTTATCGGCATCTACCTAAGGATCGTTACGTACAGCTAGTACCGCTTACGGCCTGTGGTTAAACCCACTGCCAGCGTAGTGTCGAGCCTTTAGAGTCCCACACAGAGGGTTATTCGCCTTTGGGCAAAACAGAGTAGAGGTCGCATGGTTTTGCGACGGGGTTCGTTCACATCCGTGCACTTGTGCACGCTTAGTGTCCGGGCAGTTATTACTAGCAGGCTTTGGTTTAAGCCAGATCCTAGTATTTTTTTCGGATTGGTTTTGTCTCATTGTATTCGTGTTCCTCGGAACACAGATGCGGGTGTGTATGCACAGTTGACAGAGGCAGAGGATTCTCATTAGGGTTGTTGATCGTTGACTTTTTCCAAACCCTAACGAGAATGAGAAATATGATTAATGGTATTAATTAAAGATAATTATGCTATGGTTAGGATTGTTGACCATTTGACTTTGGTTGACTTGTTGACCTATGTTGACATATTGACCATCATCATTTTACATGAAAGATGCTCCTTGATTCTTGCAAAATTCATTTAATGTGAAATGATAATGGTCATTCCAAATGAACCATCACAATTTCTTTAATTATTATTGTTATTTTTCATATTATCTCATATGTGGGCATGGTTGCAAAAGAGTGTTCATTCTATCATACTCTTTCTCTCTCTTGAAAAAGCTCTCCGTCTTCCTCTCTCAAAGCTTAAGTATTCCATGTGTTGAAAATCATAAGCTTTTGAGACTAAACCATCAAAGCATCTCTCTACACTTTCTAGGGTTCTTTGTCTAGCAAACCAAGCACTCTAGTTACCTCTTGGTTGAGGTAGGAGCTCAAGGTAGAAGCCCTCAGGTGGATCTATGTTCGGCAAAGGGAAGACGACGAGGAGGAATCGTCTACGCCACTACAAGGAGCAAGCAAGAAGGAGAACCACAACAAGAAGAGAAGGAGTTCAAGATCTAAGTATAACCATTCTACATAGTAGCTAGAACTTGTAGTTAGTGTGTTAGTTTTTGTTTAGCAAAGATCCTCTAGTTTCTAGTCCATGTTGCCTTGTGAGAAAATTTTGATTTTTACCTATTCCGCCTCCCCGTAAGCACCGGGGTGGGCAATGTAGACCTAACAGTGGTATCAGAGCCTAGCTAAACAACAACTAACTATTAGCAAAGTGTTTAGAACTTCGATCCGGAAAAAAATCACGAAACATGTCAATAACATATACTTTCTGCCGATTTTTAAAACTGCTCTAAAAATAATTCCACATACATTAAAAATCGGTGCAGGGATTTTAGGAACATGCAGCAAAAACGAGCCCACGACTCGGTCAACGCACCACGGAACCGTGGTGAAACCACGCGTTTCGCCGCGGATCCGCGGCCGAGTTGACTCAGCCGCGACTCGGGTGTGCTGCAGTTTCTTCAGTATGATGTTTTGGGATTTTTGAGATATTTTGTTTCTGCCCAGATTATCCAGAGAACAATGTTGTGTTTAGGGTAGTTACAAATTGGTATTTTGAATCGAAGTTCTACAAATTTTTGCTAAATGGTTATATCTGTAATGTGATATATGCACTGAACGTCGGCTAATCGCTATACGTCGATTAGTGGGGGTTGTGTATATCTGTGATCTGTAATGTTGTTGGATTGTGTATATGAACTTGTTGGATTGTCGCGGATGAATAGCCGGGGTTTTGTGAGATGAGAGTTTCTTTTTCTTTCATTTGATGTAATATGTAAATTGATGTAATATTATTTCATGGCCGCACACCGGGATGAGCTTGTAGCCGCCATTGTATATTATTTCTTTTACTGTTTTTGCTCCTAGGATAGACCCAAGGTAGGGTGCACAAATTACCGGGTACTTTCAAGTGTTGAGTGGCCTACTCACGTTGTTGAGGGAGGCTGCTTCATTTCGGGTATTTGGCGAGTAGTTTGCCGCACTCGTAGGGGTCTAGGGTGAGGTTTGGCTATTCATCGCGACCGTGTAATCCGTCTTTCGTTGTAGGCTCGAACGAAACGCGGATTCCTAGCATATCCAATGTGTTCATCTGTGATCTGGAATGACTATCATTGCATCTGATGAATGTATATATCTATATATGATATCTAGTAGGCGTTGCTTATGTTTTGCATCCGCGCTAGTCCAGCCCCCGCTCTATCGTTAGTTAAGTAACCTAACGGATGATGACGGGGCCTCGTGGCGAATGCGGATGGCATAAGCGTACGTCATATTTTCGTTGTTTTCTGCAATGGTAGGATTAACTGATGGGACGCATTATATTAATGCAAAGAAAAACTAACCTAAAAGACGTTGTTGGAACAATTTTCAAAAAGCTGTTATTGCAAGGACGTTCTCTTTTGTTTTGCGTAGAGGTATTTGGTTATGAATGCCCAGCACCTCATTCGACGAGGCAAGGGCCGAGATCTCTTCATCGGGAGTGACCTCTTGGACAGAAGTTTGCGTCAGGGTAATAACTTCACTATAGTCGATTATTCTTGCTTTGCATTGAGGTATTCAATTTGGAATATCCTGCACCTCATTCGACGAGGAAAGAGCCGAGATCCCTTCACAGGGATTGACCTCTTTAGCAAAAGTTTTCGCCACTATATTTTTAAAAAGGGCAATCAGGTTCCTTCAACGATATCAAGTTCATTACGTTAACGGGTTTTTCGCCAAAAACCCAGTCGTAGCCCTCCGTCATTTCGGATTGGTATTATTTAGTATTCGTGCTGCGTTTGTTGACCTAGTCAAGGCGTAGTGAATGGTAGCTAAGTGATATTTTTCTGAGCATTGCCAATGTGATTGGTTAGGACAGTCGTGCGGCCTTGTTGACCTAGTCAAGGGCATGTACGGGTGGGTTTAATGCAATCAAGAGAATGACGGGTAGAACTTGACTAGCGGTTTATGGTTTGTTGACCTAGTCAAGGTCATAAACCGTTAGGAGCAAAAACCACATCGGGAGTTTCTAAAGAAACTGAAACTTGCAGATTTAGCATACCTTCTAGAGTGTGGTGACTAGAGTGCATTCCATCTAGGTCATCGCACAATGATAGTTGGATCCTGATCCCACTGATGAGTTGGATTATTCTCGGGAGATTATTTCACTTAATAATCAATGCTATAAACCAAGTAGGTGTCTAGAACAGTGTTAGCAGGGCTACGCCTCCAGGGAAAAGAGGTTATTTAATTAAGGAACTTCACGAAAGCGTTGGAAAACCTCTCTCGAAGTACCAACACTAGCCTGGCTGAAAGGTTAAGCAAGTATTGTGATGTGCGATTAATCCTGACTAGTTCTTCTTTTAGGGTTTGAAGAAGAATTTAAGGAAATAGTGGGAGCCATCCTGATTAGATAAATTAATAAACCAATCTAATCTTGCAAGAGCGCACGCTGAGTGTTTCTTTTCTCTCTCTCCAGGTAGCAACCATTTCATGCCCTAATCAAGATAATAAAATGTATCGCTTGATCGATCCGAATTCTTATTCGGGGCAGGGGAACGTTGGTTCGGCTCTAACTTACGACAACAGTTATAAGTATGAGCATAGGAAAGAGGATTGTATGGATTCCAAGGATACCCAGTTGAAGAAGCATAGATTTGCATCTACTTCAGGTGTTCTTGTAATTGAGAACTGCTTTACGGTCAGCCCTACCTCCTGGGTACTTGATACCGGATCAAGATCTCACATCTGTAATTTATTCAGGGACTGAGAATAAGTAGGAAAGTAGCACCTAGTGATATGTCGCTCAGTGTAGCGAACGGAGCACAAGTTAATGCTATAGCCGTCAGTGAATATCACCTAGTGTTGCCAAATGGCAATACTAAGATTTTGAACGATTGCTACTATGTACCTTCCATGGTTTGCAACATCATATCAGTTTCTTTACTCAATAAAGATGGTTATAACTTCGTTCTTGATAGAAATATCATGAACATCTACCTTCATAAGGTACTGGTTGCAGAAGGTACACTGTGTAATGGTATCTACGTTCTAAATCAGAATACAGTTCTCAATGTACAAAACACACGCAAGAGGAAGAGTGCAGATACAAACGAATCCTACTTATGGCATTATAGACTTGGTCATATTGGAGAGAAAAGACTAAGTAAGTTGCATAAAGATGGACTCTTGAATACGTTCGAGTTTTCATCTTGTGAAACTTTTCAGTCTTGTCTCAAAAGAAAGATGACCAAATCTCCGTTCACCGGACATGGAGAAAGAGCAACAGAGCTCTTGGGACTCATACACAGTGATGTATGTGGTCCAATGTCTATAGATGCAAGGGGTGGGTTCTCGTACTTCATCACATTCACTGATGATTTCTCTAAGTTCGGATATGTGTATCTGATGAAACACAAATATGAAGCTTTTGAGAAATTCAAGGAATTCAGAAATGAAGTAGAGAACCAGACTGGCAAAAGTATCAAGATCCTCCGGTCTGATAGAGGAGGGGAGTACTTAAGCACGAAATTCCTAGATTACTTAAAAGAGAATGGTATTCTCTCTCAGCTTACTCCCCCTTATACACCACAACACAACAGTGTATCGGAGCGGAGAAATCGTACCCTATTGGATATGGTTCACTCCATGATGAGTAGTGCTGAGTTGCCTCTTTCATTTTGGGGGTATGCGCTTTTGACAGCGGCATATCTATTGAATGATGTTCCATCTAAATCAGTGCCTAAGACTCCATTCGAGATATGGAATGGAAAAAGGCCATATCATAAAAGATTTAAGATATTGGGTTGTCCGGCTTATATTAAAACGCATAAACCAGATAAACTAGAGGCACGGTCAGTTTTATGTAAATTTGTGAGATATCCAAAGAATGGTTATGGATATCTGTTCTACCACACCGAGGAACAGAAGGTGTTTGTTGCTCAGCATGCCGTTTTCTTAGAAACGGAGTTTCTTGCAAAAGAAATTAGTGGGAGCACGGTAGAATTGGAAGAAATTCAGCGACCACAAACTGAAACTGAAGATTTGACAGAACCTCAGGATTCAATAACCCCAGACGAACCTCAGCCACTCCGCAGATCTGGTAGGATTTCTCATCCACCCGAGAGATACTACGGTTTTCTCATAGACGGGGATCGAGAGGATTACATCTTGGAAGAAAATGACCCTACCAGTTTCAGGCAGGCCATTATCAGTAGGGACTCTGATAAGTGGCTGGATGCTATGCAATCCGAAATAGAGTTCATGTACACCAATAAAGTGTGGACCTTGGATATTACTCCACCTGGGGTAAAACCCGTTGGATGCAAATGGATCTACAAAAGGAAACTTGGTGTAGATGAGCAGGTGGAAACCTATAAGGCTAGACTCGTTGCAAAAGGTTTTCGTCAAAGACCTGGTGTGGACTATGACGAAACTTTTTCTCTAGTGGCTATGCTCAAATCCATTCGGATCCTACTTGCCATTGCTGCCTTCCATGACTATGAAATCTGGCAGATGGACGTAAAAACGGCTGTTTGGAAGAGTGTATTTACATGGACCATGTTAGTTATGTGTATGCCCTAGAGGCCATTACTATACATAGGATGTATATTGTAGTGGATGCTTGGACATATATAGGGAGGACTTTCTTGCTCGACATGATAGTATGCTATCTGGTTGCTCTTTACCTTAACGTGTACACTGATTGTCTCTCTGTTACATGTTGGTAAAGCCCTTAGGATGTGTACTTGACTACCTGGACTATGATGCGGATTATACTAGTGGGGACATGGTAGTCCATAAGTACATCATTCAAGGTCTCTAGTCGTGGGTGTATCGAGACGGGGCATCGATATACCAGAGTAGACTAGCGTATACCTTCTCGACCCATACAGATGGGCGATGGATGATACCATATCCATTGGTGTTTGACATCAGAGATGATATACGGGTGCTCAGTGGAGACTGGGTATACTGGACGGACTCGCCGAGAACTCCCAGATGGTATTATAACTTACGTCAGATGGCAGTTCTCTGGTGACACTCGTACAGAGTAGTCTGTTGACCCGAGATCGTCATAGAGTCTTGTGTGATTCCCACTGTGCTTTGATTTCCACCTTACCACGTCCAAGAAGGCATGCAAAACGGTGGTTTTTGGGTACAGTCCCGAATCACATGGAGGCAATGAGCGATAGGAGGGGATTCGTCTCTCCCGGTATAAGGAGTTGATGTTGCGCTGTGTTCGATTGGCTATAACCGGAAATCCCTGGCCAGGGTTGCTGAGATTTACTGGTAAGTGTTACCAGTAGTTTCTCAAACTGTTATAGACCTCATATTGACATGACTTATCGAGCTATTGGGGTCTGACGTTTACCACCCCTAGGCGAGATATGCGACATATCAGACGACGAGACCGGACTGTACGGTAAGTGTTGCTGGTTGGATTCACAGGAGTGTGAGCGGGCTTGCTCGTTGATCTTCTGATCGCTCAATACCCGGGTGGCCATTACGTTTAGCAGATCGCTTGCGGCTTGTGGGTGTTTGATATGATCATCACCTGCTGCCGGCGTATTGACGAGTCTTTAGAGTCCTACACAGAGGTTTCCTGGCTCAAGCGAAACGAAATAGGAGCGCATATGAGATATGTGCGGGACCGAGAATAATACCAGTATGTGATACTATTTTCTATTCTCGCGATTTGTATCATTGGACGGTTATATATGATATAGCCGGGTTACCGAATCAAGTGTTGATTCGACACATTGATACACTTAATATTAGTCGGTTATATGCGATATGACCGGATCGTTAAATCATGTATTGATTTAATGATTTAATGTATAATTATATATTTGATATATTACTTTACATTAACTAGTATTTGTTCACTTAAGATGGATTTTCTCACTTGATTTGCACAAGTTGTATATGTGATATATTTTTGTGCACTAGTTTGTATCATGTTTGATGATACATGCAAACTTGGGTATGTGTATGCTTTAAACTATGATTAGGTTAATGATTAGGGTTTGTTTTACTCATTTATTTTGTTTATTCATTTTTGCCAAAAACAAAATGGTAGTGGCTTTCTTTGTTTTGTGCCAGAAGCTTCATGATTTTTCTAGCTCCTTTGAAAAAGTCTTACCATTTTATTTTATTCCTTAACCCTAACCATTTACCTTAACCATAGTCTATTCTCTACATTAGTTTATCTAATCCATGGTTGCAAAATGATAACCATCACTTGATTTTCTTTTTGATGATTGATCTCTTTTTCTTTCTTCTTCTTCTTCTTCAAGAAGAAAGAAAACCTTTGCTACAAAATTTCAAGTGATGAATCCAAGTGAGAAATCCAAATCCAAAGTGAACCCACTTCCTATTTCTTCATCCTCTACCACTTACCATGTAGTATAGGGTGTTTTCTTCACAAGTTTCATGACTTGGTGAAGTTGGAGCTCGAGTTAGAGTCGCCTCTACGTAGATCATCTTCGACATCGAAGTCATCGACCTAGCCCGATCATTTCTTCGATGAAACCACCACGAGAGTCCAGGATTCCGATGGTTGCAGTGGAGAGACGTCATCTCGGAGCTAAAGGAGTGGTGGACCGGATCTACAAAGGTTGTAGTCCCTTTCACTTAGCAATAAAGTTGTTTACTTGCTTGCTTTTCGCCTAATCTCTAGTTAACGATCGCATTAGGGTTTCTTAGGCACGGGAAAAATTTGAATTTGGTATGGTTGATACCTTATGGAACCTCCTTAGTGTGCCTAGGAACCCTACAGTGGTATCAGAGCCTAGCTAGAGCTTTAGGCGAAGTGTAGACGATGTTAGAAATCCGATCGAACCCCCGAACCCTAACTCAAACCCTTCTCTGTACATTTTCTGAAAATGTGGATTTTTCCAAATTAAAAATATCCAAAAAATACAGCAGGGTATTATAAGAATTACTGTGAAGCACGTGAGCCCAAGTCAACTAAACTGCCGCAGAACCGCGGCCCCACCCTAGCATGTGCGGCGGTTCCGCGGCTATAAAGTTGATTCTTGGCACGTGCTTTGCACAGTAATGTCCTATATTGATTCCTGTATTTTCTGGGTAATTTTAACTTATACTCAAGTGTTGAGTTTTCTGGGTTGTATTGGGAGTTCGTCGATTCGATCGGAATCTTTAACTTTGTCTGTATTTTTCCGGATAATTTAGAACATGTTAAAAGGTTCGACCGTATATAAATACCCAATTTTTCCCCTGCCGGGAAATTTCCAAGTGTTGGATTTTTCCGTAGTTTGAAAACTTTCTAAGTAGTGCAAGTAATGCGATGGACTCTCTATAAGACAACAAACCTTAACTCGATTATGTGACCGTCTTGAACTGCCCTTTGAACCTTCGGGTTTGGGGCAGTACGGCGTGCCACATGTGAGGCGTTGGCTTGACCCTTCTACGGCTGGACCGTTGGTACTGAGGCATGAAGTGAATGTTTTTAAACTTATTTCATGTGTTGAGCTGTTTTGGAAAAACTTGGGTGTTTGATTGTTCGATCGGAAAGCTTGACATTTTCTATTTTATCTGGAATGTGATACAATATTTGGAATCCACAAGTAGTTATGAGATAACTGATTTGAATGTTATAAACATAGCACTTTAGTCTCACTTGATCGGTTGCCACGGAATTTTGATGCGATCAAAAGTCCGTCGCAATCACGTAGCGTACGCGGATACTCGCCGGATAAACTTAATAGACAGCTACACCCCTTAGCCCCGACCAAGTAACTGTAGGAGAACCCCATTGCCGAAAGCATCCGTTTGGGTGCTCGCGGCAGCGGTGTTCCGCCTTGGTGCACTTCGTCGACGGCATCGGGGGTGCGGCTGCCTACTAAAGTTTGCGACGAGCATTCGATCAGGATGTCGGGAATCTTGTTGAATTGCCCGACTTGATATTGAAAAGTGTTTTCGATAATGAGACTAAAATGCGGGGTTTTTAATTGTTAGGCATGCGATGTCTAAGGAATTCATTTGATTAGGCATGTGATGTCTAAAGAGTTTGCGGATTCCAACTGTTGTAGTTTTACACTTTCTTTTCTGTGACCGTAAGTGTAATATGTGATATCGCCGGTTTCGTTGCTATATGTCAACGACAATTGGGATACGCATGTTTACTTACGTTGATGACATGTGATGTTATGTGTTGCTGGATATGTTATATTGGATCGTCGCGTTTGAATAGCCGAGGGGTTTTTATGTGAGATGAGTGTTTTTTCATTTTCATTCATGTAAAAACTTTTATGTAATATTCTTTTATTGGGGCACTTCCAGGTTGCGGAAGATGTCACCTTTTGTATATTATTTACTTTTCCGCACTAGGATAGACCCAAGGAGGAGGGCACAAGTAACCGAGTTCTGGAGTCTAGTGGGAGACCAACTCGAGGAGTCGAGTCCGAGTCTCCTAACTCTAGAATTGGTAGGGTTGCTTGCCGCTCTCGTAGGGGTCTAGGGGTGTGGGTTTGGCTATTCATCGCGACCGTGGAATCCGTGTTTTATACCGGCTCGTATTGAAAACACGGACGTCCTAGTATATCCAATGTTTCATATGATATTTTCTGCTGCGTTATCTGTGATATGATCATGTGATTTGTTCAGATAGATATTGTATATAGTATATATGATATATTATATAGACGTTGCTTATTTTTTACACCCGCGCTAGCCCTGCCTCGCTCTGCCGTTAGTTACCTAACCTAACGGTGCAGACGGGACATCGAGGCGAATGCGGATGGCATAAGCGTACGTTATATTTATCTGTGATGTTTAGGTGCTTAAATGATGGGACTTCATTAATGTGATTAATGGAAGAAAAGAAACCTAAGATGTTTTGGAATCGAATTTCAAAAATAAAACAGGTAGCTACAGTTCTTGCTTTGCACAGCGGTATATATGATATATCCTGCACCTTATTCGATGAGGAAAGGGCCGACGATCCCTTCACCGGGAGTGACCCCTTTAGCAATAACTGGCAGATGCTACAACCCTCGGTTTGTCTTTTGATTGCTTCTATAGTTTCTGCTTTGCACAGTGATATATATGATATATCCCGCACCTCATTCGACGAGGAAAGGGCCGACGATCCCTTCACCGGGAGTGACCCCTTTAGCAAAACTAGAAAAGCCTAAAAAACACTCCATTTTAAAATCATTTGATTCTACAATGATATCAAGTTCATTACGCAAAAGGTTTTCAGAAAAACCTGTCGTAGCCCTCCGTCATTTCAGATAAGTTGTATATAGTATTCGTGCTACATTTGTTGGCTTACGTCAAGGTGTAGTGTGCGGTAGCTATATGCTGCTTATCTACTGCATATGATGCGATTGGATTAGGGTAGTCGTGCGGCTTTGTTGGCTTTCGTCAAGGGTCGTGCGGGTGGGTTTAATTCAATCAAGAAATGACGGGTTGGACTTGACTAGTAGCCTATGGTTTGTTGGCTTTCGTCAAGGTCATAGGATGCTAAGGGAAAAATATTGTCGGGAATTTCAAGTGTTGAAATTTGCAATGAAATTGCATACCTTCTATGAGATAGTTGGATCCCGATACCCGCTGCGAGTAAGAGTTACTCCTGGGAGATTTTTACACATTACAATTAGCCGATCAAGTAGGTGTCTAGAAAGGTGTCAACGAGGTTACGCCTCTGGGAAAACGAGGTTTACATTAATTAGGTTCGTGCGAAAGCACGGGGGACCTCCCCCAAAGTACCGACACTGGCCTGGCTGAAAGATTGGCGAACCTGTAGCGTGCAATTAATCCCGGCTAGTCTTTCCTTTTAGGGTTTGAAGGAAGATTTGATAAAAACAGTGGGAGCCATCCTGATTAGATTAAATAATAACCAATCTGATCTTGCAAGAGCATACGCTGAGTGTTTTCTTCTCTCTCTCTCTCTCCTGGTAGCGACCATATCACGCCTTAATCAAGATAATAATACGGAACATTGACCGAACCCGCTTGTTATACTGAGCTGGGGAACGTTGGTCCCGCTCCAACTTATAATTGTTATAAGACAGAGCAGGAAATTGGGGAATACCAGATTTCCCGTGCCGCCCAAACGAAGAAAGTGCATGCTGATGCATCATCTTCGGGTGTGTTCATTACAGAGAACTGTTTCTCAGTATCCTTTACGTCCTGGGTATGTGATACCGGATCAGGATCCCGCATATGTAATCTGTTACATGGGCTACAGATAGGTAGAGAACTGAGAACGGGTGATAAGTTTCATGAGACAGAAAACGGTGCAAGTGTTGCAGCCAAGTCAGTTGGTCACTGTCACCCTGTATTACCAGTACATTGATTCTGAACAAATGCTATTAGATACCGAACCTGATATACAAAATCATATCAATCTCTTTATATAGTAAAGAAAGGATATAATTTTGTATTGTTGAATATTGTTTTGAACATTTCAAAAGATGATCGGTTCAGGCACGTTATCTAAAAGCATTGACGTTCTAAATCAAACTACAGTTCCTAGTATACAGAACACACACAAAAGGAAGAGTTCAGAAATGAACGAATCCTTCTTGAGGCATTATAGACTAGGTCATATCAATGCGACCCGACTGGCTGAAGTTACATTTAGATTCATATTTATATCAGTTTAAATTTACATTTTGTGAAACTTGCCAGTCATGTCACAAAGTTAAGATGACCATAGCTCCGTTTATTGGAAACAGAGAAAGAGTTAGTGAACTCTTGGGACTGATATATAGTGATGTATGAAGGTCCCCAGTCTACATATGCCAGGACTGGTTCTTTGTACTTCCTTACATTCTCTGATGATCTCTCAAGATTCGGACACATGCTCCTGTTGAAACACGTGTCTGAACCTTTTGAGAAATTCACAGAATATAAGTCAGAAGTAGAGAACCAATATAGGTATAAGTATTATGTCCTATGATGAGATCAGGGAGGAGAATACTTGTGCATAGAATTCCTGGATTATTCTAAAGGAGAATGAGATTCTCTCTCAGCATTACTCCTCCGCATACACCACAGCACGTCGGTGTATCGGGGCGGAGCAATCACACCCTATATGATATGGTGTGCTCTATGATGAGTACTACTGAGTTTCCTATTTCCTTTTGGGACTTATGCACCTGAGAAGCTGCATACCTATTGAATTAGGTTCGAATCAGATCACAGCCTACCACTCCATATGAGATATGGTATGGGAAGAGCCCATATCTTAAGTTGGTTAAGATTTGGGGTTGTCCGGGCTATGTCTAAAAGCAAAATCCGGACAAGCTCGAGGCAAGGCCTGTTATGTACAACTGGAAAGGTTCCAACTATACAAACTACAGCAGATAATTTGGTAGAACCGAAGGATTCAGTAGATTCCAACGAACCTCAGCCTCTCCGCTGATCTAGTAGGGTTCCTCATCCGCCTGAGAGATACTTTGGTTTCTCGATGACAGTGGGAGCGAGGATTGCATCATGAGATGATGACCTAACTAGTTTCGAGCAGGCCATCGAGAGTAGGGACTCTGTAAGAATGGCTGGATGCTTAGCGATCTGAGATGGAATCCATGTACACCAGCAAAGTATGGACTTTGGCTGGTATATCTGAAGGGTTAAATCCCCATCAGGAGCAAGTATATCTTGAGAAGTTTACTTGGTGTACATGGAAAAGTTGAGACTTTCAAAGCTAGACTTGTTAAAGCTTTGCATCATTAACCAGGTATGGATTACGATGAAACATTTTTCAGTGGCTATGCTTAAGTCCATCCAGATCCTACTTGCCACGGCTACATACCATGACTACGATATCTGGCGGTTGGGTGTCATGACTGCTTTTCTAAAATGATGTTTTAGAAGAGAGCGTCTGTAAGTACACAGCCAGAGGGCTTCGTAGACAGTGGGAGCAGCGGAAACATGTACAAGATGCTTTATAAGATTAAAGCAGGCATCGCGGAGTTGGAACATCTGTTTTTGATGAGATAGTCAAAGAGTTTGACATCATCAAAATGGTAGATGAACCTTGTATATACAAAAAGGTAGTAGGGAGTATGGTGGTGATCCTCGTAGAGTACGTGGATGACATACTCTTAACAGGGAAGGAGTTTCCTATGCTACGCTCGATCAATCTCCGCTTATCACAAGGATTCTCTATAAAGGATCAAAGTGATATCTGCTAAATCCTAGGTTTTGGATCTATGAGATAGATCTAATTGGATGTTAGGATACTCACTAGTTGTAGTGAGATGGTATCAATCGATCCTAGGGAGAATCACTGGAAAGGTTCCAGGGTGATAAGGACGACTGAATGTCAGTCACAGGTATTGTCTTTACCCTCAGTAAAGGGACGGTATGTTGGAAGAGTTCCAAGCTAGATACCGTGGCATACTAGATGATAAAGGCTGGATACATCGCTACTTAAGATGCTACCAAAGAAGCATTCTGGATGTATATTAGTTCATGAGATGAACTTCGTTCCTCCCATTGTGAGACAATGGAGTTGTGGCTTATGCCTAGGAATGCCTGTGCCATCAGTGATCCAGACATATTCTAAGGTAGTATCACCTGATCATGGAGATGGTTGATCTCCAGGGTGATCGAGGTTAGGAGAACAGACTCAGAGGACAACACGGCGGATCCACTCACAAAGGCATTTTCCCAGAGAGAGACTTTTATGGGATGGTTGAGTACGAGATACTACAACCACTGCTATCAGATGGCCCTTGTGCAAGTGGGAGATTGTTAGTTATATGTATGCCCTAGAGGCCATTACTATACATAGGTTGTATATTGTAGTGGATGCTTGGACATATATAGGGAGGACTTTCTTGCTCGACATGATAGTATGCTATCTGGTTGCTCTTTACCTTAACGTGTACACTGATTGTCTCTATGTTATATGTTGGTAAAGCCCTTAGGATGTGTACTTGACTACCTGAACTATGATGCGGATCATACTAGTGGGGACATGGTAGTCTATAAGTACATCCTTCAAGCTCCCTAGTCGTGGGTGTATCGAGACGGGGCATCGATATACCAGAGTAGACTAGCGTATACCTTCTCGACCCATACAGATGGGCGATGGATGATCCCATATCCATTGGTGTTTGACATCAGAGATGATATACGGGTGCTCAGGGGAGATTGGGTACACTGGATGGACTCGCCGAGAACTCCCAGATGGTATTATACCTTACGTCAGATGGCAGTTCTCTGGTGACACTGGTACAGAGTAGTCTGTTGACCCGAGATCGTCATAGAGTCTTGTATGATTCCCACTGTGCTTTGATTTCTACCTTACCACGTCCAAGAGGGCATGCAAAATGGTGGTTTTTGGGTACAGTCCCGAATCACATGGAGGCAATGAGCGATAGGAGGGGATTCGTCTCTCCCGGTATAGGGAGTTAATGTTGTGCTGTGTTCGATTGGCTATAACCGGAAATCCCTGGCTAGGGTTGCTGAGATTTACTGGTAAGTGTTACCAGTAGTTTCTCAAACTGTTATAGACCTCATATCGACACGACTTATCGAGCTATTGGGGTCTGACGTTTACCACCCCTAGGCGAGATATGCGACATATCAGACGATGAGACCGGACTGTACGGTAAGTGTTGCTGGTTGGATTCACAGGAGTGTGAGCGGGCTTGCTCGTTGATCTTCTGATTGCTCAATACCCGGGTGGCCGTTACGTTTAGCAGACCGCTTCCGGCTTGTGGGTGTTTGATATGATCATCACCTGCTGCCGGCGTATTGACGAGTCTTTAGAGTCCTACACAGAGGTTTCCTGGCTCAAGCGAAACGAAATAGGAGCGCATATGAGATATGTGCGGAACCGAGAATAATACCAGTATGTGATACTGTATTCTATTCTCGCGATTTGTATCATTGGACGGTTATATATGATATAGCCGGGTTACCGAATCAAGCTTTGATTCGATACATTGATACACTTAATATTAGTCGGTTATATGCGATATGACCGGATCGTTAAATCATGTATTGATTTAATGATTTAATGTATAATTATATATTTGATATATTACTTTACATTAACTAGTATTTGTTCACTTAAGATGGATTTTCTCACTTGATTTGCACAAGTTGTATATGTGATATATTTTTGTGCACTAGTTTGTATCATGTTTGATGATACATGCAAACTTGGGTATGTGTATGCTTTAAACTATGATTAGGTTAATGGTTAGGGTTTGTTTTCTTAGGTTTGCCTAGCACCCTATGAAGAGTTTTGAAGCATCACATGTCTCAAAGTATGTGTTTTTAAGGTGCTAAACAAACACGCAAAGGAATCGATCCTAGAAAATTAGGGTTACGAAACTTTAAGCTAATAAAAAATAGGGTTTGAAGGCTACAACCTTTGTAGCTCCCCTTTTGCTTGAATCCTCAATCTCTAGGGTGTTGGAAGAAGGTCCACTTGTAGTCCTCTTTCGTCCACGACGATCCACCCGAAGTTTCCCGTCCAAGCTTGCAACTTTGGAAAAGCAAAGAGAACACTCTAATCAAGTTGGCTAGACTTGAGTAGAATGATGTTGTGGCTAAGTATCTCACTTCAAAAACCTTTCTTTAATTGTGTTTAACTCACTAGAAAAAACTAGAGAGGAAAAAGGTGAAGGAGGATGAAGATGGTGGCTATTTTTAACAAGAGGTGAAAAATAACCCTTAGTTCAAAAAGAAAATGAAATATATCACTATATATATATTTATTTCCTTCTTGCATTCAACCATGATTAAATGATGGAGAGTTAATTTAACTTGGGTTTTAAATGATAAAGAGAAGGATAACCCTAGGTTAGCAGTAGTTGAGCTTGGTTAGGTTAGAAGAAGAATGTAGAAGCTAGAATGATTATCCTTTTCTTTTCATTTTGTTTTAAAACCAAAATTAAATAATAATCCATTATTTAATCCATGGTGTGAGTCTTACATTGCCACCATTTCCATATGCTAACAACCATGATGGATGGGTGTATGTATGTATGCATGTATGCACATCCACATGTGCATGAAACTAGAATGAAAGAAAGAAACATATGCATGCATGCATACATCCATCAAACCCTAGAAAGGTTTCAAGTGAGAAAACTAATGGTTAGATGATAAATCGACACTTAATTTATCAATCCGGTCATATCTCATACGACCCCACCAAAAGCAGGCCACCCGATCAATGTTCGGTATCATATACGAACATTTTAATCGGGTGCATGCGCATATCGCATACGCGCACCACAACGTTTCGCCTGGACTGGGTAACTCCTTTGTGGGACTCTAAGACTCTTCAATACGCCGGCAGAGGGTAATGATCATATCAAGTCCCCCAAGCCGCAAGCGGTCAGCTAAACGTAACGGCTACCCGGGTATTGAGCGATCAGAAGAAAACAAGCGAACCTGCTACAACTCCCGTCGAGCCAACCGGCAACACTACCGTACAGTCCGGTCTCTTCGTCAGATATGCTGCATATCGAGCCTAGGGATGGTCACGTCGACCCTAATAACTCAATAAGTCGTGCCGGTGAATGGTCTATAACAGATCGAGAAACTACTGATAACACTTATCAGCAATTCTCAGCAGCCCTGGCCAGGGACTTACTGATATAACCAGTCGGGCACAGCACAGCATCAACTCCCAATACCGGGAGAGACGAAAACCCCTCCTATCGCTCATTGCCTTCGTGTGTCTCGGGACTGTACCCAACGGCCACCTGTTTGCACGACTCAGTAGAGCCGTGGTAGGGTGACAATCAAAGTACAGTGGGAGAACACACAAGACTCTATGACGATCTCGGGTCTACAGACTAACCTGTACCAGTGTCACCTGAGAACTGCTATCCGACGATAGATATAATTCCATATAGGAGTTCTCGGTGAGTCCGTCCAGTGTACCCAGTCACCACTGAGAACCCATATATGATCTTGATGTCAAACATCGATGAATGTGGGAACATTCATCGCCCATCGTATGGGTCTAGTATCATATACGCTAGTCTACTCTGGTATATCAATGCCCCGTCTCGATATACCTACGACTAGGGACGTTCCAGGATATGCTTATAGACTACAGATGTCCCACTAGTATGATCTCATCATAATCAGAGTAGTCAAGCCGATATCCTCAGGGCTTTATCAACATGTATGAATGAATAAAAGCATGATCAAATCAACATGTCAGATAAAGAATAACCAGATAGCATACTATCATGTCGAGCAAGAATGCATACTGAATATATATATACATATATAGATACATCCACTATCATATAATGGCCTCTAGGGCATACATATATCCAACATGTTTTACTCATTTATTTTGTTTATTCATTTTTGGCAAATATAAAATGGTAGTGGCTTTCTTTGTTTTGTGCAAGAAGCTTCATGATTTTTCTAGCTCCTTTGAAAAAGTCTTACCATTTTATTTTATTCCTTAACCCTAACCATTTACCTTAACCATAGTCTACTCTCTACATGAGTTTATCAAACCCATGGTTGCAAAATGATAACCATCACTTGATTTTCTTTTTGATGATTGATTTCTTTTTCTTTCTTCTTCTTCTTCTTCAAGAAGAAAGAAAACCTTTGCTACAAAATTTCAAGTGATGAATCCAAGTGAGAAATCCAAATCCAAAGTGAACCCACTTCCTATTTCTTCATTCTCTACCATTTGCCATGTAGTATAGGGTGTTTTCTTCACAAGTTTCATGACTTGGTGAAGTTGGAGCTCGAGTTAGAGTCGCCTCGACGTAGATCATCTTCGGCATCGAAGTCATCGACCTAGCCCGATCATTTCTTCGATGAAACCACCGCTAGAGTCCAGGATTCTGATGGTTGCAGCGGAGAGACGTCATCACGGAGCTAAAGGAGTGGTGGACCGGATCTACAAAGGTTGTAGTCCCTTTCACTTAGGAATAAAGTTGTTTACTTGCTTGCTTTTCGCCTAATCTCTAGTTAACGATCGCATTAGGGTTTCTTAGGCACCGAAAAAATTTGAATTTGGCATGGTTGATGCCTTGTGGAACCTCCTTAGTGTGCCTAGGAACCCTACAGATCAGCCAGAAGGTTTCGTCGACAGTGGGAGCAGCGGGAAGGTGTGCAAGTTGCTTAAATCCATTTATGGATTAAAGCAAGCATCGCGGAGCTGGAACATCTGTTTTGATGAGGCAATCAAGCAATTTGATTTCATCAAGAACGAAGATGAACCTTGTGTCTATAAGAAAATTGTAGGACGAATTGTCGTGTTCCTAATCTTGTATGTGGACGACATTCTTTTGATAGGAAATGACATTCCTATGCTACAATCTGTCAAGCTATTCTTGTCACAACGGTTCTCCATGAAGGACCTGGGTAATGCCTCGTACATTCTGGGGATCAAGATCTACAGAGATAGATCAAAGAGACTACTGAGACTTTCGCAGTCCAGGTACATAGAGACCGTACTGAAGAGATTTAGTATGGAAGATTCCAAGCGCGGTAATATACCCGCATTGCATGGAATCACCCTCTCCAAGAAGATGTCTCCTAAGACTGACGAGGAGAGGGTTCGCATGAGCACTATACCCTACGCTTCGGCGGTACGATCTATAATGTATGCGATGCTATATACAAGACCAGATGTAGCTTACGCACTGAGCGTGGTGAGCCGGTATCAGTCAAACCCAGGTGAGAACCACTGGACGGCAGTGAAGAACATTCTCAAGTACCTGAGAAGGACTAAGGAGATGTTCCTGGTTTACGGTAATGGAGACCTCAGGGTCGAGTCCGTTACCGATTCAAGCTTCCAGAGTGACAAAGATGACAGCAAGTCTTTCTCGGATTTTGTGTTTACCCTCAACATAGGAGCGGTGTGTAGGAGGAGTTCCAAACAGGATACCGTCGCAGACTCGACGATGGAAGCTGAATACATTGCTGCAAGCGATGCCGCAAAAGAGGCGGTCTGGATGAAGAGTTCATTAGTGAACTTCAGGTGGTTCCGTCCATTGTTGACCCAATACCTTTGTATTGCGATAATAATGGGGCTATAGCTTTAGCGAAGGAACCAAGGTCCCATCAGAAGTCCAGACACATCTTAAGGCAGTATCACCTGATCAGGGAGATCATTGATCGCCAGGAGATCGAGGTACGGAGAGTGGACACAAAAGACAATACGACGGATCCATTCACAAAGGCCCTCCCTCAAACACTGTTCTAGCGACTTTTTGAGCTATTGGGTATGAGGTACGCCAGCAGCTGGCCTTAGTGCAGACGTTGGGTATGCGGTACACCAATTATTGGCCTTTAGTGCAAGTGGGAGATTGTTGGATATGTATGCCCTAGAGGCCATTATTGTATAGTACTGGTTTGTATAATACATTTTGGAGGCTTGGGATATATATACGGGTTTGCGACAGTCTTGCTCAATATAGTAGTATGCTACTTGGTTTATTTCTATCATAATATGTGTATATGTTTCTTTTAACATATCGCTAAAAACATATTGATGGAGCCCTAAGGATCTTTGCTTGACTACCGGCGTTGTGATGGCGATCACACTAGTGGAGGCCGGGTAGTCTATAAGCACATCCTTATTTCGGTCCCTAGTCGTAGGATTATCGAGACAGGGCATCGATACTCCAGAGTAGACTGGTGCATACGCTTCTCATCCCAGCGGGGGAGATGGTCTGTCCCACAACTATCAGTACGTCGTACTGGAGATAGTATGCAGGTGCTCGTTAGGTTACGAGTACACTGGACAGGACTCGTCGGGAACTGTTGGTTGGTATTATACCTATCGTCAGTTAACAGTTCCCAGGTGACATGACTATAGCTTAGTCCGTTGACTTGACACTGTCACTTCACCTCGAGTGTGTTCCCACAGTTCTTAGATTACTACCCTACCACGACTCTACTGAGTCGTGCAAACAGGTAGTAGTTAGGTGCAGTCCCGAAGCACTTGGAGGCAGTAACGGTTAGACAGGATTCGTCTCTCCCGGTATTGGGAGTTGAAATCCCGCTGTGTCTAATAGAGCCATTACACATAGTCGTCCCTGGCCAGGGCAAGCGTGATTTACTGGTAGTGTTTCCAGTAGTTTCTCAGGGTGTTCCGGGCTACACTCCAACACGACTTGTACCGCTATTTGGGGACTGACGTTTACCGCCCCCTAGGCCTGCCATGTGATACTCTCAGACGAACAGACCGGACTGTACGGAGATTGTCACGTTCAGGCTCAGTAAGAGTTCGGATGGGTTGACCTCATCGGTCTTCTTATCGGCATCTACCTGGGGACCGTTACGTACATCTAGTACCGCTTGCGACCTGTGGTTAAACCCACTGCCAGCGTAGTGTCGAGCCTTTAGAGTCCCACACAGAGGGTTATTCGCCTTTGGGCAAAACAGAGTTGAAGTCGCATGGTTTTGCGACGGGGTTCGTTCACATCTGTGCACTTGTGCACGCTTGGTGTCCGGGCAGTTATTACTAGCGGGTTTTGGTTTAAGCCAGATCCTAGTATTTGTTTTGGGATTGGTTTTGTCTCATTGTATTCGTGTTCCTCGAAACACGGATGCGGGTGTGTATGCACAGTTGAAGAGGCAGAGGATTCTCATTAGGGTTGTTGACCGTTGACTTTTTCCGAACCCTAATGAGAATGAGAAATATGATTAATGGTATTAATTAAAGATAATTGTGCTATGGTTAGGGTTGTTGACCATTTGACTTTGGTTGACTTGTTGACCTATGTTGACATATTGACCATCATCATTTCACATGAAAGATGCTCCTTGATTCTTGCAAAATTCATTTAATGTGAAATGATAATGGTCATTCCAAATGAACCATCACAATTTCTTTAATTATTATTGTTATTTTTCATATTATCTCATATGTGAGCATGGTTGCAAAAGAGAGTTCATTCTATCATACTCTTTCTCTCTCTTGAAAAAGCTCTCCCTCTTCCTCTCTCAAAGCTTAAGTGTTCCATGTGTTGGAAATCATAAGCTTTTGAGACTAAACCATCAAAGCATCTCTCTACACTTTCTAGGGTTCTTTTTCTAGCAAACCAAGCAATCTAGTTACCTCTTGGTTGAGGTAGGAGCTCAAGGTAGAGGCCCTCGGGTGGATCTATGTTCGACAAAGGGAAGACGACAGGGAGGAGCCGTCTACGCCACTACAAGGAGCAAGCAAGAAGGAGAACCACAATAAGAAGAGAATGAGTACAAGATCTAGGTATAACCATACTACATAGTAGCTAGAACTTGTAGTTAGTGTGTTAGTTTTTGTTTAGCAAAAATCCTCTAGTTTCTAGTCCATGTTGCCTTGTGAGAAATTTTTTATTTTTACCTATTCCGCCTCCCCGTAAGCACCGGGGTGGGTAACGTAGACCTAACACCTAGTCTCTACTGAGCACCCGTATATTGTCTCTGATGTCAAACACTAATGGATATGGGATCATCCATCGCCAATCTACATGGGTTGAGAAGCTATACGCTAGACTACTCTGGTATATCGATGCCCTGTCTCGTACACCTACGACTAGGAACATTTGAAGGATGTACTTAGCGACTACTCTGTCCCTACTATTATCATCTGCATCATAGTCTTGGGAGTCAAGTACTCATCCTAAGGGCTTTATCAACATGTATCATAGAGACAATCAGCGTACATGTTAATATAAAGTGCAACCAGATAGCATACTATCATGTCGAGCAAGAAAGTCCTCCCTATATATATCCAAGCATCCACAACAATATACAACGTATGTACAGTAATGGCCTCTAGGGCATATATATAACTAATAGATATCTCCCAAGTCTGATTTAGAAAGGGATCGCATGTCGATTATACCTTACGCATCTACGGTAGGCTCTATAATATATGCGGTGTTGTGTACCAGACCAAATGTAGCATACACCCCGAGCGTTGTAAGTCAGTATCAGTCAAACCCAGGGGAGAAGCACTGGATAGCAGTGAAGAACATTCTCAAGTACCTGAGAAGGACTAAAGAGATGTTCTTGGTGTATGGCAGGGAAGACCTCCAGATCGAGGCCTTCGCTGACTCCAGCTTCCAAAGTGACAAGGATGACTCCATGTCTATGTCGGGTCATGTTTTTACCCTCAATAAAGGGGCGATTGTTTGGAAGAGCTCCAAACAGGAAATTGTTGCTGACTCAACGATGGAAACGGAGTACATAGCTGCTTGTGATGTCGTGAAGGAAGCAGTCTGGATCAGGAAGTTCGTGATGTAGGGTTACTAGGCACTCTCACAAGGGTCTACGTGTAGGGTTCCTAGGCACACTAGTTAAGTTTCACAAGTGATCAAACATGCACAAATAAAATTTTACGGATGCCTACAAACCCGACTACGGATCGTTTACTAGATATTTAGGCGAAACATAAACTAGTTAACAATTTAACTAAGGGAACGGACATACAACCTTTGTAGATCCGGTCCACCACCTCCACAGCTCCGCAACAAAGTCCCCTCGGCTGTCCAAAATGAATCCGGAACTCAAGTATCGGTATCATCGAAGAATGGGCGAGCTTGATCGTCGGTTCAATGCCGAAGATGATCTACGTCGAGATATCGCAAGAACAAGCTCCAACTTCATCAAGCTTGGAAAACTTGTGAAGGAAACACCCTATACTACTTGGCAATAGATAGAGGATGAAGAAATAGGAAGTGGGTAAACTTTAGTTTTGGATTTCTCACACTTTTTCAACACTTGCCATTGGAGTAGCAAGCTACATCCATGGAAGAAGAAGATGAAGAAGAAGAAGATGATATGATAACTTTTTCTAAAATAGAAAATAAAATACAATACTTATCATATCATTGACCATGGTTTAGTGTAGAGACTTAACTTAGGTTAGATAGTGGTTAGGGTTAGATAAAAGACAAGAATGGTGGACTAAGGTCAAAGCTTCAAGAAGCTTTCAAATAAAAACAAATCTAGCAACCATTCTTATCTCTTTATCTTTTCTTTTTCCAAAAATAAATAAAAGGAATAAATAAATGATTAAGTAAATGAAAAAGAAACCCTAATCACCAATTAACCATGGTTTAACACTTTACACAAAACCAAGCTAGAATGTATCATCAAACATGATACAATCATGTGCACAAAACTATATCGAATATACAATGTGCACATCCGCGCGAGAAAATCCATTTAAAGTGAACCGATACTAGTTAATGCAAAGCAATATATCAAATATATATAATTATGTATTAAATCATTAAATCAACACTTGATTTAACGATCCGGTCATATCGCATATAACCGGCTAGTATCCAATGTGTCGGCTTATCGAATCAATCCTTGATTCGATAACTAGGTTATATCGCATATAACCATTCGATACATTGATCGCGAGAATTAAATACGGTATCACATACACGCATTATTCTCGGTCCCGCACATATCTCATATGCACTCCTATTTCGTTTCGCTTGAACCAGGAAACCTCTGTGTAGGACTCTAAAGACTCGTCAATACGCCGGTAGCAGATGATGATCATATCATGCACCCACAAGCCGCAAGCGGTCTGCCAAACGTAACGGCCACCCGGGTATTGAGCGATCAGAAGATCGACGAGCAAGCCCGCTCACACTCCTGCGAATCCGACCAGTAACACTACCGTATAGTCCGGTCTGTTCGTCTGATATGTCGCATATCTCGCCTAGGGGTGGTAAACGTCAGACCCCAATAGCTCGATAAGTCATGCCGACGTAGGGTCCATAACATTCGTGAAACTACTGATAACACTTACCAGTATATCACTACAACCCTGGCCAGGGATTTCCTGTTATGGCCAGTCGAGCATAGCACAACATCAACCCCCAATACCGGGAGAGACGAATCCCCTCCTATCGCTCATTGCCTCCATGTGAATCGGGACTGTACCCAAAAACCACCTGTTTGCACAACTCAGTAGAGCCGTGGTAGGGTGGAAATCAAAGCACAGTGGGAGACACACAAGACTCTATGACGATCTCGGGTCAACAGACTAAGCTGTACCAGTGTCACCAGAGAACTGCCATCTGACGTGAGGTATAATACCATCTGGGAGTTCTCGGCGAGTCCGTTCAGTGTACCCAGTCTCCACTGAGCACCCGCATACCATCTTCGATGTCAAACACCAATGGATATGGGATCATCCATCGCCCATCGCATGGGTCGAGAAGATATGCGCTAGTCTACTCTGGAATATCGATGCCCCGTCTCGATATTCCCTCGACTAGGAACATTTCAAGGATGCACTCATGGACTACCCAGGCCCCACTAGTATGATCTACATCATAGTCCTGGAAGTCGAGTACATATATATATCCTAAGGGCTTTATCAACATGTAATCAGAGAGACAGAAAGTATACATGTTAAGATAAAGAGCAACCAGATAGCATACTATCATGTCGAGCAAGAAAGTCCTCCCTATGTATGTCCAAGCATCCACTACAATATACATCCAATGTACAGTAATGGCCTCTAGGGCATACATATAACTAACAATCTCCCACTTGCACTAGGGCCATCTGTAGCAGTGGTTGCAGTATCACATACTCAACCATCCCCTAAAAAGTCTCTCTTTGGGAAAAAGGCCTTCGTGAGTGGATCCGCCGTGTTGTCCTCTGAGTCTTCTCTCCTAACCTCGATCACCCTGGAGATCAACTATCTCCATGATCAGGTGATGCTTCCTCAGAATTTGTCTGGGCCACTGATGGGACCAGGGTTCCAGGGTCGAAACCACGCTTCCATTGTCATACAATGGCAGGAACCTAGTTCATCTTATGAACTATTATACACCCAAACAGCCTCTTTGGTAGTATCTTTAATAGCGATGTTACCAGCCTTTATCGTCTAGATTGCCACGGTATCGAGCTTGGAACTCTTCCAACATACCGTCCCTTTACTGAGGGTAAAGACAGTGCCTGTGACTGACATTCAGTCGTCTTTATCACCCTGGAACACTTCCAGTGATTCTCCCCAGGATCGATTGATACCATCTCACTACATCTAGTGAGTATTCTAACATCCATTTAGATCTATCTCATAGATCCAAAATCCAGGATTTAGTAGGTGTCACTTTGATCCTATTTGGGGAATCTTAGTGATAAGAGGAGATTGATCGATCGTAGTATAGGAAACTCTTTTCCTATTAAGAGTATGTTGTCTACGTACAATACGAAGATGACCACCTTACTCTCTACTACCCTTTTGTATATACAAGGTTCGTCTACCATTTTGATGAAGTCAAACACTTTGACTATCACATCAAAACAGACGTTCCAACTCCGCGATGCCTGCTTTATTATATAAAGCAACTTGCACACGTTTCCGCTGCTCCCACTGTTTACGAAGACCTCTGGCTGTGTTCTTATAGACGTTCTCTTCTAAATCAGTATTTAGAAAAGCAGTCATGACACCCAACCGCCAGATATCGTAGTCATGGTATGTAGCCGTGGTAAGTAGGATCTGGATAGACTTAAGCATAGCTACTGGAAAAAGGTTTCATCATTATCCACGCCTGGTTGATGACGAAAACCTTTAACAAGTCTAGCTTTGAAAGTCTCAACTTTTCCATGTACACCAAGTAATCTTCTCAAGATATACTTGCTCCTGATGGGGATTTAACCCTTCAGATATAGCAACCAAAGTCCATACTTTGTTGGTGTATATGGATTCCATCTCAGACCGCTAAGCATCCAGCCATTCTTACAGAGTCCCTACTCTCGATGGCCTGCTCGAAACTAGTTGGGTCATCATCTCATGATGCAATCCTTGCTCCCACTGTCATCGAGAAACTGAGGTATCTCTCAGGTGGGTGAGGAACCTTACCAGATCGGCGGAGAGGCTGAGGTTCGTCGGAAACTATTGAATCCTTTGGTTGTACCAAATCATTAGCAGTTTTGTACAGCTGGAACCTTTCCAGTTCTACAGAACTGATCTTGCCTCGATCTTGTCCGGATTTTGCTTTTGACATAGGCCGGACAATCCCAAATCTTAACTTACTTAAGAGATAGGTTCTTCCCATACCATATCTTATATGGAGTGGTAGGCAGTGATTTGATTCGAACCTAATTCAATAGGTATGCAACTTCATAAGTGCATAACTCCCAAAAGGAAAAAGGTAACTCAGTAGTACTCATCATAGAGCACACCATATCATATAGGGTGCGATTGCTCCGCCCCGATATACCATCGTGTTATGGTGTATTCGGAGGAGTAATGCTGAGAGAGAATCTCATTCTCCTTTAGAATAGTCCAGGAATTCCATGCTCAAGTATTCTCCTCCTTGATCACATCAAAGGATATAATACTTATACCCGTATTTTGGTTCTCTACTTCTAACTTATATTCTGTGAATATCTCAAAAGGTTCGGACTAATGTTTCAACAAGAACATATGTCTGAATCTGAAGAGATCATCAAAGAACATAATGAAGTATAAAGAACCAGTCCTGGCATGTGTAGACAGGAGACCTTACATACATCAACATGTATCATCCCAAGAGTTCACTAACTCTTTCTCTGTTTTCAATAAACAGAGCTATGGTCTTCTTATCTTTGTGACATGATTGGCGAGTTGCACAAGATGTAAATTCAAAACGATTTAAATATACATCTAAATGTAACTTCAGCCAGTCGGGTCGCATTGATCTGACCTAGTCTACAATACCTCAAGAAGAATCCGTTCATTTCTGAACTCTTCCTCTTGTGTGTGTTCCGTATACTAAGAACTGTAGTTTGATTTAGAACATCAACGCTTTTAGATAACGTGCCTGAACCGATCAACTTTTGATATAGGAAATGTTCAAAACATTATCCAACTATACAAAATTTTATCATTTCTTTACTTATAAAGAGATTGATATGATTTTGTATATCAAGTTCGGTATCTAATAACATTTGTTCAGAATCAATGTATTGGTAATACAGGGTGACAGTGACCAACAGACTTGGCTGCAACACTTGCCCCGGTTTCTGTCTCATGAAACTTATCACCCGTTCTCAGTTTTTCTACCTTTTTGTAGCCCTATGTAACAGATTACATATCTGGGATCCTGATCCGGTATCATATACCCAGGATGCAGAGGACACTGAGAAACAGTTCTTTGTAATGAACATACTCGAAGGAGATGCATCATATGCACTGTCTTCGTTTGGGCGGCATAGGAATTCTGGTATTCCCTAATTTCCTGCTCTGTCTTATAACAATTATAAGTTGGAGCGGGACCAACGTTCCCCAGCTCAGTATAAGAAGCGGGTTCGGTCAATAATCCGTATTATTATCTTGATTAAGGCGTGATATGGTCGCTACCTGGAGAGAGAGAGAAGAAAACACTCAGCGTGCGCTCTTTCAAGAAAAGATTGGTTATATATTTTATCTAATCAGGATGGCTCCCACTGTTTTTATCAAATCTTCCTTCAAACCCTAAAAGGAAAGACTAGCCGGGATTAATTACACACTACAAGTTCGCCAATCTTTCAGCCAGGCCAGTGTCGGTACTTTGAGGGAGGTTCCCCATGCTTTCGCACGGACCTAATTACAGAAAACCTCGTTTTCCCAGAGGCGTAACCCCGTTGACACCTTTCTAGACACCTACTTGATCGGCTAATTGCAAAGTGCAAAACTCTCCCAGGAGTAACAATTACTCGCAGTAGGTATCGGGATCCAACTATCTTATAGAAGGTATGCAATCTCATTGCAAATTTCAACACTTGAAATTCCCGATAATATTTTTACCCCTAGCACCTATGACCTTAACTATGGTCAACAAATCATAAGTACTAGTCAAGTTCTACCCGTCATTTCGTGATTAATTAGACCCACCCACATGACCCTTAACTAAGGTCAACAAAGTCACGCGACTGTCCTAATTAATCGCATCATATGCGGTGTAGGAAGACATCACTTAGCTACCGTACACTGTGCCTTGACTATGGTCAACAAACACAGCACGAATACTAAGTACTCTACTTCCTAAAATGACGGAGGGTTGCGGCTGGTTTTTATGAAAACCTTTAACGCTTTGAACTTGATCTCGTTGCGGAATCAAATGGTTTTTAAATGGAATGTTTTTGAAGCTTTTCTAGTTTTGCTAAAGGGGTCACTCCCGGTGAAGGGATCGTCGGCCCTTTCCTCGTCGAATGAGGTGCGGGATATATCATATATATCACTGTGCAAAGTGGAAACTATAGAAGCGATCAAAGACAAACCGAGGGTTGTAGCATCTGCCAGTTATTGCTAAAGGAGTCACTCCCGATGAAGGGATCTCGGTCCTTTCCTCATCGAATAAGGTGCAGGATGTTCTATAATGAACACCGCGATGCAAAGCAAGAACTGTAGCTACCTGTTTTATTTTGAAATTCGATTCCACAACATCAATTAGGTTTATTTTCTTTCATTAATCTCATTAATGAATATCCCATCATTTATATTACCTAAACATCACAGATAGATATAACGTACGCTTATGCCATCCGCATTCGCCTCGATGTCCCGTCTGCACCGTTAGGTTAGGTAACTAACGCCAGAGCGAGGCAGGGCTAGCGCGGGTGTAAAACATAAGCAACGTCTATATAATATATCATATATACTATATATAATACCTGTCACAGAACACAGAACATCGCATGATCACAGATAAAACACAGCAGAAGAAACATATGAAATATTGGATATACTAGGACGTCCGTGTTTTCAATACGAGCCAGTATAAAACACGGATTCCACGGTCGTGATGAATAGCCTATCCCACACCCCTAGACCCCTACGAGAGCGGCAAGCAACCCTGCCAATTCTAGGGTTAGGAAACCCGGACTCGACTCCTCGAGTTGGTCTCCCACTGGACCCCAGAACCCGGTTACTTGTGCTCCCCTCCTTGGGTCTATCCTAGTGCAGAAAAGTAAATAATATACAAATGGTGACTACTTCCGCAACCTGGAAGCGCCCCAATAAAAGAATATTACATACAAGTTTTTACATGAATGAAAATGAAAAACACTCATCTCACATAAAAACCCCCCGGCTATTCAAACACGACGATCCAATATAACATATCCAGCAACACATAACATCACATGTCATCAACGTAAGTAAATATGTCCATCCCAATTGTCGTTGACATATAGCAACGAAACCGGCGATATAACATATTACACTTACGGTCACAGAAAAGAAAGGGTAAAACTACAACAGTTGGAATCCGCAATCTCTTCAGACATCGCATGCCTGACCAAATGAATTACTTAGACATCGCATGCCTAACAATTATAAACCCCGCATTTTAGTCTCATTATCGAAAACACTTTTCAATATTAAGTCGGGCAATTCAACAAGATTCCCGACATTTTGATCGAATACTCGTCGCAAACTTCAGTAGGCGGCCGCACCCCTGATACCGTCGACGAAGTGCACCAAGGCGGAACACCGCTACCGCGAGCACCCGGACTGATGCTTTCGGCGACGGGGTTCTCCTACAGTCACTTGGTCGGGGCTATGGAGTGAGGCTGTCTATTAAGTTTACCCGGCGAGTATCCGCGTACGCTACGTGATTGCGACGGACTTTTGATCACATCAAAATTCCGTGGCAACCGATCAAGTGAGACTAAATTGCTATGTTTATAACATTCATTCAGTTATCATATAACTTATTGTGAATTCCAATTATTGTATCCCATTCCGGATAAACAGAAAATGTTAAACTTTTCGATCGAACAATCGAACACCCAACCTTTCCCGATATAGATCAACACATGAAACAAGTCTAGCAACATTCAGTTCGTGCCTCAGTACCAACGATCCAGCCGTAGAAGGGTCAAGCCAACGCCTCACATGTGGCACGCCGTACTGCCCCAAACCCGAAGGTTCAAAGGGAAGTTCAAGACGGTCACATAATCGAGTTAAGGTTTGTGTCTTCTAGAGGGACCATCGAGTTACTTGCACTACTTAGAACGTCGTTAAACTGCGGAAAGATCCAACACTTGGAAATTTCCCGACAGGGGAAAAATTGGGTATTTATATCCGGTCGAACTTTTTAACATATTCTAAAATTTATCCGGAAAGCCACACAGACAAAATTTGATACCCCGATCGAAATACCGAATCCCCAAAATAACTGCAGAAAAATTCAACTCTGGAATAAATATTAAAAATACCCAGGAATACCAGCACTAATAATTATGAGATACTGTGTAAAAATTATTTAATAAAGTGGCCGTACCGCCGCGCAACCGCCGCACGAGGCTAGCTCGTGCCGCGGAAGCGCGGCAATATGGAGGAGTCAGTTGCACGAATTTCACAGTACCCCATATATTAACCTGCTGATTTTTCTGAACATTTTTAATATGGAAAAAGACCAGATTTTAAAAATTGGACAGAGAGCAATTTTCCGGGTAGGGTTTCGGTTCGATCGGACTTCAAATCGCGTCTGGACTTCGCCTAAGGCTCTAGCTAGGCTCTGATACCACTGTAGGGTTCCTAGGCACACTAGTTAAGTTTCACAAGTGATCAAACATGCACAAATAAAATTTTACGGATGCCTACAAACCCGACTACGGATCGTTTACTAGATATTTATGCGAAACATAAACTAGTTAACAATTTAACTAAGGGAACGGACATACAACCTTTGTAGATCCGGTCCACCACCTCCACAGCTCCGCAACAAAGTCCCCTCGGCTGTCCAAAATGAATCCGGAACTCAAGTATCGGTATCATCGAAGAATGGGCGAGCTTGATCGTCGGTTCAATGCCGAAAATGATCTACGTCGAGATATCGCAAGAACAAGCTCCAACTTCATCAAGCTTGGAAAACTTGTGAAGGAAACACCCTATACTACTTGGCAATAGATAGAGGATGAAGAAATAGGAAGTGGGTAAACTTTAGTTTTGGATTTCTCACACTTTTTCAACACTTGCCATTGGAGTAGCAAGCTACATCCATGGAAGAAGAAGATGAAGAAGAAGAAGATGATATGATAACTTTTTCTAAAATAGAAAATAAAATACAATACTTATCATATCATTGACCATGGTTTAGTGTAGAGACTTAACTTAGGTTAGATAGTGGTTAGGGTTAGATAAAAGACAAGAATGGTGGACTAAGGTCAAAGCTTCAAGAAGCTTTCAAATAAAAACAAATCTAGCAACCATTCTTATCTCTTTATCTTTTCTTTTTCCAAAAATAAATAAAAGGAATAAATAAATGATTAAGTAAATGAAAAAGAAACCCTAATCACCAATTAACCATGGTTTAACACTTTACACAAAACCAAGCTAGAATGTATCATCAAACATGATACAATCATGTGCACAAAACTATATCGAATATACAATGTGCACATCCGCGCGAGAAAATCCATTTAAAGTGAACCGATACTAGTTAATGCAAAGCAATATATCAAATATATATAATTATGTATTAAATCATTAAATCAACACTTGATTTAACGATCCGGTCATATCGCATATAACCGGCTAGTATCCAATGTGTCGGCTTATCGAATCAATCCTTGATTCGATAACTAGGTTATATCGCATATAACCATTCGATACATTGATCGCGAGAATTAAATACGGTATCACATACACGCATTATTCTCGGTCCCGCACATATCTCATATGCACTCCTATTTCGTTTCGCTTGAACCAGGAAACCTCTGTGTAGGACTCTAAAGACTCGTCAATACGCCGGTAGCAGATGATGATCATATCATGCACCCACAAGCCGCAAGCGGTCTGCCAAACGTAACGGCCACCCGGGTATTGAGCGATCAGAAGATCGACGAGCAAGCCCGCTCACACTCCTGCGAATCCGACCAGTAACACTACCGTATAGTCCGGTCTGTTCGTCTGATATGTCGCATATCTCGCCTAGGGGTGGTAAACGTCAGACCCCAATAGCTCGATAAGTCATGCCGACGTAGGGTCCATAACATTCGTGAAACTACTGATAACACTTACCAGTATATCACTACAACCCTGGCCAGGGATTTCCTGTTATGGCCAGTCGAGCATAGCACAACATCAACCCCCAATACCGGGAGAGACGAATCCCCTCCTATCGCTCATTGCCTCCATGTGAATCGGGACTGTACCCAAAAACCACCTGTTTGCACAACTCAGTAGAGCCGTGGTAGGGTGGAAATCAAAGCACAGTGGGAGACACACAAGACTCTATGACGATCTCGGGTCAACAGACTAAGCTGTACCAGTGTCACCAGAGAACTGCCATCTGACGTGAGGTATAATACCATCTGGGAGTTCTCGGCGAGTCCGTTCAGTGTACCCAGTCTCCACTGAGCACCCGCATACCATCTTCGATGTCAAACACCAATGGATATGGGATCATCCATCGCCCATCGCATGGGTCGAGAAGATATGCGCTAGTCTACTCTGGAATATCGATGCCCCGTCTCGATATTCCCTCGACTAGGAACATTTCAAGGATGCACTCATGGACTACCCAGGCCCCACTAGTATGATCTACATCATAGTCCTGGAAGTCGAGTACATATATATATCCTAAGGGCTTTATCAACATGTAATCAGAGAGACAGAAAGTATACATGTTAAGATAAAGAGCAACCAGATAGCATACTATCATGTCGAGCAAGAAAGTCCTCCCTATGTATGTCCAAGCATCCACTACAATATACATCCAATGTACAGTAATGGCCTCTAGGGCATACATATAACTAACACTACGAGGCATCAATCATGCCCGATTTAAAATTTAGACGTGCCGAACAACCCTTAACCATGATCTTAACTAGAGATTAGGCGAAACAAAGCATGTAAACACTTAAACATGTATGAGTTTGGGATTACAACCTTTGTAGTCCGGTCCTTCACTTCATAAGCTCCTTGTTGAGGTCCCTTCGCTGCGATCATCATATTCCCGGACTCTCGAGAGGTTCCACGAAGAGAATGATGCAAACTTGCTTCCGATCTTCGATAACTAAGATGATCTACCTTGAAGTTTCTTAAACACAAGCTCTCACTCTCAAAATGAAGTGAACACCCTAATCTAAATGGTTAGGATAGATTAGAATGATGAAGTAGGATTTTAGCTCTCATTTGTTTTCATAATCTCACTCAAAATCATCACTAATGAAAAAGCTATTAAGCTTTTCCATCAAGAACTCAAGGAAGAAGAAGAAGAATCCTTTTGTGATGAATAATGAAAATTATCATAATGATTAATAATGAAACCATGGTTTACTATGAAGAGGCTAACCCATGTAGAGACTTAACCAAGGGTGAAGGGTTTGGGTTTGGTTAACAATGAGTCACTAAAATATCAACCATAATATCTTAGCACAAAACAAAAGAAAACCTTCTAGAAGGTTCATGAAAGAACTAACCCAATTCAAACCCTAACCTTGTTTAATCTCCACTAAACATGTTGCATTAGTAATCATATCATGTTACAATATTATATATCATATATATAATATATATTTGTAACAAAAAAAATAATACAATTAACATATATCGCATATATATCAATGTATTACCTGGTGAGAAAATGAATCAATAAAGCGAGCCAATATTAGATAATGTAATTCAATATATCATATATATTATTATACATTAAATTATCGAATCAACACTTGATCCGACAATCCGGCTATATCGAATATAACCGACTAATATATCATGTACTGATTCATCGAATCAACACTTCAATCGATAATCCGGCTCATATCAAAATAACGCGAGAATATAATACGGTATCTCATATCGCATTATCCTCGGTCCTGCACATATCACATATGTGCCCCTACTCCGTTTTGCCTGAGTCAAGAAACCTCTGTGTAGGACTCTAAAGAATCATCAATACGCCGGCAGTAGGTGATGATCATATCAAACACCCACAAGCTGCAAGCGGTCAGCTAAACGTAACAGCCACCCAGGTATTTAGCGATCAGAAGATCAACAAACAATCCTGTACATTCTCCTGTGAATCCAATCAGTAACAATCCCGTACAGTCCGGTTTCTTCGTCAGATATGTCACATATCTCGCCTAGGGGTGGTAAACGTCAGACCCCAGTAGCTTGATAAGTCGTGTCGATATGAGGTCTATAACAGTTCGAGAAACTACTGATAACACTTACCAGTAAATCTCAGCAACCCTGGCCAGGGATTTCTAGTTATAGCCAATCGAACACAGCACAACATCAACTCCCTATACCGGGAGAGACGAATCCCCTCCTATCGCTCATTGCCTCCATGTGATTCGGGACTGTACCCAAAAGCCACCTTTTTGCACGCCCTCTTGGAGGTGGTATGTTGGAAATCAAAGCACAGTGGGAATCACACAAGACTCTATGAAGATCTCGGGTCAACAGACTACTCTGTACCAGTGTCACCGGAGAACTGCCATCTGACATGAGGTATAATACCATCTGGGAGTTCTCGGCGAGTCTGTCCAGTGTACCCAGTCTCTACTGAGCACCTATACACCATCCTTGATGTCAAACACCGATGGATATGGGATCATCCATCGCCCATCATATGGGTCAAGATGCGTATACGCTAATCTATTCTGGTGTATCGATGCCCTGTCTCGATACACCCTCGACTAGGAACAGTTATAGGATGTACTCGTCGACTACCGTGGCCCCACTAGTATGATCTCATCATAGTCCCAGTAGTTGAGTACATATCCTAAGGGCTTTATCAACACGTATCATAGAGACAATCAGAGTACATGTTAAGATAAAGTACAACCAGATAACATACTATCATGTCGAGCAAGAAAGTCCTCCCTATATATGTCCAAGCATCCACTACAATATACATTGTATATACAGTAATGGCCTCTAGGGCATACATATAACTAACACGTGACAGAGCTTCAGGTGATTCCATCTATTGTTGATCCAATATCACTGTATTATGACAACAATGGCGCTATAGCTTTAGCGAAGGAACTAAGGTCCCATCAGAAGTCCAGACACTTCCTGAGGCGGTTCCACCTGATTAGGGAGATCATTGATCGACGGGAGATCGAGGTAAGGAGAGTAGAGATAGAGAACTACACTGCAGATCCACTCACAAAGGCTATTCCTCAAACTCAGTTCGATTGGCTAATCGAGATGATAGGTCTACGATATTCCAATACATGGCCTTAGTGCAAGTGGGAGATTGTTAGTGATATATGCCCTAGAGGATATTATTGTATCATACTGGATTGTTTATTACATATTGGATGCTTGTGATATTGCACAGTTATAATAACACTCTTGCTTGATATGGTAGTATGCTACCTGGTTTGATTCTATCTCAATATGTGCATGTGTTTCTTTTAGCATATCGCTTATACATATTGGCAGAGCCCTTAGGATCTTTACTTGACTACCAGCATTATGATGGCAGTCACACTCGTGGGGGTTGGGTAGTCTATAACCACATCCTTATATAGGTCCCTAGTCGTTGGATTATCAAGACGGGGAATCGATACTCCGGAGTAAACTACTGTATACGCTTCTCATCCTAGCAAGGGATATGGTCTGTCCCACAGCCATTAGTATAACATATTGGAGAAGATATGCAGGTGCTCACTAGGTTGTGAGTTGCACTGGATAGGACTCGACGGGAACTGCTTGTTGGTAGTATACATATCGTCAGGTAGCAGTTCCTAGGTGGCATGAGTACAGCTTAGTCTGTTGATTTGCCATCACTACTTCGTCTTGAGTGTGTTCTCACTGTACTTAGATTACTACCCTACCATGCTCAAAAGAGTTGTGCAAACAGGTAGTAGTTGGGTGTAGTCCCGAAGCACTTGGAGACAGTAGCGATCAGATAGGATTCGTCTCTGTAACACTTTAGAATGTAATTAGTGTTAATTAAGCGATAATACGGGCTTTTAATGAAAAGTTAACCGATAAATATTTTAATATACTTTATTAATTTAAATTAATATTTTAATATTATTTTGATACTTGCACATAACTTGTGCATGTTAACCATACCTCTTTGTAACATGTCATGTTAAGTGTACAAGTTTAAGTATAGGGTTAATATAGGAAAAAAGGGTTTACATTAGTTTTAAATAATATTATTGAAGGGAATGATGAGGTTTAGTCAAGGGAGACAAGCATGGGTTGTTGGATATATGTATGTCCTAGAGGCCATTATATGTATAGTGGATGCTTGGACATGTATATATGTATATTTGATATATAACTTTCTTGCTCGACATGATAGTATGCTATCTGGTTTTACTTTATCTGACATGATTACTTGATACTGTTCATTTGATACATGTTGATAAAGCCCTGAGGGTATATGCTTAACCTCCATGGCTATGATGAAGATCATACTACTGGGGCATGTGTAGTCTATAAGCATATTCTTGAATGTTCCTAGTCGTAGGTATATCGAGACAGGGCATCGATATTCCAGAGTAGACTAGCGTGTATGTTTCTTGACCTATATGATGGGTGATGGATGATCCCATATCCATTGGTGTTGTGGCATCGAAGATTGTATACGGGTGCTCGGTGGAGACTGGGTACACTGAACAGACTCACAGAGAATTCCTATATGGTATTATATCTATCGTCGGATAGCAGTTCTCTGGTGATACTGGTACAGGTTAGTCTGTAGACCCGAGATCATCATAGAGTCTTGTGTGTTCTCCAACTGTACTTTGATTTCCACCCGACCATGGCTCTACTGAGTCATGCAAACAGGTGGCTATTGGGTATAGTCCCGAGACACATGGAGGCAGTGAGCGATAGGAGTGGTTTCGTCTCTCCCGGTATTGGGAGTTGATGTTGTGCAATGTGCGATTGGCTTTGACTTGAAGTCCCTGGCCAGGGCTGATGAGATTTACTGATAATTGTTATCAGTAGTTTCTCGACCGGTCATAGAACATATCGACATGACTTATTGAGTTATTAGGGCTCGACGATTCCATCCCTAAACTTGATATGCAGCATATCATACGAAGAGACCGGACTGTACGGTAAGTTTTGCCAATGGCTCGACAGGAGTTTTGACGGGTTCACTTGTTTTTCTTCTGATCGCTCAATACCCGGGTGGCCGTTATGTTTTGCTGACCGCTTGCGGCTTGTAGGTGTTTTGATATGATCATCACCTACTACCGGCGTATTGACGAGTCTTAGAGTCCCACACAGGATTTTTCTAGCTCAAGCGAAATGATGTGGTGTGCATATATGATATGCGCAGGAGCTCGATTAAATACGAATATGTGATACCGTATTTTAATCGGGCGTTCAATATTGGTTGGGTCGTATTTGATATGACCGATTTATTAAATCAAGTGTTGATTTAATATTATCTTTTAGCTCACTTTTAATTAACCCTTTTTGCTTTGGATGTATGCATGTATGTTCACACATACACATGATGATGTGCATGCACACATAAGCACATACATATGTGTCATGGTTGATGATACAAAGGAGATGGCAATGCAAGACATACATGGTTGATAAATATCTAGATTTTGTTAATGATTTAAAGAAAAAGGAAATTAGCTATAATGACTCATTTTTCTACACACTTCTTCTTTGACCATTGACTTTAACTATGGTTATATTTCCTTTGTTCTTTAACCCATCCAAATAATATCTAGATATTTAGCCAACCATGGCTATATTTGAGAGTGTCTCATATATAATCTTTTCTTTTCAATTATTAAAGATAAGTTTTCATTATATTCACAAAAGCTTTTGCCATCTTCACCTTCCTCTTTTCTTCAAGCTCTCTTGAGTTTTGTTTTGAGTGAGGAACTTAAAAAGAAAGGGTTTTTAAGTGAGTTTACAAACCACACAACCATTTTATACTACCCTAACCCATTAGTGTAGAGTGTTTGCTTCATTTTGTGAAGCTAAGAGCTTGATCTAGGAATCTCCGGGTGGATCATCGTAGACGACGAAGGACCTTGAGCGGATTCGTTCCAAGCTTCGTGCAAAGCCGTAGGAGTCCTAAAGACCAATGGAGTTGGCTACAAAGGTTGTATTTCCTTTTCCTTTAGCTTAGACTTCTTATTATGTTAATATTACCCTAATCTCTAGTTACGATTCATAATTCGTTTGTAATAGCCCTTTAGAATTTAAAATTTCAGTACTTTATGATGTTGCAACCTTACTAGAGGTGCTACTACTCACCAACATGGTATCAGAGCCAGGTTAGAGCTTTAGGGTAAACCGGACGACGTTTAAAAACTCAATCGAACATGAAAAATGATATTTTTGCATGCTCACTGGAAATTTTTTCAAAAGTTGGAATTTTTGTAATTAAAAATATACAGAAAAAGAGCAGGGTTTTCTATAGATCCTCAAGAAAAACGGGCGCCGAACTCGACACAACGACCGCGGAACCGCGGCCAAATAGGTGTATTTGCGGCGGTTCCGCGGTGCCGTTGGTGAGGCTTGGACCGTGCGCTCTTGCGTTGATCCGTAGGTACCATATATGCTCTCTGGGAATTTTTATGTAGGTTCAAGTGTTGAGATCTATTGCAAGAGTGGGTATGTTGATATATTGATTGATATATTTTGACGCCGTCTATGCTTTTTAATTGTTGATATGATATGATGTATAGGATCATCGTGATCGAACGGCCGGGGGTTTTATGTGAGACGAGAGTTTATCTTTTCATTCATGTAAAATTCATTGTATATATTATTCTTTTATTGAGCCACATCCGGGTTGAGGATGATTTCTCCATTGATGTATATTTTACTTTTCCGCATTAGAATAGACCCAAGGAGGGGAGCATGAGTGACCGAGTTCTAGAGTTCAGTGGGAGGCCATCTCGAGGAGTCAAGACCGGGTCTCCTAAACTCCAGAATTGGAAGGGTCACTTGCCGCTCTCATAGGGGTCTAAGGGTGTGGGCTTGGCTATTCATCACGACCGTGGATTCCGTATTTTCTATCGTAGGCTAAATATAAAATACGGAGTTCCTAGTATATCCTATATTTTCATATATGTGTTTTTGCTGCTGATTATTCTGTGATGTGATTGCTTAATATCTGAGATATATGTGATATGTAATACTGTTTTTCGTTTCTTTCTGTAATGTCTTAGGAACTTAAATGATGTGAATACATTAATGAGATTAATGTAAAAGAAAAGAAACCTAATGATGTTGTAGAATCGAATTTGAAATCCACTCGGCTCCTCTTTTATGAAAAAGCAAGTTTTAAAGATGCGGAGCTTAAGCCACTCCTTTTCTAAAAACTATTTAGGTTCTACAACGAAATCAAGTTCAAAGCGTTAAAGGTTTTCATAAAAACCATCCGCAGCCCTCCGTCATTTTAGGAAGCAGAGTACTTAGTATTCGTGTTATGTATGTTGATTATAGTCAAGGCGTAGTGTACGGTAGCTAAGTGATGTCTTTCTACAAAGCATATGATGCGATAAGTTAGGACATTCATGTGATTATGTTGATCATAGTCAAAGGTCATATGGATGGGTCTAGTTAATCAAGAAATGACGGGTAGAACTTGACTAGTGCTTATGATATGTCGACCATAGCCAAGGTCATAAGCATCTAGGGGTAAAAACTGTATCGAGAATTTCAAGTGTTGAAATTTGCAATGAGATTGCATACCATCTATATGATAGTTGGATCCCGCTCCCACTGTTAGTAAGAGTTACTCTCAGGAGAGTTTTACACTTTACAATTAGCTAATCCAGTAGGTGTCTAGAAAGGTGTTAACGGGGTTTGACCTCTGGGAAAAACGAGGTTTATTTTAATTAGGATCGTGCGCAAGCACGGGGAACCTCCCTCAAAGTACTGACACTGGCCTGGCTGACCGGTTAGCGAAACTGTAGAATGTAATTAAACCTAGCTAGTTTTCTTTTCAGGTTTGAAAGAAAATTTGATAAAAGCAGTGGGAGACATCGATTAGATAAGATAATAACCAATCTGATCTTTGCAAGAGCATTTCGCTGAGTGTATTCTTTTCTCTCTCCTAATGGCAGATACCGATGACGGGACTTAAGCTTCTTTTAGAGAAAAACAAACTGACTGGACCAAATTATAAATAATGGTTGAGGAACTTGAACATTGCACTCACATATGATAAAGTATCATATGTCCTCACTACCAAAGCCCTGCCCGTCCGAGGACCTGAATTATTTGTTTCGTATAAGGAGATCCGAAAAACATGGGATATTGATTGCAACATGGCCACGTGCCTCGCGCTTACTTCTATGGACAGTATCCATCAGAAACAGCACGAGAAGATAGATGTACAATCCATCTTTCTTCATACAAAGGAGTTGTATGAAGAGCAATCTCGTACTTTATGATACGACGCATCTCGAAAGCTGTTTCAGATGCGGTTGGCCCCCGGTGCATCAGTAGGAGACCATGTTCTGAAGATGATTGGTCATATAGAAGAACTTGAGGAACTGGGATGGACTATGGATAATGAGCAATATACAGGTATTGTTCTACAGTCTCTCTCCCCCGCGTTTGCTCCGTTCATAGTGAATTTCAATATGAACAATTTGGAGAAATCATTGCCTGAACTTCTCAATATGTTGAGAAATGCAGAGAGCACGCTTAAGATAACGAAAACTCCCGCTCTGCTTTATGGGCCATCGTCCTCTTCAGTCCCGAAAGCTAAGGCTATGGGAAAGAAAAAGAAGAATCCCACCAAGCCGAGAGGTGGAGTTGAAAAGGCGAAAGGGAAAGACAAGTCTGGGACCGCGGGAAGTGGAAAAGGAGAATGTTTTTACTGCCACAAGTCGGGACACTAGAAATGCAATTGAGCTTTGTACCTTGCAGATCTCAAGAAGAAGAAGCATGTTGATGCTTTCACTTCAGGTGTGTTTGTACTGAAAACTGTTTTTCATTAAACTCTACATCTTGGGTATTAGATACCGGTTCTGGTTCTCACATCTGTAATTGTATGTAAGGATTGAGAAACAGTAGAGTTTTGAAGACTAGGGACCACACTCTACGGGTTGGAAATGGTTCCAATGTACATGCTGTATCCGTAAGAGAGTATCATCTGGGGTTGCTTTCAGGATGTAATTTGGTTTTGAACCCTTGTTATTTTGTACCTGGTATGCTATGTAATATAATATCCGTATCTTTGTTGGACAATGAAGGATATCATTCTGTGTTGCAAAATAATATTATGAACATTAACTTGAATCAACAGTTGATTGGGTATGGTACACTAAGTAACGGAATTTACGTCCTAAACCAACACATAGTTTTCAATATACTACATACAAATAAAAGAAAGATTTCAGATAGAAATGAATCTTTTCTTTGGTATTGTAGACTTGGTCATATTAATGAAACAAGACTAAACAAGCTACATAAAGATGGATATTTAAAACCTTTTGAATATAAATCTAATGCGACTTGTCAGTCTTGTATCAAAGGTAAAATGACCAAAACTCCGTTTATAGGACACGGAGAGAGAGCTACAGAACTCTTAAGCCTCATACATAGTGATGTATGCGGACCAATGTCTACACATGCTAGAGGCGGTTTTTCATACTTCATCACTTTTACTGATGATTTCTCAAGATTCGGACACGTATTTTTATTGAAGCATAAATCCGAAGCCTTCGAGAAATTCAAGGAGTACAAACTTGAAGTAGAAAAACAAACTGGCTCGAGTATCAAGAAACTTCGATCAGATCGAGGTGGAGAGTATTTAAACACTGAGTTTTCAGACTTCTTAAAAGAAAATGGGATTCTCTCTCAGCTAACTCCTCCATACACACAACAGCACAACGGTGTGTCAGAATGGAGGAATCGTACCCTACTAGATATGGTACGGTCCATGATGAGTGATGCTGAGTTACCACTTTCCTTTTAAGGACATGCATTAGAGATAGCAATTTATCTATTGAACAGGGTTCCATCAAAGACCGTGTCTACAACTCTATATGAGATATGGTGTGGAAAGAAACTATCTCTTAAAAGAGTTAACATATGGGGTTTTCCGGCTTATGTCAAAAAGCAGAATCCGGATAAACTCGAGACATGATCAGTCATGTGTATATTTGTGGGATATCCAAAACATTCATATGGATATCTATTCTACCACAAGGAGGAACAAAAGGTGTTTGTTTCTCAACATCCCACATTTTTGGAAAATAAAATTTTTACAAATATTACTGATGGCAATGCGGTAGAATTAGAAGAGATTCTAGAGACACAAATTACTCAGGACGAATTGGTTGAAACTGATGTTGCAGTAGAAGTCCAAGAACCTCAGCCGCTCCAGAGATCTAGTAGAACTTCTCGCCTACTGGAGAGATACTATGGGTTTCTCATTGATGGTGATATAGAAGATTGCATCATGGATGATGGTGACCCTACTAGTTTTCAGCAAGCTATCACGAGTAGTGACTCAGTGAAGTGACTGGATGCCATGAGATTTGAAATGGAGTCCATGTACACCAACAAAGTATGGACTTTGGACGTTGCACCTCCTGGGATAAAACCCGTAGGGTGCACATGGATCTTTAAGAAAAAGATTGGTGTAGATGGACAGGTAGAGACCTATAAAGCAAGGCTTGTAGCGAAAGGTTTTCGTCAAAGACCAGGACTAGAATATGATGAAACTTTCTCTCCAGTAGCAATGCTTAAATCCATTCGGATCCTACTTGCTATTTCTGCTCACTACGACTATGAAATCTAGCAGATGGACGTTAAGACTGCATTTCTAAATGGTGATTTAGAAGAGTGCGTTTTTATGGATCAGACAGAGGGCTTCACAAACAGTGGGAGCAGCGAAAAACCGTGTAGGTTGCGTAAATCCATTTATGGGTTAAAGCAGGCATCTCGGAGCTAGAACATCTGTTTTCATGATATAATCAAAGAGTTTGATTTTGTCAAAAATATAGATGAACCATGCATTTATAAGAAGATTATAGGGAGTACTGTCACTTTCCTCGTATTGTACGTAGATGACATTCTCTTGATAGGAAATGACATTCCTATGCTACAATCGGTTAAATTATTCTTATCACAAAGGTTCTCCATGAAGGACCTGGGTGATGCCTCGTGCATTTTGGGCATAAGGATCTATAAAGATAGATCCAAGAGATTATTAGGATTGTCCCAATCAAAGTACATTGATACCATCCTATAGAGGTTTAGTATGGAAGATTCCAAGCGTGGTGCCTTGCCCGCTTGCCATGGATTCACTCTCTCTAAGGACTTCTGTCCGAAGAATGATGAAGAGAGAGCTCGCATGAGCATTATACCCTACGCTTCAGCCGTAGGATCTATAATGTATGTGATGATATGTACTCGCCCTGATGTAGCTTATGCACTAGCTGTAGTGAGCAGGTATCAATCCAACCCAGGGGAGCAACACTGGATAGCCGTGAAGAACATTCTTAAGTACTTGCGAAGGATTAAAGAAATGTTCTTGGTGTATGGTAATGGGGATCTCCAAATGGAGGCCTTTACCGATTCCAGCTTCCAAAGTGATAAGGATGACAGTAAATCTATCTCAGGGTTTGTATTTACCCTCAATGGAGGGGCGGTATGTTGGAAGAGTTCCAAACAGGATACTGTTGCAGACTCTACGATGGAAGCTGAGTATATTGCTGCGAATGATGCTGCCAAGGAAGCTATCTGGATGAGGAAGTTCGTTGCGGAGTTAGGAGTAGTTCCAAACATTATTAATCCAATATCATTGTATTGTGATAATAATGGAGCTATGGCGTTGGCCAAAGAACCCAGATCCCATCAAAAGTCCAGACACATCCTCAGGCGATATCATTTGATCCGGGAGATAGTTGATCGCCAAGAGATCGAAATTTGGAGAGTAGATACAAAAGATAACACCGCGGATCCACTCACCAAGGCCCTTCCACAGCCGCAACATGAGCGACTTTTTGAGATGTTGGGTATGAGATACGCCAACAATTGGCCTTAGTGCAAGTGGGAGATTGTTGGATATATGTATGCCCTAGAGGCCATTATATGTATAGTGGATGCTTGGACATGTATATATGTATATTTGATATATGACTTTCTTGCTCGACATGATAGTATGCTATCTGGTTTTACTTTATCTGACATGTTTACTTGATACTGTTCATTTGATACATGTTGATAAAGCCCTGAGGATATATGCTTAACTTCCATGGCTATGATGAAGATCATACTAGTGGGGCATGTGTAGTCTATAAGCATATCCTTGAATGTTCCTAGTCGTAGGTATATCGAGACAGGGCATCGATATTCTAGAGTAGACTAGCGTGTACGTTTCTTGACCCATATGATGGGCGATGGATGATCCCATATCCATTGGTGTTGTGACATCGAAGATTGTATACGGGTGCTCAGTGGAGACTGGGTACACTGAATGGACTCACAGAGAATTCCTATATGGTATTATATCTATCGTCGGATAGCAGTTCTCTGGTGACACTGGTACAGGTTAGTCTGTAGACCCGAGATCGTCATAGAGTCTTGTGTGTTCTCCAACTGTACTTTGATTTCCACCCTACCACGGCTCTACTGAGTCGTGCAAACAGGTGGATATTGGGTATAGTCCCGAGACACTTGGAGACAGTGAGCGATAGGAGGGGTTTTGTCTCTCCCGGTATTGGGAGTTGATGTTGTGCAATGTGCGATTGGCTCTGACTTAAAGTCCTTAGCCAGGGCTGATGAGATTTACTGATAATTGTTATCAGTAGTTTCTCGACCGGTCATAAACTATATCGACATGACTTATTGAGTTATTAGGGCTCGACGATTCCATCCCTAGACTTGATATGCAGCATATCAGACGAAGAAACCGGACTGTACGGTATGTGTTGCCAATGGCTCGACAGGAGTTTCGACGGGTTCGCTTGTTTTTCTTCTGATCGCTTAATACCCGGATGGCCATTACGTTTAGCTGACCGCTTGCGGCTCGTAGGTGTTTTGATATGATCATCGCCTACTACCGGCGTATTGACGAGTCTTAGAGTCCCACACAGGATTTTTCTAGCTCAGGCGAAATGATGTGGTGTGCATATGTGATATGCCCAGGAGCTCGATTAAATACGAATATGTGATACCGTACTTTAATCGGGCGTTCAATATTGGTTGGGTCGTATTTGATATGACCGATTTATTAAATCAAGTGTGGATTTAATATTATCTTTTAGCTCACTTTTAATTAACCCTTTTTCTTTTGGATGTATGCATGTATGTTCACACATACACATGATGATGTGCATGCACACATACACACATACATATGTGTCATGGTTGATGATACAAAGGAGATGGCAATGCAAAACTTACATGGTTGATAAATATCTAGATTTTGTTAATGATTTAAAGAAAAAGGAAATTAGCTATAATGACTCATTTTTGTACACACTTCTTCTTTGACCATTGACTTTAACTATGGTTATATTTCCTTTGTTTTTTAACCCATCCAAATAATATCTAGATATTTAGCCAACTATGGTTATATTTGAGAGTGTCTCATATATAATCTTTTCTTTTCAATTATTAAAGATAAGTTTTCATTATATTCACAAAAGCTTTTGCCATCTTCACATTCCTCCTTTCTTCAAGCTCTCTTGAGTTTTGTTTTGAGTAAGGAACTTAAAAAGAAAGGGTTTTTAAGTGAGTTTACAAACCACACAACCATTCTACACTACCCTAGCCTTTTAGTGTAGAGTGTTTGCTTCATTTTGTGAAGCTAAGAGCTTGATCTAGGAATCTCCAGGTGTATCATCATAGACGACGAAGGACCTTGAGCGGAGTCGTTCCAAGCTTTGTGCAAAGCCGTAGGAGTCCTAAAGACCGAAGGAGTTGGCTACAAAGGTTGTATTTCCTTTTCCTTTAGCTTAGACTTCTTATTATGTTGATATTACCCTAATCTCTAGTTACGATTCGTAGTTCGTTTGTAATAGCCCTCTAGAATTTAAAAGTTCACTACTTTATGATATTGCAACCTTACTAGAGGTGCTACTATACACCAACATGGGTAGCATTAATAGAAGAGAAAGAAAGGGGCATGGCTAACACTCATCTCACTCTCAATTATTCTCACCTCACTCTCTCATTTACACATATTTCCTCTTCTCGTTTCCTCACTCCCTCAACTGAAACTCTCCTTGGTCTTCACTAAACCTAAGCCACATCCTCATAATCGTCACTATTCTTCACAAAATCCCACTAATCCCTTCATTAAAGTTGATCTTAAACCCCATTTGATGACTTGGAGCATGGAAAGCTTGGATTTTGAGCAAGTGTGGATAGGTAACGATCTCTCGCTGTTAATTAGGCTCTTTTATTGTTGTGTAGCTTAGTATTCGCTATTTAGAACGATAAAGATGTAGTTTTGAGACCGTGTCGTGTTTTAGTGTCGTTTTAGGGTCACTGTAATCTGCTACGACCCTGAGTGGTTACTGGAAAATCTAGCAATGTAGTGGTGTTGTAATAGAGACCCTGAGTGTACACCTGAGACCCTGACCCCACACGACACTGTTTGGCCGGCGACTTTGGGTATAACTCCGGCGAGCTCGGTTTTTAGGGGGCCTGGGGTGTTGTACTTTGTAAGGTAGCTGTCTGTAAGTGTTTTGGGGTGTTTGGTACTACTAGATTTTTATGTAATGACTGTAGGTAAAATCTGAGAGCTGTTGTGAGTGTTTACATGACCATGGTGACATATTTCCTGACCTGAGCCATAGAACAGAACCCAAAATACGAACTTAAGAATTTCCCCGTGTTGTTCTGAGGTTGTGTGGCCTACAGGGAACCTGGGGTTATCTGGGTTGTATCTGAGATAATCAAACAAGTCTACTGACCTAGTTTAACCACCATAAAACCACCCTAAGAATACGAACCCAAACTGAGCCTCTAGGGCCGGCGAGCTCGGGTATGGGGGAAATGTGGCCGGATTTTGGAGGGCTCTGGTGTTAATCTTTTTCCTGTAGCTCCTAAACTCTATAACCTATCCCCTATACTTGCTAGTTTATCTCCATTTTACCTGAAATGGAATCTGGGAGTGATTTCTTGAGTTGCTGTTTTGGTTTGGGGTTATATTTCCGTATTCTGGGATTATAGGTTTTGGATATTTGATATTGTATTGGGTCGTTTGATGTTCGTACGTCAGCGACGAGGGTTGTTTGGTTGTTTTGCATGCGTAGGTTATACGTTCTAACCTATGAGCGCACCGTGTGCCGTATTGGTTTTTCTGGACCTGATTTTAATAGCATTGCGATATTTGTTGATTTGTAGGTACCTTCGCGTGGATTCCGAGACGGCGGAGCACATCGACCACGACTGAGCAAGGAGTTCCGTAGGTGAGTAGATTTATATCTACGGGGGAAGTCGGATGGATGGCGTATAGCACCCCGGCAAATTTTGATGGAAACCGATATATAGAATATGGTTAAGGAAACCTATGTTAGAAAGCTAGGGATATAGTTAAAAATAGATAGTTAGAGATGATATGAATGATTGAATACATACATACATACATATATATATATATATATATATATATTGAGATATGAGATGAAAGCTATAGGGATATGACTTTTTACATGATATGATAGAAATAATGTCTCGAATTGATATATAAGGATATGAAAAGCAAATATGAATCACGACATATAGATATAGGTAGTGCACGAGAATAGGTATGTGATTTAGAGTAGCATGACATGAGATTTATAAGATAGAATGTATATGTGAGATGACTTGATGTGAGATATTAATGTGATGAAAAGAATATACGATGTGATATGATGACTTGATTGATATGTCGGTATACGGATGCCAGTCGATATGAGATGATTGATACCTTTGCCGGTCCCCTGATATAAGATTTTTATGGATGTGACCTGGGATATAGGTATATAGATATATATAATGTTGTGAATCATGAGTGATATGTCGTACGAGACGTTAGGTCCGTACCCTCATTGTCTTATAGGTTCATAGAATCCCTAATCGTTTAATGCCGTCGTATGATAGCTTAACGTACGTGATGAGTTTGACTTGATGATTGATCCATACCTTGACTAGAGGATGTCGTACAATATATTATAACGTACGTGATGTTGTGAGGCTGGATGCCGATTGATAGATTCACCGACTCAGTCATGTTAGTACGTATACCATATAGCATTGAGCTGGCGATGTACTTTATACTACGTTCTTAAAATTTTCATTGCATTACATATACCTGTGCTAGTACACCTACACCATTATCGATGATGCGTATGTTACACTTACACAGATTGGCCGCCTCACAAACTTTCATCATTGATAATTGCCATGTCACTACACGGTAGAATTGATGCATCATGATATAACTTCTTGCATGATTTACTTGCTATGTTCACATCATTACGATATGTTGCATGATATACTGATATTGTCACATCAATGTTCCATATTGCATGATATACGGATATGCTTACATTTCTGTCATATGTCGCATACATCATGCTTTATGATTATATGCATTGAGATATGCTGTTTTCATGAGATTTCTGGATTTGAGAACCGTGGTCAAATTTCAAAGGAAATTATGTGTTGTTTAAAAAAATAACTCGGTTTCTCTTGATATGATATTTTAGGACGTCCACCATGTATTTTCTCGGTTCTGAGATTAGCATGTGAAACCCGATTCGAGGAGCGGTAGGCACTGTCTGCGGGTACATGGTGGTCCCGGTGAGCTACCCCGGGGAAAGAAGACTCGTATAGTTAGGTGGTGATCCTGACAGGGGAGCACTACCTACCGGTGATAGTATTTGGACTCGGCGGTTATCCGGAGGATACCGACCGGAGTCATGAGATGGATATGAGAGTCGATCAGAGTAGGCGGCGCCTGAGGGCCGATCTGAGGATGCGGCGCCTGAGATATGAGGATTTACATGTCGATATTGGACACGGGTTTCATGATGTTTCGAGTGTCGATGTTGGACACTCAGGTTCCACGATTTTGATGTGTCGTGGATGGACACACGTTGATTGATATCCTCATACTTACATGGAGATGCTTACATGATATTTACATGCGTGATGTTATTGTGTCATTGATGGACACTCAGATGTTATCCACATGCATACAGGCATTGATTATTATATTGTTGGCACATATACAGCCACGGTTACCCTAGATATCATAGTATTACCTTTATGATATAGTTGACCTAGGAATCGTTGCTTATTTTGATTTCTACCTGATGATATTTTCTACTCACGAGTTGGCAACTCACCCCCGTTATGCCACAGTTCTTGCAGATTGACCTCTTGGATCAGTAGCGGCATCGCCGGCACACAGCTTACTTTCGGGTGATTTGCTTTGGTAGGTGGTACATGTTGCATCGTACCACTCTTGTATTTATTATTTCATTGTATCTAGTCAACTCCATCAATCAGAAACTAGTATTTGTATAAGTAAAGACATAGAAGACTTGTGGTTGCGAGACTTAGAGTGAGGGTTTATGTTCGCTTGGTGGGTTTGATGTCTTGCTTTACATTTATCTTTTTGGTGCTGATCTTCGCCATTGGGCGTCGTATACTTATTTTATGAATTGCGTGGTTCTGAATCCGCTAATTGGTGAAGAGCTGCTCCCACTTGGAGATGCCTTTTATATTATCATGTATATGTGGGTTTTGATCAAAATATACAAAGGAGGTGCTGCCCAAATTTTTAAAAGACGAAACATGTTTTTCAACTAGTAAAATCCACTTGCATTTTTCATTTTCCATTATCTATGCATTTAATAAAACATTTGATTTCATCATACCTTTATTTCAAAACTCCACCTCTTTTATTATCTTTAAAAAGGGTTTGGATTTCTAGGCTTCGGCTTACTTGAATTACGTTACGCCTGTAGACGTGGCGTGATTTAAGTGCCGGTCATGAGCTAATATTTTCGGGTCGTGACAAAGTTGGCACCAGAGCGCTGTGTTTAACCTTGGTTCAAGTCTATGTTTGACTATGCGGAGTCTAGGGCGTAAAATATTTCAGAACCTAGGCTTGGCCTTACGGAACTTAGACTTGAACAGGAAGGTATTAGACCCGAACTTTCGTTACATAGGTTGACCCTGATTGATAGAGTAGGCAGCTTGAGTAGAGTGACATACCGTACTGTATATGTTATATTGGATCGTCGTGTTTTGAATAGCCGGGGTTTTATGTGAGATGAAAGTTTTTATTTTCATTCATGTAAAATTCAATGTATGTAATATTCGTTTATAGGGGCACTTCCGGGTTGAGGAAGATGTCACCGTTGATATATATTATTTACTTTTCCGCAATAGGATAGACCCAAGGAGGGGATCACGAGTAACCGGGTTCTAGAGTCCAGTGGGAGACCATCTCGAGGCGTCGAGTCCGGGTCTCCTAACTCTAGAATTGGTAGGGTTTCTTGCCGCCCTCGTAGGGGTCTAGGGATGTGGGTTTGGCTATTCATCACGATCGTGGAATCAGTGTTTTATACAGGCTCAAAATAAAACACGGACGTCCTAATATATCCAATATTTCATATGTTGTTTTCTGCTGCGATATCTGTGATGTGATCATTTGATATGTTGAGATAGATACTGTATATAGTATATATGATATATTATATAGACGTTGCTTATGTTTTACACCCGCGCTAGCCCTGTCCCACTCTGCCGTTAGTTACCTAACCTAACGGTGCATGATGGGACATCGTGGCGAATGTGGATGGCATAAGCGTACGTTGTATTTATCTGTGATGTTTAGGTAACTTAAATGATGGGACTTCATTAATGATATTAATGAAAGAAAATAAACCTAAAGATGTTGTACAATCGAATTTTCAAAAACAGGTAGCTCTAGCTGTTTCTTTGCATAGCGGTATTCCTTGTAGAATATCCAGCACCTTATTCGATAAGGAAAGAACCGAGATCCCTTCACCGGGAGTGACCTCTTTAGCAATAACTAGCAGATGCTACAACCCTCGGTTTCGTCTTTTGATTGCTTTTCTAGTTCTTACTTTACATAGTTGTATTGTGAATATTCTGCACCTCATTCGACGAGGAAAGAGCCGAGATCCCTTCACAAGGAGTGACCTCTTTAGAAAAACTAGCAAAGGCCTCAAAAACACTCCATTTCAAACCATTTGATTCTACAACGATATCAAGTTCATTACGCAAAAGTTTTTCTTAAAAACCTGTCGTAGCCCTCCGTCATTTCAGATAAGTAGTAGTTGGTATTCGTGTTGTGTTTGTTGACCTTGTCAAGGCGTAGTGTGCGGTAGCTGATTAGTGCTTATCTGCTAGCATATGATGCGATTGGATTAGGGTAGTCGTGCAGCCTTGTTGACCTTTTCAAGGGTCGAGAAGCTATACGCTAGTCTACTCTGGTATATCGATGCCCCGTCTCGAAACACCCACGACTAGGGACTTTAAAGGATGTACATACCGACTACCTATGTCCCACTAGTATGATCTTCATCATAATCTAGGTAGTCAAGTACGCATCCTAAGGGTTTTACCAACATGTAACAGAGCGACAATAAGTGTATATGTTAAGATAAAAAGTAATCAGATAGCATATGTAGCGTCTTGAAAAGTCGTTTTGGAGTTTTCCTGAAAATCGGTGAAAATTCGGTATTTTTCCGTAAATCGTCTTTTTGTTATTTTGCAGTTTAGGACTAGTTATATCTAAAATGGATAGGTAATTGCTTGTTTTTAGTAGCTAATGAGTTACTTATTAAATTTTGGTCATTTAAAATTTTTTCCCTATTTTTCAATTTTTTAATATTATTTTAAGCCGGTAAGAAAATACATTAAATTAGCGATAAATACAAATTTTTGGGCTAATTTTAATCTTTAAAATTATTTTAATTAAAATCTAGTTGTAACATAAATTTTTAGTATTTTATTTTGATTTTTAACTAATTTTCATTATAGAAAACGAAATTTATTGAATTTAAGCTTAAACTTGCAATTTTGGACTTGTAGGGGGTCTTTTTGCATAAATTTTTTTTGTGCACTCTCTCTCACTCATTCCTCACCTCTAGGCCGGCCCCACCATCATCAGGTCCAGAAAAAATTCCATGCTCTTTGACTTGTTTTATTGTGTGGAAATGATGTTTGTTTTGAGAAAGGTTTGAATTTTTATTTGGATATGGTCTTTTGTGGGTTGGTAGGAGTTGACCAAGACTTTTCCCACACACCCCACACCATCCCCTTCCCTTGTTCTGGCCGAACCTACAGCCCCCTCCCCTTCATCTCTTTTCTTTTCATCTTCTTCAAAATTCTTCAAGTTTGCTTCAAAAAAATTGCAATTTAAAGCTCACAATTTAAACCCCATCCTTCATCCCTTTTTCCTTCACCTCCCTTACTTGGATCATGATGCTTTGAGGCCATAAATTGAAGCAAATTTCTTCTTGCTAGATCCATAGATTTGAGGTATAATTTCTACTCTTTTAAGTTGATATGGTTAGAATTCTTTAATCTAGTTGTTTAGTGTTAATTTTAGTGTTAATCCTAATCTAGTTCTTTTTAGTTAATGGTTGAAAATTTAACTAGGGTTCTTGAAACCATGTTTTAGTTAATTAAATCTTTTTAATTAACCTAGTTGTTTACTTAACCAATCTATATGGTTACTTTGCTTAAGTGGCTTGATGTTATGCTAATCTAAGTTAACTTGTGTGAAATTTTCATTGTTGTTGCTAATTACCAAAAATCAAGAGAAGGGTTGTGTTGGAATTATGGTTTGATGCATAGTTAATGATTTAAAATTAGTGTAATGGCTAGCTAGTGGGTTAGTTTGGATTGTTGTGTTGGATTGTGTTAATTTTGTCGCTAATTGTCGATGTTTGCACCAAATTTGCAAACTTCTAGCTTACTAGGTTTTATTATATTATTGTGGCGAATTAATTGCGATATCTAGATTATATTGTTGGCATATCCTATGACTTTTAGGATGTGTGAGTGCGGATTTGTGAGTACTCGGGTTTTAGTTTTGCCGGGCGACCAAATCGACATTTTTGTAGATTTTTGCGATTTTCGCGTGTGTTCCGCGCACTTTGTGCACGTTGTACCTAGCTTGTGAACTATGGTATTTTCGTTAGGGAATTGCGTCGTTCTTGATATGTAACCTTATGTTTGTATTGATGTAAATTCCAGGTTCAGTCGCGGAGACGTCAGACGCGGCACGAAAGGGGAAAGCGGTGATTGGACGTAACTAGCTAGGGATTCCGGTGAGTAGATGTAACATCTACGGGGGACTATCGTTGGATGGCGCAAGTCGCCCGATAGTTTTAGTACCTTAAAAAGATTCTTAGTAATGTTAGTAATTAGGGGTGTAATACTTGTATGATTATTTGCTACATTCATGCCCTATATTGACATACATATACGAAACCATTTTATAGGACACCTGCACATTGCCAGGGTTTTTATATTCAGCACGAGCACTATTCATGCTTACACACACGCCCTGGTAATTGCCATGCCACCACACTAGATAACCTATAATTTGAAACCTTTTACTAATTGATGCTTAAACCTGTTCTATTGCCTTTAATTCCTTAAAATGAAATCGTTGGATTGCTATTCATGTGCATGTACCTCATCATATTATTTGTTCATGCCTAGTCTATTAATCATACATCGTAGCTTAATTATTGATACCATATGCATTCATCACCATTGATATATGCACTTATGAGGATTTCTTGAGATTTTATGATATTTCTGGATTTCGGGGGAAAGCCGCAAAATTTCTAAACTTATTATGTTTTTAAAATATGTAATTGCGGTTTTCTAGTGATGTAAAGTGTCGTCCACCATGAGTTTGCTGTGGTTTTCGAGATCCGTGTCGAGGAGTGGAGGAACCGTCACGGGTACATGGTGGGCCCGGTATGGTACCCCGGGGCAAGATGAATGTGGTGTTGACGTTGAGCCTGGCAGGGGACGGATTACCTACCGGTGACTGTTTGGCACGGCGGATATCAAGAGGATACCGACCGTGGCCGCGAGATGATGAGATTTTGATATTGAGCTGGGTCAGCCGGATGGCTGAGGCCAGAGATACTATGACATGGATATATGAGATGTGTGATAGTTTTGAGGTGCCGTTGCTGGACACAGGTTCTTGTTGATTCTATTGGTATTGTGCTGGTATTTCAAAAGAGATTCCTAAAGAAAAAACATGATTCTTATAATTACACATTCAGATCATGAGTTGATTCGCATTGCATTCATACCTGCTAGTATATTCATATTGCATACATACCTGTTATTATGTCCTGCCATACCTGTATTAGAGATGCTAGAATACTTGTGTGTATGCATACGATAGCCTGTGTAGATGTTATTTATTACTCACGAGTTGGCAACTCACCCCCGTTGTGCCATAGCCTTTTTCAGGTCCGCTCCGTCAGTACAGTAGCGGCGGGCGCACATGCTTCTTTTGCCTGGACTCGAGGTTTTGCTCTTAGGTGGGTTATATTATTATTTTTGCACCACCTTGTATATTCTTTGTATCTAGAGTACTCCATCTACTGTATCTACCAGTATTGTTGTATATTGACCTAGAGATGAGACTGTGAGATTTGTGGACTTTTTATGCTGTATTTTGGGGTCGAGCTCACTTGAGTCGACATGCTGTTTTTCTCATGCTTCTTTATGATTATTTTGCATGATGTTGTCTTATTTTGCGTGGGATTTGTGACTGCCTTGTGGCGAAGAGCTAGCTCCCGCTTGGGGATGCCTTATTTGTTGGATTCATATATATTCTTGTTGTACCCATTTTGGGGGCCAGTATTTACAAAGGAGGCTCTGCCGAAATTTTCGGAAAAATTTGTATTGTTTTTAAAAAGGTTTTTATATGACTTATTTGATAAACTCGTTTTCAATTGATTGGGTTCTCGTCACTCTTTTGCTTATTTGGTTTTGGTTTTCTGGGCTTTGGCTTACTTATTTTACGGACGTCTTGAGACGTTTCGTAAACTTAAGTGCCAGTCACGTTCCGTACCCTGTGGGTCATGACAAAGTTGGTATCAGAGCGATAGGTTTTACCTTTTTGAGTGTAGGATGACCCTTGGTAGATGGAGTAAGTGACTTAAGTAGGGTAACGTAGCGTGTGTATGTCCGCGGCATACTTGCGATACGGTACTCCGCCTAAGTGACTTTAGGATATACTTGCTTGAAAATTCCTTCTTCAATTCCGTGTATCCTATGATCCTATTGCACTGTTCTGACTATCCGTTTTCCTGTAACAGCCACTATGCCGCCGAAGGTTACGAGGGCACAGAGGGCTGCCGCCCGAGACGAGATTCGAGCTGGCTCGTCCGAGACTAGGACTGAGCAGGGTGGTATGCCTACGCCGCAAGGACAGACCGATCCACCATCCCCAGGCCGTATGGATAGGCTCGAGACTGGTATGGAGGAGTTGCGACAGATGATGGGGGGTATGCAGGAGCTACGTCAGATGGTAGGATCCCTAGTTGCAGCCAGTCGTACACCGAGACCGGACGACGTACCTACTACATCACAGACGACCATGATACCTGCTCCTACTACTACCACCGTGGCCATTCCGGTTTCACTACAGGATTTCATGAGGCTGAGACCTCCAGTATTCACCGGCACCGAGGCAGCGGAGGACCCACAGACGTTCCTTGACAGTTTAGCCAGGATCTGCCGTTCGCTGAGATGTTCGAATGATCGATGGGTAGAGCTTGCGAGTTTCCGACTAGAGGGTCTTGCGCAGACATGGTGGGAGTCAGTCTTGAGAGGTTGAGCTGCAGGTCTACCGCCTATGACTTGGGCCGAGTTTACAGCGGTCTTTCTAGCTCGTTTCCTCCCAGAGAGCGTTGGTGACGCCAGAGCTCGTAGCTTCGAGGCCTTAGTCAAGACACCTGGGATGACGGTGTCTGAGTATGACATCCAGTTTACACAGTTATCCCGATATGCTCAGTATTTGGTGGATACCGAAGAGAAGATGGTGAAGAGGTTCGTACAGGGACTTGATGCCCAGCTATATCTTGCCATTGGCGCCCAGCACTACGACACTTATTCAGCTGCTATGGATACGGCATTACGGATGGAGGCACGCATATCACAGACTTCGGCCGTTTCTGGGCCGAAGAGGATTCGCACCGATGTACCGTCTCAGAGGCAGCGCGCCAGATTCCTTCCGAGAGATAGGCCTGGCAGAGGATTCGGACGGGGACAGTTATATGGTTCTTATCCCCAGGGACAGCAGCCGTCGCCAGGGTGTTTTGGGTGCGGGAGTCCGCACCATCTTGTCAGAGACTGTCCGGCGAGACGATAGGGAGCAGCGACAGTTCCGCATGTGACCCTACCACCATCACCACCCCCTCCTCAGAGAGCCCTACTTCTTACCACCGGCGATGCTCCACGCCAGTTAGGTGCACCCAGAGGCCGTGGACGCGGCGGTCCTGTTCAGAGAGGACGAGGAGGCAGAGGCCGAGGTCGAGGTCAGCCCGCTATCGGTGGAGGACAGGCCCGAATATTTTCTTTGACCCCGCAGGATGCGCAGGCATCCAATGCCGTTGTGACAGGTAACTTGCCAGTTTGCTCTTTCGACGCACGGGTATTATTTGACCCAGGTTCCACACATTCGTACGTCTCTGCACACTTTGCACCGATGTTGGGCCATGAGTCGTCGTCGTTAGATCAGCCGCTTGTTGTTATTACCCCGGTAGGCGAGTCGTTTGTCGCTCGTTTTGTTTTTCGATTGTGTTCCGTTCGTATCGGGGAGAGGGAGTCATCGGTTGATTTGATTCTCCTCGATATGTTGGACTTTGATGTGCTTCTGGGCATGGATTGGCTAGCCACTTGTTATGCTTCGGTGGACTGCCGTGAGAAGGCAGTCAGATTTAGCTTTCCGGGAGAGCCAGTCCTTGTTATTCAGGGAGACCGCAGCGTCACCCTTCCCAGCTTGATTTCGTCTCTTCGCGCTGGTCAGCTCTTGCGGAAGGGATATCAGGGATTCTTAGCGTATATTTGTGATACTCGAGCTACAGAGGTCCCGTTGGACCGGGTCCCGGTTGTTTGTGAGTTCCCTGATGTTTTCCCTGATGAGCTACCTGGGCTACCACCTGAGCGCGACGTTGAGTTCTGCATCGATTTGATTCCCGGCTCGGGGCCTATTTCTATACTGCCTTATCGGATGGCCCTGGCAGAGCTTCGAGAGCTGAAGGATTAGTTGCAGGAATTGTTAGATAAGGGGCTTATTCGACCTAGTGTTTCTCCGTGGGGTGCTCCAGTCCTGTTTGTCAAGAAGAAGGATGGAAGTTTGCGCTTATGCATCGACTACCGCCAGCTGAACAAAGTTACCATTCGGAACAGATATCCGTTGCCACGCATTGATGATTTGTTCGACCAGCTCCAGGGCGCGGGTTATTTTTCGAGGATCGACTTACGATCAGGATACCATCAGCTGCGAGTTCGACAGGAGGATATACCGAGGACAGCTTTCCGCACGCGCTACAGCCACTATGAGTTTTTGGTGATGTCGTTCGGACTCACCAACGCCCCAGCAGCATTCATGAATTTGATGAACCGTGCATTCAGGCCGTATCTTGACTTGTTCATCATCGTGTTTATCGACGATATCTTGGTGTACTCCCGGAGCAGAGAAGAGCACGAGCAGCACTTGCGGATTACGTTACAGACTCTGAGGGAGCACCAGCTGTTCGCAAAGTTCTCCAAGTGTGCATTCTGGCTGGACAGCGTCGGATTCTTGGGTCACGTGGTTATGAAAGACGGCATATGTGTGGACCCGAAGAAGATTGAGGCTGTTCAGCAGTGGCTCCGACCTACATCGGTTACTGAGATCCGTAGTTTTCTAGGCCTGGCGGGCTACTACAGGCGTTTTGTTCAGGACTTCTCCCGTATAGCGGCACCTTTGACCGGTTTGACCCGGAAGGGAGTTCCTTTCGTCTGGACGGAGGAGTGCGAACGCAGTTTTCAGCAGCTGCGGACATGTTTGACTACGGCGCCGGTATTATCTTTGCCTTCGGGATCAGACGGATTTGTGGTCTACTGTGATGCTTCGCGAGTAGGGTTAGGATGCGTATTGATGCAGCATGGCCGGGTGATCGCTTATGCTTCTCGGCAGTTGAAGAAGCATGAACAGAACTACCCCACTCACGATTTGGAGATGGCTGCAGTGGTCTTTGCACTGAAGATTTGGCGACATTACCTATACGGCGAGTCGTGTCAGATATTCACCGATCACAAGAGCTTAAAGTACATATTTCAGCAGCGAGACCTGAATCTCAGACAGCGTCGTTGGATGGAGTTGGTGAAATACTACGACTGCGAGATCTTATATCACCCAGGCAAGGCGAATGTAGTGGCAGATGCGTTGAGTAGGAGGCCCGGGGGTAGTCTATCCTTTTTGCACGCAGTACAGAGGCAGTCGTCAGCAGATTGGCAGATGTTATGCGACAGCCGAGTTGAGTTCGAGTTCACTCAGACAGGGGGACAGCTCGCGCATGTTCGTGCATGCCCACAGTTGCTTGACCGTATATATGAGGCACAGCGCAGTGACGACCGTTGCTCAGAGATCATGGCACAGATGGGACAGGGCAGATTTTCCGAGTTCGTGATTGACGATCAGGGGATTTTACGCTATGGATCTAGACTGTACGTACCAGATGCTGATGGATTGCGGCGCGACATTCTTGAGGAGGCACACCGATCAGTGTATAGTGTCCACCCCGGTTCCACTAAGATGTACTATGATATGAGAGAGACCTACTGGTGGGACGGGATGAAGAGGGACATTGCGGAGTTTGTATCGAGATGCCTGACTTATCAGCAAGTCAAGGCCAAGCACCAGAGGCCCGCAGGAGAGCTGCAGCCGTTACCCATTCCGGAGTGGAAATGGGAGCAGATTTCGATGGATTTCGTTGTGGGTCTACCCAGGACCAGTCGAGGGTACGACTCCATCTGGGTGATCGTGGATAGATTGACGAAAGCGGCTCACTTCCTACCAGTGAAGACCACTTTCAGCTTCGCTCGGTATGCTCAGCTCTACATTGACGAGATCGTGCGACTACATGGCGTACCGACTTGTATCGTGTCAGATCGAGGCACCCAGTTCACCAGCCGACTTTGGCAGAGACTTCAGGAGGCTTTGGGCACTCGTTTGAGCTTCAGCACAGCGTTTCATCCGCAGACCGACGGACAGTCAGAGCGGACCATTCAGACTCTCGAGGACATGCTCAGAGCGTGTGTTTTAGACTTCGGCGGTAGCTGGGATCGTCATTTACCTCTAGTGGAGTTCTCCTACAACAACAGCTTCCAGGATACTATTCAGATGGCACCTTTCGAGGCATTATATGGGAGGAGATGCAGATCACCCGTCTGTTGGACAGAGCTCAGCGAGAGCAGTATTTTGGGGCCGCAGCTTGTTGAGGAGACGACAGCGAAGATACAGTTGATTCGAGACCGGATGAGGGCAGCTCAGAGCAGACAGAAATCCTATGCAGACAGGCGCCGTCGCAGATTAGAGTTCGCAGTTGGCGACCATATTTTTCTGAAAGTCTCTCCGATGAAGGGCGTGATGCGTTTTGGGCAAAAGGGGAAGCTTAGCCCTAGATTCGTAGGTTCCTTCGAGATCCTCGAGCGTGTCGGCGCAGTTGCATATCGTTTGGCCCTTCCACCCAGCTTTCCCGATGTTCACCCCGTCTTCCATGTTTCGATGCTCCGCAAGTACCTTCACGACCCTTCGCATGCGATTCAGCACCCGACAGTCCAGCTAGAGCGCGACCTTTCTTTTGCAGAGCAGCCGGTGGCCATCCTGGATTGGCAGGTGAAGAAGTTGAGATCGAAGATTATACCAACCGTCAAGGTCCTTTGGCGTAGCCCGAGCAGCGAGGAGGTCACCTAGGAGACCGAGGGCGAGACGAGAAAGAAATATCCCCATCTCTTTGAAGGTACGCGTAGTTATATTTTTAAATTCGGGGATCGAATTTCTTTAAGGGGGGGAGATTGTAGCGTCATGAAAAGTCGTTTTGGAGTTTTCCTGAAAATCAGTGAAAATTCGGTATTTTTCCGTAAACCGTCTTTTTTGTTATTTTGCAGTTTAGGACTAGTTATACCTAAAATGGATAATTAATTGCTTGTTTTTAGTAGCTAATGAGCTACTTATTAAATTTTGGTCATTTAAAAAATTTTCCCTATTTTTCAATTTTTTAATATTATTTTAAGCCGGTAAGAAAATACATTAAATTAGTGATAAATACAAATTTTTTGGGCTAATTTTAATCTTTAAAATTATGTTAATTAAAATCTAGTTGTAACATAAATTTTTAGTATTTTATTTTGATTTTTAACTAATTTTTATTATAGAAAACGAAATTTATTGAATTTAAGCTTAAACTTGCAATTTTGGACTTGTAGGGGGTCTTTTTGCATAAATTTTTTTTTTGCACTCTCTCTCACTCATTCCTCACCTCTAGGCCGGCCCCACCATCATCAGGTCCAGAAAAAATTCCATGCTCTTTGACTTGTTTTATTGTGTGGAAATGATGTTTGTTTTGAGAAAGGTTTGAATTTTTATTTGGGTATGGTCTTTTGTGGGTTGGTAGGAGTTGACCAAGACTTTTCCCACACACCCCACACCATCCCCTTCCCTTGTTCTGGCCGAACCTGCAGCCCCCTCCCCTTCATCTCTTTTCTTTTCATCTTCTTCAAAATTCTTCAAGTTTGCTTCAAAAAAATTGCAATTTAAAGCTCACAATTTAAACCCCATCCTTCATCCATTTTTCCTTCACCTCCCTTGCTTGGATCATGATGCTTTGAGGCCATCAATTGAAGCAAATTTCTTCTTGCTAGATCCATAGATTTGAGGTATAATTTCTACTCTTTTAAGTTGATATGGTTAGAATTCTTTAATCTAGTTGTTTAGTGTTAATTTTAGTGTTAATCCTAATCTAGTTCTTTTTAGTTAATGGTTGAAAATTTAACTAGGGTTCTTGAAACCATGTTTTAGTTAATTAAATCTTTTTAATTAACCTAGTTGTTTACTTAACCAATCTATATGGTTACTTTGCTTAAGTGGCTTGATGTTATGCTAATCTAAGTTAACTTGTGTGAAATTTTCATTGTTGTTGCTAATTACCAAAAATCAAGAGAAGGGTTGTGTTGGAATTATGGTTTGATGCATAGTTAATGATTTAAAATTAGTGTAATGGCTAGCTAGTGGGTTAGTTTGGATTGTTGTGTTGGATTGTGTTAATTTTGTCGCTAATTGTCGATGTTTGCACCAAATTTGCAAACTTCTAGCTTACTAGGTTTTATTATATTATTGTGCCGAATTAATTGCAATATCTAGATTATATTGTTGGCATATCCTATGACTTTTAGGATGTGTGAGTGCGGATTTTTGAGTACTCGGGTTTTAGTTTTGCCGGGCGACCAAATCGACATTTTTGTAGATTTTTGCGATTTTCGCGTGTGTTCCCGCACTTTGTGCACGTTGTACCTAGCTTGTGAACTATGGTATTTTCGTTAGGGAATTGCGTCGTTCTTGATATGTAACCTTATGTTTGTATTGATGTAAATTCCAGGTTCAGTCGCGGAGACGTCAGATGCGGCACGAAAGGGGAAAGCAGTGATTGGACGTGACTAGCTAGGGATTCCGGTGAGTAGATGTAACATCTACGGGGGACTATCGTTGGATGGCGCAAGTCGCCCGATAGTTTTAGTACCTTAAAAAGATTCTTAGTAATGTTAGTAATTAGGGGTGTAATACTTATATGATTATTTGCTACATTCATGCCCTATATTGACATACATATACGAAACCATTTTATAGGACACCTGCACCATTGCCACGGTTTTTATATGCAGCACGAGCACTATTCATGCTTACACACACGCCCTGGTAATTGCCATGCCACCACACTAGATAACCTATACTTTGAAACCTTTTATTAATTGATGCTTAAACCTGTGCTATTGCCTTTAATTCCTTAAAAAAAAATCGTAGGATTGCTATTCATGTGCATGTACCTCATCATATTATTTGTTCATGCCTAGTCTATTAATCATATATCGTAGCTTAATTATTGATACCATATGCATTCATCACCATTGATATATGCACTTATGAGGATTTCTTGAGATTTTATGATATTTCTGGATTTCGGGGGAAAGCCGCAAAATTTCTAAACTTATTATGTTTTTAAAATATGTAATTGCGGTTATCTAGTGATGTAAAGTGTCGTCCACCATAAGTTTTCTGTGATTTTCGAGATCCGTGTCGAGGAGTGGAGGAACCGTCAAGGGTACATGGTGGGCCCGGTATGGTACCCCGGGGCAAGATGAATGTGGTGTTGACGTTGAGCCTGGCAGGGGACGGATTACCTACCGGTGACTGTTTGGCACGGCGGATATCCAGAGGATACCGACCGTGGCCACGAGATGATGAGATTTTGATATTGAGCTGGGTCAGCCGGATGGCTGAGGCCAGAGATACTATGACATGGATATATGAGATGTGTGATAGTTTTGAGGTGACGTTGCTGGACACAGGTTCTTGTTGATTCTATTGGTATTGTGCTGGTATTTCAAAAGAGATTCCTAAAGGAAAAACATGATTCTTATAATTACACATTCAGATCATGAGTTGATTCGCATTGCATTCATACCTGCTAGTATATTCATATTGCATACATACCTGCTATTATGTCCTGCCATACCTGTATTAGAGATGCTAGAATACTTGTGTGCATGCATACGATAGCCTGTGTAGATGTTATTTATTACTCACAAGTTGGCAACTCACCCCCGTTGTGCCATAGCCTTTTTCAGGTCTGCTCCGTCAGTACAGTAGCGGCGGGCGCACTTGCTTCTTTTGCCTGGACTCGAGGTTTTGCTCTTAGGTGGGTTATATTATTGTTTTTGCACCACCTTGTATATTCTTTGTATCTAGAGTACTCCATCTACTGTATCTACCAGTATTGTTCTATATTGACCTAGAGATGAGACTGTGAGATTTGTGTACTTTTTATGCTGTATTTTGGGGTCGAGCTCACTTGAGTCGACATGCTGTTTTTCTCATGCTTCTTTATGATTATTTTGCATGATGTTGTCTTATATTGCGTGGGATATGTGACCGCCTTGTGGCGAAGAGCTAGCTCCCGCTTAGGGATGCCTTATTTGTTGGATTCATATATATTCTTGTTGTACCCATTTTGGGGGCCAGTATTTACAAAGGAGGCTCTGCTGAAATTTTCGGAAAAATTTGTATTGTTTTTAAAAAGGTTTTTATATGACTTATTTGATAAACTCTCTTTCAATTGATTGGGTTCTCGTCACTCTTTTGCTTATTTGGTTTTGGTTTTCTGGGCTTTGGCTTACTTATTTTACGGACGTCTTGAGACGTTTCGTAAACTTAAGTGCCAGTCACGTTCCGTACCCTGCGGGTCGTGACAGCATACTATCATGTCGAGCAAGAAAGTCCTCCCTATATATGTCCAAGCATCCACTACAATGTACATCTCATGTACAGTAATGGCCTCTAGGGCATACATATAACTAACAGGTATGTTGGGATAGTAGGCTACCAGCTAGGGATAACCGAGCAAGGGCGGGCCCGGTTGCCTCTTGCTAGGGCTTTTGATCCTTAGCGCGGGATGGGCCGTAAGAGGCCTACTAAGGATGGGTCGAGCAGGGTAGCTACTCGGTGCCTCTTGGTGATGGCTTAGATCCCTGGTGTGTTGGGGTAGTAGGCTACCAGCCAGGGATAACCGAGGAAGGGCGGGCCCGGTTGCCTCTTGAGAGGGCTTTTGATCCTTAAGGACAGGCCGGACAAGATTGCTGCCCGGTGCCTCTTGGCGAGGACTTTGATCCTTGGCGTTATGGGGTAGGGAGCTACCAGCCAGGGACAACCGAGCAAGGGTGGGCTCGGTTGCCTCTTGCGAGGGCTTTTGATCCTTAGCAAGGAAGGGGCCGTAAGAGGCCTACTAAGGATGGGCCGAGCAGGATTGTTGCCCGGTGCCTCTTGGCGAGGGCTTTGATCCTTAAGGATGGCCGAGCAGGGTTGCTTCCTGGTGCCTCTTGGCGAGGGCTTTGATCCCTAGCATTTTGCAGTAGGGAGCTACCAGCCAGGGATAGCCGAGCAGGGTAGCTACCCTGCTCGGCTACCTCTTGGTAAGCGATTTGATCCCTAGCGTTGTGAGGTAGGGGGATACCAGCCAGGGATAGCCGAGCAGGGTAACCGCTCGGCTGCCTATTAATGAAGGCATAGATCCTTAGCACTGGAGGGGCCGTAAGTGGCCTAATAAGAATGGACCAAGCAGTGAAGCTGCTCGGTCGCCTTTTGGCGAGGGCTTTGATCCTTGTCTTTATAGGGTAGGAAGCAACCCGCTGGGGATGCGCTGAGCAGGAAGAAACTCGGCGGCCTCGTGAAGAGGGCTTCAGATCCTCAGCGTCTGATGGGCAGGAGGCTGCCTGCTTGGGATGTGCCGAGCAGGAAGAAACTCGGCGGCCTTGTGAAGAGGGCTTCGGATCCTCAGCGTCTGATGGGCAGGAGGCTGCCCGCTGGGGATGCGCCGAGCAGGAAGAAATTCGGAGGCCTCGTAAAGAGGGTTTCGGATCTTCAGCATCTGATGGGCAGGAGGCTGCCCGTTGGGGATGCGCCGAGCAGGAAGAAACTCGGAGGCCTCGTGAAGAGGGCTTCGGATCCTCAGCATCCGATGGGCAGGAGGCTGCCCGCTGGGGATGCGCCGAGCAGGAAGAAACTCGGCGGCCTCACGAAGAGGGCTTCGGATCCTCAGTGTCTGATGGGCAGGAGGCTGCCCGTTGGGGATGCACCGAGCAGGGTAGCTGCTCGGTGGCCTCTTGGCGAAGGCTTTAATCCTTGGCGTTAGTGGGTAGTGAACTACCAGCCATGAATGACCGAGCACGGTAGCTGCGCCGAGCAGGAAGAAACTCGGCGGCCTCACGAAGAGGGCTTCGATCCTTAGCGCTAGGTGGGCCGTAAGAGGCCTACTAAGGATGGACCGAGCAGTGAAGCTGCTCAGTTGCCTCTTGGAGAGGGCTTTGATCCCTGGCATTGTGGGGTAGGGAACTACCAGCCGTGGATAGCCGAGCAGGGTAGCCGCCGGGCTGCCTCTTAGTGAGGGCTTAGATCCTTAGCGCTGGAGGGGCCGTAATTGGCCTGGTAAGGATGGACCGAGCAGTGAAGCTGCTCAGTTGCCTCTTGGCGAGGGCTTTGGTCCCTGGCATTGCGGGGTAGGGAACTATCAGCCAGGGATAACCGAGCAGGAGCGAGCCCGGTTGCCTCTTGGTGAGGGCCTTGATCCCTGGTGTTGCAGGGGAGGGAACTACCAGCCAGGGATAACCGAGCAGGGGCGAACCCAGTTGCCTCTTGGTGAGAGCTTTGATCCTTGGCATTGCGGGGTAGGGAACTACCAGCCAGGGATAGCCGAGCAGGGTAGCCGCTCGGCTGACTCTTGGTGATGGCTTTGATCCCTGGCGTTGCAAAGTAGGGAACTACCAGCCAGGGATATCCGAGCAGGGTAGCCGCGCGGCTGCCTCGTGAAGAGGGCTTTGATCCTTGGCGTCGCGAGGTAGGGAACTACCAGCCAGGGATAGCCGAGCAGGGTAGCCGCTCGGCTGCCTCTTGGAGAGGGCTTTGATTCCTGGCGTTGCGAGGTAGGGAACTACCGGCCAGAGATAGCCGAGCAGGGTAGCAGCTCGGCTGCCTCTTGGTGAGGGCTTTGATCCCTGGCGTTGCGAGGTAGGGAACTACCAGCCCGGGATAGACGAGCAGGGTTGCCGCTCGGCTTCCTCTTCGTGAGGGTTTTGATCCCTGGCGTTGCGAGGTAGGGAACTACCAGCCAGGGCTAACCGAGCAGGGTAGCCGCTCGGCTGATTCATGAGGTTTTGTCTGGCCTTCTCGGTGTGATCATCGGGAAGAGGGACAGCCACGGGTGACACGTGTCGTGAATGCGTGGGGGAGCCTCTGCTGTTGGAGACCTGCGTCTAGCCGCAGCCCCGGTTCCTCTCAATGAGGTTCTTTAGATCCCCCGGCGAGGTCCATCGCCAGAGCACCTTGCCTAGAGCCTCTCCTGGTCCCGAGGCAGAGGAGCGGCGACCTGGCGAGCTTGCCCCGCCGTTTGGACATGGACGAGCATGTCCACGACGGACGCGAGTCGATCTATCCGAGCGGCGAGGGCGATGATGCTGTTCAGAGGAGGAGATTCGTCCACGCGTCCGTTGTGGGGGAGGCGGCGGTTAGTGCTTGGATCGTCGCGATGATTGCTCGCCATTAGGTTGAGATCGGAAGACGAACTTTTGTTTTAGTGGAGTCAAGGGTTTCCCACAGACGGCGCCAGCTGACGTGACCGTGATCACGCCAAGATGCTACCTTCCGTTGATCTACTGATGGCGGTGATAGGCGGCCGAGATTTGATCTGGAAGATGGCTCCTGAAGCGTGTGGATCTTAATGGGTTTGAGGTTGGTTGGACCGAGCTACCTGCAAGGAAGTCCCAGGGTGGTTGTACCACCGAGGACACTCCGACGATCATGTTAGAGAGGAAATCCGAGCAGAGAAACGGTTTAGTGGAGTAAAAATGGCTTATTTGGACCGTCTGAAGAAGGGGTTTATATAGCGGTGGCAGCAGGCAGGTGGGCGCGAGAATCACGCCGGCCATTTCGCTACCGACGTCACGCCCGCGTGATGAGCGGGATCTCCCATTAATGGCGAGCCAGGCTCGTTTATGGGGATCGTGATGGCGTGGAACATGGGATGTGGCAGGCGGATATCTCGCGCATGGCGAGATTCGTAGGATGGCGGTTGCGCCTGTGAGCGGTGTCGTTGGTCGGTCGATGAGACCGAGGAAGATGACCTCGGCGGGAGAGCTCGCGGACGAGCGGGAAAGCCGAGGTATCTTGGTTCTGCGATAACCTGGAGACGAGCTGGGAGGCCGAAGAGGCCAATTGTGCAGGGGGCTCGGAGGTGAGGCAGCGTTTGTTTGTAGGACGGGAATAGTAGTCGTCTGGTCGGCCACTGTAGGTCCTTTTGTGTGAGCTTTAGAGACACGTCATTTGCCACGTTTCATGATCTGGGAGATCACCGATATCGAGCATCATCAGCCCTATAAAAAAGACCCACTTATCTACTCAGCCCCTTAGAAAAGCCAAAGCACATTTCATTAGTCGAAAATATTATATATTTTAGCCGGCAATTTCCTCATCATTTGCACTCATTTAGAAGTGTACCGCATCCGTATTTCACATATTAGCAAATCTATCACAGATTATCAGATTACATGTATTAGACCTTAAAACCGGCATTTCTAGGGAAATTGACTGCATTGCATGGCATCGCAATATTTCTATATGTCGCAACCCGTGTTTCAAAGTCTGTGTAGGAAAAGGAGAAGCTCGCTCGAATTTACACCGCTCAAATATACGCCAACTCACTAACTTCAAATCTGGTATCAATCCAAAGGAGAAATCATAAATCAATATATCAGATAAAGCTCCAAATGGCAATACAAGACCACACCAGAGAGCCCAAGGCCCAAGCCCCCTAAAGAGCCGCGGATCCGCGGCAATGGCTTGCTTGTGCCGCGGATCCGCGGTGGGTCCAAGGAGTCAACCTCTCAATTTTAGTGCAAAACTCCTGTCTCAGCTCCTATAGTTCAGAAAGACACTCCAAGTTCTAGAAAACTCCAGAGATTTCTGCCAGATCAGCAAATTAGGGTTTTCTAAGCTTAATTAAGCCTAGCTTAAAACCTAAGCTAGCTCCTAACAAACTCCTTCTAGAAACTCCTCAACAAACTTTTGGAGGGAATGGGAAGTTCAAACTTAGACCTAGGGTTTGGGTGTTCTATAAATAAGACCCTAGGCTCACTAACTATTGATCTTGGAAAAATAAGATCATCAATCCAAAATCTAGTATCAAACTAGACCCATTCTACCTCTTTCTTCATCCTCTTCTTCCACAAGTCTAGTGACAGGGCTTGTGTGAAACCCTAACCCTAATTCCAATAAAATTCAAGATCCTGAGTACCCATTAAGCAAGAAGCCCTACAACCTTTAGGAGCGGAGCCGATCTTCAACGGAGCAAGCGATCCGAGCCGATCTACGACTCACGAAGCTGAGGGACGCCCGATCAACAATCTGGATTCTTCCTCTTGTAGTTCTTGAAGCGAATGTAATCAAAATTGTTGAGATAAATAAAGGTGATATTCTTTTATCTTGTTTTCTTTAAATTCTGCATCATGATATCTTTACAATTCGTAAATATTCTCTGTGTGGTGATGTGTGAATAAAACTCCGCTCGTCAAGGAGTCGAGACGGTCAATAGAATGATGATGTAACATAGCTTTAATCGATTCTTGATTCCTACAAGTTTTGTAAACCCTAGCAAGTTCAAGAACCGACAACCCATTTCGTTACGATGCTTTCTTGAATGATATCGCTCGAAATTGGGGAGTTAGGATCGTTTCTTGAAATTGCTAGAGGCTAGAATGTGAATGATATCGACAAAAGAACAAGGGATAAGATGAAACCCTAGTTTCACGAGAAAGCCCTAACTCTCGTCGATGATCATCGATCTAGTATCAATCCTTCGAAGGACAAGAACACGAAATCTTTAGATTACATCACGTCTATCGATCCGATCGATTCCTACGAGCCTCTTTTAGATTCTTGACTGTTGATTGGAAATATCATCAATACACCGATTCTTGATTGTTTAACATTTTCTTGATTCTTGAATAAGAATAGTGACACTTGATATGAATCATTCTTGAATCATGTTTTCTTTTATCGTTACTTAACTTTTCAATTCAAACATATTAAAAAATATAAATGAATCGTGCAATCCCTGTGGACGATCCGCACTCATTCATGAACTACAATTGACACCGTAGTTTGATTGCGGTCAAAATAATTTTTGGTTGTGATTTCTTTACAATTTTCTACAAACACAACGGAAAATCTACCAATCAAAATGGCGCCGTTGCCGGGGATCACGCGCTAATTCGTTTACATTTTATAGTTTGAATTGAAAGAATTATTCCATTGTTATTTTGATATCAAAATTCGTGCAAACCCTAAACAATTTGTCATGTTTCATTGCAAGGAGAACTGGAGCTTGCTGGGAATTGAGAAAAATTTTTGGAGAGTACCAGAGAACAGAGGGAAGCAACAGAAAGCAGCTGTTGAAATCTTGTGATGTGAACCCATCAAGAAGCCGCGGAAGCGCGGCATATAGGTGGTAATTGCGGCGGAACCGCGGTCCCACAGAGGGTTCTCTGTACCAACTTTCTGCAGGTGACTTCTTTCTCTCTCCCCTCTCCTCTTTTAGCTCCAACTAACACTTTGCTGCAGGATTCTTTGCAAATAATCGCAGCGCCGCAAATTGCAAATTAAAATTGTGTGTGATTTTGATTTCTTGGTTGTTTGCATTCTAATACGGAATTTAAGGGGCACGGCCAAATCCAAATTAGGTGGGGATTTCATTACCCTTCCTAGGCCCCGAAAATCGCAAAACTTGCATCCGCATTACCCTCATTAACTAAAAGAAATCTAGATAAGACTCTAAGGACTGCCGCGCTCAATTAGGACAAGAGAAGGCCGTGGGTAATTTATTGCTTATCCGCGTTTTCTTGTGGTGCCTAAGGCGAGTGTGTCTAAGGCTAGTGGTTTTTAATTAGGCCCACTACTTACGTAGTGGAGTACCTTCCCACTTATCTGGCACTTATCCGGCCACAGGGGGACAAAGAGGCAGTGGAGGATTCTATCCTGCGACTTGTCTTTTGGCAGTTAGGAGCGGTCTAGAGCCGGACCTAGGTGACCACTAGATTCTAGGATTGTGTGCTGCATTTGTTTTGTCGCATCATTTTTTTCAAAAATCCGTCTCTTTTTCAAAAGCAAGCACCACATTCATTCATTTACCCCTAATTATAAACCAACGCTGCCACTTGTACTAACCCTTTTTAGTACAAGATAGGCTGGACACGGGATTCTAGTGCCCGTTTAGTCCGCGTACCCTTTATCGACTCCGAAGTCGATATTTCTCCATTTACCTTTCCTTTACCCACTACCACACCCACACCGATGGATCCGAATCCATCAAACTTCTTTAACCCTAATCTGCCGCCGTCCGTTGGTGTGCAGAATCCACCCCGCATCTCTCTCCAGGAGAGGTGCTACCCTATTCGAGGTCCTCTTTCGACCTTCTTATCCACACCACCATCCAATGGGGATAACTTTGAGATTAAGCCCCAGTATATCAATCTTTTACCCAAATTCCACGGACTCGAGACTGAGGACGCTTACGTTTTCATTACCAAATTTGAAAACGTATGCGCAATGATGGGTACGTCACAACTCTCAGTGGATGCGATGCGTCTACGACTTCTCCCATTTACCTTGTGCGATATAGCCGAGAAGTCGCTATACAACACTACCGCACATTCTATTACGAATTGGGGAGAATTCGTCGCGGCATTCCTTAAGAAATTTTACCCAATACAAAAGACAGCTCGAATCCGTAGCGAACTGAATCAATTTGCCCAGCTCCCTGCTGAACCATTTTCAAAATGCTTTGAACGTTTCAAGGATCTATTGGTTCAGTGTCCTCATCACGGCATCCCGAGATGGGAATTGTGCCGAATCATTTATGAGGGCAGTAACCCTAATACTAAACAGAGCCTTGAAAACATGTGTCAAGGTACCTTCATGTCCAAGGATGATGGGGAAGCTTGGCGATATTTAGAAGAGTTCGCCGAAAAGTCTTTACAGTGGGAAAGTCCATCATTTAGGAGTGGCAACAACCAATCGGATGTTTCCATAGGTGTTAGAGCTGACATTTCAGCTATACACAAAAAACTCGAGACTATGGAAAACAAATTTTTAGCCGCCTCCCTTAATCAAATGTCACTTTCCAAAACTGTATGTCGCTGCTGTTCTGATCTGTCTCACTTGACGGAAGAATGTCCGTTTCAAGGTCGTGAGCATGCCAATGCCACATTTCAAAGACCTAGAAACGATCCATTTTCTTCCACATATAATCAGGGTTGGAGGAATCACCCTAATTTTGCTTGGAACCAATCACAATCACAAAACACGGTTCCAAACCAAAACAATTTTCAAAGGGTCCCTCCACCACAACAGCAACCACAACTTCAATTAAGTCAGCACCCCTTTCAAGCACATAATTTTCAAAATCCGGTCAACACACCTGCACTGTCTAGTCCTTTACAGTTGACCGGAACTGATGAATCCTCTTCTTTTGCACAATACATGAATTTGGTCTTAACAAATATCATGCAAGTTTCAGCTGAAATGAAGTCTTCTGTCGATAAAATTGAGAAAAACTCTGCGTCCCAAAACGAGAGTATTAAATCGATGGAAGAAGAAATTGCACGATTAAAAGCCGAAATGAGTGCAAGAGAGAAAGGGAAACTTCCAGCTCAACCCTTACCCAATCCTGGCTATTCACATCATGTGAATGCAATCACCACGTTGAGATCTGAAAAAGTGCTTGACAATCATGTTGGGGAAGAAGTTGATGATACTGACAATCCTATCAACACCCCGGCTGAGATCTTTCCACACACACACACTTCTAATTCTAACCCCAGTTCTTCTACCCAACCACCTTTTTCCGAGCCTATTCTCCATTTCCCAAAAGGCTCGCCACTACAGCCCACCTCTTTTACCCCTCCACGGACGATACCCACTTCTATTTTGGGATCGGTTCCACACACACTTCCTTCTCCTATGATGGACCCAACACTTATTGCTAAAGCACCTTATCCTAATCGGTTAAGGGCTAACACACCAAGTCCATAAATGGAGAAGATCACTGAGATGTTTAAACAGGTTAACATCAATATCCCTCTTCTAGATGCTATCCAACAAGTCCCTGCATATGCTAAAGTTCTTAAAGACTTTTGCACTAGAAAGGGGAAGAAACAAATGCCCAAGAAGATATTCATAGCAAAAACAGTAAACACAGCTTTCCCCCAGCAATTACCGAGGAAACGTAAGGATCCTGGATATCCTACTATTTCCATCTCTATTGGGGAGAAACACATTAATCGTGCTCTACTAGATCTTGGGGCAAGTGTTAACCTACTTCCTTTCTCAATTTATGAGTAGTTAGGGATCGGAGAGTTAAAACCATCTCCATGCACTCTCCAGATGGCTGACCGATCAATCACCAGACCTAGGGGTGAACTAGAGGATGTGTTAATAAAAATCGGGGAATTTATATTTCCTGTAGACTTTATTGTAATTGATACACAGCCTGTAGCGAACTCACGGAATCAAATTCCGGTGATTTTAGGTCGCCCCTTTTTGGCCACTTCCAATGCTATCATTAATTGTCGTAACGGTTCTATGACCCTATCCTTCGGGAAGAGGACAATTGAGATGAACATTTACAAGTTAGGAAGTGTACCCTCCGAACCTACTGCTCAGGTTTGTTCTGTCGACAGCAGCGAATTTAATGACCCTCATAATACTGATCTTGACTCTTTTCATACGTTATTGTTTGACCCAACTTTGTATCATACACATATGGACTCTTCCACTGAGATGTCCGGGTCAACAATTAACACTGATTATGAACCATTCTTAGAGTCTGAAGATCACCCCGCACTTTGTGATGACATTATTCTTCGGGGTATTGATGAAACTTTTGAGGAGATCTTCGCTGATGAACTCGCATTTCTGAATAACACGGGTGTTGAGATGAATCATCTTCCACTCACTGAAATTGAACCTCCACCCCTTCTTCTGAATTGTAAGAAGAATACGAGTAATCCATCACATACACTGCATCGTCTCTCCAAAATGAGACGCACACACATTCTCTTCCACCACTTACCTTTTCCCCTCTTTTTCTTCCACCAACCCGAGCACTGCATTGATAAATTTTTTGAATGGTTGGTGTTGACATTCGGTCTTTGCAAAGCTTGGCATCGACCACTGATTTTTGACCCCCTCTTGTGATTTTCAAAGTTTAACATTGCATAACTCAAGTTTGGGGGGGTATTATTTTTTCCGGCTCTTGAAAAGAAAATTTTTACAAAATGATGAGCCAAAAATAAGTTTGGAGGAGGTTCTTCACTTAAATATTTTGCCCCCACTAATAAATTCCTCCCAAGCTTATAGGTTTTTCGAGATTTAGCTGATGGCAACAGTGAGGACACTGTTGAAAACAAGTTTGGGGGAGGTTTGTGCTTATTTTTTGCATCATTTGCATATCATTTGCATAAGCACAAAACATTTTTGAAAAACCTATAAAAATTTAAAAATTTTCAAAACTATAAAAAGATTCTTGTACATAAATAAGATAATAAAAGATTAGATAGTGAAAAATTACATCCATAAGATTAGAAAAATTTAAGAAAACTAAGAAAATTAGAAGTTTTCTGATACGAACTAGTAATAAGTAGTTATGAGCTGTTGTCCCAAGGGTTAATAAGATGAAGGACGTCACTAATCTGAGGATAAAAATAAGTCTGAAAAATAGTTTCTATTCTGAAAGCCAAACATTTTGAACGTTGATACCCTGCTATTCGCACTTACACACGTCTTGAAGCCTGAGATAGTAGAGGATACCTTGAAATGCTCTTGCCTTTAAGCCGGTGTATGAAGGAAATAAAAAAAATGATGAATAAAGAAAATATAAGTGGTGAGAAAAATGAACACTGGTTTTGTTATCACCGAGGGCAATAAAAAAATATATAGCAAGGGTGCCTTTTCACCTAGTGCCCTAAGGCCAACTGGTCTGGGAGTCACTGCTATGTCTTAGGTGGTGCAAGACGAGGAAAGTACACCAAGTAAGCAAGCACAGGAGTAATCGGTCGGTTAGTACCTCAAGAAGTATTAACGGTCGCATGAAAGTGTGTGAGCAATCTCATCTAAATATTCATTAATTAAAAAGTACTGAGGCTGACGGACAAGAGTATGATAGCTTGAATTGAATTCTCCGGGTGTAGGGATGTCTTTACACACACGCAGGGTTATATGATCGATGTTTGGAAGAAAGATAGGAATGAAGAATAAGACGATGTTTTATTGAGGGAGGACGTGATTTCTAACATCTTTTCATGACCATTAAGATAGGGCTCATGACAACCGAAAAGCTAGCTTAGTTGGAAACCCTAATTTTCAAGGCTTTTCTTTTACAATTCTTTTCTTTAAATGTAATATTCATGATCTTCCTTTTATTATTAGATTTTGTGGGTGCAATCCGCTGAAAACCCTCAGGAGACAACACTCCTCCTACTAGGGACACCTAGAGGTTTAAAGGCTTGTTGCACGTGCTCAGTGCAATCGTGTTGCCTACGAAAGTGTGCTAGTTAGTTTTTCTCTTTCGTTATTTTTTCCTTCTCTTTTTAATAAAACATTCGCTCGAGACGATCGAAATTAAGTTTGGGGGTATTTGATTAGTCGAAAATATTGTATATTTTAGCCGGCAATTTCCTCATCATTTGCACTCATTTAGAAGTGTACGGCATCCGTATTTCACATATTAGCAAATCTATCACAGATTATCAGATTACATGTATTAGACCTTAAAACCGGCATTTCTAGGGAAATTGACTGCATTGCATGGCATCGCAATATTTCTATATGTCGCAACCCGTGTTTCAAAGTCTGTGCAGGAAAAGGAGAAGCTCGCTCGAATTTACACCGCTCAAATATACGCCAACTCACTAACTTCAAATATGGTATCAATCCAAAGGAGAAATCACAAATCAATATATCAGATAAAGCTCCAAATGGCATTACAAGACCACACCAGAGAGCCCAAGGCCCAAGCCCCCTAAAGAGCCGCGGATCCGCGGCAATGGCTTGCTTGTGCCGCGGATCCGCGGTGGGTCCAAGGAGTCAACCTCTCAATTTTAGTGCAAAACTCCTGTCTCAGCTCCTACAGTTCAGAAAGACACTCCAAGTTCTAGAAAACTCCAGAGATTTCTGCCAGATCAGCAAATTAGGGTTTTCTAAGCTTAATTAAGCCTAGCTTAAACCCTAAGCTAGCTCCTAACAAACTCCTTCTAGAAACTCCTCAACAAACTTTTGGAGGGAATGGGAAGTTCAAACTTAGACCTAGGGTTTGGGTGTTCTATAAATAAGACCCTAGGCTCACTAACTATTGATCTTGGAAAAATAAGATCATCAATCCAAAATCTAGTATCAAACTAGACCCATTCTACCTCTTTCTTCATCCTCTTCTTCCACAAGTCTAGTGACAGGGCTTGTGTGAAACCCTAACCCTAATTCCAATCAAAATCAAGATCCTGAGTACCCATTAAGCAAGAAGCCCTACAACCTTTAGGAGCGGAGCCGATCTTCAACGGAGCAAGCGATCCGAGCCGATCCACGACTCACGAAGCTGAGGGAAGCCCGATCAACAATCTGGATTCTTCCTCTTGTAGTTCTTGAAGCGAATGTAATCAAAATTGTTGAGATAAATAAAGGTGATATTCTTTTATCTTGTTTTCTTTAAATTCTGCATCATGATATCTTTACAATTCGTAAATATTCTCTGTGTGGTGATGTGTGAATAAAACTCCGCTCGTCAAGGAGTCGAGACGGTCAATAGAATGATGATGTAACATAGCTTTAATCGATTCTTGATTCCTACAAGTTTTGTAAACCCTAGCAAGTTCAAGAACCGACAACCCATTTCGTTACGATGCTTTCTTGAATGATATCGCTCGAAATTGGGGAGTTAGGATCGTTTCTTGAAATTGCTAGAGGCTAGAATGTGAATGATATCGACAAAAGAAAAAGGGATAAGATGAAACCCTAGTTTCACGAGAAAGCCCTAACTCTCGTCGATGATCATCGATCTAGTATCAATCCTTCGAAGGACAAGAACACGAAATCTTTAGATTACATCACGTCTATCGATCCGATCGATTCCTACGAGCCTCTTTTAGATTCTTGACTGTTGATTGGAAATATCATCAATACACCGATTCTTGATTGTTTAACATTTTCTTGATTCTTGAATAAGAATAGTGACACTTGATATGAATCATTCTTGAATCATGTTTTCTTTTATCGTTACTTAACTTTTCAATTCAAACATATTAAAAAATATAAATGAATCGTGCAATCCCTGTGGACGATCCGCACTCATTCATAAACTACAATTGACACCGTAGTTTGATTGCGGTCAAAATAATTTTTGGTTGTGATTTCTTTACAATTTTCTACAAACACAACGGAAAATCTACCAATCAACATTTCCAAAAGAATTCCTAGAAAAACCGATAGGGGTCGCCAATGTATTGAATATCAGATATCGGATTCGTATCAGATGAATATTTTTAATATCAAATTCCGGATATCAGATGATATCACGGCGATATGGGTTCATATCGGATGTCGATATCTGGTATATCGGATATTCATACATACATCGAACATTATGTAAATTTATTTTATAAAATTTATAAACATATAATTATTATAAATCTTAAACTATCATTTATCATAAGATGCAAATATATAAAAGTATTATTCTGAGCTTTGTTTTATTTTTTATTTTTAGTTTGATGTATATTGGCTGGGTTTATATTGGATTTGACCCATTACCCAATATCCAAAAAACCCAATTTATTAAATAAGGAAATTACCCAAGTAATTTTAATGCAATATGATCCATTCCGGCTTACAGCTCAAATGGAAATTACCGATAATAATACGTTTCAATACGGTGACTTACCAATAACGAGATATCAGACAATATGTCGGCCAATATTACCGATTTATGATTCAATGGTGGTCACCAAAGGCTCCCATTGGCATCCACCATCGCTGCACCTATAGGTGCCAATAACCGTTCAAACAAAAAAACACCTATGACATAGGGTATAAGTACGCTACTGGAGACCCTAAAAATGTATGCCAGTTTCAATCCAAGCAATCCTCGCATGTGATTATCCTCACTAAGATGAGCATCGGAGGGACGATGCCGGAGGAATCTCTGGTGCTGTCTTGTTTAGCAGGTGCTTGGAGTATACTAGGGCGCTACCAGCTGCCTACTTAAAAAATATTGGTGAGTACATTTCCAACAACATCACTGATATTTTGAAATAAAAATAATTATTTCATAATTATAATTATTTGAAGTTGAAATTCTAGATTTTTAAATTTGCCGGACTCCTAAAAGATTGGAAGTAGCCTAATTCTTGGGCCGTACAACTTATTTTAAATTATAGATTTACTTGGCCCTTTCCTTTCATAGAGACCACAAGGAAATACTAAGAACGGCCAATTTTTGGGAAGAGGAGGTAGCTAGGGTTTCGATCAGAGATGAGGAAACGGGAGAGGTGGGCGGGGGGTAGGGGGGGGAGGTTGACAGTGCAGACGATGTTGACATGGCGGACGGAGGGGTGGAGTACGGCAGCGAAGATGGTGTCGAGTTAGCCGAGGTTGAGGAGGCGGCGGCTGCTGATGATGAGAGGCGGAGAGGAAGTGGAGCTTGGAGAAGTGTGGTTTTGGTTTCAAAATTAATACTGCAGTGCGGTTTTAGTTAAAAGCCACGCCTTAATAACCCCATTAACACCATATTGTTTTGTATTTTTTTTCCAACTTCATTTTGCTTAAGTTTAATAAAAAAACGTTAATTCCCAAAAATTGTCTTCAGCACACTATGCGCGTAATTACAAAGAAAATAGATTGGATTGGTCTTGAGCCCATGAGTCTCTTCTTACAAAACAATCTTGTTCTTTTTACCAACATGAAGAACAAAGTATCATTTGTTTACTTATGAATAAAAATGAAAAAAAAATTGAAAATTTTGATTTGGAAATACTGAGCACTATGCTTTGCTGCATGGAGTTTACATATCCATTTACCCAAGAATGACATTCAAGCAAATACAACTTCAATATTGTACATACAATTTGTTTCGAGTCTGCTTATCTCTTGAATATCTTGAATAGAGAAAAAGCTATAACCTTCACACAGCTAGAAAATGAATTCCTTTTCGAACATGTGCATGTGTTTAATTTATAAAGGTTAGCATAATCTAAACAAGAATTAATGGAGCATGTTTGCTAACAGGAGTTAATAAAAGGCTCACTGTATATCAGACATCCCTATAAACATTTAGTAATTAATCAACTACTTCACTAGAGTCACTTATATGTGTTGGCTATAGTACCCTCAAGTCAATTATTAAATCGCAAGCATGCGATTGCGATGATTGAGGGAGGGCCTATACGGATAGAACAGTTTTACTCAAAATGATGGTATGCAATCTGGTTTGTCTTTATCATCATGTACATATTTTATGCGGTATTACAGATCACTATTACATGTTGATAGAGCCCATATGATTCTCGCTTGACTACCAGTATTATGATGGCGATCATATACGTGAGAGCTGGGTGCTCTATAAGTACATTCTTAAATGTCCCTAATTGTGGGAGTATCGAGACTGGGTATCGATACTCCAGAGTAGACTAGTGTGTACTTATCAAGACCCCGACGAGTGGCGGTGGCCAGGTCTCACAAGCTATTAGTGTTAGTCAATCACCTATGATTGTATACATGTGCTCATTGGGTTATGAGTACACTGGACGGACTCGTCGGGAATCTGCTAGTTGGTACTATACCTATTGTTAGATAGCAGTTCCCAGGTGACATGTGTACAGGTTAGTCTGTCGACCTGAGATCGTCATTTGTCTCGTTTGAGTTCCCACTGTGTTTTGATTACTACACTACCACGGCTCAAAAGAGTTGTGCAAACAGGTTTTAGTTGGGTACAGTCCTAAGCCACATGGAAGCAGTGAGCGGATCGTCGGGGATTCATCTCTCCCGGTATTGGGGTTGATATCGCGTTGTGCACGGGTGGCCATCACCAGAAATCCTTGGCCAAGATAGTCGAGAATTACTGATTTGGATCAGTAGTTTCTCAGTTGGTGATGCGCTTCATACCAACACGAAATGTCGCGTTATTAGGGGTTTGACTTTATCCACCCCCTAGACTTGATATGCGATACTCTTAGACGAACAGATAGGACTGGATGGATATTGTCACGGAAAGGCACAGTAGGGGTCAGGATGTGTTTGCTCGTCGGCCTTTCTTTCTCTCAATACCTGGGTAACCGTTACATACAGCTAGTGCCGTTGACGTGCTTGTGGTTAAACACATTGCCAGCATATTGACGAGTCTTTAGAGTCCCACACAGAGGGTTTCCCTACTTTGGACGAAACGATGCAGAGGCCGTATGGTTTTGCGGCAGGATTCGATCATATACGTGCACTTGTGCATGTATCATGATTCGGACGATTTATATTAGTGTCTTTCGTTTAAGCCGGATTCTAATATTATATTGTTGGATTATTTTCGTCTCATTGTATTCGTATTTTGTCGGATTACGGATACGGGTATGTATATACGGATGAGAGGTATTCTTGTAATTTATTACAAGGTGCTTCTAGAAGATGCCACCTCATTTAGTTTTAACCATTTAGGATTAAATGGTTAATGAGGTGGAGTGGATGACGTATTGTTTGCATTTATTGTAGCATGGCTTTGTAATGACTCATGGTTACTATTCAAGCATGCTTGATATTTGTTTTGTTGTGAGATATTTTGGAGACTTGAGATATTTATTGGGTGCTTTATTATTGCTCACAACATACCTATCCATTTTTTGGACTTGGTCATTTTTCTTGAGTTGCTTCACACTCTCATCCTCAAGCTTCTTCTTCTACCTCCACCATTCAATCTCATATGTTGAGAAATCTAGGGTATTTGGAGACAAGTTAATCCATCATTAGATTCCATATCTTCTAGGCTATCTAGTTTAGAGAGCTAGGTACCCTAATTACCTCGGTTATGAGGTTGGTGTTGGATATAGTGCCCTCAGAGTCAATTATTGGATCACAGACACGTGATTGCAATGATTGAGGGAGGACCTATACCGGTAGGACAGTCTTACTCAAGATGATAGTATGCTATCTAGTTTGTCTTTATCATCATGTACTACTTTAGGTGACCTTACAGGTCGCTATTGCACGCTGATAGAGCCCTTAGGATTCTTGCTTGACGACCAGCAGTATGATGGCGATCATATACGTGGGAGCTAGGGTCTATAAGCACATCCTTAAAAGGTCCCTAGTCGTGGGAGTTTCGAGACTGGGCATCGATACTCTATTAGTAGAGTAGTGTATACAGTCGAGACCCCCGACGAGGGGCGGTGGCCGGTCTCACAAGCCATTGGTGTCAGTTGGTTCCCCTAAGATGTATACAGGTGCTCATTGGGTTATGAGTACACCGGACAGGACTCGCCGGGAACATGCTAGTTGGGATTATACCAGACGTCAGATAGCAGTTCCCTGGTGACATGTGTACAGGTTAGTTCATCGACCTGAGATCGTCATTTGTCTCGTATGAGTTCCTACTGTACTTTGAATACTACCCTACCACGGCTCAAAGGAGTCATGCAAACAGGTTTTAGTTGGGTACAGTCCTGAGCCACATGGAGGCAGTGAGTGGATCGGCAGGGGTTTCGTCTCTCCCGGTATTGGGGGTGAGATCGCGCTGTGTCTAGGAGAGTCATTACACAAAGCCCTCGGCCAAGGCAGGAGATTTACTGATAGGTTTTCCAGTAGTATCTCAGGGTGTTCTGGGCTACACTCCGACATGACTTGTACCGCTTTTGGGGGTCTGACTTTTACCGACCCCCTAAGCCCGCCATGCGATACTCATAGACGAACGGACCGGAGTGTACGGATATTGTCACTTACAGGCTCAGTAGGGTGTCAGGATGAGTTCGCTCATCGACCTCCCTTTTGTTCAATACCTGGTAGCTCGTTACGTACGGCTAATACCTCTGACGTGCAAGTGGTTAAATCCACGGCCAAAGTATTGACGAGTCTTTAGAGTCCCCCACAGACAGTTTCTCAAGTTTCTGGCGAAACGTTGTAGAGGCCGTATGATATATGGCAGGGTTCGATCTTATACGTGCGGTATTGCACGGATCATGATCGGACGGATCATATTAGTGGGCTTTGGTTTAAGCCGGATCCTAGTATTAGATTTGTTGGATTACTTTAGTCTCATCGCATTCGCATTCAGTCGGAATGCGGATGCAGGTATGTATATACAGGTGAGGGGTATCCTTGTGATCCGTCACGAGTTTACTTTAGATGTTGCTGGATCTTTTTGTTGGACCAAACATTTGGATTAATGTTTGGATAATAGAATTAGTGAGCTAGAAATCATCATTAGATGCATTAATGTGACATAGACATATACTATGAGTCATGGTCTTTTTTTAGCAAATGTGTCACATTAATGGATTGATTTGAGCCATGAAATGAGAAGGAGAGAGAGAGGGGCTGCCATGAATTGTTTTGCTCCCATATTATTCTTCTCACTCTCTCACTCTCATGATTCATAACATCACAAAAGAAAAAAGAAAAAAAAGCTCTCTTCTTCTTCTTCTTCCTCTTCTTCCTCTAGCTCATTATCTTCCTCCAATGGCAACACCTTCAACCTCCATCCAAGTAATGGATGCAAGAGGCAAAGTGATCACAAACATTCTCTACAACACCTTGGACGCGTCGGCTAGCACACTTCGCGCCCGAGTTGCTTCGGATGAAGTGGGAGCCCGTAAAAAGACTTCTCGATGTGGTGCCCTTTTTGATGAGGAGATGAAGACCGGAGTTGCCACGGGGAGATCGGGATTGTGGTCGAAGACCGAAGGACACAAATCGATCGGTATAGCTTTCCAACCCTCTTTCTTGTAGCTAGCATTAGGTTAGTGGTTACGATCCGGGTTTTAAGTATACGATAGCGCCGGTTTTCAAGTTGTGAAAATTTTTCGTTTCCGCATTTTGGCCTCGGAAAGACAGCCGGGGCGCTACCGTAGTCTTATATGGTATCAGAGCAACGCCTTTAACCTAGTCTAGCTTGCTCTAACGTGTTTACAAGTTCGATCGAACGGATTTTCCAAAAACCCCATTTTCAAGTCCAGGTTTCTGTCGAATTTTTCCTGTGCTCAAAAAATTATTTGGTACATTGCAAAAATACGTGCAGGGCTTTATAAGAATTCTGTGAAAATTTGGTCGGCTGAAGTTACTGTAGCGCGGCGGATCAGCGGCCAAAACAACGTTTTGGCCGTGGATCCGCCGCCGTACTGTGTCCAAACTACACTAAATTTCTACAGTGGGTTTCTGACAAGGAAATAAGATTTCTGATATATTCTTTTTGGGCCCAGATTTATTTTGAGTGCTACAGTAGTGCTTGGGGCCCACTTCGGGAAATTTAGTCGATCGAAAATTTTAAACATGTTAGTTCACAGTATTTACATTATATCTGCGACCGTGAATGTCATTTGATCGGTAAATCCTGTCTAACTGCTATAGCCCTTTTAGACGGATTTGCGAACGTGACATTCACGTTGAAGTTCTGTGTTGTGCTGTGATATTGCGGATTTGTCATGGTGGATAGCCTGGATGCAATGGTAGTATAGTTTGGTTGTATATGTACATTTGATATTGCGGGGCGAGCGTTCGACATGTGGACTGCCGTCACTGCCTGTTTGTATATTATTCTTTTGGGGCACGACCGGGCTGAGGTCGATGTACCCGTTGTATATTTTACTTTCTATACTAGGATTACCCCGCGGTGGGGTGCATGAATAGCCGGGTTCTCGAGGGCAACGGGCCCACATCTCAGGGCGTTGAGACGGAGGGGGCTTTACTCTAGAATTGGCGGGCTCTTCGCCGCACTCGTAGCGGGTACAAGTTGACCCAAGGCGGGATGCTCAAGTTAACGGATTCTATGAAGTGCTGGGTGGTCTATTCACTTTGTTGAAGGGGGCTGCCTCGCTTCAGGTTTTGGCGGGTAACTTGCCGCGCCCGTAGGGGTCTAGGATTTCATTGCACAGGCTATCCACACGACCAGGGGAACGTCGGGTTTCAGTAGCGGCTCTATGAAACCCGGGGATCCCAGATTATCTTTATTGTTCCGTGATGCTTATTACATTTCTGTGATGTTGCATTTTATCACGCCATGAGCGATTATTATATATTGATATATATACTAGTAGATGTATATGTTTTGCACCCGCGCTAGTCCAGTCCCCGCTCTGTCGTTAGTTAAGTAACCTAACGGGTGATGACGGGACCCAGTGGCGAATGCGGATGGCATATACGTACATCATATTTTTGTTCTTTTGTGGTGTGATTAATTGATGGGACTGCATTGATTCGGATCAATGCAAGCTAAACAAACCTATTCTGATGTTGTTGGAATAATTTTTCAAAAAAAGCTGTTATTGCAAGAACGTTCTCTTTTGTTTTGCACAGTGGTATTCGGTTATGAATATCCAGCACCTCAGTCGAGGAGGTAAGGGTTGAGATCCCTTCACCGGGAATGACCCCTTGGACAGAAGTTTGCGTCAGGGTAATAACTTCACTATAGTCGATTACTTTTGCTTTGCATCGTGGTATTCAGTTGGAATATCCTGCACCTCATTCTACGGGGAAAGAGCCGAGATCCCTTCACCGGGAGTGACCTCTTTAGCAAAGGTTTTCGCCACTATATATTTATAAAAATTTATCCGGTTCCTTCAACGATATCAAGTTCATTACGCTAAAGGTTTTTCGCCAAAAACCTGCCGTAGCCCTCCGTCATTTCAGATTAGTATTGCTTAGTATTCGTGCTACGTATGTCGTGCATTGCCGAGGCGTAGTGTTCGGTAGCACTGTAATGCTTTTCTGTCGCATAGATAAGTGGATTGGTTAGGACAGTCGTATGGTTATGTTGGCATTACCAAGGACTCGTACGGGTGGGTTTAACGCAATCAAGATAATGACGGGTTGAACTTGACTAGGACTCTTTGATATGTTGGCATTGTCAAGATCACTTGGGTCCTAGGGGTAAAAATTACATCGGGAGTTTCTAAAGAAACTGAAACATGGCAGGCATGCGCATACCTTCTGGAATGTGATAACGTGAGTGGATTCCGTCACGTTATCATACGATGATAGTTGGATCCTGATTCCCACTGATGAGTTGGTGTCACGACCCGAAAGTACGGAACGTGACCGGCACTTAGATTACGAAACGTCTAGAGGCGCAACGTAATCTAAGCAAGCCGAAGCCCAGAAATCTAAACCATAAAAGATGAAGAAGTAAAGAAAAACATGAAGAAAACAAGTTTAAAAGCATCATCAAATTTTCTCAAAAAATTCGGTAGAGTCTACTTTGTAAAAACTGGCCCCAAACGGGTATAAACAAGTATAAATACATATAACAATACAAAGGCATCCCCAAGCGGGAGCTAGCTCTACGCCAACAGGCGGAAACAACCACACCAATGCACAATAGTATACAACGCCAAAGGGCGAGGCAAAAAACTCAAAAGAAAACAAAACCACCAGATATCATATTAATACAAGCGCGACTCTAAGGTCGAAACAAATAAATGGTCCAGTAAACTATCAAGTAATACATATTTGGTTGATGGAGCTTTCTAGATACAAATGAAATAATAAAAGTACAATGGCGGTCCAGATACAAGTGAACCAACCAACCGTGCAAATCACCCGGAATGAAATGATGTGCCAGCAAACTGCCAAGGAACCCTGTACATCAACCTGTAATAAAATTTGGCACAACGGGGGTGAGTTGCCAACTCATGAGTAGAAGATATCTGCGAAAAGAAATCGAATGCACGACGCTATCCTAGGTCATAATAATATACTAATATACTACTAGTCATCAAGTAAGACAGGATAATAAGCTACGTGTAAGTACAAAAGCTCCGTGCTCGTGTAAGTGCCTCATATAGTACTATGTCATGTGAATGAGTATGCATGCACCATGAATGTAAAATAACCAATCCTGAAATCTAGATATATCTGTATAAGAAATCTTTAGCTTTTATCATGGTAAAATATGTATAGAAATCTGAAATATCAACGATGAAATCCATGGAAATCCGTGTCAAGCATCGACACAAAACATGCAAATCTCAAGTCTCAATATCTCATAGTCTCAATATCTCGGGCTCCGTCAGTCCGGATCGGCCCATATCATCAAATCTCACGACAACGGTCGGTATCCTCCGGATACCCGCCGCGCCAGACATCACCGGTAGGTAGTCTTCCCCTGCCAGGCTCATCGTCTACAACTCGATCTTCTTATCCCGGGATACCATACCGGCCCCACCATGTACCTGAGACGGTTCATCCACTCCTCGAATCGGGTCTCGAAATCCAACAGAAAACATGAAATCTCATGGTGGACGACACATACATCACGAGAAAACCGCATCTTATATTTTAAAAAGAGAGGAGGAGAGAGAGAAGTTTTTATATATTCTTGCGGTTTTCCCCAAAATCCAGAAATCTCATAGAAATCCAAAATCCCAAAATCATGAGTAAGTATATGATATGTGTCGGCATATGCCCATAATACTGCATGATAACATGAAAATGTGAATGCATGAAATATCTAAGTAATAAATGCCATGTCTATACTAACACCAGAGAGTAATCGCAATATTATATCGATCTAGCTATTAGCTGATTCTATCAATAAAAGATAATATGATCTAAAGTGTACGTGACATAGCAATTACCGATGATGATGTGTGTGAGCCGGCAAATAAGTGTGCGTGGAATATGCGCATCATCGGTAATGGTGCTGGTGTCCTAACAGGCAAAGTTTTATATTGATTATAGAAACATATGTATGAACATGCAACATTATGATTACGGTATGAATATAAAGACGGATGTGTAATAACCACTTATCTGTGATATACAAGTATAACTACAACTATATGACTCGAGCCTAAACTAGTGTCCATCTAACCTCCTAAGGAACTAAACCTAAAAAAGTAGTCAATAAGAAATAAGAGTCCACCTAAGGTCTGAATCCATATCTCTAATAGTCGGCGATCCAGCCTCAATAGCGTCACGTACGTAGTACGGTTTTCTCGAATCAAGAGTGCGGATCAATCATCATATCTACGCCTCATACGGTAAAATCCATCGTACGACATTCTAATATCGGGGTACGGATCAAGTATCTCCTATGTGTCTCATCATTCGTATAATATCATCATCAACACATGTCAAGATCAAGGTGCTATACTGTAATCGCATACATCATATATCATTGCCAGTATAAATATACATCGTTAATTTATCCTCAGAAATATCATGTATATGTATCATATTGTGATTAAGTCACACTTAAATCATATCGTAATCAAGTCACACCTATATGATATCATAATCAAGTTACACATATATCATATCGAAATCAAGTCACACCCATATGATGTCGTAATCAAGTCACACATATATCATATCAGAATTTCAGGCACAGGTTACGATCCGGGTTCTATTTTAGAGTCCCATGTAGTTCAATATCATCATCACCCTTTATTATTGTTCATGTATACAAATCCATTATCTCATTTTCTAATGATCCGCTAACATCAAAACACGACTGTAGAGCCAAGAATCACGGCATCAGCCCAGTTATATTGTTTCATCCCCGTGTATCATGTCACATCCTTGTATCACATATACGTATTGTGTATATATATATACCTACACCTAGTCCTATATATATATATATATACGCATACACGTATACACCACGTCGAGTCTCAGTGTGTGCGTGTGCGTATATCTACCTGAAACCTACGAATCTCCTCCAAGATATTCATTCTCGGGTAAGATCTTTCTAAATCAATCTAGTCCAACCTAAGGTCACTACTAGGGTCCTACTCATCAAGAATCTAAGGTAATGTCTTGCTTCCTAATGACAATAAGTACTTATTCCTACTCTACGCCTGCGGGGGTGCTAAACGCCATCCACCCGACTTCCCCCCGTAGATCTACATCTACTCACCTAGTCCTTGTCTGCCGAAAATGATGTCGCATCCTCTTCTTCATCGCCCGCAGTCCACGTGAGGGGTACATATACGCAAACATGTATAATATCGTAAACTGAATCACGGACAAAAATCAAAACGATGCACGAAACGCGCATAGCTTAAAACCTATGTCCCGCTCATGCAAAAGGACCAAATATCGCTCGATATCGGCGTTCAAACGCCGATTGATCGAGATAAACATTAACAAACAACTTGTAGTTTAAAAACTCGTTACTTATAATATAAAACATGATTTAATCCATCAAAACCCTAAAATCATTCAAATCGTCCGATTTCGAAAAACCCGAAAACGCCAATTTACCATTTTAGTTCAAAACTTGACGTTAAAATCAAACTAATGGTCATAATATTCATTAAATAACCTAACTAGATTATAGAAACCATTACCATATTTTTCTCACACTAATTTGTATTAAAAATAATTTCCTAGTTTGCAATAAAATCAATTTTAACACTTTGCAAGCAAAATTTCACAATATCACAACTAAACTTGATTTTGCCTAAATTAAATTATCAAACTACAATTCATGATGATAATAATATAATGAAATCATAATTTAGATTTTAAATCTCATTTATTTATGAATTTCCAAAATCTAGTTAGCAAAAATAGCATTTTTATTACTATTTTTCAATTATCAATAGAAACTAGTAACCAATTTAAGTTTTTCATTCCACTAATCAAGTTAATATCCTCTTTAAAACCAAACTCTAGTGTTATAAACATTAATTGAAATTTTATCTCACCAATAAATATAATATACATAAATCTAGTTTACAAATTTACTTAATTTAAACAATTTGAATGAACAAATTACAGTATATCAACCATGCATCATTTTTCCCAATTCTAAAATGTTAGACTTGTTATAATAACCCCACTTAATTAGTAAAAACCATAACTTGATTTTACAAACCCTAACTTGAATTTTAAAACTTGTAGATAGAATTTATTTATTAAATCTAATTATGCTTAAATGAAACATTTAATAACAATAAATCAAAAGAATAAGATTTATACCTCCACAACATGAAATCCAAACATGAAAATAAGCCTCCAAAATGAATGCTTTCCATCTCCAAAATCCATGTAAATATGAGCAAAGAATAGAGGGTAGGAATTTATTAGGATTTTGTGGATTTTTTATTGAATTTTTGATGAATTTTTGGTGGATTTTTGCAACAAAAATCAAATGGAGAAATGGGGGGATGCCATAGTGAGGAAGCCGGCCATGTGAGGAGGAGGGAGAGGAGAGTGAGAAAAGTGAAGAAAAGTGTAGAAACTTCACCCATTAACTACATATACTTATGTCTTTTCAACCTTTTATTTAATTTTAAATATTTCTTTTCTAAAACAATTAAAGAAAACTCTAGAAACATGGAAAAATTTGCAAATAAATTTTTGCATGATACACACTAGATTCTAATATGCAATGATTCATTTTTGCAATTTAAACCCATTCAAATTTGTAATTTACACTAATTTAGTGTATAAATAAAGCTTATGTTAATATTTAAAATAATTAATTTAGGAAAAATATTTAATTAAACTAAAAATTTATAAGTGGCTAAATAAACACCATTTACTAGTAATAACATAATTAAAATAGGTATTTTTAAATTTATAGTGAAAAATAATTACGGTTTAGTTTTACGAAAAATACGTTTTACTTTACCGAAAATCATAAAATTCACTTAAACGATTTTATTTATTTAATTATTTTTAAAACGTTACAATTTTCCCCCCTTTAAGAAATTCGGTCCCCGAATTTAAATTAAAACTCCCCCTCTAAATACTAAAACATTTAGCAAGACACTCAAATCGTCGGGGCTCCGAAATCATCAATACATAACTAAAATCAACTCCGTCAAGCATAACGCAATTATCGGAGTTATGGTGAAGATAAAATATCAAAACCCAATATGAAAACCAACATAATATATATCAAAACTATAACTTATATATATAGTGCACATCATAGTAAAATCGTCCAAATATCTGGATAAAGAAACATGCAAGAACCCTTTTTTTGAAAATTGCCGTGTGATGCACGTGTCACGGCACAAGTAGCGGACGTTTATTTTAAAAAAATAGCTATATATACCTTTTATTTAACATACACGCCCTGCCTGATTATCAAATCAATAGTAATGATTATAAAAGCATACTGCTTAAACTGAATTCAATCCTAATCACTTCATAAAAATATTATGTGCGTCCGGTGCGCACTGAAATCGAAACCAAATACAGATACCACGAATACACACAAAAACGAAACTAAGTGCAACAGGTGTGCACCAAAAACATCCGTCAAGTGCAATGGGCATGCACGACTCAATATCGGTGCATCTAATCTGCACCAAACCCTGATTTAGTGCATCTGGTGTGCACAAAATCGCATCAAGTGCGCAAGTGTGCGCAAGAATCTCAATCAGGTGCACATGGTGTACGAAAACATACACCGAATATCAAAATCGAAATCACAGTACGAAAATGCATGAAAACTAGGTCGAAGCATATGTCATAATCATGTGTAACCATATGCATGAAATCAAATCAAAATCTCAAAATCTATAAAAACCAAATCAAGTGCACTGGGTATGTACTAAACAACATCAATACCACTGATATATGAAACACAAATAGGATGTAATGAAGGTACACATAAGAAATACCAATCGTGGAACAAAGTCCTCAAAATACCAAAATCCAATCAACGAAAATATGAAACTCAAATCACCAAATCACAATCATAAACACTATCGTCAATGTGCGCCTCTTTCCCCCTTTCCTCTGGTGTCGACTGCTTCGAACTCGTCTCTTCATAGGTGTGCTGACTGTGCTACCAACGGCAATACTCATATCTAGAGTCTCTCACGTAGTCGATCCCTTCACCTGATATCCGGACTACATTAAACTTTTCGATCGATCCATCAAAATCCCATAATTCCCCGAGAGCTCAACACTCAGGTACAGTTTAAAAAAATATCCGGTACATACCCCAGCATCGATGGTCCAGCCGTAGAAGGGAAAACCCAAGCCTCACTAATGGCACCGCGGAACTGCCGTAAACCCTAAGGTTCAAGGGCGTTCTCGTGGTCATTATGTCGAGTTAGGGTTTTATTCTTCTAGAGGGTCCATAGAAATACCTGCATGTTCTTCCGAATATCTTAAACTTGGGAAAATGGGTTTCTGACAATCGTTCGAATCCTTTAATTTCGTCTAGACGGCATGTGAATACCCTTCGTCCGCACGCTAAACAATGCTTCACTCCTCAAGAATAACCAATACCCTAATGGTTATCGTATTCGAGCCGCAGCTCCCTCTGCCCGTGCGCCCGTGGTAACAGAAACCACCCTCCGATATCGACGAAGATAGATCAAAAGAACGAATGAAATGCGGTGCAAACAAATGTACATCCTAAGGCTACTTAAGAAGAGTAGCGTATCGTAAGTATGCCGCGGATCATACCCACGGTACGTCACTCTACCTAAGTCGCCTACTCCATAAACCAAGGGTCACCCTAGACATATACAAAGCTTAAACCTAACGCTCTGATACCAACTTTGTCACGACCCGAAAGTATAGAACGTGACCGGCACTTAGATTACGAAACGTCTAGAGGCGCAACGTAATCTAAGTAAGCCGCAGCCCAGAAATCTAAACCATAAAAGATGAAGAAGTAAAGAAAAACATGAAGAAAACAAGTTTAAAAGCATCATCAAATTTTCTCAAAAATTTTGGCAAAGTCTCCTTTGTAAAAACTGGTCCCAAACGGGTATAAACAAGTATAAATACATATAACAATACAAAGGCATCCCCAAGCGGGAGCTAGCTCTATGCCAACAGGAGGAAACAACCACACCAATGCACAATAGTATACAACGTCAAAGGGCGAGGCTCAAAACTCAAAAGAAAACAAAACCACCAGATATCATATTAATACAAGCGCGACTCTAAGGTCGAAACAAATAAATGGTCCAGTAAACTATCAAGTAATACATGTTTGGTTGATGGAGCTTTTTAGATACAAATGAAATAATAAAAGTACAATGGTGGTCCAGATACAAGTGAACCAACCTACCGTGCAAATCACCCGGAATGAAATGATGTGCCAGCAAACTGCCAAGGAACCCTATACATCAACCTGTAATAAAATTTGGCACAGCGGGGGTGAGTTGCCAACTCGTGAGTAGAAGATATCTGCGAAAAGAAATCAAATGCACGACGCTATCCTAGGTCATAATAATATACTAATATACTACTAGTCATCAAGTAAGACAGGATAATAAGCTACGTGTAAGTGCAAAAGCTCCGTGCTCGTGTCAGTGCCTCATATAGTACTATGTCATGTGAATGAGTATGCATGCACCATGAATGTAAAATAACCAATCCTGAAATCTAGATATATCTGTATAAGAAATCTTTAGCTTTTATCATGGTAAAATGTGTATAGAAATCTGAAATATCAATGATGAAATCCATGAAAATCCGTGTCAAGTAACGACACAAAACATGTAAATCTCAAGTCTCAATATCTCATAGTCTCAATATCTCGGGCTCCGTCAGTCCGGATCGGCCCATATCATCAAATCTCACGACAACGGTCGGTATCCTCCGGATATCCGCCGCGCTAGACATCACCGGTAGATAGTCTTCCCCTGCCAGGCTCATCGTCTACAACTCGATCTTTTTGCCCTGGGGTACCATACCGGGCCCACCATGTACCCGAGACGGTTCATCCACTCCTCGAATCGGGTCTCGAAATCCAACAGAAAACATGAAATCTCATGGTGGATGACACATACATCACGAGAAAACCGCATCTTATATTTTAAAAAGAGAGGAGGAGAGAGAGAAGTTTTTATATATTCTTGCGGTTTTCCCCAAAATCCAGAAATCTCATAGAAATCCAAAATCCCAAAATCATGAGTAAGTATATGATAAGTGTCGGCATATGCCCATAATACTGCATGATAACATGAAAATGTGAATGCATGAAATATCTAAGTAATAAATTCCATGTCTATACTAACACCAGAGAGTAATCGCAATATTATATCGATCTAGCTGTTAGCTGGTTCTATCAATAAAAGAAAAAATGATCTAAAGTGTACGTGACATAGCAATTACCGATGATGATGTGTGTGAGCCGGCAAATAAGTGTGCGTGGAATATGCGCATCATCGGTAATGGTGCTGGTGTCCTAATAGGCAGAGTTTTATACTGATTATAGAAACATATGTATGAACATGCAATATTATGATTACGGTATGAATGTAATGACGGATGTGTAATAACCACTCATCTGTGATATACAAGTATAACTACAACTATATGACTCGAGCCTAAAGTAGTGTCCATCTAACCTCCTAAGGAACTAAACCTAAGAAATATGAGTCCACCTAAGGTCTGAATCCATATCTCTAATAGTTGGCGATCCAGCCTCAATAGCGTCACGTACGTAGTACTGCTTTCTCGAATCAAGAGTGCGGATCAATCATCATATCTACGCCTCGTACGGTAAAATCCATCGTACGGCATCCCAATATCGGGGTACGGGTCAAGTATCTCCTACGTGTCTCATCATTCGTATAATATCATCATCAACACATGTCAAGATCAAGGTGCTATACTGTAATCGTATACATTATATATCATTGCCAGTATAAATATACATCGTTAATTTATCCTCAGAAATATCATGTATATTATCATATTGTGATTAAGTCACACTTAGATCATATCGTAATCAAGTCACACCTATATGATATCGTAATTAAGTTACACATATATCATATCGAAATCAAGTCACACCCATATGATGTCGTAATCAAGTCACGCATATATCATATCAGAATTTCAGGCACAGGTTACGATCCGGGTTTTATTTTAGAGTCCCATATACTTCAATATCATCATCACACTTTATTATTGTTCATTTATACAAATCCATTATCTCATTTTCTAATAATCCGCTAACATCAAAACACGACTGTATAGCCAAGAATCACGGCATCAGCCCAGTTATATTGTTTCATCCCCGTGTATCATGTCACATCCTTGTATCACATATACGTATTGTGTATATATATATATACCTACTCCTAGTCTTATATATATATATATACACATACACGTATACACCACGTCGAGTCTCAGTGTGTGCGTGTGCGTATATCTACCTGAAACCTATGAATCTCCTCCAAGATATTCATCCTCGGGTAAGGTCTTTCTAAATCAATCTTGTCCAACCTAAGGTCACTACTAGGGTCCTACTCATCAAGAATCTATGGTCATGTCTGTCTTCCTAATGACAATAAGTACTTATTCCTATTCAACGCCTGCGGGGGTGCTAAACGCCATCCACCCGACTTCCCTCCGTAGATATACATCTACTCACCTGGTCCTTGTCTGCCGAAAATGATGTCGCCATCCTCTTCTTCATCGCCCGCAGTCCACGTGAGGGGTACCTATACGCAAACATGTATAATATCGTAAACTGAATCACGGACAAAAATCAAAACGATGCACGAAACGCGCATAGGTTAAAACCTATGTCCCTCTCATGCAAAAGGACCAAATATCGCTCGATATCGGCGTTCAAACGCCGATTGATCGAGATAAACATCAACAAACAACTTGTAGTTTAAAAACTCGTTACTTATAATATAAAACATGATTTAATCCATCAAAACCCTAAAATCAATCAAATCGTTCGATTTCGAAAAACCCGAAAACGCCAATTTACCATTTTACTTCAAAACTTGACATTAAAATCAAACTAATGGTCATAATATTCATTAAATAACCTAACTAGATTATAGAAACCATTACCATATTTTTCTCACACTAATTTGTATTAAAAATAATTTCCTAGTTTGCAATAAAATCATTTTTAACACTTTGCAAGCAAAATTTCACAATATCACAACTAAACTTGATTTTGCCTAAATTAACTTATCAAACTACAATTCATGATGATAATAATATAATTAAATCATAATTTAGATTTTAAATCTCATTTATTTAAGAATTTCCAAAATCTAGTTAGCAAAAATAGCATTTTTATTACTATTTTTCAATTATCAATAGAAACTAGTAACCAATTTAAGTTTTTCATTCCACTAATCAAGTTAATATCCTCTTTAAAACCAAACTCTAATGTTATAAATATTAATTGAAATTTTATCTCCCCAATAAATATAATATACATAAATCTAGTTTAAAAATTTACTTAATTTAAACAATTTGAATGAACAAATTACAATATATCAACCATGCATGATTTTTCCCATTTCTAAAATATTAGACTAGTTATAATAACCCCACTTAATTAGTAAAAACCATAACTTGATTTTACAAACCCTAACTTGAATTTTAAAACTTGTAGATAGAATTTATTTATTAAATCTAATTATGTTTAAATCAAATATTTAATAACAATAAATCAAAAGAATAAGATTTATACCTCCACAACATGAAATCCAAACATGAAAATAAGCCTCCAAAACGAATGCTTTCCATCTCCAAAATCCATGTAAAGATGAGCAAAGAATAGAGGGTAGGAATTTATTAGGATTTTGTGGATTTTTTATTGAATTTTTGATGAATTTTTGGTGGATTTTTGCAACAAAAATCAAATGGAGAAATGGGGGGCTGCCATAGTGAGGAGGCCGGCCATGTGAGGAGGAAGGAGTGGAAAGTGAGAAAAGTGAAGAAAAGTGTAGAAACTTCACCCATTAACTACATATACTTATGTCTTTTCAACCTTTTATTTAATTTTAAACATTTCTTTAATAAAACAACTAAAGAAAACTCTAGAAACATGGAAAAATTTGCAAATAAATTTTTGCATGATACACACTAGATTCTAATATGCAATGATTCATTTTTGCAATTTAAACCCATTCAAATTTGTAATTTACACTAATTTAGTGTATAAATAAAGTTTATGTTAATATTTAAAATAATTAATTTAGGAAAAATATTTAATTAAACTAAAAATTTATAAGTGGCTAAATAAACACCATTTACTAGTAATAACATAATTAAAATAGGTATTTTTAAATTTATAGTGAAAAATAATTACGGTTTAGTTTTACGAAAAATACGTTTTACTTTACCGAAAATCATAAAAGTCACATAAACGATTTTATTTATTTAATTATTTTTAAAACGTTACAGTTGGTTTACTCCTCGGGTGATCCCGACTAATTCTTCTTTCAGGTTTGGAGGAGAATTTGAGGTTACAGTGGGAGGTTTCCTGATTTGATAAATTAATAACCATTCTGATCTAGGTTAGAGTGAACGCTGAGTGTTTCTTTTCTCTCTCTCTCTTTGGTAGCGAACATGGCCCGACCCTTGACTATGACTCAGTGACCAAGTTAACCGAACCTTCTTAAAACACTGGCTTTGGGATTGTCTGTGTTGCATACCTCATTGCCACTCTAAATTTTACCCTTTTTCTCCAGGACACCCCGTATTATTACGAACATCCATTTCCATTGGATAAAACCATCGTATGGTTATATACGAACTCGAAGGAACTTGTTCCAGATTCGAGGATGGTTTCTGGTTCTGGAGAAAACGAATAGGACTATTCAGTTGTCTTTTCCTTTTACCTTCTCTCAGGTTGCGAGTGCTCCTTGGATTAGGACGGTACACCTATTACGCTAATTGGATAGTCTTCTTCCAAACCATAGGCTGGTGCCGAACGGTGGGGAATGAAGAAAACCAATTAGCCTAACGAAAGTGTACAGAAGGTATTAAGTAAAGATAAATAAAGGGATCAGTAAGAGGACAAAGTAAATTGCGACTGCTATTCATGAACAAACCAAGTATTTCTTCGCCAATCCTACATCACTTTTGTATTTCTCCAGAACACTCCGTATCACTACGAAGATCCACAGTTATTTGGATACTCCATCGTATGATTATATACGGACTCGAAGGGACTTGTTCCAGTTCGGGGATGGATTCTGGTTCAGGAGAAATAAGAATAAGGTTTATTCAGTTGTCTTTTATCATCACCTTCTCTCAGGTTGCGAGTGCTCCTAGGATTAGGACAGTACACCCATTATGCTTATTGGATAGTCTTCTTCCAAACCATAGGCTGGTGCCGAACGGTAGGGAAGGAAGAAAACCATTTAGCCTAAGAGGGTGTACAGAAGGTAATGACTAAAGACATATAAAGGGATTTGGATAGATGGCAAATAAATATAAGGTTATAGTTGTGAATCTGATGATGGAAGAGGCATTACTAGGAATACCCGGATACCCCTACGAAACATTTCAATGTTTCAGTTTCACTGTGTACTGTTAAAAGAAAGCTGATTTCCCAATTAACACTTGCTCCAGGGTATGTATTTACCAGGTATGATTCTCACATCTGTTTGGTTTTACAGATAATGAGTGGGAGTAAGTTATTGGGAATTGGGTGATCATCCTCATTATATCGGGATTCGTTGTAATTGGTGATATTTGAGGAAATCACCTGGGATGTTTGCCGGACGACAAATATTTGGTTTTGAATATCCGTTGTTATGCACCAATTTCAAATTGATATATCTGTATGTTTATTTTTATAAAGTGAGATATAACTTTCGAAATTATGTCTATGACATTTACCTATATCAGTGGATGGTTAGGTAAGGAGCATTAAACAGCGGTGTAATTCTTCTTAACCATAAGTACAGTTTTCAATCTACGACACACAGGGAATGAGTTATTAGACTCAGGGGACTTATACAGAGTATTGTATGTTGTCCAGTGTCCATGAGGACAGAGGGGTTGGTACTCGTACTATGTTCTGTTTACTTATGACTTCTCTAGTTCTTAGACATGTGTTTCGTAGAAATGTAAGGTCTAAATTTTGAGAAGTTATAGGTATATGAATAAAGTAGAGAACCAGGTATTGCAAGTATCGGGATTCTTCAAGGTGATCGAAGATGTAGATACTTGTGTATGGTATTCAGTTGATAGTAATGATTAAGAGAACTTGCTTCTCTTTCAGGTTACTCATAATTAGAAGTACTCCTAAGTTGAGTAATGCTGATCAGCCTCTCTCCATTTAGTTGACATACACTGGAGACAGCTGCATGATTTGAATCTGGTTCCAATTAAATCAGTGCCTCTGTTTCTATATTGGATATAGAATAGTTCATATCTTAACAATGTTAAGGTATGGTGAGTTGTCCGGCTTATGCTTAAAACCAGACTCTGGATAACTCAAGGCACGTTTCTGTAATGGCTGTTTGTGGGTTGACCCGGGCTATGATGAGGGTTGACTTTTTACCATCTGGAAGATCAATAGTGATATTGTTCTTGACTCGCCACAATTTTAATAAAAATGGATTTTTCAGAAAACAGTAGTGGGAGTATGGTAGAACTGGAAGTGATTCCAGAACCGCAAACGATTACTGAAAATTTGATAAGAACCTAAAGATTCAATCTGGTTTGACATTCCATTGGCCACTCCGCAAATATGGTGGGTGACCTCAGGCACCCGAGAGGTACTCCGATAGCCTCAAGGACGGTGACAGGGAGGCTCTTGTTTACCCAGACTTGCCATTGCTGTTGTTCCAGACTGTGAGACCCGGCAGGAGGATGAGTATAGCGTCGTTCTAGACTAGCTTTAGAAGTGCACGTGTATATGACTCTGCCAGAGGGTTGTCATAGTCAGTGGGAGCAGCGGAAGCATAGTGGACAAGTAGCTTATGTCTATTTATAGACTAAAGCAGATATAGCGGAGATAGATCATCTATTTCTGATGTGACAATCATAGGTTTGACTTCATCAGAATACGGGATGGATCTGTTAAGAAGGTAGTAGGGTGTGATGTCCTGGTATTTGGATGACATACACAGAGTAGGAAGTGAAATTCTTATACTACGATCGGTTATACTTTGGTTGTCACACAGTGGTTTCTCCACATAGGACATGGATATTATATCAGATATTCTAGTTACTAGATCTATGGTTTTAGATCTAGATTTGAGTAGTTTCCCAATCTGGGTACTTAGACAGCATTCTAAAGGTATTTAGAATGGACGACTCCTGGCACGGTAGTGTACCTACAGGTGATGGAGTCACCCTCTCTAAAGGTGTCTTACAGACTAAAGGGGAGAGGGATATGCATGATCGGCAGATCACTTGCTTAGGCAATTGAGTTGATCATGAAATGTCAAGTACCACACCAGATGCTGTTTTTGCAGTAGATGCAATAAGTTGATATTGATCCAATCCTGGAGAAACATTCGGAAGCAGTTTTAGAACATAAGTGGATGTTCTAGGGATATGATAACAACAGCCTCTTTTAGGAGACAGTTATCATTCCAGGCTTCCAAGGTGACCAAGATGACAGAGTGACTGTCAGAGTTATAGTTTTCCCTCTGACGAGGGGCAGTGTTTTGGACAGGTGGTCCAAGTGGATACAGAGGGAGGCATGGCGCAGGATACTGATTGGTTTCAGTTGACGATACAGTCTAAGATGTTTGGATTTGGAGTTCATTTATGAACTAGGACCCATCAGATATCCAGACATATTCTAAGACAGGTATTGCTCATTTCGGGAGATGGCTTTCTCCGCGAACTTGAGATAAAGAGAGACATAGAAAGAAACATCGGGGCGGATCCACTCACTGAGGCTATTCCTCGAACACAATAGTTTCGCAAACGGGTTTTATAAGACTGATTAGTAGAGGAGTTGGGTGTTCGGTATCACACGGGCTGTGAGTATGCGACATCGCAATAATTATTCTTGAGTGCAAGTGGGAGATTTTTGGATATAGTGCCCTCAGAGTCAATTATTGGATCACAGGCATGTGATAGCAATGATTGAGGGAGGACCTATACCGGTAGGACAGTCTTACTCAAGATGATAGTATGCTATCTGATTTGTCTTTATCATCATCTACTGCTTTAGGTGACCTTACAGGTCGCTATTGCACGCTGATAGAGCCCTTAAGATTCTTGCTTGACGACCAGCAGTATGATGGCGATCATATACGTGGGAGCTGGGGTCTATAAGCACATCCTTAAAAGGTCCCTAGTCGTGAGAGTTTCGAGACTGGGCATCGATACTCCATTAGTAGACTAGTGTATACAGTCGAGACCCCGACGAGGGGCGGTGGCCGGTCTTACAAGCCATTGGTGTCAGTTGGTTCACCTAAGATGTATACAGGTGCTCATTGGGTTATGAGTACACCGGACAGGACTCGCCGGGAACATGCTAGTTGGGATTATACCAGACGTCAGATAGCAGTTCCCTGGTGACATGTGTACAGGTTAGTTCATCGACCTAAGATCGTCATTTGTCTCGTGTGAGTTCCCACTGTACTTTGATTACTACCCTACCACGGCTCAAAGGAGTCATGCAAACAGGTTTTAGTTGGGTACAGTCCCGAGCCATATGGAGGCAGTGAGCGGATCGGCAAGGGTTTCGTCTCTCCCAGTATTGGGGGTGAGATCGCGCTGTGTCTAGGAGAGCCATTACACAAAGCCCTCGGCCGAGGCAGGAGATTTACTGGTAGGTATTCCAGTAGTATCTCAGGGTGTTCTGGGCTACACTCCGACACGACTTTTACCGCTTTTGGGGGTCTGACTTTTACCAACCCCCTAGGCCCGCCATGCGATGCTCATAGACGAACGGACCGGACTGTACGGATATTGTCACTGACAGGCTCAGTAGGGTATCAGGATGAGTTCGCTCATCGACCTCCCTTTTGGTCAATACCTTGTAGCTCGTTACGTACGGCTAATACCTTTGATGTGCAAGTGGTTAAATCCACAGCCAAAGTATTGATGAGTCTTTAGAGTCCCCACAGACAGTTTCTCAAGTTTCGGGCGAAACGTTGTAGAGGCCGTATGATATATGGCAGGGTTCGATCTTATACGTATGGTATTGCACAGATCATGATTGGACGGATCATACTAGTGGGCTTTGGTTTAAGCCGGATCCTAATATTAGATTTGTTGGATTACTTTAGTCTCATCATATTCGCATTCAGTCGGAATGCGGATGCAGGTATGTATATACAGGTGAAGGGTATCCTTGTGATCCGTCACGAGTTTACTTTAGATGTTGCCGGATCTTTTTATTGGACCAAACATTTGGATTAATGTTTGGATAATGGAATTAGTGAGCTAGAAATCATCATTAGATGCATTAATGTGACATAGACATATACTATGAGTCATGGTCTCTTTTTTAGCAAATGTGTCATATTAATGGATTGATTTGAGCCATGAAATGAGAAGGAGAGAGATAGGGGCTGCCATGAATTGTTTTGCTCCCATATTATTCTTCTCACTCTCTCACTCTCGTGATTCATAACATCACAAAAGAAAAAGAAAAGAAAAGCTCTCTTTTTCTTCTTCTTCCTCTAGCTCATTATCTTCTTCCAATGGCAATACCTTCAACCTCCATCCAAGCAATGGATGCAAGAGGAAAAGTGATCACAAACATTCTCTACAACACCTTGGACGCGTCGGCTAGCACACTTCGCGCCCGAGTTGCTTCGGATGAAGCGGGAGCCCGTAAAAAGACTTCTCGATGTGGTGCCCTTTCCGACGAGGAGATGAAGACCGGAGTTGCCGCGGGGAGATCGGGATGGTGGCCGAAGACCGAAGGACACGGATCGATCGGTATAGCTTTCCAACCCTCTCTCTTGTAGCTAGTATTAGGTTAATGGTTACGATCCAGGTTTTAAGCATACGATAGCACCGGTTTTCAAGTTGTGAAAAATTTTCCTTTCCGCATTTTGGTCTCGGAAAGACGGCCGGGGCGCTACCGTAGTCTTACAGTTGGAGCTCGAAATACAAATTCTCAGGTGGATCATCTTCGATGGAGGGAGAGTGGAGATCAGGCTTGATCATGGAGGCCTCTAGTAGGTTGAGATGATGGTTAAGACCGAAGGACACGGATCATTCGGTATAACCATTCTTAACTCCTTTTATATTTGCTACCTTAGAGCTAATGGTCGATCTGTATTATGGGTTTGTTCTAGCGCTAGTTTGTAAAAATTTTGTTCCGCAATCGGCCACGGTTTGATGGCCACGACGCTTGTATAACCCAACATGGTAGCAGAGCCAACCCATAAACCCTTACTAGTTAGTTTCCATAAGGTTAAAATCTCAATCGACAAATTTTTCCGAATCGAATTCCCATATTAGCATGCTTGCTGTCGAATTTCAAAGTTGTTCAAATTTTTTTTGGGTATCTTAAAAATATGTGCAGGCAAAACTAGAGCTAAGAAAAAAATTTAGGTACCTAACTCCAAAATTCTGCCGTGGAACCCAATCTAAATGGCACGTTTTGCCAAGGAACCATGGCGCTTTTTTTGCTACAATGCCCTAATTTTTTTCTGGAGCTTTAGTTCATGGAAATATGATTTTTGGAATATTTGGTTTTGGTCCAAATTTGTTTGAGTGCTGGTTTTGCATTTGGGGGCCAATTTGGAAAAGTTTAGTCGATCGAAATTTTAATTGTGTGTTTTTCAATGCATATATTACTATCTGCGACCGTGAATGTCATTAGAGAGGTATAACTCGTCTAACTGCTATATGTTCTTTTAGACGGGTTTGGGAACATGACATTCACGTTGATATTCTTTGTTGTGCTGAGATTGTGGTTGAACTGTCGTGGCGGATAGCCAGTGATGCAATGATTATTGTACAGTTCAGATTCATTTGTACATTTGATATTGCGGAGCGAGCGTCCGACATGTGGACTGTCGTCTCTGCCAGTCTGTATATTATTTGTTTAGGGTACGACCGGGTTGAGGTCGATGTCACCCTTGTACATATATTTTTTTCTTTTCTGTACTAGGATTACCCCACGGTTGTTGGGTTACGGCAGCGCCCCGGCCATCAAACCGTGGCCAAATGCGGAACAAAAATTTTCTAAACTGGCGCTACCATGACCCGATGCCCGGATCTACCCTAAACCCTATACTATAAATATGTAAGACTAGGAGTTAGATCGTTATACCGAATTGATCTGTGTCCTTCGGTCTTGAACCATCATCCTAAGCTCCTAGAGGCTCCTTGATCGAATTTGGTTGCCGGTCTTCCTCCATCTACGATGATCCACCTGGGGAAACAACGCAAGTTCCAGCCTCGCCAAGCGAGGCAACCGACGCTCCAAGGTTGCTAGCAATAGAGAGTGGAGGTGTAGAAATGTGTCACTATAATTTTTCTCTCAACACAAAAGCTCAAGGAGCAACTCAAGAAGATCAAGAGGAGGTGAGGAAACCATGTGGCAAGAGCAACTAAAGAAATGGCTAAGTGTTTTCTCCAAGTGAGTGAGAATGAGAGTGATGAAGCAAGTGTAAAAATCAAATGAGCTAGCCATCAAGTGAAGTGAAGAAAATGAGCAACGCCAACCCAAGAAAAGTGGCCGCCTCCTCTCTCTCTCTCAATCAAGCACACAAATATCTCTTTTTATTTTTCTAATAAACAAATGCAAACCATACCTCTCTACATGCCATCACCCATGCTCATGCCAACTCACCTTCCACCTCATTTCAAAATTAATTTTCTAAAAAGAAAATCAATTAATGAGGTGGCCATCTTCTAGAAGCTATTCCGTATAAATACGGAATACTTTCCGGTACATGTATCGAAATACATATACACGTATTCGTACAAAAATACGAATAGCCAAGAGAGAAAATGAATAGTGAACAATAATACTAGAATACATATATATAAATACATATATATAAATTATTAAATCAAAACCTGATTTAATAATCCGGCTTAATCCTAAGTCGCTAGTATTATCAACCGTCCGATTAAAATCTGTGCAGCCTATACACATATTTAATCGGACACCTGTATGTACCAACATACGTCATCTACACCATATCGCCTGAACTATGAAAACCCTCTGTGTGGGACACTAAAGACTCGTCAATACGCTGGCAGCGGGTTTAACCACAAGCACGTCAGCGGCACTAGCTGTACGTAACGGCTACCCAGGTATTGAGCGAAATGAAGGCCAATGAGCAAACTCATCCAAACCCTTACTGAGCCTGACCGTGACAATATCCGTACAGTCCGGTCTGTTCGTCTAAGAGTATCGCATATCGAGTCTAAGGGGGTGGATAAAGTCAGACCCCTAATAACGCGACATTTAGTGTCGGCATGAAACCCATCACAACCTGAGAAACAATCGATCCTAGATCGGTAATTCTCGTCTACCCCGGCCGAGGATTTCTGGTGATGGCCATCCGTTCATAACGCGACATCAACCCCCAAAACCAGGAGAGACGAATCCCTGACGATCCGCTCACTACCTCCATGTGGCACGGGACTGTACCCAACTAAAACTTATTTGCATGACTCCTTTGAGCCGTGGTAGGATAGTAATCAAAGCATAGTGGGAACTCACACGAGACAAATGACGATCTCAGTTCGATAGACTAACCTGTATACGTGTCACCTAGGAACTGCTATCTGACAATAGGTATAATACCAACTAGCAGGTTCCCGGCGAGTCCGTCCAGTGTACTCATAATCCAATGAGCACCTGTATACTATCTTAAGTGAACAAACTAACACCAATGGCTTGTGAGACCTAACCACTACCCTCGTCGGGGTCTCGATCAGTATACACTAGTCTACACTAGAGTATCGATGCTCATTCTCAAAAACTCCCACGACTAGGGACATTTAAGGATTTGTTTATAGACTCTCAGCTCCCACATATATGATCGCCATCATAATGCTGGTAGTCAAGCAAGAATCCTGTGGGCCCTATCAACATGCAATAGTGATGATAAAGAAAAACCAGATAGCATACTATCATCTCGAGTAAGATTGTTCTATCGGTATAGGTCCTCCCTCAATCATCATAATCACCTGTCTGTGACTACGATAATTACCTTGAGGGCACTGTAGCCAACAATCACCCACTTGCACTTAAAGCCAATTATTGCGGTGTCGCATACTCACAGCTCGTGTGATACCGAATACCCAACTTCTCTACTAATCAGTTTTGCAAAGCCCGATTGCGAAACTATTGCGTTCGAGAAATAGCCTCAGTGAGTGGATCCGCTCCAGTATTTCTATCTTTATCTCTCTATATCTCAACTTCGCGGAGAATAACCATCCCCCGAAATGAGCAATACCTGTCTTAGAATATGTCTGGATATCTGATGGGACCCAATTCATAAATGAACTCCAAATCCAGCAAACTTCTTAGACTGTATCGTCCACTGAACTTAATCAGTATCATGCACCATGCCTTCCACAGTATCCGCTTGGACCACCTGTCCAACATACCGTCCCTCAAAAAAGGGAAAACTATAACTCTGACAGCAATTCTGTCATCCAAGTCATCTTAGAAGCCTGAAATGATAACCGTCTCCTGAAGGAGGCTGCCATTACCATATCCCAAGAACATCCACTTATGTTCATAACTGCTTCCCAATGTTTCTCCAGGATTGGAATAATATATGTTTATTGCAGCTGGTGCAAAAACAACATCTGGTGTGGTACTTGACATTTCATGATTAACTTAATTGCCTAAGCAAGTGATATGCTAATCATGCAGATCCCTCCTCCTTTAGTCTGTAAGTCACCTTTACAGAGGGTGACTCCATCACCTGCAGGTACACCACCATTCCAAGAGTTGTCCATTCTAAAACACCTTTAGAATAGTGTCAAAACACCCAAATTGGGAAATTTCCCAAATCTAGATTTAAAACCATAGATCGAGTGACCAGAAAGCCTGATATTTTATCCATATCCTGTGTGAAGAAAAACCTTGTGACAACCACTGTATAACCGATCGTAGTACAGGAAGATCTCTTCCTATCAAGAGTATGCTATCCAAATACCTGGACATCACTCTCTACTACCTTCTTACCAGATCCATCTCCTATTCTGATGAGGTCAAGACCTATGACTATCACATCAAAAATAGATGATCTATTTACGCTATACTTGCTTTAGTCTATAAATAGACATAAGCTACTTTCCCACTATGCTTCTACTACTCCCACTGACTATAACAACCCTCTGGCAGAGTCATATACAAGTGCACTTCTAAATCTAGTTTAGAACGACGCTATACTCATCCTCCTGCCGGGTCTTATAGTCTAGAACAGCAGCAATGGAAAGTCTGGGTAAACAAGAACCTCCATGTTACCGTCTCTGAGAAGACTGAAGTACCTCTCGGATGCCTGAGATTACCTACCAAATCTGCGGAGTGGCTAATGGAATGTCAAATCCAATTGAATCCTCAGGTTTTATTAAATCTTCAGTGATCGTTTGTGGTTCTGGAATCACTTCCAGTTCTATCATACTCCCACTATTGTTTTCTGAAAAAAAACCATTTTACTAAAACTGTGGCGAGTCAAGAACAATATCACTATTGATCTTCCTGATGGTAGAAAGCTAACCCTCGTTAAAGGCCGGGATAACCCACAAACTGCCATTACTGAAACGTGCCTTGAGTTTATCCGGATTCTGGTTTTAAGCATCAGCCGGACAATTCCCTGTACCTTAACATCGTTAAGATATAAATTGATTCTATATATTTCCAATATAGAAACAAAAGAATTAATTTAATTGGAACCAGATTCAAAATCATGCAGCTGTCTCCAGTGCATATCAACCAAATGGAAATAGGCCAATCATCATTACTCATCTAGGAGCGCATCCATATATGAGTAATCTGAAAGAGAAGCAAGTTCTCAAAACATTACTATCAACGGAATACCAAATACAAGTATCTACATCTTCAACTATCTCGAAGAATCCTGATACTTCTAACAAATGGTTCTCTTTTTTATTCTTATACCTATAACTTCTCAAAATCTGGACCTTGTATTTCAAAGAAATACCTGTCTAAAACTAGAAAAGTCATGAGTAAACAGAATATAGTACGAGTACCAACCCCATTGTCCTAATGGACACTGGACAACATACAATACTTTGTATAAGTCCCCTGAGTTCAATAACTCAAATCTTGTGCGTCGTAGGTTGAAAACTGTACTATGGTTACGAAGAATTACACCGCTGTTGAATGCACCTTACCTAACCATCAACTGATATAGTTAAATGTTACAGACATAATTTCAAAAAGTTATATCTCACTTTATAAAATAAACGTACAGATATATCAGTTTGAAACTGATGCATAACTACGGATATTCAAAACCAAAAATTTGCCGACAAGAAAAAACCAGATGATTTCCTCAAATATCACCAATTACAACGAATTCCGATATAATGAGGATCTAATCACCCAATTTCCATTATCTTACTCTCACTCACCATCTGTAACACTATACAGATGTGAGAAATGAATCTGGTAAATACATACCCTGGAGTTAGAATCCAATTAGGAAATCAGTTTTCTCTTAACATCGCACAGTGAAACTGAAACATGAAAATGTTTCAAAGGGGTAACCGGGTATTCCTGGTAATGCCTCTTCCACGATCCTGATTCATGACTGTAACTGTATACTTCCATGCCCTCACTCCAATCCCTTTATTATGCCTTTTACTTATTACCTTCTGCACACCATTTTTTAGGCTAATTAGTTTTCTTCCTTCCCTACCCTTCGGCACCAACCTAAGATTTGGAAGAAGACTATTCAATAAGCGTAATAGGTGTACACTCCTTATGCCAGGAGCCCTTGCAACCTGAGAGAAGGTAATGGGAAAAGACATCTGAATAATCCTATTCTATTTCTCCTGAACCGGAAACCATGCTCGAATCTAGAACAAATTCCTTCGAGTTCGTATGTGACTATACGATGGCATGTCCAAGCATTATGGACGTTCGTAGTGATACGAAGTGTTCTGGAGAAATCCAAAGTGGATGTGGGAGTGGCAGGGGTATACACGATTTTGTCGTAAATGATAGCCGCAATTTTCTTAGTCGTTGTTCTAATCCCTTAATATGTCTTTACTTATTACCTTCTGTACACCATCTTTAGGCTAATTGGTTTTCTTCCTTGCACACCTTTCGGCACCTACCTATGGTCTGGAAGAAGACTATCCAATAAGCTCAATAGGTATACCCTTTCTTAATCCTAGGAGCCCTCACAACCCGAGAGAAGGTAAAAGGAAACGACATCTGAATAATCCTATTCAATTTCTCTATAATCAGAATCCATTCTCGAATCTGGAACAAGTTCTTTCAAGTTCGTATGTAATTATACGATGGATTATCCAATAAGTGCAGATCTTCGTAATGATACGGGGTGTTCTGGAGAAACGCAAAGGTGATATAGAGGTGTCAATGATATATGCGACACCATGATATTCTAAAAGCCAAAGTGTTTTAAGAAGGTTCGGTTATGTCACGACCCAAAATTTGGATATGACCGGCACTTAGATCGTATGATATCTAAAGATGTCGACACAATCTGAGTAAGCCAAAAACCAAGATCAAAACCCCTTTTGCGGAATTTTTAGAAAATTTAAGTTTTTAAGTAAAAGATTGAAGTAGCATGCCGAATGGTTTTTAATAATTGAAAAACAACTAGTTTTGAAACTTCGACCGTGCTTCCTTTTTAATAAGTAGTTATAGGGTGTATGAATAGCTTGCATCCCTAGTTGGGAGAAAAACGATGCCAAACAGCGGAAATCAATACACAAAAATAATACGACACTCCGAATGAAAAATCTCAAGCATAAGAAAAAGAAATATAATTTAACACAACTAAACGATCTCATCAGTAGAAATAAGATATATATAACCACATCTCGTTCTAAGCCAATTATACAGGATCTGATGGAGTAATACTATATCCAATATACATAACCAAAATAGGAGGTTACTGCGTTGGTAACCCACCTAGCAAAAAGAGCGACAAAATCTGATAAGTGGATCCGCGCTGCTGCTACGCGTCCACACGACTCCTACAAGGAACTATGGCACAACGGGGGTGAGTTACCAACTCAGTGAATAAACTAACATATATCGGCTGATAATGTAAGTATGACGAACTAAAGCTAATATCAACAAGGATGAATATAATGCATGATAATGGATAGTAACATGAACATGTACTACTAAATATATAAGTCAAAACTGAAATCTTATCAATTATTTCCAAATAAGTTTCATTTTCCGTGTCCAACATCGACACAAATCTTTCATTTCCATTAAGCATCGTTCCCCGAACGATCCTGTCATCCAATAACACCGGTCGGTATCACCAAGATATCCACCGTGTTCATAACTGTCTCCGGTATCGAGTATCCATGCTAGGCTCCCTGCCTTTAATGCGGCTTTCCTGCCCCTCGGTCTCGACCGGGTCCACCATGAATCCGACTGTATAGATCCCCCACTCAGTTAAAATAACGTAAAAAGCCGCGACCGTATAGATCCCCCACTTGGTCCGGAATAAAACCAAATCATAAAAACAACATCTCATGGTGGACGTCTCACATCAACACGAAGAATCACTGAATCTACTCAATAGTATATAAAACTCAAAACCATAAATCCTCAATAATTCAATGCATCTTTTATCAAACTACTAATACTTGAATATGAAGCATGATATCATTATGCAAAGTAACTATCATTCTTGATGCTTAAGATATAATAAAATCATATTTAACATAATAATTACTAAGGGTGTAGGTGACATGTTAATATCGATGAGGTGTAGTGTAATATGTAGATATATGCAATTGCAGTATGACTCGTCGATAATTGTGCGATGTTCTAACAATTATTAACATGACGATGTATATAGTTGAATGCATACGATCAATTGTTATATGCAAAGGAAAAATTTAAATATAGACTTAAACTACGGGTGTATCACGCCATCCATACAAAATCCCCCGGTAGATATTTAGTCTACTCACCGGAATGCGTCGAGTTCTACTCAGAAATCACCAATCCCTTTCCTTTCCTTGCGGCCTCCGAAGTTCCCGTACTCAAATCTAACATCGATATTAATTTGTATAAGAAACGGCTAAACTCTGACACGGCGAAAACATGAAAATACAAGTTTTACGTATTAACTATACTTTCGACTATTGTAAACTATCTAATACCTATACTAACTGGAATTTAACCAATCGCTGTTCGCAACAGAAAACAGAAACGCGTTACGAAATATCCGTGTCGTGTTTTAGAATTTTAACTCCTATTTCATATATTAGCTTCCAGATTTTATATACTGCTAAAATAACTTAAACAAACAATACCAGACATATTAATACATACACAGAGACCTACCCTAAAAACCACAACACCCAACTCCCTAAGAAATCCGGTGAGATCGGATTTTTCCCTCATGTCGCCGGCCAAAATCCGAGCAACAGAGTTCCTCTTCCTAAGGTTTATTCTAGATCCAGTTTATAAGAAGATGGCACTGTTTGAGTATGTTAAATTTCAGCAAAACTATAGCAGATTTACACAGAGCTTAATTTTCCTAAAATACGATATATGCGATATCCGATTTCGACATTTACGCTGTTACTGAACTAAAATCCTACATAGTTTAAGGATTATACCTACAGCAAGATCACTGGAAAACTCCTTCCAAGAAGCACAAGCTCTTAGCTCCTAGCTTGATGGTAATGATAAAAGTCCTTAGCCCTTAGCTCTCTTCTCTTCTCTCTTTCCTTTTCTCTTGTGTGTTCTAATGTTTTTCTTTTTCTTTCTAACTCGGTTTCTATTTTCCTAACCTAATATATCAACTGAACACATTATAGCATTAAAAAGATAAGGGGTGATAAGGTAGTAGGTGGTGTCATCATATAAGATGGTGGGGGTTTCATGCAAGGAGGAGGTGTGGCCATTAGGTTAACCTAGGGTGTGACGTCTAGTAGGCACATCTAAACTTTAACCATTATCTAACCCTATTTGCATGAACACCATCACACAACTCTAATTTGCATAAGAAACTAACCTTTTTCACATAAACCCTCACAAATTTCCAATTTCCACAATTACCTAAACTTTTCAAAAAAAAAAACCCCTCATACTATATCATACTATAAATGAAGCTAAAATTTTCACCAAAACCCTTGTCATTTACTAATGTTACATACTAAAATTTCAAATTAATTATTTTCACACTCTACTTATGAAAATGTCCTATTTTGTTTCAATAACGTTTTAAATTAACATTTTATTATTTAATTAATTAAATTAATTTATTATCAAAAAATTTCAAAATATTACAGTATTCCCCCCTTAAGAAAATTCGGTCCCCGAATTTAAAACTTAACTATAGGTATCCTCAAAAGATGTAGGAATTTTCTTCCGTATCACATTTTTAGCTTCTTAAGTGACCTCCTCGCAATTTGGTCCTTGCCAAAGAACCTTTACAAACGGAGGTACCCTAAATCTTAGTTTCTTTGCCTGTCGGTCTAGGATGGCTACTAGCTGCACTGTGTAGGATAAATCCTACTCAAGCTGTAAGGCCTGATGCCGGATCGCATGAGAGGGATCGTGAAGATACTTGCGAAGCATAGACATGTGAAACATTGGATGCACATCGGGAAAATTCGGTGGAAATGCTAAACGATAAGCTACAGCACCCACTCTTTCCAGAATCTCGCAGGGTTCGACATATCTGGGGCTGAGCTTTCCCTTTTCCCAAAACGCATCACACCATTCATCGGAGATACACGAAGGAACACATGATCTCCCACATCAAACTCGAGTTTACGACGGCGTCGATCGACATATAATTTATTTCTACACTGGGCCGCTTTCATTCTGTCCCGTATCAACTGTATCTTTTCTGTAGTCTCCTGTACTATCTGGGGTCCCAAAATGCTACTCTCGCTGAGTTCTGTCCAGCAAACGGTGATCGACACGTTCTCCCATATAAAGCTTCGTAGGGTGCCATCTGGATCGTATCCTGAAAACTATTGTTATAAGAGAATTCTATCAAAGGTAAGTGACGATCCCAACTGCCACCGAAACCAAGACTGCAGGCTCGAAGCATATCCTCTAGAGTCTGTATGGTTCTCTCTGACTGACCATCTGTCTGCGGATGAAAAGCTGTACTAAAACTCAGTCGTGTACCTAGAGCCTCTTGAAGTTTCTGCCATAGTCGGCTGGTAAACTGCGTACCCCTATTGGACACTCTGCACGTCGGAACTCCATGCAATCACACGATCTCATCAATATAAATCTGAGCATACTGCGCATAACCAAATGTTGTCTTCACCGGAAGAAAGTGCGTTGTCTTTGTCAATCTATCTACAATCACCCAGATGGAAACATACCCTCTGCTAGTCCTGGGTAGACCCACAATGAAATCCATGGAGATCTGCTCCCATTTCTACTCCGGAATAGGCAAGGGCTGCAACTCTCCTGCCGGCCTCTGGTGCTCGGCCTTGACTTGCTGAGTCAAGCATCTCAAAACAAACTCCATGACATCTCTCTTCATTCCTTCCCACCAATAGACATCCTTCAAGTCATGATACATCTTGGTGGAACCAGGATGAATACTATATGCTGATCGATGGACCTCCTCTAAGATCTCACGTCTCAGTCCCTCCGAATCCAGCACACAAAGACGATTCCCAAATCGTAATACTCCACGGTCATCTATCACGGACGCAGACTCTCTACCCTGTCTAACCTGATCCATGATCTCAGACAAACGAGCATCCGTGGGCTGTGTCTCTCGAATACGATCCAATAATTGAGTACGGGTGCGAACATGAGCTAACTGTCCTCCTATCGATGTGAACTCAAACAGTACATGGCTATCACATAGAATCTTCCAGTCTGCAGAAGACTGTCTCTGCATAGTGCACAAATAAGATAAGATACCTCCAGGCCTCCGACTCAAAGCATTTTGCTACAACATTCACTTTGCCCGGGTGATACAGAATCTCGCAATAGTAATCCTTCTCTAGTTCCATCCATCAACGCTGCCTCAAATTCAGATCCCGCTGCTGAAAAATGTATTTTAAGCTCTTGTGGTCTGTAAAAATCTGGCACGACTCACCGTACAAGTAATGCCTCCAAATCTTTAGTGCAAATACCACAGCAGCCATCTCTAAGTCATAAGTGGGATAGTTCTGATCGTGTCTCTTCAGCTGCCGAGAGGCATAAGCGACGACCCTACCATGCTGCATCAACACCCAGCCTAAACCCACTCGAGAGGCGTCACAATAAACAACAAAATCACCTAACCCAGAAGATAGAGATAATATCGGTGCAGTCGTCAAGCGAGTCTTCAACTACTGGAAACTCTGCTCACACGCCTCTGTCCAAAGAAATGGAACCTCCTTCCTGGTCAACCCGGTCAGCGGTGTAGCGATCCGAGAAAAATGCTGCACAAAACGTCGGTAGTAACCGGCCAGACCCAAGAAACTACGAACCTCTGTAACTAACATTGGTCTAGGCCAGTGTTGTACAGCTTCGATCTTCTTTGGGACCACACGTATACCATCTCTCCTAACTACGTGGCCCAAGAAATCCACACTATCCAGCCAAAAAGCACACTTGGAGAATTTAGCGAACAGCTGATACTCATTCAAGGTCTGCAATGTGATACGCAAGTGCTGCTCGTGCTCCTCCCGGCTCCGGGAATAAAAAAGAATATCATCTATGAATACAATAATCAACTGATCAAGGAATGGCCTGAAAATGCGGTTCATCATATCCATGAAAGCAGCTGGGGCATTGGTGAGCCCGAACGACATCACCAAGAATTCATAATGCTCATATCGTGTGTGAAAAGCAGTCTTCAGAATTTCATCCTTCCGAACTATCAACTGGTAATACCCTGACCGCAAATCAATCTTCGAGAAATAGCTAGCTCCCTGCAGCTGATCAAATAAGTCATCTATATGACATAGTGGACTATTTCGCACAGTAACACGATTCAGCTACCTATAGTCGATGCACAGTCTCATGCTGCCATCCTTCTTTTTAACAAACAAGACTGGATCTCCCCATGGTGATACGCTTGGACGAACAAGTCCTCTATCCAATAACTCTTGCAACTGACCTTTGAGTTCCTTCAATTCCGTCGGGGCCATCCGATAAGGGGGTATAGAGATCGGCCCCGCACCCGGAACTGTCACGACCCAAATTTGGCCCGTAACCGGCACTTAAACTACGTAACGTCTAAAGGCGTACGCAACTTAAGTAAGCCGAAACCCAGAAATCTAAACCACCCAAAACTGGATCAACGGAGAAAACATTGTTTTAAACATTCATAATTTTTTTTTAAGTAAAAATCTTTAAGTTTAGTTTTCTTTCTTAAAAATTTTGGCAGCACCTCCTTTGTAAAAACTAACCCCGAAAACGGGTACAACATAGATAATAATAAAAGCATCCCAAACGGGAGCAAATCACGCCCAACGGCGGAGACAACCACCACAACATATATACGACGCCGAAGCGAAGAAATATAAAAGGAAACTGCATAAAGAAGTAAAACTTTTCAACAAAACCGGCTCCCACGAGCACGGCACCCAAAGTCACCACAAAATAACACTGAATCCTCACAAGTCGTCTCTAAGTCATATACAACATAGTGGTAGATGGAGAATACTAGATCCAACAAAAAAATATACAAAGTACAAACAGATAACCGCAACCCACCTAAAAGCAAGGCTTCACAGCCAACCGTAGCGGTATCCGCAAAAGTAGAGATGATAAGATGCCCTGCCGCGACTACTCAGAGGGTAAGTCCTGCACAACACTGTGGCACAACGGGGGTGAGTTGCCAACTCGTGAATAGTTAATAACATCATACAGTAATCGCAAGTATGCACGAACAACGATCTATCTATCACAAGTAATCCGATAGCATAAGTATGATAAGTGAATATGCAACAATCATGTAAAGGTACATCATCAGGGTACTACAACTACATGAAACAATGCATATCAATATAATCCTGAGTGTGGGATGATATAATATAAAATAAATCATCAGCATGGAAAAACACCAGTGTCCCTCACTGACACATCAAATCCCAAATCCTCAGGCACCGCATCCTCAGATCGGCCCTCACATCCTGTATGTCTCATGAAAACCTGAGTGTCAAACACCGACACTCGAAACATCATGAAACCCGTGTCTAGCATCGACACGTAAATCCTCATAATTCAGGCGCTGTCACTATGACTAGCCCTGACGATATGTCATACCTCACTCCGGTCGGCATCTCCATGATAACCGCCGAGTCCAAATACAATCACCGGTAGGTAGTGGTCCCCACCGTCAGGTTTATCGTCTACACCACGAAATCACCACTCACCCCGGGGTACCATACCGGGTCCACCATGTACCCGCAGACGGTGCGTCCCGTGCCTCGAATCGGGTATCACAAGCCAAATCTCAGAACCGAGAAATCACATGGTGGACGCATCAAATATCATATCAAGAGAAACCGGGTTTTCAAACAATACAAAATTTTCTTGAAAATATCCCCTACGGTTCTCAAATCCATAAATCATATGAAATCCATATCTCAATGCGTAAAATCCATATAAAACTGATATATGCAACATAAAACATCAATATGAGCATATAAAGGGAAAACCGCTCTTTAAATTGAATCTAGCTTAAAACATATCATGCGGTTCCCAATTCCTTCGAAAATAAATGCAGTATCATATGAAGTGTACATGTAAGTGTAGCAAGGTTTAAGTATCTACATGTAATAAAGTACGAGGGTGTACATGTCAATATGTATGCATGATATATAAGTAATTATAGAAAGATATAAGTGAAGTGGAATAAGGTTCACTACCTTAACTATTCCTGCCCAATGCAATATCACGTAAGTATGTGTTCACAGTATTTCATAAGCACAATAGAATAAGAGTTACTACTCCAATCATTCCTATCCACAATCATATCACATATGTAGGTGTTTGTGCGTATCATGGCAATTACAGACGGTGTGGGTGTAGCATACAATTTAGTGCTCGTGCAACATGAACCGTCAGTAATGTGTTATATCTAAAGTTACGAGTCAAGTACAACAGATAATGCTATGCAATGGCATTCATATGAAAGTAACTAATATGCAAATACATGCAGCTATCATATCATATTCGCCCCGACGCATAACGCCATACGGGCGATTCCCCCGTAGATGTTAAATCTACTCTCACCGATGGTCTCGAGCTAAGAAAATCCGACCACCTGCTTCCCCTTGTCCGCAGCACCCGAAGTCCCTGCTTGCGAACCTAAAATTTCATAAATACAACACATAAGCTAAATATCCTAAAATGACGAAAAGGCAACGAAACGCGACGAAAATGCCCGGAAAATTACACTGCGCGCTTAGCGCATCTATCGCGCACGATACCGGCCAAAACCCTAATTGGGGTCGCTAAACTACAAAACACCAAGTCTGGACCCCGATCGTCCCGATCGCGCAACACAACACAAAAATTACGAGGAATACACTGGATATAACCTCGCAATTACCAAACGAACCCTACGTCGGAAAACCCCGAAATCTAGTAAGCAACCTATCGCAATATATCGCACTAGATTCAAGATAACATAAATCTAACAATTACAAATACCTTAAAATAGCTTAACTAAGCTATCTAAACCAATCCTATATTTTTAACACTGGCTAATTATGTTTTAGCAAAAATCTAGTAAGCAATTTTGCTTAATTAAACCAAAATGCTTATTAGCAAATTTTAACATTTTCTACTAGATTAATCTTTTCCAAAACACAATTTAACACTTGAATTAAACACTAATCACTTAATCAAAATTTAACCCTAACATGAATTTCTTAAACCAATTATAATGAATTAATCATGAATTAAATGCTAAACTAAGCACTTAACTAGTTAACTAAATTAGCTAGTTAAAGATTAAAGCAATTAATTATGGATTAAGGTAAGAAATTATACCTCCTCAAGAACACCAAAAAGAAGTTAGATCCATCACTTTAGCCTCCAAAAATCAAGCTTTGATGAAGATCCATGAAGGATTAGTGAAGGAAAAAAGGTTTAATATTTATATAGGAAATTTTGGATTTATTTTTGGATTTATTTTTGTGTTTTTGAAAGAAAATGAGAGAGAAATGAGTTTGGAAATGTTTAGGACAGAAATGGGGGGGGGGGGTGAGCTCGGCCAAAGGGTGATGGGGGGTATTTTTGTGAATAATTTGTGAGGAAATAGCTAGGAAAAAGAGTAATAAATGCTAATTAATGCATTTTGCCACCATTACACCCTTTTCTTTTCTTTTTAAATCCAAACCATTAGTCACCAAAAAAAATCTAGATATTTAAAAAGAACCTTCTAAAATAATTTTAGTGACAAAATTAATTTATTCACAAAATAAAAATTTTCCCGATTTACGTGCACAAAATACCGCTTAAAATAATATTTTATTCGGGAAAAAATCTATCTGAACCAAAACCTCCCAAATACTCCCAAAGTTCGTGCACAAGCTTTATTTTGGCCAAATTAGGTGTCGGTAAGCTTATACGGTCGTTTGATCGTAATCGGGTTAAAACGGGAAAAACCGACAATTTTGCCCTAAAATGGAAAAATTCGCAAAACGATTTTTAAAACGTTACAATCTCCCCTCCTTATAGAAATTCGGTCCCCGAATTAAAATTTCATACTAAGCGTACCTTCAAAAAGATGAGGGAATTTCTTCCGCATCTCGCTCTCAGCCTCCCAAGTGATCTCCTCACTAGTCGGGCTACGCCAAAGAACCTTCACAGATGGCAAGACCTTTGACCGAAGTTTCTTCACCTGCCGATCCAAAATAACTACCGGCTGCTCGGTGAACGAAAGATCGCGCTCAAGCTGAACGGTCTCGTGTTGAATCGTGTGAGAAGGATCATGAAGGTATCTACGAAGCATCGACACATGAAAAACAGGGTGAACATCCAGAAAACTGGGCGGGAGCGCCAAACGATAAGCAACAGAACCCACTCGATCAAGGATCTCGAAAGGACCTACAAATCTGGGACTGAGCTTCCCTCTCTTCCCAAATTGCATAACGCCCTTCATCGGAGAAATCCTCAGGAATACATGATCCCCCACTGCGAACTCAAGTCTGCGACGACGACGGTCGGCATAAGACTTCTGCCTGCACTGGGCTGCTCTCATCCTATCCTGAATCAGCTGGATCTTCTCCGTGGTCTCCTGAACTAGCTGGGGTCCCAAAACCAAACTCTAACTAAGCTCGGCCCAACAGACTGGCGATCGACACTTCCTACCATATAAAGCCTCAAAAGGTGCCATCTGAATAGTCTCCTGAAAGCTGTTGTTGTAGGAGAACTCAATCAACGGCAAGTGACGATCCCAACTGCCACCAAAATCAAGCACGCATGCACGGAGCATATCGTCTAGAGTCTGTATAGTCCGCTCCGACTGGCCATCGGTCTGTGGATGAAAAGCGGTACTAAAACTCAGCCGGGTACCAGAAGCTTCCTGAAGCTTCTGCCAAAGACGGCTAGTAAACTGGGTGCCTCTGTCGGATACTATGCATGTGGGAACACCGTGCAAACGCACAATCTCATCTATGTACAACTGAGCATACTGAGCATAACTGAAAGTGGTCTTCACCGGAAGAAAGTGAGCCGCTTTCGTCAACCGGTCTACAATAACCCAAATAGAGTCATACCCTCGACTGGTCCTGGGTAGACCCACAATGAAGTCCATGGAAATCTGCTCCCATTTCCACTCCGGAACGGGTAAAGGCTGCAACTCTCCAGCCGGTCTCTGATGCTCAGCCTTGACTTGCTGACAAGTCAGGCACCTCGAAACAAAGTCTGATATATCACGCTTCATCCCTTCCCACCAGTAGAAGTCCCTCAAGTCACGGTACATCTTGGTAGAACCTGGATGAACGCTAAAGGCCGACTGATGTGCCTGCTCTAGGATCTCGCGTCTCAACCCATCAACATCTGGTACACACAAGCGAGTCCCGCATCGTAGCACACCTACGTACTGACTCACGGCACAAGAGGATGAATTGCCCTGGTCATCAATCATGAACTCCGAAACTCTTCCTTGCCGAACAAGCTCAAGAATCTCAATCAAACGGGCATCACTGGGCTACGCCTCACGGATACGATCAAAAAGAAGTGGACGGGCGCGGACATGAGCAAGCTGTCCCCCAGCGGAAGTGAACTCAAACTGCACTCTACTATCACACAAGAGCTGCCAATCTGCAGAAGACTGACACTGAACTGCGCTCAACTGGGACAAGCTACCCATGGGCCTACGACTCAAAGCATCAGCTACGACATTCGCCTTGCCCGGATGATAAAGGATCTCACAATCATAATCCTTCACTAGCTCCATCCATCGGCGCTGTTGCAGGTTCAGATCTCGCTGCTGGAAGATATACTTCAAACTCTTGTGATCCGTGAAGATCTGACACGACTCTCCGTACAAGTAGTGTCTCCAAATTTTCAATGCAAAGACTACCGCTGCCATCTCAAGATTGTGAGTGGGGTAATTCTGCTCGTGCTTCTTCAGCTACCTAGAAGCATATGCAATCACCCTATCATGCTGCATCAAAACACAGCCGAGCCCCACTAGAGAAGCATCACAATAAACAACATAGCCGCCCGATCCAGAAGGTAAAGAAAGAACTGGTGCTGTCGTCAACCGAGTCTTCAACTGCTGAAAACTCTGCTCGCACGCATCAGTCCAGAGAAAAGAAATCCCCTTCCGGGTCAGTCCAGTCAGCGGTGCAGCGATACTCGAGAAATCCTGCACAAAACGGCGATAATAACCAGCTAAGCCCAAAAAGCTGCGGACTTCCGTCACTGATACAGGTCTGGGCCAAAGCTGTACAGCCTCGATCTTCCTCGGGTCCACAAGAATACCATCACCAGTCACCACATGACCCAGGAAGTCAACTCTATCAAGCCAAAACGCGCACTTTGAGAATTTAGCATACAGCCGGTGCTCTCTCAATATCTGCAAAGTAATCCTCAAGTACTGCTCATGCTCCTCATGACTCCTAGAGTAGACCAGTATGTCATCAATAAACACTATAATGAACTGGTCGAGGAACGGCCTGAAAATCCGGTTCATCATATCCATGAACGCTGCTGGCGCATTGGTGAGTCCGAACGACATCACCAAAAACTCATAATGCCGATAGCGCGTACGAAAAGCAGTCTTCGGAATGTCATCATTCCGAACCCGCAACTGATGATAACCCGAACGCAAATCAATCTTCGAAAAATGTTTCGCACCCTGGAGCTGATCAAATAAATCGTCAATGCGGGGTAAAGGATACCTGTTCCGCACCGTAACTCGGTTCAACTGACGTTAATCCACACATAGCCTCAAACTGCCGTCCTTCTTCTTGACGAACAGAACAGGAGCTCCCCACGGCGAAACACTCGGACGCACAAGTCCCAAAACAAGCAACTTTTGCAACTGATCTTTAAGCTCTCTAAGCTCTGCCGGAGCCATCCGATAAGGCGGTATAGAAATAGGCTCCGTGCCAGGAATCAGATCAATGCAAAACTCAATATCGCGCTCTGGCGGCAATCCAGGTAACTTATCGGGAAAGACATCGGGAAATTCTCGCACGGTAGAAACCTGGTCCAACGACTCCACCGTAACTCTAGTATCATGAATGAAAGACAAGAATCCCAGACATCCCCTCCTCAAAAGCCGACTAGCGCACAGAACAGAAACCAAACTGTGAGGGGCGACACCACGGTCTCCCTGCACAACAAACACTGGCTCGCCGGGGAAACAAAATCTAACTGTCTTCTCGCGGCAGTCTACGGACGCATAGCAAGTCGCTAGCCAATCCATGCCCAACAGAACGTCGAAGTCCAACATCTCAAGAAGGATCAATTCGACGGACAGATCTCTGTCTCCTAAACGGACAGCACATGATCGGAACACGTGCCGCACAACAAACGACGCTCCCACAGGAGTAGTCACTACTAGCGGCTGATCCAGCAAACACGACTCTCGGCCGAACCTCGGCGCGAAGTGCGTAGAAACATACGAATGCGTAGATCCCGGATCGAAAAGAACATGTGCATCAAAAGAACATAAGGAAAGGGTACCTGAAACCACAGCATTGGACGCCTGAGCGTCCTGGTGAGTCAAGGCAAAAACCCGTACCTGCCCTCTACCGGCTACTGGCTGTCCTCTGCCTCTGCCACCTCGTCCTCTCGGCACAAAACCACCGCGACCACGAACTCTCTGAGTAGGAGTCTGACGCGGCGCAACAACAGGAATAAGAGGCAACGCTCTCTGAGGCGGAGAAGGTGGTAAGGTAACCTGCGGTACTGCTGGCCCTCTCTGACGCACCACAGTACAATTCCGAACAAGATGCTGCAAACTGCCACAACCGAAGCATCCATAAGATGGTCGCTGGCCCTCCTGGCAATAAGAACTGAATAACTGGCCATGTCCCACGTCTCTGCTACTCCCCGAGTCTGATGGAACTCTGCCTCTGCGGACAAACCTCGGTCCCCGTGCTGGCTCATCCGTACGAGTCCTCTTCGGTTCTGGAACAACCGATGACTCAGCTAGACGCTCCTCCACCAATAGGGCTGCATCGACAGCTGCCGCATACGTGTCGCAATGCTGAATGCTTATGGCTAGGAACAACTGGGTAAGCAGGCCTCGAACAAATCTCTTCACCCTCATCTCCTCAGTCGCCACCAGGTACGGAGCATACACCGACAGCTCAGTAAACAAAACATCATACTTCGACACCGTCATCCACGGCGTCTGGCGTAACGACTCAAATCTGCGCGCTCGCGCATCCCTGACGCTCGGTGGAAGAAAACGGGCAAGAAACGACGTCACAAACTCAGCCCAGGTCATAGGAGCAAGACCAGCGGCTCTGCCCCTCTCCAACGACTCACACCACTTCTGGGCCATACCCTCCAGCCGGAAACTTGCAAACTCTACCCATCTCTCGTCGGAGCATCGGAGTGAGCGACAAATCCTGGTCATCCGGTCGATGAACGACTGCGGATCCTCAGTAACATCTGTGCCAGTAAACACCGGAGGCCTCAGCCTCATGAACTCCGTCAGTGAAACTGTAATAACCTCTAGAGCTGCAACTACGACTGCCGGATCAGTAGGTACCATCGTGGTCCCTGCAACGGGTGGAACAACAGCCTGTCCCTGTGCTCGAATGGCCTCTACTAAAGTCCCCACAATCTGGCACAGATCCTGCATACCAGCCCCAATCATAGCAATGTGCTCCGGTACCACAGGCGTATCGCCCTGGTCAACCCTCGCCTCAGACGAGTCGACTCTGGCCTCGGCCCTCGCGGCCGCTCTCTGTGCCCTCGTAGTCTTCGGCGACATATAGGCTGGAAATTGAAACAAGATTTGATAAGGAAATGGAAATCGAATCACAAAGATGTATATCAATCAATAAGTCCTAAGGTCACTTAGGCGGAGTACCGTGTCGTAAATATGCCACGGAACATACACATGCTACGTCACTCTGCTTAAGCTACCTACTCCATCATACCAAGGTCATCCTACACTCCGAAAGGTAAAAACCTAGCGCTTTGATACCAACTTTGTCACGACCCAAATTTGGCCCGTAACCGGCACTTAAACTACGTAACGTCTAAAGGCGTACGCAACTTAAGTAAGCCGAAACCCAGAAATCTAAACCACCCAAAACTGGATCAACGGAGAAAACATTGTTTTAAACATTCAGAATTTTTTTTTAAGTAAAAATCTTTAAGTTTAGTTTTCGTTCTTAAAAATTTTGGCAACACCTCCTTTGTAAAAACTAACACCGAAAACGGGTACAATATAGATAATAATAAAAGCATCCCAAATGGGAGCAAATCATGCCTAACGGCGGAGACAACCACCACAACATATATACGACGCCGAAGCGAAGAAATATAAAAGGAAACTGCATAAAGAAGTAAAACTTTTCAACAAAACTGGCTCCCACGAGCACGGCACCCAAAGTCACCACAAAATAACACTGAATCCTCACAAGTCGTCTCTAAGTCATATACAACATAGTGGTAGATGGAGAATACTAGATCCAACAAAAAAATATACAAAGTACAAACAGATAACCGCAACCCACCTAAAAGCAAGGCTTCACAGCCAACCGTAGCGGTATCCGCAAAAGTAGAGATGATAAGATGCCCTGCCGCGACTACTCAGAGGGTAAGTCCTGCACAACACTGTGGCACAACGGGGGTGAGTTGCCAACTCGTGAATAGTTAATAACATCATACATTAATCGCAAGTATGCACGAACAACGATCTATCTATCACAAGCAATCCGATAGCATAAGTATGATAAGTGAATATGCAACAATCATGTAAAGATACATCATCAGGGTACTACAACTACATGAAACAATGCATATCAACATAATCCTGAGTGTGGGATGATATAATATAAAATCTCATGCAAAAATCATCAGCAAGGAAAAACACCAGTGTCCCTTACTGACACATCAAATCCTAAATCCTCAGGCACCGCATCCTCAGATCGGCCCTCACATCCTGTATGTCTCACGAAAACCTGAGTGTCAAACACTGACACTCGAAATATCATGAAACCCGTGTCTAGCATCGACACGTAAATCCTCATAACTCAGGTGCTGTCACTATGACTAGCCCTGACGATATGTCATACCTCACTCCGGTCGGCATCTCCATGATAACCGCTGAGTCCAAATACAATCACCGGTAGGTAGTGGTCCCACCGTCAGGTTTATCGTCTACACCATGAAATCACCACTCACCCCGGGGTACCATACCGGGTCCACCATGTACCCACAGACGGTGCGTCCCGCTCCTTGAATCGGGTATCACAAGCCAAATCTCAGAACCGAGAAATCACATGGTGGACGCATCAAATATCATATCAAGAGAAACCGGGTTTTCAAACAATACAAAGTTTTCTTGAAAATATCCCCCACGGTTCTCAAATCCATAAATCATATGAAATCCATATCTCAATGCGTAAAATCTATATAAAACTGATATATGCAACATAAAACATCAATATGAGCATATAAAGGGAAAACCGCTCTTTAAATTGAATCTAGCTTAAAACATATCATGCGGTTCCCAATTCCTTCGAAAATAAATGCAGTATCATATGAAGTGTACATGTATGTGTAGCAAGGTTTAAGTATCTACATGTAATAAAGTACGAGGGTGTACATGTCAATATGTATGCATGATGTATAGGTAATTATAGCAAGATATAAGTGAAGTGGAATAAGGTTCACTACCTTAACTATTACTGCCCAATGCAATATCAAGTAAGTATGTGTTCACAGTATTTCATAAGCACAATAGAATAAGAGTTACTACTCTAATCATTCCTATCCACAATCATATCACATATGTAGGTGTTTGTGCGTATCATGGCAATTACAGACGGTGTGGGTGTAGCATACAATTTAGTGCTCGTGCAACATGAACCGTCAGTAATGTGTTATATCTAAAGTTACGAGTCAAGTACAACAGATAATGCTATGCAATGGCATTCATATGAAAGTAACTAATATGCAAATACATGCAGCTATCATATCATATTCGCCCCGACGCATAACGCCATACGGGCGATTCCCCCGTAGATGTTAAATCTACTCACCGATGGTCTCGAGCTAAGAAAATCCGACCACCTGCTTCCCCTTGTCCGCAGCACACGAAGTCCCTGCTTGCGAACCTAAAATTTCATAAATACAACACATAAGCTAAATATCCTAAAATGACGAAAAGACAACGAAACGCGACGAAAACGCCCGGAAAATTACACTGCGCGCTTAGCGCATCTATCGCGCACGATACCGGCCAAAACCCTAATTGGGGTCGCTAAAATACAAAACACCAAGTCTGGACCCCGATCGTCCCGATCGCGCAACACAACACAAAAATTACGAGGAATACACTGGATATAACCTCGCAACTACCAAACGAACCCTACGTCGGAAAACCCCGAAATCTAGTAAGCAACCTATCGCAATATATCGCACTAGATTCAAGATAACACAAATCTAACAATTACAAATACCTTAAAATAGCTTAACTAAGCTATCTAAACCAATCCTATATTTTTAACACTCGCTAATTATGTTTTAGCAAAAATCTAGTAAGCAATTTTGCTTAATTAAACCAAAATGCTTATTAGCAAATTTTAACATTTTCTACTAGATTAATCTTTTCCAAAACACAATTTAACACTTGAATTAAACACTAATCACTTAATCAAAATTTAACCCTAACATGAATTTCTTAAACCAATTATAATGAATTAATCATGAATTAAATGCTAAACTAAGCACTTAACTAGTTAACTAAATTAGCTAGTTAAAGATTAAAGCAATTAATTATGGATTAAGGTAAGAAATTATACCTCCTCAAGAACACCAAAAAGAAGTTAGATCCATCACTTTAGCCTCCAAAAATCAAGCTTTGATGAAGATCCATGAAGGATTAGTGAAGGAAAAAAAGGTTTAATATTTATATAGGAATTTTTGGATTTATTTTTGTGTTTTTGAAAGAAAATGAGAGAGAAATGAGTTTGGAAATGTTTAGGACAGAAATGAGGGGGGTGAGCTCAGCCAAAGGGTGATGGGGGGTATTTTTGTGAATAATTTGTGAGGAAATAGCTAGGAAAAAGAGTAATAAATGCTAATTAATGCATTTTGCCACCATTACACCCTTTTCTTTTCTTTTCTTTTTAAATCCAAACCATTAGTCACCAAAAAAAATCTAGATATTTAAAAAGAACCTTCTAAAATAATTCTAGTGACAAAATTAATTTATTCACAAAATAAAAATTTTCCCGATTTACGTATACAAAATACCGCTTAAAATAATATTTTATTCGGGAAAAAATCTATCTGAACCAAAACCTCCCAAATACTCCCAAAGTTCACGCACAAGCTTTATTTTGGCCAAATTAGGTGTCGGTAAGCTTATACGGTCGTTTGATCGAAATCGGGTTGAAACGGGAAAAACCGACAATTTTGCCCTAAAACGGAAAAATTCGCAAAACGATTTCTAAAACGTTACAGGAACTAAGTCAATGCAAAATTTGATATCGCGATCAGGCGGTAATCCTGGTAATTCAGCTGGAAACACATCTGGAAATTCTCGCACGATCGGAACCTGGTCCAACGGGACTTCAGCGGCTCCCACGTCCTAAAGAAACGCTAAGAACCCATGACAACCCTTCTTCAAGAGTCGTCCCGCACAAAGTGCAGAAATCATGTCGGCAGGAGTTATACTACAGTCTCCCTGCACAACAAAAATCGGTTCGCCTGGAAAACAGAATCTGACCACTTTCCCCCGACAATCTACATAAGCATGACAAGCGGCCAGCCAATCCATACCAAGAAGTATATCAAAATCTAGCATATCCAGGAGAATCAAATCAACTAATGAATCTCTATCACCAATACGTACTGAACAAGACCTGAATACGTGTCGAGCTACAAAAGAATCTCCTACAGGAGTAATCACACTAGTGGTAATTCTAACAACGACGACCCTTTCTCCAGAGAAACTGCAAGGTGGGCAAACACGTAAGAATGCGTAGAACCGGGATTAAATAAAATATGTGCATTTAAGGAACATACTGAAAGAGTACCTGTTACGAAAACGTTCGACGCCTGCGCGTCCCGAGGAGTCAACATAAAAGTTAAAACCTGCACTCTTCCAATGACCAACTGTCGTCTGGCTCTGCCTCCTCGTACTCTCAAATTACGACCGTCTTGACCACGGCCTCTATAGGCGTTGATCTGGCGTGGAACAACAACAGGTGTAGGAAGAAACGTGCTCGGAGGTGGTGGTGAAGGCGGTGAAGTCACATGTGAGACCGATGCCTTACCCTGTTGCATCACAGGACAATTCCGGATAAAGTGATACGGACACCCACACCCGAAACATCTTTGCGAGGGCTGTTGAGCATATGGGTATAAGTAACATAACTGGTCCATAAAGAATCTGCCATGGTCTCTACGAACATGTCTTAGAGCTGATGTATTAGTATGAATTCAGCTTGGTCTCTCAACAACCGTACGTGGAGTAATGGCCGATCTCCATGCTCGACTACTCTCTATCAAGGATCCAATCATTCGGTTCATCTCCTGAACACTCGTCTCCATCCTATCTATACGATCAATAGAGGGTGGATCAATCTGTTCATGAAAGATAGGCGTATTGACTTGGTCTGTCCTCGTCTCAGACGAGCCCGTTCCAATCTCATATCTAATAGTGGCCCCCTGAGTCCTCGTAGTCATCGGTGACTTAGTGGCTAAAGTAAGAAACAGGATTGATAAGGACATTGCAATTGAATCACAGGATACATGGAATCAAGAAAGGAAGTACGAACAAATATGTCCTAAGGTCAGTTTGGCTGAGTATCATAGCGTAAAATGCCGCGGAACATATGTACGGTACCCTACTCATCCAAAATCACCTACTCCATCAAACCAAAGGTCATCCTACGTAATGAACTTAAATCTACTTACTCCAAATCACTACTTGGTTCCGTAAGGTTAATCCTACGCTCTGATACCAACTTTATCTCGACCCAAAGTTTGGATGTGATCGGCACTTAGATCGTATGTGTTCCCGCCAAAAATTTCTGCGCAAAAGAGTTCAAGGTATCAAATGGCAGCGATACGCTTAAGGAAATGCGAACCAGTATATTCCGGGCTGTATTTTGATAAACTCCCGAAAGAGGAACTATTAAATTATGATGGTAATGGAAGCATCTCGAAAAACCCTTCTATTTGATATATTATGGGCCTCATAATTCATCCGGGATCAAAAGTTATGAGGTATCACGTGTCCACATGTGATGGACCTTTAAGAACCCGCTGGAGGAGTTAAAAGATATAATAAAAACTCAGAAAAGACCCCAATGGGGCATCACGTGCTCACTGTAGGGTTCCTAGGCATCCTAATGAGGTCTCACAAGGCATCAACCATGCCAATTTCAAAAAATCTAGGTGCCGAGAAACCCGACTACGGATCGTTTGCTAGAAAACTAGGCGAAAAAGCTAACTAGTTAACACTTAACTATGAGAATCGGAAATACAACCTTTGTAGATCCGGTGCTCCACCTCCATAGCTCCGCAACGAAGTCCTCTCCGCTGTCCAAAAGGAATCCGGGCTCTAGCGTCGACTTCATCGAAGAATAAGCGAGCTAGGTCGTCGATGTCCATGCCGAAGATGATCTACGTCGAAGCATCGCAAGATCAAGCTCTCACTTCACCAAGTCAAGAAACTTGTGAAGAAAACACACTCTACTACTTGGCAAGAGGTAGAGGATGAAGAAATAGGAAGTGGGTAGACTTTAGAATTGTATTTCTCACTCAAATCATCAATCCACCATTGATGACCTCAAGGTTTTCTTCTTTAGTTCAAGGAAGAAGAAGAAGAAATGATATATGATAAGTTATTTAAAATGAAAAGAAAAATCAAAACTTATCATAATCTAAACCATGGTCAAGTGTAGAGAATTAACTAAGGTTAGATTAATGGTTAGGGTTAAAGATGAAGACAAGAATGGTTACAAAGTCAAAGCATCATGAAGCTTCAACTAAACTCCAAAATTAGCAACCATTCTTTTCTTATCTATTCAAAATAAATAAATAAATAAATAAGTAAGAAAAGAAAACCCTAATCATTAGTTTAACCATGGCTTAATCCATTACACTTAACTATAGTTAAACATGTATCATCAAACATGATACAATCAAGTGCACGAAAATATATCGAATATACAATGTGCACAACCGAGCGAGAAAATCCATTTAAAGTGAACCGATACTAGTTAATGCAAAGTAATATATCAAATATATAATTATGCATTAAATCATTAAATCAACATTTGATTTAACGATCCGGTCATGACGCACATAACCGACTGGTATCATTAGTAACATCTTATCGAATTAACACTTGATCCGATAACCCGGCTATATCGTATATAACCGATCAATGTCACATCGCGAGAATTGAATACAGTATCACATACTAGTATTATTCTCGGTCCCGCACATATCTCATATGCGCTCCTATTTCGTTTTGCTTGAGCCAGGAAACCTCTGTGTAGGACTCTAAAGACTCGTCAATACGCCGGCAGCAGATGATGATCATATCAAACACCACAAAGCCGCAAGCGGTCTGCTAAACGTAATGGCCACCCGGGTATTGAGCGATCTGAAGATCGACGAGCAAGCCCGCTCACACTCCAGTGAATCCGACCAGTAACACTACCGTACAGTCCGGTCTGATCGTCTGATATGTCGCATTTCTCGCCTAGGGGTGGTAAACGTCAGACCCCAATAGCTCGATAAGTCGTGTCGATATGAGGTCTATAACTGTTCGAGAAACTACTGGTAACACTTACCAGTAAATCTCAGCAACCCTGGCCAGGGATTTCCTGTTATAGCCAATCGAACACAGCGCAACATCAACTCCCTATACCGGGAGAGACGAATCCCCTCCTATCGCTCATTGCCTCCATGTAACTCGGGACTGTACCCAAAAACCACCGTTTTGCACGCCCTCTTGGACGTGGTAAGATGGAAATCAAAGCACAGTGGGAACCACACAAGACTCTATGACGATCTCGGGTCAACAGACTACTCTGTACCAGTGTCACCAGAGAACTGCCATCTAACGTGAGGTATAATACCATCTGGGAGTTCTCGGCGAGTCCGTCCAGTGTACCCAGTCTTTACTGAGCACCCGTATATCATCTCTGATGTCAAACACCAATGGATATGGGATCATCCATCGCCCATCTGCATGGGTCGAGAAGGTACACGCTAGTCTACTCTGGTATATCGATGCCCCATCTCGATACACCCACGACTAGGGACTTTGAAGGATGTACTTATGGACTACCATGTCCCCACTAGTATGATCCGCATCATAGTCCAGGTAGTCAAGCACACATCCTAAGGGCTTTACCAACATGTAACAGAGAGACAATCAGCATACACGTTAAGGTAAAGAGTAACCAGATAGCATACTATCATGTCGAGCGAGAAAGTCCTCCCTATATATGTCCCAGCATCCACTACCATATACATCCTATGTACAGTAATGGCCTCTAGGGCATACATATAACTAACAATCTCCCACTTGCACTAGGGCCATCTGTAGCAGTGGTTGTAGTATCTCATACTCAACCATCCCATAAAAGTCTCTCTCTGGGAATAGGCCTTTGTGAGTGGATCCGCTGTGTTATCCTCTGAGTCTACTCTCCTAACCTCGATCTCCCTGGAGATCAACCATCTCCATGATCAAGTGATACTGCCTTAGAATATGTCTGGATCACTGATGGGACGGACGTTCCTTGGCTTAAGCCACAACTCCATTGTCACACAATTGGAGGAACTAAGTTCATCTCATGAACCAATATACACCCAGACAGCCACTTTGGTAGCATCTTAAGTAGCGATGTATCTAGCGTTTATCGTCTAGTATGTCACGGTATCTAGCTTGGAACTCTTCCAACATACCGTCCCTTTACTGAGGGTAAAGACAATGCCTGTGACTGACATTCAGTCGTCTTTATCACCCTGGAACCCTTCCAGTGATTCTCCCCAGGATCGGTTGATACCGTATCACTACAACTAGTGAGAATCCTAACATCCAATTAGATCTATCTCATAGATCCAAAACCCAGGATTTAGTAGGTATCACTTTGATCCTATATGGAGAATCCTAGTGATAAGCGGAGATTGATCGAGCGTAGCATAGGAAACTCCTTCCCTATCAAAAGTATGTCATCCACGTACTCTACGAGGATCATTACCATACTCCCTACTACCTTTTTGTATATACAAGGTTCATCTACCAATTTGATGATGTCAAACTGTTTGACTATTACATCAAAACAGACGTTCCAACTCCGCGATGCCTGCTTTATCATATAAAATATCTTGCACACGTTTCCGCTGCTCCCACTGTCTACGAGGCCCTCTGGCTGTGTACTTATAGACACACTCTTCTAAATTATCATTTAGAAAAGCAGTCAAGACACCCAACCGCCAGATATTGTAGTCATGGTATGTAGCCGTGGCAAGTAGTATCTGGATGGACTTAAGCATAGATATTGGAAAAGGTTTCATCATTATCCACGCCTGGTCGATGACGAAAAACTTTAACAAGTCTAGCTTTGAAAGTCTCAACTTTTCCATCTACACCAAGTAATCTTCTCAAGATATACTTGCTCCTGATGGGGATTTAACCCTTCAGTTATAGCAACCAAAGTCCATACATTGTTGGTGTATAAGGATTCCATCTCAGATCACTAAACATCCAGCCATTCTTACAGAGTCTTACTCTCGATGGCCTGCTCGAAACTAGTTGGGTCATCATCTCATGATGCAATCCTCGCTCCCACTGTCATAGAGAAACCTATGTATCTCTCAGGTGGGTGAGAAAACCCTACTAGATCGGCGGAGAGGCTGAGGTTCGTTGGTATCTACTGAATCCTTTGGTTCTACCAAATCATCTGCTGTTATTTGTATAGCTGGAACCTTTCCAGTTCTACATAACTGACCTTGCCTCGAGCTTGTCCGGATTATACTTTTAGACATAGCCCGGATAACCCCAAATCTTAATCGACTTAAGAGATGGGCTCTTCCCTTTCCATATCACATATGAAGCGGTAGGCAACTGATTTGATTAGAACCCTATTCAATAGGTATGCAGCTTCTCAAGTGCATAACACCCAAAAGGAAATAGGTAACTCAGTAGTACTCATCATAGAGCACACCTTATCATATAGGGTGTGATTGCTCCGCCCCGATATACCATCGTACTATGGTGTATACGGAGGAGTAATGCTGAGAGAGAATCTCATTCTCCTTTAGAATAGACCAGGATTTCCGTGCTCAAGTATTCTCCTCCTTGATCTCATCATAGGATATAATACTTATACCCGTATTTTGGTTCTCTACTTCTTGCTTATATTCTGTGAATATCTTAAAAGGCTCGGACTCATGTTTCAACAGGAACATATGTCTGAATCTTGAGAGATTATCAGAGAATATAATGAAGTACAAAGAACCTGTCCTGGCATATGTAGACAGGGGACCTTACATACATCAACATGTATCATCCCAAAAGTTCACTAACTCTTTCTCTGTTTCCAATAAACAGGGCTATGGTCATCTTATCTCTGTGACATGACTGGCAAGTTTCATAAGATGTAAATTCAAACTGATTTAAATATACATCTAAATGTAACTTCAGCTAGTTGGGTCACATTGATATGACCTAGTCTACAATACCTCAAGAAGAATCCGTTCATTTCTGAACTCTTCCTCTTGTGTGTGTTCCGTATACTAAGAACTGTAGTTTGATTTAGAACATTAATGCTTTTAGATAACGTGCCTGAACCGATCAACTTTTGATATAGGAAATGTTCAAAACATTATCCAACAATACAAAATTATATCCTTTCTTTTCTAACAAAGAGAGTGATATGATTTGGTATATCAGGTTCGGTATCTAATAACATTCGTTCAGAATCAATGTATTGGTAATACAGGGTGACAGTGACCAACAGATTTGGCTGCAACATTTGCCCCGTTTTCTGCCTCATGAAACTTATCACCCGTTCTCAGTTCTCTACCTTTCTGTAGCCCTATGTAACATATTACATATCTGGGATCCTGATCTGGTATCACATACCCAGGACGTAGAGGATACAGAGAAACAGTTCTGTATAATGAACACACCCGAAGATGATGCATCAGCATGCACTCTCTTCGTTTGGGCGGCACGGGAAATCTGGTATTCCCCAATTTCCTGCTCTGTCTTATAACATTTATAAGTTGGAGCGGGACCAACGTTCCCCAGCTCAGTATAGCAAGCGGGTTCGGTCAATAATCCGTATTATTATCTTGATTAAGGCGTGATATGGTCGCTACCTGGAGAGAGAGAGAAGAAAACACTCAGCGTGCGCTCTTGCAAGAATAGATTGGTTATTATTTTATCTAATCAGGATGGCTCCCACTGCTTTTTATCAAATCTTCCTTCAAACCCTAAAAGGAAAGACTAGCCGGGATTAATTACACACTACAAGTTCGCCAATCTTTCAGCCAGGCCAGTGTCGGTACTTTGAGGGAGGTCCCCCGTGCTTTCGCACGAACCTAATTAATGTAAACCTCGTTTTTCCAGAGGCGTAACCCCGTTGACACCTTTCTAGACACCTACTTGATCGGCTAATTGTAATGTATAAAACTCTCCCAGGAGTAACTCTTACTCGCAGCGGGTATCGGGATCCAACTATCTCATAGAAGGTATGCAATCTCATTGCAAATTTCAACACTTGAAATTCCCGATAATATTTTGCCCCTAACGTGCTATGACCTTGACGAAAGCCAACAAACCATAGCCCGCTAGTCAAGTTCAACCCGTACATTTCTTGATTGAATTAAACCCACCCGCACGACCCTTGACGAAAGCCAACAAAGCCGCACGACTACCCTAATCCAATCGCATCGTATGCTAGCGGATAAGCAGCATATAGCTACCGCACACTGCACCTTGACGAAAGCCAACAAATGCAGCACGAATACTATATACAACTTATCTGAAATGACGGAGGGCTACGACAGGTTTTTCTGAAAACCTATTGCGTAGTGAACTTGATATCGTTGTAGGATCGAATGAATTTTGAAATGGAGTGTTTTTGAGGCTTTTCTAGTTTTGCTAAAGGAGTCACTCCCGGTGAAGGGATCGTCGGTCCTTTCCTCGTCGAATGAGGTGCGGGATATATCATATATATCGCTGTGCAAAGCAAAAACACTTAAAAGCAATCAAAAACAAACCGAGTGTGTAGCATCTGCCAGTTATTGCTAAAGGAGTCACTCCCAGTGAAGGGATCTCGGTCCTTTCCTTATCGAATAAGGTGCAGGATATATCATATATACCTCTGTGCAAAGCAAGAACTATAGCTACCTGTTTTATTTTGAAATTCGATTCTACAACATCTTAGGTTTCTTTTATTTCATTAATCACATTAATGAAGTCCCATCATTTAAGTACCTAATCATCACAGATAAATACGACGTACACTTATGCCATCCGCATTCGCCTCGATGTCCCCTCGTGCACCGTTAGGTTAGGTAACTAACGGCAGAGCGGGGCAGGGCTAGCGCGGGTGTAAAACATAAGTAACGTCTATATAATATATCATATATACTATATACTGTATCTATCACAAAACATCACATGATCACATCACAGATATCGCAGCAGAAGAATCATATGAAATATTGGATATACTAGGACGTCCGTGTTTTCAATACGAGCCAGTATAAAACACGGATTCCACGGTCGCGATGAATAGCCAAACCCACACCCCTAGACCCCTACGAGAGCGGCAAGCAACCCTACCAATTCTAGAGTTAGGAGACCCGGACTCGACTCCTCGAGTTGGTCTCCCACTGGACTCCAGAACCCGGTTACTTGTGCTCCCCTCCTTGGGTCTATCCTAGTGCGGAAAAGTAAATAATATACAAGAGGTGACAACTTCCGCAACCTGGAAGCGCCCCAATAAAAGAATATTACATACAAGTTTTTTACATGAATGAAAATGAAAAACACTCATCTCACATAAAAAAACCCCGGCTATTCAAACACGACGATCCAATATAACATATCCAGCAACACATAACATCACATGTCATCAACGTAAGTAAATATGCGCATCCCAATTGTCGTTGACATATAGCAATGAAACCGGCGATATCACATATTACACTTACGGTCACAGAAAAGAAAGTGTAAAACTACAACAGTTGGAATCCGCAATCACCTCAGACATCGCATGCCTGACCAAATGAATTCTTTAGACATCGCATGCCTATCAATTATAAACCCCGCATTTTAGTCTCATTATCGAAAACACTTTTCAATATCAAGTCGGGCAATTCAACAAGATTCCCGACATCCTGATCGAATACTCGTCGCAAACTTTAGTAGGCGGCCGCACCCCCGATACCGTCGACGAAGTGCACCAAGGCGGAACACCGCTACCGCGAGCACCCGAACGGATGCTTTCGGCGACGGGGTTCTCCTACAGTCACTTGGTCGAGGCTATGGAGTGAGGCTGTCTATTAAGTTTACCCGGCGAGTATCCGCGTACGCTACGTGATTGCGACGGACTTTTGATCACATCAAAATTCCGTGGCAACCGATCAAGTGAGACTAAATTGCTATGTTTATAACATTCATTCAGTTATCTCATAACTTCTTGTGAATTCCAATTATTGTATCCCATTCCAGATAATTAGAAAATGTTAAACTTTCCGATTGAACATTCGAACACCCAAGTTTTCCCGATACAGATCAACACATGAAATAAGTCTAACAACATTCAGTTCGTGCCTCAGTAACAACGGTCCAGCCGTAGAAGGGTCAAGCCAACGCCTCACATGTGGCACGCCGTACTGCCCCAAACCCGAAGGTTCAAAGGGCAGTTCAAGACGGTCACATAATCGAGTTAAGGTTTGTTGTCTTCTAGAGGGCCCATCGCGTTACTTGCACTACTTAGAACGTCGTTAAACTACGGAAAAATCCAACACTTGGAAATTTCCCGACAGGGGAAAAAATGGGTATTTATATCCGGTCGAACTTTTTAACATATTCTAAAAATTATCCGGAAAGCCACATAGACAAAATTTGATACCCCGATCGAAACACCGAATCCCCAAATCAACTCCAGAAAATTCAACTCTTGAATAAATATTCAAAATTCCCAGAAACACCAGAAATAATATATAAGAATTACTGTGCAGAAAGGGATGCACAAAACGACAAAAGTAGCGCGGATCCGCCGCATCAGCCTACTTTAAGGCCGCGGATCCGCGCCCCCTTTAATGAATCAAGCCCTCGAATTTAAACAGTAATTCTTAGATTATTTTACTGAGTTTTCTAAATATTTTTAATCTGGAAAAATCCCAGTTTTTCAAAATCGTCCAGAGAGCAACTTTAGGGTTTTGGTTTTGATTCGATCGGAGTTCAAATTCCGTCAAGACTTCGCCTAAGGCTCTAGCTAGGCTCTGATACCACTGTAGGGTTCCTAGGCATCCTAATGAGGTCTCACAAGGCATCAACCATGCCAATTTCAAAAAATCTAGGTGCCGAGAAACCCGACTACGGATCGTTTGCTAGAAAACTAGGCGAAAAAGCTAACTAGTTAACACTTAACTATGAGAATCGGAAATACAACCTTTGTAGATCCGGTGCTCCACCTCCATAGCTCCGCAACGAAGTCCTCTCCGCTGTCCAAAAGGAATCCGGGCTCTAGCGTCGACTTCATCGAAGAATAAGCGAGCTAGGTCGTCGATGTCCATGCCGAAGATGATCTACGTCGAAGCATCGCAAGATCAAGCTCTCACTTCACCAAGTCAAGAAACTTGTGAAGAAAACACACTCTACTACTTGGCAAGAGGTAGAGGATGAAGAAATAGGAAGTGGGTAGACTTTAGAATTGGATTTCTCACTCAAATCATCAATCCACCATTGATGACCTCAAGGTTTTCTTCTTTAGTTCAAGGAAGAAGAAGAAGAAATGATATATGATAAGTTATTTAAAATGAAAAGAAAAATCAAAACTTATCATAATCTAAACCATGGTCAAGTGTAGAGAATTAACTAAGGTTAGATTAATGGTTAGGGTTAAAGATGAAGACAAGAATGGTTACAAAGTCAAAGCTTCATGAAGCTTCAACTAAACTCCAAAATTAGCAACCATTCTTTTCTTATCTATTCAAAATAAATAAATAAATAAGTAAGTAAGAAAAGAAAACCCTAATCATTAGTTTAACCATGGCTTAATCCATTACACTTAACTATAGTTAAACATGTATCATCAAACATGATACAATCAAGTGCACGAAAATATATCGAATATACAATGTGCACAACCGAGCGAGAAAATCCATTTAAAGTGAACCGATACTAGTTAATGCAAAGTAATATATCAAATATATAATTATGCATTAAATCATTAAATCAACACTTGATTTAACGATCCGGTCATGACGCATATAACCGACTGGTATCATTAGTAACATCTTATCGAATCAACACTTGATCCGATAACCCGGCTATATCGCATATAACCGATCAATGTCACATCGCGAGAATTGAATACAGTATCACATACTCGTATTATTCTCGGTCCCGCACATATCTCATATGCGCTCCTATTTCGTTTTGCTTGAGCCAGGAAACCTCTGTGTAGGACTCTAAAGACTCGTCAATACGCCGGCAGCAGATGATGATCATATCAAACACCCACAAGCCGCAAGCGGTCTGCTAAACGTAACGGCCACCCGGGTATTGAGCGATCTGAAGATCGACGAGCAAGCCCGCTCACACTCCAGTGAATCCGACCAGTAACACTACCGTACAGTCCGGTCTGATCGTCTGATATGTCGCATATCTCGCCTAGGGGTGGTAAACGTCAGACCCCAATAGCTCGATAAGTCGTGTCGATATGAGGTCTATAACTGTTCGAGAAACTACTGGTAACACTTACCAGTAAATCTCAGCAACCCTAGCCAGGGATTTCCTGTTATAGCCAATCGAACACAGCGCAACATCAACTCCCTATACCGGGAGAGACGAATCCTCTCCTATCGCTCATTGCCTCCATGTGACTCGGGACTGTACCCAAAACCACCATTTTGCACGCCCTCTTGGACGTGGTAAGATGGAAATCAAAGCACAGTGGGAATCACACAAGACTCTATGACGATCTCGGGTCAACAGACTACTCTGTACCAGTGTCACCAGAGAACTGCCATCTGACGTGAGGTATAATACCATCTGGGAGTTCTCGGCGAGTCCGTCCAGTGTACCCAGTCTTTACTGAGCACCCGTATATCATCTCTGATGTCAAACACCAATGGATATGGGATCATCCATCGCCCATCTGCATGGGTCGAGAAGGTACACGCTAGTCTACTCTGGTATATCGATGCCCCATCTCGATACACCCACGACTAGGGACTTTGAAGGATGTACTTATGGACTACCATGTCCCCACTAGTATGATCCGCATCATAGTCCAGGTAGTCAAGCACACATCCTAAGGGCTTTACCAACATGTAACAGAGAGACAATCAGCATACACGTTAAGGTAAAGAGTAACCAGATAGCATACTATCATGTCGAGCGAGAAAGTCCTCCCTATATATGTCCCAGTATCCACTACCATATACATCCTATGTACAGTAATGGCCTCTAGGGCATACATATAACTAACACTCACACGTGACCATAAATCAACTTGGCATCTTCGGAGAGGTAGACGGATAGCACCAATTAGCATCTGCCCCGAATCTCAGGCAAGACGTCCATGTCTTGGCCGCCATTCGGAGGGGAACAGATTCTGGCACGCCCGGTGGGACCTCTTCCTCTTTCCACTCCACACTTCGTGTGTCGTGTTCGCGAACGAATCGCGGTTTGCTGTGGTTGCCTGTAGATTCGAGGTACTAAGATTTGGTGTCTTGCTCCGTGCAGAAAACAGAAGATCAATGGCTTCAAACTGCACTACCTGCAACTGCAACTCTCGCTCCGTCCTTGCTGGAGGAATGACTTATGGGCCTCAAGCGGCCTCCCTTTTCAAAATACCAGTGGAGCAGGTAACTCAAGCCACCACTGGACTATTCTTCGGGACCCTGCTCCTACCAATGAGCTTCAATGCCCCAATGACATCGTAAGAAGCTCCAAAGAAGTCGGTCTTTGATTGGCTTGCTACTGCCGCGGCCCCTCTTAACGGGTCGCCCAACTTCAATACCTCAGTTTTCAACAGACTGGGTCAGAACGTCTATAAGCCCGTGATACCCGAAGCTACCATCCCAAAGCGGATAGCCATCCCGGCTCAAGCGGACAAAATTATTGGAAAGGCTCCTCCTTCCAAGAAGTCAGTTTTTACAAGGCTGGCCATTCCGGTTGCTGCTCTAGGCGAGGTCCTCAAAGCTGCTTCCCTGCCCAGAGGGGGCACGACGAAGTCACCCTTATAGCTGAAACAACTCTATCCGCACGACACGCTCGGCGTCGCTACTGGCGCCGAGTGAGGAAGGCTGGGGGCAACTCCCCCTCTGGGATAATTCCGCCAGCTCCAACGGTGAGGATCGATGCTGCTGTTCCAACTGGGAACAGCTTTGAATTGCTGAACAAGGTACGAAGAAATTCGCCAACTGCGGTGCTCAAAAGATCTCCTCCACCGGTAGAGGCCTTCGTGGAAGCAAAACCAGAAAAGCCGGAGCAGTCTCCTCAACGGCTGTCTTCCAGGATCTACAAGACTTGGCGACGGGTCTGAGAATCAGTGATTGATCCGAATTTTTCTCATCGACAGAAAAAGATGAAGGTCTGGCAGGAAGAAAATCCCCCTGTCAAGCAACAAAAGACGACGACCACCTGGGTGCCCAAAGCAATGGTCCCCTCAGCTTCGACCGCTCACAGAAGAAGGAGGCTGGAGAAGATCCCTGTGTCTTTGGCAAATCGCAAAGACACTGAATCTAAACGCCCCAAGTCTGGGGGCATGGTGGTGCACACCGTTTATATGGCTTCCGGAAAGGAGGAAAGCCGTGCTTCGACAGGTCACCGACCGCTCACCCGATCCGTGACGAAATCCCAGGAGCAACAACAGAAGCTTTAAGAGATGCTGACTACAATAGCCGCACTCACCGGGCCAAAAGAAAGCCCGGAGGCATCATCGGAGCAGCGTCACGAACAAGAAACCGATGCTGACTTCTTACGCAGAGTCCTCGAAAAGAAGGACAAAGAATCCGCAGAGCAAGCGGCTAACATAAAACAAATGGCGCTCCTCTTCCAAGATATGGTAGGGATGATGCTACAGCCGGACCCTCCAGTTGAAGAACCTCCGATCATTATTGAAGACGATAAAGAGGAGACATCTAATCCTCCGTCGGCTCTTTCAGCAGCCAAGGAGGAGACAATTTCCAAGGCCGCACTGGACGACTATATAGCTCAGCAAATACAAGCTCATCAGGCGAATGAAGCGACTGGGCAAATTGTTAAAACGGGACGACCATATCCGAGCTGGTATGATCAGATCAAGTACCCGCCGGGCTACACGATCCTAAAATTTTATGTCTATAAAGGGACAGGCAATCCCCATCAACATGTTGCCAAGTTCAGGGCTCTTTATGGTAACACCAGCGGCGATGATAAGCTCCTGCTTTGCCAATTCGTCGGCAGCTTATCGGAGACGGCGTTTGAATGGTACTCCGAACTTCCGAATGACTCCATCAAAACTTTCGCTGTATTGGAGTTGTTGTTTACCCAGCGTTTCGCAAGCGCCGGCGAGCGCACCCCGATAACAGCACTGATCAACGCCAGGGTAAGGCCAGGCGAAACGTGGGTTCAATATGCAACGCGATGGCGGAATCTATGGTCGAAGTGCGAACAATGCATTGAAGAGGCACCTGCGGTAGGCATGTTTGTGGGCACTCTTGATCCACAAGCGACCATCTCCCAATTCATGATGTTCTTCAGGCCGACCACTTTCCAGGCCTTGATCGACAAATTAGCCCAAATGGACCAGATGGGCCATGGACCGTCTCCTCCAAAGCCGGACTCTCGAAATGAGAAGGGGAAAGGAAAAGCGATCGTCGTCGCCAATACTCAACAGCAGCCGAGCAACTCAAAGCCGGTCGTTCGCCAAAACGACGTGCGTCCACGCTCATCCCTCGAGGAGAGACTAGGACGTCCTTACTCGTTTCCTCAGAATAAGACGAGAAGACTGTTTGAGCTGGCAGTGCGCAACAGACTCATCAATCTTCCAAGTCCAAAACGTCTGTTGCAGCCAGGCGATCCCAATAATCCCAATTATTGCCCTTACCACCAAACGGTAAGTCACCCAATCGAGGATTGTTTCGTCTTTAAGGGATGGATCGAGGATCAGTGCCTACAAGGCATGTTTGCCCTGTCTGAAAAGTGGAAGGTAAACCCACCACAACCGCACACTCCAAAGAAGATGGACACACCGGGGGCAACTTGTTCTTTTGTCGAAGAAGCTCCGTGGGAGGTCGTGCTGTCAGCCCAAACTAAAAAGATGCTGAATGATCCCCAGATCGTCGAAGGGATGCTGAAGCCGCGCCAAACTCCAAAGATCGATGGTGAAGGCCCCAGCACTCACACCCAGCCATCAAAATCTTCAATGAAAAACAAGAAGAAATCCAAGAAGCCCGTGAAGCCTGGCGACAAGCGCAAGGATTTGCAGAAACAGATTGACGCGCTGGAAGAGTATAACCAGAAGGCGCGGATTCCAATCATGCTCCAAGAATTCCTCAGCCACGTCCTCGAGGACGAAAATGAGGGAGAAGACTCATCAGATGAATCTGAGGACTACGTAGCAAGTTGTCATGTGATCTCTCACTCATTGATAGATGACAAAGAGGCTCCTTGCACCGAGAAACCAGGGGTGGGTCCTGAACTAGAACTTCTGTGGCCGTCAGACGAGATGATCGATGCCTTCCTGAACGAAGCCCGTCTTCAAAGCAAAGCCGATCGAGAGCGCGAGATGGCCATATTCGAGAAAGCTAAACGCCGGCGACTGGACAAAAGGGTCGAAACACTCCCTCCGGATCAAAGTACATCCGACGCAAATGAAAGCAGGATCAAGACAAGGAAACGATTCGCCAAAGCGATATCGATGGGGATGAGGCTGCCCTCTTTCAGAGAAAAGTCTCCTGGTGGCATACATCTTGATGAAGCGAAAGTACATCATAATTTCTGCTTATATCATCAGAAGATCGCACATCCTACTGAGGACTGCAACTCCTTTAAGTGTCGGTGGCAAGGGTATGTCGCTCACAGGAAACACTTCAACAGGACAAAGCATGAAGCTCGTAGACAGCAGAAAAATGCGATAGATGAGCGTAAAAGAATTGCCGGCAATTGTCATAGGGTTGATCCCGAGGGACCGCGAGTTCTCACATTCGGGAGCAATTCCGACGAAAAAGTAGCCCTTGGCCCTCTTCTCAAGGAGTCCATCTCTAAAACGAAAGAGTTGAGGAGTTGCGAGAACATTCAGCCGTCCAATCGCATACTACCCGGAAAGAATCTCGGACCCGCAAACAAGGGATCGAACAAAAAGGATAAAGACAAGGAAAAAACGGCCTTCGTCGCCAACGCTCAACAACAATCGAGTGACCCTAGACCGGTTGTTCGCCAAAGCAACAAGCGGCAACCCCCGCTAGGAAAAGTTGAAACGTCCTTACTCATTTCCCCGGGATGAAACAAGGAGGCTGTTCGAACTAGCAGTGCGCGACGGGCTTATCACTCTACCGGAGCCAAAATGCCAGCTACAACTGAATGAGGTCAACAATCCTAATTACTGCCCTTACCACCAAGTATTGGGCCATCCGATCAAAAATTTCTATATCTTCAAAAACTGGGTTGAAGACCAATACCAACAGGGCAAGTTCGCGCTGTCCGAAAAATGGAAGGTGAGCCCGCTACAACCACATGCTCCGAAAAAGATGGATATGCCGGGGGCATCATGCTCATTCATAGAGAAAGCCCAACGGACCACTACGTCCTAAAACTGGATAATAGACCGTAACGTCGTTAAACTAACAACGGACCACTACGTCCTAAAACTGGGTATGGACCGAAACGTCCTTAAACTAACGGCGGACCGCAATGTCCTAAAACTTGCAAATGACCGAAACGTCGTTAAACTACTCCCAACCCGCAGCATCTTCAGGCTGACGTGGTAAAAAAATAAATAAATAAATAAATAAATAAAAAACGGTACGTCCACAAGCAAAATGGGCACGGATGAAAACCCGAAAGGGCTCCGTGAGTAAAAACAGCAGGGCTACCGGCGAGTGTTCGTGAAAATCCGAAAGGGCGCGACCTCGTTAAAAAAAAGAATAAAAAAAAATAAAAAGAACGGTATGTCCATAAGCAAAGGGGGTACGGATGAAAACCCGAAAGGGCTCCGTGAGTAAAAACAGCAGGGCTACCGGCGAGTGTTTGTGAAAACCCGAAAGGGCGCAACCTCGTTAAAAGACACTTATAGGGTCCTCTCGACCTTGTAAGGAGAAACCACCCGCGTGAGATCCTTACGACTCACAAGAGAGCAACACACTTAGGGATCCTCACAATTCCTAAGGAGAAATTACACCTGCGAGATCCTCACGACTCGTAAGGAGAACTATCTTATGGGACCCTCACGGCACATAAGATTTGAAAGTCTAAAGTTACAGAGACCTGAACCTGTTCTTAAGCAACCCCCACAACCTTCGATATGGCCCTACAAGTGGCTCAGTACTGACCCTTGTATACAATCCACGGGCACGAATAAACATTTCCCTAATCAAGTCCCACCCGTGACTGGGGATATGTCCATACGGTGAACAACCCTTGTAAGCCCTCTCGACTTATAAGTAGAAAACCCTTTTGTAAGATCCTTACGACTTACAGGGGAACATACACTTAGGAGTCCTCACGATTCCTAAGGAGAAAACGCACCTGCGAGATCCTCACGACTCGTAGGGAGAAATACCTTTGTGAGACCCTTACGGCTCATGAAGTCAAAAGCCTTAGTCGACAGGATCCTAACCCTGTTTACTAAGCCACCTTTGTTCAACATCGACGGAGGCAAATGATGATTCGCTCCTAGCAATATCCCAGTCGTAGCGATGCTGATGCCTAAACCGATATCAAAGTCCAAGTCCTTTTACGGCAAATGATGATTCGCTCCTGGCAATATTCAAGTCGCAGCGATGCTGATGCCAAGATTGGTATCAGATCTCAAATCCCACACTCGCGATAAAAAGTCTGCGAGCCAAAAATGCATATGAAATAGCCGAAATGATGGGGCAACTTGCAACAAAATCAGCAAGTAAAAATGTATGCATACAAAAACAGCCGAAATGATTGGGCAACTCGCAATAAAAAGCAGCGAGTAAAAAGAAAAATAGCCGAAATGATTGGGCACCGCGAAAAATAGCCGAAATGATTGGGCAATCACGACCTCCGCGATATAAAAGCTGAAATGATAGAGCATCGCGGAAATAAAAAAAAATCTGAAAGAATGAAACTTTTTGCCCTACAGGTGAGGTCACATTGACCCCTGTATACAATCCATGGGCACGAACAAAGAGGGAACCATACCTTCCCAACAGGCTCCATCAGAAAGCGAAACCAAATCTTGACGGTTATAGACAACCTAGAGACAATTTCGACATTTGTCGCAATATTGCAGACACGATGTCAACAAACGAAGCAAAAGAAGATCCCTAGCTTCAGGGTCTCGACGTCGATATCGACAACTTAGAGATCACCAACGGCGTTTCTCCTCATTTCAACCAGATGCAGACGTGACGTCAACAATCGACTTCAGAGTCGCAATGAAACGGAACCATGGCAAACTCCCTAGTTCCAAATCTCAATGGCCACATGTACAGCCTAGAGACCAACAACGGTGTGCCTCCTCATTCCAGCAGGACATAGATGCTACATCATCAAACGAAGCCACTGCATAGTCCCTAGTTCCAAATCTTAACGGCAATATCTACAGCCTAAGAATCAGCAACGGCGTTCCTTTGCAGTCCAGCAGGATGCAGATGCAACGTCAACGAAAGACCCCATGGTCGAAATAAAACAGAGCGACGGCAAAATCCCAGCTTCACCTCAGCATTCATCTCGTTACAGAAGACGAGATGTCAACAACGGCGTTCCTTCGCAAGTCCAGCAGGATGTAGATGCAACGTCAACGAAAGACCCCATGGTCGAAACAAAGCGAAGCGACGGCAAAATCCCAGCTTCACCTCAGCATTCGTCTCATTACAGCAGACGAGATGTCAACAACGACGTTCCTTCGCAAGTCCAGCAGGATGTAGATGCAACGTCAACGAAAGACCCCATGGTCGAAACAAAGCGAAGCGACGGCAAAATCCCAGCTTCACTTCAGCATTCGTCTCGTTACAGCAGACGAGATGTCAACAACGGCGTTCCTTTGCAAGTCCAGCAGGATGTAGATGCAACATCAACGAAAGACCCCATGGTCGAAATAAAACGGAGTGACGGAAAAATCCCAGCTCCACCTCAGCATTCATCTCGTTATAGCAGACGCAATAACAACAACGGCGTTCCTTCACAGTCCAGCAGGATGTAGATGCAACGTCAACGAAAGACCCTATGATCAGCTAAGTGGAGTGACGACAAAATCCCGGCTCCACCCTAGCGTTCATCTAGATACATCAGACGCAACGCCAAAAGAAAATGAAGCAAAAGGCCAAATTCCTAGCTTAAGGGTCTTGACAGCAAGTCATATAAAGCCTGAAAGACAATCGGAGATCATCTCGCACCAGCGCGGAGTGGTCACCACCTCGACAATCGTCTCGATACAGCAGATGAAATGTCACCCCAGCGTTCTTCCCCCAGCAGGATTCGAACGCGCCAAAGCAAATGAAGCAAAAGGCCAAATTCCTAGCTTCAGGGTCTTGACGGCAAGTCATATAAAGTCTGAAAGACAATCGGAGATCATCTCGCACCAGCGCGGAGTGGTCACCACCTCGATGATCGTCTCGATACAGCAGATGAAATGTCACCCCAGCGTTCTTCCTCCAACAGGATTCGGACGCGCCAAAGCAAATGAAGCAAAAGGCCAAATTCCTAGCTTCAAGGTCTTGACGGCAAGTCATATAAAGCCTGAAAGACAATAGGAGATCATCTCGCACCAGCGCGGAGTAGTCACCATCTCGACAATCGTCTCGATACAGCAGACGAGATGTCACCCCAGCGTCCTTCCTCCAACAGGATCCGGACACGCCAAAGCAAATGAAGCAAAAGGCCAAATTCCTAGCTTCAGGGTCTTGACGGCAAGTCATATAAAGCCTGAAAGACAATCGGAGATCATCCCACATCAGCGCGGAGTGGTCACCACCTCGACGTTCGTCTCGACACAGCAGACGCAACATCACCAAAAGGAGCCACGGCAAAATCCCTAGTTCCAAACCTCGACGGTTCACCGGAAACCTAGAGACAACCACGACATTCGTCTCGATACAGCAGACGCAATGCCGCCAAACGAAGCAAAGGCCAAATTCCTAGCTTCAGGGTCTTAACGGCAAGTCATATAAAGCCTGAAAGATAATCGGAGATCATCTCGCACCAGCGCGGAGTGGTCACCACCTCGACTATCGCCTCGATACAGCAGACACAATGTCAACAAATGTAGCAAAGGCTAAATTCCTAGCTTCAGGGTCTTAACGGCAAGTCATATAAAGCCTAAAAGACTATCGAAGATCATCCCACACCAGCGCGGAGTGGTTATGACTCATCGGGGCTCTCCAAAATGAGCCTAACCTCAAGTAAAAAGCGGCATGGCAAATTCCTAACGCTTGCTCTTCCGACGGTCAAACTGCCTAGGAGGATTGCTTGAAGACGTCTTGTCCAGCCCCCGAAGGGATCAGAGACACGGCAGTCGCAGGGCTACTCGAACAGCACGATTGCCTATCGAGGGATACATCAGCCAATGCGACGGTACGACGGCCAAAACCCTAAGTACCACAGACCCTAACGGACTTCTGTCGTAAAGAGCAGAGATTAACTGTGACGTTAGGATATTCTTGCGAGATCTGCTCGATCCGTTTCGACTCGTGAGGAAATTGACGTCTTTGCGAGAACTTCTCGATTTGTCTCGATTCGTGAGATAAAGCCTTAGGCAGTGGGGATTAAAAAACCTGTTTCCTAAGCACTGGGATCCTGAAAGTCGGCCAAAAACGGTCACTTGCATACTATCCACGGGTCTCACTCTCCAAAGTCGAATCTCGACAAGGAGGGAAACAACCGCTTACGGGTCCTCTCGACTCGTAAGAGGGAAAACTCTCTTATAAGATCCTTACGACTTATAAGAGAAAACACACTTAGGAATCCTCACGACTCCTAAGGAGAAAATACACCTACGAGATCCTCTCGACTCATAGGGAGAAAAGTCTTTATGAGACCCCCACGGCTCATAAAGTTGAAAAGTCTTAGGTGGCAGATCCTACCCCTGTCTCCTAAGCCATCACTGCCCTGCAAAGAGGTCAAGATGGACCATCTATAAGCCATACTTGCCAAAGCTACATGCCACTGAAATGGAGAACTTACTCATGAGCATATAAATTACTTCCCGCCAGAGTAAGACATAAAGAGATAGAAGGGTGCGGCTCATGGAGTTAAGGGTTTGGGACTATATCTCTTAAGAGTCAAGATTTGAGTCAATGATAAATGACGACGCTTGTGTCCGCTCGTTATCTTCTCAGATCAAGATTCTGAATGTTATATACCAACCCGAAACTGGTCATACGCTATGCATTACTCTGCACTACTTCACCCACGTATATGCTTACGTGGGCAAAGTAGTGGGGGGCATTTGTTCCCGCCAAAAATTTCTGCGCAAAAGAGTCCAAGGTATCAAATGGCAGCGATACGCTTAAGGAAATGCGAACCAGTATCTTTCGGGCTGTATTTTGATAAACTCCTGAAGGAGGAACTATTAAATTCTGATGGTATTGGAAGCATCTCGAAAAACCCTTCGATTTGATATATTATGGGCCTCATAATTCATCCGGGATCAAAAGTTATGAGGTATCACGTGTCCACACGTGATGGACCTTTAAGAACCCGCTGGAGGAGTTAAAAGATATAATAAAAACTCAGAAAAGACCCCAATGGGGCATCACGTGCTCACACGTGACCATGGGTCACGTGCAGACACGTGATGGGCTCTTAAAGCCTCTAAAATAATGAATAGAATTAAATTCTAAAATCTGTTCCCTGATTAAAAATCAGAAGTTACCTCAATGAGGTATCACGTGCTCACACGTGACCAATGGTCACGTGTTGACACGTGATGGTTAAAACAACAACATAAACAAGCGGCTGTTAAAAGAACCAATTTGGGGGTCACGTGCTCCAACGTGACCAAGGGTCACGTGCCAGCATGTGACAGGCTTTGAAAGCCTTATAGTTTAATAGAATTAAAATTCTAAATTTCTCTAAAATCTTTCGAAATAGAATTAAAATTCTAAAAGCTTCTAAATCCTTCCAAATGGAAAAGGATTATGGGGACCGTTAGATTAAAGATCTAAGGGTGATTAAAAATCACCAATTTATGGAAAAAATCTTAGACAAGGAAAGATTTTCCCTAAATCTCACCGAGAATAACAAACATAATATCTTTGGATTTAAAATCCAACGGTGAATAAAATTCACTGAATGATCTAAAGGATCATATTAATCATGAAATCAATTAAAATCTTTCAATGAAAGATTCACAAAACAAATTGATTCTCTTCCTCCTCCTATAAATAGGAGCCAAGAGAAGAGAAGAGGGATCTACTTGTTTGGAAGAGTAAAACAGAGAGAGGAGAATTTAATTCTCAAGAGGGAAGAAAAGAATGGAGAATTTAATTCTCAACAAAGAAAACCCTAGGTGAGAAAAGAAAGGGAATCGAAACTTTAAAAAGAGAATTTAATTCTCAAAATTTAAGAGTTTAACTCTTCTGCAAAAAAAAGAACTTAGTTCTTCTTCTGGTTGAAGATCTGCACAGAGCACATCTCCCCATATGTTGAGAATTTAATTATCATCGGGTCGAGATCCTGCCATGCAGATCCTAAACATAGAAGGGGAATTGAGTTTTGAGAATTTAATTCTCCTAAAACAAAACTAGGGTTTAACCCTAATCAAGAATTTAATTCTTTTACAGATCTGGGAATTTAATTCCATTGAAAAGAAATCAGGGTTTTATCCTAAATAAGAATTTAATTCTTAAAGATAAGGAGACTTAAAAGATCTCTGTGCATGAAAAGACTAAGGTCACGTGCCCCACGTGACCCCTGAACAGATCCCCCAAAAATGAGAAGAGGAAAGCTTTGAGGCAATACCTCACGTGTTCCCATGTGACCCTCATTATATATGGAATAAAAGCAAAGGCAGAAACAATTCTGGATGCTCTCATGTGTTACCACGTGACCCCTAATAAATGTTCTAATAAATCAGGGCATGATTATACATCACGTGTCCACACGTAATGGCTATGAAAATTAAAAGTGTTTAACACTTGTTTGCAGAACAAAATAAAGGGGATCTGGCCCCACTTTTTGATGCCATCACGTGCTCCCACGTGACTCCCAAAACCCAGAAAGAAAGATCAAAGGAAATGAAAGGTTTGGGCGCTCTCACATGATTCCACGTGACCCCTTAGCAAACGCTTTAACAGTCAGCGCATAAATCACCGTCACGTGTCAACACGTGATGCTCAAAAGATGAAGAAGTGTTTAACACTTAATTGCAGAATGAAGAAAAGGGATCTGGTCCCACCTTTGGGCCCCCTCACGTGTCCACACGTGACCCCTCTTTCTTTAGTGTTTAACACTAATTTGGGGATTATAGTTCCAGTGTTTAACACTGATTGTTTCTAGTGTTTAACACTAAATTGAAGATTATATTTCCAGTGTTTAACACTGTTTGTCTTTTAGTGTTTAACAATAATTTGAGAGTTCTATCTCCAGTGTTTAACACTTTGTCCTTTAATGTTTAACACTACTTTTAGCCAAATTAGCTAATTTTCCAGAGGTAAAAGTCCCTCCTCCAAATGAATCTCAAAACTGAGAAAATCAAAGATGAAAATGTTTAGCATTGCTAAATAATGTGGGTTTGAACCCAGACAAATGTTTAATGGTCCAACAAGAGCCAATATTTCTAACTTAATTGGACTTAACCCAAATTGGCCATAAGTCCTCAATTCAAACTCAATTGAGCTAATGTGCTCATAACCTAATTAATTGATCTTAGTTTCCAAATTAGGCTACAGATTACTTAATCAACTTTGGTCCTAGGGTACATCTCTGAACTCCTCTGACACCTGTCATTGTAATCCTTCAATGTCGTCAGAGAGGTGACGGGTCCCGACGACCATACATGCAATGGACCACTATGTCCCTAAACTGGAACAATAGAGCCAATTGCTCTTTTGTCTGATCTAAACGATCCCGTTAAGTTGATCTTAGTCTCAAACTGGACTAACGTATCCTTAACAAACGTTTGAGTTGATCTTAGCCTCAAATATGGCTAATGTATCCTCAAACCAAAACACCAAACCCAAATCTAAGTAAATTAGGATTTGGACTAATTCACGTCCTACGGGCGACGACATAAATTGGTCTTCGTATATAATCCACGGGCAACCACAAATAAAACAAACACACACGACACGAAGTGACCATCTGGAGAAGGAGAAAGTTGTTACCGCAATGCGGTAGCGTAATTAACTGCAGGGGCTTGCGCCTGCAGGGAAGAGCGTCCCCACAATCAAAAACCCCTCAAGCGAGGGGGAATCTGACAAAGTCTGCTACATCAGACACATCCGTTTAAACCTTCGATACATGGTGCCATAAATCAACTTGGCATCTTCGGAGAGGTAGACGGATAACACCAATTAGCATCTGCCCCGAATCTCAGGCATGACATCATGTCGCACCGTCTTTCGGAGGGGAACAGTATGATATCTAAAGATGTCGACATAATCTGAGTAAGCCAAAAACCAAGATCAAAACCCTTTTTGCGAATTTTTTAGAAAATTTTAGTTTTTAAGTAAAAGATTGAAGTAGCATGCCGAATGGCTTTTAATAATTGAAAAACAACTAGTTTTGAAACTTCGACCGTACTTCCTTTTTAATAAGCAATTATAGGGTGTATGAATAGCTTGCATCCCTAGTTGGGAGAAAAACGATGCCAAACGGCGGAAATCAATACACAAAAATAATATGGCACTCCAAATGAAAAATCTCAAGCATAAGCAAAAGAAATATAATTTAACACAACTAAACGATCTCATCAGTCGAAATAAGATACATATAACCACATCTCGTTCTAAGTCAATTATACAGGGTCTGAAGGAGTAATACTATATCCAATATACATAACCAAAATAGGAGGTTACTGCGTAGGTAACCCACCTAACAAAAAGAGCGACAAAAGCTGATAAGTGGATCTGCACTGCTGCTATGCGTCCACACAACTCCTGCAAGGAACTATTGCACAACGGGGGTGAGTTGCCAACTCAGGGAATAAAACTAACATATATCGACTGATAATGTAAGTATGACGAACTAAAGCTAATATCAACAAGGATAAATATAATGCATGATAATGGATTGTAACATGAACATGTACTACTAAATATATAAGTCAAAACTGAAATCTCATCAACTATTTCCAAATAAGTTTCATTTTCCGTGTCCAACATCGACACAAATCTTCTATTTCCATCAGGCATCGTTCCCCGAATGATCCTATCATCCAATAATACCGGTCGGTATCACCTAGATATCCGCCGTGTTCATAACTGTCTCCGGTATCTAGTATCCTTGCTAGGCTCCCCGCCTCTAATGCGGATTTCCTGCCACTCGGTCTCGACCGGGTCCACCATGAATCCGACTGTATAGCTCCGCCACTCAGTCAGGATAACAGAAAAATCCGCGACCGTATAACTCCCCCACTCGGTCTGGAATAAAACCAAATCATAAAAACAACATCTCAAGGTGGACGTCTCACATCAACATGAAGAATCATTGAATCTACTCAATAGTATATAAAACTCAAAATCATAAATTCTCAATAATTCAATGCATCTTTTATCAAACTACTAACACTTGAATATGAAGCATGATATCATTATGCAAAGTAACTATCATTATTGATGCTTAAGGTATAATAAAATCATATTTAACATAATAATTACTAAGGGTGTAGGTGACATGTTAATATCGACGAGGTGTAGTGTAACATGTAGATATGTGCAAGTGCAGCATGACTCGTCGATAATTGTGCGGTGTTCTAACAAGTATTAACATGACGATGTATATATATGAATGCATACGATCAATTGTTAAATGCAAAGGATCAATTTAAATGTAGACTTAAAATACAGGCGTATCACGCTATCCATACAAAATCCCCCGGTAGATGTTTAGTCTACTCACCGGAATGCGTCGAATTCTACTCAGAAATCACCAATCCCTTTCCTTTCCTTACGGCCTCCGAAGTTCCCGTACTCAAATCTAACATCGACATTAATTTGTATAAGAAACGGCTAAACTCTGACACGGCAAAAACATGAAAATACAAGTTTTACGTATTAACTATACTACGTTCGACTATTGTAAACTATCTAATATCTATACTAACTGGAATTTAACCAATCGCTGTTTGCAAAAGAAAACAGAAACGTGTTATGAAATATCCATGTCGTGTTTTAGAATTTTAACTCCTATTTTAGATATTAACTTCCAGATTTCATATACTGCTAAAATAACTTAAACAAACAATACCAGACATAATAATACATACAGAGAGACCTACCCTAAAAACAACAACACCCAACTCCCCAAGAAATCCGGCGAGGTCGGATTTTTCCCTCATGTCGCCGGCCAAAATCCGAGCAACATGGTTCGTCTTCTTAGGGTTTATTCTAGGTCCAGTTTATAAGAAGATGGCATTGTTTGAGTATGTTAAATTTCAAAAAAACTAAAGCAGATTTACACAGAGCTTAATTTTCCTAAAATACGATATATCCGATATCCGATTTCTACATTCACACTGTTACTGAACTAAAATCCTACAGAGTTTAAGGATTATACCTACAGCAAGATCATTGGAAAACTCCCTCCAAGAAGCACAAGCTCTTAGCTCCTAGCTTGATGGTAATGATGAAAGTCCTTAGCCCTTAGCCCTCTTCTCTTCTCTCTTTCCTTTTCACTTTTGTGTTCTAATGTTTTTCTTTTTCTTTCTAACTCGGTTTCTATTTTCCTAACCTATTATATCAACTGAACACATTATAGCATTAAAAAGATAAGGGGTGATAAGGTAGTAGGTGGTGTCATCATATAAGATAGTGGGGGTTTCATGGAAGGAGGAGGTGTGGCCATTAGGTTAACCTATGGTGTGGTGTCTAGTAGGTACATCTTAACCTTAACCATTATCTAACCCTATTTGCATAAACACCCTCACACAACTCTAATTTGCATAAGAAAACTAACCATTTTCACATAAACCGTCACAAATTTCCAATTTCCACAATTACTTAAACTTTTCATAAAGCCCCTCATACTATATCATACTATAAATGAAACTAAATTTTTCACCAAAACCCTTGTAATTTACTAATGTTACATACTAAAATTTCAAATTAATTATTTTCACACACAACTTATGAAAATGTCCTATTTTGTTTTAATAAATTTTTGAATTAACATTTTCTTATTTAATTAATTAAGTTAATTTATTATCAAAAATTTTCAAAATGTTACAGTATTCCCCCTTAAGAAAATTCGGTCCCCGAATTTAAAACTTAACTATACATATCCTCAAAAGATGTAGGAATTTTCTTCCGTATCGCATTTTCAGCTTCCTAAGTGACCTCCTCGCAATTTGGTCCTTACCAAAGAACCTTTACAGACGGAGGTACCCTAAATCTTGTTTTCTTTGCCTGTCAGTCTAGGATGGCTACTGGCTGCACTGTGTAGGATTAATCCTGCTCAAGCTGTAAGGTCTGATGCTGGATCGCGTGAGAGGGATCGTGAAGATACTTGCGAAGCATAGACACGTGAAACACCGGATGCACATCGGGAAAATTCGGTGGAAATGCTAAACGATAAGCTACAGCACCCACTCTCTCACACCCTTCATCGGAGCTGAGCTTTCCCTTTTCCCAAAACTCATCACACCCTTCATCGGAGATACACGAAGGAACACATGATCTCCCACATCAAACTCAAGTTTACGACGGCGTCGATCGACATATGATTTCTGTCTGCACTGGGCCGCTTTCATTCTGTCCCGTATCAACTGGATCTTTTCTGTAGTCTCCTGTAGTATCTGCGGTCCCAAAATACTACTCTCGTTGAGTTCTGTACAGCAAACAGGTGACCGACACCATCTCCCATATAAAGCTTCATAGGGTGCCATCTGGATCGTCTCCTGAAAACTATTGTTATAAGAGAATTCTATCAAAGGTAAGTGACGATTCCAACTACCACCAAAATCAAGACTGCAGGCTTGAAGCATATCCTCTAAAATCTGTACCATCTGTCTGCGGGTGAAATGCTGTACTAAAACTTGTAGGGTTCCTAGGCATCCTAATGAGGTCTCACAAGGCATCAACCATGCCAAGTTCAAAAATTCTAGGTGCCGAGAAACCCGACTACGGATCGTTTGCTAGAAATCTAGGCGAAAAGATAACTAGTTAACACTTAACTAAGAGATACGGAAATACAACCTTTGTAGATCCGGTTCTCCACCTCCATAGCTCCGCAATGAAGTCTCCTCGCTGTCCATAACAAGTCCCGGGCTCTAGCGTCGGCTTCATCGGAGAATGGACGGGCTAGGTCATCGATGTCCATGCCGAAGATGATCTACGTCGAGGCATCGCTAAATCAAGCTCCGACTTCACCAAGTCAAGAAACTTGTGAAGAAAACACACTCTACTACTTGGCAAGAGGTAGAGGATGAAGAAATAGGAAGTGGGTTCAATTTAGAATTGGATTTCTCACTGTTTATCATCAATCACCATTGATGAAGAAAGCTTTTTCTTCATGAAAGAAGATGAAGAAGAAGAAGAATATTGTGATAAGATTATTCAAAAAAGAAAAGAATAACAATACTTATCATAATATTAACTCTAGTCAAGTGTAGAGAATGAATCATGGTTAGTGGGAATGGTTAGGGTTAAGGATAAGATAAGAATGGTTGACTTGATCAAAGTTTCATGAAGCTTCAACTAAACTCCAAATTAAGCCACCATTCTTTTCTCCTTTCCATTTATTTTCCAAAAGAAATGGATAAATAAATAAGTGAATAAAACAAAATCCTAACCATAATCATGTAACCATGGTTTGATCTTTACACAAAAACCCTAGCATAACATGTATCATCAAACATGATACAATGAAGTGCACAAAAGTATATCACATATACAATGTGTACAATCCGAGTGAGAAAATCCATTTAAAGTGAACCAATACTAGTTAACGCAAAGTAATATATCAAATATATAATTATGCATTAAATCATTAAATCAACACTTGATTTAACGATCCGGTCATATAGCATATAACCGACTAGTATCCAATGTATCGTCTTATCGAATCAACCCTCGATTCGATAACTAGGTTATATCGCATATAACCATACGACACATTCATCGCGAGAATGTAATACGGTATCACATACACGTATTATTCTCGGTCCCGCACATATCTCATATGCGCTCCTATTTCGTTTCGCTTGAGCCAGGAAACATCTGTGTAGGACTCTAAAGACTCGTCAATACGCCGGCAGCAGGTGATGATCATATCAAACACCCACAAGCCGCAAGCGGTCTACTAAACGTAACGGCCACCCGGGTATTGAGCGATCTGAAGATCGACGAGCAAGCCCGCTCACACTCCAGTGAATCCAACCAGTAACACTACCGTACAGTCCGGTCTGATCGTCTGATATGTCGCATATCTCTCCTAGGGGTGGTAAACGTCAGACCCCAATAGCTCGATAAGTCGTGTCGATATGAGGTCTATAACTGTTCGAGAAACTACTGGTAACACTTACCAGTAAATCTCAGCAACCCTGGCCAGGGATTTCCTGTTATAGCCAATCGACCACAGCGCAACATCAACCCCCTATACCGGGAGAGACGAATCCCCTCCTATCGCTCATTGCCTCCATGTGACTCGGGACTGTACCCAAAAACCACCGTTTTGCATGCCCTCTTGGACATGGTAAGATGGAAATCAAAGCACAGTGGGAACCACACAAGACTCTATGACGATCTCGGGTCAACAGACTACTCTGTACCAGTGTCACCAGAGAACTGCCATCTGACGTGAGGTATAATACCATCTGGGAGTTCTCGGCGAGTCCTTCCAGTGTACCCAGTCTCTACTGAGCACCCGTATATCTCCTCTGATGTAAAACACCAATGGATATGGGATCATCCATCGCCCATCTGTATGGGTCGAGAAGGTATACGCTAGTCTACTCTGGTATATCGATGCCCCGTCTCGATACACCCACGACTAGGGACTTTGAAGGATGTACTTATGGACTACCATGTCCCCACTAGTATGATCTTCATCATAGTCCAGGTAGTCAAGTACACATCCTAAGGGCTTTACCAACATGTAACAGAGAGACAATCAGTATACACGTTAAGGTAAAGATCAACCAGATATCATACTATCATGTCGAGCAAGAAAGTCCTCCCTATATATGTCCCAGCATCCACTACAATATACATCCTATGTATAGTAATGGCCTCTAGGGCATACATATAACTAACAATCTCCCACTTGCACTAGGGCCATCTGTAGCAGTGGTTGCAGTATCTCATACTCAACCATCCCATAAAAAAATCTCTCTTTGGGAACAGGCCTTTGTGAGTGGATCCGCTGTGTTGTCCTCAGAATCTACTCTCCTTATCTCGATCCCCTGGAGATCAACCATCTCCATAATCAGGTGATACTGCCTTAGAATATGTCTGGATCATTGATAGGACGGGTGTTCCTTGGCATAAGCCACAACTCCATTGTCTCACAATGGTAGGAACGAAGTTCATCTCATAAACCATTATACACCCAGACTGTCTCTATGGTAGCATCTTAAGTAGCGATGTATTCAGCCTCTATCGTCTAGTATGCCACGGTATCTCGCTTGGAACTCTTCCAACATACCGTCCCTTTACTGAGGGTATAGACAATGCCTGTGACTGACATTCAGTCGTCTTTATCACCCTGGAACACTTCCAGTGATTCTCCCCAGGGTCGATTGATACCATCTCACTATAACTAGTGAGAATCCTAATATCCAATTAGATCTATCTCATAGATCCAAAACTTAGGATTTAGGAGGTATCATTTTGATCCTACACGGAGAATCTTTGTGATAAACAGAGATTGATCGAGCGTAGCATAAGAAACTCCTTTCTTATCTAGAGTATGCCATCCACGTACTCTACGAGGATCACCACCATACTCCCTACTACCTTTTTGTATATACAAGGTTCATCTACCATTTTGATGAAGTCAAACTATTTGACTACTACATCAAAACAGATGTTCCAACTCCGCGATACTTGCTTTATCCTATAAAGCATCTTGTACACGTTTCCGCTGCTCCCACTGTTTACGAGGCCCTCTGGCTGTGTACTTATAGACGCACTCTTCTAAAACATCATTTAGAAAAGCAGTCATGACACCCAACCACCAGATTTCGTAGTCATGGTATGTAGCCGTGACAAGTAGGATCTGGATGGACTTAAGCATAGCTACTTAGAAAAGGTTTCATCATCATCCACGCCTGGTCGATGACGAAAAGCTTTAACAAGTCTAGCTTTGAAAGTCTCAACTTTTCCATCTACACCAAGTAATCTTCTCAAGATATACTTGCTCCTGATGGGGATTTAACCCTTCAGATATTGCAATCAAAGTCCATACTTTGTTGGTGTATAAGGATTCCATCTCAGTTCACTAAGCATCCAGCCATTCTTACAGAGTCCCACTCCTGATGGCCAGCTCGAAGCTAGTTGGGTCATCATCTCATGATGCAATCCTCGCTCCCACTGTCATAGAGAAAACGAAGTATCTCTCAGGTGGGTGAGGAACCCTACTAGATCGGCGGAGAGGCTGAGGTTCGTTGGTAACCACTGAATCCTCTGGTTGTACCAAATCATGCTGTAGTTTGTATAGCTGGAACACTTCTAGTTCTACATAACAGACCTTGCCTCGAGCTTGTCCGGATTTTGCTTTTAGATATAGGCCGGACAACCCCAAATCTTAACTAGCTTAAGACATGGGCTCTTCCCTTTCCATATCTCATATGGAATGGTAGGCAACTGATTTGATTGGAACCCTATTCAATAGGTATGCAGCTTCTCAAGTGCATAACACCCAAAAGGAAATAGGTAGCTCAGTATTACTCATCATAGAGCACACCTTATCATATAGGGTGTAATAGCTCCACCCCGATATACCATCGTGCTATGGTGTATGCGGAGGAGTAATGCTGAGAGAGAATCTCATTCTCCTTTAGAAAAGTCCAGGATTTCCGTGCTCAAGTATTCTCCTCCTCGATCACATCAAAGGACATAATACTTATACCCTTATTGGTTCTCTACTTCTAACTTATATTCTATGAATATCTCAAAAGGTTCGGACTTGTGTTTCAACAGGAACATATGTCTGAATCTTGAGAGATTATCAGAGAATGTAATGAAGTACAAAGAACCGGTCTTGGCATGTGTAGACAGGGGACCTACATACATCAACATGTATCATCCCAAGAGTTCACTAACTCTTTCTCTGTTTTCAATAAACAGAGCTGTGGTCATCTTATCTCTGTGACATGACTGGCAAGTTTCACAAGATGTAAATTCAAACTGATTTAAATATGCATCTACATGTAACTTCAGCTAGTCGGGTCGCATTGATATGACCTAGTCTACAATACCTCAAGAAGAATTCGTTCATTTCTGAACTCTTCCTCTTATGTGTGTTCCATATACTAAGAACTGTAGTTTGATTTAGAACATCAACGCTTTTAGATAACGTGCCTGAACCGATCAACTTTTGATATAGGAAATGTTCAAAACATTATCCAACAATACAAAATTTTATCATTTCTTTACTAATAAAGAGACAGATATGATTTTGTATATCAGGTTCGGTATCTAATAACATTCGTTCAGAATCAATGTATTACAATACAGGGTGACAGTGACCAACAGACTTGGCTGTAACACTTGCCCCGTTTTCTGCCTCATGAAACTTATCACCCGTTCTCAGTTTTTCTACCCTTTTGTAGCCCTATGTAACACATTACATATCTGGGATCCTGATCCGGTATCATATACCAGGGATGCGGAGGATACTGAGAAACAGTTCTGTATAATGAACACACCCAAAGATGATGCATCATCATGCACTCTCTTCGTTTGGGCGGCACGGGAAATCTGGTATTCCCCAATTTCCTGCTCTGTCTTATAACAATTATAAGTTGGAGCGGGACCAACGTTCCCCAGCTCAGTATAACAAGCGGGTTCGGTCAAATATCCGTATTATTATCTTGATTAAGGCGTGATATGGTCGCTACCTGGAGAGAGAGAGAAGAAAACACTCAGCGTGCGCTCTTGCAAGAATAGATTGGTTATAATTTTATCTAATCAGGATGGCTCCCACTGCTTTTTATCAAATCTTCCTTCAAACCCTAAAAGGAAAGACTAGCCGGGATTAATTACACACTACAAGTTCGCCAATCTTTCAGCCAGGCCAGTGTCGGTACTTTGAGGGAGGTCCCCCGTGCTTTCGCACGAACCTAATTAATGTAAACCTCGTTTTCCCAGAGGCGTAACCCCGTTGACACCTTTCTAGACACCTACTTGATCGGCTAATTGTAATGTATAAAACTCTCCCAGGAGTAACTCTTACTCGCAGCGGGTATCGGGATCCAACTATCTCATAGAAGGTATGCAATCTCATTGCAAATTTCAACACTTGAAATTCCCGATAATATTTTGCCCCTAACCTCCTATGACCTTGACAAAGGCCAACAAACCATAGGATGCTAGTCAAGTTCAACCCGTCATTTCCTGATTGAATTAAACCCACCCGCACGGCCCTTGACAAAGGCCAACAAGGTCGCACGACTACCCTAACTCAATCTGCATCATATGCATAAGCAGATAAGCACCAGTTAGCTACCGCACACTGCGCCTTGACAAAGGCCAACAAACGCAGCACGAATACTAACTACTACTTATCTGAAATGACGGAGGGCTACGACAGGTTTTTATGAAAACCTATTGCGTAATGAACTTGATATCGTTGTAGGATCGAATGGATTTTGAAATAGAGTGCTTTTGAGGCTTTTCTAGTCTTGCTAAAGGAGTCACTCCCGGTGAAGGGATCAGCGGTCCTTTCCTCGTCGAATGAGGTGCGGGATATATCATATCTATCACTGTGCAAAGCAAAAACTCTTAAAAGCAATCAAAAGACAAACCGAGTGTGTAGCATCTGCCAGTTATTGCTAAAGGAGTCACTCCCGGTGAAGGGATCTCGGTACTTTCCTCATCGAATAAGGTGCAGGATATATCACATATACCTCTGTGCAAAGCAAGAACTGTAGCTACCTGTTTTATTTTGAAATTCGATTCTACAACATCTTAGGTTTCTTTTATTTCATTAATCACATTAATGAAGTCCCATCATTTAAGTACCTAAACATCACAGATAAATACGACGTACACTTATGCCATCCGCATTCGCCTTGATGTCCCCTCGTGCACCGTTAGGTTAGGTAACTAACGACAGAGCGGGGCAGGGCTAGCGCGGGTGTAAAACATAAGTAACGTCTATATAATATATCATATATACTATATACTGTATCCATCACAGAATCTCACATGATCACATCACAGATATCGCAGCAGAAGAAACATATGAAACATTGGATATACTAGGACGTCCGTGTTTTCAATACGAGCCAGTATAAAACACGGATTCCACGGTCGTGATGAATAGCCAAACCCACACCCCTAGACCCCTACGAGAGCGGCAAGCAACCCTACCAATTCTAGAGTTAGGAGACCCGGACTCGACTCCTCGAGTTGGTCTCCCACTGGACTCCAGAACCCGGTTACTTGTGCTCCCCTCCTTGGGTCTATCCTAGTGCGGAAAAGTAAATAATATACATCAACAGTGACAACTTCCGCAACCTGGAAGTGCCCCAAAAAAAGAATATTACATACAAGTTTTTTACATGAATGAAAATGAAAAACACTCATCTCACATAAAAACCCCCGGCTATTCAAACACGACGATCCAATATAACATATCCAGCAACACATAACATCACATGTCATCAACGTAAGTAAATATGTCCATCCCAATTGTCGTTGACATATAGCAACGAAACCGGCGATATCACATATTACACTTACGGTCACAGAAAAGAAAGTGTAAAACTACAACAGTTGGAATCCGCAACCTGCATAGACATCACATGCCTAATCAAATGAATTCCTTAGACATCACATGCCTAACAGTTATAAACCCCGCATTTTAGTCTCATTATCGAAAACACTTTTCAATATCAAGTCGGGTAATTCAACAAGATTCCCGACATCCTGATCGAATACTCGTCGCAAACTTCAGTGGACAGCCGCACCCCCGATACCGTCGATGAAGTGCACCAAGGCGGAACACCGCTGCCGCGAGCACCCGAACGGATGCTTTCGGCGACGGGGTTCTCCTACAGTCACTTGGTCGGGGCTATGGAGTGAGGCTGTCTATTAAGTTTACCGGCGAATATCCGCGTACGCTACGTGATTGCGACGGACTTTTGATCACATCAAAATTCCGTGGCAACCGATCAAGTGAGACTAAATTGCTACGTTTATAACATTCATTCAGTTATCACATAACTTTTGTGAATTCCAATTATTGTATCCCATTCCAGATAATTAGAAAATGTTAAACTTTCCGATTGAACATTCGAACACCCAAGTTTTCCCGATACAGATCAACACATGAAATAAGTCTAACAACATTCAGTTCGTGCCTCAGTACCGACGGTCCAGCCGTAGAAGGGTCAAGCCAACGCCTCACATGTGGCACGCCGTACTGCCCCAAACCCGAAGGTTCAAAGGGCAGTTCAAGACGGTCACATAATCGAGTTAAGGTTTGTTGTCTTCTAGAGGGTCCATCGAGTTACTTGCACTTCTTAGAACGTCGTTAAACTACGGAAAAATCCAACACTTGGAAATTTCCCGACAGGGGAAAAATTGGGTATTTATATCCGGTCGAACTTTTTAACATATTCTAAAAATTATCCGGAAAGCCACACAGACAAAATTTGATACTCCGATCGAAACACCGAATCCCCAAATCAATCCCAGAAAATTCAACTCTAGAAAAAATATTAAAAATTTCCAGAAGACTCAGCATTACAAAAAATGAATTACTGTGCAAGCCACGTGGAGTAACTCAACACAGTGGCCGCGGAACCGCCGCTAATCCCATGGTAAGGGCCGCGGTTCCGCGCCTCTGTAGTCGAGTTACTATCACGTGTTTCACAGTAACTCATCCAATTACCTGCTGAATTTTTTAGTAATTTTTAATATGGAAAAACTCACTGTTTTCAAAAAAGTACAGAGAGCATGAACGGAATTGGGTTTCGGGTTCGTTCGGACTTCAAATTCTGTCTAGACTTCGTCTAAGGCTCTAGCTAGGCTCTGATACCACTGTAGGGTTCCTAGGCATCCTAATGAGGTCTCACAAGGCATCAACCATGCCAATTTCAAAAATTCTAGGTGCCGAGAAACCCGACTACGGATCGTTTGCTAGAAATCTAGGCGAAAAGATAACTAGTTAACACTTAACTAAGAGATACGGAAATACAACCTTTGTAAATCCGGTTCTCCACCTTCATAGCTCCTCAATGAAGTCTCCTCGCTGTCCATAACAAGTCCCGGGCTCTAGCGTCGGCTTCATCGGAGAATGGACGGGCTAGGTCATCGATGTCCATGCCGAAGATGATCTACGTCGAGGCATCGCTAAATCAAGCTCCGACTTCACCAAGTCAAGAAACTTGTGAAGAAAACACACTCTACTACTTGGCAAGAGGTAGAGGATGAAGAAATAGGAAGTGGGTTCAATTTAGAATTGGATTTCTCACTGTTTATCATCAATCACCATTGATGAAGAAAGCTTTTTCTTCATGAAAGAAGATGAAGAAGAAGAAGAATATTGTGATAAGATTATTCAAAAAAGAAAAGAATAACAATACTAATCATAATATTAACTCTAGTCAAGTGTAGAGAATGAATCATGGTTAGTGGGAATGGTTAGGGTTAAGGATGAGATAAGAATGGTTGACTTGATCAAAGTTTCATGAAGCTTCAACTAAACTCCAAATTAAGCCACCATTCTTTTCTCCTTTCCATTTATTTTCCAAAAGAAATGGATAAATAAATAAGTGAATAAAACAAAACCCTAACCATAATCATGTAACCATGGTTTGATCTTTACACAAAAACCCTAGCATAACATGTATCATCAAACATGATACAATGAAGTGCACAAAAGTATATTACATATACAATGTGTACAATCCGAGTGAGAAAATCCATTTAAAGTGAACCAATACTAGTTAACGCAAAGTAATATATCAAATATATAATTATGCATTAAATCATTAAATCAACACTTGATTTAACGATCCGGTCATATCGCATATAACCGACTAGTATCCAATGTATCGTCTTATCGAATCAACCCTCGATTCGATAACTAGGTTATATCGCATATAACCATACGACACATTCATCGCGAGAATGTAATACGGTATCACATACACGTATTATTCTCGGTCCCGCACATATCTCATATGCGCTCCTATTTCGTTTCGCTTGAGCCAGGAAACCTCTGTGTAGGACTCTAAAGACTCGTCAATACGCCGGCAGCAGGTGATGATCATAACAAACACCCACAAGCCGCAAGCGGTCTGCTAAACGTAACGGCCACCCGGGTATTGAGCGATCTGAAGATCGACGAGCAAGCCCGCTCACACTCCAGTGAATCCAACCAGTAACACTACCGTACAGTCCGGTCTGATCGTCTGATATGTCGCATATCTCGCCTAGGGGTGGTAAACGTCAGACCCCAATAGCTCGATAAGTCGTGTCGATATGAGGTCTATAACTGTTCGAGAAACTACTGGTAAAACTTACCAGTAAATCTCAGCAACCCTGGCCAGGGATTTCCTGTTATAGCCAATCGAACACAGCGCAACATCAACCCCCTATACCGGGAGAGACGAATCCCCTCCTATCGCTCATTGCCTCCATGTGACTCGGGACTGTACCCAAAAACCACCGTTTTGCACGCCCTCTTGGACGTGTGGTAAGATGGAAATCAAAGCACAGTGGGAACCACACAAGACTCTATGACGATCTCGGGTCAACAGACTACTCTGTACCAGTGTCACCAGAGAACTGCCATCTGACGTGAGGTATAATACCATCTGGGAGTTCTCGGCGAGTCCGTCCAGTGTACCCAGTCTCTACTGAGCACCCGTATATCTCCTCTGATGTCAAACACCAATGGATATGGGATCATCCATCGTCCATCTGTATGGGTCGAGAAGGTATACGCTAGTCTACTCTGGTATATCGATGCCCCGTCTCGATACACCCACGACTAGGGACTTTGAAGGATGTACTTATGGACTACCATGTCCCCACTAGTATGATCTTCATCATAGTCCAGGTAGTCAAGTACACATCCTAAGGGCTTTACCAACATGTAACAGAGAGACAATCAGTATACACGTTAAGATAAAGATCAACCAGATAGCATACTATCATGTCGAGCAAGAAAGTCCTCCCTATATATGTCCCAGCATCCACTACAATATACATCCTATGTATAGTAATGGCCTCTAGGGCATACATATAACTAACAAAACTCGGTCATGTACCTAGAGCCTCTTGAAGTTTCTGTCATAGTCGGCTGGTAAACTGCGTACCCCTATCGGACACTATGCACGTCGGAACTCCATGCAATCGCACGATCACATCAATATAAATCTGAGCATACTGCGCATAACCAAATGTTGTCTTCACCTGAAGAAAGTGCGTTGTCTTTGTCAATCTATCTACAATCACCCAGATGGAATCATACCGTATGCTAGTCTTGGGTAGGCCCACAATGAAATCCATGGAGATCTACTCCCATTTCCACTCCGGAATAGGCAAGAGCTGCAACTCTCCTGCCGGCCTCTGGTGCTCGGCCTTGACTTGCTGACAAGTCAAGCATCTCGAAACAAACTCCGCGACATCTCTCTTCATTCCTTCCCACCAATAGACATCCTTCAAGTCATGATACATCTTGGTGGAACCAGGATGAATACTATATGCTGACCGATGGGCCTCCTCTATGATCTCACGTCTCAGTCCCTCCTAATCCGGCACATAAAGACGATTCCCAAATCGTAATACTCCATGGTCATCTATCACGAACTCAGACTCTCTACCCTGTCCAACCTGATCCATGATCTCAGACAAACGAGCATCCGTGGGTTGTGTCTTTCGAATACGATCCAATAACTGAGTACGGGTGCGAACATGAGCTAACTGTCCTCCTGTCGATGTGAACTCAAACTGTACACGGCTATCATATAGAATCTGCCAGTCTGCAGAAGACTGTCTCTGCATATTGCACAAATAAGATAAGATACCTCCAGGCCTCCGACTCAAATCATCTGCTATAACATTCGCTTTGCCCGGGTGATACAGAATCTCGCAATCGTAATCCTTCATTAGTTCCATCCATCGATGCTACCTCAAATTCAGATCCCGCTGCTGAAAAATGTATTTCAAGCTCTTATGGTCTGTAAAAATCTGGCATGACTCACCGTACAAGTAATGCCTCTAAATTTTTAGTGCAAATACCACAGCAACCATCTCTAAGTCATGAGTGGGATAGTTCTGCTTGTGTCTCTTCGGCTGCCGAAAGGCATAAGAGACGACCCTGCCATGCTGCATCAACACACAGCCTAAACCCACTCGAGAGGCGTCACAATAAACGACAAAACCACCTGACCCAGAAGATAGAGATAATATTGGTGCAGTCGTAAAGCGAGTCTTCAACTGTTGGAAACTCTGCTCACACAGCTCTGTCCAAAGAAATAGAACCTCCTTCCTGGTCAACCCGGTCAGTGGTGCAGCGATCCGAGAAAAATCCTGCACAAAACGTCGGTAGTAACCTGCCAGACCTAAGAAACTACGAACCTCTGTAACTGACATTGGTATAGGCCAGTGTTGTACTGCATCGATCTTCTTTGGGTCCACACGTATACCATCTCTCGTAACTACGTGGCCCAAGAAATCCACACTATTCAGCCAGAAAGCACACTTGGAGAATTTAGCAAATAGCTGATGCTCCTTCAAGGTCTGCAATGTGATACGCAAGTGCTGCTCGTGCTCCTCCCGGCTCCGGGAATAAACAAGAATATCATCTATGAATACAATAATAAACTGATCAAAGAATGACCTGAAAATGCGGTTCATCATATCCATGAAAGTACCTGGGGCATTGGTGAGCCCGAACGACATCACCAAGAATTCATAATGCTCGTATCGTGTGTGAAAAGCAGTCTTTGGAATGTCATCCTTCTGAACTCTCAACTGGTGATACCCTGACCGTAAATAAATCTTCGAGAAATAGCCAGCTCCCTACATTTGATTGAATAAGTCATCTATACGAGGTAGTGGATACTTATTTCGCACAGTAACACGATTCAGCTGCCTGTAGTCGATGCACAGTCTTATGCTGTCGTCCTTCTTTTTAACGAACAAGACTGGAGCGGTGATACACTTGGAAGAACAAGTTCTCTATCCAACAACTCTTGCAACTGACCTTTGAGTTCCTTCAATTCCGTCGAGGCCATCCGATAAGGGGGTATAGAGATAGGCCCCGCACCCGGAACTAAGTCAATGAAAAATTCGATATCGCGATTAGGCGGTAATCCTGGTAATTCAGCAGGAAACACATCCGGAAATTCTCGCACGGTTGGAACCTGGTCCAACGGGACTTTAGCGGCTCCCACGTCCTGAACAAACACTAAAAACCCGTGACAACCCTTCTTCTTGGGAGACATCTTTTTGGAGAGATTGATCCATGAGTAAGTGGGCGAACCACCACGTTTAGAATCTTCCATACTAAACCCCTTTAGTATGGTGTTAATATACCTGGATTTTGGACACTCCCAACATCCACTTAGATCTATCACCATAGATCATAAACTACAAGATGTAGTAGGTATCATCCAGATCTTCTATGGAGAATCCTTGTGATAAGAGGAGCTTGACCGAGTGTAGCATAGGAAACCATTTCCTATCAAGAGTATGTCATCTACGTACAATATGTGTAAGAAAACCTCACTCACTACAACCTTCTTGTATATACAAGGTTCATCTACTATTTTGATGAAGTCAAACTCTTTGACTGCCACATCAAAAACAGATGTTCCAACTTCGCGATGCACGCATTGATCCTGATGGACTTAAGCATAGCTTTGAAAGTCTTAACTTTTCCATTTACACCAAGAATCATCTCAAGATCCACCTGCTCCCAATGGGTTTTACCCCTTCAGGTGCAGCATTCAAAATCATACTTTGTTGGTGTACATGGATTCCATATCTGATTGCATAGCATCCAACCATTTCACAAAGTCTCTACTTGTGATGGCCTGCTTGAACCTAGTTGGGCCATCATCTACCATGATGAAATCCTCGCTCCCACTGTCACCGAGAAAATCATAATATCTCTCAAGTGGATGAGGAACCCTACCAGATTCGTGGAGAGGCTGAGGTTCGTTGGAGACTATTGAATCCTTTGGTTTCACCAAATCATCAGCTGTTAGTTTGTCCAGCTGGAACTCCTTCCAGTTCTACCTCATGATCACAAATTTCTTCACAAGAAATTCCTTTTCTAAAAAGGTTGCATGCTGAGAAACAAAACACCTTTTGCTCCTCAGAGTGGTAGAAGATATTCTCTCACGAATGTTTGGGATATCCTATCAAACTTATACAGAACTGACCTTGCCTCAATCTTGTCCGGATTTTTCTTTTCAACATAGGCCGGACAACCCCATTCTTAACTCGTTTAAGACATGGTCTCTTCCCATTCCAAATCTCAAATGTAGTGGTAGGCCCTGATTTGGATGGAACCCCATTCAATAAGTATGTAGCTTCTCAAGTGCATAACCCCCAAAAGGAAATAGGCAACTCAGCAGTACTCATCATAGAGCACACCATATCTCATAGGGTGTGATACCTCTGCCCCGATACACCGTTGTGCTGTGGTGTATTCGAAGGAGTAAGCTGAGAGAGAATCACATTCTCCTTTTAGAAAATCCAGGAACTCCATGCCTAAGTATTCGACTCCTCGATCACATCGTAAGACATTAATACTTCTACCCGTCTGGTTCTCAAGCTTTAAGCTTATATTCTTTGAATTTCTCAAAAGTTTCACACTTTTGTTTCAATAGGAACATATGTCCGAATCTTGAGAGATGATCAGTGAATATAATGAAGTACGAAGAACCAACCCTGGCATTTGTAGACATAGGACCGTATACATCATCATGTATCTGTCCTAAGCGTTCAGTAACTCTTTCTCTGTTTTCAGTAAACGGAGTATCTATACATTTGTGACAAGACTGGAAAGTATCATAAGATGAAAATTCGAACAGATTCTCATATTCATCCTTATGTAACTTAGCTGGCCGTGGCGCATTGATATGACCTTGTCTACAATACCACAAGAAGGATTCGTTCATTTATGAACTACTCCTCTTGTTTGTGTTCTAGATACTTTGAACTGTGGGTTGGTTTAGAACGTATATGCCATTTCATAACGTGCTTGATCCAATCAACTCTTGATTCAAGAAAATGTTCACAACATATCCTGCAATACAAAATTACATCCTTCTTTAACTCAATAAAGAAACTGATGTAATGTTGTATATCAGGTTCGGCATGTAATAGCATTCGTTTAGAATCAATGTATTTACCATTTGGTAATACAAGGTGATATCTGCCAACTGACTTGGCAGCAACAATTGCACCATTCTCTAACACTTAGAGATATATCACCCAATCTCAGTTCTCCACCTTCGGAGTCGATAGGAGGAACGCAGAAAAGTCGGGCACTAGAATCCCGTGTCCAGCCGAGCATGCACTAAAAGGTTTAGCACAAGTGGCAGCATTGTGATAATTAAGGAAAAGATGAAGTGGTGTTTGGTTTTGAAAAAGACACGGATTTTTGAAAAATGCAAATCACAAAAAATGCATAAGCAACCCTAAATCTAGTGGTCACCTAAGTCAAGTCTCTAGACCGCTCATAAACTTGCAGAAGACAAGTCGCAAGATAGATCCTCTACTACCTCTTTGCCTCTCCTGTGTCCAGGTAAATGCCAGGTAAGTGGGAGGTTCTCCACTACGTAAGTAGTGGGCCTAATTAAGTAACCGCTTGCCTTAGACACACTTGCCTTAGACACCGCAAAAGAAAGGCGGATAAGCAATAGATTACCCACGACCTCCTTCTGTTCTAAGTGAGCGCGACGGTCCTTAGAGTCATGTCTAGATATTTTTTAGTTAATGAGGGTAATGCGGATGCAGTTTTGTGATTTTTGGGACTTAGGATGGTTAATGTACTCCCCACCTAATCTGAATTTGGTCTTTGCCCCTTAATTTCCGTATTAAAAATGCAAACAACCAAGATCAAAAACGCACAATTTTGCTTTTTGCGGCGCTGCGAATTTTTTTTTTTGTGCAAAGAATCTTGCAGAAATTGGTTAATGGAGCAGAGCAGGGAGGAGATAAGAAAGTGAGAATTATACCTGAGAGTTTTCGAACAGTGAACTGCTAGGATCATCGCGGAACCGCGGCACTATGGCTCTTTTCGCCGCGGATGCGCGGTCAGGTTGTTTGATCACTGCACGAAATTTCTTGAGGATGTTACTGTTCACTTACCACACTCTCTGGAATATTCTGAAATTTTTTCCTCTCGCTCCACAGATTCCAGATTTCCTCGCAACAAATCACAACGAATCATTTAGTATTTGTACGAATTTTGATCTAAAAATTCTGATGGATTAATAAATCTTTCAACTCAAATTTAAAAAACGAACAAATTAGCACACGATCTCCGGCAACGGCGCCATTTGATTGATATTAATCTCTCGGTGTGTATATAAGAAAAGTTTAAAGATCACAACCAAAGAAATTTGTAAACCGCAATCAATAACGATGTCAATTGTAGGTTCGTTAGCGAGTGCGGATCGTCCACAGGGAAAGTGTGATTTGCTCATATTTTTTTTAGTTGAGTCGAAAATTAAAGGAGAAAAGAAAATGATTCAAGAATTTTGAATTTTAGTTTCAAGAATTATAAAGAACTAGATTTAATTATCAAGAAATTTTAAAGATCAAGAATCGAGAATCAAGAATTGTCCAAATTGATTTAGTTATCAAGATTTGTAATAAGGCTCGTAGGAATCGATCGATTCAATAGTGAAGATGAAGACTTGTGATTACGTATTCTTATCCATTGATTATTTGTTGCTAGATCGATGACGATCAATGAGAATTAGGGATCTCTTGCGGAAACTAGGGTTTCATCATCTATCTCTTGTCCTTTCGTTGATTTTCATTCAAATTCTAGCCTCTAGGAAATTCAATCATCGATCATTGATCTCTAGTTAAGAGCGAAAACATTCAAGAAAGCATCTCACTCGAAACTAGGTTGTCGATGATTCAATTTACTAGAGTTTACAAAACTCATAGGACTTAAGAATCGTTCAAGAATTTATTCATCGTCATCTATCATTTTCCTCGATTCCTCCACGAGCGGAGTTTTCACTCAAACATCATGAAATTAAATGAATCAAAGATCAAGAAACTCCACAATGCAAGAATGTAAAGAAAGCAAGAATAAAGATCTTCACCTTTTATTATTCAACATTTCGTTACACTTCGCTCAAAGTCTACAAGAAATTGAGGAGAGAACTAGATCGTCGAATTGAGCTTCGCATCGTCTTCGTGAGTCGCGGATCGTCTTGGACCACTTGCTCGGATGAAGATCGGCGTCGCTCCAAAAAGGATTGATGCCTTCTTGCTTGATTTTGTACTCAGAGATCTTGATTTGGTTTTGGATTTGGATTAGGGTTAGGGTTTGGATGCACAAGTTGTGTCACTCAACTTGTGGGATTTTTGGCTCAATTTTCAACAACAACCTTAGAATGAAGCCCTTGGGTCCTTTTTATAGCCTTCTCCTTTAGCTTCCCCTAGAAGCTTGAATAGGATTAGCTTTCTTTAGAAGCTAAGTTAGGTTTAGCTTCACTTGCAAGCTTGGTAGTTGAGTAGAAGCTTCTTGAATTAGTTAGTTAGCTAGCTTCCTTGATAAACTAGGTTGTATTTGGCTTGTGCAAGAAGCTTGGCTGTTAGGACGGAAGCTTGTGGAGATTTAAAGCGTCTTGAAGAAGTTTTGTAGCTGAGAAGAGAAGCCTGGAGAAATATACTGCCGATGACATGTCTACGTAGCCACGGATCCCCCGCGCATAGGCCCCTTCGGCCGTGGATCCACGGCCGTTTGGGTTGATTGATGCATGAAAACTCCTGTGCTGCTTTGTGATGGCCTCATGGTATTTTTCTGATGTCTGGAATATTTTTATACTTTCTTGTTCACTACCAGATCACAAGTCTTGGACTTGGCGCATTTTTATCAGCACTTTTATCAATTCCAGCTCTTTACCTAGAATTTCCTGCACACATTCTCGAGACAAGTGTTGCCATATACAAAAGATCATGCGTGCAATAATAAACACTCAATTTCCTTCAAAATGCCGGTTATAATGTATAACACAAGTTATTTGGTATTTTACAGTCAAATTGATAATATGTGCTATATTTATACCGAACACCTTTAGATGATTGCAAATAGTAGGGAAATTGATGTGTTAAAAATGCAATATTTTTGACTAATCAGCTCTTTCCTTATCGAATAAGGTGCTGAATATTCTACAAGGAATACCGCTATGCAAAAAAAATAACTAGAGCTACCGGATTTTAAAATAAGTTTCTACAACATCTTTAGATTTCTTTTATTTCATTAATCTCATTAATGAAGTCCTATCAAATATATGCTTCCTAAGCATCACAGAAGAAACGAAAGAATCAATATTTATTGTATCTCATATATATAATATAAGCAATCGTCTCAACATATCAAGTGATCACATCACAGAATATCAGTAGCAGAAAAACACATATGAAATATTGGATATACTAGGAATTCCGTATTTTATTTAAGCCAATAAAAAAAGGCGGATTCCACGGTCGCGATGAATAGTCAAACCCACATCTCTAGACCCCTACGAGAGCGGCAAGCAACCCTACCAATTCTAGAGTTAGGAGACCCGGTCTCGACTCTTCGAGATGGTCTCCCACTGGACCCTAGAACCCGGTCACTTGTGCTCTCCTCCTTGGGTTTATCCTAATGCGGAAAAGTAAATAATATATATCAATGTTGACATCATCCTCAACCCGAAAGTTCCCCAATAAAAGAATATTACATACAAGATTTTACATGAATGAAAATGAAAAACTCTCATCTCACGCAAAAACCCCCGGCTATTCAAAACACGACGATCCAATATAACATATCACAGCAACACATAATATCACATGTCGTCAACGTAAGTAAATATGCGTATCCCAATTGTCGTTGACATATAGCAACGAAACCGGCGATACACCACATATTACACTTACAGATGCAGAAAGAAATTGAAAAACTACAACAATTGGAATCCGCAACCACCTTAAACATCATAAACCCAATGTATCACATACTTTGGATTCCATGCCTAACCAAATGAATTCCTTAGACATCACATGCCTAACAATTATAAATCCCACATTTTAGTCTCGATGTTGAAAACACCTTCCAATAACCTGTCGGGTAATTCAACAAGATTCCCGATAACCTGTAACATTTCAGAAAAATAAAATACATTTTTGGAAATGAAATAATTAAAATATTAAATATTAAGAATATTTTAATGAATGGAGATTAGTTTTAATGTTATGGTTTGATTATATACCAATAGATTCGGAAAAATATTGGAAAATTACATTGAATGTTGGTTTTTAAAGAAATTGTGAGTTTTAGACATTTTATGAATTATTATATAATTTATTATATATAAGTTCATGTCCAAGCTTGATTAATAATCACTGAGTATGCATTTATCATATTTTATGCATATGACATGCATAATGTCATATTTCTAAAACTTGTTACATTTTTGAAAACTTGGCTTAAATCTTTAATTATGCATGGCATGTTATTTTTCTTTTTATATATTTAGGGTTTTGGGTATTAAAAGAGAAAGGATAAAAGATAAGATTAAAGAATGTGGCAAGGGAAGACAAGGAAGCATGTGCAAGAGAGAGAAGAGAAAGAGGGTGAGGGGTCACTTGACCATGAATATTTTCCCTCCATTTCATTTTTTTATTCACTCTCTCTCTCTCCTTCTCCTTCATCTTGGCTGCCCTCTTCTCCACCTCCTCTACATCCTCACAAACACCCTCAATCCCATACCAAAACATCATGTTCCCTTCACAAAAATCATGCACAAGCTCACTACAAGCATGGAGAACTAAGCAAGATAGGATTTTGAGCACATGGGGCAACTCAAGACAAATGAGGTATTTCCTGCAGTATTAGTGTAGTATTAGAGTTTCTTTAGTTTCTATGTTAGTTTAGAAGTGATTTGGTGAGATTTAGTGATGTATGAAAATTCTAAGATCAAGTTTAGGGATGCTTGAGTTGTGATGGTGCTATTGAGAGTAATTGGTGACCACAAACTCTTTTAGTGTCAAAAACCTAGACCAAAACAGAAACAAACCAAACTTGGAATAGATATTTCAAAATTTCGGTTTTGTGCTTAAATTATGCCTACAGGGAATCTGGAGTGACCTGGAACACTTACGAGAAAAAAAAAGCAACTCCATTGACCTATATTGGACATTAGGAGGCCACCCTGAGAATAGGAAACCCTAACTCCCTGGTTTGGCCGATCTTGCCGGATTTTAAGGTAGAGTGGCCGGCCACATTGTGGTGTTTGGTGTTAGGATTTGTTCTTTAGCTCATATGCCCCCTATACAACACCCCAGTGTTGTTTGTTTATCCCTATTTCACCTGAACCAAAATCTGGGACCATTTTCTTGAGTTGCTTCTTTATATTCCTTGATGTTTAAGAATTGAAGTTTTGATATTTGTGTTTTGTATCGGTCACTTGACGTTTGTACGTCAATATCGGCTGTTGTTTGGTTGTTTTGCGTGAGTAGACCATAGGTTTTAACCTATGGGTGATTCACGTGTTGTTTCGATTGCGAATCGGATTTTAATATGATAGGATGTGTTATGACATGTAGGTACCTCCGCGTAAACTTCGGGATGACAAGCAAGGGTAAGGAGGCATCGACTTCGGTAAGCAAGGATCAAGGTGAGTAGATATATATCTACGGGGGAAGTCGGGTGGATGGCGTATAGCACCCCCGTAGTTTCGTAGTGTTATATACGAATACGATATATATATATATATATATGCGTATTGTGATACGTGGATGATTATCAAGATAGGCTTCAGGTGTTCACGGGTTAGTTTTAGTGTAATTGTAAGATAGTTCTTATAGTGTAATTCCTTAGTTGCGAACCCTAGAATAAGGTATACATATACACATGCACACACATGATATGTTTTGGGGGGGTGTGTGTGTGTCTATATATATATGTATGTATGTATGTGGATTTGTTGCTATATATATATATACATATATATATATATACATATACGTATACACATATGATGAGGATAGTATATGGTACTCGGAGGAGAGTCGATATGATCGGGCATGATGCCGTGAGGTCGGATATGTGACTTGGGTCGTATTATGAGATACGACATGATATTATAGCGGATTATTGGGCAATGTGTTTTCATACACACGCGAATATATATGTTTGATTTTATCAGAATGCACAAGACTTTAGATCAGTACCCTAACTCAGAATATGATGATAATGATACCAGATAAGTAATGTGTTATATGTGATAATTGACCCGTATCCCGATTTGGGATGCCGTACGATGGATTTTTCCGTACGATGTATAAATATGTTGATTGATCTACACTTTCGACTCGAGGATGTCATATTATATATTGTACTGTACGTGACTCTATTGAGGCGGGATCACCGACTACTAGATATATCGACTCGGACTTAAGTGGATTTCCTTACCCCTTTTGGTTAGTCTCTTAGCTTGTGCTGTAGTTTACTTGGTAGATGTTAGATTTGGGTTTGAGACATACTTATTTCCAAAACTAATGAATCGTGGGTATTTTAAAAACAGGCCAAGAGATACTACGGATATTTCAAAGGACGTACATTTTCTTACAAACGCCGTAGCCCCTATTTTCTAAACACCACGATTCGTGCTATTTCAAATGCCAAAACTGTATGACTCGTATATATGATGTATATTCTTTATTGTTGCGTTTACTATTCATTTTCCGTATATTCTTGCTGTTCGCATCGTATTGCATGCTTAATTGTGTTTTCATTAATTACTATGAACCCATGCTATCAGGACACCAGCACCATTACCAATGATGCGTATGTCTACGTACACCTGCTTGCCGGCTCACACACATCATCATCGGTAATTGCCATGTCACGTACACTTTAGAGAATATTACTTTATTGATATCGCTTGTTAGCTGATAGTTCCAATTTATCATTACTGTGCTAGTTTGGATATTGCATTCTTTATAAAGATACCCATACATGTATACATATTCATTGTCATGCAATATTATGGGGCTTTATGCCGGCAATTCACTATTTATTTACTATTGAGAATGTGATTTTGGATTTCTATAAGATTTCTGGATTTGGAGAAACCGCAAGGATTTTATTAACTCATTATCATTTTAAAGATAGAAATTTGCGGTTTTCTCATGATATGATTTTAGAGGTGTCTACCATGAGTTTTCTCAGCTCTTGAGCGGTATCATACACCCGATTCGAGGAGGAGGAGGAACCTTCTGCAGGTGCATGGTGGACCCGGTGCGGTACCCCGGGGCAAGATCGTCGCAGATGATGGCGTTTAGCCTGGCAGGGGAGCTCTACCGACCGGTTATTTATGACACGGCGGATATCCGGAGGATACCGACGTAGTCGTGAGATATTGATGATTTGGGCCAGTCCGGATTGCTGGAGCCCAGGGCCAGACCAGATTACCAAAGCCCGAGATATTGAGACATTGAGATTTTTATGATATGGGTCAGTCCAGATTGCCGGAGCCCGAGATATTGGGATATATGTTTAGTGTCGATGCTTGACACAAATCACTGTTGATTTCATTGATGATACTTCAGTTTTTATACAGAAATCTCACTGAGATATGAAAACAGTTTTCTCATTCAAAATGTATTCTGTTTTCATGCATTCATACATCATATATGTAGCACGTTGCTACCTGAGGCACTGACACGAGCATTTGGTATTACACTTATGTATAGATGTTTACCCTTGTCATTACTAGATGCTTCAGATTACATATATTATCAGGATATTATTGTATGACCTAGGATAGAGTCATACATACGATTTCTTCGCAGTGATGTTTTCTACTCACGAGTTGGCAACTCACCCCCGTTGTGCTACAGTTTCGTGCAGGTTTTGACGTACAGGTTTCGTTGCGGTTGCTGGCACACTACTTCCTCCCGGGTGATCGCTTTGTAGGTGGGTTCACTTGTATCATGACCACCGTAGTAATTGTATTTATTTCTGTAGTATCTAGTAACTCCATCAACTAGACTTGTATTATTGATAGACTTAGAAGACCAGTGTATATTCTTTCGACCTTAGTCGCGCTTGTATTATTATGTTTTTTCTGGTTTTTTTGAGTATATTGGTTTTCTTTCTGAGTTTGAATCCTCGCCCATCGGCGTTGTATATTATATTGCTTGCGTAGTTGTGTCCGCCAATTGGCGAAGAGCTAGCTCCCACTTGGGGATGCCTTTATTCATTATGTATATTATTCATGTTTGTACCTGTTTGGGGCCAGTATTTACAAAGGAGACTCTGTCGAAATTTTCGGGAAAATATGATGTTGCTTTTAAATGTTTAATGACATTTATTTTATTTAAACCACTTGCTTTAAACAGTTTTTCCATCACTTCTTATTTAAAATGGTTTAGATTTCTGGGCTTTGGCTTACTTCAATTAAGTGGGGTCCTATAGGCATCACATGATTCAAGTGCCAATCACGTGCTATTTCGGGTCGTGACAAAGTTGGTATCAAAGCGCTAGGTTTAATCTTGGTTCAAGTCTATGTTTGAATATGCGGAGTCTAGGGCGTTTATATATATTCGGAACCTAGGCTTGATCTTACGGAACATAGACTTGGTCGAGGGGGTATTAGACCCGAACTTTCATCGCATAGGTTGACCTTGGTTGATAGAGTAGGTGACTTAAGTAGAGTGATGTACCGTGTGTATGTTCCACGGCATACTTACGATATGCTACTCCGCTTAAGAAGCCTTAGGATGTACATTTCTTTGCACCGCATTTTATTCGTTCATATGATCTATCCTCATTGATATCGGTTGGTGGTTCTGTTACCACGATTGCTTAGGCAGAGAGAGTTGCGGCTAGAGTTGCTGTCAGCACGAGCTCGTCTTGGACGAGGACTGACCAGGACGTAACTCCGGTAACACACGATTACATAGATATGTCGTTTTGTTGTGTTTTTCACGCCATGAGTGTATGATGGATTGCTTTTACTAAATTTCTCGAATGTGCAGATCAGCACCAGAGGATTGGGCCACTGCTAGAGGTCGGCTAGAATGTGATGACCGTTAATATATCATCTATTCTTGAGGATTGAGGCATTGTTCAGCGTACGGACGAATGAGCCAGCTGTTGCTGCGACTGACAAGATATCGCTCCAGATGTTTGAAGCTAATGCAGCACGAGTTGTACTTAGAGATATGATAGAAGATTGCTAGTCACCTAATGATGAATGACTAGGACATGTGGTTCGTTTGCATACCCCGATGCGAGGTCATCAGATTGATTGATTCCAGCTTGAGAAGACTTCACGCAGGTACGTTGAGAGTCGATAGAAAATAATCGAATGTCAGAAACCCATTTTTCCAAGTTTAAGGTGTTCGGAAAAACATGTAAATAATTGTGTGAACCCTCTAGAAGAATGAAACCCTAACTCGGCATAATGACCATGGAAATGCTTTGAAACTTAGAATTTGCGGCAGTTCCGCGGTGCCATTAATGAGGCATGGGTTTGCCCTTCTACGGCTGGTCCATAGGTACTGTGGCATGTACTGGATATTATTAAACTGTGCTCAAGTGTTGAGCTCTCGGGAAATTATGGGACTTTGATGAATCGATCAAAAAGTTCGACGTCGTCTGAATATCATGTGATGGGATACATTACTTAGGAGACTCTAGATATGAGTATAGCCATTGTAGCACAGTCCATACAGCTACGAAGAGACGAGTCCGAATCAGTCGACATCAGAGAAAAGTGGAGTAAGAGGTTCGTACGAGATTTTGATGAAATGGCGTTCCACTCCGTTGATATCAGAGATGTGATACGCATGCAGAGGTGTTGAATGTGGATATATCTTCCAGAAAGAGTCGTGATGAGTATGCAACCATTCCGGAAAAAGAAATAGATTTAGTAAAGGGTGATAACTTCCGGGCAATTCAGCAGAAATGAGATTTGGGAGAGACCCCGACAAGATCTTTCTGGAAATACTAAACGAGAAGACTTGGACCCAGGATCGGTCGTATTACGCGCACCTAGTAGGCCAGAATCCGGCAGCATCGACGAGACATGTTATGCGTGACCATGATAGTTGGCCAGAGATCTTTAGAGGATGTGCTAGAGCGGAACTATTCCGTCATCATTCCATATTGGGCCGTTGAGCCGAGAAGTTATGTAACTGGTAATCTGCAGTGAGAGACGAGAGCCTAAGGGCACAAGGCGCTAGACCATGAAATGAAGGCAAGTAGATATCTTGCTCTGCTAGCTTTGGATGCACCGACATCTTCTTGATTTTGAAGGAAGGACATATCGATGATAGTTTTTACAATTTGCGACTTGGTGATTCGAATATCACGTGTCCGTTATTTTGGATTTCAGTATTATGGACGATTATTTGCATGATTGAGATTTGTGCACCACAGTTGCACTCGACTTTGATTTGATGTCGTTCGAGATGTTTGATTTTGTTTTCAAGCCTATGGTATGTATGTGATTTGAATTGTGCCTTAGATATAGTTTTCATATACTTTTAGTACTCTGATTCGATTTTATGCACGCTGATGCATGTGGTTGTGAGATTATATACCACAGTATACCTGATTTAGATTGAGGATTGTTGTATACCGTCGATTTTGATTGTGATATTCGATATTGTTTTCGTGCACCTTGTGCACTTGAGTTGGATTCTTTCGTATACTAGGCACGCTTGATGCGATTTTGGTGCACACCAAATGCACTAAATCGGGATTCTTCGTGCATGTCAGATGCACCTGATATTGTTGTCAGGCACACTCGTTGCCCTTGACAGGTGTTTTCATGCACACCCGTTGAACTTAATTTTGGTTTCTGTGCACATGTATGGCACATTCATTGATTTCGATTTCTGCGCGCACCAGACACACGTGGCATTCTTATAACCATTTTGGGATTGGTTTCTTTTGGAGAGTTATGTTTTATGATATTTACTATTTGGTATAGTAAGTGAGCAGGACTAGTCAGAGGACAGTACCTGAATATGTTTTTGCATGCATCGATAGTTTCGAAGGGATTTCCAAGAATGAGCTACAGTCTCAGTATTTTTCCCGGGTGTCCGAGATGACACGAACATTTTATAAAGGAAACCCTTCTAAAATTATTTTTAAAAAACGGCAGGACGTGTATGTTAAACAAAGGATATATATATATATATATAGTTATTTGCTTACAATGAACGTCCGCTACTTGTGTCGTGATACGCGCATTGCACAGTGATTTGAAAAAGGTTTGGCATGCATTTAATTCAAATGTTTTGACAAGTTTACGATGATGCGTACTATGTACATGTTATAGTTTTAAGTATATCATGTTGGTTTTTGGACTTTGACATTGGTATCTTCACCATAACTCCGATGATTGCGTGAGACTTGACGGAGTTTTGATTTTTAGTTATATACTCGTTTTTCATGCACATGCATTGCGCTAAGATGTGTTTTAAGTATTGATGACTTCGGAGCCCCGACGATTTGATCATTTTACTGAAATGTTTTGGTATTTGAGGGGTTTAAATTTAAATTCGGGGACCGAATTTATTTAAGAGGGGAAGATTGTAACATTTCAGAAAAATAAAATATTATTTTTGGAAATTAAATAATTAAAATAATAAATATTAAAAATATTTTAATGAATGGAGATTGGTTTTAATGTTATGGTTTGATTATATACCAATAGAATTGGAAAAATATTGGAAAATTACATTGAATGTTGGTTTTTAAAGAAATTGTGAGATTTAGAAATTTTATGAATTATTATATAATTTATTATATATAAGTCCATGTCCAAGCTTGATTAATAATCACTAATTATGCATTTATCATGTTTTATGCATATGACATGCACCATGACATATTTCTAACACTTGTTACATTTTTTAAAACTTGGCTTAAATCTTTAATTGTGCATGGTATGTTATTTTTCTTTTTATATATTTGGGGTTTTGGGTTTTAAAAGAGAAAGGATAAAAGATAAGATTAAAGAATGTGGCATGGAGAGACAAGGAAGCATGGGCAAGAGAGATAAGAGAGAGAGGGGGTGAGGGGTCACTTGACCATGGATGTTTTTCTTTCATTTCATTTTTTTATTCATTCTCTTTCTCCTTCTCCTTCATCTTGGCTGCCCTCTTCTCCACCTCCTCTACATCCTCACAAACACTCTCAATCCCACACTAAAACATCATGTTCCCTTCACAAAAATCATACACAAGCTCACTACAAGCATGGAGAACCAAGCAAGATAGGATTTTGAGCACTTGGGGAAACTCAAGAAAATTCTTGAGTTGCCAAATGTGGTACTTCCTTCACTATTAGTGTAGTATTAGAGTTTCTTTAATTTCTATGTTAGTTTAGAAGTGATTTGGTGGGGTTTAGTGATGTATGAAAATTCCAAGATCAAGTTTAGGGATCCTTGAGTTGTGATTGTGCTATTGAGAGTAATTGGTGACCACAAACTCCTTTAGTATCAAAAACCTAGACCAAAACAGAAACGAAACAAACTTGGAATAGACATTTCAAAATGTTGGTTTTGTGCTTAAATTATGCCTACAGGGAATATGGAGTGACCTGGAACACTTACGAGAAAAACAAACAACTTCATTGACCTATATTGGACACTAGGAGGCCACCCTGAGAATACGAAACCCTAACTCCCTGCTTTGGCTGATCTGGCCGGATTTTAGGGTAGAGTGGCCGACCACATTGTGGTATTTGGTGCTAGGATTTGTTCTGTAGCTCATATGCCCCATATACAACACCCCAGTGCTGTTTGTTTATCCCTATTTCACCTGAACCAAAATCTGGGACCATTTTCTTGAGTTGCTGCTTTGTATTCCTTGATGTTTATGAATTGAAGTTTTGATATTTGTGTTTTGTATCGGTCACTTGACGTTTGTACGTCGATATCAGGTGTTGTTTGGTTGTTTTGCATGAGTAGACCATAGGTTTTAACCTATGAGTGATTCGCGTGTCGTTTCGATTGCGAATCGGATTTTAATGCGATACGATGTGTTATGACATGTAGGTACCTCTGCGTGAACTTCGCGACGACAAACAAGGGCAAGGAGGCATCGACTTCGGTAAGTAAGGATCAAGGTGAGTAGATATATATATCTATGGGGGAAGTCGGGCGGATGGCGTATAACACCCCCGTAGTTTCGTAGTGTAATATATGAATACGATATGTGTGTGTGTGTGTGTGTGTGTGTGTGTGTTGTAATACGTCGATGATTATCAAGATAGGCTTTAAGTGTTCACGGGTTAGTTTTAGTGTAATTGTAAGATAGTGCTTATAGTGTAATTCCTTAGTCGCGAACCCTAGAATAAGGTATACATACACACATGCACACACGTGATATGTTTTGGTGTATATGTTATATGTATGTATGTATATATATGTATATGCGTGTGTGTGTGTGTGTATATATATATATATAAATATATATATATATATATATATATATATATATGATGAGGATAGTAAATGATACTCGGAGGTGAGTTGATATGATCGGGCATGATGCCATGAGGTTGGATATGTGACATGGGTCGTATTATGAGATACGACAGATATTATAGCGGATCGTTGGGCTATGTGTTTTCATACACACACGAATATATATGTTTGATGGTATCGGAATGTACTAAACTTTAGATCAGTACCCCTAATTCAAAATATGATGATAATGTTACCAGATAAGTAATGTGTTATATGTGATAATTGACCCGTATGTAACATTTCAGAAAAATAAAATATTATTTTTGGGAATTTTTATAATTAAATAATAAATATTATGATTATTTAATAATGCGGTATAATTAAATACTGATAGTTTGGGAAATACTGGAAAATTAAATTTAATGATGATTTTGGTAGGATTTATGTGATTTAAGCAAATTATAATTAATTATTTGGAAATTATGCTAAACTTGATAAATATTTGCTAATCATGTACTAATCGTGTTTATATGCATGTCATGCAACATAGCATGTTTCATACACTTGTTACATTTTTTCCACCATGGCTTTTTCTTCTTTTTTTTCATGCATGGATTTGTTTTAAATGGGATAAAGAGAAGAGAAAAGAAAATAAAATAAAATAAAAAGAAAAAAGGGAATATAAAAATGAGTATGGGCAAGAGAGAGAAGTGAGAGAGAGGTAAGGGGTCTCATTGACCAAGTCCCCATTTGTTTTCCCCCTCATTTCCTTCACCATTTCCCCTCTTCTTTCCTCCATGGCTGTCTCACTCCCCCTCCCTCCTCTACCTCCTCACAACTCCATGAAAAACTCATCAAAACTTCATCTCCACTTTATTAAAAACATGTACAAGCTCCCTACAAGCGCTTTGGACCAAGAAAAATCGGATTTTGAGCACTTAGGGCAACTCAAGAAAATTCTTGAGTTGCCAAATGAGATATTTCCTTCACCATTAGAATTGTATTTCATTTCCTTTAACATTTATATAAGTTTAGAATCGATATTGTATACTATTGTGAGCTTGGAAAATTCCAAGATGAGGTTAGGGTTTTGGTCGAGTTGTGATAGTGTAATTGAGGTTAGTAGAGGCCATATAACCCCTCTAATGTTAGCTTCTTGGATTGAAACCTTAGGCTAAACCCCAAACCCCAAACCTAGAAACCCCGATATCGGGAAATTGTATGATTTGTGATGAGAATTGGAGATCTGCTAACACCCGGAACCTCTGAAATTTGTTTAGCAAAGACTGAGAGCTGTGCAGGCAACCTAGATTATAACCCCAAGACCCGAGACCCCAAATCCATCACATGGCCATAAATTTATCCCTTTAGGCCGCAAATTGCAGCCTGGGCATTTCAGTATAGGTTAGTGCTTGGTCCAGGGCCTTATCTCCAGTAAATTTGACCCTCTACATGTGCAAAATTGGCTAATTTCACCTAGGGTAAAATCTGGAAGTGTTTTGCAATGTTTCTGATTTCGTATTGCGGCTTTTAATGAATTGGGATTTGGTATTTGTGTTTTATCTCGGTCGATTCATGTTTACACGTCGATCGTCGAGAGTTGTTGGTTATTCGTGCATGCATAGATCATAGGTTTTAACCTATGTGTGATACGCGTGCCGATTTGGGTTTCGTGTGCGATCTTGGATTACGATACTATGTATGATATATAGGTACCCCCACATGGACTTCAAATGATGAAGAAGAGGATGATGACATCGACTTCGGCGAGTGATGATCAAGGTGAGTAGATATATATCTACGGGGGAAGTCGGGTGGATGGCGTATAGCACCCCCGCAGTTTCGTAGTACAGTGTACAATGTGTTATAGCCATATATTTATATGTTATTATAAGAAGTATACTTAGCTAGAAATGCTTTATAGGACTTTGGATTAGTGTTAGCGTATTTAGAAGTTAATCCTATAGTTTAGTGTTAGTCGTGAAACACTAGAATAAGGTTTATACTCATACACACACACTCGCATGCATGTTATTTTCTTATGCGTATATGGGGATGTGTGTGTGTGTGTATGTGTGTATACATACACACATAGGTATAGGACTGTGTGTGTGTGTGTGTATACATACATACATGGATAATGAGGATAGTATATGGTACTTGGAGATGAGTCGATGAGATTGGGCATGGTGCCATGAGATCGGTGATATGATGTGGTTCGTATTATGAGATACGACATGATATTATAGTGGGTCTTTAGGCGATGTGTTTTCATACACACGCACATATATATATGTATATGGTATCAGTATTGTACTAGACTTAGATCAGTACCCCAGTTCATAATATATGATGATAAGGATACCAGTTGAATAATGAGATAAAAGTGATATTGACCCGTACCCAGATTGGGATGCCGTACGATGGATTTACCGTACGAGCTATATATTGATGATAGATCCGCACTCTTGACTCGAGAATTTCATATTATGTATTGTATCGTATGTGATACTATTGAGGCGGGATCACTGACTTATATATATATATATATATCGACTCAGACTTAGGTGGTTTTCCTTACCCTTTCGATCTGTCTTTAGTTTACTCCTGTAGTTTATTTGTAGATATTAGACTAGACTCGAGTTATACCTATTTCAAAACTAATGAATCTTGAGTATTTTTTAAGACAGGCCAAGGGATTCTTCGGATATTTCAAAGGACGTACCTTTTCTTAAAAACACCATAGCCCTAATTTTCTAAACCCCACGATTTGTGTTATTTCAAATGGCAAAACTATATGACTCATATATATTAATGTATATTCTTCATTGTTGCGTTTATTATTCATTTTCCGCATATTCTTGCTATTCGCATCGCTTTACATGCTTAAATGTGTTTTGTTGTTATATTGAAACTCATGCTGTCAGGACACCAGCACAATTGCCGATGATGCGTATGCTCCACGTACACCTGCTTGCTGGCTCACATACATCATCATCGGTAATTGCCATGTCACATACACATTAGAAAATACTACTTCATTAGTATAAAATGTTAGCTGATAGTTTCGAAATGGTAGTAGTGAGCTTGTTTTTATATGATAGGTTACACATCACATTTATTACTGTGATTTTCATGCATATTTATATATTCATTGCCATGACACTATGGGCCAGTCCGAATTGCCGGAGCCCAATATTTTGGAAATTCATTGTTTATTTACCCTTGAGATTGGGATTTCGGATTTCCATGAGATTTCTGGATTTAGAAGAACCGCAAGAATTTTATAAACTGATTATCATTTTAAAATGAAAGTTGCGGTTTTCTCATGATATGATTTGAGATACGTCCACCATGAGTTTTCTCAGCTCTTGAGCGATATCATACACCCGATTCGAGGAGGAGGAGGAACCGTCTGTAGATGCATGGTGGACCCGGTGCGGTACCCCGGGGCAAGAAGGTCGTAGATGATGGTGTTGAGCCTGAGAGGAGCACTACTGACCGGTGATTTTATTGTGACGCGCCGGATATCCGGAGGATACCGACGTGGTCTTGAGATTTGATTATATGGGCCAATCCGGATAGCCGGAGCCCTAGATATTGATATTTGATTATATGGGCCAGTCCGGATAGCCGGGGCCCTAGATATTGATATTTGATGATATAGGCCAGTCCGGATAGCAGGAGCCTGAGATTTTGATATTTTGAGATTTATATTTTGTGTCGATGCTTGACATTGATTCTATGTTGATTTCATTGATGATACCTCGATTTAAATATACAGAAATCTCACTAAATTAAGAAAACAGTTTTCTCATACATGATGCATTCTGTTTTTATTATATTGCATTCATACCTCATATTTATGATATGATGCTACCTAAGGCACTGACACGGGCACATGGGATTACACTTATGCATAGATGTTACCCTTGCCATTATTTTATACTTCAGGCCATATTATTATTTGAGGATATATATATTACTGATCGTATTGACCTAGGATTGAGTCATACATACGATTTCTGCTCGGTGATGTTTTCTACTCATGAGTTGGCAACTCACCCCCGTTGTGCCACAATTTCTTGCAGGTTTTACCGTACAGGTTTCGTTGCGGCTTTGCTGGCACACTTCTCCTTTTCGAGTGATTACTTTGGTAGGTAGGTTCACTCGCATCGTGATCACCATTGTACTTTATTTATTTCAGTTGTATCTAGAAACTCCATCAACCAGACTTGTATATTTATTAGACCTAGAAGACCAGTTGTATATTCTTTCGACCTTAGAATCGCGCGTTGTATTATTATGGGTTTTCTTGATGTTATTGAGTTTCCTTTTGAGTTTTGATCCTCGCCCTTGGCGTTGTATTTTATATTACTTGCGTGGTCGTGATCGTCAATTGACGAAGAGCTAGCTCCCGTTTGGGGATTCCTTTATTCATATTAATCATGTTGTACCCCTTTTGGGGCCAGTATTTACAAAGGAGACTCTGCCGAAATTTTCGGAAAAAATATAATGTTTTTAAAATGTTTACAACGACTTTTCAAAGTAATTACATGAAACTTTAAAACAAGTTTTCATTCACCTTCTTCTTTTAAATGGTTTAGATTTCTGGGTTTTGGCTTACTTGAATTAGATGGGGTCCTATAGACTTCATATGATTCAAGTGCCAGTCACGTGCCATTTCGGGTCGTGAAAAAGTTAGTATCAAAGCGCTAGGTTAACCTTAGTTCGAGTCTATGTTTGATTATGCGGAGTCTAGGGCGTTTATATATATATTCGGAACCTAGGCTTGACCTTACGGAACTTAGACTTGGTCGAGGGGTTATTTGACCCGAACTTTCGTCGCATAGGTTGACCTTGGTTGATGGAGTAGGTGAATTAAGGAGAGTGACGTTCCGTGTGTATGTTCCGCGGCATACTTACGATACGCTACTCCGCTTAAGGAGCCTTAGGATGTATATTTCCTTGCACAGCATTATATTCATTCATTATCTATCCTCATCGATATTTGTTTATGGTTTTGCTGCCATGATTACACGGGCAGAGAGAGCTACGGCTAGAGTTGCGTCAGCATGAGCTCGTCACGGATGAGGACTGACCAGGGCGTGATTCCAGGGACACACGATTGCATAGATGTATCGTCCTATTGTGTTTTCGCGCCATGAGCGTTTGATGGATCGCTTTTACAAGATTTCTCGGACGTGCAAATCAGCACCAGAGGATTGGGCCACTACTAGAGGCCAACCAGAATGCGATGACCGTCGATGCACCGATTATACTTGATGATTAAGGCACTGTTCAGCGTGCGGACAAATGAGCCAGTTGCTGCTGCGAATAACGAGATATCGCCCCAGATTTTTGAAGCTATTACCGCTCGAGTTGTACGTAGAGATATTATAGAAGATCGCTAGTCACCCAAGGAGGAATGACTAGGACATGTGATTCGTTGCCTATCTCTATGCGAGGTCATCAGATTGATTAATTCCAGCTAGAGACGACTTCACGCAGGTACGTTGGGAGTCGGTAGAAGACGATCGAATGTCAGGAACCCATTTTTCCAAGTTTAAAGTATTCGGAAAAACATGCAAGTAATTCCGTAGATCCTCTAGAAGAATGAAACCCTAACTCAATATAATGACCATGAGAACGCTTTGAAACCTTAGGGTTTACTGCAGTTCCGCGGTGCCATTAATGAGGCTTGGGTTTTCCCTTCTATGGTTGGTCCATAGGTACTTTAGCATATACTGGAATACTATTAAATTGTACTCAAGATGTTGAGCTCTTAGAGGATTATAGGACTTTGACGAATCGATCGAAAGGTTCAACATCGTTCGGATATCATGTGATGGGATACATTGCTTGGAAGACTCCAGATACGAGTATAGCTGTTGGAGCGCAGTCCATGAAGCCATGAAGAGATGAGTCCGAATCAATCGACATTAGAGAAAAATGGAGTAAGAGGTTCATACGAGATCTTGATGAGATGACGTTCCACTCCGCTGACATCAGAGATGTGATACGCATGCAGAGGCGTTGTACATGGATATATCTTTCAGAAGGAGTCGCGATGAGTATGTAGCCGTTCCGGAACAAGAAACAGATTTAGTAAAAGATGATAACTTCCGGGCAGTTCGGCAGAAACGAGATTTGGGAGAGACTTCGACAGAACCTTTCTGGAATACTATACGAGAAGACTTGGGCCCAGGATCGGTCATATTACGCACACCCAGTAGGCCAGAGTTCGGCATCGTCGACGAGACATGTTATGAGTGACCATGACAGTTGGCCAAAGATTTTTAGAGGATGTGCCAGAGCGGGACTATTTCCGTCATCTTTGATTTCGGTATTTTGGGCGATTTATTTGCATGATTGAGAGTTTGTGCACCACAGTTGCACTTGATTTCGATTTGATGTCATTCGAGATGCTGATTTTGATTTCATGCCTATGGTATGCATGTGATTTGACTTATGCTTTCGGCATAGTTTTCATGCACCTTTAGTATTTTGATTCGACCTTGTGCATGCTGATGCACATGATGGTGAGATTATATACCCTGGTATACCTGATTTGGATTTGGATTGAGATATGTTGTATACCGTTGATTTCGATTGTGATATTCGATATTTGTTTCCGTGCACCTTGTGCACTTGATTGGATTCTTGCGCATACTTGGGCGCTTGAGGCGATTTTGGTGTGCACCAGAAGCACCAAATCGAGATTCTTCTTGCATATCAGATACACCTGATATTGCTGTCAGGCACGCCCGTTGCTTCTGACAGGTGTTTCGTGCACACCCGTTGCACTTAGATTTTGTTCCTGTGCACATATATGGCACATTCATGGATTTCAATTTTCGTGCGCACCAGACGCACGTGGCATTCTTATATATATATTTTGGGATTGATTTCCGTTGAGCAGTATGTTTTATGATAGTTACTATTTGTTTTAGTACTGAGCAGGACTAGTCCGAGGACAGTGCCTGTATATATTCTTTTGCATACATTGATAGTTATCGAAGGAATTCCAAAAAGGAGCTATAGTCTCAGTATTTACCTACGTGTCCGAGATGACACGAGACATTTAACAAAGGAACCCCTTCTAAATTATTTTTCAAAACGGCAGGACGTATAGGTTAAACAAAGGGTATATATATATAGTTATTTTCTTACAATAGACGTCCACCACTGTGCAGTGATACGCACATCGCACAGCGACTTGGAAAGGTTTGGCATGCATTTCTTTCGGATGTTTTAACGATGTTAGATGTATAGTTTTGATGTATATCATGTTGGTTTTCGTATTGGGTTTTGACATTGGTGTCTTCGCCATAACTCCAATGATTGCGGGATGCTTGACGGAGTTTTGATTTTGGTTTATATATTCATTTTTCATGCGCATGCATTGAGCTACGATGTGTTTTATGTATCTATGATTTCGGAACCCCGACGACTTCATCTTTTTACTGAAATGTTTCAGAAATTGGGAGAGTTTAAATTTAAATTCGGGGACCGAATTTCTTTAAGGGGGAAGACTGTAACATTTCAGAAAAATAAAATATTATTTTTGGGAATTTTTATAATTAAATAATAAATATTATGAATATTTAATAATGCAGTATAATTAAATACTGATAGTTTGGGAAATACTGGAAAATTAAATTTAATGATGATTTTTGGAGGGATTTATGTGATTTAGGAAAATTATAATTAATTATTTGCAAATTATGCTAAACTTGATAAATATTTGCTAATCATGTACTAATCGTGTTTATGTGCATGTCATGCAACATAGCATGTTGCATACACTGCTTACATTTTTTCCACCATAGCTTTTTCTTCTTTTTTTTCATGCATGGATTTATTTTAAATGGGATAAAGAAAAGAGAAAAGAAAACAAAAGAAAAGAAAAAGAAAAAGGGAATATAAAAATGAGTATGGGCAAGAAAGGAAAGTGAGAGAGAGGTGAGGGGCCTCATTGACTAAGTCTCCATTTGTTTTCCCCTCATTTCCTTCACCATTTCCCCTCTTCTTTCCTCCATGGCTACCTCACTCCCCCTCCCTCCTTTATCTCCTCACAACTCCATGAAAAACTCATCAAAACTTCATCTCCACTTCATTAAAAACATGCACAAGCTCCCTACAAGCACTTTGGACCAAGAAAAATTGGATTTTGAGCAGTTGGGGCAACTCAAGAAAATTCTTGAGTTGCCAAATGAGATATTTCCTTCACCATTAGAATTGTATTTCATTTCCTTTAACATTTATATAAGTTTAGAATCGATATTGTATAGTTTTGTGAGCTTGGAAAATTCCAAGATGAGGTTAGGGTTTTGGTTGAGTTGTGCTAGTGTAATTGAGGTTAGTAGAGGCCATATAACCCCTCTAATGTTAGTTTCTTGGACTAAAACCTTAGACTAAACCCCAAACCCCAAACCTAGAAACCTCGATATCGGGAAATTGTGGGATTTGTGATGAGAATTGGAGATCTGCTAACACCCGGAGCCTCTGAAAATTATTTAGCAAAGACTGAGAGCTGTGCAGGCCACCTAGATGATAACCCCAAGAACCGAGACCCCAAATCACTCACATGGCCATAAATTTATCCCTTTAGGCCGCAAATTGCGGCCTGGGAATTTCAGTATGGGTTAGTGCTTGGTCCAGGGCATTATCTCCAGTAAATTTGACCCTCCATATGTGCAAAATTGGCTAATTTCGCATAGGGTAAAATCTGGAAGTGTTTTGCAAAGTTTCTGATTTCGTATTGCGGCTTTTAATGAATTGGGATTTGGTATTTGTGTTTTATCTCGGTCGATTCACGTTTACACGTCGATCGTCGAGAGTTGTTGGTTATTTGTGCATGCATAGATCATAGGTTTTAACCTATATGTGATACGCGTGCCGATTTGGTTTTCGTGTGCGATTTTGGATTATGATACTATGTATGATATGTAGGTACCCCCATGTGGACTTCGGATGATGGAAAAGAGGATGACGACATCGACTTCGGCGAGCGATGATCAAGGTGAGTAGATATATATCTACGGGGGAAGTCAGATGGATGGCGTATAGCACCCCCGCACTTTCGTAGTACAGTGTACAGTGTGTTATAGCCATATATTTATCTGTTATTATAGGATGTATACTTAGCTAGAAATGCTTTAGAGGACTTTGGATTAGTGTTAGCGTATTTAGAAGTTAATGTTATAGTTTAGTGTTAGTCGCAAAACCCTAGAATAAGGTTTACACTCACACACACACACCCGCATGCATGTTATTTTCTTATGCGTATATGGGGATATGTATATATATATACACATAAGTATGAAACTATGTGTGTGTATATATATATATATATATATATATATACACGTATACCTATACATGGATAATGAGGATAGTATATGGTACTTGGAGATGAGTCGATGAGATTGGGCAAGGTGCCATGAGATCGGTGATATGATGTGGTTCATATTATGAGATACGACATGATATTATAGCGGGTCTTTAGGCGACGTGTTTTCATACACACGCACATATATATATGTATATGGTATCAGTATTGTACTAGACTTAGATCAATACCCCAGTTCAGGATATATGATGATAAGGATACCAGTTGAATATTGAGATAAATATGATATTGACCCGTACCCAGATTGTGATGCCGTACGATGGATTTACCGTATGAGCTATATATTGATGATAGATCCGTACTCTTGACTCTAGGATGTCATATTATGTATTGTATCATATGTGATACTATTGAGGCGGGATCACCGACTTATATATATATATATATATATATATATATATATATATATATATATCGACTCAGACTTAGGTGGTTTTCCTTACCCTTTCAAATCGTGAGTATTTTTAAAGACAGGCCAAGAGATTCTATGGATATTTCAAAGGACGTATATTTTCTTAAAAACACCGTAACCCTTATTTTCTAAACCTCACGATTCATGTTATTTCAAATGGCAAAACTGTATGACTCATATATATTAATGTAGATTCTTTATTGTTGCGTTTATTATTCATTTTCCTCATATTCTTTCTATTCGCATAGCTTTGCATGCTTAAATGTGTTTTATTGTTATATTGAAACCCACGCTGTCAGGACATCAGCACAATTACCAATGATGCGTATGCTCCACGTACACCTGCTTGCCGGCTCACACACATCATCATCGGTAATTTCCATTTCACGTACACATTAGAAAATACTACTTCATTAGTATAAAATGTTTGCTGATAGTTTCGACATGGTACTAATGAGCTTGTTTTTATATGATAGGTTAGACATCACATTTATTACTGTGATTTTCATGCATATTTATATATTCATTGCCATGACACTATGGGCCAGTCGGATTGCCGGAGCCCAATATTTTGGAAATTCATTGTTTATTTACTCTTGAGATTGGGATTTCAGATTTCCATGAGATTTCTGGATTTGGAGGAACCGCAAGAATTTTATAAACTGATTATCATTTTAAAATGAAAGTTGCGGTTTTCTCATGATATGATTTGAGATACGTCCACCATGAGTTTTCTCGGCTCTTGAGCGATATCATACACTCGATTCGAGGAGGAGGAGGAACCGTCTGTGGGTGCATGGTGGACCCGGTGCGGTACCCCGGGGCGAGAAGGTCGCAGATGATGGCGTTAAGCCTGAGACAGGGGAGCACTACTGACCGATGATTTTATTGTGACGCGCCGGATATCCGGAGGATACCGACGTGGTCTTGAGATTTGATTATATGGGCCAGTCCGGATAGCCGGAGCCCGAGATATTGATATTTGATTATATGGGCCAGTCCGGATAGCCGGAGCTCTAAATATTGATATTTGATGTTATAGGCCAGTCCGGATAGCCGGAGCCTGAGATTTTGAGATATTAACATTTATATTTTGTTTCGATACTTGACACTGATTCTATGTTGATTTCATTGATGATACCGCGATTTAAATATATAGAAATGTCACTAAATTAAAAAAACAGTTTTCTCATACATGATGCATTCTGTTTTCATTATACATATTTATGATATGCTGCTACCTGAGGCATTGACACGAGCACATAGGATTACACTTATGCATAGATGTTACCCTTGCCATTATTTTATGCTTCAGGCCATATTATTATTTGAGGATATATATATTACTGATCGTATTGACTTAGGATTGAGTCATACATACGATTTCTGCTCGGTGATGTTTTCTACTCACGAGTTGGCAACTCACCCCCGTTGTGGCACAGTTTCTTGCAGGTTTTGTAAGTCCATGTCACGCACCACACGTGTTCGCGGGAAGGCAGAATATATGAAAAAATTTATCAAAGCTTCGTAACACGGACTTGAGCACACGGATCGTGTCTAAACCATTACTAGCAAACTACGAGAGGTTTAACTACTCTGATTCGATGTTATATCTCATGTTACTTATCCTTCGGGTCTTCATCACTGTCCTCCACACCTCGTAGGCTCTATGGAACATGGGCACCTCAACGGCCTCCTTAAGTCAAAGACGATCCACCCGAGAGTCTATAGTCCAAGCTCCTATCTCGAATCTGAGATAACTATGGCTTCTAGTTTGCTAATCTAGAAGTCCTAGAGGGTGTAGAGTATTTAGATGGATTACTTAGTCACTTAAACCCTAGGATTCTCAACTCATGAGAGCTTTTAGGGTTTGAGGAAGAAGATGAAGACTTGAGGAGAGAGAAGTGTTTTGTGATAATGAAATGAATAATACTCATGGTAGAATTATTTGAAGCATAATAATATCTCTCTTGATAATATCAAGATAATATCTAGCATGTTTCATTTAATTCTAAGAGTGAATCATCTCATGATTCATTAAGTATTTAATGTAAATTACACCTCATCTCCTCCACCTCATTTAGTTTAAATCACAAAAGAAATAAACACAAATGAGTCACCTCTTTCTAGAAGCTTCCCGACAAATTACGAGACTGCCCCTCCCATCCGTATTTCCGAAAAACACGGATAATCTTTGACTGAATAAATCCATCTGTATAATACTAGAATCTGGCTTAAACCAAAACCCACTAGTATTATCTGCCCAATCATAGTACGTGCACAAGTGTACATAAGTGATCGCGGCCCTGCCGTAAAACCATACGGCCTCTACACCTTTTGCCCGGTGCAGGGAAACTCTCTGTGTGGGACTCTAAAGACTCGACACTACATTGGCAGTGGGTTTAACCACAGGCCGTAAGAGGTACTGGCTGTACGTAACGGTCCCCAGGTAGATGTCGACAAGAAGGTCGATGAGTAAACCCATCCGAACTCTTACCGAGCCTGTATGTGACAATCTCCGTACAGTCCGGTCTGTTCGTCTAGGACTATCGCATATCGGGCCTAGAGGGCGGTAAACGTCAGACCCCTAATAGCGGTATAAGTCATGTCGGAGTGAAGCCCATTACCCCATGAGAAACTACTGAAACCTACCAGTAAATCTCGCTTGCCCTGGCCAAGGACTTTGTGTAACGGCTCTCTATACACAGCGCGATATCAACCCCCAATCCCGGGAGAGACGAATCCTGTCTAACCGCTACTGCCTCCAAATGCTTCGAGACTGCACCCAACTACTACCTGTTTGCACGACTCCTTTGAGCCGTGGTAGGATAGTAATTTAAGTACAGTGGGAACACACCCGAGGCGAAGTAGCAGTGTCAAGTTGACGGACTATGCTGTACTCATGTCACCTGGGAACTGCTATCTGACGATGGGTATAAAACCAACCTGCAGTTCCCGGTGAGTCCTGTCCGATGTACCCGTAACCTAACAAGCACCTGCATACTATCTCCAGTATGACGTACTGATGGCTGTGGGATAGACCATCTCCCAAGCTGGGATGAGAAGCGTATACACCAGTCTACTCCGGAGTATCGATGCCCCATCTCGATAATCCTACGACCAGGGACATGTATAGGATGTTGCTTATAGACTACCCAGCCCCCACTAGTGTGACTGCCATCACAACGCTGGTAATCAAGCAAAGATCCTAAGGGCTCTACTAATATGTATAAGCGATATGTTAAAAGAAACATATGCACATGTTAAAGTAGAAACAAACCAAGTAGCATACTACCATTTTTAGCAAGACTGTCAATACAACTGTGAATATCCCAAGCTTCCATTAAGTAATATACAAACTAGTATGATACAGTAATGGCCTCTAGGGCATAAACACTAACAGGTTTTGCTGTAAAGGTTTCGTTGCGGCTTTGCTGGCACACTGATCCTTTTCGGGTGATTGCTTTGGTAGGTGGGTTCACTCGCATCGTGACCACCATTGTACTTTATTTATTTCAGTTGTATCTAGAAACTCCATCAACCAGACTTGTATATTTATTATACGTAGAAGACCAGTTGTATATTCTTTCGACCTTAGAGTTGTACGTTGTATTATTATGGGTTTTCTTGATGTTATTGATTTTCCTTTTGAGTTTTGATCCTCTCCCTTGGCGTTGTATATTATATTGCTTGCATGGTTGTGACCGTCAATTAACGAAGAGCTAGCTCCCGCTTGGGGATGCCTTTATTCATATTATTCATGTTGTACCCTTTTTGTGGCCAGTATTTACAAAGGAGACTCTGCCGAAATTTTCGGAAAAGATATGATATTTTAAAAATGTTTACAACGACTCTCAAAGTGATTATATGCAACTTTAAAACAAGTTTTCATTCACCTTCTTCTTTTAAATTGTTTAGATTTCTGGATTTTGGCTTACTTGAATTAGATGGGGTCCTATAGACTTCATATGATTCAAGTGCCAATCACGTGCCATTACGGGTCGTGACACCGTACCCCGATTTGGGATGCCGTACGATGGATTTTTCCGTATGATGTATAAATATGATGATTGATCTGCACTCTCGACTCGAGCATGTCGTATTATATATTGTACTGTACATGACGCTATTGAGGCGGGATCACCGACTACTAGATATATTGACTCAGACTTCGGTGGATTTCCTTACCCCTTTTGGTTAGTCTCTTAGCTTGTCCTGTAGTTTACTTAGTAGATGTTAGATTTGGGCACGAGACATACTTATTTCCAAAACTAAGGAATTGTGAGTATTTTAAAGACAGACCAAGGGATACTACGGATATTTCAAAGGACGTACCTTTTCTTAAAAACACCGTAGCCCCTATTTTCTAAACACTACGATTCGTGCTATTTCAAATGCCAAAAGTGTATGACTCGTATATATGATGTATATTTTTTATTGTTGCGTTTACTATTCATTTTCCGTATATTCTTGCTGTTCGTATCGCATTGCATGCTTAATTCTGTTTTCATTAATTATTATGAACCCATGCTGTCAGGACACCAGCACCATTACCGATGATGCGTATGTCTACGTACACCTGCTTGCCGGCTCACACACACCATCATCGGTAATTGCCATGTCACGTACACTTTAAAGAATATTACTTTATTGATATCGCTTGTTAGCAGATAATTCCGATATATCATTACTGTGCTAGTTTAGATATTGCATTCTTTACATAGATACCCATGCATGTATACATATTCATTTTCATGCAATATTATGGGGCTTTATGCCGGTAATTCACTGTTTATTTACTGTTGAGATTAGGATTTTGAATTTCCATGAGATTTCTGGATTTGGAGAAACCGCAAGGATTTTATAAACTCATTATAATTTTAAGGATAGAAATTTACGGTTTTCTCGTGATATGATTTGAGAGGTGTCCACCATGAGTTTTCTCGGCTCTTGAGCGGTATCATACACCTGATTCGAGGAGGAGGAGGAACCTTCTGCGGATGCATGGTGGACCCGGTGAGGTACCCCGGGGCAAGGTGGTCGCAGATGATGGCGTTGAGCCTGCCAGAGGAGCACTACCGACCAGTTATTTATGACGCAGCGGATATCCGGAGGATACCGATGTAGTCGTGAGATATTTATGATTTGGGCTAGTCTGGATTGCCGGAGCCCGAGATATTGAGACATTGAGATTTTTATGATATGGGCCAGTCCGGATTGTGTGAGCCCGAGATATTAAGATATTAGGATATATGTTTTGTGTCGATACTTGACACGGATTCACTGTTGATTTCATTGATGATACTTCAGTTTTTATACAGAAATCTCACTCAGATATGAAAACAGTTTTCTCATTCAAAATGTATTATGTTTTCATGCATTCATATGTCATATATGTGGCATGTTGCTACCTGAGGCACTGACACGAGCATTTTGTTGGAGATAGTGCCCTCAAAGTCAATTATTGGATCGCAGGTACGTGATTGCAAAGATTAAGGCAGGACCTATACCGATATGACAGTCTTGCTCGAGATGATAGCATGCTATCTAGTTTGTCTTTATCATTGTATACATGCTTTAGTTCGCTATTGCATGTTGATAGAGCCCATAGGATTCTTACTTGACTGCTAGCAGTATGATGGCGATCATATATGTGGGACCTGGAGTCTATAAGCACATCCTTAAAAGTGTCCCTAGTCGTGAGAGTTTCGAGACAGGGCATCGATACTCCAGAGTAGACTAGTGTATACAGTCGAGACCCCGACGAGGGGTGATGGCCGGTCTCACAAGCCATTGGTGTCAGTAGGATCACCTAAGATGTATACAGGTGCTCATTAGGTTATGAGTACACCGGACAGGACTCGCCGGGAACCTGCTAGTTGGTATTATACATATCGTCAGATAGCAGTTCCCTGGTGATATATGTACAGGTTAGTTCATCGACCTGAGATCGTCATTTGTCTCGTGTGAGTTCCCACTGTGCTTAGATAACTACCCTACCACGCTCAAATGAGTTGTGCAAACAGGTTTTAGTTGGGTACAGTCCCGAGCCACATGGAGGCAAGTGAGCGGATCGGCAGGGGATTCGTCTCTCCCGGTATTGGGGGTGAGATCGCGCTGTGTCTAGGAGAGCCATTACACAAAGCCCTCGGCCGAGACAGGAGATTTACTGGTAGGTACTCCAGTAGTATCTCAGGGTGTTCTGGGCCACTCTCTGACACGACTTATACCGCTAATGGGGGTCTGACGTTACCATCCCCCTAGGCGGATATGCGATACTCATAGACGAACGGACCGGACTGTATGTATATTGTCACTGTTAGGCTCAGTAGGGTTTATGGATGAGTTCCCTCGTCAGCTTCCCTTCCAATCAATACATAGGCAAACCGTTACGTACAGCTTGTACCTCTGACGTGCTAGAGGTTATACCTAGTGCCAGTGTGTTGATGAGTCATTAGAGTCCCCAACAGACACTTTCCCAAGTTCGGGCGAAACGTTGTAGAGGCCGTATGGTTTTATGGCAGGGTTCGAAAAATGCACGTGCGTTTTCGCATGTGTCATTTTTCGGGCAGATAATACTGGTCGGCTTTGGTTTAAGCCGGATCCGAGTATTATACTGTGTAGATATAATATCTTTGTCTCAGATGCATTTTTATTCGGTCATAATACAAATGCGGGTATGTTTATACCATTACGGGGTTATCTTGAAATTCGTTTCAGGATCACTTTTGGAAGTTGCCAGTTTCCAGTTTTCTATCGGCCGTATTTGACATTCGGTTAAATGCGGATTTATCTTTTCTTCCATGGGTGAGTCATGAGGGTGAGTCATGTGTGAAGAAGCTTCTTGATTGATGACTAGATTTGTGACTCACTTGATTGCATTAATTGATTGGATGACTAAGCTTAATGAGTCATTCTTTACATTAATGAGTTTTGTTATGCCTTAGATATTTTCTTCTTGATCTTTTGCCTTGTGGTCACTCTCCCCTCTCCTACACTCACCCCCTCCTTGATAAATAGTGGCCGGCCATTCCTTGTAAGGATTATGGTTGTGATTGGAAAAAAGATATAAGTTTTGGGTGCATAGAAATTAGATATGATTCATTTCTCATTTCCACCCGATCCAAAGGCAACTTCATTAACCGTTCGTCCATAGCCTTGGACGTAACGAGACAAAGTGTTCTACTCATTCACTACAACATCTTGGTCGTCTCTTTTAGCAAACTTGACGACCGAGTTGCCTCGGTTCAGAGGCGGGAGCCCGTTTAAAGATCCGTCGACGTGGTGCCACCTGGATGAGAAGATTGGAGATTCAGGAGATCGGAGCAGCCGCAACAAAGCGTGGGATGATGGTTGAAGACCGAAGGACTCGGATCGTTCGGTATAACTCTTCTACCTACTTCGTAGTTTGTTAGTTTAGCTTTAATGGCAGATCCGGGTTATAGTACGCGATAGCGCCAGTTGTAAAAAGTTTTTGTTTCGCATTTGGTGTCTGTTAGACGGCCGGGGCGCTACCGTGGAATTACAGTGGTATCAGAGCCTCACCATTAAGCTATACTAACTTGTGCTAACACGTTTAAAATATCGATCGAACCGATTTTCCGAAATCACAATTTTCAGAACAAAAGTTTCTGTCGATTTTTTAAAGGACCTAAAAATAATTTTGCATATCACAGAAAAGCGTGCAGGGTTTTCTAAGCATTGTGGAAAAATTTGGGCACGTGATCTCACAAGAGCACCGCGGATCCACGGTCAAACCTAGGGTTTGACCGCGGAACCGCGGCGACTTTGTTGGAACAGTGCACCAGTTTTTTCCAGAGAGCTTCAATGGGGAAATTGTGGTTTTTGGTAATATTCTTTTGGGCCCAGATTTTGTTACTGTACACCAGATGTACGTGGGGCCCACTTCGGGAAGTTTTGTCGATCGAAATTTTAAATTTGTTAGTATGCAGTATTTACATTATATCTCCGACCGGGAATGTCATTTGATCGGTAAACCGCGTCTGATTGCTATAGTTCTTTTAGACGGGTTTGCGAACGTGACATTCGCGTTGATGTTCTGTGTTGTGCTGTATTGTTGATGATATGTCATGGTGGATAGCAGTGTGCAATGGTAGTGCAGTTTGGATTTATTTGTACATTTGATATTGCGGGACGAGCGTCCAACATGTGGACTACCGTCACTGCCTGTTTGTATAATATTCTTTTGGGGCACGACCGGGTTGAGGTCGATGTACCCGTTGTACATATTTTTATTTCTGTACTAGGTTTATCCCGCTAAGGAGTGCACGGATAGCCGGGTTCTAGAGGGCAACGGGTCCGTATCTCATGGCTTTGAGAGGCAGAAGGACCTCACTCTAGAATTGGAAGACTATTCGCCGCACTTGTAGAGGGTACAGGTTGACCCAAGGAGGGGTGCTCAATTTACCAGATTCCGTGAAGTGCCGGGTGTTCCATTCACTATGCTGTAGGGACTGCCTTGCTTCAGGTTTTGGCGGGTAACTTGCCGCACCCGTAGGGGTCTAGGTTTCATTGCACAGGCTATCCACACGACCAGGAGAACGTCGGGTTTCAGTAGCGGCTCTATGAAACCCGGGGATTCCAGATTATCTGTATTGTTCTGTGATGCTTATTACTTTTCTGTAATATTGCATATTATCACGCCTGGAGCGATTATTGTATATTGGTATATATACTATTAGATGTTGTATATGTTTTACACCTGCGCTAGTCCAACCCCCGCTCTGTCGTTAGTTAAGTAACCTAACGGGTAATGACGGGACCCAGTGACGAATGCGGATGGCATATACGTACATTTTATTTTTCGTTCTTTTCTGGTGTGATTGATTGATGGGACTGCATTGATTCTTATCAATGCAAAAGTAAAACAAACCTATATTTGATGTTGTTGGAACAAATTTTAAAAGGTGTTATTACAAAGATGTTTCCTTTTGTTATGCATAGCGTTATTCAGTTGGAATATCCTGCACCTCATTCCACGAGGCAAGGGCCGAGATCCCTTCACCGGGTGTGACCCCTTGGGCAGAAGTTTACGTCAGGGTAATAACTTTACTATAGTCGATTACAAGTTACTTTGCATCGCGGTATTCAGTTAGAATATCCTGCACCTCATTCCACGAGGAAAGAGCTGAGATCCCTTCACCGGGAGTGACCTCTTTAGCAAAAGGTTTTCGTCACTATATCTTTATAAAAAGCTATCAGTAGCCCTCCGTCATTTCTTATGGATGGTCAGTAGTATTCAAGCTATGTTTGTTGACCTTCGTCAAGACATAGTGTTTGGTAGCTACTGTGTATTCATTTGTTGCATAGATAGATATGTTGGTTTGGGACAGTCGTATAGCCTTATTGACCTTCGTCAAGGGCTTGTACGGGTAGGTTCAAATTGACCTGGATAATGACGGGTAGAACTTGACATGTGACTTATGATTTGTTGACCTTCGTCAAGGTCATAAGAGCATGGGGTAAAAATCACATCGGGAGTTTCAAACATACAAGAAACTTGCCAGGCATGCGCATACCTTCTGGAGTGTGATAACTTGAGTGGCTTCCATCAAGTTATCATGCGATGATAGTTGGATCTCGATTCTCACTGATGAGTTGGTTTACTCTTCGGGTGATCCCGACTAATTCTTCTTTCAGGTTTGAAGGAGAATTTGAGATTACAGTGGGAGGTTTCCTGATTAGATAAAGTGATAACCATTCTGATCTAGGTTAGAGTGCACGCAGAGTGTTTCTTTTCTCTCTCTTTGGCAGCGACCTTTGACCGACCCTAGACTATGACTTAGTGACCAAGTTGACCGAACCTTCTTAAAATACTGGCTTTTGGATTGTCCGAGTTGCATAAGTCATTGCCGCTCTTTCTTTTACCCTTTGCATTTCTCAGAACACCCCGTATTACTACGGACATCCACTTCCATTGGATAAATCCATCGTATGGTTATATACGAACTCGAAGGGACTTCTTTGAGGATGGATCCAGGTTCAGGAGAAATAGAATTAGTTTATTCTGTTGTCTTTTATTATCATCTTCTCTCAGGTTGCGAGGGCTCCTTAGTTTAGGAGAGTACACCTATAACGCTTATTGCATAGTCTTATTCCAAACCATAGGCTGGTGCCGGAAGGTAGGGAATGAAGAAAACCAATTCGCCTAAGTAGGGTGTGCAAAAGGTAATATGAAAAGACAAGATAAAGGGATTAGAAAGAGGGCAAAGTAAATTACGACTATTATCATTCACGACCAAACAGCGTACTTCATCGCCACTCCTATTTCACCTTTGCTTTTCCCCCAGTTCGGGAGAAATAGAATAAGGTTTTATTCAGTTATCTATTATCATCACTTTCTCTCAAGTTGTGAGTACTCCTTTGTTTAGGAGGGTACACCTATTATGCTTACTGGATAGTCTTCTTCCAAACCATAGGCTAGTGCCGAATAGTAGGGAAGGAAAGAAACCATTTAGCCTAACGAAGGTGTACAGAAGGTAATGACTAAAGACAAATAAAGGGATTTGGAGAGGTGGCATTTCATTCCTCTGGGAGAAAGGGACCCATAAAATCAATGCCCCAAACATCGAATATTTCAACAACCAAAATGGGTTGTTGAGGCATTTCATTCCTCTGGGAGATTCTACCAGTGTACTGACATTGTGTACAGGTTTTGCAATGCTCAAATGCGTCCTTGAATAAGGTCGGCCAATAAAAACCACATTGCAAAACCTTTTCCGCCGTCTTTTTAGGACCGAAGTGACCCCCACAGGCCTGATCATGACAAAAAGAAAGAACACTCTTGAACTCTTCTTTCGGGACACACCGGCGAATGATCTGATCAGGACAATATTTAAACAGATATGGATCATCCCAGTAAAAGTGTTTTACTTGGGATAGAAAACGGTATTTGTCCTGTTTTGACCAATCGCTGGGTATAAGTCCCGTGACAAGATAGTTCACAATATCCCTGAACCATGGTTCAGCGGATACATTCAAGAGTTGTTCATCAGGGAACGAATCATTGATCGGCAGGGTCACAGGGGAAGAAATAATGCGTGAAAGTTGGTCAGCTACTACGTTTTCACATCCTTTCTTATCTTTGATAACAAGATCAAATTCTTGTAACAGTAGGATCCAACGTATCAGTCGACCTTTTGCATCTTTCTTCGCCAGAAGATGTTTTAGGGCGGAATGGTCAGTGTACACAACTATAGATGAGCCAATTAAGTAAGGCTTGAATTTTTCTAATGCAAATACAACCGCTAAAAGTTCTTTCTCGGTGGTTGTATAGTTGATTTGTGCATCGTTCAGGGTCTTACTTGCATAGTAGATCACGTGTGGCATCTTTTCGATGTACTGTCCTAAGACTGCACCTACTGCAAAGTCGGATGCGTCACACATCAGCTCAAAGGGGTAGTCCCAATTTGGCGATGATAGCACGGGGGTTGAAGTGAGTGAGTGTTTAAGTGAGTCGAAAGCTGTCTCGCAGTCCGAGTCAAAGTGGAAGGTCGTATCCTTGGCCAGGAGAAGAGTTAAAGGTCTAGCAATTTTGCTAAAGTCCTTAATGAATCTCCTATAAAAGCCCGCATGGCCAAGGAAAGATCGAATATCTTTGATGCTTTTGGGATGAGGGAGGTTTTGAATGACATCTATCTTAGCTCTGTCAACCTCAATGCCTTTCTGTGAAATGACATGTCCAAGTACAATTCCTTCTTGGACCATGAAATAGCATTTTTCCCAGTTCGAAGTTAAGTTCTTCTCTTTGCAACGAGTCAGAACTGCGTCAAGATTCGATAGGCAATCGGAAAAAGAGTCTCCAAAAATCGAGAAATCGTCCGTAATGATCTCCAGAAAATTCTCTACCATATCAGAGAATATCCCCATCATACACCGCTGAAAGGTAGTGGGAGCATTGCATAACCCAAAGGGCATGCGACTGTAAGCAAAGGTACCAAAAGGACAAGTAAAAGTGGTTTTATCTTGATCCTTTTTGGCGATGGGGACCTGATTATAGCCTGAGTATCCGTCCATTAAACAATAATACTCTCGTCCTGCTAAGCGTTCCAGCATTTGATCAATGAATGGTAGAGGAAAATGGTCTTTCCTCGTGGCAGCATTGAGTTTTCTATAATCAATACATACACGCCACCCAGTTTGGGCGCGTGTTTGAATCAACTCATTTGCCTCATTGGTTATAACAGTGATGCCGGATTTCTTAGGAACGACATGTATAGGAGTCACCCATTGGCTATCGGAGATGGGATATATAATACCATTATCTAGGCATTTGACGATCTCTTTGATCACCGCTTCCTTCATGATGGGATTTAACCGTCTCTGTGGTTCTCGGGTTGGTCTGGCATCATCCATCACATGTATATGATGTTCAACAATCAAGGGACTAATCCCTTTGATGTCCGCCATACTCCAACCAAACGCCTCTTTGTTAGATCTCAATACCGATAAAAGTGCATTCTCTTGCTCTGATGCTAGAGAAGCGGATATGATAACCGGTAAGGACTCATTCTCACCTAAATATGCATATTTAAGGTGAGAAGGTAAAATTTTGAGATCTAAAATGGGCGGAGAAATAATAGAAGGTGGGATCATTGAATGATTCTTGGAGTTACAACGAAGCTCAGAGCCTGTGAAAGATACAGACTCGGGTGGAGAAAAGTCAGGAGTGCAGGACTCAAGTGTAGGAAAAGTGTCCTCACTAAGATCATGTGTAAGATCAAGCAGAGATGTGGTAATGTCGTCGAGATCTAGAAAGCAAAGATCCTTAGCTCCACAACTATCGGGAGCGATCTCGTGGACAGAGCACACATCTAGAATATGAGCAGAGGGTTCTGATGGCTGACTTCCAACTTTATAGATGTTTAGTTTAATGGTCATATTTCCAAATGATAAGTTCATTGAACCATTTCTACAATTTATACCAGCGTTGGAAGTGGCAAGGAAAGGACGACCCAGAATCACCGGAATTTGGCCCCGGGGGTTTGCTATAGGCTGTGTATAGAGTACATTGAAGTCTACAGGGAAAACAAATTCCCCGACCTTTATCAACACATCCTCTAGTTCACCCCTTGGTTTGGTGATTGAACAGTCTGCCATTTGGAGAGTGCAGTGAGCAGGTTTCAGCTCTCCAATCTCTAATTGCACATATACAGAATATGGAAGTAGGTTAACACTTGCGCCAAGGTCTAAAAGAGCACGATTTATGTTTTTACCCCCAATAGAAATCGTATTGTAGGACATCCTGGGTCCTTACGTTTCTTTGGTAGCTGGGGGATAAAAGCAGTGCTAATATTATTAGACATGAAGACCTTCTTCGGCACTTGAGTCTTCCTCTTCCTAGTGCACAAGTCCTTAAGAATTTTCGCATAAGCGGGGACTTGCTGAATCGCATCTAGGAGAGGGATGTTGATGTTAACCTGTTTGAACATTTCTATAATTTTCTCCATATGAGGACTCGTTCTGTTACCCCTTAACCGATTCGGGTAAGGTGCTTTCGCAATAAGCACCGGGTCTATCATAGGAGAAGGAAGAGGGGGTAGACGAGATCCCAAAAGAGGTATGGGGACCGTCTGTGGAGAACTAGAAGGGCTATACTGAGGTTTCGAGCCTAGTGGGAAATGGAGAATAGGATCGCGAGAAGGTGGTGTGGTAGAAGAAGAAGGATCAGAAGGAGAAGTGTGTGTGTGAGGAAAGGTCTCAGCCGGGGTGTTGATTTGATTTTCAGTATCATCAATTCCTTCCCCGACATGATTGTTCAGCACTCTTCCCGATCTCAACGTTGTGACGGCATTTACATTGTAATGCCCATGATTCTGTAGGGGTTGAGAGGGAAGTTTCCCTTTTTCTCTCGCACTCATTTCGGCTTTAAGTCGTGCGATTTCAGCTTCCATTGTTCTGATACTCTCAGCTTAGGACGCTGAGTTTTTCTTTATATCACCGACTGAAGATCTAACCTCAGCCGAAACCTCTATGAAATTTGACAAAAGTGATTTCATGGTTTGAGTGAATTGAGAGAACTCGTCAGAACAGGTCAAAGGATTAGACTGTGCAGGAGTGTTGACCTGATTTTGGAAGTTTTATGACTGGTAGGGGTACTGAGTGAGTTGAAGGGGTTGCTGTTGTGGTGGAGAAAGAGCCCTTTGAAATTGATTCGTGTTTGGAACCGTGTTTTGAGATTGGTTTTGGTTCCAAGCAAAATTCAGGTGATTCCTCCAACCCTGATAGTACGTGGAAGAATATGGATCGTTTCTAGGTCTTTGAAATGCAGCATTAGAATGCTCGTGACCTTGAAACGCAGAGTTTAATGGACATTCTTCCGTTAAATGAGACGGATCAGAACAGCACCCACAAACAGTTTTGGGGAGCGACACTGGGTTTAGGGAGGCTGCTGCAAATTTATGTTCCATAGCGTCGAGCTTCTTTTGCATTGCTGCCATCTCAGCTCAAACACTTATGGACACATCTATTTGGTGTACGCCACCCCTATTCAATGGTTGGGTTCCACTCTCCCACTGTAGTGATTTTTCAGCGAACTCTTCTAAATACTTCCAAGCTTCCCCATCATCTTTGGTCATAAAATTACCTTGACACATGTTTTCAAGGCTCTATTTAGTGTTTGGGTTAATGCCCACATAAATGATTCGGCACAATTCCTATCTCGGGATGCCGTGATGAGGACACTGAACCAATAGATCCTTGAAATGTTCAAAGCATTTAGAGAATAGTTCAGTAGGGAGCTGGGCAAATTGATTGAGTTCGCTACGGATTCGAGCTGTCATTTGTATTGGGTAAAATTTCTTAAGGAATGCAGCGAAGAATTCTTCCCAATTCGTAATAGAGTGTGCGGAGTGTTATATAGCCACTTCTCGGCTATATCGCACAATGTAAATGGAAGAAGTCGTAGATGCATCGCATCCACTGAAAGTTGTGACGTACCCATCATTGCGCATACGTTTTCAAATTTGGTAATGAAAACGTAAGCATCCTCAGTCTCGAGTCCGTGGAATTTGGGTAAAAGATTGATATACTGGGGCTTAATCTCAAAGTTAACCCCGTTGGCTGGTGTGGATAAGCAGGTCGAAAGAGGATCTCGAATAGGGTAGCACCTCTCCTGGAGAGAGATGCGGGGTGGATTCTGCGCACCAACGGACGGCGGCAGATTAGGGTTAAAGAAGTTTGATGGATTCGGATCCATCGGTGTGGGTGTGGTAGTGGGTAAAGGAAAGGTAAATGGAGAAATATCGACTTCGGAGTCGATAAAGGGTACACGGACTAAAAGGGCACTAGAATCCCGTGTCCAGCCTATCTTGCACTAAAATGGGTTAGTACAAGTGGCAGCGTTGGCTTATAATTAGGGGTATGAATGAATGCGGTGTTTGCTTTTGAAAAAGGGGCGGATTTTTGAAAAAAAGGATGCGACACAACAAATGCAGCAACAAAACCCTAGAATCTAGTGGTCACCTAGGTCCGGCTCTAGACCGCTCCTAACTGCCAAAAGACAAGTCGCAGGATAGAATCCTCCACTGCCTCTTTGTCCCCCTGTGGCCGGATAAGTGCCAGGTAAGTAGGAAGGTACTCCACTACGTAAGTAGTGGGCCTAATTAAAAACCACTAGCCTTAGACACACTCGCCTTAAACACCACAAGAAAACTCGGATAAGCAATGAATTACCTACGGCCTTCTTCTGTCCTAATTGAGCGCAACGGTCCTTAGAGTCATCTCTAGATATTTTTTAGCTAATGTGGGTCAATGCGGATGCAAGTTTTGCGATTTTCGGGGCCTAGGAAGGGTAATGAAATCCCCACCTAATTTGAATTTGGCCGTGCCCCTTAATTCCCGTATTAGAATGCAAACAACCAAGAAACAAAATCACGCACAAATTTAATTTTGCTTTTTACGGCGCTGCGATTATTTGCAAAGAATCCTGCAGAAAATGTTAGTTGGAGCTAAAAAGAGGAGAGAAGAGAAGGTAAGAAGTCACCTGAGAGAATTTGGTACAGTGATCCCTCAAGGAGACCGCGGTTCCGCCGCATATGGGTCTTATTGCCGCCCTTCCGCGGTCGAAAAATGTGATCTCTTGAAAAGAAAATTTGCAGAATACTCCTGATAACTTCCCTAGTCCTCTGGAATTTTCCAAACAATTTTTTCAATTTCCTAACAGCTCCAGATTTCCTTGCAATGAACCACAACAAATCGTTTAGGGTTTGCACGAATTTTGATCTCAAAAATCATAATGGAATAAATCTTTCAATTCAAACTATAATATGAAACGAATTAGCGCGTAATCCCCGGCAACGGCGCCATTTGATTGATAGTAAATTCGAGACTGTGTAAGTAAATCAACTCAAATGATCCCTGATAACGGTTTCATTTGATTGAAAAGAAGTTCTTGTTTGTGTAAATCGAATAAAGCGAATAAGTTTCTATGTGTCGGTAATATTGAATAAAATTCACAATCAAATAATTATATTTGACCGCAATCAATTACGGTGTTGGTTGTAGATCGTAAGCGAGTGCGGATCGTCCACAGGGATTGTGCGATTCGTTTTTATATTTAATTTGTTTGAATTGAAAAGTTAATCGAAAAGAAAAGAAAACATGATTCAAGATTTTATCGATTGATTCAGGTGTCACTAATCTAATCAAGAATCAAGAAACTGATAAACAATCAAGAATCGGGTTTCGATGATATTTCCAACCAAATGTCAAGAATCTAAACGAGGCTCGTAGGAATAGATCGGATCTATAGACGTGATGTAATCTCAAGATTTCGTATTCTTGTCCTTCGAAGGATTGATACTAGATCGATGATGATCGACGAGAGTTAGGGCTTTCTTGATGATACTAGGGTTTCATCGTTTAACCCTTGTTCTTTCATCGATATCATTCACATTCTAGCCTCTAGCAATTTCAAGAAACGATCGTAACTCCCCAATCTCGAGCGATATCAATCAAGAAAGCATCGCAACGAATTGGGTCGTCGATTCTTGAACTTGCTAGGGTTTACAAAACTCGTAGGATTCAAGAATCGATTTAAGATATGTTACATCATCATTCTATTGATCGTCCGACTCCTCGACGAGCGGAGTATTACTCAAACATCACAACAAGAATTACAACTAGAAATTTAGATTGAATCATGATGCAAGAATTTAAAGAAAACAAGATAAAAGAATATCACCTTTTATTTATATCAACAATTTGATTACAGTCGCTCAAGAACTACAAGAGGAAGAACTAAATTGTCGATTTGGAGTCGCTCGGCTCTGTGATTCGCGGATCGGCTTTGACCACTTGCTCTGTTGAAGATCGGCACGGCTCATAAAAGGTTGCAAGGCTTCTTGATTGGTGGGGTACTCGGGATCTTGGCTTTTGATTGGAATTAAGGTTAGGGTTTCACACAAGTCCTTTCACTAGACTTGTGAAAGAAGATGAAGAAAGAGATAGAATGGCTCTAGATTGGCTACTAAAATGAACTAATTGAGGGATCTCTCTATATCCTTTACAAGTGAGCCTAGGGTCTTATTTATAGATCTCCCAAACCCTAAGCCTCGAGAAGTTCCCTCCAAAAGTTTGTTGAAAGACTTCTAGAAGTAGTTAGTTAGGCTTAGCTTAGGGTTTAAGCTAGGGTTTAGGGAGAAGTTTCTAGAATACAAGGCTAGTTTAGTGTTGATCCCAAAGCTTGCTGATCTGGCAGAAGTCCCTGGAGTCTTCTGGAAACTGACATGTCATTCTGAGCTGTAGGCCTTGAGCTAGGAATTGTGGTGCAAAGCTGAAGAGGTGACGTAGCAAGACGGCCGCGGAACCGCGGCACAAGGCGGCTTAGGCCGCGGTTCCGCGGCCATTTGGGCTCTTTGTGGCTTGGTTCTTCTGGTGTGGTCTTGGGATGATATTTGGAGCTTTATCTGATATGTTGATTTGTATTTGTCCCTTTGGATTGATACCAGAACTAAAATCATTGAGTTGGCGTAATGTTTGATCGGTACCATGTAAATTTTTGGCCTTTCTTCTGGATTTTCCTGCACAGATCTTAAAACAAGTGTTGCGCAATATAGAGATGATGCGATGCCATGAAATGCAGTCAATTTCCTTTATAGTGCCGGTTTTAGAGTCTAACACATGCAATCTGATATATTGCGACAGTTTTGCTAATATGTGAAATATGAATGCCGAACACTTCTATATGAATGCAAATGATGAGGAAATTGACGGCTAAAAGATGCAATATTTTCGACTAATCAAATTCCCCCAATCTTAATTTCGATCGTCTCGAGCGAACTGTTTATTTAAAAGAGAAGGAGAAAATAAAGAAAGAGAAAACTAACTAGCACACTTTCGTAGGCAACACGATTGCACTGAGCATGTGCAACAAGCCTTTAAACCTCTAGGTGTCCCTAGTAGGAGGAGTGTTGTCTCCTGAGGGTTTTCAGCGGATTGCACCCACAAAATCCAATAATAAAAGGAAGATCATGAATATTACATTTAAAGAAAAGAATCGTAGAAGAAAAGCTTTGAAAATTAGGGTTTCCAACTAAGCTAGCTTTTCGGTTGTCATGAGCCCTATCTTAATGGTCATGAAAAGATGTTAGAAATCACGTCCTCCCTCAATAAAACATCGTCTTATTTTTCATTCCTATCTTTCTTCCAAAACATCGATCATATCACCCTGCGTGTGTATAAGGACATCCCTACACCCGGAGAATTCAATTCAAGCTATCATACTCTTGCCCATCAGCCTCAGTACATTTTAATTAATGAATATTTAGATGAGATTGCTCACACACTTTTATGCGACCGTTAATACTTCTTGAGGTACTAACCGACCGATTACTCATGTGCTTGCTTATTTGATGTATTTTCCTCGTTCTGCACCACCTAAGGCATAGCAGTGACTCCCAAACCAGTTGGCCTTAGGGCACTAGGTGAAGAAGCACCCTCGCTATACATTTTTATTGCCCTTGGTGATAACAAAACCAGTGTCCATTTTTTCTCACCACTTTATATATTTTTTTATTCACTTTTCTTTTATTTCCTTCATACATCGGCTTGAAGACAAGAGCATTTCAAGGTATCCTCTACAATCCCAGGCTTCAAGACGTGTGTAAGTGCGAATTGTAGGGTAGCAACGATCAAAATGTTTGGCTTCCAGAATAGAAACTATTTTTCAGACTTATTTTTATCCTCAGATTAGTGACGTCCTTCATCTTACTAACCCTTGGGACAACGGCTCATAACTACTTATTACTAGTTCGTATAAGAAAACTTCTAATTTTCTTAGTTTTCTTAAATTTTTCTAATCTCATGGATGTAATTGTTCATTATCTAAACTTTTATTATCTTATTTATATACAAAAAAGTGTAAATATTAAGATTATTTTTATACTTGAAATTTTTTCAATTTTTATAGATTTTTTATTTTTATTTTTATTTTTTAAAAGAAAATTTGTTTTGTGCTTAATGCAAATGATATGCAAATGATGCAAAAATAAGCACAAACCTCCCCCAAACTTGTTTTCAACAGTGTCCTCACTGTTGCCAACCGCTAGATCTATAAAACCTGTATGTCTGGGAGGAATTATTAGTGGGGGCAAAGTATATAAGTGAAGAACTTCCCCCAAACTTATTCTTATCACTCACCTTCATTCAAAAGATGATGCAATGATATACAGGATATGAAGGTGAGACGGAGGAATTTTAATCCAAATAAAATGGCTCTTGTAAGAACAAGAGCTCCTCCGTGGGGTCAGTGGAAAAATACGGCTTTAGTCTATGTCCATTTACTTTGAAAACGGTGCCGTTTTTAACATTTTCTACTTCTACTGCCCCGTGCGGGTATACAGACCGCACAATAAAAGGTCCCTTCCACCGAGATCGAAGCTTACCCACGTGAAGGTGTAATCGTGAATCATAAAGAAGGACTTGTTGACCAGGTGAAAATGTTTTCCTCAAAATATTTTTATCGTGAAAAACTTTAGTTCTATTCTTTACAATTGCAGCGTTATCATAAGCTTCATCACGGAGTTCGCTTAGCTCATTTAGTTGCAGCTTCCGAAAGTTGCAGGCTTCTTTTAGATCAAAGTTTATTTCCTTTATAGCCCACAATGCTTTATGCTCTATCTCGACGGGTAAATGACATGCTTTTCCAAACACTATCCTATATGGAGACATCCCTAGGTCGGTTTTATATGCAGTTCGGAATGCCCAAAGAGCATCCGTCAGTTTGGTCGACCAGTCTTTTCTATTTTTAGCAACAGTTTTCTCCAGGATAAGTTTGATTTGTCTGTTTGAGATCTCAGCCTGCCCGCTTGTTTGGGGATGATAGGGTGTAGAAAGTCGGTGGTTGATTGAGTATTTTCGCATCAGAGTCTCGAAAGACCTGTTGCAGAAATATGTCCCATTATCGCTAATAATAGCGCGTGGGTGTCCAAATCGCGAAAAGATATTCTCTTTTAAGAACTTAATGACAACTTTCTTGTCATTAGTGCGACATGGAATGGCTTCAACCCACTTTGAGACATAATCAACCGCCAGCAGTATGTACAGATTCCCAAAGAAGTTGGGAAAGGGACCCATAAAATCAATGCCCCAAACATCGAATATTTCAACAACCAGAATGGGTTGCTGAGGCATTTCATTCCTCTGGGAGATTCTACCCGTGTACTGACATTGTGTACAGGTTTTGCAATGCTCAAATGCGTCCTTGAATAAGGTCGGCCAATAAAAACCACATTGCAAAACCTTTTCCGCCGTCTTTTTAGGACCGAAGTGACCCCCACAGGCCTGATCATGACAAAAAGAAAGAACACTCTTGAACTCTTCTTTCGGGACACACCGGCGAATGATCTGATCAGGACAATATTTAAACAGATATGGATCATCCCAGTAAAAGTGTTTTACTTGGGATAGAAAACGGTATTTGTCCTGTTTTGACCAATCGCTGGGTATAAGTCCCGTGACAATATAGTTCACAATATCCCTGAACCATGGTTCAGTGGATACATTCAAGAGTTGTTCATCAGGGAACGAATCATTGATCGGCAGGGTCACAGGGGAAGAAATGATGCGTGAAAGATGGTCAGCTACTACGTTTTCACATCCTTTCTTATCTTTGATAACAAGATCAAATTCTTGTAACAGTAGGATCCAACGTATTAGTCGACCTTTTGCATCTTTCTTCGCCAGAAGATGTTTTAGGGCGGAATGGTCAGTGTACACAACTATAGATGAGCCAATTAAGTAAGGCCTGAATTTTTCTAATGCAAATACAACCGCTAAAAGTTCTTTCTCGGTGGTTGTATAGTTGATTTGTGCATCGTTCAGGGTCTTACTTGCATAGTAGATCACGTGTGTCATCTTTTCGATGTGCTGTCCTAAGACTGCACCTACTGCAAAGTCGGATGCGTCATACATCAGCTCAAAAGGGTAGTCCCAATTTGGCGATGATAGCACGGGGGCTGAAGTGAGTGAGTGTTTAAGTGAGTCGAAAGCTGTCTCGCAGTCCGAGTCAAAGTGGAAGGTCGTATCCTTGGCCAGGAGAAGAGTTAAAGGTCTAGCAATTTTGCTAAAGTCCTTAATGAATCTCCTATAAAAGCCCGCATGGCCAAGGAAAGATCGAATATCTTTGATGCTTTTGGGATGAGGGAGATTTTGAATGACATCTATCTTAGCTCTGTCAACCTCAATGCCTTTCTGTGAAATGACATGTCCAAGTACAATTCCTTCTTGGACCATGAAATGGCATTTTTCCCAGTTCAAAGTTAAGTTCTTCTCTTTGCAACGAGTCAGAACTGCGTCAAGATTCGATAGGCAATCGGAAAAAGAGTCTCCAAAAATCGAGAAATCGTCCATAATGATCTCCAGAAAATCTTCTACCAAATCAGAGAATATCCCCATCATACACCGCTGAAAGGTAGCGGGAGCATTGCATAACCCAAAGGGCATGCGACTGTAAGCAAAGGTACCAAAAGGACAAGTAAAAGTGGTTTTATCTTGATCCTTTTTGGCGATGGGGACCTGATTATAGCCTGAGTATCCGTCCATAAAACAATAATACTCTCGTCCTGCTAAGCGTTCCAGCATTTGATCAATGAATGGTAGAGGAAAATGGTCTTTTCTCGTGGCAGCATTGAGTTTTCTATAATCAATACATACACGCCACCCAGTTTGGGCGCGTGTCTGAATCAACTCATTTGCCTCATTGGTTATAACAGTGATGCCGGATTTCTTAGGAACGACATGTATAGGAGTCACCCATTGGCTATCGGAGATGGGATATATAATACCATTATCTAGGCATTTGACGATCTCTTTCATCACCGCTTCCTTCATGATGGGATTTAACCGTCTCTGTGGTTCTCGGGTTGGTCTGGCATCATCCATCACATGTATATGATGTTCAACAATCAAGGGACTAATCCCTTTGATGTCCTCCATACTCCAACCAAACGCCTCTTTGTTAGATCTCAATACCGATAAAAGTGCATTCTCTTGCTCTGATGCTAGAGAAGCGGATATGATAACCGGTAAGGACTCATTCTCACCTAAATATGCATATTTAAGGTGAGAAGGTAAAATTTTGAGATCTAAAATGGGCGGAGAAATAATAGAAGGTGGGATCATCGAATGATTCTTGGAGTTACAACGAAGCTCAGTGCCCGTGAAAGATACAGACTCGGGTGGAGAAAAGTCAGGAGTGCAGGACTCAAGTGTAGGAAAAGTGTCCTCACTAAGATCATGTGTAAGATCAAGCAGAGATGTGGTAATGTCGTCGAGATCTAGAAAGCAAAGATCCTTAGCTCCACAACTATCGGGAGCGATCTCGTGGACAGAGCACACATCTAGAATATGAGCAGAGGGTTCTGATGGCTGACTTCCAACTTTATAGATGTTTAGTTCAATGGTCATATTTTCAAATGATAAGTTCATCGAACCATTTCTACATTTTATAACAGCATTGGAAGTGGCAAGGAAAGGATGACCCAGAATCACCGGAATTTGGCCCCGGGGGTTTGCTACAGGCTGTGTATCGAGTACAATGAAGTCTACAGGGAAAACAAATTCCCCGACCTTTATCAACACATCCTCTAGTTCACCCCTTGGTTTGGTGATTGAACGGTCTGCCATTTGGAGAGTGCAGTGAGCAGGTTTCAGCTCTCCAATCCCTAATTGCTCATATACAGAATATGGAAGTAGGTTAACACTTGCGCCAAGGTCTAAAAGAGCACGATTTATGTTTTTACCCCCAATAGAAGTCGATATTGTAGGACATCCTGGGTCCTTACGTTTCTTTGGTAGCTGGGGGATAAAAGCAGTGCTAATATTATTAGACATGAAGACCTTCTTCGGCACTTGAGTCTTCCTCTTCCTAGTGCACAAGTCCTTAAGAATTTTCGCATAAGCGGGGACTTGCTGAATCGCATCTAGGAGATGGATGTTGATGTTAACCTGTTTGAACATTTCTATAATTTTCTCCATATGAGGACTCGTTCTGTTACCCCTTAACCGATTCGGGTAAGGTGCTTTCGCAATAAGCGCCGGGTCTATCATAGGAGAAGGAAGAGGGGGTAGACGAGATCCCAAAAGAGGTGTGGGGACCGTCTGTGGAGAACTAGAAGGGCTATACTGAGGTTTTAAGCCTAGTGGGAAATGGAGAATAGGCTCGCGACAAGGTGGTGTGGTAGAAGAAGAAGGATCAGAAGGAGAAGTGTGTGTATAAGGAAAGGTCTCAGCCGGGGTGTTGATTTGATTTTCAGTATCATCAATTCCTTCCCCGACATGATTATTCAGCACTCTTCCCGATCTCAACGTTGTGACGGCATTTACATTGTAATGCCCAGGATTCTGTAGGGGTTGAGAGGGAAGTTTCCCTTTTTCTCCCGCACTCATTTCGGCTTTAAGTCGTGCGATTTCAGCTTCCATTGTTCTGATACTCTCAGCTTGGGACGCTGAGTTTTTCTTTATATCACCGACGGAAGATCTAACCTCAGCCGAAACCTCTATGAAATTTGACAAAAGTGATTTCATGGTTTGAGTGAATTGAGAGAACTCGTCAGAACAGGTCAAAGGATTAGACTGTGCAGGAGTGTTGACCTGATTTTGGAAGTTTTGTGACTGGTAGGGATGCTGAGTGAGTTGAAGGGGTTGCTGTTGTGGTGGAGGAAGAGCCCTTTGAAATTGATTCGTGTTTGGAACCGTGTTTTGAGATTGGTTTTGGTTCCAAGCAAAATTCGGGTGATTCCTCCAACCCTGATAGTACGTGGAAGAATATGGATCGTTTCTAGGTCTTTGAAATGCGGCATTAGAATGCTCGTGACCTTGAAACGCAGAGTTTAATGGACATTCTTCCGTTAAATGAGACGGATCAGAAAAGCACCCACAAACAGTTTTGGGGAGCGACACTGGGTTTACGGAGGCTGCTGCAAATTTATGTTCCATAGCGTCGATCTTCTTTTGCATTGCTGCCATCTCAGCTCAAACACCTATGGACATCTATTTGGTGTACGCCACCCCTATTCAATGGTTGGGTTCCACTCTCCCACTGCAGTGATTTTTCAGCGAACTCTTCTAAATACTTCGAAGCTTCCCCATCATCTTTGGTCATAAAAGTACCTTGACACATGTTTTCAAGGCTCTGTTTAGTGTTTGGGTTAATGCCCTCATAAATGATTCGGCACAATTCCCATCTCGGGATGCCGTGATGAGGACACTGAACCAATAGATCCTTGAAACGTTCAAAGCATTTAGAGAATGGTTCAGTAGGGAGCTGGGCAAATTGATTCAGTTCGCTACGGATTCGAGCTGTCATTTGTATTGGGTAAAATTTCTTAAGGAATGCAGCGACGAATTCTTCCCAATTCGTAATAGAGTGTGCGGTAGTGTTATATAGCCACTTCTCGGCTATATCGCACAATGTAAATGGAAGAAGTCGTAGACGCATCGCATCCACTGAAAGTTATGACGTACCCATCATTGCGCATACGTTTTCAAATTTGGTAATGAAAACGTAAGCGTCCTCAGTCTCGAGTCCGTGGAATTTGGGTAAAAGATTGATATACTGGGGCTTAATCTCAAAGTTATCCCCGTTGGCTAGTGGTGTGGATAAGCAGGTCGAAAGAGGACCTCGAATAGGGTAGCAGCTCTCCTGGAGAGAGATGCGGGGTGGATTCTGAGCACCAACGGACGGCGGCAGATTAGGGTTAAAGAAGTTTGATGGATTCGGATCCATCGGTGTGGGTGTGGTAGTGGGTAAAGGAAAGGTAAATGGAGAAATATCGACTTCGGAGTCGATAAAGGGTACGCGGACTAAAAAGGCACTAGAATGCCGTGTCCAGCCTATCTTGCACTAAAATGGGTTAGTACAAGTGGCAGCGTTGGCTTATAATTAGGGGTATGAATGAATGCGGTGTTTGCTTTTGAAAAAGGGGCGGATTTTTGAAAAAAATGATGCGACACAACAAATGCAGCAACAAAACCCTAGAATCTAGTGGTCATCTAGGTCCGGCTCTAGACCGCTCCTAATTGCCAAAAGACAAGTCGCAGGATAGAATCCTCCACTGCCTCTTTGTCTCCCTGTGGCCGGATAAGTGCAAGGTAAGTGGGAAGGTACTCCACTACGTAAGTAGTGGGCCTAATTAAAAACCACTAGCCTTAGACACACTCGCCTTAGACACCACAAGAAAACTGGGATAAGCAATGAATTACCTGTTGGAGATAGTGCCCTCAGAGTCAATTATTAGGTCACAGGTACGTAATTGCAATGATTGATGGAGGATCTATCCCGGTAGGACAGTCTTACTCGAGATGATAGTATGCTATCTGGTTTACCTTTATCATCGTGTACTGCTTTAAGTGACCTGACACGTCGCTATTACACGTTGATAGAGCCCCTAGGATTCTTGCTTGACCACCAGCAGTATGAGGGCGATCATATAAGTGGGAGCTGGGGGTCTATAAGCATATCCTTAAAAGGTCCCTAGTCGTGAGAGTTTCGAGACAGGGCATCGATTCTCCATAGTAGACTAGTGTATACAGTCGAGACCCCGACGAGGGGCGGTGGCCGGTCTCACAAGCCACTGGTGTCAGTTGGTTCACCTAAGATGTATACAGGTGCTCATTGGGTTATGAGTACACCGGACAGGACTCGCCGGGAACATGCTAGTTGGTCATATACCAGACGTCAGATGGCAGTTCCCTGGTGACATGTGTGCAGGTTAGTTCATCGACCTGGGGATCGTCATTTGTCTTATGTGAGTTCCCACTGTACTTTGATTACTACCCTACCACGGCTCAAAGGAGTCGTGCAAACAGGTTTTAGTTGGGTACAGTCCCGAGCCACATGGAGGTAGTGAGCGTATCTTCAGGGGTTCGTCTCTCCCGGTATTGGGGGTGAGGTCGTGCTGTGTCTAGGAGAGCCATTACACGAAGCCCTTGGCCGAGGCAAGGAGATTTACTGGTAGGTATTCCAGTAGTATCTCAGGGTGTTCTGGGCTACACTCCGACACGACTTGTACCGCTTTTGGGGGTCTGACTTTTACCAACCCCCTAGGCCCGCCATGCGATACTCATAGACGAACGGACCGGACTGTACGGATATTGTTACTGACAGGCTCAGTAGGGTTGTCAGGCTGAGTTCGCTCACAGACATCCCTTTTAGTCAATACCTGGTAGCCCGTTACGTATTGGCTTATACCTCTGACGTGCTAGTGGTTAAATCCACAACCAAGGTGTTGACGAGTCTTTAGAGTCCCCCACATTCTGTTACTCAGCTTTCGGGCGAAAAGCTGTAGAGGCCGTATGGAGATATGGCAGGGTCCGATCAGATACGTGCGGTATTGCACGGATCAGGATCGGACAGTTTGTACTATAAGCCGTATGGTTATATGGCAGGGTTCGATCAGATACGTGCGGTATTGCACGGATCAGGATCGAACAGATATTACTAGCCGGCTTTGGTTTAAGCCGGATCCTAGTATAGTACAGTGTAGATTTTGTCTCATTGCATTTGTATTTCGGTCGGAATACAAATGCGGGTGTGTATGCACAGTATCGGGGTTTTCCTGTAATTTATTACGGGACCAGTTTTCTGGAGTTGCCAGTTTGCTTTCTGTTTCGGCCAATTTCCTTTGTATCGTTCATTGGCCGAAGATTGGTGGAGGAGGGCTTATTTGCATTGTTGCAAATAAGTATTTGTGGAGGGGGTATTTGCTTATTGTTGTATCATGATAGTCTCTCATTGAACTTGACTTCTAGCTATCATGATGGCTTGACTTTGTTGAGTTGATGTTGTTGATGGAGTGTGGATTTCCTTGTGATCATTTGGTTTCTTTTCATCATCACTCACTTTCCACCCACCCCCTTGTCTTTGTTCTTTCTCTCTCCAATCACACACAAAAGGGGAGGGGCCGGCCATTCCTTGGCAAGGGATGGGATTCATTTTCATTATGTGTGTGGCAATTTTGGTTCTCATGGTGCAAAGGAAAAATGCTCTCTTGTTCATCCAAAAACATCCTTTATTTCCTCCACCAAAATGGCAATTCCACAACCCCAAAATGAGACTTCTTCACTACACATTCTACAGCGAATCTTGGGCACGTCGAGTAGCCGGCTTCGTGCCCGAGTTGCCTCGGCATTGAGGTGGGAGCCCGTAAAAGAAGTAGGCGATGTGGTGCACTTCCGGCGACGAGGAGGAGACGGGACATTCCGCAGGAGATTGGGACGACGACGAGAAGACCGGAGGACTTGGATCGTCGGTATATCTCTTTCCCATCTTATTGTTAGCTAGGACTAGTTAATGGTTCGATCCGGGTATTAGTGCGCGGCGGTTTGCCAGTTCAAGAAAATTAAAGTTTATCACCGCTTCAGCATTTGGCCGTCGGATTGACGGCCGGGGCGCCGCCGTGCACTTACAGTGGTATCAGAGCCTCGCCATTAACTTAGTCTAGCTTTGTGTAATGTGTTTGCATTTCCGATCGATCAAAAGTTCCAAAACCGAGTTTTTCAAAGCGACAGTTTTCTGTTGAAATTTTTTGGTCTCCAAAAATTTTTCAGGTTGCATAAAACTACTGTGCTGAAAGATCTAAGGCTACTGTAGAAATTCGACAAAGTAATTCGATAGTGGGAGCGCGGAACCGCGGCCAAACCCCCCCTTGGGCCGCGGTTCCGCCGCACTATGATAAGAACACTCTGTCAATTTTCTCCAGTGGGCTTCTGGGGTGAAAATTGGGGTTTTGGAATATTAATATTGGGCCCAGAATTTCCTGATCTGCTACAGTAGTGCTTGGGGCCCACTTGTTAAAGATTTGATTGATCGGATATTTTAAACACATTATTTCACAGTATTTACATTATATCTGCGACCGTGAATGTCACTTGATCGGTAAATCCGGTCTAACTGCTATAGCCCGGTTAGACGGATTTGCGAACGTGACTTTCACGTTGATGTTCTGTTTTTGCTGTGATGTTGCGGATCGGTCGTGGGGGATAGCCTGGATGCAATGCTAGTACAGTTGTGGTTGTATTATGTACATTTGATATTGCGGGGCGAGCGTCCGACATGTGGACTGCCGTCACTGCCTGATTGTATTATTCTTTTGGGGCACGGCCAGGTTGCGGTCGATGTACCCGTTGTATGTATATTTTACTTTCTGTACTAGGCTTACCCCGCGGAGGGGTGCACGGATAGCCGGGTTCTAGAGGGCAACAAGCCCGCATCTCATGGCATTGGGACGGAGGGGGCTTCGCTCTAGGATTGGCGGGCTATTCGCCGCACTCGTAGGGGGTACAGGTTGACCCAGGAGGGGTGCCCAAGTTACCGGATTCCGTGAAGTGCTGGGTGGTCCATTCACGGCGCTGAAGGGGGCTGCCTCGCTTCAGGTTTTGGCGGGTAACTTGCCGCGCCCGTAGGGGTCTAGGTTTTCATTGCACAGGCTATCCACACGACCAGGGGAACGTCGGGTTTCAGTAGTGGCTCTGTGAAACCCGGGGATCCCAGATATCTGTATTGTTTCTGTGATGCTGTACATTTTCTGTGATGTTGCATTTCTTATCACGCCTTGAGCGAATATAATATATTGGTATATATATTAGTAGATGTAGTATATGTTTTGCATCCGCGCTAGTCCAGTCCCCGCTCTGTCGTTAGTTAGCTAACCTAACGGGTAATGACGGGACCCAGTGGCGAATGCGGATGGCATATATATACATCAGTATATTTTCGTTCTTTGTGGTGTGATCAATTGATGGGACTGCATTGATTCGGATCAATGCAAGTTAAAAACAAACCTAATCTGATGTTGTTGGAACACTTTTCAAAAAGCTGTTATTGCAAGGACGTTCACTTTTGTTTTGCACAGTGATATTCGGTTATGAATATCCAGCACCTCAGTCGACGAGGCAAGGGCCGAGATCCCTTCACCGGGAGTGACCCCTTGGACAAAAGTTTGCGTCAGGGCAATGACTTCACTATAGCCGATTACTTTTGCTTTGCACCGTGGTATTCAGTTGGAATATCCTGCACCTCATTCTACGGGGAAAGAGCCGAGATCCCTTCACCGGGAGTGACCTCTTTAGCAACGGTTTTCGTCACTATATTTTTAAAAGCTATCCGTTCCTTCGACGATATCAAGTTCTTTACGTTAAAGGTTTTCGCCAGAAACCATTCGTAGCCCTCCGTCGTTTCAGACGGGTAGCACGTAGTATTCATGCTATGTTTGTTGGCCTTCGTCAAGGCATAGTGTATGGTAGCTGCTTGTTGCCTTTCTGCAGCATAGATAGATGCGTTGGTTTGGGACAGTCGTATAGCCTTGTTGACCTTCGTCAAGGGCTTGTACGGGTGGATTCAAATTAACCTGGATAATGACGGGTAGAACTTGACATGTGACTTATGATTTGTTGACCTTCGCCAAGGTCATAAGAGCATGGGGCAAAAATCACATCGGGAGTTTCAAAAGAACTGAAACTTGCCAGATATGCGCATACCTTCTGGAGTGTGATACCGTGAGCGGATTCCGTCACGTTGTCATGCGATGAGAGTTGGATCCCGATTCCCACTGATGAGTTGGTTTACTCCTCAGGTGTTCCCGACTAATTCTTCTTTTAGGTTTGGAGGAGAATTTGGCGGTACAGTGGGAGGTTTCCAGATTAGATAAATTGGTAACCATTCTGATCTAGGTTAGAGTGCACGCTGAGTGTTTCTTTTCTCTCTCTCTTTGGCAGCGACCATTGACCCGACCCTAAGACTATGACTCAGTGACCAAGTTGACCGAACCTTCTTAAACACTGGCTTTTGGATTGTCAGAGTTGCAGACCTCATTGCCACTCCTACTTTTACCCTTTTCTCCAGGACACCACGTATTACTACGAACGTCCACTTCCATTGGACAAAACCATCGTATGGTTAGATACGAACTCGAAGGGATTTATTCGAGGATGGTTTCCGGTTCTGGAGAAAACGGATAGGACTATTCAGTTGTCTTTTCCTTTTACCTTCTCTCAGGTTGCGAGTACTCCTTGGTTTAGGAGATAGTACACCTATTACGCAAATTGGATAGTCTTCTTCCAAACCTTAGGCTGGTGCCGAACGGTCGGGAATGAAGAAAACCAATTAGCATAACGATGGTGTGCAGAGGGTATTAAGTTCAGACAAAGCAAGGGATTAGTAAGAGGGCAAAGTAAATTGCGACTGATATTCACGACCAAACCAAGTATTTCATTACCACTCCCACTTCACCTTTGTATTTCTCCAGGACACTCCGTATCACTACGAAGATCCACAGTTTATTGGATACTCCATCGTATGGTTATATACAAACTCGAAAGGAACTTGTTCCAGTTCGGGGATGGATTCTGGTCCAGGAGAAATAGGAATAAGGTTTATTCGGTTGTCTTTTATCTTCACCCTCTCTCATTGCGAGTGTTCCTAGGATTGGGACAGTACACCCATTATGCTTATTGGATAGTCTTCTTCCAAACCATAGGCTGGTGCCGAACGGTAGGGAAGGAAGAAAACCATTTGGCCTAAAGGGGTGTACAGAAGGTAAAGACTAAAGACATATGAAGGGATTTGGAGAGGTGGCAAAGAACTATACGGTTACAGTCGTGAATCTGGAAGAGGCATTACTAGAAATACTAGAATACCCCATCGAAACATTTCAATGTTTCAGTTTCACTGTGTAGTGTTAAAAGAAAACTGATTTCCCGATTAGATACTTACTCCAGGGTATGTATTTACCAGGTACGATTCTCACATCTGTATGGTTTTACAGATGATGAGTGGGAGTAAGTTATTGGGAATTGGGTGGTCATCCTCATTATATCGGGATTCGTTGTAATCGGTGATATTTGAGGAAATCACCTGGGCTGTTTGCCGGACGGTAAATATTTGGTTTTGAATATCCGCTGTTATGCACCAATTTCAAATTGATATATCTGTACGTCTATTTTCATAGAGTGAGATATACCTTTCTGAAATTATGTCTACGACATTTACCTATATCAGTGGATGGTTAGGTAAGGAGCATTAAACAGCGGTGTAATTCTTCTTAACCATAAGTACAGTTTTCAACCTACGACACACAGTGAATGAGTTATCAGACTCAAGGGACTTATACAGAGTATTGTATGTTGTCCAGGGTCCATCAGGACAGAGGGGTAGGTCCTCGTACTATATTCGGTTTACTTATGACTTCTCTAGTTTTTAGACAGGTGTTTCGTTGAAACACAGGGTCCGAATTTTGAGAAGTTATAGGTATTTGAATAGAGTAGAGAACCAAGTGTAGCAAGTATCGGGATTCTTCAAAGAGATCGAAGATGTAGATACTTGTGTACGGTATTCAGTTGATAGTAATGATTTAAGAGATCTTGCTTCTCTTTCAGGTTACTCATGATTGGAAGCATTCCTAAGTTGAGTAACGCTGATCGGCCTCCTTCCATTTAGTTGACATGCACTGGAGATAGCTGCATAATTTGAATCTGGTTCAATTAAATCAGTGCCTCTGTTTCTATATTGGATATAGAACAGTTCATATCTTAACGTTGTTAAGGTACGGGGAGTTGTCCGGTTTATGATTAAAACCAGACACTGGACAACTCAAGGCACGTTTCTGTAATGGCTGTTTGTGGGTTGACCCAGGCTATGACGAGGGTTGACTTTCTACCATCTGGATGAACAATAGCGATATTGTTCTAAACTCGCCACAGTTTTAATAAAAATGGATTTTTTCAGAAAACAGTAAGTGGGAGTATGGTAGAACTGGAAGTGATTCCAGAACCACAAACGATTACTGAAGATTTGATAGGAACCTAAAGATTCAATCTGGTTTGACATTCCATTGGCCACTCCGCAGATGCGGTGGGTAACTTCAGGCACCCGAGAGGTACTACGGTAGCCTCAAGGACGGTGACAGGGAAGTTCTTGTTTACCCACAATTACCATTGCTGTTGTTCCAGGCTGCGAGACCCGGCGGGAGGATGAGTATAGCGTCGTTCTAAACTAGTTTTAGAAGTGTACGTCTGTATGACTCTGCCAGAGGGTTGTCGTAGTCAGTGGGAGCAGCGGAAGCATTGGTGGACAGGTAGCTTATGTCTATTTATAGACTAAAGCAGATGTAGCGGAGATAGATCATCTATTTCTGATGTGACAGTCATAGGTTTGACTTCATCAGAATAGGGGATGGATCTGTTGAGAAGGTAGTAGGGTGTGATATCCTGGTATTTGGATGACATACACAAAGTAGGAAAGGAAACTCCTATACTACGATCGGTTATACTTTGGTCGTTACACAGTGGTTTCTCCACAAAGGAAATGGATTTTATATCAGACATACTGGTTACTAGATCTATGGTTTTAGATCTAGATTTGGGTGGTTTCCCAATCTGGGTACTTAGACAGCATTCTATGAGTATTTAGGATGAACGACTCCTGGCATGGTAGTGTACCTGCAGGTGATGGAGTCACCCTCTCTAAAGGTGTCTTACAGACTAAAGTGGAGAGGGATGTGCATGATTGGCAGATCACTTGCTCAGGCAATTGAGTCAATCATGAGATGTCAAGTACCACACCAGATGTTGTTCTTGCACTAGATGCAATAAGTTGACATTGATCCAATCCTGGAGAATCAGTCGGAAGCAGTTTTAGAACATAAGTGGATGTTCTAGGGATATGATAACGACAGCCTCATTCGGGATACAGTTATCATTCCAGGCTTTCAAGGTGACATGGACGACAAGGAGGTTGTCAGAGTTATAGTTCTCCTTCTGACGAAGGGCAGTATTTTGGACAGGTGGTCCAAGGCAATACTGAGGGAGGCATGGCGCAGGATACTGATTAAGTTCAGTTGACGATACAGTCTAAGAAGTTTGGATTTGGAGTTCATTTATGAGCTATGTCCCATCAGACATCCAGACACATTCTAAGACAGGTATTGCTCATTTCGGGAGATGGCTTTCTCCGTGAACTTGAGATATAGAGAAACATAGAAAGAAACATCAAGGCGGATCCACTCACTGAGGCTATTTCTCGAACGCAATAGTTTCGCAAACGAGCTTTGTGAGACTGACTAGTAGAAGAGTTGGGTGTTCGGTATCATACGGGCTGTGAGTATGCGACATCGCAATAATTAGCCTTGAGTGCAAGTGGGAGATTGTTGGAGATAGTGCCCTCAGAGTCAATTATTAGGTCACAGGTACGTGATTGCAATGATTGATGGAGGACCTATCCCGGTAGGACAGTCTTACTCGAGATGATAGTATGCTATCTGGTTTACCTTTATCATCGTGTACTGCTTTAAGTGACCTGACACGTCGCTATTACACGTTGATAGAGCCCCTAGGATTCTTGCTTGACCACCAGCAGTATGAGGGCGATCATATAAGTGGGAGCTGGGGGTCTATAAGCATATCCTTAAAAGGTCCCTAGTCGTGAGAGTTTCGAGATAGTGCATCGATTCTCCATAGTAGACTAGTGTATACAGTCGAGACCCCGACGAGGGGCGGTGGCCGGTCTCATAAGCCACTGGTGTCAGTTGGTTCACCTAAGATGTATACAGGTGCTCATTGGGTTATGAGTACACCGGACAGGACTCGCCGGGAACATGCTAGTTGGTCATATACCAGACGTCAGATGGCAGTTCCCTGGTGACATGTGTGCAGGTTAGTTCATCGACCTGGGGATCGTCATTTGTCTTGTGTGAGTTCCCACTGTACTTTGATTACTACCCTACCACGGCTTAAAGGAGTCGTGCAAACAGGTTTTAGTTGGGTACAGTCCCGAGCCACATGGAGGCAGTGAGCGTATCTTCAGGGGTTCGTCTCTCCCGGTATTGGGGGTGAGGTCGTGCTGTGTCTAGGAAAGCCATTACACGAAGCCCTCGGCCGAGGCAAGGAGATTTACTGGTAGGTATTCCAGTAGTATCTCAGGGTGTTCTGGGCTACACTCCGACACGACTTGTACCGCTTTTGGGGGTCTGACTTTTACCAACCCCCAAGGCCCGCCATGCGATACTCATAGACGAACGGACCGGACTGTACAGATATTGTCACTGACAGGCTCAGTAGGGTTGTCAGGCTGAGTTCGCTCACAGACGTCCCTTTTAGTCAATACCTGGTAGCCCGTTACGTATTGGCTTATACCTCTGACGTGCTAGTGGTTAAATCCACAACCAAGGTGTTGACGAGTCTTTAGAGTCCCCCACATTCTGTTACTCAGCTTTCGGGCGAAAAGCTGTAGAGGCCGTATGGAGATATGGCAGGGTCCGATCAGATACGTGCGGTATTGCACGGATCAGGATCGGACAGTTTGTACTATAAGCCGTATGGTTATATGGCAGGGTTCGATCAGATACGTGCGGTATTGCACGGATCAGGATCGAACGGATATTACTAGCCGGCTTTGGTTTAAGCCGGATCCTAGTATAGTACAGTGTAGATTTTGTCTCATTGCATTTGTATTTCGGTCGGAATACAAATGCGGGTGTGTATGCACAGTATCGGGGTTTTCCTGTAATTTATTACGGGACTAGTTTTCTGGAGTTGCCAGTTTGCTTTCTGTTTCGGCCAATTTCCTTTGTATCGTTCATTGGCCGAAGATTGGTGGAGGAGGGCTTATTTGCATTGTTGCAAATAAGTATTTGTGGAGGGGGTATTTGCTTATTGTTGTATCATGATAGTCTCTCATTGACCTTGACTTCTAGCTATCATGATGGCTTGACTTTGTTGAGTTGATGTTGTTGATGGAGTGTGGATTTCCTTGTGATCATTTGGTTTCTTTTCATCATCACTCACTTTCCACCCACCCCCTTGTCTTTGTTCTTTCTCTCTCCAATCACACACAAAGGGGGGGGCGGCCATTCCTTGGCAAGGGATGGGATTCATTTTCATTATGTGTGTGGCAATTTTGGTTCTCATGGTGCAAAGGAAAAATGCTCTCTTGTTCATCCAAAAACATCCTTTATTTCCTCCACCAAAATGGCAATTCCACAACCCCAAAATGAGACTTCTTCACTACACATTCTACAGCGAATCTTGGGCACATCGAGTAGCCGGCTTCGTGCCTGAGTTGCCTCGGCATTGAGGTGGGAGCCCGTAAAAGAAGTAGGCGATGTGGTGCACTTCCGGCGACGAGGAGGAGACGGGACATTCCGCAGGAGATTGGGACGACGACGAGAAGACCGGAGGACTTGGATCGTCGGTATATCTCTTTCCCATCTTATTGTTAGCTAGGACTAGTTAATGGTTCGATCCGGGTATTAGTGCGCGGCGGTTTGCCAGTTCAAGAAAATTAAAGTTTATCACCGCTTCCGCATTTGGCCGTCGGATTGACGGCCGGGGCGCCGCCGTGCACTTACATTACCCACGGCCTTCTTCTGTCCTAATTGAGCACGACGGTCCTTAGAGTCATCTCTAGATATTTTTTAGTTAATGTGGATCTATGCGGATGCAAGTTTTGCGATTTTCGGGGCCTAGGAAGGGTAATGAAATCCCCACCTAATTTGGATTTGGCCGTGCCCCTTAATTTCCGTATTAGAATGCAAACAACCAAGAAACAAAATCACGCACAAATTTAATTTTGCTTTTTACGGCGCTGCGATTATTTGCAAAGAATCCTGCAGAAAATGTTAGTTGGAGCTAAAAAGAGGAGAGAGGAGAAGGTAAGAAGTCACCTGAGAGAATTTGGTACAGTGATCCCTCAAGGAGACCGTGGTTCCGCCGCATATGGGTCTTATTGCCGCCCTTCCGCCGTCGAAAAATGTGATCTCTTGAAAAGAAAATTTGCAGAATACTCCTGATAACTTCCCTAGTCCTCTGGAATTTTCCAAACAATTTTTTCAATTTCCAAACAGCTCCAGATTTCCTTGCAATGAACCACAACAAATCGTTTAGGGTTTGCATGAATTTTGATCTCAAAAATCACAATGGAATAAATCTTTCAATTCAAACTATAATATGAAACAAATTAGCGCGTAATCCCCGGCAACGGCGCCATTTGATTGATCGTAAAATTCGAGACTGTGTAAGTAAATCAACTCAAATGATCCCTGATAACGGTTTCATTTGATTGAAAAGAAGTTCTTATTTGTATAAATCGAATAAAGCGAATAAGTTTCTATGTGTCGGTAATATTGAATAAAATTCACAATCAAAGAATTATATTTGACCGCAATCAATTATGGTGTCAGTTGTAGATCGTAAGCGAGTGCGGATCGTCCACAGGGATTGTGCGATTCGTTTTTATATTTAATTTGTTTGAATTGAAAAGTTAATCGAAAAGAAAAGAAAACATGATTCAAGATTTTATCGATTGATTCAGGTGTCACTAATCTAATCAAGAATCAAGAAACTGATAAACAATCAAGAATCGGGTTTCGATGATATTTCCAACCAAATGTCAAGAATCTAAATGAGGCTCGTAGGAATCGATCGGATCTATAGACGTGATGTAATCTCAAGATTTCGTGTTCTTGTCCTTCGAAGGATTGATACTAGATCGATGATGATCGACGAGAGTTAGGGCTTTCTTGATGATACTAGGGTTTCATCGTTTTACCCTTGTTCTTTCATCGATATCATTCACATTCTAGCCTCTAGCAATTTCAAGAAACGATCGTAACTCCCCAATCTCGAGCGATATCAATCAAGAAAGCATCGCAACGAATTGGGTCGTCGATTCTTGAACTTGCTAGGGTTTACAAAACTCGTAGGATTCAAGAATCAATTTAAGATATGTTACATCATCATTCTATTGATCGCCTCGACTCCTCGACGAGCGGAGTATTACTCAAACATCACAACAAGAATTACAACTAGAAATTTAGATTGAATCATGATGCAAGAATTTAAAGAAAACAAGATAAAAGAATATCACCTTTTATTTATATCAACAATTTGATTACAGTCGCTCAAGAACTACAAGAGGAAGAACTAAATTGTCGATTTGGCGTCGCTCGGCTCCATGAGTCGCGGATCGGCTTTGACCACTTGCTCTGTTGAAGATCGGCTCGGCTCATAAAAGGTTGCAAGGCTTCTTGCTTGATGGGGTACTCGGGATCTTGGCTTTTGATTGGGGTACTCGGGATCTAGGAATTGTGGTGCAAAGCTGAAGAGGTGACGTGGCAAGACGGCGGCGGAACCGCGGCACAAGGCGGCTTAGGCCGCGGTTCCGCGGCCATTTGGGCTCTTTGTGGCTTGGTTCTTCTGGTGTGGTCTTGGGATGATATTTGGAGCTTTATCTGATATGTTGATTTGTATTTGTCCCTTTGGATTGATACCAGAACTGAAATCATTGAGTTGGCGTAATGTTTGATCGGTACCATGTAAATTTTTGGCCTTTCTTCTGGATTTTCCTGCACAGATCTTAAAACAATTGTTGCGCAATATAGAGATGATGCGATACCATGAAATGCAGTCAATTTCCTTTATAGTGCCGGTTTTAGAGTCTAACACATGCAATCTGATATTTTGCGACAGTTTTGCTAATATGTGAAATATGAATGCCGAACACTTCTATATGAATGCAAATGATGAGGAAATTGCCGGCTAAAAGATGCAATATTTTCGACTAATCAGTGGGTAACCTCAGACACCCGAGAGGTACTCTGGTAGCCTCAAGAACGGTGATAGGGTGGTTTTTGTTTACCCAGACTTGACACTACTGTTGTTCCAGACTATGAGACCCGGCAGGAGGATAAGTATAGCGTCGTTCTAAACTAGTTTTAGAAGTGCACGTATATATTATTCTGCCAGAGGGTTGTTGTGGTCAGTGGGAGCAGCGGAAGCATAGTGGGCAAGTAGCTTATGTCTATTTATAGACTTGAGCAAATATAGCGGAGATAGATCATCTAATTTTGATGTGAAAGTCATGGGTTTGACTTCATCAGAATAGGGGATGGATCTGTTGAGAAAGTAGTAGGGTGTGATGTCCTGGTATTTGGATGACATACAGAGAGTAGGAAGTAAAATTCCTATACTACGATCGGTTGTACTGTGGTCGTCACACAGTTGTTTCTCCACAAAGGATATGGATATAATATCAGACATTCTGGTTTCTAGATCTATGGTTTTAGATCTTGATTTGGGTAGTTTCCCAATGTGAGTACTTTGACAATATTCTAAAGGTATTTAGAATAAATGACTCCTGGCATGGTGGTGTACCTGCAGGTGATGGAGTCACCCTCTCTAAAGGTGTCATACAGACTAAAGAAGAGAGGGATGTGCATGATTGGCAGATCACTTGCTTAGGCAATTGAGTCAATCATGAAATGTCAAGTACCACACCAGATGTTGTTTTTTGCACTAGATGCGATAAGTTTATATTAATCCAATCTTGGAGAAACATATGGAAGCAGTTATAGAACATAAGTGTATGTTCTAAGGATTTGATTACGGCAGCCTCCTTCGGGAGACGGTTATCATTCCAGGCTTCCAAGGTGACATGGATGACAGAGTGATTGTCAGAGTTATAATTTTCCCTCTGACGAAGGACAGTATTATGGACAGGTGGTCCAAGAGGATACTGTGGGAGGCATGGTGCTGGATACTGATTAGGTTCAGTTATCAATAAAGTCTAAGAAGTTTGGATTTGGAGTTCATTTATGAACTAGGTCCCATCAGATATCCAAACATATTCTAAGACAGGTATTACTCGATTCGGGAGATGGCTTTCTCCGCGAACTTGAGATTTAGAGAGATATAAAAAGAAACATCAGGGCGGATCCACTCACTGAGGCTATTTCTCGAACACAAGAGTTTCATAAACTAGCTTTGTGAAACTAATTAGTAAAGAAGTTGGATGTTCGGTATCACATGGGCTGTGAGTATGCGACATCGCAATAATTAGCCTTATGTGCAAGTGGGAGATTGTTGGAGATAGTGCCCTCAAAGTCAATTATTGGATCGCAGGTACGTGATTGCAATGATTGAGGCAGGACCTATACCGATATGACAGTCTTGCTCGAGATGATAGTATGCTATCTGGTTTGTCTTTATCATCGTATACATGCTTTAGTTCGCTATTGCATGTTGATAGAGCCCATAGGATTCTTGCTTGACTGCCGGCAGTATGATGGCGATCATATACATGGAAGCTGGAGTCTATAAGCGCATCCTTAAAAGTGTCCCTAGTCGTAGGAGTTTCGAGGCAGGGCATCGATACTCCAGAATAGACTAGTGTATACAGTCGAGACCCCGACGAGGGACGATGGCCGGTCTCACAAGCCATTCGTGTCAGTAGGATCACCTAAGATGTATACAGGTGCTCATTAGGTTATGAGTACACCGGACAGGACTCGCCATGAACCTGCTAGTTGGTATTATACATATCGTCAGATAGCAGTTCCCTGGTGACATGTGTACAGGTTAGTTCATCGACCTGAGATCGTCATTTGTCTAGTGTGAGTTCCCACTGTGCTTAGATTACTACCCTACCATACTCAAAGGAGTTGTGCAAACAGGTTTTAGTTGGGTACAGTCCCGAGCCACATGGAGGCAAGTGAGCGGATCGGTAGGGGATTCGTCTCTCCCGGTATTAGGGGTGAGATCGCGTTGTGTCAAGGAGAGCCATTACACAAAGCCCTCGGCCGAGGCAGGAGATTTATTGGTAGGTACTCTAGTAGTATCTCAGGGTGTTCTGGGCCACTCTCTGACACGACTTATACCGCTAATGGGGGTCTGAAGTTACCAGCCCCCTAGGCAGATATGCGATACTCATAGACGAACGGACCGGACTATATGTATATTGTCACTGTTAGGCTCAGTAGGGTTTATGGATGAGTTCGCTCGTCAGCTTCCCTTCCAATCAATACATAGGCAAACCGTTACGTACAGCTTGTACCTCTGACGTGCTAGAGGTTATACCCAGTGCCAGTGTGTTGATGAGTCATTAGAGTCCCCCACAAACACTTTCCCAAGTTCGGGCGAAACATTGTAGAGGCCGTATGGTTTTATGGCAGGGTTCGGAAAATGCACGTGTGTTTTCGCACGTGTCATTTTTCGGGCAGATAATACTGGTCGGCTTTGGTTTAAGCCGGATCCGAGTATTATACTGTGTAGATAAAATATCTTTGTCTCAGATGCATTTTTATTCGGTCGTAATACAAATGCGAGTATGTTTATACCATTACGGGGTTATCTTGAAATTCGTTTCAGGATCACTTTTGGAAGTTGCCAGTTTCCAGTTTTCTATCGGCCGTATTTGACATTCGGTTAAATGCGGATTTATCTTTTCTTCCATGGGTGAGTCATGTGTGAAGAAGCTTCTTGATTGATGACTAGATTTGTGACTCACTTGATTGCATTAATTGATTGGATGACTAAGCTTAATGAGTCATTCTTTACATTAATGAGTTTTGTTATGCCTTAGATATTTTCTTCTTGATCTTTTGCCTTGTGGTCACTCTCCCCTCTCCTACACTCACCCCTTCCTTGATAAATAGTGGCCGACCATTCCTTGTAGGGATTATGGTTGTGATTGGAAAAAAGATATAAGTTTTGGGTGCATAGAAATTAGATATGATTCATTTCTCATTTCCACCCGATCCAAAAGGCAACTTCATTAACCGTTCGTCCATACCCTTGGACGTAACGAGACAAAGTGTTCTACTCATTCACTACAACATCTTTGTCATCTCTTTTAGCAAACTTGACGACCGAGTTGCCTCTGTTCAGAGGCGGGAGCCCGTTTAAAGATCCGTCGACGTGGTGCCACCTGGACGAGAAGATTGGAGATTCAGGAGATCGTAGCAGCCGCAACAAAGCGTGGGATGATGGTTGAAGACCGAAGAATTCGGATCGTTCGGTATAACTCTTCTACCTACTTTGTAGTTTGTTAGTTTAGCTTTAATGGCAGATCCGGGTTATAGTACGCGATAGCGCCAGTTGTAAAAAGTTTTTGTTCCGCATTTGGCGTCTGTTAGACGGCCGGAGCGCTACCGTGGAATTACAAATTTGGTATTACACTTATGTATAGATGTTTACCCTTGTTATTACTAGATGCTTCAGATTACATATATTATCAGGATATTATTGTATGACCTAGGATAGAGTCATACATGCGATTTCTTCTCGGTGATGTTTTCTACTCACGAGTTGGCAACTCACCCCCGTTGTGCCACAGTTTCGTGCAGGTTTTGACGTACAGGTTTTGTTGCGGTTGCTGGCACACTACTTCCTCCCGGGTGATCGCTTTGTAGGTGGGTTCACTTGTATCATGACCACCGTAGTAATTGTATTTATTTCTGTATTATCTAGTAACTCCATCAACCAGACTTGTTTTATTGATAGACTTAGAAGACCAATGTATATTCTTTCGACCTTAGTCGCGCCTGTATTATTATGTTTTTTTCTGGTTTTCTTGAGTATATTGGTTTTCTTTCTGAGTTTGAATTCTCGCCCATCGGCGTTGTATATTATATTGCTTGCGTGGTTGTTTCCGCCAATCGGCGAAGAGCTAGCTCCCGCTTGGGGATGCCTTTATTCATTATGTATATTATTCATGTTTGTACCCGTTTGGGGCCAGTATTTACAAAGGAGACTCTGCCGAAATTTTCGGGAAAATTTGATGTTGCTTTTAAATGTTTAATGACATTTATTTTATTTAAACCTCTTTCTTTAAACAAGTTTTCCTTCACTTCTTATTTAAAATGGTTTAGATTTCTGGGCTTTGGCTTACTTGAATTAGGTGGGGTCCTATAGGCTTCACATGATTCAAGTGCCAGTCACGTGCTATTTCGGGTCGTGATATAACCTGATCGAATGCTCGTCGAAAACTTTAGTAGACGGCCGCACCCCCGATGCCGTCGACAAAGTGCACTTAGGCGGAACACCGCGGATGCGAGCACCCGAATGGATGCTTTTGGCGATGAGGTTCTCCTACAGTCACTTGGTCGGGGCTATGGGGCATGGCTATATAGTAACGTTACTCGGCGAGTGTCCGTGTACGCTACGTAATTGCGACGGACTTTTGATCCACATCAAAATTCTGTGGCAACCGATCAAATGAAACTAAACTGCTTGATTTATAAAATTCAAACTAGTTATCACATAACTAATTTTGTGGATTCCAAATATTGTATCACAATCATAGATAACTAGACGATGTAAAATTTTTCGATCGAATAAACAAACACCCAAAATTTCCCAAAAAGCTCAACACTTGGGCGGAGTTCAAAAAGTACCCAGAACATGCCACAGCATCTATGAACCATCCGTAGAAGGGCCGACCTATGCCTCACTCATGTCGCCACGGAACTGCCACAAACCCTAGGGTATGACCGTGGTTCCATGACCCAAAACGTAGAGTTTGGGTATCGTTCTTCTAGAGGGTCCACAAAATCGCTTGCATGATTTTCTGAAGATTTTAAACATGGAAAAAATCCAACTCTTGGAAAATTTCCAGCGAGGGAAAATATGGATTATTGATATCCGTTCGAACTTTTTAACGTCGTCTAAAGAACCCGAATAGATGTTAGAATTACGACTACGAAACACTCCGAATTGCCTTTGCAGAAAGTTAACATCACATGCAAATTTAGCAAAAACAAGAAACACCTGAAACACCAAAACTCAGAGACTGGAACACCCTAAAAATTTGAAGCTAAAAAGCCCCAGAAGACCTGGTGAGCTCGGTTTTTAAGCCTATCTGGCCGGCCAAAATCATGTGGTTTTCCTTTAAATTTGTATGGTGTTCATGTTATATCACATACAACATTCTGCAAATGATTAAAATTTATTTGACACCTTTAAAAATTCGACAAAAACTAGATTTTATATCGGGTGTTTCGGAGTTGTTTCGGTTTCGTAATCTAACAAATATCGTCTAATTCTTTAGCTTGGCTCTGATACTTCTGTAGGGTTACGTAGCACGACAGCATGGCTTCGGGAGGCATCGTCCATGCCGTTTTCAAATTTTTTCCGTACTAAAGAACCTTAACACTAGAATCTTAACTAGAGAATTAAATAATACAACATGCAAACAACTTTGCATACAAAGTGAATGAGGAATACAACCTTTGTAGACCGGTCCTTCACTTCTAAAGCTCCGTGTAGTAGTCCCTTCACTCCAAGTAGTGAACACCCGAACTCTAGTAAGGGTTCACATGAAGAAATGAATAAGCTTACTCGAAGTCTTCGAGACCGAAGATGATCTACGTCGAGGAGACTCAAGCGCTACCTCTTCACTAATAGTAGATTAGTGAAGCAAACACCCTAAACTAAATGGCTAATATAGTAAAGGATGATGAAATAGGAAATGGGCTCACTTTAGATTTATTTTTCTCACAATATTTCTTCACCATTACAAAAGCTTGCAAGCTTTTTTCATGACGAAGAAGAAGATGAAGTGGAGATGAGAAATGAACTCATGAAATGAGAATAGCAACCATGGGTGAGTTAGTGTCATACACTAACTCATATAGAGACTAAACTATGGATAACAATAATGGTTAGGTTAATAAATATCTATAGGTAAAACAAAGTTAGTAGACTAAGTCAATGGTTAGCTTAAGCTTCTCCAAGCTTCGAGCCATAATATAATTCCACCTTTTGTGATTTACTTTGATAAATAAAAACCCTAGGATTATCATAAGCATGGTGTGAGTCTCATACACCCATGTTGCATGTGGCATCAAACATGACACAAATAAATGTACATTAATATATATCACATTTATACTATATGTGTTGGGTTACCTACAATGGCAGCAAGGTTTCGGGAGGCATCATCCATGCCAAGTTTAAATTTTTGCCATTATAGATAAGCCTAACCATGAATCTTAACCTAAAGAATCAAACATAAACAACAAGTAAACAACTTTACTTCTAAAAGTTAGGGATTACAACCTTTGTAGTCCGGTCCTTCGCTTCATAAGCTCCGATTTGAGGTCTTCGCTGCGATCATCAAGCTCCCGGACTCTAGAGAGGCTCCATGAGGTGAATGAGACATCCTTGCTTGAAGACTTCACAATCCAAGATGATCTACCATGAGGAATCACAAACCCAATCTCTCTCTTCACTAATGAGGTATTAGTGAAGTGAACACCCTAATCTAAGTAGTTAGAATAGATGAGAATGATGAAGTAGGAATTTTGCTCTCTTTTGTTTTATTTTTCTCACAAACAATCACCACAAAATCAAAAGCTAGAAAGCTTTTTTGAGAGGAAGAAGAAGATGAGTTGTGATGAATGAAAAACGAATTATTGTTGAGGTTAGAAATACAACCAAGGGTTAAGCATGGCATGCTTAACCCTTGTAGAGACTTAACCATGAGTTAGGGTTAGGGTTGGGATAACAAATATCTAGCAAATATCAAAGAGGGTGGACTAAGTCAACACTTCATGAAGCTTCTTCAAAGCTCATCCATGACTTAATCCATACAATTTGAATTACCAAAATAAATAAATAATTCCAATCATAAACCCTAATCATGGTTTAATCTCATAACCCTAGTTGCATGTGTAACCCTAACATGTTACAATATTATATATCACATATATAATATATAATGTAACAAAAGAAAATAATACAATTAACTTATATCACATATAGATCAATGTATCATCAAGTGAGAAAAAGAATCTATTAAGTGAGCTTATATTAGTTAATGTAATGTAATATATCAAATATATAATTATACATTAAATTATCGAATCAACACTTGATCCGATAATCCGGCTATTTTGCAAATAACCGATTAAAATAATATGTATCAGTTCATTGAATCAACACTTGACCCGATGACCCGGCTATATCACATATACCCGGCCGATATCACATATCGTGAGAATCGAATACGGTATCTCATATCGTATTAATCTCGGTCCCGCACATATCACATATGTGCTCCTACTACATTTTGCCTGAGCCAGGAAACCTCTGTGTAGGACTCTAAAGAATCGTCAATACGCCGGCAGTAGGTAATGATCATATCAAACACCCACAAGCTGCAAAAGATCAGCTAAACATAACAGCCACCCGGGTATTGAGCGATCAGAAGATTAATAAGTAAGCCTGCACACACTCCTGTGAATCCAATCAGTAACACTACCGTACAGTCCGGTCTCTTCGTCTGATATATCGCATATCCAATCTAGGGGCGGTAAACGTCAGACCCCAGTAACTGATAAGTCGTGTCGATGTGAGGTTCATAACGAGACGAGAAACTACTGATAACACTTACCAGTAGATCTCCATATCAGCCCTGGCCAGGGACTTCCAGTTATAGCCAATCGAACACAGCGCAACATCAACCCCCAATGCTGGGAGAGACGAAACCTCTCCTATCGCTCATTGCCTCCATATGATTCGAGACTGTACCCAAAAGCCACCGTTTTGCATGTTCTCATGAACAAGGTAAGGTGGAAATCAAAGAACAGTGGGAATCATACAAGACTCTATGACGATCTCGGGTCTACAGACTAACTTGTACCAGTGTTGCCAGAGAACTGCAATCTGACGATAGGTATAATACCATATAGGAGTTCTCGGCGCGTCCGTTTAGTGTACCCAGTCTCCACTGAGCACCCGTATACCTTCTCTGATGTCAAACACCAATAGATATGGGATCATCCATCGCCCATCATATGGGTCGAGAAGCGTATACGCTAGTCTACTCTGGAGTATCGATGCCCTATCTCGATACTCCCTCAACTAGGAACAGTTATAGGATGTACTCTTGGACTACCCTAGCTCCACTAGTATGATCTACGTAATAGTCCTAGTAGTCGAGTACATATCCTAAGGGCTTCATCAACATGTGAGAGCAAGACAGTAATCCAATACAAGTCAACATGTTAAGACAAAGTAAAACCAGATAACATACTATCATATCGAGCAAGAAAGTCCTCTCTATATATCCAAGCATCCACTATAATATACATCATATGTACAACAATGGCCTCTAGGACATATATACAACTAACAATATGCACACAAGTGAGAAAAATAAATGTTTAGTGAGCAAATATTAATTAATGTAAGTTAATATATCAAATATATAATTATACATTAAATTATCAAATCAGCACTTGATTTAATAATCCTTCTATAACACATACAACCGACTAATATCATATGTATCTACTTATCGAATCAACACTTGATCCGATAACCCGGCTATATCACATATAAACGACCGATATCACATATCGCGAGAATAGAATGCGGTATCACATACGCGCATTAATCTCGGTTCCGCATATAGCACATATGTGCTCCTACTTTGTTTCGCATGAACCAGGAAACCTCTGTGTATGACTCTAAAGACTCGTCAATACGCCGGCAGTAGGTGATGATCATATCAAACACCCACAAGCCGCAAGCAGTCTGCTAAACATAACGGCCACCCAGGTATTGGGCGATCAGAAGATCAACAAGCAATCCTGCTCATACTCCTGCGAATCCAATCAGTAACACTACCGTACAGTCCGTTCTCTTCGTCTGATATGTCACATATTACAGCCTGGGGGTAGTATAACGTCAGACCCTAATAGCCTGATAAGTCATGCCGATGCAAGGTCCATAACAGTTTGAGAAATTACTGATAACACTTGCCAGTAGATCTCAGCAACCCTGGACAGGGATTTCCTGTTATGGCCAATCGAGCATAGCGCAACATCAACTCCCAATACCGGGAGAGACGAACCCCCTCCTATCGCTCATTGCCTCCATGTGACTCGGGACTATACCCAAAAAACATTATTTTGCATGATCTTTTGACCGTGGTATGGTGGAAATCAAAGCACAGTGGGAATCACACAAGACCTTATGACGATCTCGGGTCGACAGACTAACATGTACCAGTATCACCAGAGAACTGCTATCTGACGATAGGTATAATACCAGCTAGGAGTTCTCGGCGAGTCCGTTCAGTGTACCCAGTCTCCATTGAGCACCCGTATACATTCTATGATGTCAAACACCAATGGATATGGGATCATCCATCTCCCATCATATGGGTCAAGAAGCGCATATGCTAGTCTACTCTGGAGTATCGATGCCCTGTCTCGATACTCTCACGACTAGGAACAACTGAAGGATGTACTTTCCGACTACCTCTACACCACTAGTATGATCTGCATCATAATCCTGGTAGTCAAGTACTCATCCTAAAGGCTTTATCAGCATGTAATAGAGAGATAATAAGTGTACATGTTAAGATAAAGAGCAACCATATAGCATACTATCATGTCGAGCAAGAAATTCCTCCCTATATATGTCCAAGCATCCACTACAATATACATCACATGTACAGTAATGGCCTCTAGTGCATACATATAACTAACAATCTCCCACTTGCACTAAGGCTATTTGTTAGATACTCAACATCCTATAGAAGTCTCTCTAGGGTAAGGCCTTTGTGAGTGGATCCGCTGTGTTATCCTCCATGTCAACTCTCCTGTCCTTCATCCCTTGGAGATCAACCATCTCCCTGATCAGGTGATACTTGCCTCAGAATATGTCTGGATCGCTGATGGGACCGATATTCCTAGGCTAAAGCCACAACTCCATTGTTGTCACAATAACAGTTATTGGACACTCAATGGTAGGAACCTTGTTCATTTCATGAACAAGAAATGTCCAGACAGCCACTTTGGCAGCATCATTGGTAGCAATGTATTCAGCCTTTATCGTCTAGTATGTCGCGGTATCTAGCTTGGAACTCTTCCAGCATACCGTCCCTCCACTGAGGGTAAAGACAATGCCTGTGACTAACTTTCAGTCGACCTTATCACTTTGGAAGCTCGAACCAAGAACATTCATTTAGTGCTTCTCAAGTACTTAAGAATGTCCTCCACAGCTGTCCTGTGATTCTCCCAAGATCCGATTGATTCCTGATCACTACACCTAGTGAGTTAGCTACATCTGGTCTAGTACATAATATCGCACACATGATAGAGCCTACTGCCGAAGCATAGGGTATCCCTTGCACGCGAGCTCTCTCTCCAAATCAGTCTTGGGAGACTTCTTTTTGGAGAGAGTGATCCATGAGTAAGTGGGCGAACAACCACGCTTAGAATCTTCCATACTAAACCCCTTTAGTATGGTGTTAATATACCTGGATTTGGGACACTCGCAACATCTACTTAGATCTATCACCATAGATCATAAACTACAAGATGTAGTAGGTATCATCCAGATCTTTTATGGAGAATCCTTGTGATAAGTGGAGCTTGACCGAGTGTAGCATAGAAAACCATTTCCTATCAAGAGTGTGTCATCTACGTACAATACGTGTAAGACAACCTCACTATCTACAACCTTCTTGTATATACAAGGTTCATCTACCATTTTAATGAATTCAAACTCTTTGACTGTCACATCAAAAACAGATGTTCCAACTCTGCGATACGCGCATTGATCCTGATGGACTTAAGCATGGCTTTGAAAGTCTTAACTTTTCTATTTACACCAAGAATTTTCTCAAGATCCACTTGCTCCCAATGGGTTTTACCCCTTCAGGTGCAACATTCAAAGTCATACTTTGTCGGTGTATATGGATTTCATCTCTGATTGCATAGCATTCAGCCATTTCACAAAGTCTCTACTTATGATGGCCTGCTTGAACCTAGTTGGGCCATCATCTACCATGATGCAATCTTCGCTCCCACTGTCACCGAGAAGACCGTAGAATCTCTCAAGTGGATGAGGAAACCTACCAGCTTCGCGGAGAGGCTGAGGTTCATTGGAAACTATTGAATCCTTTGGTTTCACCAAATCATCAGCTGTTAGTTTGTCCAGCTGGAACTCCTTCAGTTCTAACTCATGACCACAAATTTCTTCACAAGAAATTCCTTTTCTAAATTGGTGGCATGCTGAGAAACAAAACACCTTTTGCTCCTCAGAGTGGTAGAAGATATTCCCACGCGAATGTTTGGGATATCCTAACAAACTTATACAGAACTGACCTTGCCTCAAGCTTGTCCGGATTTTGCTTTTCAACATAGTCCGGACAACCCTATATCTTAACTCGTTTAAGACATGGTCTCTTTCCATTCCATATCTCATATATAGTGGTAGGCCTGATTTGGATGGAACCCCATTCAACTTCTCAAGTGCATAACCCCCAAAAGGAAACAGGCAACTCAATAGTACTCATCATAGAGCGCACCATATCTCATAGGGTGTGATACCTCCGTCCTAATACACTGTTGTGCTGTGGTGTATTCGAAGGAGTAAGCTGAGAGAGAATCACATTCTCCTTTTAGAAAATCCAAGAACTCCATGCCCAAGTATTCACCTCCTCGATCACATCGTAAGACATTAATACTTCTACCCGTCTGGTTCTCAATCTTTAAGCTCATATTCCTTGAATTTCTCAAAAGTTTCAGACTTGTGTTTCAACAGGAACATATGTCCGAATCTTGAGAGATGATCAGTGAATATAATCAAGTACGAAGAACTAACCCTGGCATTTGTAGACATAGGACCGTATATATCATCATGTATCTGTCCCAAGAGTTCAGTAACTCTTTCTCTGTTTCCAGTAAACGGAGTATCTTTACCTTTGTTACAAGACTGGAAAGTATCATAAGATGAAAATTCGAACAGATTCTCATATTCATCCTTATGTAACTTAGCTGGTCGTGTCACATTGATATGACCTAGTCTACAATGCCACAGGAAGGATTCGTTCATTTCTGAACTACTCCTCTTGTTTGTGTTCTAGATACTTTGAACTGTGGTTTGATTTAGAACCTATATGCCATTTCATAACGTTCCTGATCCAATCAACTCTTGATTTAGGAAAATGTTCACAACATTATCTTGCAATACAAAATTATATCTATCTTTAACTCAATAAAGAAACTGATGTAATGTTGTATATCAGGTTCGGTATGTAATAATATTCGTTCAGAATCAATGTATTTACCATTTGGTAATACAAGGTGATATCTGCCAACTGACTTGGCTGCAACAATTGCACCATTCTTTAACACTTAGAGACATATCACCCAATCTCAGTTCTCCACCTTCTATAGCCCATGTAACAGATTACATATATGGGATCCTAATCCGGTATCTCATACCTAGGACGTAGAGGAAACTGAGAAACAGTTCTTGGAAATGAGCACACCCGAAGAATATGCATCAACATGCTTATTCTTCAATTGGATGGCGTGGAATCTGGATATTCCCCTATTTCCTGCTCAGACTTATAACAATTATAAGAATGAATGGAACCAACGTTCCCCAGCTCAGTATAATATGTAGGTTCGGTCAATGCATCCATATTATTATCTTGATTAAAGCGTGACATGGTCGCTACCTGGAGAGAGAGAGAAGAAAACACTCTGTGTGCGCTCTTGCAAGATCAGATTGGTTATTATTTTATCTGATCAAGATGGCTCCCACTATTTTATCAAATCTTCCTTCAAATCTTAAAAGGTAAGACTAGCCGGGATTAATTACACCCTACAAGTTCGCCAATCTTTCAGCCAGGCCAGCGGTACTTTGAGGAAGGTTCCCCGTGCTTTCGCACGGACCTAATTAAAATAAGGCTCGTTTTCCCAGAGGCGTAACCCCGTTAACACCTTTCTTGACATCTACTTGATCGGTTAATTGTAATGTGTAAAACTCTCACAGGAATAACTCTTACTCGCAGTAGGTATCGGGATCCAACTATCTCATAGAAGGTATGCAATCTCATTGCAAATTTCAACACTTGAAATTCCCGATAATATTCTGCCCCGGGTGATCTATGACCTTGACAAGGTCAACAAACCATAGACCACAAGTCAAGTTCAACCCGTCATTTCCTGATTGAATTAAACTCACCCGTACGATCCTTGACAAGGTCAACAAGGCTGCACGACTACCCTAATCCAATCGCATCATATGCTTTGCAGATAAGCACTAATCAGCTACCGCACACTACGCCTTGACAAGATCAACAAAGGCAGCATGAATAGTAAATACTACTTATCTGAAATGACGGAGGGATACAACAGGTTTTTTAAGAAAACCCTTTGTGTAGTGAACTTGATATAGTTGTAAAATCGAGTGATTTTGAAAAGGAGTGTTTTTTAGGCTTTTGCTAGTTTTGCTAAAGAGGTCACTCCCGGTGAAGGGATCTCGGCTCTTTCCTTATCGAATAAGGTGCAGGATATTTCACAAATAACACTATGCAAAGCATGAACTAAGAAAACAATCAAAAGACAAAACCGAGTGGGTTGTAGCATCTGCCAGTTTCGCTAAAGAGATCACTCCCGGTGAAGGGTTCTTGACTCTTTCCTTATTGAATAAGATGCTGGATATTCTACAAGGAAAACCGCTATGCAAAGCAAGAACTAGAGCTACCAGTTTTAAAATAAGTTTCTACAACATTTTTAGGTTTCTTTTATTTCATTAATCTTATTAATGAAGTCCCATCAAATATATGCTTCCTAAGCATCACAGAAGAAACGAAAGCATCAATATTTATTATATCTCATACATATAATATAAGCAATCGTCTCAACATATTAAGTGATCATATCACAGAATATCAGCAGAAGAAGTGTAGGGTTCCTAGGCACTCTCAAGAGGTCTCACAAGGCATCAACCATGCCAATTTCAAATTTTAGAGGTGCCGAGAAACCCTAATACGGATCATTGACTAGAAGTCTAGGCGAAATACGAATCTAGATAACAACTTAACTAAAGGAGAGAGACTACAACCTTTGTAGATCCGGTTCTCCACTTCCTTGGCTCCACGTAGGCGTCCTCTCGCTGTCCATCTTGAATCCCGAACTCAATCATTGGCTTCATCGGAGAAATGGGCGGACTAGGTCGTCGGCTTCGTGCCGAAGATGATCTACGTCGAGGCATCACAAGTTCAAGCTCCGACTTCACAAATTTGTGAAACTTGTGAAGAAAACACCCAAAACAACTTGGCAAGAGGTAGAGGGTGAAGAAATAAGAGGTGGGTTCACTTTAGAATTGGATTTCTCACTTTAGAACTCAAGTTGCCATTGATGGCATCAAGCTTTCTTTCTTGAAGAAGAAGATCTAGAAGAAGGAAATATTATGATAAGTGTTTTGTTAAAATGAATAATAAATGAATACTTATCATAAACTAACTAGGGTAGAGTGTAGAGAATAGACCATGGTTACTTGGATGGGTTAGGGTTAAGCATGAAGACAAGAATGGTTAAGAAGTCAAAGCTTCATGAAGCTTCAAGTAGAAACAAACATAGCCACCATTCTTATCTAAATCTTTTCCAAATAAATAAACAAATAAATAAATGAAAAAGCAAAACCCTAATCATCTCTTAACCATGGTTTAATCCTTTACACTTAACCAAATGATCAAGTATCATCAAACATGATACAAATATGTGCACAAAAGCATATCACATATACTTCTTGCACATCAAGTGAGAAAATCCATTTAAAGTGAACCAATACTAGTTAATGCAAAGTAATATATCAAATATATAATTATACATTAAATCATTAAATCAACACTTGATTTAACGATCCGGTCATATCGCATATAACCGACTAGTATCCTATGTATCGGCTTATCGAATCAATCCTTGATTCGATATCTAGGTTATATCGAATATAACCAATCGATACATCCATCGCGAGAATGGAATACGGTATCACATACACGCATCATTCTCGGTCCTGCACATATCTCATATGCACTCCTATTTCGTTTCGCTTGAGCCAGGAAACCTCTGTGTAGGACTCTAAAGACTCGTCAATACGCCGGTAGCAGATGATGATCATATCAAGCACCCACAAGCCGCAAGCGGTCTGCTAAACGTAACGACCATCCGGGTATTGAGCGATCAGAAGATCGACGAGCTAGCCCGCTCACACTCCTGTGAATCCAACCAGTAACACTTACCGTACAGTCCGGTCTGTTCGTCTGATATGTCGCATATCAAGTCTAGGGGTGGTATACGTCAGACCCCAATAACCGATAAGTCGTGCCGATGTGAGGCTCATAACGGGTCGAGAAACTACTGGTAACACTTACCAGCAAATCTCTGATCAGCCCTGGCCAGGGACTTCCCTGTTACGGCCAATCGAGCACAGCGCAACATCAACCCCCAATACCGGGAGAGACGAAACCCCTCCTATCGCTCATTGCCTCCATGTGACTCGGGACTGCACCCAAAGACCACCGTTTTGCATGCCCCCATGGACGTGGTAAGGTGGAGATCAAAGCACAGTGGGAATCACACAAGACTCTATGACGATCTCGGGTCTACAGACTAACCTGTACAAGTGTCACCTGAGAACTGCCATCTGACGTGAGGTATAATACCATCTGGGAGCTCTCGGCGAGTCCGTCCAGTGTACCCAGTCTCCACTGAGCACCCGTATGTCATCTCTGATGTCAAACACCAATAGATATGGGATCATCCATCGCCCATCTCATGGGTCGAGAAGCGTATACGCTAGTCTACACTGGTATATCGATGCCTTGTCTCGATACACCCACGACTAGGGACCTTGAAGGATGTACTTATGGACTACCATGTCCCCACTAGTATGATCTGCATCATAGTCCGGGTAGTCATGTACACATCCTAAGGGCTTTATCAACATGTAACTATAAGACAGTTTAAAGAGACAAGTGTACATGTTAAGATAAAGAGTAACCAGATAGCATACTATCATATCGAGCAAGAAATTCATCTCTATATATGTCCAAGCATCCAATATAATATACATCATCTGTACAATACTGGCCTCTAGGGCATACATACAACTAACAATCTCTCACTTGCGCTAGGGCCAGCTGCTGTAGTATCGCATACCGAGCATCCCGAAGAGTCTCTCAAACTGTATCTGGGGAATGGCCTTCGTGAGTGGATCCGCCGTGTTGTTCTTCGTGTCAACCTTCCTGACCTCGATCTCCCGGCGATCAACTATCTCCCGGATCAGGTGATACCGCCTCAGAATATGCCTGGATCGCTGATGGGACCTAGGTTCCTTGGCTAAAGCCACCGCTCCATTGTTATCGCAATACAAAGGTATTGGATGCTCAATGGATGGAACCACTCCAAGTTCAGTAATGAACTTCTTGATCCAGACAGCCTCTTTGGCAGCATCGTTGGCAGCGATGTATTCAGCCTCCATCGTCGAGTCTGCCACAGTTTCCTGCTTGGAACTCTTCCAGCTAACCGCCCCTCCGTAAAGGGTAAAGACAAATCCCGACTGCGACTTAGAGTCGTCCTTATCACTCTGGAAGCTCGAATCGGTAAAGGATTCCACTTGGAGTTCTCCGTTACCATACACCAAGAGCATCTCTTTAGTCCTTCGTAAGTACTTGAGAATGCTCTTCACAGCTGTCCAGTGACTCTCTCTAGGATCAGCTTGATACCTGCTCACTATACTTGGTGAGTATGCTACATCGGGTCTGGTACATAGCATCGCATACATGATAGAGCCTACAGCCGAAGCATAGGGTATCCCTTGCATGCGAGCTCTCTCCAAATCAGTCTTGGGAGACATCTCTTTGGAGAGAGTGACTCCAGAGATCGTGGGCTAGTTCCCACGCTTAGAATCTTCTATGCTAAACCTTTTTAGTATGGTGTCAATGTACCTGGATTGGGACAATCCCAATATCCGTTTGGATCTATCTCTATAGATCCTAATTCCCAATATGCAGGAGGCATCACCAAGAATCTTTGTGATAAGAAGAGCTTGACCGAATGCAGCATAGGAATATCATTTCCTATCAAGAGTATGTCGTCCACGTACAATACGAGGAAGACTACCTTACTCTCTGCTACCTTCTTGTAAATACAAGGTTCATCTGGGTTTTTGACGAAATCAAACTCTTTGATAACGACGTCAAAGCAGATGTTCTAACTCCGCGATGCTTGCTTTAATCCATAAATGGATTTAAGCAGCTTACACACCTTCCCGCTGCTTCCACTGTCTACGAAGCCCTCTGGCTGAGTCATGTACATGCACTCTTCTAAATCACCATTTAGAAAGGCGGTCTTAACATCCATTTGCCAGATTTCGTAATCATGATATGCAGCGATGGCAAGCATGATCCGGATGGATTTAAGCATAGCCACTGGAGAAAAGGTTTCGTCATAGTCCACACTTGGTCATTGACGAAAACCCTTTGCTACAAGTCTAGCTTTGAAAGTCTCCACTTTCCCATCTACACCAAGTTTTTTCTTGAAGATCCACTTGCTCCCGATGGGTTTTACCCCTTCAGGAGCAACATCCAAAGTCCATACTTTGTTGGTGTACATGGATTCCATCTCGGACCGCATAGCATCCAGCCATTTTACTGAGTCCCTACTCGTGATGGCCTGCTCGAAGTTAGTCGGGTCATCATCCTCCATGATGCAATCCTCGCTTCCACCGTCAATGAGAAAACCGTAGTATCTCTCAGGTGGACGAGATACCCTACTAGATCGGCGGAGAGGCTGGGGTTCGTCGAGTTCTACTGAATTCTCTGGTTCTACCAAGTCTTCTGTTTCAGTTTGTGTTGCTGGAACCTCTTCCAGTTCTACCTCAATGCTACTTGTCTGTTTCATAAGAAAACTCTTTTCTAAGAAAGTGGCATGTCGAGAAACAAACACTTTTTGTTCCTCGGAGTGGTAGAAGATATACCCTCGCGAATGTTTGGGATATCCAACAAACTTACATAGAACAGACCTTGCCTCGAGCTTGTCCGGATTTTGTGTTTTAACATAGGCCGGACAACCCCATATCTGAATGAAATTAAGACATGGTCTCTTGCCATTCCATATCTCATATGGAGTGGTAGGCACTGATTTGGTTGGAACTCTGTTCAATAGGTATGCAGCAGTCTCCAGTGCATATCCCCAGAAGGAAATAGGTAACTCAGCTGCACTCATCATAGAGCGCACCATATCTAATAGGGTGCGATTTCTCCGCTCCGATACACCGTTGTGCTGTGGTGTATAAGGAGGAGTATGCTGAGAGAGAATCCCATTCTCTTTTAGATAATCTCTGAATTCATTACTTAAGTATTCTCCTCCTCGATCAGATCGAAGGATCTTAATACTTTTGCCCGTTTGGTTCTCTACTTCTTGTTTATATTCTCTAAATTTCTCAAAAGCTTCTGATTTGTGTTTCATCAGGAACACATATCCGAATCTAGAGAGATCGTCAGTGAATGTAATGAAGTACGAAGAACCATCCCTGGCATGTGTAGACATGGGACCGCATACATCACTATGTATTAGTCCCAAGAGTTCGGTAACACTTTCTCCGTGTCCAGTAAATGGAGTTTTGGTCATCTTGCCTTTGAGACATGACTGGCAAGTGTCATAAGATGAAAATTCAAACGAATTTAAATATCCATCCTTATGCAACTTAGCTAGTCGTGTCGCATTGATGTGACCCAGTCTACAATGCCACAAGAAAGATTCGTTCAGTTCAGAACTCTTCCTTTTGTGTGTGTTTTGTAAATTGAGGACTGTATTTTGATTGAGAATGAATATGCCATTATACATCGAGCCTGATGCAATCAACTTTTGATCTAGGAATATGTTCATAACATTATCCTTTACTACAAAATTATATCCTTCTTTACTTAATAAAGAAACTGATATAATGTTGCACATCATGTTCGGTATATAATAGCATTCGTTTAGAATCAGTGTATCACCACTTGGTAATACTAGGTGATATTCGCCAACTGCTTTGGCTGCAACATTTGCCCCATTCCCAACTTGAACGGAATGATCACCTTTTCCCAATTCTCTACCTTTCCGTAGCCCATGTAACATCTTACATATGTGGGATCCTGATCCGGTATCTAATACCCAGGACGTAGGGTAAACTGAGAAACAGTTCTCAATGACAAACACACCCGAAGATGATGCATCAACATGCATGTTCTCCTTTTGGGCGGTGTGAGAATCCAGATAATCTCCTGTTTCCTGTTCATTCTTATAACACTTATAAGATAGAACGGGTTCAACGTTCCCCTGCACAGTATAACATGCGGGTTCGGTCAATACATCCATATTATTATCTTTGTTAGGGCATGAAATGGTCGCTACCTGGAGAGAGAGAGAAGAAAACACTTTAGCGTATGCTCGTGCAAGATCAGATTGGTTATTATCTTATCTAATCAGGATGGCTCCCACTGCTTTTTATCAAATCTTCCTTCAAACCCTAAAAGGAAAGACTAGCCGGGATTAATTACACACTACAAGTTCGCTAATCTTTCAGCCAGGCCAGTGTCGGTACTTTGAGGGAGGTCCCCCGTGCTTTCGCACGAACCTAATTAATGTAAACCTCGTTTTCCCAGAGGCGTAACCCCGTTGACACCTTTCTAGACACCTACTTGATCAGCTAATTTCAATGTGTAAAACTATCCCAGGAGTAACTCTTACTTGCAGTGGGTATCGGGATCCAACTATCTCATAGAAGGTATCCAATCTCATTGCAAATTTCAACACTTGAAATTCCCGATAATATTTTGCCCCTTGCGTCCTATGACCTTGACGGAGGCCAAACAACCCATAGTCCGCTAGTCAAGTTCAACCCGTTATTTCCTGATTGAATTAAACCCACCCGCACGACCCTTGACGGAGGCCAAACAACGCCGTACGAATACCCTAATCCAATCGCATCATATGCTAGCAGATAAGCACTAGTTAGCTACCGTACACTACGCCTTGACGGAGGCCAAACTACCGTAGCACGAATACTAACTAGTACTTATCTGAAATGACGGAGGGCTACGCAGGTTTTTCTGAAAACCATGAGCGTAATGAACTTGATATCGTTGTAGAATCAAATGAAGTTTTGAAATGGAATGATTTTGAGGCTTTTCTAGTTTTGCTAAAGGGGTCACTCCCGGTGAAGGGATCGTCAGCCCTTTCCTCGTCGAATGAGGTGCGGGATATATCATATATATCACCGTGCAAAGCAAAAACTCTTAAAAGCAATCAAAAGACAAACCGAGTGTGTAGCATCTGCCAGTTATTGCTAAAGGAGTCACTCCCGGTGAAGGGATCTCGGTCCTTTCCTCATCGAATAAGGTGCAGGGTATATCATATATACCGCTATGCAAAGCAAGAACTGTAGCTACCTGTTTTGTTTAAAATTTGATTCTACGACATCTTAGGTTTCTTTTCTTTCATTAATCACATTAATGAAGTCCCATCATTTAAATACCTAAACATCACAGATAAATACGACGTACACTTATGCCATCCGCATTCGCCTAGATGTCCCCTCGTGCACCGTTAGGTTAGGTAACTAACGACAGAGCAGGGCAGGGCTAGTGCGGGTGCAAAACATAAGTAACGTATATATAATATATCATATATACTATATACTGTATCTATCAGAGAACATCAAATGATCACATCACAGATATCGCAGCAGAAGAAACATATGAAACATTGGATATACTAGGACGTCCGTGTTTTTAATACGATCCAGTATAAAACACGGATTCCACGGTCGTGATGAATAGCCAATCCCACACCCCTAGACCCTTACGAGAGCGGCAAGCAACCCTGCCAATTCTTGGGTTAGGAGACCCGGACTCGACTCCTCGAGTTAGTCTCCCACTGAACCCCAGAACCCGGTTACTTGTGCTCCCCTCCTTGGGTCTATCCTAATGCGGAAAAGTAAATAATATACAAAAGGTGACGACTTCCGCAACCTGGAAGTGCCCCGATAAAAGAATATTACATACAAGTTTTTACATGTAAGAAAATGAAAAACACTCATCTCACATAAAAACCCCCGGCTATTCAAACACGACGATCCAATATAACATATCCAGCAACACATAACATCACATGTCATTAACGTAAGTAAATATGCGCATCCCAATTGTCGTTGACATATAGCAACGAAACCGGCGATATCACATATTACACTTACGGTCACAGAAAAGAAAGTGTAAAACTACAACAGTTGGAATCCGCAACCTCTTTAGACATCACATGCCTAATCAAATGAAATACTTAGACATCACATGCCTAACAGTTATAAACCCCACATTTTAGTCTCATTATCGAAAACTCTTTTCAATATCAAATGAAACTAAACCGCTAGATTTATAACATTCATTCAGTTATCTCATAACTGTTTGTGAATTCCAATTATTGTATCCCATTCCGGATAAATAGAAAATATTAAACTTTCCGATCGAACATTCGAACACCCAAGTTTTCCCGAAACCGTCCAATACATGAAATAGGTTGAAAGACATTCACTTCATGCCTCAGTACCAACGGTCCAGCCGTAGAAGGGTCAAGCCAACGCCTCACATGTGGCACGCCGTACTGCCCCAAACCCGAAGGTTCAAAGGGCAGTTCAAGACGGTCACATAATCGAGATAAGGTTTGTTGTCTTCTAGAGGGACCGTCGCGTTACTTGCACTACTCAGAACGTCCTTAAACCACAGAAAAATCCAACACTTGGAAATTTTCCGGCAGGGGAAAAGTTGGGTATTTATATCCGGTCGAACTTTTTAACATATTCTAAAGTTATCCGGAAAGCCACATAGACAAGATTTGATAATCCGATCGAATCGTCGATTCCCAATACAACCCCAGAACACTCAACTCTTGAGTCAAATTAAAAATTCCCAGAAAATTCAGCATAATAAAATAGTAATTACTGTGCAAAATGGGAGTGATGATGTCATCATATTGCCGCGGAACCGCCGCAGAAGCCTGGCTTCTGCCGCGGTTCCGCCGCACTCTTTACTGTTCATGGGATAAATTTTGCATCGTAATTCCTAGATTTCCCTGCTGAATTTTTTAAGCATTTTTAATATGGAAGAATCCCAGATTTTGGAAAAAGTCCAGAGAGCACTTGGGTTTTAGGGTTTCGGGTTCGTTCGGGTTTCAAACGTCGTCTAGACTTCTCCTAAGGCTCTAGCTAGGCTCTGATACCACTGTAGGGTTCCTAAGCACTCTCAAGAGGTCTCACAAGGCATCAACCATGCCAATTTCAAATTTTAGAGGTGCCGAGAAACCCTAATACGGATCATTGACTAGAAGTCTAGGCGAAATACGAATCTAGATAACAACTTAACTAAAGGAGAGAGGCTACAACCTTTGTAGATTCGGTTCTCCACTTCCTTGGCTCCACGTAGGCGTCCTCTCGCTATCCATCTTGAATCCCGAACTCAATCGTTGGCTTCATCGGAGAAATGGGCGGACTAGGTCGTCGGCTTCGTGCCGAAGATGATCTATGTCGAGGCATCACAAGTTCAAGCTCCGACTTCACAAATTTATGAAACTTGTGAAGAAAACACCCAAAACAACTTGGCAAGAGGTAGAGGGTGAAGAAATAGGAGGTGGGTTCACTTTAGAATTGGATTTCTCACTTTAGAACTCAAGTTGCCATTGATGGCATCAAGCTTTCTTTCTTGAAGAAGAAGATCAAGAAGAAGGAAATATTATGATAAGTGTTTTGTTAAAATGAATAATAAATGAATACTTATCATAAACTAACTAGGGTAGAGTGTAGAGAATAGACCATGGTTACTTGGATGGGTTAGGGTTAAGCATGAAGACAAGAATGGTTAAGAAGTCAAAGCTTCATGAAGCTTCAAGTAGAAACAAACATAGCCACCATTCTTATCTAAATCTTTTCCAAATAAATAAACAAATAAATAAATGAAAAAGCAAAACCCTAATCATCTCTTAACCATGGTTTAATCCTTTACACTTAACCAAATGATCAAGTATCATCAAACATGATACAAATATGTGCACAAAAGCATATCACATATACTTCTTGCACATCAAGTGAGAAAATCCATTTAAAGTGAACCAATACTAGTTAATGCAAAGTAATATATCAAATATATAATTATACATTAAATCATTAAATCAACACTTGATTTAACGATCCGGTCATATCGCATATAACCGACTAGTATCCTATGTATCGGCTTATCGAATCAATCCTTGATTCGATATCTAGGTTATATCGAATATAACCAATCGATACATCCATCGCGAGAATGGAATACGGTATCACATACACGCATCATTCTCGGTCCTGCATATATCTCATATGCACTCCTATTTCGTTTCGCTTGAGCTAGGAAACCTCTGTGTAGGACTCTAAAGACTCGTCAATACGCCGGTAGCAGATGATGATCATATCAAGCACCCACAAGCCGCAAGCGGTCTGCTAAACGTAACGGCCATCCGGGTATTGAGCGATCAGAAGATCGACGAGCTAGCCCGCTCACACTCCTGTGAATCCAACCAGTAACACTTACCGTACAATCCGGTCTGTTCGTCTGATATGTCGCATATCAAGTCTAGGGGTGGTATACGTCAGACCCCAATAACCGATAAGTCGTGCCGATGTGAGGCTCATAACGGGTCGAGAAACTACTGGTAACACTTACCAGCAAATCTCTGATCAGCCCTGGCCAGGGACTTCCCTGTTACGGCCAATCGAGCACAGCGCAACATCAATCCCCAATACCGGGAGAGACGAAACCCCTCCTATCGCTCATTGCCTCCATGTGACTCAGGACTGCACCCAAAGACCACCGTTTTGCACGCCCTCATGGACGTGGTAAGGTGGAGATCAAAGCACAGTGGGAATCACACAAGACTCTATGACGATCTCGGGTCTACAGACTAACCTGTACAAGTGTCACCTGAGAACTGCCATCTGACGTGAGGTATAATACCATCTGGGAGCTCTCGGTGAGTCCGTCCAGTGTACCCAGTCTCTACTGAGCACCCGTATGTCATCTCTGATGTCAAACACCAATGGATATGGGATCATCCATCGCCCATCTCATGGGTCGAGAAGCGTATACGCTAGTCTACACTGGTATATCGATGACCTGTCTCGATACACCCACGACCAGGGACCTTGAAGGATGTACTTATCGACTACCATATCCCCACTAGTATGATCTGCATCATAGTCCAGGTAGTCAAGTACACATCCTAAGGGCTTTATCAACATGTAACTATAAGACAGTTTAAAGAGACAAGTGTACATGTTAAGATAAAGAGTAACCAGATAGCATACTATCATATCGATCAAGAAAGTCATCTCTATATATGTCCAAGTATCCAATATAATATACATCATCTGTACAATACTGGCCTCTAGGGCATACATACAACTAACAAGAAGAACACATATGAAATATTGGATATACTAGGAATTCCGTGTTTTATTTAAGCCAATAAAAAACGCGGATTCCACGATCGCGATAAATAGCCAAACCCACATCCCTAGACCCTACGAGAGCGGCAAGCAACCCTACCAATTCTAGATTTAGGAAACCCGGTCTCGACTCCTCGAGATGGTCTTCCACTGGACCCTAGAACCCGGTTACTTATGCTCTCCTCCTTGGGTCTATCCTAATGCGGAAAAGTAAATAATATAAATCAATGATGACATCATCCTCAACCCGGAAGTGCCCCAATAAAAGAATATTACATACAAGCTTTTACATGAATGAAAATGAAAAACTCTCATCTCACGCAAAAATTCCCGGCTATTCAAAATACGACGATCCAATATAACATATCACAGCAACACATAACATCATATGTCATCAACGTAAGTAAATATGCTTATCCCAATTATCGTTGACATATATCAACAAAACCGGCGATACACCACATATTACACTTACGGTCGCAGAAAAGAAAGTGAAAAACTACAACAATTGGAATCCGCAACCACCTTCGACATCATAAACCCAATGTATCACATACTTTGGATTTCATGCCTAATCAAATAAATTCCTTAGACATCACATACCTAACAATTATAAACCCCTCATTTTAGTCTCGATATTAAAAACACTTTCCAATAACATATCGGGTAATTCAACAAGATTCCCGATAACCTGATCGAAAGCTCGTCGGAAACTTTAGTAGACAGCCGCACCCCCGATGCCGTCGACGAATTGCACTTAGGCGGAACACCGCGGCCGCGAGCACCCGAACGGATGCTTTTGGTGACGGGGTTCTCCTACAGTCACTTGGTCGGGGCTATGGGACGTAGTTATCTAGTAAGGTTACCCGGCGAGTATCCGCATACTCTACGTAATTGCGACGGACTTTTGATCCACATCAAAATTCCGTGGCAACCGATCAAATGAGACTAAACTGCTTGATTTATAAAATTCAAACTAGTTATCACATAACTAATTTTGTGGATTCCAAATATTGTATCACAATCACAGATAACTAGAAGATGTTAAACTTTTCAATCGAATAAACAAACACCCAAAATTTCCCAAAAAGCTCAACACTTGAGCGGAGTTCAAAAAGTACCTAGAACATCCCACAGCACCTATGAACCATCCATAGAAGGGCCGACCCATGCCTCACTCATGTCTCCACGGAACTGCCGCAAACCCTAGGGTATGACCGCAGTTCCGCAATCCAAAACGTCGAGTTTAGGTATCGTTCTTCTAGAGGGTCCACAGAATCTCTTGCTTGATTTTCTGAAGATTTTAAACTTGGAAAAAATCCAACTGTTGGAAAATTTCCAACGAGGGAAAATATGGGTTATTGATATCCGTTCGAACTTTTTAACGTCGTCTAAATAACCCGAATTGATGTTAGAATTACCACTACGAAACACTCTGAATTGTCTTTGCAGAAAGTTAACATCACATGAAAATTTAGCAGAAACAAGCAACACCTGAAACACCAAAACCCAGAGACTGGAACACCCTAAAAATTTGAAGCCAAAAAGCCCTAGAAGACCCGATGAGCTCGGTTTTTAAGCCTATGTGGCCGGCCAAAATCATGTAGTTTTGCTTCAAATTTGTATGGTGTTCATGTTATATCACATACAACATTCTGCAGTTGCTTAAAAATTTTTTTGACACCTTTAAAAATTCGACAAAAACTAGATTTTATATCGGATGTTTCAGAGTTGTTTCGGTTTCGTAATCTAACTAACATCGTCTAATTCTCTAGCTTGGCTCCAATACCGCTGTAGGGTTACGTAGCACGACAGCAAACTTTTCGGGAGGCATCGTCCATGCCGTTTTTAAATTTTTGCCGTAGTAAAGAACCCTAACCATAGAATCTTAACTAGAGAATTAAACAATATAACATGCAAACAACTTTGCATACAAAGTGAATGAGGAATACAACCTTTATAGACCAGTCCTTCACTTCTAAAGCTCCGTGTGGTAGTTCCTTTGCTCCAAGTAGTGAACACCCGAACTCTAGTAAACGTTCACATGAAGAAATGAACAAGCTTACTCGAAGTATTCAAGGCCGAAGATGATCTACGTCGAGGAGACTCAAGCTCATGCTATCTCTTCACTAATGGTAGATTAGTGAAGCAAACACCCTAAACTAAATGGCTAATATAGTAGAGGATGATGAAGTAGGAAATGGGCTCACTTTAGATTTATTTTTCTCACAATATTTCTTCACCATTACAAAAGCTAGCAAGCTTTTTTCATGACGAAGAAGAAGATGAAGTGGAGATGAGAAATGAACTCATGAGGTGAGAATAGCAACCATGGGTGAGTTAGTGTCACTAACTCATGTAGAGACTAAACTATGGCTAAGAATAATGGTTAGGTTAATAAATATCTACAAGTAAAACAAAGTTAGTGGACTATGTCAATGGTTAGCTTAAGCTTCTCCAATTTTCTAGCCATGACATAATTCCACCTTTTTTGATTTACTTTAAATAAAAACCCTAGGATTATCATAAGTATGGTGTGAGTCTTATACACTCATGTTGCATGTGGCATCAAACATGACACAAATAAATGTACATTAATATATATCACATATATACTATATGCACACAAGTGAGAAAAAGAAATGTTTAGTGAGCAAATATTAGTTAATGTAAATTAATATATCAAATATATAATAATACATTAAATTATCAAATCAACACTTGATTTAATAATCCGGCTGTATCACATACAACCGACTAATATCATATGTATCTACTTATCGAATCAACACTTGATCCGATAACCCGGCTATACATATAACCGACTGATATCATATATCGCGAGAATAGAATGCGGTATCACATACGCGCATTAATCTCGGTCCCGCACATATCACATATGTGCTCCTACTTCGTTTCGCATGAACCAACAAACCTCTGTGTCGGACTCTAAAGACTCGTCAATATGCCGGCAGTAGGTGATGATCATATCAAATACCCACAAGCTGCAAACGGTCTGCTAAACGTAATGGTCACTCGGGTATTAAGCGATCAGAAGATCAACAAGCAAGCCTGCTCATACTCCTGCGAATCCAATCAGTAACACTACCGTTCAGTCCGGTCTCTTCGTCTGATATATCACATATTACAGCCTGGGGGTGGTATAACGTCAGACCCCAATAGCCTGATAAGTCATGTCGATGAAAGGTCCATAACGGTTCGAGAAACTACTGATAACACTTGTTGGAGATAGTGCCCTCAGAGTCAATTATTAGGTCACAGGTACGTGATTGTAATGATTGAGGGAGGACCTATCCCAGTAGGACAGTCTTGCTCGAGATGATAGTATGCTATCTGGTTTACCTTTATCATCGTGTACTGTTTTAGGTGACCTGACACGTCGCTATTACACGTTGATAGAGCCCCTAGGATTCTTGCTTGACCACCAGCAGTATGAGGGCGATCATATAAGTGGGAGCTGGGGGTCTACAAGCATATCCTTAAAAGGTCCCTAGTCGTGGGAGTTTCGAGACCGGGCATCGATACTCCATTAGTAGACTAGTGTATACAGTCGAGACCCCGACGAGGGGCGGTGGCCGGTCTCACAAGCCACTGGTGTCAGTTGGATCACCTAAGATGTATACAGGTGCTCATTGGGTTATGAGTACACCGGACAGGACTCGCCGGGAACATGCTAGTTGGTCATATACCAGACGTCAGATGGCAGTTCCCTGGTGACATGTGTGCAGGTTAGTTCATCGACCTGGGGATCATCATTTGTCTCGTGTGAGTTCCCACTGTACTTTGATTACTACCCTACCACGGCTCAAAGGAGTCGTGCAAACAGGTTTTAGTTGGGTACAGTCCCGAGCCACATGGAGGCAGTGAGCGTATCTTCAGGGGTTCGTCTCTCCCGGTATTGGGGGTGAGGTCGTGCTGTGTCTAGGAGAGCCATTACACAAAGTCCTTGGCCAAGGCAAGGAGATTTACTGGTAGGTATTCCAGTAGTATCTCAGGGTGTTCTGGGCTACACTCCGACACGACTTGTACCGCTTTTGGGGGTCTGACTTTTACCAACCCCCTAGGCCCGCCATGCGATGCTCATAGACGAACGGACCGGACTGCACGGATATTGTCACTGACAGGCTCAGTTGGGTGTCGGGGTGAGCTTCCTCATCGACGTCCCTTTTGGTCAATAGCTGGTGGCCCGTCACGTATTGGCATATACCTCTGACGTGCTAGTGGTTAAATCCACAGCCATAGTATTGACGAGTCGTTAGAGTCCACCACATTTACAGTTACTCAGCTTTCGGGCGAAAGGTTGTAGAGGCCGTATGGAGATATGGCAGGGTCCGATCAGATACGTGCGGTATTGCACGGATCAGGATCGGACAGTTTGTACTATAGGCCGTATGGTTATATGGCAGGGTTCGATCAGATACGTGCGGTATTGCACGGATCAGGATCGAATAGATATTACTAGCCGGTTTTGGTATAAGCCGGATTCTAGTATAGTACAGTGTAGATTTTGTCTCATTGCATTTGTATTTCGGTCGGAATACAAATGCGGGTGTGTATGCACAGTATCGGGGTTTTCCTGTAATTTATTACGGGACCAGTTTTCTGGAGTTGCCAGTTTGCTTTCCGTTTCGGCCAATTTCCATTGTTCCGTTCATTGGCCGAAGATTGGTGGAGGAGGGCTTATTTGCATTGTTGCAAATAAGCATTAGTGGAGGGGGTTCTTTGCATCTTGTTGCATCATGATGGTTTTCATGATGAGCACCATCACTTGACTTTCCTTTTTCATGATTGCTTGACTTGGTGAGGTGATGGTTGAGGTGGAGTGTTGGTTTTTCCTTTGTCATCATGGTTGTTGATGATGAGGTTGTTGGAGTGTTAGTTTAGGCTTGTGATCATTTCTTTTGATGATAGCTTTTCACTTGCTTATTCTCTTGATTCACTCTCTTGAGTTGTGGGTCTCTCTCCTTTTTCACTCACCCCTCACTTGCATGGCCGGCCTCTCCCCTCAAGGGCTGTCCAAAATTCTAGTGTAGGGATTTACACTCTTTTGGCTTGAAAAAAATCATATTAGCTTCTCCTCCAAAAGCTTGTATCAATCCTCCACCACAATGGCATCTCCATAAACCCCAAATGAGACTTCTTCTACTACACATTCTACAACGAACCTTGGACACGTCGAGTAGCCGGCTTCGTGCCCGAGTTGCCTCGGCATTGAGGTGGGAGCCCGTAAACGAAGAAGGCGATGTGGTGCACTTCCGGCGACGAGGAGGAGACGGACGGAGATCCCGCGAGGAGATCGGAGTGGAGATGAAGACCGGAGGACTTGGATCGTCGGTATATCTCTTTCCCATCTTCTAGTTAGCTTAGACTTGTTAATGGTAACGATCCGGGTGTTTAGTGCGCGGTGGTGCCGGTTTGCTAAGTCCGCAAAATTTTAGTTATTCACCGCTTCCGCATTCCGGCGTCGGATCGACGGCCGGGGCGCCGCCGTGCACTTACAGTGGTATCAGAGCCTCGCCATTAACTTCGTCTAGCTTTCGTTTGATGTGTTTTGCGGTTCCGATCGACCAAAATTCCAAAAACTCATTTTTACCTCACATCAGTTTTCTGTTAAGAATTTTTGGTGTCTAAAAATTTTTCTGGTGGTCTCAGAATGATGTGCAGGAGATTCTAAGAACTCTGGGAAAATTCGACACTCTGATCTCTCACACAGAGCGCGGATCCGCGGCCCCACCCTTCTATTGGGCCGCTGTTCCGCCGCAGTCTTGAGAGTTCAGTGGGCCATCTTTTTCCAGTGGGCTTCAGGGGTGTAATTAGGGGTTTTGGAATATTAAAATTGGGCCAATTATTTCTGTGAGTGCTACAGTATTGCTTGGGGGCCCACTTGTTAATTTTTGGTCAATCGGAAAATTTTAAACACATTTTTCACAGTATTTACATTATATCTGCGACCGTGAATGTCACTCGATCGGTAAATCCGGTCTAACTGCTATAGCCCGGTTAGACGGATTTGCGAACGTGACTTTCACGTTGATGTTCTATGTATTTGCTGTGTTGTTGCGGATCGGTCGTGGGGGATAGCCTGGATGCAATGCTAGTACAGTTGTGGTTGTATTATGTACATTTGATATTGCGGGGCGAGCGTCCGACATGTGGACTGCCGTCACTGCCTGTTTGTATTATTCTTTTGGGGCACGACCTGGTTGCGGTCGATGTACCCGGTGTATGTATATTTTATTTTCTGTACTAGGATTGCCCCGCGGAGGGGTGCACGGATAGCCGGGTTCTGGAGGGCAACAAGCCCGCATCTCATGGCATTGAGACGGAGGGGGCTTCGCTCTAGGATTGGCGGGCTATTCGCCGCACTCGTAGGGGGTACAGGTTGACCCAGGAGGGGTGCCCAAGTTGCCGGATTCCGTGAAGTGCTGGGTGGTCCATTCACGGCGCTGAAGGGGGCTGCCTCGCTTCAGGTTTTGGCGGGTGACTTGCCGCGCCCGTAGGGCTCTAGGATTTCATTGCACAGGCTATCCACACGACCAGGGGAACGTCGGGTTTCAGTAGTGGCTCTGTGAAACCCGGGGATCCCAGATATCTGTATTGTTTCTGTGATGCTGTTCATTTTCTGTGATGTTGCATTTTATTCACGCCTTGAGCGAATACTATATATTGGTATATATATTAGTAGATGTTGTATATGTTTTACATCCGCGCTAGTCCAGTCCCCGCTCTGTCGTTAGTTAGCTAACCTAACGGGTAATGACGGGACCCAGTGGCGAATGCGGATGGCATATACGTACATCAGTATATTTTCGTTCTTTTTGGTGTGATCAATTGATGGGACTGCGTTGATTCGGATCAATGCAAGTTAAAAACAAACCTAATCTGATGTTGTTGGAACACTTTTCAAAAAGCTGTTATTGCAAGGACGTTTACTTTTGTTTTGCATCGTGGTATTCATTGGAATATCCTGCTCCTCAGTCGACGAGGCAAGGGCCGAGATCCCTTCACCGGGAGTGACCCCTTGGACAGAAATTTGCGTCAGGGCATTGACTTCACTATAGCCGATTACTTTTGCTTTGCACCGTGGTATTCAGTTGGAATATCCTGCACCCCATTCTACGGGGAAAGAGCCGAGATCCCTTCACCGGGAGTGACCTCTTTAGCAACGGTTTTCGTCACTATATTTTCAAAAAGCTATCCGTTCCTTCAACGATATCAAGTTCATTACGTTAAAGGTTTTCGCCAGAAACCATTCGTAGCCCTCCATCATTTCAGTTAAATATTCGGTAGTATTCAAGCTATGTATTTTGACCTCACGCCAAGGCATAGTGTTTGGTAGCTGCCGGGTATTTATCTGTTGCATAGATAGATGCGTTGGTTTGGGACAGTCGTACTACTATTTTGGCCTACGTCAAGGGTATGTACGGGTGGATTCAAATTAACCTGGATAATGATGGGCAGAACTTGACATGTGACTTATGATATTTTGACCTCACGCCAAGGTCATAAGAGCATGGGGCAGAAATTCACATCGGGAGTTTCAAAAGAACTGAAACTTGCCAGATATGCGCATACCTTCTGGAGTGTGACACCGTGAGCGGATTCCGTCACGTTGTCATGCGATGAGAGTTGGATCCCGATTCCCACTGATGAGTTAGTTTACTCCTCGGGTGACCCCGACTAATTCTTCTTTCAGGTTTGGAGGAGAATTTGAGGTACAGTGGGAGGTTTCCAGATTAGATAAATTGGTAACCATTCTGATCTAGGTTAGAGTGCACGCTGAGTGTTTCTTTTCTCTCTCTCTTTGGCAGCGACCATTGACCCGACCCTAAGACTTTGACTCAGTGACCAAGTTGACCGAACCTTCTAAACACTGGCTTTTGGATTGTCAGAGTTGCAGACCTCATTGCCACTCCTACTTTTACCCTTTTTCTCCAGGACACCCCGTATTACTACGAACGTCCACTTCCATTGGACAAAACCATCGTATGGTTAGATACGAACTCGAAGGAATTCGAGGATGGTTTCTGGTTCTGGAGAAAACGGATAGGATTATTCAGTTGTCTTTTCTTTTCACCCTCTCTCAGGTTGCGAGTACTCCTTGGTTTAGGAGTAGTACACCTATTGCGCAAATTGGATAGTCTTCTTCCAAACCTTAGGCTGGTGCCGACCGGTAGGGAATGAAGAAAACCAATTAGCATAACGATGGTGTGCAGAAGGTATTAAGTTCAGACAAAGCAAGGGATTAGTTAGAGGGCAAAGTAAATTGCAACAGATATTCACGACCAAACCAAATATTTCGTTACCACTCCCACATCACCTTTGTATTTCTCCAGGACACTCCGTATCACTACGAAGATCCACAGTTTATTTGGATACTCCATCGTATGGTTATATACGAACTCGAATGGAACTTGTTCCAGTTCGGGGATGGATTCTGGTCCAGGAGAAATAGGAATAAAGTACATTCAGGTGTCTTTTATCTTCACCTTCTCTCGCGTTGCGAGTGCTCCTAGGATTAGGACAGTACACCCTTTATGCTTTTTGGATAGTCTTCTTCCAAACCATAGGCTGGTGCCGAACGGTAGGGAAGGAAGAAAACCATTTGGCCTAAAGGGGTGTACAGAAGGTAATGACTAAAGACATATGAAGGGATTTGGAGAGGTGGCAAAGAATTATACGGTTACAGTTGTGAATTTGGATAATGGATGAGGCATTACTAGGAATACCAGGATACCCCAACGAAACATTTCAATGTTTCAGTTTCACTGTGTAATGTTAAAAGAGAACTGATTTCCCGATTAGATACTTACTCCAGGGTATGTATTTACCAGGTACGATTCTCACATCTGTATAGTTTTACAGATGATGAGTGGGAGTAAGTTATTGGGAATTGGGTGATCATCCTCATTATATCGGGATTCGTTGTAATCGGTGATATTTGAGGAAATCACCTGGGCTGTTTGCTGGTTGGCAAATATTTGGTTTTGAATATCCGCTGTTATGCACCAATTTCAAATTGATATATCTGTACGTCTATTTTCATAGAGTGAGATATACCTTTATGAAATTATGTCTACGACATTTACCTATATCAGTGGATGGTTGGGTAAGGAGCATTAAACAACGGTGTAATTCTTCATAACCAAAGGTACAGTTTTCAACCTACGACACACAATGAATGAGTTATCAGACTCAAGGGACGTATACAGAGTATTGTATGTTGTCCAGGGTCCATAACGACAGAGGGGTAGGTCCTCGTACTATATTCGGTTTACTTATGACTTCTCTAGTTTTTTAGACAAGTGTTTCGTGGAAACACAGGGTCCGAATTTGGAGAAGTCATTGGTATTTGAATAGAGTAGAGAACCAGGTATAGCAAGTATCGGGATTCTTCAAAGAGATCGAAGATGTAGATACTTGTGTATGGTATTCAGTTGATAGTAATGATAAAGAGATCTTGCTTCTCTTTCAGGTTACTCATAATTGGAAGTATTCCTAAGTTGAGTAACGCTGATCGGCCTCCTTCCATTTAGTTGACATGCGCTGGAGACAGCTGCATGATTTGAATCTGGTTCAATTAAATCAGTGCCTCTGTTCCTATATGGGATATAGAACAGTTCATATCTTAACATTGTTAAGGTACGGGGAGTTGTCCGGTTTATGATTAAAACCAGACACTGGACAACTCAAGGCACGTTTCTGTAATGGCTGTTTGTGGGTTGACCCAGGCTATGACGAGGGTTGACTTTCTACCATCTGGATGAACGATAGCAATATTGTTCTAGACTCGCCACAGTTTTATTAAAAATGGTTTTTTTTTTTTTCAGAAAAACAGTAGTGGGAGTATGGTAGAACTGGAAGTGATTCCAGAACCACAAACGATTACTGAAGATTTGATAAGGAACCTAAAGATTCAATCTGGATTGACATTCCATTGGCCACTCCGCAGATAAGGTGGGTAACTTCAGGCACCCGAGAGGTACTACGGTGGCCTCAAGGACGGTGACAGGGAAGTTCTTGTTTACCCACAATTACCATTGCTGTTGTTCCAGGGTGCGAGACCCGGCGGGAGGATGAGTATAGCGTCGTTCTAAACCAGTTTTAGAAGTGTACGTCTATATGACTCTGCCAGAGGGTTGTCGTAGTCAGTGGGAGCAGCGGAAGCATTGGTGGACAGGTAGCTTATGTCTATTTATAGACTAAAGCAGATGTAGCGGAGATAGATCATCTATTTCTGACGTGACAGTCATAGGTTTGACTTCATCAGAATAGGGGATGGATCTGTTGAGAAGGTAGTAGGGTGTGATGTCCTGGTATCTGGATGACATACACAGAATAGGAAAGGAAACTCCTATACTACAATCGGTTATACTTTGGTCGTCACACAGTTGTTTCTCCACAAAGGAAATGGATTTTATATCAGACATACTGGTTACTAGATCTATGGTTTTAGATCTAGATTTGGGTGGTTTCCCAATCAGGGTACTTGACAGCATTCTAAGAGTATTTAGGATGGACGACTCCTGGCACGGTAGTGTACCTGCAGGTAATGGAGTCACCCTCTCTAAAGGTGTCTTACAGACTAAAGGGGAGAGGGACGTGCATGATTGGCAGATCACTTGCTCAGGCAATTGAGTCAATCATGAGATGTCAAGTACCACACCAGATGTTGTTCTTGCACTAGATGCAATAAGTTGACATTAATCCAATCCTGGAGAAACAGTCGGAAGCAGTTTTAGAACATAAGTGGATGTTCTAGGGATATGATAACGACAGCCTCATTCAGGAGACAGTTATCATTCCAGGCTTCCAAGGTGACATGGACGACAAGAAGGTTGTCAGAGTTAAGTTTTCCTTCTGATGAGGGGCAGTATTTTGGACAGGTGGTCCAAGGCAATACTGAGGGAGGCATGGCGCGCAGGATACTGATTAAGTTCAGTTGACGATATAGTCTAAGAAGTTTGGATTTGGAGTTCATTTATGAGCTATGTCCCATCAGACATCCAGACACATTCTAAGACAGGTATTGCTCATTTCGGGAGATAGGTTTCTCCGCGAACTTGAGATATAGAGAGACATGGAAAGAGACAACTAAGCGGATCCACTCACTGAGGCTATTCCTCGAACGCAATAGTTTCGCAAACGAGCTTTGTGAGACTGACTTGTAGAGGAGTTGGGTGTTCGGTATCACACGGGCTGTGAGTATGCGACATCGCAATAATTAGCCTTGAGTGAAAGTGGGAGATTGTTGGAGATAGTGCCCTCAGAGTCAATTATTAGGTCACAGGTACGTGATTGTAATGATTGAGGGAGGACCTATCCCAGTAGGACAGTCTTGCTCGAGATGATAGTATGCTATCTGGTTTACCTTTATCATCGTGTACTGTTTTAGGTGACCTGACACGTCGCTATTACACGTTGATAGAGCCCCTAGGATTCTTGCTTGACCACCAGCAGTATGAGGGCGATCATATAAGTGGGAGCTGGGGGTCTACAAGCATATCCTTAAAAGGTCCCTAGTCGTGGGAGTTTCGAGACCGGGCATCGATACTCCATTAGTAGACTAGTGTATACAGTCGAGACCCCGACGAGGGGCGGTGGCCGGTCTCACAAGCCACTGGTGTCAGTTGGATCACCTAAGATGTATACAGGTGCTCATTGGGTTATGAGTACACCGGACAGGACTCGCCGGGAACATGCTAGTTGGTCATATACCAGACGTCAGATGGCAGTTCCCTGGTGACATGTGTGCAGGTTAGTTCATCGACCTGGGGATCATCATTTGTCTCGTGTGAGTTCCCACTGTACTTTGATTACTACCCTACCACGGCTCAAAGGAGTCGTGCAAACAGGTTTTAGTTGGGTACAGTCCCGAGCCACATGGAGGCAGTGAGCGTATCTTCAGGGGTTCGTCTCTCCCGGTATTGGGGGTGAGGTCGTGCTGTGTCTAGGAGAGCCATTACACAAAGTCCTTGGCCAAGGCAAGGAGATTTACTGGTAGGTATTCCAGTAGTATCTCAGGGTGTTCTGGGCTACACTCCGACACGACTTGTACCGCTTTTGGGGGTCTGACTTTTACCAACCCCCTAGGCCCGCCATGCGATGCTCATAGACGAACGGACCGGACTGCACGGATATTGTCACTGACAGGCTCAGTTGGGTGTCGGGGTGAGCTTCCTCATCGACGTCCCTTTTGGTCAATAGCTGGTGGCCCGTCACGTATTGGCATATACCTCTGACGTGCTAGTGGTTAAATCCACAGCCATAGTATTGACGAGTCGTTAGAGTCCACCACATTTACAGTTACTCAGCTTTCGGGCGAAAGGTTGTAGAGGCCGTATGGAGATATGGCAGGGTCCGATCAGATACGTGCGGTATTGCACGGATCAGGATCGGACAGTTTGTACTATAGGCCGTATGGTTATATGGCAGGGTTCGATCAGATACGTGCGGTATTGCACGGATCAGGATCGAATAGATATTACTAGCCGGTTTTGGTGTAAGCCGGATTCTAGTATAGTACAGTGTAGATTTTGTCTCATTGCATTTGTATTTCGGTCGGAATACAAATGCGGGTGTGTATGCACAGTATCGGGGTTTTCCTGTAATTTATTACGGGACCAGTTTTCTGGAGTTGCCAGTTTGCTTTCCGTTTCGGCCAATTTCCATTGTTCCGTTCATTGGCCGAAGATTGGTGGAGGAGGGCTTATTTGCATTGTTGCAAATAAGCATTAGTGGAGGGGGTTCTTTGCATCTTGTTGCATCATGATGGTTTTCATGATGAGCACCATCACTTGACTTTCCTTTTTCATGATTGCTTGACTTGGTGAGGTGATGGTTGAGGTGGAGTGTTGGTTTTTCCTTTGTCATCATGGTTGTTGATGATGAGGTTGTTGGAGTGTTAGTTTAGGCTTGTGATCATTTCTTTTGATGATAGCTTTTCACTTGCTTATTCTCTTGATTCACTCTCTTGAGTTGTGGGTCTCTCTCCTTTTTCACTCACCCCTCACTTGCATGGCCGGCCTCTCCCCTCAAGGGCTGTCCAAAATTCTAGTGTAGGGATTTACACTCTTTTGGCTTGAAAAAAATCATATTAGCTTCTCCTCCAAAAGCTTGTATCAATCCTCCACCACAATGGCATCTCCATAAACCCCAAATGAGACTTCTTCTACTACACATTCTACAACGAACCTTGGACACGTCGAGTAGCCGGCTTCGTGCCCGAGTTGCCTCGGCATTGAGGTGGGAGCCCGTAAACGAAGAAGGCGATGTGGTGCACTTCCGGCGACGAGGAGGAGACGGACGGAGATCCCGCGAGGAGATCGGAGTGGAGATGAAGACCGGAGGACTTGGATCGTCGGTATATCTCTTTCCCATCTTCTAGTTAGCTTAGACTTGTTAATGGTAACGATCCGGGTGTTTAGTGCGCGGTGGTGCCGGTTTGCTAAGTCCGCAAAATTTTAGTTATTCACCGCTTCCGCATTCCGGCGTCGGATCGACGGCCGGGGCGCCGCCATGCACTTACAACACTTACCAGTAGATCTCAGCAACCCTGGCCAGGGATTTCTTGTTATGGCCAATCGAGCATAGCGCAACATCAACTCCCAATACCGGGAGAGACGGATCCACTCCTATCGCTCATTGCCTCCTTGTGACTCGGGACTGTACCCAAAAACCACCATTTTGCACGATCTTTTGACCGTGGTATGGTAGAAATCAAAGCACAGTGGGAATCACACAAGACTCTATGACAATCTCGGGTCGACAGACTAACCTATACCAGTGTTACCAGAGAACTGCTATCTGATGATAGGTATAATACCAGCTAGGAGTTCTCGGCGAGTCCATTCAGTGTACCCAGTCTCCATTAAGCACCCGTATACTTTCTATGATGTCAAACACCAATGGATATGGGATCATCCATCTCCCATCATATGGTTCAAGAAGCGCATACGCTAGTCTACTCTGGAGTATCGATGCCCTGTCTCGATACTCCCACGACTAGGAACAACTGAAGGATGTACTTACCGACTACCTCTGCCCCACTAGTATGATCTGCATCATAATCCTGGTAGTCAAGTACTCATCCTAAGGGATTTATCAACATGTAATAGAGAGACAATAAGTGTACATATTAAGATAAAGAGCAACCAGATAGCATACTATCATGTCGAGCAAGAAAGTCCTCCCTATATATATCCAAGCATCCACTACAATATACATCACATGTACAGTAATGGCCTCTAGGGCATACATATAACTAACAATAACTTGATGAAAACCAGTCAAGTAACCGAACACCAGAATGTATGCGCATGCCTGGTAAGTTTCCTGTATGTCTGAAACTCTCGATGTGATTTTTACCCCTAGGACCCAAGTGACCTTGACGAATAATCAACAAATCAAAAGGTCCTAGTCAAGTTCAACCCGTCACTATCTTGATTGCGTTAAACCCACCGGCACGACCCTTGATGAATAATCAACAAAGTCGTACGACTGTCCTAACCAATCCACATGTCCATGCTACAGAAAAGCATTACAGAGCTACCGCACACTACGTCTCGGCGAATAGCAACGAAAAACGTAGCACGAATACTAAGCAATACTAATCTGAAATGTCGGAGGGCTACGGATGGTTTTTGGCAAAAAACCTTTAACGTAATGAACTTGATATCGTTGAAGGAATCCAAGTGGTTTTACAAATATATAGTGGAGAAAACTTTTGCCAAAGAGGTCATTCCCGGTGAAGGGATCTCGGCTCTTTCCTCGTAGAATGAGGTGCAGGATATTCCAAACTGAATACCACGATACAAAGCAAAAGAATCGACTATAGTAAAGTTATTACGTTGACGCAAACTTTTACCCAAGGTGTCACTCCTGATGAAGGGATCTCGGCCCTTGCCTCGTCGAATGACGTGCAGGATATTCCTAATCGAATACCATTGTGCAAAGCAAAAGAGAACGCCTTTAATGTCAGTTTTTAAAAACTTGGTTCCAACACCATCAGATATAGGTTTTTTTTCCTTGCATTGATCATAATCAACGCAGTCCCATCAATTAATCACACCAGAAAAGAACGAAAATATGATGTACGTATATGCCATCTGCATTCTCCACTGGGTCCCGTCATCACTCGTTAGGTTACTTAACTAACGACAGAGCGGGGACTGGACTAGCGCGGGTGCAAAATATATACAACATCTACTAGTATATATATAAATATATATAACAATCGTCCCAGGTATGATATAAAGCAACATCACAAAAGCATCACAGAAGCAACAAAGAATGGTGGATAATCTTGGAGCCCCGGGTTTCATTTGAGCCGCAAATGAGACCCGACGTTTCCCTGTCGTGTGGATAGCCTATGAAATGAAAACCTAGACCCCTACGAGTGTGGCAAGTTACCCGCCAATCCCAGAAGTGAGGCAACCCCAATCAACAACATGAATGGGCCACCCAGCACTTCATGGAATCCGGTAACTTGAGCACCCCTCCATGGGTCAACCTATACCCCCTACGAGTGCGGTGAATAGCCCGCCAATTCTAGAGTAATGTCACCTCCGTCTCAACACTATTAGATGCGGACCCGTTGCCCTCTAGAACCCGGCTATTCATGCACTCCACCATGGGATAATTCTAGTACAAAAAGAAAAGAATATATACAATGGTGACATCGACCTCAACCCGGTCGTGCCCCAAACAAATAATATACAAACTGGTAGTGACGGCAGTCCACATGTCGGATGCTCACCCCGCAATATCAAATGTAGAAATGAAACTAAATTGTACTAATATTGCACCCAAGCTATCCACCACGATGATCTAACCACAACACAACACAACACAGAACATCAACGTGAATGTCACGTTCGCAAACCCGTCTAAAAGAACATATAGAAATTAGACGAGTTGTACCGCTCTAAAGACATTCACGGTCGCAGATAGTAATATATGTACTATAAACATTTAAACAGTGTTAAATTATCGACTTCGAAATACCCCGAATTTCCCCTGAAGAAAAGATAACATAATATCCAAAATGGGCAAAACAAGCAATACCACTGAACCAATATTCCAGAGACTAGACCCACCCAAAACACGAAGTCCTAACTCATGTAATAAACCGGCCAGATCGGAATTTTTTCCCATATGGCCGGTCCAATACGGGTGGAATGGTTTTGTATTTGGGCAGTGTTTTAGTGGTCATCATAGTAGTCTTCTGCAGTTGGTTAAAAAATTTTTTGAAGACTCTGAAAAATCGACAGAAACTGGAATACATCGGGGTGTTGATTCGGAGTTTTTTCGGTTTCGATACTTTAACATCATCTAAACAAGCTAGCTAAGGGTTTAAAGGCTGGCTCTGATACCATGTTGGGTTACGGCAGTTCCCCGACCATCAAACCATGGCCAAATGCGGAACAAATTTTTTCTAAACTGGCGCTACCATGACTCGATGCCCGGATCTACCCTAAACCCTATACTAGCAATATGAAAGACTAGGAGTTAGATGGTTGTACCGAGTTGATCCGTGTCCTTTGGTCTTGAACCATCATCCCAAGCTCCTAGAGATTCCTTGATCGAATTTGGTTGCCAGTCTTCCTCCATCTACGATGATCCACTTGAGGGAAACAACGCAAGCTCCAGCCTCGCCAAGCGAGGCAACCGACGCTCCAAGGTTGCTAGAAATGGAGAGTGGAGGTGTAGGAATGTGTCACTATAATTTTTCTCTCAACACAAATGCTCAAGGAGCAATTCAAGAAGATCAAGAAGATGTGAGGAAACCATGTGGCATGAGCAACTAAAGAAATGGCTAAGTGTTTTCTCCAAGTGAGTGAGAATGAGAGTGATAAAGCAAGTGTAAAAAGAAAATGAGCAAGCCATCAACTGAAGTGATGAAAATGAGCAAGGCAAACCCAAGAAAAGTGGCTGCCTCCTCTCTCTCTCTCTCTCTCTCTCTCTCAATTAAGCACACAAATATCTCTTTTTATTTTTCCAATAAACAAATGCAAACCATACCACTCTACATGCCATCACCTATGTTGGATATAGTGCCCTCAAAGTCAATTATTGGATTGCAGGAACGTGATTGCAATGATTGAGGGAGGACATATACCGGTAGGACAGTCTTATTCGTGAAGATAGTATGATATCTGGTTTATCTTTATCATCGTGTACATGCTTTAGGTGATGTTACAGATCACTATTGCACATTGATAGAGCCCTTAGGATTCTTGTTTGACTACCAGCAGTATGATGACGATCATATACGTGAGAGTTGGGTAGTCTACAAGCACATCCTTAAAGTGGGCTCTAGTCGTGGGAGTTTCGAGACTGGGCATTGATAATCCATTAGTAGACTAGTGTATACAGTCGAGACCCCGACGAGGGGCGGTGGCCGGTCTCACAAGCCATTGGTGTCAGTTGGTTCACCTAAGATGTATACAGGTGCTCATTGGGTTATGAGTACACCGGACAGGACTCGCCGGGAACATGCTAGTTGGTATTATACCTGACGTCAGATGGAAGTTCCCTGGTGACATGTGTACAGGTTAGTTCATCGACCTGAGATCGTCATTTGTCTCGTGTGAGTTCCCACTGTGCTTTGATTACTACCCTACCATGGCTTAAAGGAGTCGTGCAAACAGATTTTAGTTGGGTACAGTCCCGAGCCACATGGAGGCAGTGAGCGGATCGGCAGGGGTTTCGTCTCTCCCGGTAATGGGGGTGAGATCGTGCTGTGTCTAGGAGAGCCATTATACGAAGTCCTTGGCCAAGGTAGGAGATTTACTGGTAGGTATTCCAGTAGTATCTCAGGGTGTTCTGGGCTACACTCCGACACGACTTGTACCGCTTTTGGGGGTCTAACTTTTACTAACCCCCTAGGCCCGACATGCGATACTCATAGACGAACGAACCTGACTGTACAGATATTGTCACTGACAGGCTCAGTAGGGTGTTAGGATGAGTTCGCTCATCGACCTCCCTTTTTGTCAATACCTGGTGGCCCGTTATGTACAGCTAGTACCACTGACGTGCTAGTGGTTAAATCTACAGCCAAAGTATTGACGAGTCTTTAGAGTCCTCCACAGACAGTTTCTCAAGTTTCGGGCGAAACGTTGTACAGGCCGTATGATATATGGCAGGGTTCGATCATATACGTGCAAGTGTGCACGGATCATGATCGGATGGATCATACTAGTGGGCTTTGGTTTAAGCCGGATCCTAGTATTAGATTTGTTGGATTACTTTAGTCTCATCGTATTCGCATTCAGTCGGAATGCGGATGCAGGTATGTATATACAGGTGAGGGGTACCTTGTGATCCGTCATGAGTTTACTTTAGATGTTGCCGTATCTTTTTTATTGTTGTAAACATTTGGGTTAATGTTTACAAATGGAAATTGTGAGCTTAAGTCATGATTAGGAGCATTAATTGTGACACATGCACAAGTGATGACTCATGGTCTCTTTCTTTGTGCATTTATCACATTATTGATTGATTTAAGGGTTGAAATGATAAGAGGAGAGAGGGAGGGCAGCCATGTGATGGTGGGTTAGCTCTTGTATTTTTTATTCTTGCTCTCATTCTTATCATCTCAACACAAAAGAAAAGAAAAGAAAAGAAAAGTTCTTCTTCTTCCTCCACTTTCTCTAGCTCACAACCTCCATTGATGGCTTCATCTTCAACCTCCATCCATACAATGGATGCAAGAGACAAAGTTATCACACACATTCTCTACTTCACCTTAGACACGTAGGCTAGCGAACTTCGTGTCCGAGTTGCTTCGGATGAAGCGGGAGCCCGTAAAAAGACTCGATGATGTGGTGCCCTTTCCGGCGAGGAGATCGAGATCGGAGATGCCGCGAGGAGCTTGGGATGGTGGCCAAAGACCGAAAGACACGGATCGATCAGTATAACCTATTCTATCCCTTCTCTAGTTAGCTAGTTATAGGTTAATGGTTCGATCCGGGATTAAAGTCTGTGTTAGCGCCGGTTTCAAGTTTAGAAAAAGTTTTTGTTTCCGCATTTTGGCCTCGGATCGACGGCCGGGGCGCTACCGTAAACTTACATGGTATCAGAGCTACGCCATTAACCTTTACTAGCTTGTTCTAACGTATTTAAAATATCGATCGAATGAAATTTCCAAAACCGTGATTCTAATTTTGTAGTTTCTGTCGAAATTTTTTTGTCGTCGAAAAATTATTTTGATTGTTGCAGAAAATCAGGCAGGCTTTTTTTAAGAAATCTGAGAAATTTTGGTACACTGATCTCACCATAGCGCCGCGGAACCGCGGCAGTACCCTCGTTTTGGCCGCGATTCCGCCGCACTACTGTAGCATTAGGGCACCAATTTTTCTACAGTGGTCTCTGAATTGGAATTGGGGTTTCTGGTAATTTTAGTTTTGGCCCAGATTATTTTGAGTGCTGGATTTGTGCTTGGGTCCCACGTCGGGAAATTTTGTCGATCGAAAATTTTAAATATGTTAGTTCACAGTGCTTACATTATATCTGTGGCCGTGAATGTCAATCGAGTGGTAAATCTTGTCTAATTGCTATAGTTCTTTTAGACAGATTTGCGAACGTGACATTCACGTTGATGTTCTGTGTTGTGCTGTGATGTTGCGGATTTGTCGTGGTGGATAGCCTGGATGCAATGGTAGTACAGTTTGGTGTTATTTGTACATTTAATATTGCGGGGCGAGCGTCCGACATGTGGACTGCCGTCACTGCCTGTTTGTATATTATTCTTTTGGGGCACGACCGGGCTGAAGTCGATGTACCCATTGTATATATTTTATTTTCTGTACTAGGATTACCCCGCGGTGGGGTGCACGGATAGCCGGGTTCTAGAGGGCAACGGGCCTGCATCTCATGGCTTTGAGATGGAGGGGGCTTCACTTTAGAATTAGCGGGCTATTCGCCGCACTCGTAGGGGGTATAGGTTGACCCAAGGAGGGGTGCTCAAGTTACCGGATTCCGTGAAGTGTTGGGTGGTCCATTCACTTTGCTGAAGGGGGCTGCCTCGCTTCAGGTTTTGGCGGGTAACTTCCGCACCCGTAGGGTCTAGGTTTTCATTGCACAGGCTATCCACACGACCAGGGGAACGTCGGGTTTCAGTAGCGGCTCTATGAAATCCGGGACTCCCAGATTATCTGTATTGTTCTGTGATGCTTATTACATTTCTGTGATGTTGCATTTTTATCACGCCTTGAGCAATTATTATATATTGATATATATACTAGTAGATGTTGTATATGTTTTACACCCGCGCTAGTCTAGTCCCCGCTCGTCGTTAGTTAAGTAACCTAACGGGTGATAACGGGACCCAGTGGCGAATGCGGATGGCATATACGTACATCGTATTTTCCTTCTTTATTGGTGTGATCAATTGATGGGACTGCGTTGATTCGGATCAATGCAAGCTAAACAAACATGTTTGACGTTGTTGGAACAATTTTCAAAAAGCTGTTATTATAAGGACGTTTTCTTTTGTTTTGCACAGTGGTATTCGGTTATGAATATCCAGCACCTCAGTCGACGAGGCAAGGGCCGAGATCCCTTCACCGGGAGTGAACCCTTGGATAGAAGTTTGCGTCAGGGTAATAACTTCACTATAGCCGATTGCCTTTTTGCTTTGCATTGCGGTATTCAGTTGGAATATCCTGCACCTCATTCTTCGGGGAAAGAGCCGAGATCCCTTCACCAGGAGTGGCCTCTTTAGCAAAGGTTTTCGCCACTATATTTATAAAAAGCTATCCGGTTCCTTCAACGATATCATGTTCATTACGTTAAAGGTTTTTCGCCAAAAACCTTTCGTAGCCCTCTGTCATTTCAGAAAGGTAGCACTTAGTATTCATGCTATGTATATTGGCCTTCGTCAAGGCATAGTGTATGGTAGCTATTTGTTACTTTTCTGTTGCATAGATAGATGCGTTAGTTTGGGACAGTCGTACTACTATTTTGGCCTTCGTCAAGGGTATGTACGGGTGGGTTCAAATTAACCTGGATAATGACGGGTAGAACTTGACATGTGACTTATGATATGTTGGCTTCGTCAAGGTCATAAGAGCATGGGGTAAAAATCACATCGGGAGTTTCTAAAGAAACTGAAACTTGCCAAGCATGCGCATACCTTCTGGAGTGTGATAACGTGAGTGGATTCTATCATGTTATCATGCGATGATAGTTGGATCATGATTCCCACTGATGAGTTGGTTTACTCCTCGGGTGATCCCGACTTATTCTTCTTTCAGGTTTGGAGGAGAATTTGAGAATACAGTGGGAGGTTTCCTGATTAGATAAATTGGCAACCATTCTGATATAGGTTAGAGTGCACGCAGAGTGTTTCTTTTCTCTCTGTTTGGCAGCGACCATGGCTCCACCCTTGACTATGACTCGGTGACCAAGTTGACCGAACCTTCTTATAACACTGGCTTTTGGATTGTCTGAGTTGCATACCTTATTGCCACTCCTACTTTTACCCTTTTCTCCAGAACACTCCGTATTACTACGAACATCCACTTCCATTGGACAAAACCATCGTATGGTTATATACGAACTCGAAGGAACTTGTTCCAGATTCGAGGATGGTTTCCAGTTCCGGAGAAAATGAATAGGACTATTCGGTTGTCTTTTCATTTTACCTTCTTTCAGGTTGCGAGTGCTCCTTGGATTAGGACGGTACACCTATTACGCTAATTGGATAGTCTTCTTCCAAACCATAGGCAGGTGCCGAATGGTGGGGAATGAAGAAAACCAATTAGCCTAACGATGGTGTACAGAAGGTAATAAGTTAAGACAAATAAAGGGATTAGAAAGAGGGCAAAGTAAATTGCGACTGCTATTCATGACCAAACCAAGTATTTCATTAGCACTCCTACTTCACCTTTGTATTTCTCCAGAACACTCCGTATCACTACGAAGATCCATAGTTATTTGGATACTCCATCGTATGGTTATATACGAACTCGAAGGAACTTGTTCCAGTTCAGGGATGGATTCTGGTTCAGGAGAAATAAGAATAAGATTTATTCAGTTGTCTTTTATCTTCACCTTCTCTCAGGTTACGAGTACTCCTAGGATTAGAAGAGTACACCCATTATGCTTATTGGATAGTCTTCATCCAAAGCATAGGCTGGTGCCGAACGGTAGGGAAGGAAGAAAACCATTTAGCCTAAGAAGGTGTACAGAAGGTAATGACTAAAGACATATAAAGGTATTTGGAGAGATGCAAAGAAATATACGGTTACAGTTGTGAATCTGATAATGGAAGAGGCATTACCAGGAATACCCGGATACTCCTTCGAAACATTTACATGTTTCAGTTTCACTATGCATTATTAATAGAAAACTGATTTCCCAATTAGACACTTACTCCAGGGTATGTATTTACCAGGTATGATTCTCACATCTGTATAGTTTTACAGATGATGAGTGGGAGTAAGTTATTGGGAATTAGGTGATCATCCTCATTATATCGGAATTCGTTGTAATTGGTGATATTTGAGGAAATCGCCTGAGCTGATTGCCGGACGGCAGATATTTGGTTTTGAATATCCGTTGTTATGCACCAATTTCAAATTGATATATCTGTACGTTTATTTTTATAAAGTGAGATATAACTTTTTGAAATTATGTCTATGACATTTACCTATATCAGTTGATGGTTAGGTAAGGAGTATTCAACAGCGGTGTAATTCTTCATAACCATAGTACAGTTTTCAACCAACGACGCACAGGGTTTGGGTTATTCAACTCAGCGGACTTATAAAAAGTACTGTATGTTGTCCAGTGTCCATTACGACAGAGGGGTTGGTACTCGTACTATATTCTGTTTACTTATGACTTCTCTAATTCTTAGACAAGTGTTTCTTAGAAACACAAGGTCCAAGTCTTGAGAAGTTATAGGTTTAAGAGTAAAGTAGAGAACCAGATGTTGCAAGTATCGGGATTCTTCAAAGTGATCGAAGATGTAGATACTTGTGTATAGTATTCAGGTGATAGTAATGGTTTTGAGAAACTTGTTTCTCTTTCAGGTTACTCATATCTGGATGCATTCCTAAGTTGAGTAACGCTGATCGGCCTCCTTCCATTTAGTTGACATGCACTGGAGACAGCTGCATGATTTGAATCTGGTTCCAATTAAATCAGTGCATTTGTTTCTATATTGGATATAGAACGGTTCATATCTTAATGATGTTAAGGTACGGGGAGTTATCCGGCTTATGCTTAAACCAGACTCTGGATAACTCAAGGCACGTTTCTGTAATGGCTGTTTGTGGGTTGACCCGGGCTATGACGAGGGTTGACTTTCTACCATCTAGAAGATCAATAGTGATATTGTTCTTGACTCGCCAAAGTTTTAATAAAAATGGATTTTTTCAGAAAACAGTAGTGGGAGTATGGTAGAACTAGAAGTGATTCCAGAACCACAAACAATTACTGAAAATTTGATAAGAACCTAAAGATTCAATCTGGCTTGACATTCCATTGGCCACTCCGCAGATATGGTGGGTAACCTCAGGCACTCGAGAGGTACTTCGGTATGCTCAAGGACGGTGACAGGGAGGTTCTTGTTTACCCAGACTTGCCATTGCTATTGTTCCAGACTGTGAGACCCGGCAGGAGGATGTATACAGCGTCGTTCTAAACTAGCTTTAGAAGTGTACGTGTATATTATTCTGCCAGAGGGTTGTCGTAGTCAGTGGGAGCAACGGAAGCATAGTGGACAAGTGGCTTATGTCTATTTATAGACTAAAGCAGATATAGCGGAGATAGATCATGTATTTCTGATGTGACAGTCATAGGTTTGACTTCATCAGAATAGGAGATGGATCTGTTAAGAGGATAGTAGGGTGTGAAGTCCTGGTATTTAGATGACATACACAGAGTAGGAAGTGAAATTGTTATACTACGATCGGTTATACTTTGGTTGTCATACTGTTGGTTTCTCCACATAGGATATAGATATAATATCAGACATTCTGGTTACTAGATCTATGGTTTTAGATCTAGATTTGGAGAGTTTCCCAATCTGGGTACTTAGACAACATTCTACAGGTATTTTAGAATGGACGACTCCTGGCACGGTAGTATACCTGCAGGCGATGGAGTCACCCTCTCTAAAGGTGTCTTATAGACTAAAGGGGAGAGGGATGTGCATGATTAACATATCACATGTTTAGGCAATTGAGTCAATCATGAGATGTCAAGTACCACACCAGATATTATTTTTGCACAAGATGCAATAAGTTGATATTAGTCCAATCCTGGAGAAACATTCGGAAGAAGGTTTAGAACATAAGTGGATGTTCTAGGGATTTGATAATGGAAGCCTCTTTCGGGAGACAGTTATCATTCCAGGCTTCCAAGATGACCTGGATGACAAAGTGACTGTCAGAGTTATAGTTTTCCCTCTGACGAGAGGCGGTAGTTTGGACAGGTGGTCAAGCGGATACTGAGGGAGGTATGGCGCAGGATACTTATTAGGTTCAGTTAACAATACAGTCTAAGAAGTTTGGATTTGGAGTTCATTTATGAACTGGGTCCCATCAGATATCCAGATATATTCTAAGACAGGTATTGCTCAATTCGGGAGATGGCTTTTTCCGCGAACTTGAGATTCAGAAAGACATAGAAAGAAATATCAAGGCGGATCCACTCACTGAGGCTATTCCTCGAACACAACAATTTCACAAACGGGCTTTGTGAGACTGATCAGTAGAGGAGTTGGGTGTTCGGTATCACACGGGCTGTGAGCATGCGACATCGCAATAATTAGCCTTGAGTGCAAGTGGGAGATTGTTGGATATAGTGCCCTCAAAGTCAATTATTGGATCGCAGGCACGTGATTGCAATGATTGAGGGAGGACATATGCCGGTAGGACAGTCTTGCTCGTGATGATAGTATACTATCTGGTTTATCTTTATCATCGTGTACATGCTTTAGGTGATGTTACAGATCACTATTGCACGTTGATAGAGCCCTTAGGATTCTTGCTTGACTACCATCAGTATGATGGCGATCATATACGTGAGAGTTGGGTAGTCTATAAGCACATCCTTAAAGTGGTCCCTAGTCGTGGGAGTTTGGAGACTGGGCATCGATACTCCATTAGTAGACTAGTGTATACAGTCGAGACCCTGACGAGGGGCGGTGGCCGGTCTCACAAGCCATTGGTGTCAGTTGGTTCACCTAAGATGTATACAGCTGCTCATTGGGTTATGAGTACACCGGACAGGACTCGCCGGGAACATGCTAGTTGGTATTATACCTGACGTCAGATGGCAGTTCCCTGGTGACATGTGTACAGGTTACTTCATCGACCTGAGATCGTCATTTGTCTCGTGTGAGTTCCTACTGTTCTTTGATTACTACCCTACCACGGCATAAAGGAGTCGTGCAAACATGTTTTAGTTGGGTACAGTCCCGAGCCACATGGAGGCAGTGAGCGGATCTGCAGGGGTTTCGTCTCTCCCGGTATTGGGGGTGAGATCGCGCTGTGTCTAGGAGAGCCATTACACGAAGTCCTTGGCCAAGGCAGGAGATTTACTGGTAGGTATTCCAGTAGTATCTCAGGGTGTTCTGGGCTACACTCCGACACTACTTGTACCGCTTTTAGGGGTCTAACTTTTACCAACCACCTAGGCCCGACATGCGACACTCATAGACGAACGGACCGGACTGTACGGATATTGTTACTGACAGGCTCAGTAGGGTGTCAGGATGAGTTCGCTCATAGACCTCCCTTTTGGTCAATACCTGGTGGCCCGTTATGTACAGCTAGTACCACTGACGTGCTGGTGGTTAAATCCACAGCCAAAGTATTGACGAGTTTTTAGAGTCCCCCACAGACAGTTTCTCAAGTTTCGGGCGAAACGTTGTACAGGACGTATGATATATGGCAGGGTTCGATCATATACGTGCAGTAGTGCACGGATCATGATCGGAAGGATCATACTAGTGGGCTTTGGTTTAAGCCGGATCCTAGTATTAGATTTGTTGGATTACTTTAGTCTCATCGTATTCGCATTCAGTCGGAATACGGATGCAGGTATGTATATACAGGTGAGGGGTATCCTTGTGATCCGTCACGAGTTTACTTTAGATGTTGCCGTATCATTTTTATTGTTGTAAACATTTGGGTTAATGTTTACAAATGAAAATTATGAGCTTAAGTCATGATTAGGAGCATTAATTGTGACACATGCACAAGTGATGACTCATGGTCTCTTTCTTTATGCATGTGTCACATTATTGATTGATTTAAGGGTTGAAATGATAAGAGGAGAGAGGGACGGCAGCCATGTGATGGTGGGTTAGCTCTTGTATTTTTGATTCTTGCTCTCATTCTTATCATCTCAACACAAAAGAAAAGAAAAGAAAAGTTCTTCTTCTTCCTCCTCTTTCTCTAGCTCACAACCTCCATTGATGGCTTCATCTTCAACCTCGATCCATATAATGGATGCAAGAGACAAAGTTATCACACGCATTCTCTACTTCACCTTGGACACGTCGGCTAGCGAATTTCGTGTCTGAGTTACATCGGATGAAGCGGGAGCCAGTAAAAAGACTCGATGATGTGGTGCCCTTTCCGGCGAGGAGATCGAGATCGGAGATGCCGCGAGGAGCTTGGGATGGTGGCCAAAGACCGAAGAACACGGATCGATCGGTATAGCCTATTCTATCCCTTCTCTAGTTAGCTAGTTATAGGTTAATGGTTCGATCCAGGATTAAAGTCTGCGTTAGCGCCGGTTTCAAGTTTAGAAAAAGTTTTTGTTTCCTCATTTTGGCCTCGGATCGACGGCCGGGGCGCTACTGTAGACTTACAACCTATGCTTATGCCAACTCACCCTCCACCTCATTTCTAAATTAATTTTCTAAAAAGAAAATCAATTAATGAGGTGGCCATCTTCTAGAAGCTATTCCGTATAAATACGGAATACTTCCCGGTACACGTATCGAAACACATATACGCGTATTCGTACAAAAATACGAATAGCCAAGAGAGAAAATGAATAGTGAACAATAATACTAGAATACATATATATGAATACATATATATAAATTATTAAATCAAAACCTGATTTAATAATCCGGCTTAATCCTAAGCCGCTAGTATTATCAACCGTCCGATTAAAATCTGTGCAGCCTGTACACATATTTAATCGGACACCTGTATGTACCAACATACGTCATCTACACCATATCGCCTAAACCATGAAAACCCTCTGTGTGGGACTCTAAAGACTCGTCAATACGCTGGCAGTGGGTTTAACCACAAGTACGTCAGTGGCACTAGCTGTACGTAACGGCTACCCAGGTATTGAGCGAAAGGAAGGCCGACGAGCAAACTCATCCAAACCCCTACTGAGCCTGACAGTGGAAATATCCATACAGTCCAGTCTGTTCGTCTAAGAGTATCGCATATCGAGTCTAGGGGGGAGGATAGAGTCAGACCCCTAATAACGCGACATTTAGTGTCGGCATGAAATCCATCACCACCTGAGAAACTATCGATCCTGGATCGGTAATTCTCGTCTACCCTGACCGAGGATTTCTGGTGATGTCCATCCGTGCACAACGCGACAATAACCTCCAATACCGGGAGAGACGAATCCCCGACGATCCGCTCACTACCTCCATGTGGCTCGGGATTGTACCCAACTAAAACCTGTTTGCACGACTCCTTTGAGCCGTGGTTGGGTGGTAATCAAAGAACAGTGGGAACTCACACGAGACAAATGATGATCTCAGGTCGACAGACTAACCTGTACACATGTCACCTGGGAACTGCTATCTGACAATAGGTATAATACCAACTAGCAGGTTCCCGGCGAGTCCGTCCAGTGTACTCATAACCCAATGAGCACCTGTATACTATCTTAGGTGAACAAACTAACACCAATGTCTTGTGAGACCTAGCCACCGCCCCTTGTCGGAGTCTCGATCAGTATACACTAGTCTACACTGGAGTATCGATGCTCATTCTCGAAACTCCCACGACTAGGGACATTTAAGGATTTGCTAATAGACCCCCAGCTCCCACATATATGATCGCCATCATAATACTGGTAGTCAAGCAAGAATCGTATGGGCCCTATCAACATGCAATAGTGATGATAAAGAAAAACTAGATAGCATACTATCATCTCGAGTAAGACTGTTCTACCAGTATAGGTCCTCCCTCAATCATCATAATCACCTGCCTGTGACTACGATAATTGCCTTGAGGGCACTATAGCCAACAGCGGTGGAGTGCTCAAATAGCCAGGTTCTAGAGGGCAACGAACCCGCATCTCATGGCGTTGAGATGGAGGGGGCCTTCCTCTAGAATTGGCGGGCTATTCACCGCACTCGTAGGGGGTATAGGGTGACCCACGGTGGAGTGCTCAAGTTACCGGATTCCGTGAAGTGCTGGGTGGCCCATTCACTTTGTTGATTGGGGCTGCCTCACTTCTGGGATTGGCGGGTAACTTGCCGCGCTCGTAGGGGTCCAGATTTTCATTGCACAGGCTATCCACACGACAGGGAACATCGGGTCTCATTTGCGGCTCAAATGAAACCCGAGGCTTCAAGATTATCCGCCATTCTGTGTTGCTTGCTGAGACTCTGTGATGTTGCTTATATCATGCCTGGGATGAATTTATATATATTTATATATATACTAGTAGATGTTGTATATGTTTTGCACCCGCGGTAGTCCAGCCCCCGCTTTGCCGTTAGTTAAGTAACCTATCGGGTGATGACGGGGCCCAGTGGCGAATGCGGATGGCATATACATACATTATATTTTCGTTCCTTTATCTGGTGTGATATGTTTAATTGATAGGGCTGCGTTGATTCTGATCAATGCAAGGAAAACAAACCTATATGATGTTGTTGGAACCAAGTTTTTAAAAACTGACATTACAGACGTTTCCTTTTTCTTTACACAGCGGTATTCGGTTATGAATATTCAGCACCTCATTCGATGAGGCAAGAGCTGAGATCTCTTCATCGGGAGTGACCTCTTGAGCAAAAGTTTACGTCATCGTAATAACTTCACTATAGTCAATTCTTTTGCTTTGCATTGTGGTATTCAGTTAGGAATATCCTGCACCTCATTCGATGAGGAAAGAGCCCAGATCCCTTCACAAGGAGTGACCTCTTTAGCAAAAGTTTGCGCTACTATATATTTGTAAAACCACTCGGTTCCTTCAACGATATCAAGTTCATTACGTTAAAGGTTTTTCGCCAAAAACCAGTCGTATCCCTCCGTCATTTCTTACAGGTATTACTTAGTATTTATGCTGTGTATGTTGACCTCTGTCAAGGCACAATGCCTGGTAGCTGGTAATGTTTGTTTGTTGCATAGATATACGATTATTTAGGACAGTCGCAGGGTCATGTTGACATCTTTCAAGGCCTTGTGCAGGTGGGTCTAAGTTAATCCAGGACAATGACGGGTTGAACTTGACTTGCGACTTATGATATATTGACCTCTGTCATGGTCATAAGCCGCTTGGGGTAAAAACCACATCGGGAGTTTCAAACATACAGGAAACTTGCCTGGCATGTGCATACCTTCTGGAGTATAGTGACTTGAGTGGATTCCATCAGATTATCATGCGATGATGGTTGGATCTTGATTCCCACTGATGAGTAGAATTACTCCTCGGGTGATTTTAGATGATCCCGACTAATTCTCCTTTTTGGGTTTGAAGGAGAATTCGAGGAAACAGTGGGAGCCATTCTGATTAGATAAAGTGATTAACCATTCTGATCTAGGTTAGAGTGCACACTGAGTATTTCTTTTCTCTCTCTTTGGTAGCGACCATGGCCCGACCGTAAACTAAAACTCATGAACTAAGTTAACCGAACCTTCTTAAAACACTTTGGCTTTTGGATTGTCACGGAGTCGCATATATCATTGCCAATCCTACATCCCTTTAGCAGTTCTCCAGAACACTTCGTATCACTACGAAAATCCATATAGCTTGGATATGCCATCGTATAGTTACATACGAACTAGAAGGAACTTGTTCCAGTTCGAGGATGGATTCTGGTTCAGGAGAAATAGAATAGGATTATTCAGTTGTCTTTTCTCTTTACCTTCTCTCAGATTGCGAGAGCTCCTAGGATTAGGAGAGTACACCTATTGTGCTTATTGGATAGTATTCTTCCAAACCATAGGCAGATGCCGAAAGGTAGGGAAGGAAGATAACCAATTACCCTGAGTGTGGTGTACAGAAGGTAATATGTAAAGACATATAAAGAGATTGGAGTAAGGGCAAAGAAAATTGCGACCACTATCATTCATGACAAAACAGCGTATACCCATGCCACTCCTACATCCACTTTGGATTTCTCCAGAATACTTTGTATCACTACGAAGATCCATATTGCTTGGATATGCCATCGTATAGTTACATACGAACTCGAAGGAACTTGTTCCAGTTAGAGAATGGATTCTGGTTCAAGAGAAATAGAATAGGTTTATTCAGTTGTCTTTTCTCTTTACCTTTTCTTAGGTTGCGAGGACTTCTGGTATTTAGAAGAGTACACCAATTACGCTTATTGGATAGTCTTCTTCCAAACCTTAGGCTGGTGCCGAATGGTAGGGAAGGAAGAAAACCAATTAGCCTAAGTAAAGTGTACAGAAGGAATAAGTAAAGACATATAAAGGGATTGAAGTGAGGGCATGGAAGTATACGGTTACAATCGTGAATCAGGATAGCGGAAGAGGCATTCCTAGGAATACCCGGATACCCTTTCGAAACATTTTCATGTTTCAGTTTCACTGTGAAGTGTTAATTGAAAACGGTTTTCCCAGTTAGATTCTAACTCCAGTGTATGTATTTACCAGATTTGATTCTCACATCTGTATAACGTTACAGATGATGAGTGGAAGTAGAATAATGGGAATTAGGTGATTATATCTGAATTTTTTGTAATTAGTGATATTTGAGGAAATCGCCTGGCTTTTGCCTGATGGCAAATATTTGGTTTTGAATATCCGTTGTTATGCACCAATTTCAAACTGATATATCTGTAAGTTTATTTTATAAAGTGAGATATAACTTTTTGAAATTATGTCTATGACATTTACCTATATCAGTTGGTGATTAGGTAAGGTGCATTCAACAACGGTGTAATTCTTCTTAACCATAGTACAGTTCAACCTACGACGTACATGGTTTGAGTTATTGAACTCAGGAGACTTATACAAAGTATTGTATGTTGTCCAGTGCCCATTAGGACAAAGGGGTTGGTGCTCGTACTATATTCTGTTTACTTATGACTTCACTAGTTTTAGATAAGTATTTCGTTAAAATACTGGGTCCAGATAATGAGAAGTTATACATATAAGAATAAAGTAGAGAACCATATGTTGCAAAGTATCAGGATTCTTCAAGGTGATCGAAGATGTAGATACTTGTGCTAGGTATTTCGACATAAGTAATAGTTTTGAGAACTTGTTTCTCTTTCAGGTTACTCATGCATAGGTGCATTTCATGATGAGTAATGCTGCTTGGCCTCTTTCCATTCAGTTGATATGCACAGGAAATAGCTGCATGATTTTGAATCCGGTTCCAATTAAATTAGTGCCTTTGTTTCTATATAGATATAGAATGGATTCATATCTTAACGATGTTAAGGTATATGGAGTTTTCTGGCTTATGCTTAAAACCAGAATCTGGACAAGCACAAGCCACGTTTCATTAATTGCAGTTTGTGGGTTATCCCGGGCTTTAACGAGGGTTAACTTTCTACATCAGGAAGTTCAATAGTTATATTGTTCTTGACCCGCCACTAGTTTTAGTAAAATAAATTCTTTTCAGAAAACATTAGTGGGAGTATGGTAGAACTGGAAATGATTCCAGAACCACAAACGATTACTGAAAATTTAATAGAACCTAAGAATTCAAATGGTTTCGACGATCCATTAGCCACTCCGCAGATTTGGTGGGTAACCTCAGGCACCCAAGAGGTACTTCGGTATTCTCAAAGACGGTGACAGGGAGGTTTATTATTACCCAAACTTGCCACTGCTGTTATTCTAGACTATGAGGTCTGGAAAGAGGATGAGTATAACGTCGTTCTAAACTAGCTTTAGAAGTGCACGTGTATATGACTCTGCCAGAGGGTTGTTGTAGTCAGTGGGAGCAGCAAAAGCATAGTGGGCAAGTAGCTTATGTCTATTTATAGACTAAAGCAAGTACATCAGCAATAGATCATCTAGTTTTGATGTGAGAGTCATAGAGTTTCACTTCATCAGAACAAAATATGGATCTGGTAAGAAGGTAGTAGAGAGTGATGTCCACTTGATAGGAAGAGATCTTTCTATACTACGATCGGTTATATACTGTGGTTGTCACAAAGTGTTTCTTAACATTGGATCTGGATAAAATATCAGGGATTCTGGTCACTAGATCTATGGTTTTAGATCTAGATTGGGGAAGTTTCCCAATTTTGATACTTCGACATTATTCTAAAGGTGTTTTAAAATGGACGACTCCTGGCATGGTGGTGTACCCGCAGGTGATGGAGTCATCTTCTCTAAAGAGATATCTTCTAGACTGATGAGAAGAGGGATTTGCATGATTGGCATATGATCGCACGCTTTTGGCGTGTCGGATGTTCAAAGTTCTAAAGTTATAACCGTGATCAGGACGGTGTCGCTTCGCAGCTAGCCGGTTGAGCACGGGTCGATCCACAGGGAGATGGTTGTATGTCCGTTCGAGTTTTAGACGAGTCAATGAAGAATTTGTATATGTTTGTTCAGTTCTATCCTAAGTGTTATATGCAAGTATAAAGTTGTTAAGAAAAAGATACGAAAGTGTAAGCTAAGGAAATCCGCACTCAAAACCTTTGAGCCGAGTCTTGACCAATTGAAGCTAGAGCAATCGGCAACAACGTGGATTAGGGTACTTAAGCACGGTATTCGTGGAATCCGGCTTATTTACCCTTGTCCTTCCGTTCTTGTCTCTTGCTTTCGCCTCCGGCCAAACCGAACGCAACCGGTCGCGTTTAGGAATCACCGTTATCTTGGTAGGGTAGGGTGCCTAACGGAGCGCTTGCGTAACGTTTGGGCGGAGTTCAAAGAAAAATAATGGGAAAAGGAAATGAGCAAAGAAACATTAACTTACAATATCGTATTTATTCTTAACAACAATAATTACAACCATTCACAAAACAAACCAAAAAGAGCAAAAGAAAAGATAAACAAAGAAAAGAAAAGATTACAAGCAAGTAATTAAAAGTGCATGGAATTTAAGTGCATGAAAGTAAAGCAAGGTAATAAAAAGCAAGAAAGAAATAAGCAAGAAAATAACACTAAGAACCATAGAACTCAAGACAAGCCATGGGATCAATAGCCAACCCTTAAACTTGCAAGCTCAATCAAGAGATTGCTAGATCAAGAGAAGGGTAAAGAACTCATGTGAAATGAAGCACAAAAGAGAGAACAAAATGATACAACCCCTTGAGATCAATGACCAAAGCTTAAACTTGCAAGCTCACTTAAGAGGTTGCAAGATCAAGTTAAGGTAGAGAGCTCAAGGGAGAAGCTAAGCAAAAAAGAATGATACAAAAACCCTGATCTTCATTTAACATCCACTCAATGCTCTCACTACATTTTCATGGAGGAAAGAATGAAGAAGAAGAAGAAGAAGAAGATTAAAAACTAACAAAAAAGAGGCATGAGAATGAACTCCATTGGCTTGGCAAGTTCTGGGCTATTTATAGGCAGGAAACAGAGAACCTAGGGCAATATTCTGGCACATCATGAAATGACCAAAAAGCCCCTAAAATTTCATCCACTACAGAGCCTATATGGCCGCGGTTCCGCGGCCTAAGCGTGCTTATGCCGCGGAACCGCAGCTATAAAGAGGGCTTGGGCCTTCATATTTTGTCGTATGCCCTGGTTGTCTGTACTCTTTAGTATGGTATATGTTGTTTCTCATAATCTTTTCACAATTCTTCCTGAATTTTAGTAGATCAAAAGGTGATGTGATGTGGATCTTTTGCCATGATTTCCTCGAGCTCCGCGTAGATATGTTGGATCTTGTGTTGACATTGAGCTTTGTGCATGAAAATGACATCGATTTGCCATTTTGTCCCTTAAACTGGTGTGTGGAAACACACGGATAGAGAGCGGAGACCCGTGTTTTATCTGTTGTTGGCAGTAATCCGGAATTTGTCATACTATTCCATGAATTTTACTGTTTAGAGCTGAGAACCAGCATCCTGCAATTAACTAGCAAACACGGCTCAAGAGTACCTACCGATAAACAAACGAGCGTAAGAATGGACGGTATAAAATACAATATTCTGGTACGAACAAATACCCCCAAACTTAACTTTTGCTCGTCCCGAGCAAAACCAATTATTCACAAAAAAGAATCCTAACCTCACTTTTGCAGGGAACGCGATTGCACTGAGCATGTGCAACAAGCCGTTAAACCTCTAGGTGTCCCTAGTAGGAGGAGTGCTGTCTCCTGAGGGTTTTCAGTGGATACTACCCACAAAATCCGGTCAAGCTAGTTTTGCAAAATAACTATGATTCAAACCCTAATGTTTTGTTTCAGAAAATAACAATTCTATGATCCTAAGTCTAGACTATTGAACCCTTATTTTTCACACCTCGCTTCTTATTTAACTAAAGATTTTATATGTCTTTACGTGCAATGCAAATAGTGTCGTTAAGTTCCAGAAGGATCGATTAAAGTCATCATGTCACACAATAAAGCCCAGATAAAAATTTTAAAAGGATCACATAAGTTTTATAAAGAGTTAAGCAATTTTTTCAAGTTTCGTTTTACAGTAAAGTTTCAACTTCAGAATTTCTATCTTCCCTAACAGGAAACTAGGTCTTATTTTTCACTCCACCTTTTTTTTGTTTTTATTTCATACACACCTCTGTGAACGTACAATAGTCTTTATCATAGAATAAAACTTTCATATCTCCGCTAGAAATATTTTTTATAAAACCTGTCTTTTGTCAAGATTATTCTCACACAAAGAACCGTTAGGAATTTTAACTCGGGGAGAACACTTGCTTGACTTTGTTTTAAACTGGACTTTCTAGGCTTCTTAACGAGCTTTGGCCCAATGCACCCAAACCAGTTGGCTTTAGGGCATTAGGTGTAGAGACACCCCAGCGGACTTAATTACTCAAGTTACATAGGCCCAAAAACAAAAGACAATTTAGCGTGAAAATCATGATGATTCAATGCGAACGGAGATATAACCGGCAGTTCAGTTATTTTTTTGGATAAAAGACGTGTTTTAGTGGGTTAGGTGTTCCAATCAAGTTCCAGATGGGTTGTTTTTCAGAATTAGTTCCAATTAAGGCATCAATAACATTCCTTCATATTCACGTCACTTCATAAACTATTCTTGATATTACTTATTTCAGAACAAACCTATTTGATCCTCAGAAAATCATTTATCCATTTAAAAGTTTTTAGACATAATAGACTTGTCATCTAATTTCCAAAACTCACGACATGTGTAGTGTGATGTAAAGACGTATATCAGCTATAGTTAACTTCAAAGGAGAGTTATCTTTCAGGTTTTCAAAATCTAAAAATAAGATTTAGTTATTCTTATCTTATCAAACAAAACCGTCGAAATGTTGAATCAGAGTTCTCCCACTAGCTAACTTGACAAAAAGTTTTTATTTTTTTAGAAAATTTTCTGATTTTTATGGATTTTTAAATAGGTATGCAAATGCAAAATATACAAATGAATGCGAAGGTAGAAAGCTTACCGAGCACACCCCCAAACATAAACTTGACAGTGCCCTCACTGTCAGGCTACACCAAGAGGATCAAAATTGTCGGCTCTCTCCAAAAGAAAATTTTATACAAAGCAAAAAAGAAAACCAAAAAAGATATATACAAAAAAGGGTTCCCCCAAACTTAAGTGAAACAGTGTTTCCACTGTTTAAGCGTTGAAGTTCAGGATCAGGGGGGAAAGAGAACAGTTTCAAACTATACAAGGCCTTACACAGGCCAAAAGTGAGCACCAACCATTCAAAGATTTTATCGCTATAATGTACAGGTTGGTGGAAGAAGGCGTAGAGAAAAGAGAGGGAGAATACGCGAGACCGTATGGAGAAAGAAGTGGTATACGGTCTAGGTATATGAGAAGAAGAATGGCGGAAGGGAGAAAGAAGTGGAATATGAACTTGAGGGTGGAAATGGATTGAATAAATTAGTACAATCTGTAATGATCGATGTGAAAAGATGGATTGTACTAATCTATCAATATGGCGAGAAATTGGGTCAAATCCCTCAAAATTCGTAAGAAACCAAGGGTACGCCGAACTCGGTAAACCAGACATATGAAATGAAAGTGAGACGGTTTCTTGCAAGGTCGGAACAATGGAAAGGATAGAGGTAGGTGATTGAGGAAGGTTATCGGTTAAAGGTTCAGGAGGGTGTATACAGTCAATGAAAGGAACAGGATGAATTGGAACATCCGACTCATCAATTAAAACTGGTTCATCCTCAAAAGTTTCCTCAAAATTCAGCTTATCCATGCAAATTTTATCAAAATCAAGACGCATATGGGGTTCGGGAAAAACAGTTAATGACTCAGGATGATGAATTGGAGAGAAAAACTCAGCCAAATCTACGGGTTCATCATCCAAAATATTCCAAGCGTCAATATTCTCAATCAAGTGAAAATCTATATTCTCAGACACCTCAACAAAAGCATGGATATCAATCAATTCAGGTTCTAAGATGGAGGTATAGAGGTCAAAAGGGTTGGGTGCGGTTTCACTCGAAAGCGACCCTTCATAATCGGGCAAATCAAACACTACAAGGTCACACAACTCATTATCTGTTCTATCTTCAATTGATAAATCATTTGAGACACTCGATAGACTTTCAAAACAGGAGTTGTGGGATTCAATTTGGTATAGGTAGGTTTGATTTGGAAGGGTGTACAGCTCACTCTCTCCACTCAAATTCTCAACCTGTCCTACCGCCTCTTCATACATTGGAAAATTTGGAGCTAGTTGAAAACTAGCTACCGGGTCACTAGGTTGTATGAGGGCAGCCATGGACGCATTCAAATCCATCATCTGTTGGTACGATGCTACCCTAAAATCTTCCAAAGACTGTTCCAGACTAGACATGGGTTGTGAAGGGGTTTCAGTGAAAGATTCAAAGTTGTTTTGGTACTGGAAACTCCCAAATGACGGTTCAGAAACAATGTCTATGGAAGGCGCAAAAGTTGGGTAGGACTGGTAGGAATTGAATGGCTGGACAGGGGTAGGATCAACATTTGGATACGAAGGTGAATGGAATTGTTGATCCCAAGAATTTGAAGTGGTGAAAGGAGTGAAAGATCGACTATGAGATTGTTCAATACGTTCAGCGATGGACAAAGGACGACTTGCAAAAAGGGTATCAACATAAGCGGGTGCGGGAGGTTGAAAAGGTTGATACAAAGTGGATTGCGGAGGGCAAGTGTTTGTCCTAGACGCGTCTATGCGATCTTTCAATGAAATTTTGGGCATGGAGGGATCGTTCGATATTTGGCCAAAGCAAGAACCGTAAGAAGTAATGTCTGGTTGTGGGTACCAAAGTTCGACAAGAGTTTTGCGAGGTGGGGTACCCATGATATGAAGAGAGAAAGAAAGAAAGGCAGAGAAAAAGAGGGGAAAAAGAATGTGATTTTTTTTAATTTTTTAGTTAGCTATTAACAAAAGATTGAAATATACACACAAAAAGAATCTGGACCAAAAACAATCACGACACAAAAATACCACACACCTAATCGTTCTAGGGTTCACCTAGGTCAACTAGACCTGCTCCAGAACTTGATTGTCGAAGTAAAACTGTGTCAAGAAACGGGCTCAAGATACACTGATCACGAGGCCAGGTAAGTGCAAAGATAAGGGGAGGTTTTCCGACGCTTTTGCGAAGGTCCTTAATTAAATAACCCTTTCTCTTTTGGCGGTTTCGCCGTTAACACTTTCCTAGACACCCCGTAAACAATATACCGTTAAGCGAGGTTCTAAACACAGTTAACTTCTCCTAGTGAGCGCGAAGTCCTTAAGGCTTAAAGTCTAGTTTCTTTTAAAGTTTGTGCGGGTAAACGTTATGCTCAAGTTCGTGATTTGTGGGCCACGGAAAAGGTGATGAAATCCTTTACCGTATGTTGTGGGGTTCGCTTGCCCTTAAGTCCGTATTAATGTATGCAATGCGCAATTCAATAAAAATTCTATAAAGAATCAAACAATCGTTTTTTTCTAGTTTAAGCGCGGCACTGCAACAAATATGGGTTAGTCAATTTTTAGCGTTTGCTAGCGAACTTGCAAAGAATCCTGCAAAGAATAGTATATTGGATGCGTCGGATTTGAGAAGAAGGTGTTTTAAGAAATACGTACCGTTAAGTTTTTGGGTTAGGAAACCCCCGTTGAATCAATTCCGGTGAGCTTGAAAAGTTCGCTTGCGCGGGTCAAACTTTCCAGATCTTTGGCACTGTACTTCGTAATCACCTTAACCTTGAACGTACACTTTGCTCCCCACAATCGCAGTTTGCAAATCCGCAAAAATCTGCACTCTTGCACACAAAAATATTCAAAAATAACAAAAAGATTTTTTTTTATTTATAAATATATACAAAAAGATTATTAACCCGAATAACAAGAAAGAAAATACGCTACCGTCTCCCCGGCAACGGCGCCATTTGATCGCATGATTTTGGCGTGTCGGATGTTCAAAGTTCTAAAGTTATAACCACGATCAGGACGGTGTCGCTTTGCAGCTAGCCGGTTGAGCACGGGTCGATCCACAGGGAGATGGTTGTATGTCCGTTCGAGTTTTAGACGAGTCAATGAAGAATTTGTATATGTTTGTTCAGCTCTATCCTAAGTGTTATATGCAAGTATAAAGTTGTTAAGAAAAAGATACGAAAGTGTAAGCTAAGGAAATCCGCACTCAAAACCTTTGAGCCGAGTCTTGACCAATTGAAGCTAGAGCAATCGACAACAACGTGGATTAGGGTACTTAAGCACGGTATTCGTGGAATCCGGCTTATTTACCCTTGTCCTTCCGTTCTTGTCTCTTGCTTTCGCCTCCGGCCAAACCGAACGCAACCGGTCGCGTTTAGGAATCACCGTTACCTTGGTAGGGTAGGGTGCCTAACGGAGCCCTTGCGTAATGTTTGGGCGGAGTTCAAAGGAAAATAATAGGAAAAGGAAATGAGCAAAGAAACATTAACTTACAATATCGTATTTATTCTTAACAACAATAATTACAACCATTCACAAAACAAACCAAAAAGAACAAAAGAAAAGATAAACAAAGAAAAGAAAAGATTACAAGCAAGTAATTAAAAGTGCATGGAATTTAAGTGCATGAAAGTAAAGCAAGGTAATAAAAAGCAAGAAAGAAATAAGCAAGAAAATAATACTAAGAACCATAGAACTCAAGACAAGCCATGGGATCAATAGCCAACCCTTAAACTTGCAAGCTCAATCAAGAGATTGTAAGATCAAGAGAAGGGTAAAGAACTCATGTGAAATGAAGCACAAAAGAGAGAACAAAATGATACAACCCCTTGAGATCAATGAACAAAGCTTAAACTTGCAAGCTCACTTAAGAGGTTGCAAGATCAAGTTAAGGTAGAGAGCTCAAGGGAGAAGCTAAGCAAAAAAGAATGATACAAAAACCCTCATCTTCATTTAACATCCTGTCAATGCTCTCACTACATTTTCATGGAGGAAAGAATGAAGAAGAAGAAAAAGAAGAAGACTAAAAACTAACAAAAAAGAGGCATGAGAATGAACTCCATTGGCTTGGAAAGTTCTGGGCTATTTATAGGCAGGAAACAGAGAACCTAGGGCAATATTCTGGCACATCATGAAATGACCAAAAAGCCCCTAAAATTTCATCCACTACGGAGCCTATATGGCCGCGGTTCCGCGGCCTAAGCGTGCTTATGCCGCGGAACCGCGGCCATAAAGAGGGCTTGGGCCTTCATATTTTGTCGTATGCCCTGGTTGTCTGTACTCTTTAGTATGGTATATGTTGTTTCTCATAATCTTTTCACAATTCTTCCAGAATTTTAGTAGATCAAAAGGTGATGTGATGTGGATCTTTTGCCATGATTTCCTCGGACTCCGCGTAGATATGTTGGATCTTGTGTTGACATTGAGCTTTGTGCATGAAAATGACATCGATTTGCCATTTTGTCCCTTAAAATGGTGTGTGGAAACACACGGATAGAGAGCGGAGACCCGTATTTTATCTATTGTTGGCAGTAATCCGGAATTTGTCGTACTATTCCATGAATTTTACTGTTTAGAGCTGAGAACCAGTATCCTGCAATTAACTAGAAAACACGGCTCAAGAGTACCTACCGATAAACAAACGAGCGTAAGAATGGGCGGTATAAAATACAATATTCTGGTATGAACAGCATATCACTTGCTTAGGCAATTGAGTCAATCATGAGATGTCAAGTACCACTCCAGATTTTGCTTTTGCACTAGTTGCTATAAGTATATGTTAATCCAATCCTGGAGAAATATTGGGAAGCAGTTATGAACATAAGTGGATGTTCTTAGTATATGGTAACGGCAGCCTCTTTCGGGAGGCGGTTATCATTTCAAGCTTCCAAGATGACCTGGATGACAGAGTGGCTGTCAGAGTTATAGTTTTTCCTCTTTTGAGGGGCAGTATGTTGGACATGTGGTCCAAGCGGATATTGTGGAAGTCATAGCGCAGGATACTGATTAAATTAAGTAGATTATACAGTCTAAGAAGTTTGTTGGATTTGGAGTTAATTTATGAACTGGGTTCTATCAGATTTCCAGACAAAATCTAAGACAGGTATTGCTCATTCGGGAGATAGTCTTTCTCCGCGAAGTTGAGATATAGAGAGATAAAGAATGAAAATTGGAGCGGATCCTCTCACTGAGGCTATTTCATGAACACAATAGTTTCACAAACGAGCTTCGCAAAACTGATTAGTAGAGAAGTTGGGTGTTCGGTATCATACGAGTTGTGAGTATGCGACACCGCAATAATTAAACTTAAGTGTAAGTGGGAGATTGTTGGCTATAGTGCCCTCAAGTCAATTAGTGAATCGCAGGCACGCGATTGCGATGATTGAGGGAGGACCTATACGGATAAAACAGTCTTACTCAAAATGATAGTATGCTATCTGGTTTGTCTTTAGAATCATGTACATGCTTTATGTGGTATTACAGATCACTATTACATGTTGATAGTGTTAGTAGATGTTGCACACTCTCACAATACTTGTGAGGAGGCGGAAGTGGCAAACAATAATTTTCTTGCATGCAACACCTACTTTAAACCTAGATCTTGTGCTAAACCATAACAAGAAACCCTATCTAAAGATCTTATCTACTATGATAGGGGGTTATACCTTTAGAATCGGTCCTTCGGGTCTTCGTTTGGATGCGACTCCTAGGGTCCATAGATGCTTGCAATGCCGTCGATCTCCGGTGACCACAAGACGTAGATGATCCACCCGAGAGTTATAGAACAAGCTTCAAACTCTTCTCAAGAGTTAACTAAGAAGTCAAGTTTGCTAGAAATGACTACTTAGATGATACAGAGATGAACTAATGGATTACTTTTAGCCCTAAGCTTTTGATTCACAACTCATGTGAAAGATAAACCTAAGAGGAGGAAGAAGGAGATAATTAGGAGAGAGAATATGAAAAATAGAATGAGGAAATATCAAGCATGCATCAAGAGAAATGGCTCATAGAAAATAATTTTGTGTATTATTTTATCTCTAAAATAATGCATCATACTTGAATTGTAATCCCAAATGAATAAAATATTCAATAAGCCATTCCTTGACCTAAGCTTTTATAAGTCTACGGTAGCGCCCCGGCCGTCGATCCGAGGCCAATATGCGGAAACAAAAACATTTTCATAAAATTGAAACTGGCGCTAACGCAGACTATAATCCCGGATCGAACCATTAACATTTAACTAGCAACTAGAGAAAGGGTTGGAAAGGCTATACCGATCGATCAGTGTCCTTCGGTCTTTGGCAACCATCCCAAGCTCCTCGCGGCATCTCCGATCTCCGTTCTCCTCGTCGGAAGGGTACCACATGAATGAGTCTTTTTACGGGCTCCCGCTTCATCCGAAGTAACTCGGACAAGAAATTTGCTAGCCGACGTGTCCAAGGCGATGTAGAGAATGTGTGTGATAACTTTGTCTCAAGCATCTATTGATTCTCATCACATGAGAGTGTATAGATGGAGGTTAAAGATGATGCCATTGGTGGAAATGGTGAGCTCAAGAAGCAAGAGGAAGAAGAAGAAGAAGAAGAAGAGCCTTTATTTTTCTTATGTGTTATGATAAAATGAGATCAAGAATAATACAAGAGCAAAACTCCACCCCTTGGCTGCCCTCTCTCTCTTATCTTATCATTTCAACACTTAAATCAATCACTAAACATGATATGGTTCAATGAATAAGACCATGAGTCACCACCCTTGTCCATGTCATAATTAATGCACCTCATCATGAATTAAGCTCACTATTTCCACCAAAGTAAACATTAACCAAAATGTTTAATCCAACAAAAAGATACGACAACATCTAAAGTAAACTCATGACGGATCACAAGGATACACCTCACCTGTATATACATACCTGCATCCGCATTCCGACCGAATGCGAATGCGATGAGACTAAAGTAATCCAACAAATCTAATACTAGGATCCGGTTTAAACCAAAGCCCACTAGATTGATCCATCCGATCATGATACGTGCACTACTTCATGTATATGATCGGACCCTGCCATAATACCATACGGCCTCTACAACGTTTCACCCGAAACTTGAGAAACTGTCTATAGGGGACTCTAAAGACTCGTCAATACATTGGCTGCGGATTTAACCACTAGTACGTCAGTGGTACTAGCTGTACGTAACGGGCCACCAGGTATTGACCAAAAATGAAGTCGATGAGCGAACTCATCCTAACAACCTACTGAGCCTGTCAGTGACAATATCCGTACAGTCCGGTCCGCTCGTCTATGAGTATTGCATTTCGGGCCTAGGGGGTTGGTAAAAGTCAAACCCCCAAAAGCGGTTAAAGTCATGTCGGAGTGTAGCCCATAACACCCTAAGATACTACTGGAATACCTACCAGTAAATCTCTTGCCTTGGCAAGGACTTCGTGTAATGGCTCTCCTAGACACAGCGCGATCTCACCCCCAATACCGGGAGAGACGAAACCCCTGCCGATCCGCTCACTGCCTCCATGTAGCTCGGGACTGTACCCAACTAAAACCTGTTTGTACGATTCCTTTGAGCCGGGGTAGGGTAGTAATCAAAGCACAGTGGGAACTCACACAAGAAAAATGACGATCTCAGGTCGATGAACTAACCTGTACACATGTCAGCAGGGAACTGCCATCTGACGTCAGGTATAATACCAACTAGCATGTTCCCGGCGAGTCCTGTCCGGTGTACTCATAACCCAATGAGCACCTGTATACATCTTAGATGAACCAACTGACACCAATGGCTTGTGAGACCGACCACCGCCCCTCGTCGGGGTCTCGACTGTATACACTAGTCTACTCCGGAGTATCGATGCCCTATCTCGAAAACTCCCATGACTAGAGACCTTTTAAGGATGGGCTTATAGACCCCAGCTCCCACGTATATGATTGCCATCATACTGCTGGCAGTCAAGCAAGAATCCTAAGGGCTCTATCAATGTGTAATAGCGACCTGTAAGGTCACCTAAAGCAGTACACGATGATAAAGATAAACCAGATAGCACACTATCATCTCGAGAAAGACTGTCCTACCGGCATAGGTCCTCCCTCAATCATTGCAATCACAAGCCTGTGATCCAATAATTGACTCTGAGGGCACTATATCCAACAATCTCCCACTTGCACTCAAGGCTAATTATTGCGATGCCGCATACTCACAGCCCATGTGATACCGAACACCCAACTCCTCTACTAATCAGTCTCACAAAACTCGATTGTGAAACTACTGCGTTCGAGGAATAGCCTCAGTGAGTGGATCCGCCCTGATGTTTCTTTCTATGTCTCTCTTAATCTCTAGTTCGCGGAGAATGCCATCTCCCGAAATGAGCAATACCTGTCTTCGAATATGTCTGGATATCTGATGGGACCTAGTTCATAAATGAACTCCAAATCCAAACTTCTTAGACTGTATCGTCAACTGAACTTAATCAGTATCCTGCGCCATGCCTCCCTCAGTATCCTCTTGGACCTCCTGTCCAAACAACTGCCCCTCGTCAGAGGGAAAACTATAATTCTGACAGTCACTCTGTCATCCAGGTCACCTTGGAAGCCTGGAATGATAACCGTCTCCCGAAGGAGGCTGCTGTTATCAGATCCCTAAAACATCCACTTATGTTCTAAAACTGCTTCCGATCGTTTCTCCAGGATTGGATCAATATCAACTTATTGCATCTCGTGCAAAAACAATATCTGGTGTGGTACTTGACATTTCATGATCAACTCAATTGCCTAAGTAAGTGATCTGTCAATCATGCACATCCTTCTCCCCCTTAGTCTGTAAGACACCTTTAGAGAGGGTGACTCCATCACCTGCAGGTATATTACCGTGCCAGGAGTCGTCCATTCTAAAACACCTTTAGAATACTGTCTAAGTACCCAAATTGGGAAACTACCTAAATCTAGATCTAAAACCATAGACCTAGTAACAAGAATGTCAGATATAATATCAAAGCCCAATGTGGAGAAACCACCGTGTGACAACTAAAGTATAACCGATTGTAGTATAGGAATTCCACTTCCTACTTTGTGTATGTCATCCATATACGAGGACATCACACCCTACTACCTTCTTAATAGATCCATCCCCTATTCTGTTGAAGTCAAACCTATGACTGTCACATTAGAAATAGATGATCTATCTCCGCTATTTCTGCTTTAGTCTACAAATAGACATAAGCCACTTGTCCACTATGCTTCCGCTGCTCCCACTGGCTACGACAACCTACTGGCAGAATCATATACACGTGCACTTCTAAAACTAGTTTAGAACGATACTATACTCATCCTCCTGCAAGGTCTCATAGCCTGGAACAACAGTAGTGTCAAGTCTGGGTAAACAAGAACCTCCCTGTCATCATCTTTGAGCATACCGAAGTACCTCTCAAGTGCCTGAGGTTACCCACCATATCTGTAGAGTGGCCAATGGAATGTCAAACCAGATTGAATCTTTAGGTTCTTATTAAATTTTCAGTAATCGTTTGTGGTTCTGTAATCACTTCAAGTTCTTCCATACTCCCACTACTGTTTTCTGAAAAAATCCATTTTACTAAAACTGTGGCGAGTCAAGAATAATATCACTATTGATCTTCCAGATGGTAGAAAGTTAGCCCTCGTCATAGCCCGGGTCAACCCACAAACAGCCATTACGGAAACGTGCCTTGAGTTATCCAGGGTCTGGTTTTAAGCATAAGCCGGACAACTCCCCGTACCTTAATATCGTTAAGATATGAACCGTTCTATATCCAATATAGAAACAGAGGCACTAATTTAATTGGAACCAGATTCAAATCATGCAGCTGTCTCCAGTGCATGTCAACTAAATGGAGAGAGGCTGATCAGTATTACTCAACTTAGGAGTGCATCCAATTATGAGTAACCTGAGAGAGAAACAAGTTTCTCAAAAACCATTACTATCATCTGAATACCAAACACAAGTATCTACATCTTCGATCACTTTGAAGAATCCCGATACTTGCAACACCTGGTTCTACTCTACTCTTATACCTATAACTTCTCAAAACATAGACCTTGTATTTCTACGAAACACTTGTCTAAAACTAGAGAAATCAAAAGTAAACAGAATATAGTATGAGGACCAGCCCCTCTGTCCTAATGGACACTGGACAATATAAAATGCTTTATATAAGTCCCCTGAGTTGAATAACTCAAACCCTGTGCGTCGTAGGTTGAAAACTGTACTTATGGTTAAGAAGAATTACACCGCTGTTTAATACTCCTTACCTAACCATCAACTGATATAGATAAATGTCATAGACATAATTTTAAAAAGTTATATCTCACTTTATAAAAATAAACGTACAGATATATCAATTTGAAATTGGTGCATAACAACGGATATTCAAAACCAAATTTTTGCCGTCCGGCAAACAGCCCAGGTGATTTCCTCAAATATCACCAATTACTACGAATTCCGATATAATGATGACAATCACCTAATTCCGAATTGCTTACTCCCACTCATCATCTGTAAAACCATACAGATGTGAGAATCATACCTGGTAAATACATACCCTGGAGCAAGAACTAATTGGGAAATAAGTCTTCTATTAACAATACACAGTGAAACTGAAACATGAATATGTTTCGAAGGGGTATCCGTGTATTCCTAGAAATGCCTCTTCCATTATCCGGATTCATAACTATAACCTGTATATTTCTTTGCCATCTCTCCAAATCCCTTTATATGTCTTTAGTCATTACCTTCTGTACACCACCTTAGGCTAAATGGTTTTCTTCCTTCCCTACGTTCGGCACTAGCCTATGTTTTGGAAGAAGAATTTCCAATAAGAATAATAGGTGTACACTCCTAATCCTAGGAGTATTCGTAACCTGAGAGAAGGTGAAGATAAAAGACAACTGAATAAACCTTATTCCTATTTCTCCTGAACCAGAATCCATCCCCGAACTGGAACAAGTCCCTTCGAGTTTGTATATAACCATACGATGGAGTATCCAATAAACTGTGGATCTTCGTAGTGATACGGGGTGTTCCAGAGAAATACAAAGGTGAAGTAGGAGTGGCGATGAAATACTTGGTTTGGTCGTGAATAGCAGTCGCAATTTACTTTGCCCTCTTTCTAATCCCTTTATTTGTCTTTACTTAATATCTTCTGTACACCGCACTTAGGCTAATCGGTTTTCTTCATACCCTACCTTTCGGCACCTGCCTATGTTTTGGAAGAAGACTATCCAATAAGCGTAATAGGTGTACCGTCCTAATCCAAGGAACACTCGCAACCTGAGAGAAGGTAAAAGGAAAAGACAACTGAATAGTCCTATTCATTTTCTCCAGAACCGGAAACCATCCTCGAATCTGAAATAAGTTCCTTCGAGTTCGTATATAACCATACGATGGTTTTATCCAATGGAAGTGAATGTTCGTAGTGATACGAAATGTTCCGGAGAAAAGGGTAAAAGAAGGAGTGGCAATGAGGTGTGCAACTCTGACAATCCAAAAGCCAGTGTTTTAAGAAGATTCGGCCAACTTGGTCACTGAGTCATAGTCTAGGGTCGGGCCATGGTCGCTGCCAAAGAGAGAAAAGAAACACTCTGCGTGCACTCTAACCTAGATCAGAATGGTTATCAATTTATCCAATTAGGAAACCTCCCACTGTATCCTCAAATTCTCCTCCAAACCTGAAAGTAGAATTAGTCGGGATCACCCGAGGAGTAAACCAACTCATCAGTGGGAATCGGGATCCAACTATCATTGCATGATAACGTGATGGAATCCACTCAAGTTATCACACTCCAGAAGGTATGCGCATGCCTGGCAAGTTTCAGTTTCTTTAGAAACTCCCGATGTGATTTTTACCCCTTGCTCTTATGACCTTGACGAAGGCCAACATATCATAAGTCACATGTCAAGTTCTACCCGTCATTATCCAGGTTAATTTGAACCCACCCGTACATACCCTTAACGAAGGCCAAAATAGTAGTATGACTGTCCCAAACCAACGCATCTATCTATGCAACAGAAAAGTAACAAATAGCTACCATACATTATGCCTTGACGGAGGCCAACATACATAGCATGAATACTAAGTTCTACCTGTCTGAAATGACGGAGGACTATGAATGGTTTTTGGCGAAAAACCTTTAACTTAATGAACTTGATATCGTTGAAAGAACCGAATAGCTTTTTACAAATATATAGTGGCGAAAACCTTTGCTAAAGAGGTCACTCCCGGTGAAGGGATCTCGGCTCTTTCCCCGTAGAATGAGGTGCAGGATATTCCAATTGAATACCGTGATGCAAAGCAAAAAGGCAGTCGGCTATAGTGAAGTTATTACCCTGACGCAAACTTCTGTCAAAGGGGTCACTCCCGGTGAAGGGATCTCGGCCCTTTCCTCGTCGACTGAGGTGCTGGATATTCATAACCGAATACCACAGTGCAAAACAAAAGAGAACGTCCTTGTAATAACAGCTTTTTTAAAATTGTTCCAACAACGTCAAAAAGGTTTGTTTTCCTTGCATTGATCCGAATCAATACAGTCCCATCAATTGATCACACCAATAAAGAACGAAAATACGACGTACGTATATGCCATCCGCATTCGCCACTGGGTCCCGTCATTACCCGTTAGGTTACATAACTAACGACAGAGCAGGGACTGGACTAGCGCGGGTGTAAAACATATACAACATCTACTAGTATATATATCAATATATAATAATCGCTCAAGGCGCGATAAATGAAATATCACAGAAATGTAATAAGCATCACAGAACAATACAGATAAGCTGGGATCCCTGGGTTTCCTTTGAGCCTCAAGTGAAACCCGACGTTCGCCTGGTCGTGTGGATAGCTTGTGCAAGGAAATCCTAGACCCCTACGGGTGCAGTAAGCTACCCGCCAAAACCTGAAGCGAAGCAGCCCCCTTCAACAAAGTGAATGGACCACCCAGCACTTCATGGAATCCGGTAACTTGAGCACCCCTCCTTGGGTCAACCTATACGCCCTACGAGTGCGGCGAGTAGCTCGCCAATTCTAGAGTAAATCCCCCTCCGTCTCAAAGCCATGAGATGCGGGCCCGTTTCCCTCTAGAACCCGGCTATCCGTGCACTCCACCGCGGGGTAATCCTAGTACAAAAAAGAAAAATATGTACAACGGGTACATCGACCTCAGTCCGGTCGTGCCCCAAAAGAATAATATACAAACAGGCAGTGACGGCAGTCCACATGTCGGACGCTCGTCCCACAATATCAAATGTACAAATAATACTAAACTGCACTAACATTGCACCAAGCTATCCACCACGACAAATCCGCAACATCACAGCACAACACAGAACATCAATGTGAATGTCACGTTCGCAAATATGTCTAAAAAAGCTATAGCAATTAGACAAGATTTACCGCTCGAATGACATTCATGGTCACAGATAGTAATGTAAGTACTGCGAACTAACTTATTTAAAATTTCAATCGACAAAATTTCCCGAAGTGGGCCCTAAGTACAATTCCAGCACTCAAAATAATCTGGGCCAAAACTATATATCACAAAAATCATATTTCCATGAATTAAACCCTCACAAAAAATTTGGGGCACTGTAGCCCAAAAAGGGCCGCGGAAGGGCCGCCAAATGCGACATTTCGCGGCGGTTCCACTGTGTAATTTTGGAGTTACGTCTCCAAACTTTTTCTGTATCTTTAATTATGCCTGCGTGTATTTTTAAGATGCCTAAAATAATTTTTTGAACAACTTTGAAATTCGACAGCAAGCACACTGAAATGGAAATACGATTCGGAAATTTCGATCGATCGATGTTTTAAAAACGTTAGAACAAGCTAGTAAAGGTTAATAGCATGGCTCTGATACCATATAAGTCTATGGTAGCGCCCCGGCCGTCGATCTGAGGCCAAAATGCGGAAACAATAACTTTTTCATAAAATTGAAACTGGCGCTAAAGCAGACTATAATCCCGGATCGAACCATTAACATTTAACTAGCAACTAGAAAAAGGATTGGAAAGGCTATACCGATCGATCCGTGTTCTTCGGTCTTTGGCCACAATCCCAAGCTCCTCGCGGCATCTCCGATCTTCGTTCTCCTCGTCGGAAGGGCACCACATCAATGAGTCTTTTTACGGGCTCCCGCTTCATCCGAAGTAACTCGGACAAGAAATTTGCTAGCCGACGTGTCCAAGGCGTGTAGAGAATGTGTGTGATAACTTTGTCTCAAGCATCTATTGATTCTCATCATATGAGAGTGTATAGATGGAGGTTAAAGATGATGCCATTAGTGGAAATTGTGAGCTCAAGAAACAAGAGGAAGAAGAAGAAGAAGAAGAGCTTTTATTTTTCTTATGTGTTATGATAAAATGAGAGAGTGAGATCAAGAATAATACAAGAGCAAAACTCCACCCCTTGGCTGCCCTCTCTCTCTCATCTTATCATTTCAACACTTAAATCAATCACTAAACATGATATGGTTCAATGAATAAGACCATGAGTCACCACCCTTGTCCATGTCATAATTAATGCACCTCATCATGAATTAAGCTCACTATTTCCACCAAAGTAAACATTAACCCAAATGTTTAATCCAACAAAAAGATCCGACAACATCTAAAGTAAACTCATGACGGATCACAAGGATACACCTCACCTGTATATACATACCTGCATCCGCATTCCGACCGAATGCGAATGCGATGAGACTAAAGTAATCCAACAAATCTAATACTAGGATCCGTCTTAAACCAAAGCCCACTAGTATGATCCGTCCGATCATGATACGTGCACTACTGCACGTATATGATCGGACCCTGCCATAATACCATACGGTCTCTACAACGTTTCGCTCGAAACTTGAGAAACTGTCTGTGGGGGACTCTAAAGACTCGTCAATACATTGGCTGTGGATTTAACCACTAGCACATCAGTGGTACTAGATGTACGTAACGGGCCACCAGGTTTTGACCAAAAGAGGAGTCGATGAGCGAACTCATCCTGACACCCTGCTGAGCCTGTCAGTGATAATATCCGTACAGTCCGGTCCGTTTGTCTATGAGTATCGCATGTCGGGCCTAGGGGGTTGGTAAAAGTCAGACCCCCAAAAGTAGTACAAGTCATGTCGGAGTGTAGCACATAACACCCTGAGATACTACTAGAATACCTACCAGTAAATCTCCTGCCTTGGCCAAGGACTTCGTGTAATAGCTCTCCTAGACACAGCACGATCTTACCCCCAATACCGGAAGAGACGAAACCCCTGCCGATCCGCTTACTGCCTCCATGTGGCTCGTGACTGTACCCAACTAAAACCTGTTTGCACGACTCCTTTGAGCCATGGTGGGGTAATAATCAAAGCACAGTGGGAACTCGCACGAGAGAAATTACGATCTTAGGTCGATGAACTAACCTGTGCACATGTCACCAGGGAACTGCTATCTGACGTCAGGTATAATACCAACCAGCATGTTCCCGGCGAGTCCTGTCCGGTGTACTCATAACCCAATGAGCACCTGTATACATCTTAGGTGAACTAACTGACACCAATGGCTTGTGAGACCGGCCACCGCCCCTCGTCCGGGTCTTGACTGTATACACTAGTCTACTTCGGAGTATCGATGCCCTATCTCGAAAACTCCCATGACTAGGGACCTTTTAAGGATGTGCTTATAGACCCCAACTCCCACGTATATGATTGCCATCATACTGATGGCAGTCAAGCAAGAATCCTAAGGGCTCTATCAACGTGTAATAGCGACCTGTAAGGTCACCTAAAGCAGTACACGATGATAAAGATAAACCAGATAGCATACTATCATCTCGATAAAGATTGTTCTACCGGCATAGGTCCTCCCTCAATCATTGCAATCACGTGCCTGTGATCCAATAATTGACTCTGAGGGCACTATATCCAACAGCTTTGACAATTCTCCTAATTCCACCTCATATATTTATTTTCATAAAATAAATATCCAATTATGAGGTGTCTCCTTCTAGAAGGTGTTCTTGTACAATTACAAGAATATCCCTCACCGTATACCGTATAAGTATACCCGTATCCTTATTCCGAAAAAATACGAATACAAATAATCCAATAATGCAATACCAGTATCCATCTTAAACCAAAGCCTGCCAGTATTTTTCTCCGATCATCATTCCTGTAGCCAGTATACGAACATGATCGAAACCATGCCGTAACAACTTACGGACTCTACATCTTTCGCCTGAACCAGGGAACCCTATGTGTGGGACTCTAAAGATTCGATAGTACGCTGGCAGTGGGTTTAACCACAAGCACGTCGGCGGCACTAGCTGTGCATAACGGCTACCCAGGTACATGACGATAAATTGGCCGACGAGCGAACTCATCACAACCCTAACGAGCCTGTAAGCAACACTTACCATACAGTCTGGTCTCTTCGTCAGATACGTTGCATATGAAGTCTAGGGGTGGGAAATGTCAAAACCCAGTAACTTTATAAGTCATGCTAATTTATGGCCCATAACGATTTGAGAAACTACTGATAACTCTTATCAGTAAATCTTGACAACCCTGGCCAGGGATTTTCTGTAATGGCCGATCAAGCATAGCGCGACATTAACTCCCTATACCGGGAGAGACGAAACCCCTCCTATCGCTCACTGCCTCCATGTGATTCGGGATTGTACCCATAATCCACATGTTTGCACGACTCAGTAGAGCCGTGGTAGGGAGGAAATCAAAGGACAGTGGGAATCACACAAGACAATATGACGATCTCGGGTCTACAAACTAACCTGTACAAGTGTCACCAGAGAACTGCTATCTGACAATAGGTATATATACCATCTAGGAGTTCTCGGCGAGTCCTGTTCGGTGTACCCATTCTCCAATGAGCACCTGTATACAATATTTGATGTCAAACACCAATGGTTGTGGCCCTCAGGGTTAAGAAACGTACACACTATTCTACTCTAGTAATATCGATGCCCTTATACCCTCAACTAGGAACAATTAAAGGATAAGCTTTTAAACTGCCCGGGCCCCACTAGTATGATCTACATCATAATCCTGGTAGTCAACATAATCCTAAGGGCTTCATCAACATGTATATAAGATATGAAATACAACACATCACACGTTAAGATGAAGATAAACCAGATAGCATACTATCATTTCGAGCAAAGATTGTTTCTGTACATATACATGTCTAGCATCCTATACAATACAGGCCTCTAGGGCATACATATCTAACAATCTCCCACTTGCACTAAGGCCTGTAGTTGGTGCAATAAGTACCCATTGTCAACACAAGAACCAGTTGCCGGTGTACCGCATGCCCAACATCTCGAACAGTTTCTCAAACTGGACATAAGGGATGGCCTTGGTAAATGGATCTTCTTTGTTGTCTTTCGTGTCTACTCTTCGTACCTCGATGTCCTAGTGATCCACTATCTCCCTAATGAGGTGATACCGCCTCAAGATATGTCTGGATTTCAGATGGGACCGTGGTTCCTTTGCCAAAGCCATGGCTCCATTGTTATCGCAATACAAAGGTATTTGATTAGCAATGGATGGAACTACCTGAAGTTCAGAAATGAACTTCCTCATCCAGACTGCCTCTTTTGCGGCATCATTAGCAGCAATATACTCAGCTTCCATTGTGGAGTCTGCGACGGTATCTTGCTTGGAACTCTTCCAACATACCGCCCCTTCATTTAGGGTAAATACAAACCTCGAGATGGACTTACTATCATACTTATCGCACTGGAAGCTGGAATCGGTAAAGGCCTCCATTTGGAGATTTCCATTACCATACACCAAGAACAGTTCTTTAGTCCTTCGCAACTACTTCAGAATGTTCTTCACAGCAGTCCCGTGTTTCTCCCCTGGATTGGATTGATACCTGCTTACTGCACTCAGTGCATAAGCTACATCTGGGCGAGTACACAACATCGCATATATTATAGATCCTACCGCCGAAGCGAAGGGAATAATGCTCATGCGAGCGCTCTCCTCATCAGTCTTTGAAGACATCTCTTTGGAGAGGGTGATCCCGTGACAAGCGGGTAAATTACCTCACTTGGAATCTTCCATACTAAACCTCTTTAGTATGGTGTCTATGTATCTCGATTGGGACAATCCCAACAATTTCTTAGATCTATCTCTATAGATCTTAATTCCCAGAATGTACGAGGCATCACCCAGGTCTTTCATGGAGAACCTCTATGATAAAAATAGTTTGACCGATTGTAGCATAGGAACATCATTTCCTATCAAGAGAATGTCGTCCACGTACAATACGAGGAATGTAACAGTACTCTCTACAATTCTTTTATAAATACATGGTTCATCTACATTTTTGATAAAACCAAACACTTTGATTGTATCATCAAAGAAGATGTTCCAACTCCGTGATGCCTGCTTCAATCCATAGATGGATTTAAGCAACCTGCATGCTTTTCCGCTGCTCCCGATGTCAATGAAGCCTTCTGGCAGATCCATAAAAATGCATTCTTATAAATCACCATTTAGAAATACCGTTTTAACATCCATCTGCCAGATTTCATAGTCATAGTGAGCAGCTATAGCAAGCAGGATCCGAATGGATTTAAGCATTACGACTGGCGAAAGGTTTCATCATAATCCAATCCTGGTCTTTGACGAAAACCTTTAGCTACCAGCCTAGCTTTATAGGTCTCCACCTGACCATCCACACCAATCTTTCTCTTAAAGATCCACTTGCACCCTATGGATTTTACTTCAGAAGGTGCAACCTCCAAAGTCCATACTTTGTTGGTGTGCATGGATTCCATTTCGGATCTCATGGCATTCAGCCACTTCACTGAGTCACCACTCGTGATAGCCTGGCGAAAACTAGTAGGATCATCATCATATATGATGCAATCTTCTCTATCACCATCAATTAGAAAACTGTAGTATCTATCAAGTTGGCGAGAAGTCCTACTAGATCTATGGAGTGGCTAGGGATCGCCAGGTTCTATTGAAACCTCAGGTTCAACCAAATCATCGGTATTTATTTTTGGTTCTAGAATTTCTTCCAGTTCTATCGCATTGCCAACAGTTTCATTTGTAAAAAATTCATTTTTCTAAAAATGTGGCATACTGAGAAACAAATGTTAGTTATGTATATGCCCTAGAGGCCATTATTGTACATATGATGTATATTATAGCGGATGCTTGGATATATATAAAGAGGACTTTCTTGCTCGACATGATAGTATGCTATTTGGTTTCACTTTACCTTAACATGTTGACTTGTATTAGTTTACTTTCTTGCTCTCACATATTGATAAAGCCCTTAGGATATGTACTCGACTACTGGGACTATGATGAGATCATACTAGTAGGGCCAGGGTAGTCAACGAGTACATCCTATAACTGTTCCTAGTCGAGGGTGTATCGAGACAGGGCATCGATACACCAGAGTAGACTAGCGTATACGCATCTTGACCCATATGATGGGCGATGGATGATCCCATATCCATCGGTGTTTGACATCAAAGATGGTGTACGGGTGCTCAGTGGAGACTGGGTACACTGAAAAGACTCGCCGAGAACTCCTAGATGGATATATACCTATCGTCAGATAGCAGTTCTCCGGTTATACATGTACAGGTTAGTCTGTAGACCCGAGATCATCATAGAGTCTTGTGTGATTCCCACTGTACTTTGATTTCCACCTTACCACGTCCAAGAGAGCGTGCAAAATGGTGGCTTTTGGGTACAGTCCCGAATCACATGGAGGCAATGAGCGATAGGAGGGGATTCGTCTCTCCCGGTATAGGGAGTTGATGTTGTGCTGTGTTCGATTGGCTATAACTGGAAGTCCCTGGCCAGGGATGATATGGAGTGCTACTGGTAAGTGTTATAAGTAGTTTCTCAACCTGTTATGAGCCTCATATCGACACGACTTATCGGTTACTGGGGTCTGACGTTTACCACCACTAGATTAGATATGCGATATATTAGGCAAAGAGACCGGACTATACGGTAGTGTTACTGATTGGATTCACAAGAGAATGTATAGGCTTGCTTGTTGATCTTCTAATCGCTCAATACCTGGGTGGCTGTTACGTTTAGCTGACCGCTTGCAGCTTGTGGGTGTTTGATATGATCATCACCTACTGCCGGCGTATTGACGATTCTTTAGAGTCCTACACAGAGATTTCTTGGCTCAGGCAAAATGGAGTAGGAGCACATATGTGATATGTGCGGGACTGAGAATTATACGATATGAGATATCGTATTCTATTCTCGCGATATATGATATAGCCGGGTCATCGGATCAAGTGTTGATTCGATGAATCGGTACATGTTATATTAGTCGGTTATATGCGATATAGCCGGATTGTCGGATCAAGTGTTGATTCGATAAATTAATGTATAATTATATATGTGATATATTACATTACATTATCTAATATAATCTGACTTTATTGATTCATTTTCTCACCGGATAATACATTGATATATATGCGATATATGTTAATTGTATTATTTTCTTTTGTTACAAAAATATATTATATATGTGATATATAATATTGTAACAAGTTATGATTACAAATGCAACATGATTTGTGGAGATTAAACATAGTTAGGGTTTGATTTGGGTTAGCTTTTTCATGAAGCTTCTAGAAGCTTTGTTTTGTTTTAACCTTAGATATTTTGTTATGATATTTTGTGTAGATATTTTCTAACCCAACCCAAACCCTTTACCCTAGTTAAGTCTCTACAAAGGTTAAGCCTTCATACTTAACCCAAGGTTGGATTTGTAACCATAATAACAATTTCATTATTCATCACAAATGGATTTCTTCTTCTTCCTCCTCTTGAAAAAGCTTTCTAGATTTTTGTGATATGATGATAAATGGTGAGAAATTGAAATAAAAAGGAGAGCTAAATTCCTACTTCATCATCCTTATCTATTCTAGCCACTTAGATTATGATGTTCACTTCATTAATACTTGATTAGAGAAGTGAGAGCTTGAGTTATAGATTCTTCAAGGTAGATCATCTTCGAAAAGGAAAACGTCAAGCAAGTATGGATCATTCGGTTTATGGAGCCTCTCTTGAGTCCGGGAGATCATGGATCACGGCGAAGGGACTACTACTCGGAGCTTATGAAGCAAAGGAGCGGACTACAAAGGTTGTAATCCCTCTCTCTTAGATGTAAAGTTGTTTGCATGCCTGTTGAACCTGATTCTCTAGTTAAGATCTTGGCTAGGGTTTGTTTAGCACCCCAAAAATTTTAATGTAGCATGTTTGATGCTTGCCAAAACCTTCTCAAGATGCTATACTAACCCTACAACAAACACCCTTTGTTCCTCCTTGTGGTAGAAAAGATATCCATACGAATGTTTTGGATATCCCACAAATTTACATAAAGTTGATCGTGTCTCGAGTTTGTCCGGATTCTGCTTTTTCACATAAGCCGAACAACCCCATATCCTAACTCGTTTAAGAGATGGTCTCTTCCCATACCATATCTCATATGGAGTGGTAGACACGGTTTTGGTCGGAACCCTATTCAATAGATATATCGTAATCTCCAATGCGTGCCCCCATAATGAAAGTGGTAACTCAGCATCACTCATCATTGATCGTACCATATCTAATAGGGTACAATTCCTCCGTTCTGACACACCGTTGTGCTGTGGTGTGTACGAAGAGTGAGCTGAGAGAGAATCCTACTCTCTTTTAGGAAATCTAGAAACTCTGTGCTTAGGTATTCACCTCCTCGATCTGATCGAAGTTTCATGATAGTCAAGACTATTTGTTTTTCTACTTCAGATTTATACTCCTTGAATTTTTCGAATCCTTGAATTTTTCGAAGGCTTCAGACTTATGTTTCAACAAGAACACGTGTCCAAATCTGGAGAAATCATCAGTAAAGGTTATGAAGTATGAATAACCACCTCTCGCATGTGTAGACATTGGTCTACATACATAACTATGTATGAGGCCTAAGAGTTCAGTAGCTTTCTCTCCGTGTCCAGTAAACGGAGTTTTGGTCATTTTACCTTTGATACAAGACTGGCAAGTCGCATACGGTTTGTTTTCAAACGGGTTTAAATATCCATATTTATGTAGCTTGGTTAGTCTTGTTTCATTGATAAAACTAAGTCTACAATGCAAAATGAAAGCTTCATTTATGTCTGAAATCTTTCTTTTGTTTGTGTGTTGTATATTGAAAACTGTATGTCGATTTAGGACATATATCCCGTTATTTAATGTACCAGACCCAATCAACTATTGATTAAGGTTAATGTTCATAACATTAGATTATAATCCAAAATTATATCCTTCATTGTCCAACAACGATATTGATATAATATTACATAACATCGAAGGTACGAAATAACATGGGTTCAAAACCAATATACAACCCACGGCAAACCAAGGTGATACTCTCATACTGCTACAACATGTACAAAGGAACCATTCCTAACTCGGAGAGTGTGATCACCTTTCTTCAAAAAACTGCTATTTCTCAGCCCCTGCACACAATTGCAGATGTGAGATCCTGACCCGGTATCTAATACCCAGGAAGCAGAGTTAATTGAAAAACAGTTTTTTGTTACAAACACACCTGAAGTGGAAGCATCACCATGCTTCTTCTTCTTGAGGTCGGAAAGGTATTCAACGCAGTTTCTCTTCCAGTGCCCAGTGTTAGTTATATGTATGCCCTGGAGGCCATTGCTGTACATGGGATGTATATTATAGTGGATGCTTGGACATATATAGGGAGGACTTTCTTTCTCGATATGATAGTATGCTATCTGGTTGCTCTTTGTCTTAACATGTTGATTTGTATAGGTAATATTGTCTTGCTCTCACATGTTGACAAAGCCCTTAGGTTGTGTACTTGGCTACCATGACTATGATGCAGATCATACTAGTGTGGCAAAGGGTAGTTTACAAGTACACCCTATAATAGTTCCTAGTCGAGAGAGTATAAAGACAGGGCATCGATATTCCAGAGTAGACTAGCGTATGCGCTTCTCGACCCATATGATGGGCGATAGATGATCCCATATCCATTGGTGTTTGACATCAAAGAAGGTATACAGATGATCAGTAGAGACCGGGTACACTGAACGAACACGCCGAGAACTCCTAGATGGTATTATACCTATTGTCGGATAGCAGTTGTCTGGTGATACTGGTACTGGTTAGTCTGTAGACCGGAGATCGTCATAGAGTTTTGTGTGATTCCCACTGTGCTTTGATTTCTACCATACCACGGTCAAGAGATCGTGCAAAAAGGTGGTTTTTGGGTACAGTCCCAAGTCACATGGAGGCAATGAGCGATAGGAGGGGTTTCGTCTCTCCCGGTATTGGGAGTTGATGTTGCGCTATGCTCGATTGGCCATAACAGGAAATCCCTGGAAAGGGTTGCTGAGATTTACTGGTAGGTGTTATCAGTAGTTTCTCGAACCGTTATGGACCTTGCATCGGCATGACTTATCAGGATATTGGGGTCTGACACTATACCACCTCCAGGCTGTGATATGCGACATATCAGATGAAGAGACCAGACTGTACGGTTGTGTTACTGATTGGATTCGCAGGAGTTATAGCAGGCTTGCTTGTTGATCTTCTGATCGCTCAATACCCGGGTGGCCGTTACGTTTAGTAGACCGCTTGCGGCTTGTGGGTGTTTGATATGATCATCACCTACTGCCGGCGTATTGACAAGTCTTTAGAGTCCTACAAAGAGGTTTCCTGGTTCATGCGAAACAGAGTAGGAGCACATATATGATATGTGCGGGACCGAGATTAGTGCGCATATGTGATACCGCATTCTATTCTCACGGTTTGTAACATTAGTAGGTTATATGAGATATAGCCGGGTTATCAGATCAACTGTTGATTCGATAAGTTGTTACATTTGATATTAGTTGGTTATATGTAATATAGCCGGATTATTAAATCAAATGTTGATTTAATAATTTAATGTAGAATTATAAATTTGATATATTAAATTACATTAACTGATATTAGCTCACTTAAGTATTCATTTTTCTCATTATGATACATTGATATATATGTGATATATATTAATTGTATTCTTTTTGCACACATAAATATATATGATATATTTTAGTGTGTCATGCTAGGTTACACATGCAACATGTATGTATGAGAGATACACCATGCTAGGGTTAATGTTAGGGTTTAATATTTATTAAGTAATTACAAATTAGTGGAATTAATTTGTGGCTAGAAGCTTGTAGATAAGCTTTGACATAGTCCACTTCTTTGTTTTTACTTAAGATATTTATTTTACCTAACCATTAACCATACACAATGGTTAACTCTCTACATGGGTTAATGTATGTGATATACTCACCTATGGTTGCATTTCTAACCAAGAGAATGATTCTTTCATCACTTCATCACATTATCTTCTTCTTCTTCTTGAAGCTTTCTAGCTTTTGACAAAGTGATAAAATAAAATGAGAAAATCAAATCTAAAGTGAGCAATATTCCTACTTCATCATCCTCTACTATTAGCCATTTAGTTTAGGGTGTTTGCTTCACTAATCTCACTATTAGTGAAGAGGTAGCATGAGCTTGCGTCTTCTTGATGTAGATCATCTTCGGCTTCGAAGGCATTGAGCAAGCTTGTTCATTTCTTCATGTGATCCTTCCTAGAGTTCGGATGTTCACTACTAGGCGTGAAGGGACTGCTACATGGAGCTTTAGAAGTGAAGGACCAGTCTATAAAGGTTGTATTCCGCATTCACTTAGATGTAAAGTTGTTTACATATTATGTTTAACCCTAAGTCTCTAGTTAAGATCTAGGTTAGGGTTTGTTTAGCATCCCAAAATTTTAATATAGCATGTTTGATGGTTGCCAAAACCTTCACATGGTGCTAAGCTAATCCTACAATGGTATCAAAGCCAAGCTAGAGCATTAGGCGTTGTCTAGACGAAGTTAGAATTGCGATCGAACCCCGAAAACCCATTTTGGAGCCCATCTCTGGAAATTTTTCAAAAAGTTGGATTTTTCCATGTTATAAATATTCAGAAAATCATGCAGGGAATTCTATCGACACACCTGAAGAATGAAACCCTAAATCATCTAAGTGACTGTAGGTCCACGGCCAAAACATGATTTTGGCGGCGGATCCACAGCGCCACTTAAGAGGCTGGGGTCGGGCCCTTCAGCTGTAGGTCCGTAGATACTGTGGGATGTCTCTGATTAACTTTAACGGTGCTCAAGTGTTGAGCTATCTGGGAAATTTGGGAATTCGTTGATTCGATCGAATTGTTTAAACTTCGCCTAGCTTTCTATGATTGTGATACAATATTTGGAATTCGTATTGTTAGGCATGAAATCCGAACTATGTGATATTTCGGGTTTATGATGTTTAAGGTGATTGTGGATTCCAAATGTTGTAGTTTGACATTTTCTTTTCTGCGACCGTAAGTGTAATATGTGGTGTATCGTCGGTTTCGATACTATATGTCAACGACAATTGGGATACGCATATTTACTTACGTTGATGACATGTGATGTTATGTGTTGTTGTTTGGATCGTCGTGTTTTGAATAGCCGGGGTTTTGGTATGTGAGATGAGAATTTTTTTCATTCATATAAAATAATTGTAAGTCCACGTTGCGACCCCCGGTTCTTACGGGGAGGCGGAAACGGTATAAAATCAAAATTTTAACGCAAGAGGCAACATGGACTAAGCTAGGTCGGGATCTTTACCTAAACTAAAACTAGCAAACTAAGCTAAAGATATTTAGCTACTCGGATGAAGATGGTTATACCTAAACTTGAACTCCTTCTCTTCAAGCTCCGATGGTGGTCCGATGGCTCCTTCTCGTCGTCTCCTTACGGCGAAGATAGATCCACTTGAAAGCTCCAACCTTTAGCTCCTTCTTCGTTCTTTGAAGAAACTAGTTCACTTGGTTTGCTAAACCTAGTGAACTAGAATGAGTAGAGATGATTTAGAATGGGATTTTATCTATGGTTCTTGATTCTCAACTCATGAGATAAGAGAACCATAGATCAAGAGAGGGAGCAAGAGGTTGAGGGTGAGAGCAAGAGGAGAGCTCAAGAACAAGAGAGAGAATGAGCAAGAAAGAATGAGCAAGTATTTTGTCTCTCACCCTCTCATAATCCAAAGCAATGATAACTCATCATATCAACAAAAGTCTTATGTGATGGTTGAAGTAACCATAACCTTATCATGTCATGCACTCATTTTACTCAAATGAGCAAGCAAGTAAAAGTCTTTGGCATGAAATGATAACCATGGTTATCATGATGGTCAACTAGTCAAGCCTAGTCAACCGGTCAACAAGTCAACAAAAGTCAACAAGTCAACAAAGTCAACAAGTCAACAAAAGTCAACAAGTCAACAACCATATCACCATAATACTTAATTAATATAATAGTTAATCACATATCATATTCTCATTAGGGTTGAGCATAAAGTCAAATAGTCAACGGTCAACTGTCAACAACCCTAATGAGAATCCGCAGCCTCTGCCTCCCTGTCAACTGTGCATACACACCCGCATCCGCGTTCCGAGGAACACGAATGCAAACTGGATAAATCCAATCCCATAAGGTACACTAGGATCTGGCTTAAACCAAAGCCCGCTAGTGTAAACTGTCCGGACACTGTACGTGCACAAGTGCACGGATGTGACCGAACCCTGTCGCAAAACCATGCGACCTGTCGCAATACCATGCGACCTCTACTCTTTTGCCTAAAGGCGAAAAGCTTTCTGTGTGGGACTCTAAAGACTCGACACTACGCTGGCAGTGGGTTTAACCACAGACCGCAAGCGGCACTAGCTGTGCGTAACGGTCCCCAGGTAATGCCGACAAGAAGACCGACGAGGCGAAACCCATCTGAACTCCTACTGAGCCTGAGTGTGACATTCTCCGTACAGTCCGGTCTGTTCGTCTGATACATCGCATGGCGGGCCTAGGGGGCGGTAAATGTCAGTCCCCCAATAGCGGTACAAGTCGTGCCGGAGCGAAGCCCAATACACCCTGAGATAACACTGGAAACCTACCAGTATATCTCGTTTGCCCTGGCCAGGGACTACTCGTGTAATGGCTCTCCTAGACACAGCGCGATGTCAACCCCCAATACCGGGAGAGACGAATCCTGTCTAACCGTCACTGCCTCCAAGTGCTTCGGGACTGCACCCAACCACTACCTGTTTGCACGACTCCTTTGAGCCGTGGTAGGGTAGTGATCAAAGTACAGTGGGAACACACTCGAGGCGGAGTGACAGTGTCAAGTCAGCGGACTAAGCTGTACTCATGTCACCTGGGAACTGATAACTGACGATAGGTATAATACCAACTAGTCAGTTCCCGACGAGTCCTGTCCAGTGTACCCGTAACCTAACGAGCACCCGCATACTATCTCAAGTACGACGTACTGACGGCTGTGGGACAGACCGTCTCCCACACTGGGATGAGAAGCGCATGCGCTGGTCTACTCCGGAGTATCGATGCCCTGTCTCAATAGTCCTGCGACCAGGGACCTGCATAAGGATGTGCTTATAGATTACCCAGCCCCACTAGTGTGACGGCCATCACATCGCTGGTAATCAAGCAAAGATCCTAAGGGCTCTACTAATGTGTATAGGCGATATACAAAAATAAACACATGTACACATTGAAGTAGAAAAAAACCAAGTAGCATACTACTATTTTGAGCAAGATTGTGTATACAAGGTGAATATCCCAAGCATCCATTAAGTAATATACAAACTAGTATGATACAGTAATGGCCTCTAGGGCATATACACTAACAATCTCCCACTTGCACTAAGGCCATGTACTGGCGTATCGAAGACCTATCATCTCGATCAGCCGCTCGAACTGAGTCTGGGGCAAGGCCTTGGTGAATGGATCTGCAGTGTTATCTTCTGATTTTACTCTCTTTACCTCGATCTCCTGGCGATCAATGATCTCCCTGATCAGGTGGAACCGCCTCAAAATGTGCCTGGACTTCTGATGGGACCTTGGTTCCTTCGCTAAAGCTATAGCGCCGTTGTTGTCACAATACAGCGGTATTGGATCAACACTGGTAGGAACCACCTGAAGTTCCGTGAGGAACTTCTTCATCCAGACAGCTTCCTTTGCGGCATCGCAAGCAGCTATGTACTCCGCTTCCATGGTTGAGTCAGCAACGGTTTCCTGCTTGGAACTCTTCCAGCAAACCGCCCCTCCATTGAGGGTAAAGACATAACCCGACTTGGACTTGGAGTCATCCTTGTCACTCTGGAAGCTGGAGTCAGCAAAGGCCTCAATCTGGAGGTCTTTTCCGCCATACACCAAGAACATCTCCTTAGTCCTTCTCAGGTACTTGAGAATGTTCTTTACTGCTATCCAGTGTTTCTCCCCTGGGTCCGACTGATACCGGCTTACAACGCTCAATGCGTATGCTACATCTGGTCTGGTACATAACATCGCATACATAATAGAGCCTACCGCAGATGCGTAGGGTATTGATGACATGCGAGCCCTTTCCAAATCAGTCTTGGGAGACATCTCTTTGGAGAGGGTGATTCCGTGACAAGCCGGTAGGTTACCGCGCTTGGAATCTTCCATACTGAATCGTTTCAGTATGGTGTCGATGTACCTTGACTGTGAAAGTCCCAACATCCTTTTAGATCTATCACGATAGATCTGGATCCCCAGAATGTAGTTGGCATCGCCCAGGTCCTTCATGGAGAACCTCTGTGACAAGAATCCTTTGACTGACTGTAGCATAGGAATATCATTTCCTATTAGGAGAATGTCATCAACGTACAAGACGAGGAATACCACATTTCTCCCTACAATCTTACTGTAAATGCATGGTTCATCTGGGTTTTTGACAAAGTCGAATTCTTTGACAGTATCATCAAAGCAGATGTTCCAACTCCGCGATGCCTGCTTAAGTCCATAGATGGACTTGAGCAACTTGCACACTTTACCGCTGCTCCCACTCTGATTGAATCCCTCTGGCTGATCCATATAGACGCACTCTTCTAAATTTCCATTTAGGAAAGCCGTCTTAACGTCCATCTGCCAGATCTCATAATCGTGGAAGGCAGCAATGGCAAGAAGGATCCGAATGGATTTAAGCATGGCTACCGGAGAAAAAGTCTCGTCATAGTCCAAACCAGGTCTTTGACGAAAACCCTTTGCAACGAGCCTAGCTTTATAGGTTTCAACCTGCCCATCTACACCAATCTTCTTTCTGAAGATCCATTTGCAGCCTACGGGTTTTACCCCTTCTGGAGCAAAGTCCAAAGTCCAAACTTTGTTGGTGTACATGGACTCCATCTCGGTCCGCATTGCATCCAGCCATTTTACCGAGTCACCGCTCTGAATGGCTTGCTGGAAGCTAGTAGGCTCATCATAATCTATGATGCAATCCTCTCTATCCCCGTCTATGAGAAAACCGTAGTATCTCTCGGGCGGATGAGACTGCCTATTACTTCTGCGGAGCGGCGTAGGAATGTCCGGTTCCCCTGAACCTTCTGGTTCTACTAAGGTTTCAGTAATAGCTAGTGGTTCTGGAATTTCTTCCAGTTCTATTGCGCTCCCACTTATCTGATTTTCTAAAAACTCAGTTTCCAAGAAGCGGGCATGACGAGAAACAAGAACTTTTTGCTCCTCTGCGTAATAGAAAAGATACCCCTTAGAGTTCTTTGGGTATCCCACAAACTTGCACTGTACTGAGCGTGCCTCGAGCTTGTCCGCATGCTGCTTTTTTACAAAAGCCGGACATCCCCATGTCTTAAAGGATTTAAGACAGGGTTTCTTCCCACTCCACATCTGATATGGTGTGGTAGGCACTGTCTTAGTAGGAACTTGGTTCAAGAGATGTGCAGCTGTTTCCAGTGCATAACCCCAGAAAGATCGCGGTAACTCAGCCTTACTCATCATGGAACGAACCATATCTAATAGGGTTCGATTCCTTCTTTCCGATACACCGTTGTGTTGTGGTGTGTATGGAGGAGTACGCTGAGAGAGAATACCATTCTCTTTTAAGTAGTCCAGAAACTCGGCACTCAAGTATTCACCACCTCGATCCGATCTTAGGATCTTGATACTTTTGCCTGTTTGTTTTTCTACTTCATTCTTATATTCTCGAAATTTCTCAAAGGCCTCGGATTTGTGCTTCATTAAGAAGACATGTCCAAACCTAGAGAAATCATCTGTGAAAGTAATGAAGTATGAATAACCGCTTCGCGCATGTGTAGACATTGGACCACACACGTCACTGTGTATAAGTCCCAAGAGCTCGCTCGCTCTTACTCCGTGTCCAGTGAACGGAGTCTTTGTCATCTTTCCCATGAGACAAGATTCACAAGTGGCATAAGACTGGTACTCGAACGGATCCAAGTATCCTTCTTTATGTAACTTAGTCAACCGTGTCTCATTGATGTGACCCAGTCTACAATGCCATAAGAAAGCCTGATTTAATTCTGGAGACTTTCTTTTAAGTGTGTTCTGGACACTGAATATCTGAGCTTGATTCAATACGTATATACCGTTATTTAATGTACCTGACCCAATCAGTGCTTGATTTAGGTGGATGTTTACTACATCGCTTACAAAAGCAAAATCATATCCTTCCTTAGAAAGTAAGGATACAGATATGATGTTACAAGTCGCACCTGGTACATACAAACAGTCACGCAGAATCAATATCTGCCCAGTTGTCAGTCCTAGGTGATATTCCCCTACGGATACAGTATCCATGCTCATTCTGTTAGCAACCCTGAGAGTCATATCACCTTTCCTGATAACCCCACGGTTTCTCAGACCCTGTAACGAATTACAGATATGAGATCCTGATCCGGTATCCAATACCCAGGAAGTAGGGTTAACTGACAAACAGTTCTCAATTACAAACACACTCGAAGCCGAAGCCACAACATGCTTCGAATTCTGGCTACAGGCTTTACAAGCCCTGCAATCTTTCTGCCATAGTTCATTCCCGTTACAATAGGAACATCCCTCTTTTACTATATCCAGTCCTGAAACTTTTGCCCTTGTTTTTCCTTTTTCTTCCCTGGTTTCTTTCAGGGTATAAGCAGAGGGCAGGGACTGTTGAATTAGGTCAGTACTTGACCCATTCGCCAACGTGGTCTCCAGGTCCGTGAGCTCAATATAGCTGGTCTCTGTAAGGACGTTGCCCCTTACAGATGACCCGACTGCCAACCTCGCTTGAAGCAATTCGTTCGAGGTCTCATATCTTGCGATACGAGATTGCTCTCCATATAAAACTTTGTTATGGAGGAAGATAGAAACTGAGTCCATCTTCTCGTGCTGCCTCTGGTTTGTACCATCAACTGAGGCTAACACGAGGCACTTGGCTTTCGCACAATCCTTTTCCGATGTCCTGCGGATGTGAACATCCGTGACAGGGGAAACTGGACCTGAGACAGCAGGGTTTTGATTAGTTAAGAGGCGTTCCAGCTTGTCATGGGCAATGGACATCTGGACAGACCTTTGCCAGTCATAACAGTCAGGTTCAGTCATATTATTATCTAGATGTAACCTAGGCGTGGTCACAGGGTCGCTGCAATTAAGAGAGAGAAGAAGAAACACTCAGCATGATGCTCTTGCAAGTTTAGAGTGGTTTTTAGTTTGTCTAAACAGGATGGCTCCCACTGTTTCTCGAATCCCTCCTCAAACCATAAAGGAAGAATTAGTCGGGATCAATCCCACCGCACAATACTTGCTTAACCGTTCAGCCAGGCCGGTGTCGGTACTTCGAGGGAGGTTTTCCAACGCTTTCGCGAAGTTTCTTAATTAAAGAACCTCTTTTCCCTGGGGGCGTAGCCCCGCTAACACCTTTCTAGGCACCTACTAGGTTTATAGCATTGATCGTTTAGTGAGAAATTTCCCGAGGAGTAGCATATACTCACAGTAGGATCGGGATCCAAATATCATCGCGTGACGAAACTGAAGGAATCCTACCAGAATCATCACACTCCAAATGGTATGCAAATCTAGCAAGTTTCAGTACTTATGAAACTCCCGATGTATATTTTTGCCCCATGCTCTTATGACCTTGACTAAGGCCAACAAATCATAAGTCACATGTCAAGTTCTACCCGTCGTTGTCCAGGTTAATTTGAATCCACCCGTATATACCCTTGACTAAGGCCAACAAGGTAATACGACTGTCCCAAACCAACGCATTCTATCTATGCAACATATGAATACCCACCAGCTACCAAACACTGTGCCTTGACTAAGGCCAACAAACACAGCTTGAATACTGTTGAATATTCATATGAAACGACGGAGGGCTACGAATGGTTTTGGCGAAACCGTGAACGTAGTGAACTTGATTTAGTCGATGGAACGAGATAGCTTTTAAATGGAGTGGCTCAAACTCCGCATTTTAAAAGTTTGTTTTGAAAAGAACCGAGTGGTTTTTCGAAAATGTTCCAACGACTTATACTTGGTTTATTTTCTTGCATTAGTTCTTTTAATGCATGTTTTACTTGCATTAGTTCTTTTAATGCGTGATATTCTTGCATTAGTTCTTTTAATGCGTCCCATCAATTAATCCTACCATTGCAGAAAACAACCAAAATATGACGTACGCTTATGCCATTCGCATTCGCCACGGGGCCCCGTCATTACCCGTTAGGTTACTTAACTAACGACAGAGCGGGGGCTGGGCTAGCGCGTCTGTAAAACATAAGCAACGCCTAAATAATATCATATATAGATATACTGCAATGATAAACATTTCAGATCACAGATAAATACATTGGATATACTAGCAATCTGTAATTTGTACGAGCCTGTAACAAAAACAGATAACACGGTCGCGGTGAATAGCCAAAACCCCACCCAAGACCCCTACGGGTGCGGCAAACTACCTGCCAAGTACCCGAAGCGTAGCAACCTCCCTCATCTCCATGAGTAGGCCACTCGACACTTCGGCATACCCGGTAGTTTGTGCACCCCTCCATGGGTCTATCCTAGGAGCAAAAACAGTAAAAAGAAATTATACAATGACGGCTACAACCCCTTCCCGGTTGTGCGGCCATACAAATAATTATTACATCAATTTACAAATTTACATGAATTGCAAGAAAAGAAAACTCTCGTCTCACAACCCCCGGCTATTCACCCGCGACAATCCAACATATTTATATACACATTCCAGCACATTACAGATCATGTATAACCCCGACCAATCGACTTATAGCGATTAGGCGACGTTCAATACATGCAAACATCACAGATATAACCATCATAGTCAAGGTGCAGTGAAGTTCGGAAAAATACGGAATTATAGGACCCCAAAAGGAAATTTCTTTTCTGGAAAATCTGGGCACATATAATATATTCCAAAAATCCCAAAACCAACACAGACACACACTGCACGAAAAACGATGCAGAGAAGACAACAACTCGCGGCGGTTCCGCGGCGGCTAAGAAGGCTCACGCGGCGGAAGGGCGGCAGTTTAGACGAGTCACTGTATCGTTTTTCTTGGGTGTTCACACAAAACCCTGAGCCGAATTTACAAGTATAAAGTTTTTCATTTTGACCAGAAAATATTTCAACAGAAACTCAGGTTTTTGTAAAGTTTGGTTTTTGGATTTTTCCGGTTCCGAACTTCGTTACACTTCACTACCAAGCTAGTTTAAGTTTAGTTAGGCTCTGATACCACTGTAAGTCCACGTTGCGACCCCCGGTTCTTACGGGGAGGCGGAAACGGTATAAAATCAAAATTTTAACGCAAGAGGCAACATGGACTAAGCTAGGTCGGGATCTTTACCTAAACTAAAACTAGCATACTAAGCTAAAGATATTTAGCTACTCGGATGAAGATGGTTATACCTAAACTTGAACTCCTTCTCTTCAAGCTCCGATGGTGGTCCGATGGCTCCTTCTCGTCGTCTCCTTACGCCGAAGATAGATCCACTTGAAAGCTCCAACCTTTAGCTCCTTCTTCGTTCTTTGAAGAAACTAGTTCACTTGGTTTGCTAAACCTAGTGAACTAGAATGAGTAGAGATGATTTAGAATGGGATTTTATCTATGGTTCTTGATTCTCAACTCATGAGACAAGAGAACCATAGATCAAGAGAGGGAGCAAGAGGTTGAGGGTGAGAGCAAGAGGAGAGCTCAAGAACAAGAGAGAGAATGAGCAAGAAAGAATGAGCAAGTATTTTGTCTCTCACCCTCTCATAATCCAAAGCAATGATAACTCATCATATCAACAAAAGTCTTATGTGATGGTTGAAGTAACCATAACCTTATCATGTCATGCACTCATTTTACTCAAATGAGCAAGCAAGTAAAAGTCTTTGGCATGAAATGATAACCATGGTTATCATGATGGTCAACTAGTCAAGCCTAGTCAACCGGTCAACAAGTCAACAAAAGTCAACAAGTCAACAAAGTCAACAAGTCAACAAAAGTCAACAAGTCAACAACCATATCACCATAATACTTAATTAATATAATAGTTAATCACATATCATATTCTCATTAGGGTTGAGCATAAAGTCAAATAGTCAACGGTCAACTGTCAACAACTCTAATGAGAATCCGCAGCCTCTGCCTCCCTGTCAACTGTGCATACACACCCGCATCCGCGTTCCGAGGAACACGAATGCAAACTGGATAAATCCAATCCCATAAGGTACACTAGGATCTGGCTTAAACCAAAGCCCGCTAGTGTAAACTGTCCGGACACTGTACGTGCACAAGTGCACGGATGTGACCGAACCCTGTCGCAAAACCATGCGACCTGTCGCAATACCATGCGACCTCTACTCTTTTGCCTAAAGGCGAAAAGCTTTCTGTGTGGGACTCTAAAGACTCGACACTACGCTGGCAGTGGGTTTAACCACAGACCGCAAGCGGCACTAGCTGTGCGTAACGGTCCCCAGGTAATGCCGACAAGAAGACCGACGAGGCGAAACCCATCTGAACTCCTACTGAGCCTGAGTGTGACATTCTCCGTACAGTCCGGTCTGTTCGTCTGATACATCGCATGGCGGGCCTAGGGGGCGGTAAACGTCAGTCCCCCAATAGCGGTACAAGTCGTGCCGGAGCGAAGCCCAATACACCCTGAGATAACACTGGAAACCTACCAGTATATCTCGTTTGCCCTGGCCAGGGACTACTCGTGTAATGGCTCTCCTAGACACAGCGCGATGTCAACCCCCAATACCGGGAGAGACGAATCCTGTCTAACCGTCACTGCCTCCAAGTGCTTCGGGACTGCACCCAACCACTACCTGTTTGCACGACTCCTTTGAGCCGTGGTAGGGTAGTGATCAAAGTACAGTGGGAACACACTCGAGGCGGAGTGACAGTGTCAAGTCAGCGGACTAAGCTGTACTCATGTCACCTGGGAACTGATAACTGACGATAGGTATAATACCAACTAGTCAGTTCCCGACGAGTCCTGTCCAGTGTACCCGTAACCTAACGAGCACCCGCATACTATCTCAAGTACGACGTACTGACGGCTGTGGGACAGACCGTCTCCCACACTGGGATGAGAAGCGCATGCGCTGGTCTACTCCGGAGTATCGATGCCCTGTCTCGATAGTCCTGCGACCAGGGACCTGCATAAGGATGTGCTTATAGATTACCCAGCCCCACTAGTGTGACGGCCATCACATCGCTGGTAATCAAGCAAAGATCCTAAGGGCTCTACTAATGTGTATAGGCGATATACAAAAATAAACACATGTACACATTGAAGTAGAAAAAAACCAAGTAGCATACTACTATTTTGAGCAAGATTGTGTATACAAGGTGAATATCCCAAGCATCCATTAAGTAATATACAAACTAGTATGATACAGTAATGGCCTCTAGGGCATATACACTAACAATAATTGTATGTAATATTCTTTTATTAGGGCACTTCCGGGTTGAGGATGGTGTCACCATTGTTGTATATTATTTACTTTTCCGTATTAGGATAGACCCATGGCGGAGAGCACAAGTAACCGGGTTCTAAAATGCAGTGGGAGACCATCTCGAAGAGTCGAGACTGGGTCTCCTAACTCTAGAATTGGTAGGGCTTCTTGCCGCTCTCATAGGGATCTAGGGATGTGGGTTTGGCTATTCATCACGACCGTGGAATCCGCGTTTTTACTGGCTTAAATAAAAAATGGAATTCCTAGTATATCCAATATTTCATATGTGATTCTTCTGCTGCTGATATTCTATGATGTGATCATTTGATATGTTCTGAGACGAATGTCTATATTATATATATAAGATATAATTAATATTATTGCTTTAGCTTCTTCTATGATGCTTGTGAAGCATAAATAATGGGACTTTATTAATGAGATTAATGGAAAAAAAAAAAGAAACCTAAAGATATTGTAGAAACTTGTTTAAAAAAGATGGTAGCTCTAGTTCTTGCTTTGCATAGCGGTATTCCTTGTAGAATATCCAGCACCATATTCGATAAGGAAAGAGCCGAGATCACTTCACCGGGAGTAATCTCTTTAGCGAAACTAGCAGATGCTACAACCCACTCGGTTTGTCATTTGATTACTTCTATAGTTTTTTTCTTTGCATAGTGGTATTTGTGAAATATCCTGCACCTTAATCGATAAGGAAAGAGCCGAGAACCCTTCACCAGGAGTGACCTCTTTAGCGAAACTAGTAAAAGCCTCAAAACAATCCATTTCAAAATCACTTGTTTTCTACAAACGATATCAAGTTCGTTACGACAAAAGGTTTTCAGAAAAAAATCTGTCGTAGCCCTTTGTCGTTTCAGATAAGTCCTACTTAGTATTCGTGCTGCGTTTATTAGCCTGCGTCAAGGCGTAGTGTGCGGTAGCTAACTAGTGCTTATCTGCAACGTAAGATATGATTGGATTAGGGTAGTCATGCGACTTTGTTGGCCTGTGTCAAGGGTTGTGCAGGTTGGTTTAATTCAATAAGGAAATGATGGGTTGAACTTGACTAGCGGACTATGGCTTATTGGCCTGCGTCAAGGTCATAGCACGCTAGGGGCAAAAGCATTATCGGGAATTTCAAGTGTTGAAATTTGCAATGAGATTGCATACCTTCTATGAAATAGTTGGATACCTATACCCACTGCGAGTAAAAGTTACTCCTGAGAGTGTTTTACACATGACAATTAGCTGATTAAGTAGGTGTCTAGAAAGGTGTTAATGGGGTTACGCCCCTGGGAAAACAAGGTTTATTTTAATTAGGTCTGTGTGAAAGCACGGGGAACCTCCCTCAAAGTACTGACACTAGCCTGGCCGAAAGATTGGCGAACTTGTAGGGTGTAATTAATCCCGGCTAGTCTTACCTTTCAGGGTTTGAAGGAAGATTTGACTAAAACAGTGGGAGCCATCCTGACTAGATAAAATAATAACCAATCTAATCTTGAAAGACCGCACGCAGAGTGTTTTCTTCTCTCTCTCTCTCTCTCCTGGTAGCGACTATGTCACGCCTTAATTAAGATAATAATATGGATGCATTGACTGAACCTGCTCATTATACTGTGCAGGGGAACATTGGTTTCGTTCTTTCTTATAATTGTTATAAGACTGAACAGGAAATAGGGGAATATCCGGATTCCCATGCGACCCAATCGAAGAAAGTACATGTTGATGCATCTTCTTCGGGTATGTTCATTACCGAGAGATGTTTCTCAGTATCCTCTACGTCCTGGGTATGTGATACTGGATCAGGATCACGCATATGTAATATGTTACATGGGCTACAGTGAGGTAGAGAACTGAGAATATGTGATATGTCTCTAAGTGTTAGAGAAATGGTATAATTGTTGCAGCCAAGTCAATTGGCAGATATCACCTTGTATTAATACATTGATTCTGAACAAATATTATTAGATATCGAACCTGATATACAACATCATATCAGTCTCTTTATTAAGTTAAAGAAGGATATAATTCTGTATTAAAGGATAATGTTGTGAACATTTTCCTGAATCAAAAGTTGATTAGATCAGGCACGTTATATAATAGCATATACGTTCTAAATCAAACCACAGTTCAAAGTATAGAACACACACAAGAGGAGTAGTTCAGAAATGAACGAATCCTTCTTGTGGCATTGTAGACTAGGTCATATTTATGTAACACGACCAGCAAAGTTACATAAGGATGAATATTTGAATCCATTCGATTTTTCATCTTATGATACTTGCTAGTCTTGTCTCAAAGGTAAAATGACCGATACTCCGTTTACTGAAAATAAAGAAAGAGTTACTGAACTCTTGGGACAGATACATAGTGATGTATACGGTCCTATGTCGATAAATTCCAAGGTTGGTTCTTGGTACTTCATTATATTCATTAATCATCTCTCAAGATTCGAACATATGTTCTTGTTGAAACACAAGTCTGAAACTTTTGAGAAATTCAAGGAATATAAGCTTGAAGTTGAGAACAAAACGGGTAAAAGTATTAAGTCCTACGATATGATTGAGGAGGTGAATACTTGGGCATGGAATTCCTGGAGAATATGATTCTCTCTCAGCTTGCTCTTTCGAGTACACCACAGCACAACGGTGTATCGGGATGGAAGTATCGCACCCTATGAGATATAGTTCGCTCTATGATGAGTACTGCTGAGTTACTTGTTTTCTTTTGGGTGTTATGCACTTGAGAAGCTGCATACCTATTGAATAGGGTTCCATCCAAATCAGGGCCTACCACTACATATGAGATATAGAATGGAAAGAGACCATGTCTTAAACGAGTTAAGATATGGGGTTGTCCGGCCTACGTTGAAAAACAAAATCCAGACAAGCTCGAGGCAAGGTCAGTTCTGTATAAGTTTGTTAGGATATCCCAAACATTTATGACGGAATATCTTCTACCACTCTGAGGAGCAAAAGGTGTTTGCATGCCACCTTTTTAGAAAAGGAATCTCTTGTAAAGAAATTTGTGGTCATGAGGTAGAACTGGAAGTTGTTCCAGCTTGACAAACAAACAGCTGATGATTTAGTGAAACCAAAGGATTCAATAGTCTCCAACGAACCTCAGCCTCTCCGTGAATCTGATAGGGTTCCTCATCCACTTGAGAGATACTACGGTCTTCTCGGTGACAGTGGGAGCGAGAATTGCATCATGGTTGATGATGGCCATACTAGGTTCAGGCAGGCCATCATGAGTGGTGACTCTGTGAAAAGACTGAATGCTATGCGATCAAAGATGAAATCCATATACACCAACAAGGTATGACTTTGGATGTTGCACCTGAAGGGGTAAAACCCATTTGGAGCAAATGGATCTTGAGAAGATTCTCGGTGTGGATGGAAAAAGTTGAGACTTTCAAAGCTATGCTTAAGTCCATCAGGATCAATGCACGCATCGCGGAGTTGGAACATCTGTTTTGATGTGACAGTCAAAGAGTTTGACTTCATCAAAAATGTAGATGAACCTTGTATATACAAGAAGGTTATAGAGAGTAATGTTGTCTTCCACGTATTGAACGTAGATGACATACTCTTGATAGAAAATGGTTTCCTATGCTACACTCGGTCAAGCTCCTCTTATCACGACGATTCTCAATAGAAGATATGGATGATACCTACTACATCTTGTGGATTATGATCTATGGTGATAGATCTAAGTGGATATTGGGAGTGTCCCTAATCCAGGTACATTAACACCATACTAAAAGTGTTTAGTATGAAGGATTCTAAGCGTGGTGGTTCGCCCACTACCTCGGGAATCACTCTCTCCAAAAGGATGTCTTTCGAGACTGATTTGGAGAGAGCTCACGTGCAAGGGATACCCTATGCTGCGGCAGTAGGCTCTATCAGAGTATGCGATGTTATGTACCAGACCAGATGTAGATGACTCACTTGGTGTAGTGATAAGGAATCAATCGGATCTTGGGCGAATCACTGGACAGCTGTGAAGGACATTCTTAAGTACTTGAGAAGCACTAAAAGAAAGTTCTTGGTTCCAGCTTCCAGAGTGATAAGTTTGACTGATAGCCAGTCGCAGGCATTGTCTTTATCCTCAGTGGAGGGACGGTATGTTGGAAGAGTTCCAAGCTAGATACCGTGGCATACTAGACGATAAAGGCTGAATACATTGCTACCAACGATACTACCAAAGAGATTGTCTGGACATTATTTGTTCATGAAATGAACAAGGTTCCTACCATTGAGCATCCAATAACTGTTATTGTGACTATAATGGAGTTGTGGCTTTGGCCTAGGAACACCGGTCCCATCAGCGTTCCAGAAAAATTCTGAGGCAAGTATCACCTGATCAGGCAGATGGTTGATCTCCAAGGGATCGAGGTAAGGAGAGTAGATTTTAAGGTTAACACGGCGGATCCACTCACCAAGGCCTGCTTCCCCAAATACTATTTGAGAGATTTTTGGGATGGTTGAGTATGGATACTACAGCCACTGCTATATTGTTGGGTATTGGATACTACAACAGATGGCCTTAGTGCAAGTGGGAGATTGTTAGTTATATGTATGCCCTAGAGGCCATTGTTGTACATGGGATGTATATTGTAGTGGATGCTTGGACATATATAGGGTGGACTTTCTTACTCGATATGATAATATGCTATCTGGTTGCTCTTTGTCTTAACATGTTGACTTGTATAGGTAATATTGTCTTGCTCTCATATGTTGACAAAGCCCTTAGGTTGTGTACTTGGCTACCAGGACTACGATGCAGATCATACTAGTGGGGCCAAGGGTAGTCTACAAGTACACCCTATAATAGTTCCTAATCGAGGGAGTATAGAGAGAGGGCATCGATATTCCAGAGTAGACTAACGTATGCGCTTCTCGATCCATATGATGGACGATGGATGATCCCATATCCATTGGTGTTTGACATCAGAGAAGGTATACGGATGCTCAGTAGAGACTGTGTACACTGAACGGACTCGCCGAGAACTCCTAGTTGGTATTATACCTATCGTCGGATAGCAGTTCTCTGGTGACACTGGTACAGGTTAGTCTGTAGACCCGAGATCGTCAAAGAATCTTGTGTGATTCCCACTGTACTTTGATTTCTACCATACCACGGTCAAGAGATCGTGCAAAAAGGTGGGTTTTTTGTACAGTCCCGAGTCACATAGAGGCAATGAGCGATAAGAGGGGTTTCATCTCTCCTGGTATTGGGAGTTGATGTTGCGCTATGCTCGATTGGCCATAACAGGAAATCCGTGGCCAGGGTTGCTGAGATTTACTGGTAACTGTTATCAGTAGTTTCTCGAACCATTATAGACCTTGCATCGGCATGACTTATCAGGCTATTGGGGTCTGACACTATACCGCCCCCAGGTTGTGATATGCGACATATCAGACGAAGAGACCGGACTGTATGGTAGTGTTACTGATTGGATTCGCAGGAGTTATAGAAGGCTTGCTTGTTGATCTTCTGATCGCTCAATACCCGTGTGGCCGTTACGTTTAGCAGACCGCTTGCGGCTTGTGGGTGTTTGATATGATCATCACCTACTGCCGGCGTATTGACGAGTCTTTAGAGTCCTACACAGAGTTTTCCTGGTTCATGAGAAACGGAGTAGGAGCGTGTATGTGATACCGCATTCTATTCTCGTGGTATGTAACATCAGTAGGTTATATGAGATATAGCCGGTTTATCGGATCAACTGTTGATTCGATAAGTTGTTACATTTGATATTAGTCGGTTATATGTAATTTAGCCAGGTTATTAAATCAAATGTTGATTTAATAATTTAATGTAGAATTATATATTTGATATATTAAATTACATTAACTAATATTAGCTCACTTAAGTATTCATTTTTCTCATTATGATACATTCATATGTATATGTGATATATATTAATTGTATTCTTTTTACACACATAAATATATGTGATATATTTTATTGTGTCATGCTAAGTTACACATGCAATATGTATGTATGAGACATACACCATGCTAGGGTTAATGTTAGGGTTTAATATTTATTAAGTAATTATAAATTAGTGGAATTAATTTATGGCTAGAAGCTTGGAGAAGCTTGTAGATAAGTTTTGACTTAGTCCACTTCTCTTTTTTTTACTTAAGATATTTATTTGACCTAACCATTAACCATATACAATGGTTAACTCTCTACATGGGTTATTGTATGTGATATACTCACCCATGGTTGCATTTCTAACCAAGAGAATGATTCTTTCATCACCTCATCACTTCATCTTCTTCTTCCTTTTGAAGCTTTCTAGCTTTTGACAAAGTGACAAAATAAAATGAGAAAATCAAATCTAAAGTGAGCAATATTCCAACTTCATCATCCTCTCTACTATTAGCCATTTAGTTTAGGGTGTTTGCTTCACTAATCTCACCATTAGTGAAGAGGTAGCATGAGCTTGAGTCTTCTCGACGTAGATCATCTTCGGTTTCGAAGGCATTGAGCAAGCTTGTTCATTTCTTCTTGTGATCCTTACTAGAGTTCAGATGTTAACTACTAGGCGCGAAGGGACTACTACACGGAGCTTTAGAAGTGAAGGACCGGTCTACAAAGGTTTATTCCGCATCCACTTAGATGTAAAGTTGTTTACATATTATGTTTAACTCTAAGTCTCTAGTTAAGATCCAGGTTAGGGTTTGTTTAGCACCCCAAAATTTTAATATAGCATGTTTGATGCTTGCCAAAACCTTCACATGGTGCTAAGCTAAACCTATACCCAGTCTTATGGCAGTGGAAGCATTCCCCTCTTCCTGACGCAGCAGCCCCTTTCTTGCCCTTCCCCGGTGCCTATTTCACTCCTCCTCTCGGCTTGATAGGATTCTTCTTCTTCTTTCGCTTGGCCTTAGCTTTCGGGATGGAAGAGGAAGATGGCCAAGCAATTAGAGCGGGAGTTTTCGCTATCCTTAGCATGCTCTCTGCACTTCTCAATATATTGAAGAGTTTAGGAAGTGACTTCTCCAGATTATGCATGTTGAAGTTCACTATGAATGGAGCAAAGGCAGGGAGGAGAGACTGTACAACAATATTAACATACTGTTCGTTCTCCATTGTCCATCCCAGGTCCTCTAGTTCTTCGATAGGTCCAATCATCTTCAATACATGGTCACCTACAAACGTGCTAACAGCTATCCGTATCTGAAACAACTTTCGAGATGCCTTGTATGGGAGAGTGCGAGATTGCTCTCCATACAGCTCCTTTGTATGAAGAAAGATGGATTGTGCATCCATCTTCTCATACTGCTTCTGATGTTCATTGTCCATAGAAGCAAGCGTGAGGCATTTGGCAGTTGCACAGTCTATATCCCATGTCTTGCGGATTTCCTTATTCGCAACTGAAGAATCAGGGCCTGGGCTAGGAGGGGCTGGAGTAGTCAGGACGTATCCGACCTTATCATAGGTCAGGGCAATATTTACGTTCCTCAGCCATTCTTTGTAATTCGGTTCCGTGAATTTATACTTGTCTAATAAAAGCTTAAGTCCCGTCATAGGTATCTGCCATTAAGAGAATGAAAAGAAGACACCCAGCGATTGCTCTTGCATGATTAGATTGGTTATTAATCTTATCTAATCGATATCTTCCACTGCTTTTATCAAATTTTCGTTCAAACCTTAAAGAGAAAATTAGCCAGGATTAATTGCAATCTACAAGTTCGCTAACCTGTCAGCCACGCTAGTGTCAGTACTCCGAGAGAGGTTCCCCATGCTTTCGCACGGACCTAATTAAAATAAACCTCGTTTCCCTATAGGCATAACCCCGTTGACACATTTCTAGTCACCTACTAGATTAGCTAATTGTAAAGTGCAAAACTCTCCCAGGAGTAATTTTTACTCACAGTAGGATCGGGATCCAACTATCAAATAGAAGATATGCAATCTTATTGCAAATTTCAACTCTTGAAATTCCCGATATGGTTTTTACCCCTAGTGTCTTGTGACCTTAACTATAGTCAACAAATCATAAGCACTAGACAAGTTCTACCTGCCATTTCGTGATTGATTTAGACCCACCCGTATGACCCTTAATTATGGTCAACAAAGTCATACGAATGTCCTAATCGATCGCATCATATGCTTTGTAGGAAGTCATCACTTAGCTACCATACACCATGCCTTAACTATAGTCAACAAACGTGGTACGAATACTAAATACTCTGCTTCCTAAAATGGCGGAGGGAAACGGATTGTTTTGATGAAAACCTTTAACGTTTTGAACTTGATATCATTGTAGAATCTAGTGAAAGAAGTGGTTTAAGCTCCAGTTTTAAAAGTCAAATGGTTTTGTAGTATCTTTCTAATTTTTCTAAATAGGTCACTCCCGGTGAAGGGATCTCAGCTCTTTCATCATCGAATGAGGTGTTGGATATTCATCAAGGAATACCACGATACAAAGCAAAAATTAGATCCACTATAAAAACAAATCGAGTGCTTTGTAACATTTACTAGTTTCGCTAAAGGGGTCACTCCCGGTGAAGGGATCTCGTCCCTTTCCTCATCGAATGAGGTGCTGGATATTCATCTAGGAATACCACTATGCAAAGCAAAAACTAGAGTTACCCATTTTAAAAAGTTTGATTCTACAACATCTTTAACTTTCTTTTTCTTAACATTAATCACACTAATATTGTCCCATCATTTACGTTTCCTAAACATCACAGAAAAGAAACGAAAATAGAACGTACCTTTATGCCATCTGTATTCGCCACGAGGCCACATCATGCACCGTTAGGTTACTTAACTAACGGTAAAGCGGGAGCTGGACTAGCGCGGGTGCAAAACATAAGCAACGCTTATTATATATCTCATATATAAATAGCCATTCGTCGCACGCATTTATAAACATTCCAGATCACAGATAAATAAATTGGATATACTAGGAATTCCGTATTTCATTTAAGCCCTTAACGAAAGACGGGTTTCACGGTCGTGATGAATAACCAAACCCCGCCCTAGACCCCTACGGGTGCGGCAAACTACCCGCAAAATTACCGAAGTGAAGCAACCTCACTTAATAAAATGAGTAGGCCACTCGGCACTTCGAAAACCCGGTAGTTTGTGGACCCCACTTTGGGTCTATCCTAAGAGCAAAAATAGTAAAAAGAAATTATACAACGGTGGCTACAATTTCAACCCGGATGTGCCTCGCAAAATAATATTACATCACTTTTTACAAATTACATGAATGAAAGAAAAGAAAAACACTCTTCTCACACCCCCGGCTATTCATCCACGACGATCCAACACCTTCATATACACATACCATCACATGATACACATATGTGCAACCCCCACTAATCGTCGTATAGCAATTAGCGGACGTTTCAAACACATGGATAAACGACGTTAAAAATTCGATTTTGAAACACTCAGATTTCCCTTAACACTTAGGTTACATCACATGTAATCTGGAAATAATTAAACAATACCACAAAGCCAAAAACCCAGAGCACAAATAACCCTAAAAAAACCCAAGCCTAAACTCCACAATTCATCCGGCGACACCGGGAAATTCCTTGATCTCGCCGGGAAAAAACCGTTTGTTTGGGCTCGTTTTTCTAGGGTTGTCTAGTTATCTCATAACAAGTATTCTGCACATGCTTAAAAAAATTTTAGAACACCTTTTAAAAATTTCCAGAGAGCATTTTTTGGTTTTATGGTTTCGGAGTTGTTTCGTGTTTCGAAGTTTTAAACATCTTCTAAATAACTAGTTATGGTTTAGTTAGGCTCCGATACCATGTTAGTAGATATTGCACACCTTCACAACTCTTGTGAGAAGGAGGAAGTAGCAAACAATAATTTTCTTACATGCAATACATACTTTAAACCTAGATCTTGTGCTAAACCATAACAAGAAACCCTATCTAAAGATCTTATCTACTATGATAAAAGGGTTATACCTTTAGAATCAGTCCTTCGGGTCTTCGTTTGGATGCGACACCTAGGCTTCTTGGATGCTTGCAATGCCCTTCATCTCCGGTCACCTCAAGACGTAGATGATCCACCCGAGAGTTATAGAACAAGCTTCAAACTCTTCTCAAGAGTTAACTAAGAAGTCAAGTTTGCTAGAAATGACTACTTAGATGATATAGAGATGAACTAATGGATTATTTTTAGCCCTAAGCTTTTGATTCACAACTCATGTGAAGGATAAGCTAAGAGGAGGAAGAAGGAGATAATTAGGAGAGAGAATGTGAAAAATAGAATGAGGAAATATCAAGCATGCATCAAGAGAAATGGCTCATGGAAAATAATTGAGTTGTGTATTATTTTATCTCTAAAATAATACACCATACTTGAATAGTAATCCCAAATGAATAAAATATTCAATAAGCCATTCCTTGTCCCATGATTTTATTGGGTTACCTAGGGCGGCAGCAAGGTTTTGGGAGGCATCGTCCATACCATTTTCAAATTTTTGTCGTTCTAAGGAACCCTAACCTAGAATCTTTAACTAGAGATTTAAACAAACAAGCAATGTTAACATATTAATATCTAAGTGAATAAGGAATACAACATTTGTAGACCAGTCCTTCACTTCTAAAGCTCCGTGTAGTAGTCCCTTCGCTACGAGTAGTGATCTCCTGAACTCTAGTATGGGTTCCCTTGGAGAAATGAACAAGGTTGCACAAAGTCTTCGAGGCCGAAGATGATCTACGTCGAGAAGACTCAAGCTCATGCTACCTCTTCACTAATATGTGAATTAGTAAAGCAAACACCCTAAACTAAATGGCTAATAGTAGAGGATGATGAAGTAGGAAATGGGCTCTCTTTAGTTTTCTTTTTCTCACAATATTTTCTCATCTTGAAAAAAGCTAGTGAGCTTTCTCAATGAGGAAGAAGAAGTTCAAGTGAGAAGACGAGAGAATGAACTCATAAGGTGAAAATAGCAACTATAGGTGAGTTAGTTTCATACACTAACTCATGTAGAGAGTTAACCATGGCTAATCAATAATGGTTAGGTTAATTAATATTTACAAGTAAAACAAAATTAGTGGACTTGGTCAATGGTTCCACAAGCTTCTACAAGTTTCAGCCATGTGACTTATTCCATCTAATTTTGATTAACTTAAATAAATAAAACCATCATATTATTAAGATTGGTTTAAGTCTCATACACCCATGTCACATGTGTCATCAAGAATGACACAAATGATGTGCATTAATATATATCACATATATACTATATGCACACAAGTGAGAAAAATAAATGTTTAAATGAGCTAATATTAGTTAATGTAAATTAATATATCACATATATAAATATACATTAAATTATCAAATCAATACTAGATTTAATAATTCGGCTATATCACATAAAACCGGCTAATATCAAATGTAACAACTTATCGAATCAACACTTGATCCGATAACTCGGCTATATCTCATATAACTGACCGATATCACATATCGCGAGAATAGAATACAGTATCGCATACGCGCATTAATCTCGGTCCCGTACATATCACATATGTGCTCCTACTTCGTTTCGCATGAACCAGGAAACCTCTGTGTAGGACTCTAAAGACTCGTCAATACGCCGACAGTATGTGATGATCATATCAAACACCCACAAGCCGCAAGCGGTCTGCTAAACGTAACGGCCACCCGGGTATTGAGCGATCAGAAGATCAATAAGCAAACCTCCTCGTACTCCTGTGAATCCAATCAGTAACACTACCGTACAGTCCGATATCTTCGTCAGATATGTCGCATATCATAGCCTAGGGGTGGTATAACGTCAGACCCCAATAGCCTGATAAGTCATGCCGATGCAAGGTCCATAACGGTTCGAGAAACTACTGATAACACTTACCAGTAAATCTTGTAAGTCGACGTTACACACCCCACAAGATGCGGGGAGGAGGAATAGGTAAAACAATCATTTTGTTCAAAATAACATCGACTATCAAACGGATCTTTGCTAAACCCTAACTAACAAACTATTTAGAAGTAGTTAACTACTATGATAGATGATTATACCTCAAGATATTAGTCCTTCTTGTTCTTGTTGTTCACCTCCTCGTCGGCCATCTCGATGTAATAGAAGATCCACCCGAGAGTTCCTTCTTCAAGTTTTAACCTCTAACTTTAGGTAACTAAGTGGCTAGGATTGCTAATCCAAGTGACCTAGAGGATATAGATATAGATTAAGGATCTATTAGTCTTGCTAACCTTAGGGTTCTCAACTCATGAGAGGTTTAGGGTTAGGTTTTTGAAGAGAGAGCTTGAGGAGAGAGAAGTGTTTTGTTATTATGAAATGAATCTTGACTCATTTGGATAATATGAAGCATGAAAAAATATCTCAACAAATATCTAGCAACCATGCTTCATTTAATACTTGAGATGAATCATCTCATGAGTCATGGTTCATTTAATGATAATTACACCTCATCTCCTCCATCTCATTAAGCTTAATTCATAAATGAATTAAAACATAATGAGTCACCTTTCTTCTAGAAGCTTCTCGAGTAATTACGAGAATACCCCTCCCATCCGTATTTACGAAAAACACGGATATACTGAGACTGCATAAATCCAATAATCCAATACTAGAATCTGGCTTAAACCAACGCCTGCTAGTATAATCTGTCCGAATATCATACGTGCATAAGTATACGCATATGTCCGAACCCTGTCGTAAAACCATACGACCTCTATATCGTTTCGCCTGAAGCAGGGAAACCCTCTGTATGGGACTCTAAAGACTCGACACTACGCTGGCAGTGGGTTTAACCATAGGCCGCAAGCGGTACTAGCTGTACGTAACGGTCTCCAGGTAGATGTCAATAAGAAGGCCGATGAGGAAACCCATCCGAACTCCTACTGAGCCTGATGTGACAATCTCCGTACAGTCTGGTCTGTTCGTCTAAGACTATCATATATCAGGCCTAGGAGGTGGCAAGTGTCAGTCCCCTAAAAGCGGTATAAGTCGTGTCAGAGTGAAGCCCATCACACCTTGAGAAGCTACTGGAAAACCTACCAGTAAATCTCGCTTGCCCTGGCCAGGGACCTTGCGTAATGGCTCTCCAAACACAGCGCGATATCAACCCCCAAGACCGAAAGAGACGAATCCTATCTAACCGCTACCGCCTCCAAGTGCTTCGGGACTGCACCCAACTGCTACCTGTTTGCACGACTCAGTCGAGCCATAGTAGGGTAGCAATCTAAGAACAATGGGAACACACTCGAGGCGAAGCAGCAGTGTCAAGTCTACGGACTATGCTGTACTCATGTCACCTGGGAACTGTTAACTGACGACAGGTATAATACCAACCAACAGTTCCCTGCGAGTCCTGTCCGGTGTACCCGTAACCCAACGAGCACCTACATACTGTCTCCAGTATAATGTACTAATGGATGTGGGACAGACCATCTCCCCTGCTAGGACGAGAAGCGTATACACTAGTCTACTCCGGAGTATCGATGCCCTGTCTCGATAATCTTACGACTAGGGACCTGAAAAAGGATGTGCTTGTAGACTACCCAGCCCCCACTAGTGTGACTGCCATCACACCGCTGGTAGTCAAGCAAGATCATATGGGCTCTATCAATATGTATTCGTGATATGCTAAAAGAGACATATACACATATTAAGATAGATATAAACCAAGTAGCATACTACTATGTTGAGCAAGACTGTTAATACAACTGTGAATATCCCAAGCTTCCATTAAGTAATATACAAGCTAGTATGATACAATAATGGCCCCTAAGGCATATACACTAACAATCTCCCACTTGCACTAGGGCCATGTACTGGCGTATCGAAGACCTATCATCTCGAATAGCCTCTCGAACTGTGTCTAAGGTAAGGCCTTTGTGAATGGATCTGCATTGTTCTCCTCTGTAGCAACTCTCAGGAACTCGATCTCCCGGCAATCTATGATCTCCCTGATCAGGTGATACCGCCTCAAGATGTGTCTGGACTTTTGATGGGACCTGGGTTCCTTCGCTAAAGCTATAGCCCCGTTGTTGTCACAATACAGAGGTATTGGATCAACAATGGATGGAACCACCTGAAGTTCTGTTAAGAACTTCTTTACCCAGACTGCTTCTTTTGCGGCATCAGAAGCTGCGATATACTCCGCTTCCATCGTCGAGTCAGCAACGGTGTCCTTCTTGGAACTCTTCAAGCACACCGCCCCTCCATTGAGGGTAAAGACATAACCTGACATGGACTTGGAGACTCTGGAAGCTGGAGTCAGCAAAAGCCTCGATCTGGAGGTCTTTTCTGTCGTAAACCAAGAACATATCCTTAGTCCTTCTCATGTACCTGAGAATGTTCTTTACTGCTATCCAGTGGTTCTCCCCTGGGTCCGACTGATACCAGCTTACCACGCTTAGTGTGTAAGCTAAATCTGGTCTGGTGCACAACATCGCATACATTACAGAGCCTACCGCAGAAGCGTAGGGTATAATCGACATGCGATCCCTTTCCAAATCAGTCTTGTGAGACATCTCTTTGGAGAGGGTGATTCCGTGACAAGCCGGTAAATTACCGTGCTTAGAATCTTCCATACTGAATCTTTTCAGTATAGTATTGATATAGCTGGACTGTGAAAGTCCCAACATCCTCTTAGATCTATCACGATAGATCTGGATCCCCAGAATGTAAAGGGCATCACCCAGGTCTTTCATGGAGAACCTGTGTGACAAGAATCCTTTGACAGATTGTAGCATAGGAATATCATTTCCTATCAAGATAATGGCATCCACGTACAAGATGAGGAATACGACAGTTCGTGCTACAATCTTACTATATATACATGGCTCATCTGGATTTTTGATAAAGTCATATTCTTTGACCGTTTCATCAAAACAGATGTTCCAACTCCGCGATGCCTGCTTTAGTCCATAAATGGACATAAGCAACCTGCACACTTTCCCGCTACTCCCACTCTGATTGAAACCTTCTGGCTGATCCATATAGACGCACTCGTCCAAATTTCCATTTAGAAAAGCCGTCTTTACGTCCATCTGCCAGATCTCATAATCATGAAAGGCGGCAATGGCAAGAAGGATCCGAATGGATTTGAGCATATTCCACTGTAGAAAAAGTTTCGTCATAGTCCAAACTAGGCCTTTGACGAAAACCCTTTGCAACAAGTCTAGCCTTATAGGTTTCCACCTGTCCATCTACACCAATCTTCTTTCTGAAGATCCACTTGCATCCTATGGGTTTTACCCCATCTGGAGCAAAGTCCAAAGTCCATACTTTGTTGGTGTACATGGACTCCATCTCGGTCTGCATTGCATCCAGCCATCTTACTGAGTCGCCGCTCTGAATGGCCTGCTGGAAGGTAGTAGGTTCATCATTATCAATGACGCAATCTTCTCTATCTCCGTCTATGAGAAAACCGTAGTATCTCTCAGGCGGATGAGACGCTTACTACTCTTGCGGAGGGGTGCGGAAATGTCCTGTTCTTCTGGAACTTCTGGTTCTGCCAAGCTTTCAGTAGTAGCTTGTGGTTCTGGAATTTCTTCCAGTTCTATTTCGCTCCCACTTATTTCCTTTTCTAAAAACTGTTGTTCTAGAAAATGGGCATTACGAGAAACAAAAACCTTTTGTTCCTCTGCGTAATAGAAAAAATACCCCTTGGAGTTCTTTGGATATCCCACAAACTTACACTATACTGAGCGTGCCTCGAGTTTGTCCGCATGCTGCTTTTTAACAAAAGCTGGACATCCCCATATCTTGAGATACTAAAGATAGGGTTTCTTCCCACTCTACATCTGATATGGTGTGGTAGGCACAGTCTTGGTAGGAACCCTGTTCAAAAGATATGCAGCTGATTCTAGTGCATAACCCCAGAAAGATCATGGTTACTCATCATGGAACGTACCATATCCAATAGGGTTCGGTTCCGTCTCTCCGATACACCATTGTGTTGTGGAGTGTATGGAGGAGTAAGCTGAGAGAGAATTCCATTCTCTTTTAGGTAACCCAGGAACTCGGCACTTAAGTATTCACCACCTCGATCAGATCTCAGTGTCTTGATACTTTTGCCGGTTTGGTTTTCTACTTCATTCTTATATTCTTGGAATTTCTCAAAGGCCTCGGATTTATGTTTCATCAAGAAAATGAATCCATACTTAGAGAAATCATCTGTAAAGTAATGAAATATGAAAAACCGCTTTTTGCATGTGTAGACATTGGACCACATGCATCGCTGTGTATGAGTCCTAAGAGCTCGCTTGCTCTTACTCCATGTCCAGTGAATGGAGTCTTTGTCATTTTTCCTTTGAGACATGATTGAAAAGTGGCATAAGATTGATATTCGAACGGACCCAAATATCCTTCTCTATGTAACTTAGTTAACCTTGTCTCATTGATGTGACCTAGTCTACAATACCATAAGAAAGCCTGATTTATATCTGGAGACTTTCTTTTTAGTGTGTTCTGGACATTGAAAATCTGCAATTGGTTTAACACGTATATACCGTTATCTAGTGTACCGGACCCAATCAAACTATGATTAAGATGGATTTTAACAACATCGCTTACAAACGTTAAATCATAACCTTCTTTTGATAACAACGATACTGATATGATATTACACGTTAAACTAGGTACAAAAAAACAGTTGCGCAAAACCAAAATATGTCCACTCGTCAATCCAAGGTGAAAATCCCCTACGGACACAGCATTCACGCTCGCTCCATTAGCAACCTGGAGGGTCATATCACCAACCTTCAGTACTCTACGGCTTCTCAGTGCCTGCAATGAATTGCATATATGAGATCCTGATCCGGTATCCAATACCCAAGAAGTAAAGTTGATTGACAGACAATTTTCAATTACAAACACACCTGAAGCCGAAGCCACAACTTGCCTCGGGTCCTGGTTCTTGGAAATCCAAGCTTTGCAATCCTTCTTCCAATGGCCTTTCCTACGACAGTGGAAGCACTCGTCCTTTGCTACTACCGGCACCGCAACCTTTGCCTTTCCCTTGACTCCCACCTTACCAACACCACCTTTTGGTTTGGTAGCGGCCTTCCTCTTCCTTCCTTTGGCCCTTGCCTTGGACCTGGAAGAGAAAGCACCACGAACAAACATAACGGGTGTTTCCTTTGCTTTCTGCAAGATACCCTATGCACTCCTCAACATGTTAAGGAATTCTGGAAGTTCAACTTCTTTACCTTGAATATTAATTCAAGATAAACTGGGCGTAGGTGGATGGAAGGGACTGTAGAACCAAGTCTGTATATAGCTAGTTTTCTAATGTTGTCCCGAGGTCCGCAAACTCTTCAATATAGTCAATCATCTTAAGGACATGTTCCCCTACAGATGATCCGACAGCCAGCCTCGACTGAAACAAGTTCTTCGAGGTCTCGTATCTAGCTATACGAGATTGCTCTCCATACAGTTCCTTGGTGTGGAGAAAAATGGATTCAAGATCCATATTCTCGTGCCTCCTCTGATGTTCATTATCCATAGAGGCAAGCACGATGCATTTGTCCTTCGCGCAGTCTTACTCCCAGGTCGTGCGGATTTTCTTATCCGTGACACTGGATTCTGGGTCTGGGACGGCAGGGGCTTTAGTAGTGAGGACATACCCCAATTTGTCATAGGTAATTGTCATCTTGACATTCCAGAACCAATCTTTATAGTTTGGCCCTGTCAAAATATTTTTATCTAATAATAACTTAAGGCCCATCATGTTCTGGTCGCTGTAATCAGGAGAGAGAGAAGAAACACTTTAGCATGATGCTCTTGCAAGTTTAGAGTGGTTTTTATTTTATCTAAACAGGATGGCTCCCACTGTTTCTCGAATCCTTCTTCAAACCATAAAAGAAGAACTAGTCAGGACTATTCTCACCGTACAATACTTGCTTAACCGTTCAGCCAGGCCAGTGTCGGTACTTCGAGGGAGGTTTTACGACGCTTTCGCGAAGTTCCTTAATTAAATAACCTCTTTTCCCTGGGGGCGAGCCCCGCTGACACCTTTCTCGACACCTACTTGGTTTATAGCATTGATCATTGAGTGAAAGAATCTCCCGATGAGTAGCATATACTCACAGTAGGATCGGGATCCAAATATCATCGTGTGATAAAGCTGAAGGAATCCTACCAAAATTATCACACTCGAAATGGTATGCAACTCTAGCAAGTTTCAGTTTCTTTAGAAACTCCTGATATGGATTTTTGCCCCATGCTCTTATGACCTTGGCGTTGGTCAAAATGTCATAAGTCACATGTTAAGTTCTACCCATCATTATCTTGTTAATTTGAACCCATCTGTACATACCCCTGACGTTGGCCAAATGGCAGTACGACTGTCCCAAACCAACTCATCTATCTATGCAACAGATGAATACCCAGCAGCTACCAAACACTATGCCTTGGCGTTGGTCAAAATACATAGCTTGAATACTACTGAATACCCAAATGAAATGACGGAGGGTTATGAATGGTTTTGGCGAAACCATGAACTTCATATGATCGACGGAACCTGATAGCTTTTAAAAGGAGTGGTTTAAGCCCCGTAATTAAAAATCTTCTTTTTTTTTAAATAACCGAGTAGTTTCTTTTAAACTGTTCCAACGATTCAACTTTGGTTTATTTTCTTTGCATTAATATAATGTGTCCCATCAATTAACCAATCATTGCAGAAAATAACGAAAATACGACGTCCTCTTATGCCATCCGCATTCGCTACTGGGCCCCGTCATTCACCCGTTAGGTTACTTAACTAACGACAGAGCGGGGACTGGGCTAGCGCGGATGCAAAATATAAGCAACGCCTACTAGATATCATATATAGATATTGTACATTCGACAGACGCAATAATAGGCATTCCAGATCACAGATGAACATATTGGATATTCTAGGAATCCGCATTTCCTTTGAGCCTGCAATGAAAGACGGATTACATAGTCGTGATGAATAGCCAACCCCACCCTAGACCCCTACGGGTACGGCAAACTACCCGTCAAGTACCCGAAGTGAAGCGGTCTCCCTCAACGACGTGAGTAGGCCACTAAGCACTTCAAAGTACCGGTAGTTTGTGCACCCAACCTTGGGTCTATCCTAGGAGCAGAAAACAGTAAATGAAATAATACAACGGTGGCTACAACCTCAACCCGGATGTGCCCCGCAAAAGAATATTACAACAAATTACAATTTACATTTGAATGAAAGAAACACTCGTCTCACATCCCCGGCTATCCATTCACGACAATCCAACAAGTTCATATCATAAAGTAACCATTACAGAAATGTGCAACCCCCTGCTAACCGACATACTAGAAATTAGGGGAGGTTTATGAACACATTAATCACAACACAGATATAATCCAGTTAGCCAAAGTTCTTAGAATTACGATCAAGCAACACATATGAATCTACTCCGAATAATTCTCTGTGCACATAAAACCTGAGCAGAAACAAAATATCCCAGAAAACCCAACATCAACACAGAAGAATAACTGAGCAAATTTGGGTTGACTCGGTGTCAACTCGGCCGCGGATCCGCGGCGGATCGCTTGGATCGGCCGCAGTTCCGCGGTGGTTTGGACGAGTCATGAACCCAAATTTCTTCACAATTCTTTAAAAACCCTACTTGTATTTTTAAGGGTCCCTGAAAAATTTTTAGACCCCAATTTAAAATCGGCAGAAACTTGGTGAAAATGTCGCTTTTTCGGGATTAAATCGCGATCGAATTTCTAAAGACTCTGCTAACATGTTAGTTATAGTTTAGCTAGGCTCTGATACCACTGTAAGTCAACATTACACACCCCACAAGATGCGGGGAGGCGGAATAGGTAAAACAATCATTTTGTTCAAAGTAACATCGACTATCAAACGGATCTTTGCTAAACCCTAATTAACAAACTATCTAGAAGTAGTTAACTACTATGATAGATGATTATATCTCAAGATACTAGTCCTTCTTGTTCTTGTTGTTCACCTCCTCGTCGGCCTCCTCGATATAATAGAAGATCGACCCGAGAGTTCCTTCTTCAAACTTTAACCTTTAACTTGAGATAACTAAGTGGATAGGATTGCTAATCCAAGTGACCTAGAGGATATAGAGATAGATTAAGGATCTATTAGTCTTGCTAACCCTAGGGTTCTCAACTCATGAGAGGATTAAGGTTAGGTTTTTGAAGAGAGATCTTGAGGAGAGAGAAGTGTTTTGTTATTACGAAATGAATCTTGAATCATTTGGATAATATGAAGCATGAAAAATATCTCAACAAATATCTAGCAACCATGCTTCATTTAATACTTGAGATGAATCATCTCATGAGTCATGGTTCTTTTTATGATAATTACACATCATCTCCTCCACCTCATTAAGCTTAATTCATAAATAAATTAAAACATAATGAGTCACCTTTCTTCTAGAAGCTTCTCGAGTAATTATGAGAATGCCCCTCCCATCCGTATATATGAGAAACACGGATATACTGAGACTGCATAAATCCAATAATCCAATACTAGAATCTGGCTTAAACCAAAGCCTGCTAGTATAATTTATAGGGTTACTAGTGTTAGTTATATATATGCCCTAGAGGCCATTGTCGTACATATGATGTATATTATAATGGATGCTTGGATATATATAGAGAGGACTTTCTTGCTCGTCATGATAGTATGCTATTTGGTTTCTCTTTATTTTAACATGTTAACTTATATTAGTTTACTATCTTACTCTCACATGTTGATAAAGCCCTTAGGATATGTACTCGACTACTGGGACTATGATGAGTGTTAGTGTATATGCCCTAGGGGCCATTATTGTATCATACTAGTTTGTATATTACTTAATGGAAGCTTGGGATATTCACATGTATATAACAGTCTTGCTAAACATGGTAGTATGCTACTTGGTTTTTCTATCTTAATATGTGAGTATACGTATTGATAGAGCTCTTAGGATCTTGCTTGACTACCAGCGTTGTGATGGCAGTCACACTAGTGGGGGCTGGGTAGTCTATAAGCACATCCTTATACAGGTCCCTAGTCGTTGGATTATCGAGACAGGGCATCGATACTCCGGAGTAGACTAGTGTGTACGCTTCTCATCCCAGTTGGGGAGATGGTCTGTCCCACAGCCGTCAGTACGTCGTACTGGAGATAGTATGCAGGTGCTCGTTAGGTTACGGGTACACCGGACAGGACTCACAGGGAACTGTTGGTTGGTTTTATACCAGTCGTCAGTGAACAGTTCCCAGGTGACATGAGTACAGCATAGTCCGCAGACTTGACACTGCTGCTTCGCCTCGAGTGTGTCCCACTGTTCTTAGATTGCTACCCTACCACGGCTCAAAGGAGTCGTGCAAACAGGTAGCAGTTGGGTGCAGTCCCGAGCACTTGGAGGCAGTGGCGATTAGACAGGATTCGTCTCTCCCGGTATTGGGGGTTGATATCGCGCTGTGTCAGAGAGCCATTACGCAAAGTCCCTGGCCAGGGAAAGCGAGATTTGCTGGTAGGTTCCAGTAGTTTCTCAGGGTGTAATGGGCTTCCCTCCGACACGACTTATACCGCTTTTAGGGGACTGACGCTTGCCGCCCCCTAGGCCCGATATGCGATAGTCTTAGACGAACGGACGGACTGTATGGAGATTGTCACATCAGACTCAGTAGGAGTTCGGATGGGTTTCCTCATCGGCCTTCTTATCGACATCTACCTGGGGACCGTTACGTACAGCTAGTGCCGCTTGCGGTCTGTGGTTAAACCCACTGCCAGCATCGTAGTCGAGTCTCTAGAGTCCCACACAGAGAGTTTCCCTACTCCAGGCGAAACGATATAGAGGTCGTATGGTTTTACGACAAAGGTTCGGACGCATACGTGTGTTTACACACGTACGACTTTCGGACAGTTTTTACCAGTCGGCTTTGGTTTAAGCCAGTTACTGGTATCCGGTTATTGGATTTATACTGTCTAAAGTTTTTCCGTATTTTTGCGGAAAGGAGGGGCGTTCTCGTAATTGCGCGAGAAGCTTCTAGAAGGTGGTGACTAAGGAGGTTTAGGTGGCATATACAATGAATGTGATTAGTGAGTCATATGGATGATTCATCCATGTCATTAATGCATCATAAATGCTTAATGACTCATGGAGATGAATCATCACTAGATATTATCAAGCATGGTTGTTAAATTGTTTTATTTTCTTTTCTTGATAAAAAGAAATGCTTGATATATATTATCATAACTCATTATTCTCACTTCATTATTATCTTCACCTTCTCTCTCCTCAAGCTCTCCCTCTTCAAACCCTAATCCTCCCCTCTCATGTGTTGAGTACAAGGATTAGTTAGACTAATTAAACCATAAACTTCACTCTATATCACCTAGCTTCTTTGATTAGCACTTGAAGAAAGTTAGTTGCCTCAAGTTTAGAGGCTAAGCTTGGAGTAAAGCTCTCGGGTGGATCGTCTACTACTTCGAGAAGGCCGAGGAGGAGGTGGAGTTCGCAAAGAAGAAGGACACGATTCGTTAGGTATAATCCCTAAACATAGTAGTATAGAACTTCTATGTTTCTTGTTAGTTATCGTTTAGCTTCGATTCATGCGGTTAGTCGATGTTTAGCATATAAACAAGATCGTTTTTCATATTTCCGCCTCCCCGCAAGTCGTGGGGTGTTGTACATCGACTTACAATGAGATCATACTAGTGGGGCCACGGTAGTCGACGAGTACATCCTATAATTGATCCTAGTTGAGGGTGTATCGAGACAGGGCATCGATACACGAAAGTAGACTAGCGTATACGCATCTTGGCCCATATGATGGGCGATGGATGATCCCATATCCATCGGTGTTTGACATCAAGGATGGTGTACGGGTGCTCGGTGGAGACTGGGTACACTGGACGGACTCGCCGAGAACTCCCAGATGGTATTATACCTCACGTCAGATGGCAGTTCTCCGGTGACACTGGTATAGGTTAGTCTGTGGATCCGAGATCGTCATGGAGTCTTGTGTGATTCCCACTGTGCTTTGATTTCCACCTTACTACGTCCAAGAGGGTGTGAAAAACGGTGGTTTTTGGGTACAGTCCCGAATCACATGGAGGCAATGAGCGATAGGAGGGGATTCGTCTCTCCCGGTATAGGGAGTTGATGTTGTGTTGTATTCGATTGGCTATAACTGGAAGTCCCTGGCCAGGGCTGATATAGAGATTTACTGGTAAGTGTTACCTGTAGTTTCTCGACCTGTTATGAGCCTCGCATCGACACGAATTATCGGTTACTGGGGTCTGACGTATACCACCCCTAGACTAGATATGCAACATATCAGACGAAGAGACCGGACTGTATGGGAGTGTTACTGATTGGATTCACAGGAGAATGTACAGGCTTGCTTGTTGATCTTTTGATCGCTCAATACCTGGGTGGCTGTTACGTTTAGCTGACCGCTTGCAGCTTGTGGATGTTTGATATGATCATCACCTGCTACCGGCGTATTGACGATTCTTTAGAGTCCTACACAGAGGTTTCTTGACTTAGGCAAAACGGAGTAGGTGCACATATGTGATATGAGTGTAAGTGCACGGCGGCGCCCTGGCCTCCATCCCGAGGCCAAATGCGGAAGCGATGGTTAACTTTAATTTTGCAAACTAGCAAACCGGCACCACCGCGCACTAAAACCCGGATCAAACCATTAACTAGTCCTAGCTAACTACAAGATGGGGAAGAGAGATATACCGACTGATCCGTGTCCTCCGGTCTTCTCGTCGTCGTCCCGATCTCCCGCGGAAGCTCCGGTCTCCACCTCAGCGCCGGAAGGGCACCACGTCACCGGCTTCTTTTACGTCCTCCCACCTCTATACCGAGGCAACTCGGGCACGAAGCTGGCGAGTCGACGTGCCCAAGGTTTGCTGTAGAATGGTGTAGAACCATGTCTCATTTGGGGTTATGGAGTTTGCCATTTGGTGGAGGAATGAACTATACTTTGGAGGTGGAACTATGGGATTTTTGTGAAGCTAAAAGACCAAAAATCCCCACAGGAAATATTGGGACAGCCCCTAAGGAGCTTGGCCGGCCATGCATGATGGAGTGGAGAGAAAATGAGAGTGAGGGAGTGAGTGAAAAAGATAGCCACAAGAATAATGCAAGTGAGAGGAATGGTCATCATGCAAGAATCATCATCACAAGCAAAACCACACTCCATCAACTAATCAACAACTATGATTGCTACAAAAAGTCAAGCAATCATGAACCATGGAAGGTCAAGGGATGGGGCTCCATCATGAAACCATCATGATACAAAAGTATGCAAAGACAACCTTCCAAATAGCTAATTTGCACAAATGCAAATAAGCCCTCCTCCACCAAACTTCGGCCAATGAAGGATACAAAGAAATATGGCCGAAACGGAAAGCAAACTGGCAACTCCAGAAAACTGGTCCCGTAATAAATTACAGGAAAACCCCGCTACTGTGCATACACACCCGCATCTGTATTCCGACCGAAATACAAATGCAATGAGACAAAATCTACACTGTACTATACTAGGATCCGGCTTAAACCAAAGCCGGCTAGTAATATCCGTTCGATCCTGATCCGTGCAATACCGCACGTATCTGATCGAACCCTGCCATATATCCATACGGCCTGTAGTACAAACTGTCCGATCATGATCCGTGCAATACCGCACGTATCTGATCGGACCTTGCCATATCTCCATACGGCCTCTACAGCTTTTCGCCCGAAAACTTGAGCAACTGAATGTGGGGGACTCTAAAGACTCGTCAACACCTTGGTTGTGGATTTAACCACTAGCACGTCAGAGGTATAAGCCAATACGTAACGGGCCACCAGGTATTGACCAAAAGGGACGTCGATGAGCGAACTCATCCTGACACCCTACTGAGCCTGTCAGTGACAATATCCGTACAGTCCGGTCCATTCGTCTATGAGCATCGCATGGCGGGCCTAGGGGGTTGGTAAAAGTCAGAACCCCAAAAGCGGTACAAGTCGTGTCGGAGTGTAGCCCAGAACACCCTGAGATACTACTGGAATATCTACCAGTAAATCTCCTGCCTCGGCGGAGGGCTTCGTGTAATGGCTCTCCTAGACACAGCGCGACCTCACCCCCAATACCGGGAGAGACGAACCCCTGAAGATCCGCTCACTGCCTCCATGTGGCTCGGGACTGTACCCAACTAAAACCTGTTTGCACGTCTCCTTTGAGCGTGGTAGGGTAGTAATCAAAGTACAGTGGGAACTCACACGAGACAAATGACGATCCACAGGTCGATGAACTAACCTGTACACATGTCACCAGGGAACTGCCATCTGACGTCAGGTATAAGACCAACTAGCATGTTCCCGGCGAGTCCTGTCCAGTGTACTCATAACCCAATGAGCACCTGTATACATCTTAGGTGATCCAACTGACACCAGTGGCTTGTGAGACCGGCCACCGCCCCTCATCGGGGTCTCGACTGTATACACTAGTCTACTCTGGAGAATCGATGCCCTGTCTCGAAACTCCCACGACTAGGGACCTTTTAAGGATGTGCTTATAGACTACCAGCTCCCACTTATATGATCGCCCTCATACTGCTGGTGGTCAAGCAAGAATCCTAGGGGCTCTATCAACGTGTAATAGCGACCTGTCAGGTCACCTAAAGCAGTACACGATGATAAAGATAAACCAGAAAGCATACTATCATCTTGAGTAAGACTCTCCTACTGGGACAGGTCCTCCCTCAATCATTGTAATCACGTGCCTGTGATCCAATAATTGACTCTGAGGGCACTATCTCCAACAATCTCCCACTTGCACTCAAGGCTAATTATTGCGATGTCGCATACTCACAGCCCGTGTGATACCGAATACCCAACTCCTCTACCAGTCAGTCTCACAAAGCTCGTTTGCGAAACTTATTGCGTTCGAGGAATAGCCTCAGTGAGTGGATCCGCTTTGATGTTTCTTTCTATGTCTCTCTATATCTTAAGTTCGCGGAGAAAGCCATCTCCCGAAATGAGCAATACCTGTCTTAGAATGTGTCTGGATGTCTGATGGGACCTAGCTCATAAATGAACTCCAAATCCAAACTTCTTAGACTGTATCGACAACTGAACTTAATCAGTATCCTACGCCATGCCTCCCTCAGTATTGCCTTGGACCACCTGTCCAAAATACTGCCCCTCGTCAGAGGGAAAACTATAACTCTGACAACCTCCTTGTCGTCCAGGTCACCTTAGAAGCCTGGAATGATAACTGTCTCCCGAATGAGGCTGCCGTTATCATATCCCTAGAACATCCACGTATGTTCTAAAACTGCTTCCGACTGTTTCTCCAGGATAGGCTCAATGTCAACTTATTGCATGTAGTGCAAGAACAACATCTGGTGTGGTACTTGACATCTCATGATTGACTCAATTGCCTGAGCAAGTGATCTGCCAATCATGCACATCCCTCTCCCCTTTAGTCTGTAAGACACCTTTAGAGAGGGTGACTCCATCACCTGCAGGTACACTACCGTGCCAGGAGTCATCCATTCTAAATACTCTTAGAATGCTGTCTGAGTACCCTGATTGGGAAACCACCCAAATCTAGATCTAAAGCCATAGATCTAGTAACCAGTATGTCAGATATAAAATCCATTTCCTTTGTGGAGAAACCACTGTGTGACGACCAAAGTATAACCGATCGTAGTATAGGAATATCACTTCCTACTCTGTGTATGTCATCCAAATACCATGACATCACACCCTACTACCTTCTCAACTGATCCATCCCCTATTCTGATGAAGTCAAACCTATGACTGTCACATCAGAAATAGATGATCTATCTCCGCTATATCTGCTTTAGTCTATAAATAGACATAAGCTACCTGTCCACCAATGCTTCCGCTGCTCCCACTGACTACGACAACCCTCTAGCAGAGTCATATACACGTACACTTCTAAAACTAGTTTAGAACGACGCTATACTCATCCTCCTGCCGGGTCTCGTAGCCTGGAACAACAGCAATGGCAAGTCTGGGTAAACAAGAACTTCCCTGTCACCGTCCTTGAGGCTACCGGAGTACCTCTCGGGTGCCTGAAGTTACCCACCTTATCTGCGGAGTGGCCAATGGAATGTCAAACCAGATTGGATCTTTAGGTTCCTATCAAATCTCCAGTAATCGTTTGTGGTTCTGGAATCACTTCCAGTTCTACCATACTCCTACTACTGTTTTCTGAAAAAAAATCCATTTTTATTAAAACCGTGGCGAGTCAAGAACAATATCACTATTGATCTTCCAGATGGTAGAAAGTCAACCCTCGTCATAGCCTGGGTCGACCCACAAACAGCCATTACAGAAACGTGCCTTGAGTTATCCAGAGTCTGGTTTTAATCATAAGCCGGACAACTCCCCGTACCTTAACATCGTTAAGATACGAACTGTTCTATATCCAATATAGGACCAGAGGCACTGATTTAATTGAACCAGATTCAAATCATGCAGCTGTCTCCAGTGCATGTCAACTAAATGGAAGGAGGCCGATCAGCGTTACTCAACTTAGGAATGCTTCCAATTATGAATAACCTGAAAGAGAAGCAAGTTCTCTTAATCATTACTATCATCTGAATACCATACACAAGTATCTACATCTTCGATCACTTTGAAGAATCCCGATGCTTGCAATACATGGTTCTCTACTTTATTCAAATACCTGTAACTTCTCAAAATTCGGACCCTGTGTTTCCACGAAACTCTTGTCTAAAAACTAAAGAAGTCATAAGTAAACCGAATATAGTACGAGGACCAACCCCTCTGTCCTGATGGACCCTGGACAACATACAATACTCTGTATAAGTCCCTTGAGTCTGATTACTCATTCACTGTATGTCGTAGGTTGAAAACTGTACTTATGGTTAAGAAGAATTACACCGCTGTTTAATGCTCCTTACCTAACCATCCACTGATATAGGTAAATATCATAGACATAATTTCAAAAAGGTATATCTCACTATATGAAAATAGACGTACAGATATATCGATTTGAAATTGGTGCATAGCAGCGGATATTCAAAAACAAATATTTGCCGACTGGCAAACAACCCAGGTGACTTCCTCAAATATCACCGATTACAACGAATCCCGATATAATGAGGATGATCACCCAATTCCCAATAACTTACTCCCACTCATCATTTGTAAAACCATACAGATGTGAGAATCATACCTGGTAAATACATACCCTGGAGCAAGTGTCTAATTGGGAAATCAGTTTTCCTTTAACAGTACACAGTGAAACTGAAACATTGAAATGTTTCGATGGGGTATCCTGGTATTCCTAGTAATGCCTCTTCCAGATTCACGACTGTAACCGTATAATTCATTGCCACCTCTCCAAATCCCTTTATATGTCTTTAGTCATTACCTTCTGCACACCCCTTAGGCCAAATGGTTTTCTTCGTTCCCTACCGTTCGGCACCAGCCTATGGTTTGAAAGAAGACTATCCAATAAGCATAATGGGTGTACTGTCCTAACCCTAGGAGCACTCGCAATGCGAGAGAAGGTGAAGATAAAAGACAACCGAATAAACCGTATTCCCATTTCTCCTGAACCAAAATCCATCCCCGAACTGGAACAAGTTCCTTTCGAGTTCGTATATAACCATACGATGAAATATCCAATAAACTGTGGATCTTCGTAGTGATACGGAGTGTCCTGGAGAAATACAAAGGTGAAGTGGGAGTGGTAATGAAATACCTGGTTTGGTCGTGAATATCAGTCGCAATTTACTTTGCCCTCCTTCTAATCCCTTTCTTTGTCTTTACATAATACCTTCTGTACACCATCGTTAGGCTAATTGGTTTCCTTCATTCCCTACCGGTCGGCACCAGCCTAAGGTTTGGAAGAAGACTATCTAATTTGCGTAATTGGTGTACTATCTCCTAAACCAAGGAGTACTCGCAACCTGAGAGAAGGTAAAAGGAAAAGACAACTGAATAATCCTATCCGTTTTCTCCAGAACCGGAAACCATTCTCGAATAAATCCCTTCGAGTTCGTATATAACCATACGATGGTTTTGTCCAATGGAAGTGGACGTTCGTAGTAATACGGGGTGTCCTGGAGAAAAAGGGTAAAAGTAGGAGTGGCAATGAGGTCTGCAACTCTGACAATCCAAAAGCCAGTGTTTAGAAGGTTCGGTTAATTTTGGTCACTGAGTCATAGTCTTAGGGTCGGGTCAATGGTTGCTGCCGAAGAGAGAGAGAAAAGAAACACTCAGCGTGCACTCTAACCTAGATCAGAATGGTTACCAATTTATCTAATCTGGAAACCTCCCACTGTCACCTCAAATTCTTCTCCAAACCTGAAAGAAGAATTAGTCGGGGTCACCCGAGGAGTAAACTAACTCATCAGTGGGAATCAGGATCCAACTATCATCGCATGATAACGTGACGGAATCCGCTCACGGTGTCACACTCTAGAAGGTATGCACATATCTGGCAAGTTTCAGTTCTTTTGAAACTCCCGATGAGATTTTTGCCCCATGCTATTATGACCTTGGCGTGAGGTCAAAATATCATAAGTCACATGTCAAGTTCTACCCATCATTGTCCAGGTTAAGTTGAACCCACCCGTACATACCCTTGACGTAGGCCAAAATAGTAGTACGACTGTCCCAAACCAATGCATCTATCTATGCAACAGATAAATACCCGGCAGCTACCAAACACTATGCCTTGGCGTGAGGTCAAAATACATAGCTTGAATACTACCGAATATTTAACTGAAATGATGGAGGGCTACGAATGGTTTCTGGCGAAAACCTTTAACGTAGTGAACTTGATATCGTTGAAGGAACGGATAGCTTTTATAAAAATATAGTAACGAAAACCTTTGCTAAAGAGGTCACTCCCGGTGAAGGGATCTCGGCTCTTTCCCCGTAGAATGAGGTGCAGGATATTCCAACTGAATACCACGGTGCAAAGCAAAAGTAATCGGCTATAGTAAAGTTATTGCCCTGACGCAAACTTTTATCCAAGGGGTCACTCCCGGTGAAAGGATCTCGGCCCTTGCCTCGTCGACTGAGGAGCAGGATATTCCAACTGAATACTACGATGCAAAACAAAAGTGAACGTCCTTGCAAATAACAGCTTTTTGAAAAGTGTTCCAATAACATCAGATTAGGTTTGTTTTTAACTTGCATTGATCCGAATCAACGCAGTCCCATCAATTGATCACACCACAAAGAACAAAAATAATATGACGTACGTATATGCCATCCGCATTCGCCACTGGGTCCCGTCATTACCCGTTAGGTTATCTAACTAACGACAGAGCGAGGACTGGACTAGCGCGGATGCAAAACATATACAACATCTACTAATATATATACCAATATATTATATTCGCTCAAGGCGTGATAAAATGCAACATCACAGAAAAGTACAGCATCACAGAAACAATACAGATATCTGGGATCCCCGGGTTTCACAGAGCCACTACTGAAACCCGACGTTCCCCTGGTCGTGTGGATAGCCTGTGCAATGAAATCCTAGACCCCTACGGGCGCGGCAAGTTACCCGCCAAAATCTGAAGCGAGGCAGCCCCCTTCAGCAACGTGAATGGACCACCCAGCACTTCACGGAATCCGGTAACTTAGGCACCCCTCCTGGGTCAACCTGTACCCCCTACGAGTGCGGCGAATAGCCCGCCAATTCTAGAATGAAGCCCCCTCCGTCTCAATGCCATGAGATGCGGGCTTGTTGCCCTCTAGAACTCGGTTATCCGTGCACCCCTCCGCGGGGTAATCCTTGTACAGAAAGTAAAATATACATACAACGGGTACATCGACCGCAACCTGGTCGTGCCCCAAAATAATAATACAAACAGGCAGTGACGGCAGTCCACATGTCGGACGCTCGCCCCGCAATATCAAATGTACATAATACAACAAAACTGTACTACCACTGCAACCAGGCTATCCCCCACGACCGATCCGCAACATCACAGCAATACACAGAACATCAACGTGAAAGTCACGTTCGCAAATCCGTCTAACCGGGCTATAGCAGTTAGACTGGATTTACCGATCAAGTGACATTCACGGTCACAGATATAATGTAAATACTGTGAACTAATGTGTTTAAAATATCCGATCGATCAAATTTTACCAAGTGGGCCCCCAAGTACTACTGTAGCACATCAAGAAATTCTGGGCCCAAAATTAATATTCCAAAAACCCTATTTTCAGCCCAAAAGCCCACTGGAAAAAATTGACACAATGATAACACAGAACCGACGCGGAACCGCGGCCAGAATGGGGTTTTGGCCGCGGTTCCGCGGTCTTCTTGTTGAATCATGTTGTCGAATTTTTACAGTAGGCTTAAAAGTCCATGCACATGCTTCTGCAACACACTGAAAAATTTTTGGAGCACAAAAAATTTTAACAGAGAACTGATGCATGAGAAAACGCGGATTTTGGAATTTTTGCTCGATCGGAAATGCAAAACACATTAGACAAAGCTAGACTATGTTAATGGCGAGGCTCTGATACCACTGTAAGTGCACGGCGGCGCCCGGCCTCCATCCCGAGGCCAAATGCGGAAGCGATGATTAACTTTAATTTTGCAAACTAGCAAACCGGCACCACCACGCACTAAAACCCGGATCAAACCATTAACTAGTCCTAGCTAACTACAAGATGGGGAAGAGAGATATACCGACTGATCCGTGTCCTCCGGTCTTCTCGTCGTCGTCCCGATCTCCCGCGGAAGCTCCGGTGTCCACCTCGTCGCCGGAAGGGCACCACGTCACCGGCTTCTTTTACGGCCTCCCACCTCTATTCCGAGGCAACTCGGGCACGAAGCTGGCGAGTCGACGTGCCCAAGGTTTGCTGTAGAATGGTGTAGAACCATGTCTCATTTGGGGTTATGGAGTTTGCCATTTGGTGGAGGAATGAACTATACTTTGGAGGTGGAACTATGGGATTTTTGTGAAGCTAAAAGACCAAAAATCCCCACATGAAATATTGGGACAGCCCCTAAGGAGCTTGGCCGGCCATGCATGATGGAGTGGAGAGAAAATGAGAGTGAGGGAGTGAGTGAAAAGGATAGCCACAAGAATAATGCAAGTGAGAGGAATGGTCATCATGCAAGAATCATCATCACAAGCAAAACCACACTCCATCAACTAATCAACAACCATGATTGCTACAAAAAGTCAAGCAATCATGAACCATGGAAGGTCAAGGGATGGGGCTCCATCATGAAACCATCATGATACAAAAGTATGCAAAGACAACCCTCCAAATAGCTAATTTGCACAAATGCAAATAAGCCCTCCTTCACCAAACTTCGGCCAATGAAGGATACAAAGAAATATGGCCGAAACGGAAAGCAAACTGGCAACTCTAGAAAACTGGCCCCGTAATAAATTACAGGAAAACCCCGCTACTGTGCATACACACCCGCATCTGTATTCCGACCGAAATACAAATGCAATGAGACAAAATCTACACTGTACTATACTAGGATCCGGCTTAAACCAAAGCCGGCTAGTAATATCCGTTCGATCCTGATCCGTGCAATACCGCACGTATCTGATCGAACCCTGCCATATATCCATACGGCCTGTAGTACAAACTGTCCGATCCTGATCCGTGCAATACCGCACGTATCTGATCGGACCTTGCCATATCTCCATAGGGCCTCTACAGCTTTTCGCCCGAAAACTTGAGCAACTGAATGTGGGGGACTCTAAAGACTCGTCAACACCTTGGTTATGGATTTAACCACTAGCACGTCAGAGGTATAAGCCAATACGTAACGGGCCACCAGGTATTGACCAAAAGGGACGTCGATGAGCGAACTCATCCTGACACCCTACTGATCCTTTCAGTGACAATATCCGTACAGTCCGGTCCGTTCGTCTATGAGCATCGCATGGCGGGCCTAGGGGGTTGGTAAAAGTCAGAACCCCAAAAGCGGTACAAGTCGTGTCGGAGTGTAGCCCAGAACAACCTGAGATACTACTGGAATACCTACCAGTAAATCTCCTGCCTCGGCCGAGGGCTTCGTGTAATGGCTCTCCTAGACACAGCGTGACCTCACCCCCAATACCGGGAGAGACGAACCCCTGAAGATCCGCTCACTGCCTCCATATGGCTCAGGACTGTACCCAACTAAAACCTGTTTGCACGTCTCCTTTGAGCATGGTAGGGTAGTAATCAAAGTACAGTGGGAACTCACACGAGACAAATGACGATCCTCAGGTCGATGAACTAACCTGTACACATGTCACCAGGGAACTGCCATCTGACGTCAGGTATAAGACCAACTAGCATGTTCCCGGCGAGTCCTGTCCGGTATACTCATAACCCAATGAGCACCTGTATACATCTTAGGTGATCCAACTGACACCAGTGGCTTGTGAGACCGGCCACCGTCCCTCGTCGGGGTCTCGACTGTATACACTAGTCTACTATGGAGAATCGATGCCCTGTCTCGAAACTCCCACGACTAGAGACCTTTCAAGGATGTACTTATAGACTACCAGCTCCCACTTATATGATCGCCCTCATACTGCTGGTGGTCAAGCAAGAATCCTAGGGGCTCTATCAACGTGTAATAGCGACCTGTCAGGTCACCTTAAGCAGTACACGATGATAAAGATAAACCAGATAGCATACTATCATCTTGAGTATGACTGTCCTACTGGGACAGGTCCTCCCTCAATCATTGCAATCACGTGCCTGTGATCCAATAATTGACTCTGAGGGCACTATCTCCAACAATGTGCGGGATCAAGAATAATACGATATGAGATACCGTATTCTATTCTCGCGATATATGATATCGGCCGGCGATATTTGATATCAGTCGGGTCGTCGGATCAAGTGTCGATTCGATGAATCGGTACATGATATATTAGTCGGATATATTCGATATAGCCGGATTGTCGGATCAAGTGTTGATTCGATAATTTAATGTATAATTATATATGTGATATATTACATTACATTATCTAATATTGGCTCACTTTATTATTTCATTTTCTTACCGGATAATATATTGATATATATACGATATATGTTAATTGTATTATTTTCTTTTGTTACAAAAATATATTATATATGTGATATATAATATTGTAACATGTTATGATTAAAAATGCAATATGATTAGTGGAGATTAAACATGGTTAGGGTTTGATTTGGGTTAGCTTATTCATGAAGCTTCTAGAAGCTTTTCTTTTGTTTCTTGCAAAGATATTATGTGTTGATATTTTGGAGATATTTTCCTAACCCAACCAACACCCTTTAACCCTAGTCAAATCTCTACAATGGTTAAATCTTTCTTGACTTAACCATGGTTGCAATTGTAATGATAATAATTTTTTATTATTCATCACAAAAGAATTAATCATTCTTCTACTTTTTCCTTGAGCTCTTGAAAAGCTTTCTAGGTTTTTCATTTGTGATGGATTAGTGTGAGATTATGAAAACAAAAGAGAGTTTAATTCTTACTTCATCATCCTTATCTATTCTAGCCACGTAGATTAGGGTGTTCTCTTCTCTAATACTTGATTAGAGAAGTGAGAGCTTGAGTTAAAGAAACTTCAAGGTAGATCATCTTCGAGAAGGAAGACTTCAAGCAAGCATGGATCATTCGGGTTGTAGAGCTTCTCTTGAGTCCGGGAGATCATGGACCGCGGCAAAGGGACTACTACTCGGAGCTTATGAAGCGAAGGAGCGGACTACAAAGGTTGTAATCCCTCTCTCTTAGTTGTAAAGGTGTTTACTTGCATGTTTAACCCTAATTATCTAGCAAAGATCCTCGCTTTGGGTTGTTCGGCACGTCTAAATTTTAAATCGGGCATGGTTGATACCTTATAGACCCTTGTGACAGTGCCTAGTAACCCTACAGTGGTATTAGAGCCTAGCTAGAGCATTAGGCGGCGTGTATACAAAGTTAAAAGTCCGATCGAACCCCGAAACATCGGTTTTAAACCCCTCTCTGGAAATTTTTTAAAATTTTGATTTTTTCTGTATTAAAAATACTCAGAAAATTCAGCAAGCAATTCTAAGGATTACTGTAAAATACGAGCCCCCAACTCCATAAAGTCTTCACGGCAAGAACATACTTCCCGCGGCAGTTCCACGGCCGTACTTAGGAGTTAAGGCCTCATATTAGTAGGGTTGATCCGTAGGTATTAGTATATACTTCTGGGTATTTTTAATCTTGCTCAAGTGTTGAGTTTTCTGGAGATCCTTGGTATTCGTTGATTCGATCGGAAAGTTTAATTTCGTTTAGTTTTCCGGATAATTTAGAACGTGTTAAAATGTTCGAACGGATATCAATAACTCACTTTTTCCCGACACGAAAAACTTTCAAGTATTGAATTTTTCTTGAGTTTAAAACTTTTGGAAAAACATGCAAGCATATCTGTAGACCCTCTAGAAGAACGTAACCTTAACTCGATTATGTGACCGTCAAAACTTCCACTGAACCCTAGGGTTTGTGGTAGTTTGGCGTTGCCACATGTGAGGCGTTGGTTTGACCCTTCTACGGCTGGTTCACTATGTTGGAGATAGTGCCCTCAGAGTCAATTATTGGATCACAGGCACGTGATTGCAATGATTGAGGGAGGACCTATGCCGGTAGGACAGTCTTACTCAAGATGATAGTATACTATCTGGTTTATCTTTATCATCGTGTACTGCTTTAGGTGACCTTACGGGTCGCTATTACACGTTGATAGAGCCCCTAGGATTCTTGCTTGACTGCCAGTAGTATGAGGGCGATCATATACGTGGGATCTGGGGTTTATAAGCACATCCTTAAAAGGTCCATAGTCGTGGGAGTTTCGAGACAGGGCATCGATACTCTAGAGTAGACTATTGTATACAGTCGAGACCCCGACGAGGGTGGTGGCCGGTCTCACAAGCCATTGGTGTCAGTTGGTTCACCTAAGATGTATACAGGTGCTCATTGGGTTATGAGTACACCGGACAGGACTCGCCGGGAACCTGCTAGTTGGTATTATACCTAGCGTCAGATAGCAGTTCCCTGGTGACATGTGTACAGGTTAGTTCATCGACCTGAGATCGTCATTTGTCTCGTGTGAGTTCCCACTGTACTTTGATTACTACCCTACCACGCTCAAAGGAGTCGTGTAAACAGGTTTTAGTTGGGTACAGTCCCGAGCCATATGGAGGCAGTGAGCGGATCTGCAGGGGTTCGTCTCTCCCGGTATTGGGGGTGAGGTCACGCTGTGTTTAGGAGACCCAGTACATGAATGTCCTTGGCCAAGGCAGGAGATTTACTGGTAGGTATTCCAGTAGTATCTCAGGGTGTTCTGGGCTACACTCCGACACGACTTGTACCGCTTTTGGGGTCTGACTTTTACCAACCCCCTAGGCCCGCCATACGATGCTCATAGACGAACGGACCGGACTATACGGATATTGTCACTGACAGGCTCAGTAGGGTGTCAGCATGAGTTCGCTCACAGACGTCCCTTTTGGTCAATACCTGGTAGCCCGTCACGTATAGGCTAATACCTCTGACGTGCTAGTGATTAAATCCACAGCCAAAGTATTGACGAGTCTTTAGAGTCCCCCACAGAACAGTTTCTCAAGTTTCGGGCGAAACGCTGTAGAGGCCGTATGGAGATATGGCAGGGTTCGATCAGATACATGCGGTATTGCACGGATCATGATCGGACGGATAATACTAGCGGGCTTTGGTTTAAGCCGGATCCTAGTATTGTACAGTGTAGATTTTGTCTCTTTGCATTTGTATTCAGTGGGAATACAAATGCGGGCATGTATATGCAGTCGCGGGGTTTTCCTGTAATTTATTACGGGATCAGTTTTCTGAAGTTGCCAGTTTGCATTCCGTTCCGGCCAGTTTTCATTTGTTCCTTCACGGCCGGACTTTCTGATGGAAGGGGGTTATTTGCAGTTGTGCAAATTATCTTTTGTGGAAGGGGTCCTTTGTAAATGTGTGGCTTCATGATGGTTCTGCCATCATGAGATTCTTTTTCAATCATCTCTTTTGCATTTATGAGATTAGAATGAGATGAGAAATGAAAGACTTTGATGTGACTATTTTCTTCTCATTTTATCTCTCATTTTCTCTCTTGCTTGATTCATTCTTTTTTCTCTCCATCATGAGAGGGGGATGGCCACATTAGATGGGGGAGAGAGAGGTTCATTTTGGTGTGGCAAAAATGTTCATATCATTTTCCATTTCATCCTACAAAGAGAGTTCCATTTCATAGCTCATTTCTTTCTCCACCTCCATCAAAGGCAACTTCAACCCCAATGAGACAAAGCTACTACACTTAGCCTACAGTATTTCTTGGGCACGTCGGCTTGCCAACTTCGTGCCCGAGTTGCCTCGGTCCAGAGGTGGGAGCCCGTAAAAGAACCCGGCGATGTGGTGCCCGTTCCGACGAGAAGATGAAGACCGGAGTTTCCGCGAGGAGATCGGAGTGGAGGCGAAGACCGAAGGACACGGATCGCTTGGTATAGCTCTCTACTCCTTTTCTAGTTTGCTAGGGTTAAGTTAATGGCCCAATCCGGGGTTTATAGTGCGCGGTGGTGCCGGTTTCCAGTTTTAGTAAAGTTTTTCGTTTCCGCACTCCGGCGTCGGATTGACGACCGGGGCGCCGCCATGCACTTACATTGGTATCAGAACCACGCTATTAACCTAGTCTAGCTTGCTCTAACGTGTTTACAAGTTCGATCGATCGGATTTTCCAAAAACCACATTTCCATGTCGCACTTTCTGTCGTATTTTTCCTTGCTCTAAAAATTATTTGGTATATTGGCAAAATACGTGCAGGGTTTTCTATGCATTCTGTGAAAATTTGGTAGGCTGATATTACTGTAGCGCGGCGGTTTAGCGGCCAAAACCACGTTTTGGTCGTGGAACCACCGCCGTTTTGTGGCCAAACCATACCAAATTTCTACAGTGGTTTACTGACATGGAAATAGGGTTTCTGGTATATTTTTTTTGGGCCTAGATGTTTTTGAGTGCTACAATTGTGCTTGGGGCCCACTTCAGAAAATTCAGTCGATCCAAAATTTTAAACAAGTTAGTTCATAGTATTTACATTATATCTGCGACCGTGAATGTCATTTGATCGGTAAATCCTGTCTAACTGCTATAGCCCTTTTAGACGGATTTGCGAACGTGACATTCACGTTGATGTTCTGTGTTGTGCTGTGATGTTGCGGATTGTCGTGGGGATAGCCTGAATGCAATGTTAGTACAGTTTTGGTATTTTAATGTACATTTGATATTATGGGACGAGCATCCAACATGTGGACTGCCGTCACTGCCTGTTTGTATATTATTCTTTTGGGGCACGACCGGGCTGAGGTCGATGTACCCGTTGTATGTATATTTTACTTTCTGTACTAGGATTACCCCGTGGAGGGGTGCACGGATAGCCGGGTTCTAGAGGGCAACGGGCCCGCATCTCATGGCTTTGAGACGGAGGGGGCTTCACTCTAGAATTGGCGGGCTATTCGCCACACTCGTAGGGGGTACAGGTTGACCCAAGAAGGGGTGCCCAAGTTACCGGATTTCTTGAAGTGCTGGGTGGTCCATTCACGTTGCTGAAGGGGGCTGCCTCGCTTCAAGTTTTAGCGGGTAACTTGCCGCGCCCGTAGGGGTCTAGGATTTCATTGCACAGGCTATCCACACGACCAGGGGAACGTCGGGTTTCAGTAACGGCTCTATGAAACCTGAGGATCCCAAATATCTGTATTGTTCTGTGATGCTTATTACATTTCTGTGATGTTGCATTTTTATCACGCCTTGAGCGAATATTATATATTGATATATATATTAGTAGATGGTGTATATATTTTGCATCCGCGCTAGTCCAGTCCCCGCTCTGTCGTTAGTTAAGTAACCTAACGGGTGATGACGGGATCAGGTGACGAATGCGGATGGCATATACGTACATCATTATTTTCGTTCTTTATTGGTGTGATCTATTGATGGGACTGCGTTGATTCGGATCAATGCAAGCTAAACAAACCTATTCTGATGTTGTTGGAACAATTTTTCAAAAAGCTGTTATTGCAAGGACGTTCTCTTTTGTTTTGCACAGTGGTATTCGGTTATGAATATCCAGCACCTCAGTCGATGAGGCAAGGGCCGAAATCCCTTCACCGGGAGTGACCCCTTGGACAGAAGTTTGCGTCAGGGCAATAACTTCACTATAGCCGATTGCTTTTGCTTTGCATCATGGTATTCAGTTGGAATATCCTGCACCTCATTCCATGGGGAAAGAGCCGAGATCCCTTCACCGGGAGTGATCTCTTTAGCAAAGGTTTTCGTCACTATATTTTTATAAAGCTATCCAGTTCCTTCAACGATATCAAGTTCATTACGTCAAAGGTTTTAGCCAGAAACCATTCGTAGCCCTCCATCATTTCAGTTAAATATTCGGTAGTATTCAAGCTATGTATTTTGACCTCATGCCAAGGCATAGTGATTGGTAGCTGCCGGATATTTATCTGTTACATAGATAGAATGTGTTGGTTTGGGATAGTCGTACTACTATTTTAGCCTACGTCAAGGGTATGTACGGGTGGGTTCAAATTAACCTGGATAATGATGGGTAGAACTTGACATGTGACTTATGACATTTTGACCTCACGCCAAGGTCATAAGAGCATGGGGCAAAAATCCACATCGGGAGTTTCAAAAGAAACTGAAACTTGCCAGATATGCGCATACCTTCTGGAGTGTGATAACGTGAGCGGATTCCGTCACATTATCATGCAATGATAGTTGGATCCCGATTCCCACTGATGAGTTGGTTTACTCCTCGGGTGATCCCGACTAATTCTTCTTTCGGGTTTGGAGAAGAATTTGAGGTTACAGAGGGAGGTTTCCTGATTAGATAAAGTGATAACCATTCTGATCTAGGTTAAAGTGCACGCTGAGTGTTTCTTTTCTCTCTCTCTTTGGCAGCGACCATGACCCGGCCCTAAACTATGATTCAGTGACCAAGATTAACCGAACCTTCTTATAAGACTTGCTTTTGGATTGTCAGAGTTGCAAACCTCTTTGCCACTCCTACTTTTACCCTTTTCTCCAGGACACCCCGTATTACTACGAACGTCCACTTCCATTGGACAAAACCATCGTATGGTTATATACGAACTCGAAGGATCTTATTCAAGGATGGTTTCCGGTTCTGGAGAAAACGAATAGGACTATTCAGTTGTCTTTTCCTTTTACCTTCTCTCAGGTTGCGAGTACTCCTTGGTCTAGGAGATAGTACACCTATTACGCAAATTGGATAGTCTTCTTCCAAACCTTAGGCTGGTGCCGAACGGTGGGGAATGAAGAAAACCAATTAGCATAACGATGGTGTGCAGAAGGTATTAAGTAAAGATATATCAAGGGATTAGTAAGAGGGCAAAGTAAACTGCGACTGCTATTCACGACCAAACCAAGTATTTCATTACCACTCCCACTTCACCTTTGTATTTCTCCAGGACACTCCGTATCACTATGAAGATCTACAGTTATTTGGATATTCCATCGTATGGTTATATACGAACTCGAAAGGAACTTGTTCCAGTTCGGGGATGGATTTTGGTTCAGGAGAAATAGGAATAAGGTCTATTCGGTTGTCTTTTATCTTCACCTTCTCTCGCATCGCGAGTGCTCCTAGGATTAGGACAGTACACCCATTATGCTTATTGGATAGTCTTCTTCCAAACCATAAGCTGGTGTCGAACGGTAGGGAAGGAAGAAAACCATTTAGCCTAAGAGGGTGTGCAGAATGTAATGACTAAAGACATATAAAGGGATTTAGATAGATGGCAAAGAGATATACGGTTACAGTTGTGAATCTGGATAATGGAAGAGGCATTACTAGGAATACCGGGATACCCCATCGAAACATTTCAATGTTTCAGTTTCACTGTGTACTGTTAAAAGAAAACTGATTTCCCAATCAGATCTTGCTCCACGATATGTATTTATCAGGTATGATTCTCACATCTGTATGGTTTTACAGATGATGAGTGGGAGTAAGTCATTGGGAATTAGGCGGTCATCCTCATTATATCGGAATTCGTTGTAATTGGTGATATTTGAGGAAATCGCCTGGGATGTTTGCTGGATGGCAAATATTTGGTTTTGAATATCCGTTGTTATGCACCAATTTCAAATTGATATATCTGTACGTCTATTTTTTATAGAGTGAGATATAACTTTTTGAAATTATGTCCATGACATTTACCTATATTAGTGGATGGTTAGGTAAGGAGCATTAAACAGCGGTGTAATTCTTCTTAACCATAAGTACAGTTTCAACCTACGACGCACAGGGTTTGAGTTATTCGACTCAGGGGACTTATACAGAGTATTGTATGTTGTCCAGTGTCCATTAGGACAGAGGGGTTAGTCCTCGTACTATATTCGGTTTACTTATGACTTCTCTAGTTCTTAGACAAGTGTTTCGTAGAAACACAATGTCTGAGTTTTGAGAAGTTATAGGTATAAGAATACAGTAGAGAACCAGGTGTTGCAAGTATCGGGATTCTTCAAGGTGATCGAAGATGTAGATACTTGTGTGTGGTATTCAGTTGATAGTAATGATTAAGAGAACTTGCTTCTCTTTCAGGTTACTCATAATTGGAAGCATTCCTAAGTTGAGTAACGCTGATCGGCCCCCTTCCATTTAGTTGACATGCACTGGAGACAGCTGCATGATTTGAATCTGGTTCAATTAAATCAGTGCCTCTGTTTCTGTATTGGATATAGAACAGTTCATATCTTGACATTGTTAAGGTACGGGGAGTTTTTCGGCTTATGCTTAAAACCAGACTCTGGATAACTCAAGGCACGTTTCTGTAATGGCTGTTTGTGGGTTGACCCGGGCTATGACGAGGGTTGACTTTCTACCATCTGGAAGATCAATAGTGATATTGTTCTTGACTCGCCACAGTTTTAACAAAAATGAATTTTTTCAGAAAACTGCAGTGGGAGTATGGTAGAACTGGAAGTGATTCCAGAACCGCAGACGATTACTGAAAATTTGATAAGAACCTAAAGATTCAATTTGGTTTGACATTCCATTTGTCACTCCGCAGACATGGTGGGTAACCTCAGACACTCGAGAGGTACTTCGGTATGCTCAAGGACAGTGGCAGGGAGGTTCTTGTTTACCTAGACTTGCCATTGCTGTTGTTCCAGACTGTGAGACCCGGCAGGAGGATGAGTATAGCGTCGTTCTGAACTAGCTTTAGAAGTGTACGTCTATATGACTCTGCCAGAGGGTTGTCGTAGTCCGTGGGAGCAGCGGAAGCATTGGTGGACAGGTGGCTTATGTCTATTTATAGACTAAAGTAGATATAGCGGAGATAGATCATCTATTTCTGATGTGACAGTCATAGGTTTGACTTCATCGGAATAGGGGATGGATCTGTTAAGAAGGTAGTAGGGTGTGATGTCCTGGTATTTGGATGACATACACAGAGTAGGAAGTTATATTCCTATACTACGATCGGTTATACTTTGGTTGTCACACAGTGGTTTCTCCACATGGGACTTGGATATTATATCAGACATTCTGGTTACTAAATCTATGGTTTTAGATCTAGATTTGGGTAGTTTCTCAATCTGGGTACTTAGAAAGCATTCTATAAGTATTTAGAATGGACGACTCCTGGCACGGTAGTGTACCTGCAGGTAATGGAGTCGCCCTCTCTAAAGGTGTCTTACAGACTAAATTAGAGAGGGATGTATATGATTGGCAGATCACTTGCTTAGGCAATTGAGTCAATCATGAGATATCAAGTACCACACCAGATGTTGATTTAGCAGGAGATGCAATAAGTTCATATTAATCCAATCCTGGAGAAACGATCGGAAACAGCTTTAGAACATAAGTGCGTGTTCTAGGGATTTGATAACAGCAGCCTCCTTCGGGAGACAGTTATCATTCCAGGCTTCCAAGGTGACCTGGATGACAGAGTGGCTGTCAGAGTTATAGTTTTCCCTCTGACGAGGGGCAGTGGTTTGGACAGGAGGTCCAAGCGGATACTGAGGGAGGCATGACGCAGGATACTGATTATGTTCTGTTGACGATACAGTCTAAGAATTTTGGATTTGGAGTTCATTTATGAACTAAGTCCCATCAGACATCCAGACATATTCTAAGATAGGTATTGCTCATTTCGGGAGATGGCTTTCTCCGCGAACTTGAGATAAAGAGAGACATAGAAAGAAACATCTGAGCGGATCCACTCACTGAGGCTATTCCTCGAACGCAATAGTTTCGCAAACGAGCTTTGTGAGACTGACTAGTAGAGGAGTTGGGTGTTTGGTATCACATGGGCTGTGAGTATGCGACATCGCAATAATTAGCCTTGAGTGCAAGTGGGAGATTGTTGGAGATAGTGCCCTCAGAGCCAATTATTGGATCACAGGCACGTGATTGCAATTATTGAGGGAGGACCTATGCCGGTAGGACAGTCTTACTCAAGATGATAGTATGCTATCTGGTTTATCTTTATCATCGTGTACTGCTTTAGGTGACCTTACGAGTCGCTATTATACGTTGATAGACCCCTAGGATTCTTGCTTGACTGCCAGCAGTATGAGGGCGATCATATACGTGGGAGCTGGGGTTTATAAGCACATCCTTAAAAGGTCCCTAGTCTTGGGAGTTTCGAGACAGGGCATCGATACTCCAGAGTAGACTAGTGTATACAGTCGAGACCCCGACGAGGGGCGGTGGACAGTCTCACAAGCCTCTGGTGTCAGTTGGTTCACCTAAGACATATACAGGTGCTCATTGGGTTATGAGTACACCGGACAGGACTCGCCGGGAACCTGCTAGTTGGTATTATACCTAGCGTCAGATAGCAGTTCCCTGGTGACATGTGTACAGGTTAGTTCATCGACCTGAGATCGTCATTTGTCTCGTGTGAGTTCCCACTGTAGTTTGATTACTACCCTACCACGCTCAAAGGAGTCGTGCAAACAGGTTTTAGTTGGGTACAGTCCCGAGCCATATGGAGGCAGTGAGCGGATCTGCAGGGGTTCGTCTCTCCCGGTATTGGGGGTGAGGTCGCGCTGTGTTTAGGAGAGCCAGTACATGAAAGTCCTTGGCCAAGGCAGGAGATTTACTGGTAGGTATTCCAGTAATATCTCAGGGTGTTCTAGGCTACACTCCGACACGACTTGTACCGCTTTTGGGGTCTAACTTTTACCAACCCCCTAGGCCCGCCATGAGATGCTCATAGACGAACGGACCGGACTGTACGGATATTGTCACTGACAGGCTCAGTAGGGTGTCAGCATGAGTTCGCTCACAGACGTCCCTTTTGGTCAATACCTGGTAGCCCGTCACGTATAAGCTAATACCTCTGACGTGCTAGTGTTTAAATCCACAGCCAAAGTATTGACGAGTCTTTAGAGTCCCCCACAGACCAGTTTCTCAAGTTTCGGGCGAAACGCTGTAGAGGCCGTATGGAGATATGGCAGGGTTCGATCAGATACATGCGGTATTGCACGGATCATGATCGGACGGATAATACTAGCGAGCTTTGGTTTAAGCCGGATCCTAGTATTGTACAGTGTAGATTTTGTCTCTTTGCATTTGTATTCAGTGGGAATACAAATGCGGGCATGTATATGCAGTCGCGGGGTTTTCCTGTAATTTATTACGGGATCAGTTTTCTGAAGTTGCCAGTTTGCATTCCGTTCCGGCCAGTTTTCATTTGTTCCTTCACGGCCGGACTTTCTGATGGAAGGGGGTTATTTGCAGTTGTGCAAATTATCTTTTGTGGAAGGGGTCCTTTGTAAATGTGTGGCTTCATGATGGTTCTGCCATCATGAGATTCTTTTTCCATCATCTCTTTTGCATTTATGAGATTAGAATGAGATGAGAAATGAAGGACTTTGATGTGACTATTTTCTTCTCATTTTATCTCTTATTTTCTCTCTTGCTTGATTCATTCTTTTTTTTCTCTCCATCATGAGAGGGGGCCGGCTACATTAGATGGTGGAGAGAGAGGTTCATTTTGGTGTGGCAAAAATGTTCATATCATTTTCCATTTCATCCTACAAAGAGAGTTCTATTTCATAGCTCATTTCTTTCTCCACCTCGATCAAAGGCAACTTCAACCCCAATGAGACAAAGCTACTACACTTAGCCTACAGCATTTCTTGGGCACGTCGGCTTGCCAACTTCGTGCCTGAGTTGCCTCGGTCCAGAGGTGGGAGCCCGTAAAAGAACCCGGCGATGTGGTGCCCGTTCCGACGAGAAGATGAAGACCGGAGTTTCCGCGAGGAGATCGGAGTGGAAGCGAAGACCGAAGGACACGGATCGCTTGGTATAGCTCTCTACTCCTTTTCTAGTTTGCTAGGGTTAGGTTAATGGCCCGATCCGGGGTTTATAGTGCGCGGTGGTGCCTGTTTCCAGTTTTGGTAAAGTTTTTCATTTCCGCACTCCGGCATCGGATTGACGGCTGGGGCGCCGCCGTGCACTTACACACTGGGGCTGTGACATGTTCTGGGATTTTTTTGAACTCCACTTAAGTGCTGAGCTATTTGGAAATCTTGGGTATTTGATTCTTCGATCAGAAAGTTTAATATTGTCTATTTATCTGGAATGTGATATAATATGTGGATTCATATAGTTAGGCATGAAATGCGAAGTATGTGATAGTATGTGATATTTCGGATTTATGATGTCTAAAGTCAGTGTGGATTCCAAATGTTGTAGTTTTACACTTTCTTTTCTGTGACCGTGAGCGTAGTATATGGTGTATCGACGGCTTCGTTGCTATACATCAACGACAATCGGGATACGCAAACTTGCTTACGTTGATGATATGAGATATTATGTGTTGTTGTGATATGTTATATTGAATCGTCGTGTTCTGAATAGCCGGGGGTTTTATGTGAGATGAGTTTTTTATTTTCATTCATGTAAAATTCATTTGTATGTAATATTCTTTATTGGGGCACTTCCGGGTTGAGGTTGTTGTCACCTTTGTATATTATTTACTTTTCCGCATTAGGTAGATCCAAGGAGGGGAGCACAAGTAACCGGGTTCTAGGGTCCAGAGGGAGGCCATCTCGAAGAGTCGAGACTGGGTCTCCTAACCCTAGAATTGGCAGTGTTACTTGCCACTCTCGTAGGGGTCTAGGGATGTGGGTTTGGCTATTCATCGCGACCGTGGAATCCGTGTTTTATACAGGCTCGAAATAAAACACGGACGTCCTAGTATATCCAATATTTCATATGTTATTTTCTGCTGCAATGTTCTGTGATGAGATCATATTACTGCCTGAGACGAATGCTTATACTATATATATATATATATATATATGTTGATATATAAACATTACTGCTTTCGTTTCTTCTGTGATGCTTAGGAAGCATTAATTGTTGGGATTTTTATTAATGAGATTAATAAAAGAAAAAAACCTAAAAGATGTTGTAGAATCAAAAACTTTATAAAAAAGGGTAGCTACAGTTTTTCTTCGCACAGCGGTATATATGATATACCCTGCACCTTATTCGATGAGGAAAGAGCCGAGATCCCTTCACCGGGAGTGACCTCTTTAGCTAAACTGACAGTTGCTACAAACTCACGGTTTAGTTTTTGATAGCTTCTATAGTTCTTGCTTTGCACAGCGGTATATATGATATACCCTGCACCTTATTCAATGGGGAAAGAGCCGAGATCCCTTCACCGGGAGTGACCTCTTTAGCGAAACTAGAAAAGCCTCTAAAACACTCTTTTTCAAAATCACTTGTTTCTACAACGATATCAAGTTCATTATGCTCATGGTTTTCTGAAAAACCTACGTAGCCCTCCGTCATTTCAGATAGAGACTAGTTAGTATTCGTGCCGCGTTTGTTGACCTTAGCCAAGGCATGGTGTACGGTAGCTAATTAGCATTTATCTGTTAAAACATGAGATGTGATTGAGTTAGGGTAGTCGTACGACTTTGTTGACCTTAGCCAAAGGTCGTACGGGGGGGTTTAATTCAATCGGGAAATGACGGGTTGAACTTGGCTAGCACTTATGATTTGTTGACCTTAGCCAAGGTCATAAATTGCTAGGGGCAAAAGCATTATCGGGAATTTCAAGTGTTGAAATTTGCAATGAAATTGCATACCTCCTATGAGATAGTTAGATCCCGATACCCACTGCGAGAAAGAGTTACTCCTGGGAGAATTTTGTAGGGTTCCTAGGCATGCTAAGGAGGTCTCACAAGGCATCGAACATGCCAATATAAAATTTTACGGTGCCGAGAAACCCTAAACTACGGATCGTTTGCTAGAAAACTAGGCGAAGAGGCTAACTAGTTAACACTTAACTACAAGATACGGAAATACAACCTTAGTAGATCCGGTGCTCCACCTCCATAGCTCCGCAACGAGGTCCTCTCCGCTGTCCAAATCAAATCCGGGCTCAAGCGTCGGCTTCGTCGGAGAATGGGCAAGCTAGGTCGTCGATGTCCATGCCGAAAATGATCTACGTCGAGGCATCGCTAAATCAAGCTCCGACTTCACCAAGTCCAAAAACTTATGAAGAGAACACACTCTACTACTTGGAAAGAGGTAGAGGATGAAGAAATAGGAAGTGGGTAGACTTTAGAATTGGATTTCTCACTTGTTTTCATCAATCACCATTGATGAAGTGAACTTTCTTCATGTGAAGAAGATGAAGAAGAAGAAGAAAGAAATATGATAAGTTAATTATATTTGGAAAAGAAAATGAATACTTATCATATTAGAACCATGGTCAAGTGTAGAGAATTAACCAAGGTTAGATTAATGGTTAGGGTTTAAGATGAAGACAAGAATGGTTACAAAGTCAAAGCTTCATGAAGCTTCAACTAAACTCCAAAATTAGCAACCATTCTTTTCTTATCTATTCAAAATAAATAAATAAATAAATAAATAAGTAATAAAAAGAAAACCCTAATCATTAGTTTAACCATGGCTTAATTCATTACACTTAACTATAGTTAAACATGTATCATCAAACATGATACAATCAAGTGTACAAAAGTATATCACATATACAATGTGCACAAACCAAGTGAGAAAATCCGTTTAAAGTGAACCAATACTAGTTAGTGCAAAGTAATATATCAAATATATAATTATGCATTAAATCATTAAATCAACACTTGATTCAATGGTCCGGTCATGTCGCACACAACCGACTAGTATTCAATGTATCGGCTTATCGAATCAATACTTGATTCGATACCTAGGTTATATCGCATACAACCATTCGATACAATCATCGCGAGAATAGAATACGGTATCACATACACGCATTATTCTCGGTCCCGCACATATCTCATATGCGCTCCTATTTCGTTTCGCTTGAGCCAGGAAACCTCTGTGTAGGACTCTAAAGACTCGTCAATACGCCGGCAGCGGATGATGATCATATCAAACATCCACAAGCCGCAAGCGGTCTGCTAAACGTAACGGCCACCTGGGTATTGAGCGATCAGAAGATCGACGAGCAAGCCCGCTCACACTCCTGTGAATCCAACCAGTAACACTACCGTACAGTACGGTCTGATCGTCTGATATGTCGCATATCTTGCCTAGGGGTGGTAAACGTCAGACCCCAATAGCTCGATAAGTCGTGTCGATATGAGGCTCATAACGGGTTGAGAAACTACTGGTAACACTTACCAGCAATTCTCTGAGCAGCCCTGGCCAGGGACTTCCTGTTATAGCCAATCGAACACAGTGCAACATCAACTCCCTATACCGGGAGAGACGAATCCCCTCCTATCGCTCATTGCCTCCATGTGACTCGGGACTGTACCCAAAAACCACCGTTTTGCACGCCCTCTTAGACTTGGTAAGATGGAAATCAAAGCACAGTGGGAACCACACAAGACTCTATGACGATCTCGGGTCAACAGACTACTCTGTACCAGTGTCACCAGAGAACTGCCATCTGACGTGAGGTATAATACCATCTGGGAGTTCTCGGCGAGTCCGTCCAGTGTACCCAGTCTCTACTGAGCACCCGTATATCATCTCTGATGTCAAACACCAATGGATATGGGATCATCCATCGCCCATCTGTATGGGTCGAGAAGGTATACGCTAGTCTACTCTGGTATATCGATGCCCCGTCTCGATACACCCTCGACTAGGGACTTTGAAGGATGTACTTATGGACTACCATGTCCCCACTAGTATGATCCGCATCATAGTCCAGGTAGTCAAGCACACATCCTAAGGGCTTTACCAACATGTAACAGAGAGACAATCAGTATACACGTTAAGGTAAAGTTCAACCAGATAGTATACTATCATGTCGAGCAAGAAAGTCCTCCCTATATATGTCCCAGCATCCACTACAATATACATCCTATGTACAGTAATGGCCTCTAGGGCATACATATAACTAACAATCTCCCACTTGCACTAGGGCCATCTGATAGCAGTGGTTGCAGTATGTCATACTCAACCATCCCATAAAAGTCTCTCTCTGGGAACAGGCCTTTGTGAGTGGATCCGCTGTGTTGTCCTCTGAGTCTACTCTCCAAACCTCGATCACTCTGGAGATCAACTATCTCCATGATAAGGTGATACTGCCTTAGAATATGTCTGGATCACTGATGGGACGGACGTTCCTTGGCATAAGCCACAACTCCATTGTCACACAATGGTAGGAACATAGTTCATCTCATGAACCTATATACACCCAAACAGCCTCTTTGGTAGCATCTTAAGTAGCGATGTATCCTGCCTTTATCGTCTAGTATGTCACGGTATCCAGCTTGGAACTCTTCCAACATACCGTCCCTTTACTGAGGGTAAAGACAATGCATGTCACTGACATTCAGTCGTCTTTATCACCCTGGAACCCTTCCAGTGATTCTCCTCAGGATCGATTGACACCACCTCACTACATCTAGTGAGTTTCCTAACATCCATTTAGATCTATCTCATAGATCCAAAATCCAGGATTTAGTAGGTATCACTTTGATCCTATATGGAGAATCTTTGTGATAAGCAGAGATTGATCGAGCGTAGCATAAGAAACTCCTTTCTTATCGAGAGTATGTCATCCACGTACTCTACGAGGATCGTCACCATACTCCCTACTACCTTTTTGTATATACAAGGTTCATCTACCATTTTGATGATGTCAAACTCTTTGACCGCTTCATCAAAACAGATGTTCCAACTCCGCGATGCCTGCTTTATCCTATAAAGCATCTTGCACACGTTTCCGCTGCTCCCACTGTCTATGAAGCCCTCTGGCTGTGTACTTATAGACACTCTCTTCTAAACATCATTTAGAAAAGCTGTCATGACACCCAACCACCAGATATCGTAGTCATGGTATGTAGCCGTGGCAAGTAGGATCTGGATGGACTTAAGCATAGCTACTTAGAAAAGGTTTCATCATCATCCACGCCTGGTCGATGATGAAAAGCTTTAACAAGTCTAGCTTTGAAAGTCTCAACTTTTCCATCTACACCAAGTAATCTTCTCAAGATATACTTGCTCCTGATGGGGATTTAACCCTTCAGATATTGCAACCAAAGTCCATACTTTGTTGGTGTATAAGGATTCCATCTCAGATCGCTAAGCATCCAGCCATTCTTACAGAGTCTTACTCCTGATGGCCAGCTCGAAGCTAGTTGGGTCATCATCTCATGATGCAATCTTCGCTCCCACTGTCATAGAGAAACCGAAGTATCTCTCAGGTGGGTGAGAAACCCTACTAGATCGGCGGAGAGGCTTAGGTTCGTTGGAATCTACTGAATCCTTTGGTTGTACCAAATCATCTGCTGTAGTTTGTATAGCTGGAACACTTCCAGTTCTACATAACAGACCTTGCCTCGAGCTTGTCCGGATTTTGCTTTTAGACATAGGCCGGACAACCCCAAATCTTAACTAGCTTAAGACACGGGTTCTTCCCTTTCCATATCTCATATGGAGTGGTAGGCAACTGATTTGATTCGAACCTATTCAATAGGTATGCAACTTCTCAAGTGCATAACTCCCTAAAAGGAAATAGGCAACTCAGTAGTACTCATCATAGAGCGCACCTTATCATATAGGGTGTGATTGCTCCGCCCCGATATACCATCGTGCTATGGTGTATACAGAGGAGTAATGCTGAGAGAGAATCTCATTCTCCTTTAGAATATTCCAGGAATTCCATGCACAAGTATTCTCCTCCCTGATCTCTTCATAGGACATAATACTTATACCCGTATTTTGGTTCTCTACTTCTCGCTTATATTCTGTGAATATCTCAAAAGGTTCGGACTTGTGTTTCAACAGGAACATAGGTCTGAATCTTGAGAGATCATCAGAGAACGTAATAAAGTATAAAGAACCAGTCTTGGCATGTGTAGACAGGGGACCTAACATACATCAACATGTATCATCCCAAGAGTTCAATAACTCTTTCTCTGTTTCCAGTAAACGGAGCTATGGTCATCTTATCTTTGTGACATGACTGGCGAGTTTCACAAGATGTAAATTCAAACTGATTTAAATATGCATCTAAATGTAACTTCAGCCAGTCGGGTCGCATTGATCTGATCTAGTCTACAATGCCTCAAGAAGGATTCGTTCATTTCTGAACTCTTCCTCTTGTGTGTGTTCAGTATACGAAGAACTGTAGTTTGATTTAGAACATTAATGCTTTTAGATAACGTGCCTGAACCGATCAACTTTTGATATAGGAAATGTTCAAAACATTATCCAACAATACAAAATTTTATCATTTCTTTACTAATAAAGAGATAGATATGATTTTGTATATCAGGTTCGGTATCTAATAACATTCGTTCAGAATCAATGTATTGGTAATACAGGGTGACAGTGACCGACAGACTTGGCTGCAACACTTGCCCCGTTTTCTGCCTCATGAAACTTATCACCCGTTCTCAGTTCTCTACCTTTCTGTAGCCCTATGTAACAGATTACATATCTGGGATCCTGATCTGGTATCATATACCCAGGACGTAAAGTATACTGAGAAACAGCTCTTTGTAATGAACACACCCGAAGATGATGCATCATCATGCACTCTCCTCGTTTGGGCGGCACGGGAAATCTGGTATTCCCCAATTTCCTGCTCTGTCTTATAACAATTATAAGTTGGAGCGGGACCAACGTTCCCCAGCTCAGTATAACAAGCGGGTTCGGTCAATATTCCGTATTATTATCTTGATTAAGGCGTGATATGGTCGCTACCTGGAGAGAGAGAGAAGAAAACACTCAGCGTGCGCTCTGTCAAGAATAGATTGGTTATTATTTTATCTAATCAGGATGGCTCCCACTGCTTTTTATCAAATCTTCCTTCAAACCCTAAAAGGAAAGACTAGCCGGGATTAATTACACACTACAAGTTCGCCAATCTTTCAGCCAGGCCAGTGTCGGTACTTTGAGGGAGGTCCCCCGTGCTTTCGCACGAACCTAATTAATGTAAACCTCGTTTTCCCAGAGGCGTAACCCCGTTGACACCTTTCTAGACACCTACTTGATCGGCTAATTGTAATGTATAAAACTCTCCCAGGAATAACACTTACTCGCAGCGGGTATCGGGATCCAACTATCTCATAGAAGGTATGCAATCTCATTGCAAATTTCAACACTTGAAATTCCCGATAATATTTTGCCCCTAGCGTCCTATGACCTTGACGCAGGCCAACAAACCATAGTCCGCTAGTCAAGTTCAACCCGTCATTTCCTGATTGAATTAAATCCTCCCGCACGACCCTTGACGCAGGCCAACAAAGTCGCACGACTACCCTAATCCAATCACATCATATGCTTATGCAGATAAGCACCAGTTAGCTACCGCACACTACACCTTGAAGCAGGCCAACAAACGTAGCACGAATACTAACTACTACTTATCTGAAATGACGGAGGGCTACGACAGGTTTTTCTGAAAACCTATTGCGTAATGAACTTGATATCGTTGTAGGATCGAATGAATTTTGAAATGGAGTGTTTTTGAGGCTTTTCTAGTTTTGCTAAAGGAGTCACTCCCGGTGAAGGGATCGTCGGTCCTTTCCTCGTCGAATGAGGTGCGGGATATATCACATATATCACTGTGCAAAGCAAAAACACTTAAAAGCAATCAAAAGACAAACCGAGTGTGTAGCATCTGCCAGTTATTGCTAAAGGAGTCACTCCCGGTGAAGGGATCTCGGTCCTTTCCTCATCGAATAAGGTGCAGGATATATCGCATATACCGCTGTGCAAAGCAAGAACTGTAGCTACCTGTTTTATTTTGAAATTCGATTCTACAACATCTTAGGTTTCTTTTATTTCATTAATCACATTAATGAAGTCCCATCATTTAAATACCTAAACATCACAGATAAATACGACGTACACTTATGCCATCCGCATTCGCCTCGATGTCCCCTCGTGCACCGTTAGGTTAGGTAACTAACGGCAGAGCGGGGCAGGGCTAGCGCGGGTGTAAAACATAAGTAACGTCTATATAATATATCATATATACTATATACTGTATCTATCAAAGAACATCACATGATCACATCACAGATATCGCAGCAGAAGAATCATATGAAATATTGGATATACTAGGACGTCCGTGTTTTCAATACGAGCCAGTATAAAACACGGATTCCACGGTCGCGATGAATAGCCAAACCCACACCCCTAGACCCCTACGAGAGCGGCAAGCAACCCTACCAATTCTGGAGTTAGGAGACCCGGACTCGACTCCTCGAGTTGATCTCCCACTGGACTCCAGAACCCGGTCACTTGTGCCCTCCTCCTTGGGTCTATCCTAGTGCGGAAAAGTAAATAATATACAAAAGGTGACTACTTCCGCAACCTGGAAGCGCCCCAATAAAAGAATATTACATACAAGTTTTTTACATGAATGAAAATGAAAAACACTCATCTCACATAAAAACCCCCCCGGCTATTCAAACACGACGATCCAATATAACATATCCAGCAACACAAAACATCACATGTCATCAACGTAAGTAAACATGCGTATCCCAATTGTCGTTGACATATAGCAACGAAACCGGCGATATCACATATTACACTTACGGTCACAGAAAAGAAAGTGTAAAACTACAACAGTTGGAATCCGCAACCACCTCAGACATCGCATGCCTGACCAAATGAATTACTTAGACATCGCATGCCTAACAATTATAAACCCCGCATTTTAGTCTCATTATCGAAAACACTTTTCAATGTCAAGTCGGTGAATTCAACAGGATTCCCGACATCCTGATCGAATACTCGTCGCAAACTTTAGTAGACGGCCGCACCCCCGATACCGTCGACGAAGTGCACCAAGGCGGAACACCGCTGCCGCGAGCACCCGAACGGATGCTTTCGGCGACGGGGTTCTCCTACAGTCACTTGGTCGGGGCTATGGAGTGAGGCTGTCTATTAAGTTTACCCGGCGAGTATCCGCGTACGCTACGTGATTGCGACGGACTTTTGATCACATCAAAATTCCGTGGCAACCGATCAAGTGAGACTAAACTGCTATGTTTATAACATTCATTCAGTTATCTCATAACTTCTTGTGAATTCCAATTATTGTATCCCATTCCAGATAAACAGAAAATGTTAAACTTTCCGATCGAACAATCGAACACCCAAGTTTTCCCGATACAGATCAACACATGAAATAAGTCTAACAACATTCCGTTCGTACCTCAGTACCAACAGTCCAGCCGTAGAAGGGTCAAGCCAACGCCTCACATGTGGCACGCCGTACTCCCCCAAACCCGAAGGTTCAAAGGGCAGTTCAAGACGGTCACATAATCGAGTTAAGGTTTGTTGTCTTCTAGAGGGTCCATCGCGTTACTTGCACTACTTAGAACGTCGTCAAACTACGGAAAAATCCAACACTTGGAAATTTCCCGACAGGGGAAAAGTTGGGTATTTATATCCGGTCGAACTTTTTAACATATTCTAAAAATTTATCCGGAAAGCCACACAGACAAAATTCGATAATCCGATCGAACATTCGAATCCCCAAAACAACCCAGAAAATTCAACTCTTGAATAAATTTTAAAAATTCCCAGAAAATCCAGAAGAATTTATCAGGTATTACTGAGCAAACAGTAAGGGATGACGTCATGATTGGGCCGCTGATCCGCCGCAGAAGCCATGCTTCTGCCGCGGATCCGCCGCGAAAATTACTGTTCACCAGAAACTTTTTGCACCGTAATTCATAGTTTTCCCTGCTGAATTTTTTAGCAATTTTTAATTTGGAAAAACTCACTGTTTTCAAAAAAGTACAGAGAGCAAGATTGATTTGGTGTTTCGGGTTCGTTCGGACTTCAAATTCCGTCTGGACTTCGCCTAAGGCTCTAGCTAGGCTCTGATACCACTGTAGGGTTCCTAGGCACGCTAAGGAGGTCTCACAAGGCATCGAACATACCAATATAAAATTTTACGGTGCCGAGAAACCCTAAACTACGGATCGTTTGCTAGAAAACTAGGCGAAGAGGCTAACTAGTTAACACTTAACTACAAGATACGGAAATACAACCTTTGTAGATCCGGTGCTCCACCTCCATAGCTCCGCAACGAGGTCCTCTCCGCTGTCCAAATCAAATCCGGGCTCAAGCGTCGGCTTCGTCGGAGAATGGGCAAGCTAGGTCGTCGATGTCCATGCCGAAGATGATCTACGTCGAGGCATCGCTAAATCAAGCTCCGACTTCACCAAGTCCAAAAACTTGTGAAGAGAACACATTCTACTACTTGGCAAGAGGTAGAGGATGAAGAAATAGGAAGTGGGTAGACTTTAGAATTGGATTTCTCACTTGTTTTCATCAATCACCATTGATGAAGTGAACTTTCTTCATGTGAAGAAGATGAAGAAGAAGAAGAAAGAAATATGATAAGTTAATTATATTTGGAAAAGAAAATGAATACTTATCATATTAGAACCATGGTCAAGTGTAGAGAATTAACCAAGGTTAGATTAATGGTTAGGGTTTAAGATGAAGACAAGAATGGTTACAAAGTCAAAGCTTCATGAAGCTTCAACTAAACTCCAAAATTAGCAACCATTCTTTTCTTATCTATTCAAAATAAATAAATAAATAAATAAATAAGTAATAAAAAGAAAACCCTAATCATTAGTTTAACCATGGCTTAATTCATTACACTTAACTATAGTTAAACATGTATCATCAAACATGATACAATCAAGTGTACAAAAGTATATCACATATACAATGTGCACAAACCAAGTGAGAAAATCCGTTTAAAGTGAACCAATACTAGTTAGTGCAAAGTAATATATCAAATATATAATTATGCATTAAATCATTAAATCAACACTTGATTCAATGGTCCGGTCATGTCGCACACAACCGACTAGTATTCAATGTATCGGCTTATCGAATCAATACTTGATTTGATACCTAGGTTATATCGCATACAACCATTCGATACAATCATCGCGAGAATAGAATACGGTATCACATACACGCATTATTCTCGGTCCCGCACATATCTCATATGCGCTCCTATTTCGTTTCGCTTGAGCCAGGAAACCTCTGTGTAGGACTCTAAAGACTCGTCAATACGCCGGCAGCGGATGATGATCATATCAAACATCCACAAGCCGCAAGCGGTCTGCTAAACGTAACGGCCACCCGGGTATTGAGCGATCAGAAGATCGACGAGCAAGCCCGCTCACACTCCTGTGAATCCAACCAGTAACACTACCGTACAGTACGGTCTGATCGTCTGATATGTCGCATATCTTGCCTAGGGGTGGTAAACGTCAGACCCCAATAGCTCGATAAGTCGTGTCGATATGAGGCTCATAACGGGTTGAGAAACTACTGGTAACACTTACCAGCAATTCTCTGAGCAGCCCTGGCCAGGGACTTCCTGTTATAGCCAATCGAACACAGTGCAACATCAACTCCCTATACCGGGAGAGACGAATCCCCTCCTATCGCTCATTGCCTCCATGTGACTCGGGACTGTACCCAAAAACCACCGTTTTGCACGCCCTCTTGGATGTGGTAAGATGGAAATCAAAGCACAGTAGGATCCACACAAGACTCTATGACGATCTCGGGTCAACAGACTACTCTGTACCAGTGTCACCAGAGAACTGCCATCTGACGTGAGGTATAATACCATCTGGGAGTTCTCGGCGAGTCCGTCCAGTGTACCCAGTCTCTACTGAGCACCCGTATATCATCTCTGATGTCAAACACCAATGGATATGGGATCATCCATCGCCCATCTGTATGGGTCGAGAAGGTATACGCTAGTCTACTCTGGTATATCGATGCCCCGTCTCGATACACCCTCGACTAGGGACTTTGAAGGATGTACTTATGGACTACCATGTCCCCACTAGTATGATCCGCATCATAGTCCAGGTAGTCAAGCACACATCCTAAGGGCTTTACCAACATGTAACAGAGAGACAATCAGTATACACGTTAAGGTAAAGTTCAACCAGATAGCATACTATCATGTCGAGCAAGAAAGTCCTCCCTATATATGTCCCAGCATCCACTACAATATACATCCTATGTACAGTAATGGCCTCTAGGGCATACATATAACTAACAAATTTTACACAGGAAAATTAGCCGATCAAGTAGGTGTCTAGAAAGGTGTTAACGGGGTTATGCCTCTGGGAAAACGAGGTTTATTTTAATTAGGTCCGTGCGAAAGCACGGGGAACCTCCCTCAAGTACCAACACTGATCTGGCTGAAAAATTGACGAAATCGTAGGGTGTAATTAATCCCGGCTAATCTTACCTTTTAGGGTTTGAAGGAAGATTTGATAAAAACAGTGGGAGACATCCTGATTAGATAAGATAATAAACAATCTAATCTTGCAAGAGCATACGCTAAAGTGTTTTCTTCTCTCTCTCTCCAGGTAGCAATCATGTTAGGCCTTAATCAAGATAATAATATGGAAGTATTGACTGAACCCGCTTGTTATACTGAGCAGGGGATCGTTGGTCCCGTTTTTTCTTATAAGAGTTATAAGACTGAGCAGGAAATAGGAGAATATCTGGATTCTCATGCCGCCCAAACGAAGAGCAAGCATGCTGATGCATCTTCTTCGGGTGTGTTACTTATTGAGAACTGTTTCTCAGTTCACCCTACGTCCTGGGTATTAGATACCAGATCGGGATCCCACATATGTAAATTGTTACGTGGGCTACGTAAAGGTAGAGAACTGGGAACGGGTGATCATTCCGTACAAGTAGGGAATGGTGCAAGTATTGCAGCCAAAGCAGTTGGCGAATATCACCTTGTATTACCAAGTAGTGATACAATGATTCTGAACGAGTGCTATTATATACCGAATATGATATGCAACATTATATCAGTTTCTTTATTAAATAAAGAAGGATATAATTTTCTAGTACAGGATAATGTTATGAACATATTCCTGAATCAAAAGTTGATTGGATCAGGCTCGTTACATAATGGCATATACATTCTCAATCAAATTACAGTCCTTAATATACAATACACACACAAGAGGAAAAGTTCAGAAATGAACGAATCTTTCTTGTGGTATTGTAGACTTGGTCATATCAATGCGACACGGCTAGCTAAGTTACATAAGGATGGATATTTGAATCTATTCGAATTATCATCTTATGATACTTGCCATTCATGTCTCAAAGGTAAAATGACCAAAACTCCGTTTAGTGGACACGGAGAAAGAGTTGAGGAACTCTTAGGACTGGTACATAGTGATGTATGCGGTCCCATGTCTACACATGCCAGGAACGGTTGTTCCTACTTCATTACATTCACTGACGATCTCTCAAGATACGAACATGTGTTCCTAATGAAACACAAGTCTGAAGCTTTTGAGAAATTCAGAGAATATAAGCACGAAGTAGAGAACCAAACGGGCAAAAGTATTAAGATCCTTCGATCTGATCGAGGAGGAGAATACTTGAGCAATGAGTTTCTGGACTATCTAAAAGAGAATGGGATTCTCTCTCAGCTTACTCCTCCTTATACACCACAGTACAATAGTGTATCGGAACGGAGGAATCGCACTCTATTAGATATGGTACGCTCTATGACGAGCACTGCTGAGTTGCCTATTTTCTTCTGGGGGCATGCGCTTGAGACAGCCATATACCTACTGAATAGAGTTCCAACCAAATCTGTGCCTACCACTCCATATGAGATATGGAATGGGAAGAGACCATCTCTTAAAAGAGTTAAGATATGGGGTTGTCCGGCCTATGTTAAAAAGCAAAATCCAGACAAGCTCGAGGCACGATCAGTTCTTTGCAAGTTTGTAGGATATCCAAGCAATTCGTATGGATATCTATTCTACCACAGTGAACAACAAAAGGTGTTTGTTGCTCAACATACCGCCTTTTTAGAAAAGGAATTTCTTGCAAAAGAAATTAGTGACGATGAGGTAGAGCTGGAAGAGGTTTCAGCACCACAAACTACAACTGATGATTTATTGGAACCAGAGGATTCGGTAGTACCCGACGAACCCCAGCCTCTCCGCCGATCTAGCAGGGTTTCTCATCCACCTGAGAGATACTACGGTTTTCTCGTTGATGGTGGGAGCAAGGATTGCATCATGGAAGATGATGACCCAACTAGTTTCGAGCAGGCCATCACAAGTGGTGACTCCGTGAAATGGCTGGATGCAATGCGATCTGAGATGGAATCCATGTACACCAACAAAGTATAGACTTTGGAAGTTGCTCCTGAAGGGGTAAAACCCATTGGGAGCAAATGGATCTTTAAAAAGAAAATTGGTGTAGATGGAAAAGTTGAGACTTTCAAAGCTAGACTTGTTGCAAAGGGTTTTCGTCAACGACCAGGTGTGGATTATGACGAAACATTTTCTCCAGTGGCTATGCTTAAGTCCATCCGGATCTTACTTACCATTGCTGCATACCATGACTACGAAATCTGGCAAATGGATGTTAAGACCGCCTTTCTAAATGGTGATTTAGAAGAGTGCGTGTAAATGACTCAGCCAGAGGGCTTCATAGATAGTAAGAGCAGCAGAAAAGTGTGCAAACTGCTTAAATCCATCTATGGGTTAAAGCAAGCATCGCGGAGTTGGAACATCTGCTTTGATGTTGTAGTCAAAGAGTTTGACTTCATCAAAAACGTAGATGAACCTTGTATTTATAAGAAGGTTGAAGAGAGTAAGGTTGTCTTCCTCGTATTGTACGTCGATGACATACTCTTGATAGGAAATGATGTTCCTATGCTGCAATCAGTCAAGCGCTTCTTATCACAAAGATTCTCAATGAAAGATCTAGGAGATGCCTCCTGCATATTGGGAATTATGATCTATAAAGATAGATCTAAATGGATACTGGGATTGTCCCAATCCAGGTACATTGACACCATACTAAAGAGGTTTAGTATGGAAGAATCCAAACGTGGGAACCAACCCACGATCTCTAGACTCACTCTCTCCAAAGAGATGTCTCCCATGACTGATTTGGAGAGAGCTCGCATGCAAGGGATACCCTATGCATCGGCAGTAGGCTCTATCATGTATACGATGCTATGTACCAGACCCGATATAGCATACACACTAAGTGTAGTGAGTCGGTATCAAGCAGATCCTGGAGAGAGTCATTGGACAGCTGTGAAGAACATTCTCAAGTACTTGCAAAGGACTAAAGAGATGTTCTTGGTGTATGGTAATGGAGAACTCCAGGTGGAGTCCTTTGCCGATTCCAGCTTCCAGAGTGATAAGGATGACTCTAAGTCGCACTCGGGATTTGTCTTTACCCTCAATGGAGGGGCGATATGTTGGAAGAGTTCCAAACAGGATACCGTTGCAGACTGGACAATGGAGGCTGAATACATCGCTGCCAACGATGCTGCCAAAGAGGCTGTCTGGATAAAAAAGTTCATCATTGAACTTGGTATGGTTCCATCCATTGAGCATCCAATACCTTTGTATTGCGATAACAATGGAGCTGTGGCTTTGGCCAAGGAACCCAGGTCCCATCAGAAGTCCAGACATATTCTGAGGCGGTATCACCTGATTAGGGAGATAGTTGATCGCCGGGAGATCGAGGTCAGGAGAGTTGAAACGAAGGACAACACTGCGGATCCACTCACGAAGACCATTCCCCTGATACAGTTTGAGAGATTATTCGAAATGCTAGGTATGAGATACTACAACAGCTGGCCTTCGTGCAAGTGGGAGATTGTTAGTTATATATATGCCCTAGAGGTCATTGTTGTACATATGATGTATATTATAATGGATGCTTGGATATATATAGAGAGAATTTTCTTGCTCGTCATGATAGTATACTATTTGGTTTCTCTTTATCTTAACATGTTGACTTATATAAGTTTACAGTCTTACACTCACATATTGATAAAGCCCTTAGGATATGTACTCGACTACTGAGACTATGATGAGATCATACTAGTGGGGCCACGGTAGTCGACGAGTACATCCTATAACTGTTTCTAGTCGAGGGAGTATCGAAACAGGGCATCGATACACCAGAGTAGACTAGCGTATACGCATCTTGACCCATATGATGGGTGATGGATGATCCCATAGCCATCGATGTTTGACATCAAGGATGGTGTACGGGTGCTCAGTGGAGACTGGGTACACTGGACGGACTCACCGAGAACACCCAGATGGTATTATACCTCACGTCAGATGGCAGTTCTCCGGTGACACTGGTATAGGTTAGTCTGTAGACCCGAGATCCTCATAGAGTCTTGTGTGATTCCCACTGTGCTTTGATTTCCATCTTACCACGTCCAAGAGGGCGTGCAAAACGGTGGCTTTTGGGTACAGTCCAGAATCACATGGAGGCAATGAGCGATAGGAGGAGATTCGTCTCTCCCGGTATAGGGAGTTGATGTTGTGCTGTGTTCGATTGGCTATAACTGGAAGTCACTGGCCAGGGCTGATATAGAGATTTACTGGTAAGTGTTACCAGTAGTTTCTCGACCTGTTATGAGCCTCACATCGACACGACTTATCGGTTACTGGGGTCTGACGTATACCACCCCTAGACTAGATATGCAACATATCAGACGAAGAGACCGGACTGTACGGGAGTGTTACTGATTGGATTCACAGGAGAATGTACAGGCTTGCTTGTTGATCTTCTGATCGCTCAATACCTGGGTGGCTGTTACGTTTAGCTTACCGTTTGCAGCTTGTGGATGTTTGATATGATCATCACCTGCTACCGGCGTATTGACGATTCTTTAGAGTCCTACACAGAGGTTTCTTAACTCAGGCAAAACGGAGTAGGAGCACATATGTGATATGTGCGGGATCGAGAATAATACGATATGAGATACCGTATTCTATTCTCGCGAAATATGATATCGGCCGGAGATATTTGATATCAGCCGGGTCATCGGATCAAGTATTGATTCGATGAATCGGTACATGATATATTAGTCGGATATATTCGATATAGCCGGATTGTCGGATCAAGTGTTGATTCCATAATTTAATGTATAATTATATATGTGATATATTACATTACATTATCTAATATTGGCTCGCTTTATTATTTCATTTTCTCACCGGATAATACATTGATATATATGCGATATATGTTAATTGTATTATTTTCTTTTGTTACAAAAATATATTATATATGTGATATATAATATTTTAACATGTTATGATTACAAATGCAACTTGATTAGTGGAGATTAAATATGGTTAGAGTTTGATTTGGGTTAGCTTATTCATGAATCTTATAGAAGATTTTCTTTTATTTCTTGCAAAGATATTATGTGTTAATATTTTGGAGATATTTTCCTAACCTAACCAACACCCTTTAACCCAAGTCAAATCTCTACAATGGTTAAGTCTTTCTTGACTTAACCATAGTTGCAATTGTAATGATAATAACTTTTCATTATTCATCACAAAAGAATTAAGCATTCTTCTTCTTCTTCCTTGATCTCTTGAAAAGCTTTCTAGGTTTTTCATTTGTGATGGATTAGTGTGAGATTATGAAAACAAATGAGAGTTAAATTCCTACTTCATCATTCTCATCTATTCCAGCCACTTAGATTAGGGTGTTCTCTTCTCTAATACTTGATTAGAGAAGTGAGAGCTTGAGTTAAAAAAACTTCAAGGTAGATCATCTTCGAGAAGGAAGACTTCAAGCAAGCATGGATCATTCGGGTTATAGAGCTTCTCTTGAGTCCGGGAGATCATGGACCGCGGCAAAGGGACTACTACTTGGAGCTTATAAAGCGAAGGAGCGGACTACAAAAGTTGTAATCCCTCTCTCTTAGTTGTAAAGGTGTTTACTTGCATGTTTAACCCTAATTATCTAGCAAAGATCCTCGCTTTGGGTTGTTCGGCACGTCTAAATTTTAAATCGGGTATGGTTGATGCCTTATAGACCTTTGTAACAGTGCTTAGTAACCCTACAACTAGGCACTGTCACAAGGGTCTATAAGGCATCAATCATACCCGATTTAAAATTTAAACGTGCCGAACAACCCAAAGCAGGGATCTTTGCTAGATTATTAGGGTTAAACATGCAAGTAAACATCTTTTCAACTAAAAGAGAGGGATTAAAACCTTTGTAGTCCGCTCCTTCACTTTATAAGCTCCGAGTAGTAGTCCTTTCACCGTGATCCATGATCTCCCGAACTCAAGAGAAGCTCCACAACCCGAATGATCAATGCTTGCTTGAAGTCTTCCTTTTCGAAGATGATCTACCTTGAAGAATTTTTAACTCAAGCTCTCACTTCTCTAATCAAGTATTAGAGAAGAGAACATCCTAATCTAAGTGGCTAGAGTAGATGAGGATGATGAAGTAGAAATTTAACTCTCATTTGTTTTCATAATCTCACACTAATCCATCACAAAAGAAAAACCTAGAAAGCTTTTCAAGAGCTTAAGGAAGAAGAAGAAGAATGATCAATCCTTTTGTGATGAATAATGAAAATATTATTATCATTACAATTGCAACCATGGTTAAGTCAAGAAAGACTTAACCATTGTAGATATTTAACTAGGGTAAAAGGTGTGGGTTAGGTTAGGAAAATATCAAGAAAAATATCAACACATAATATCTTTGCAAGAAACAAAATAAAAGCTTCTAGAAAAGATTAACATGTTTAATCTCCACTAATCATATTGCATTTGTAATCATAACATGTTACAATATTATATATCACATATATAATATATTTTTGTAACAAAAGAAAATAATACAATTAACAAATATCGCATATATATCAAGGTATTATTCGGTGAGAAAATGAATCAATAAAGCGAGCCAATATTAGATAATGTAATGTAATATATCACATATATAATTATACATTAAATTATCGAATCAACACTTGATCCGACAATCCGGCTATATCGCATATAACCGACTAATATATCATGTACCGATTCATCGAATCAACACTTAATCCGATGACCCGGATGATATCATATATCGCAAGAATAGAATACGGTATCTCATATCGTATTATTCTCGGTCCCGCACATATCACATATGTGCTCCTACTCCGTTTTGCCTGAGTCAAGAAACCTCTGTGTAGGACTCTAAAGAATCGTCAATACGCCGGAAGTAGGTGATGATCATTTCAAACACCCACAAGCTGCAAGCGGTCAGCTAAACGTAACAGCCACCCAGGTATTGAGCGATCAGAAGATCAAAAAGCAAGCCTGTACATTCTCCTGTGAATCCAATCAGTAACACTCCCGTATAGTCCGGTCTATTCGTCTGATATGTTGCATATCTAGTCTAGGGGTGGTATACGTCAGACCCCAATAACCGATAAGTCATGTCGATGTGAGGCTCATAACAGGTCGAGAACCTACTGATAACACTTACCAGTACTACTCAATATCCGCCCTGGCCAGGGACTTCCAGTTATAGCTAATCGAACACAGCACAACATCAACTCCCTATACCGGGAGAGACGAATCCCTTCCTATCGCTCATTGCCTCCATGTGATTCAGGACTGTACCCAAAAGCCACCATTTTGCACGCCCTCTTGGACGTGGTAAGGTGGAAATCAAAGCACAGTGGGAATCACACAAGACTCTATGACAATCTCGGGTCTACAGACTAACCTGTACCAGTGTCACCGGAGAACTACCATCTAACGTGAGGTATAATACCATCTGGGAGTTATCGGCGAGTCCGTCCAGTGTACCCAGTCTCCACTGAGCACCCGTACACCATCCTTGATGTCAAACACCGATGGATATGGGATCATCCATCGCCCATCATATGGGTCAAGATGCGTATACGCTAGTCTACTCTGGTGTATCGATGCCCTGTCTTGATACACCCTCGACTAGGAACGGTTATAGGATGTACTCATCGACTACTTTGGCCCCACTAGTATGATCTCATCATAGTCCCAGTAATCGAGTACATATCCTAAGGGCTTTATCAACATGAGAGAGTAAGACAATAAACTAATTTAAATCAACATGTTAAGATAAAGTAAAACCAAATAGCATACTATCATGACGAGCAAGAAATTCCTCTCTATATATATCCAAGCATCCAATATAATATACATCATATGTACAACAATGGCCTCTAGGGCATATATATATATATAACTAACAATCTCCCACTTGCACTAAGGCCAGCTGTTGTAGTATCTCATACCTAGCATCCCGAATAATCTCTCAAATTGTATCTGGGGAATGACCTTCGTGAGTGGATCCACAGTGTTGTCCATCGTATCAACTCTCCTGACCTCGATCTCCCGGTGATCAACTATCTCCCTGATCAGGTGATACCGCCTCAGAATATGTCTGGACTTCTGATGGGACCTGGGTTCCTTTGCCAAAGCCACAGCTCCATCGTTATCGCAATACAAAGGTATTGGATGCTCAATGGACGGAACTACACCAGGTTCAGTGATGAACTACTTCATCCAGACAGCCTCTTTGGCAGCATCGTTGGCAGCGATGTATTCAGCCTCCATCGTCGAGTCTGCAACGGTATCCTGTTTGGAAATCTTCCAACATACCGCCCCTCCATTGAGGGTAAAGACAAATCCCGAGTGCGACTTAGAGTCGTCCTTATCATTCAGAAGCTGGAATCGGTAAAGGACTCAACTTGGAGTTCTCCGTTACCATACACCAAGAACATCTCTTTAGTCCTTCGCAAGTACTTGAGAATGTTCTTCACAGCTATCCAGTGACTCTCTCCAGGATCTTCTTAATACCGACTCACTACACTTAGCGAGTATGCTACATCGGGTCTGGTACATAGCATCGCATACATGATAGAGCCTACTGCCGAAGCATAGGGTATCCCTTGCATGCGAGCTCTCTCCAAATCAGTCTTGGAAGACATCTCTTTGGGGAGAGTGAGTCCAGAGATCGTGGGTTGGTTACCACGCTTGGATTCTTCCATACTAAACACCTTTAGTATGGTGTCAATATACCTGGATTGGGACAATCCCAGTATCCGTTTAGATCTATCTCTATAGATCATAATTCCCAGTATGCAGGAGGCATCACCTAGATTTTTCATTGAGAATCTTTGTGATAAGAAGAGCTTGAATGATTGCAGCATAAGAACATCATTTCCTATCAAGAGTATATCATCGACGTACAATACGAGGAAGACAACCTTACTCTCTGCAACCTTCTTATAGATACAAGGTTCATCTACGTTTTTTATGAAGTCAAACTCTTTGACTACAACATCAAAGCAGATTTCCAACTCCGCGATACTAGTTTTAACCCATAGATGGATTTAAGCAGCTTGCACACCTTTCCGCTGCTCCCACTATCTACGAAGCCCACTGGCTAAGTCATGTACACGCACTCTTCTAAATCACCATTTTGAAAGGTGGTCTTAACATCAATTTGCCAGATTTCGTAGTCATGGTATGCAGCAATGGTAAGTAAGATCCGGATTGACTTAAGCATAGCTACTGGAGAAAAGGTTTCGTCATAATCCACAGCTGGTCGTTGACGAAAACCCTTTGCAACAAGTCTAGCTTTGAAATTCTCAACTTTTCCATCTACACCAATTTTATTTTTAAAGATCCATTTGCTCCCAATGGGTTTTACCCCTTCAGGAGCAACTTCCAAAGTCCATACTTTGTTGGCGTACATGGATTCCATCTCAGATCGCATTGCATCCAGCCATTTCATAGTCACCACTCGTGATGGCCTGCTCGAAACTAGTCAGGTCATCATCTTCTATGATGCAATCCTCGCTTCCACCATCAATAAGAAAACCGTAGTATCTCTCAGGTGGATGAGAAACCCTACTAGATCGACAGAGAGGCTGGGGTTCGTCGGGAACTACTGAATCCTCTGGTTCCACCAAATCATCTGTCGTAGTTTGTGTTGCTGGAACTTCTTCCAGTTCTACCTCATTACCACTAATTTCTTTCATAAGAAATCCATTTTCTAAAACGGTGGCATGTCGAGAAACAAACACCTTTTGTTCCTCGAAGTGGTAAAAGATATACCCTCGCGAATGTTTGGGATATCCAATAAACTTACATAGGACAGACCTTGCCTCGAGCTTGTCCGGATTTTGTGTTTTTACATAGGCCGGACAACCCCATATCTGAATAAAATTAAGACATGGTCTCTTCCCATTCCATATCTCATATGGAGTGGTAGGCACTGATTTGGTTGGAACTCTATTCAATAGGTATGCAGCTGTCTCCAGTGCATGTCCCCAGAAGGAAACAGGCAACTCAGCATTGCTCATCATAGAGCGCACCATATCTAATAGGGTGCGATTCCTCCGCTCCGATACACCGTTGTGCTCTGTTGTATAAGGAGGAGTAAGCTGAGAGAGAATCCTATTCTCTTTTAGATAGTCTAGGAACTCATTGCTCAAGTATTCTCCTCCTCGATCAGATCGAAGGATCTTAATACTTTTGCCCGTTTGGTTCCCTACTTCGTGCTTATATTCCTTGAATTTCTCAAAAGCTTCAGACTTGTGTCTCATCAGGAACACATGTCCGCATCTTGAGAGATCGTCAATGAATATAATGAAGTAGGAAGAACCGTTCCTGGCATGTGTAGATATGGGTCCACATGCATCACTATGTATCAACCCTAAGAGTTCCTCAACTCTTGCTCCGTGTCCACTAAACGGAGTTTTGGTCATTTTACCTTTGAGACATGAATGGCAAGTATCATAAGATGATAATTCGAACGGATTCAAATATCCATCCTTATGTAACTTAGCTAGCCGTGTCGCATTGATATGACCAAGTCTACAATGCCATAAGTAGGATTCGTTCATTCCTGAACTCTTCCTCTTATGTGTGTTTTGTATATTAAGGACTGTATTGTGATTTAGAACGTATATGCCATTATGTAACGAGCCTGATCCAATCAACTTTTGATTTAGGAAGATGTTCATAACATTATCCTTTATTACATAATTATATCCTTCTTTACTTAATAAAGAAACTGATATAATGTTGCATATCATGTTCGGTATATAATAGCACTCGTTCAGAATCAATGTATTATTACTTGGTAATACAAGGTGATATTCGCCAACTGCTTTGGCTGCAATATTTGCACCATTCCCTACTTGTAAAGAATGATCACCCTTTCCCAGTTCTCTACCTTTACGTAGCCCACGTAACAATTTACATATGTGGGATCCCGATCCGGTATCTAATACCCAGGACGTAGGGTGAACTAAGAAACAGTTCTCAATAACTAACACACCCGAAGAAGATGCATCAGCATGCTTGTTCTTCGTTTGGGTGGCGTGAGAATCCAGATATTCTCCTATTTCCAGCTCAGTCTTATAACACTTATAAGAAAGAACGGGACAAACGTTCCCCTGCTCAGTATAATAAGCGGGTTCAGTCAATATATCCATATTATTATCTTGATTATGGCCTGACATGGTCGCTACCTGAAGAGAAAGAGAAGAAAACACTTTAGCATATGCTCTTGTAATATTAGATTGGTTATTATCTTATCTAATCAGGATGTCTCCCACTATTTTTATCAAATCTTCCTTCAAACCCTAAAAGGTAAGATTAGCTGGGATTAATTACAGCCTACAATTTCGTCAATCTTTCAGCCAGATCAGTATTGGTACTTAAGGGAGGTTCCCCATGCTTTCGCACGGACCTAATTAAAATAAACCTCATTTTCCTAGAGGCATAACCCCGTTAACACCTTTCTAGACACCTACTTGATCGGCTAATTGTCCTGTGTAAAATTCTCCCAGGAGTAACCCTTACTCGCAGTGGGTATCGGGATCCAACTATCTCATAGTAGGTATGCAATCTCATTGTAAATTTCAACACATGAAATTCCCGATAATAGTTTTACCCCTAGCGTCCTATGACCTTGACGGAGGCCAAACTACCCATAAGGCGCTAGTCAAGTTCAACCCGTTCATTTCTTGATTGAATTAAACTCACCCATACGACCCTTGACGAAGGCCAAACTACGCCGTACGAATACCTTAATCCAATCGCATCGTATGCTAGCAGATAAGCACTAGTTAGCTACCGTACACTACGCCTTGACGGAGGTCAAACTACCGTAGCACGAATACTAAGTAGTACTTATGTGAAATGATGGAGGGTTACGCAGGTTTTTAAGAAAACCATGAGCGTAATGAACTTGATATCATTGTAGAAACAAGTGATTTTGAAAAAGGAGTGTTTCTGAGGATTTTCTAGTTTCGCTAAAGAGGTCACTCCCGGTGAAGGGATCTCGACTCTTTCCTCATCTAATAAGGTGCAGGGTATATCATATATACCGCTGTACAAAGCAAGAACTATAGAAGCTGTCAAAAACTAAACCGCAAGTTTATAGCATCTGCCAGTTTAGCTAAAGAGGCCACTCCCGGTGAAGGGATCTCGGCTCTTTCCTCATCGAATAAGGTGCAGGGTATATCATATATACCGCTATGCAAAGCAAAACTGTAGCTACCCTTTTTATAAAGTTTTGTTTCTACAACATCTTTTAGGTTTCTTTTCTTTTATTAATCTCATTAATAAAAATCCCATCAATTAATGCTTCCTAAGTATCACAGAAGAAACGAAAGCAGTAATATTTATATATCAACATATATATATAGTATAAGCATTCGTGTTAGGCAGTAATATGATCTCATCACAGAACATTGCAGCAGAAGATAACATATGAAATATTGGATATATTAGGACGTCCGTGTTTTATTTCAAGCCTGTATAAAACACGGATTCCACGGTCGCAATGAATAGCCAAAGCCACATCCCTAGACCCCTACGAGAGCGGCAAGTAACACTGCCAATTCTAGGGTTAGGAGATCCGGTCTCGACTCCTCGAGATGGCCTCCCACTGGACCCTAGATCCTGGTTACTTGTGCTCCCCTCCTTGGGTCTACCTAATGCGGAAAAGTAAATAATATACAATGGTGACAATAACCTCAACCCGGAAGTGCCCCAATAAAAGAATATTACATACAAATTGAATTTTACAAGAATGAAAATAAAAACCCTCATCTCACATAAAACCCCCGGCTATTCAGAATACGAAAATCCAATACAACATATCACAGCAACACATAATATATCATATCATCAACATAAGCAAGTATGTGTATCCCGATTGTCGTTGATGTATAGCAACGAAGCCGGCGATACACCACATACTACGCTTACGGTCACAGAAAAGAAAGTGTAAAACTACAACATTTGGAATCCACAATCACTTTAGACATCATAAATCCGAAATATCATATACTACGCATTTCATGCCTAAATATATGAATTCCACGTATTGTATCACATTCCAGATAAATAGACAATATTAAACTTTCCGATCGAATAATCAAATACCCAAGATTTCCAAATAGCTCAACATTTGAGCGGAGTTCAAAAAACCCAGAACATATCACCGACCCAATGAACCAGCCGTAGAAGGGTCAAACCAACGCCTCACATGTGGCAACACCAAACTACCACAAACCCAAACGTTCAGTGGAAGTTTTGACGGTCACATAATCGATTTAAGGTTAGGTTCTTCTAGAGAGTCTACAGATATGCTTGCATGTTTTTCCGAAAGTTTTAAAGTCAAGAAAAATTCAACACTTGAAAGTTTTTCATGTCGGGAAAAAGTGAGTTATTGATATCCGTTCGAACATTTTAACACGTTCTAAATTATCCGGAAAACTAAACGAAATTAAACTTTCCGATCGAATCAACGAATACAAAAGATCTCCAGAGAACTTAACACTTGAGCAAGATTAAAAATTCCCAGAAATATATACTAATACTTACGGATCAACCCTACTAATACGAGGCCTTAACTCCCAAGTACGGCCGTGGAACCGCCGCGGGAAGCATGTTCCTGCCGCGGTTCCGCGGCGAATTTAGGGAGTTGGGGCCTCGTATTTTACAGTAATCCTTAGAATTGCCTGCTGAATTTTCTGAGTATTTTTAATACAGAAAAAATCAAATTTTTATAAAATTTCCTGAGAGGGGTCAAAAAACGATGTTTCGGCGTTCGATCGGACTTTTAACTTCGTATACACGTCGCCTAATGCTCTAGCTTGGCTCTGATACCACTATAGAGTTACTAGGCACGGTCATAAGGGTCTATAAGGTATCAACCATGCCCGATTTAAAATTTAGACGTGCCGAACAACCCAAAGCGAGGATCTTTGCTAGATTATTAGGGTTAAACATGCAAGTAAATATCTTTACAACTAAGAGAGAGGGATTAAAACCTTTGTAGTCCGCTCTTTCGCTTCATAAGCTCTGAGTAGTAGTCTCTTCACCGCGATCCATGATCTCCCGGACTCAAGAGAAGCTCCACAACCCGAATGATCTATGCTTGCTTGAAGTCTTCCTTTTCGAAGATGATCTACCTTGAAGAATCTTTAACTCAAGCTCTCACTTTCTAATCAAGTATTAGAGAAGAGAACATCCTAATCTAAGTGGCTAGAGTAGATGAGGATGATGAAGTAGGAATTTAACTCTCTTTTGTTTTCATAATCTCACACTAGTCCATCACAAAAGAAAAACCTAGAAAGCTTTTCAAGAGCTTAAGGAAGAAGAAGAAGAATGATCAATCCTTTTGTGATGAATAATGAAAATGTTATTATCATTACAATTGCAACCATGGTTAAGTCAAGAAAGTCTTAACCATTGTAGAGATTTAACTATGGTAAAAGGTGTAGGTTGGGTTAGGAAAATATCAAGCAAAATATCAACCCATAATATCTTTGCAAGAAACAAAATAAAAGCTTCTAGAAGCTTCTAGAAAAGATTAACCCAAATCAAACCCTAACCATGTTTAATCTCCACTAATCATGTTGCATTTGTAATCATAACATATTACAATATTATATATCACATATATAATATATTTTTATAACAAAAGAAAATAATACAATTAACATATATCGCATATATATCAATGTATTATCTGGTAAGAAAATGAATCAATAAAGCGAGCCAATATTAGATAATGTAATGTAATATATCACATATATAATTATACATTAAATTATCGAATCAACACTTGATCCGACAATCCGGCTATATCGCATATAACCAACTAATATATCATGTACCGATTCATCGAATCAACACTTGATCTGATGACTCGGCTGATATCATATATCGCGAGAATAGAATATGGTATCTCATATCGTATTATTCTCGGTCCCGCACATATCACATATGTGCTCCTACTCCGTTTTGCCTGAGTCAAGAAACCTCTATGTAGGACTCTAAAGAATCGTCAATACGCCGGCAGTAGGTGATGATCATATCAAACACCCACAAGCTGCAAGAGGTCAGCTAAACGTAACAGCCACCCAGGTATTGAGTGATCAGAAGATCAACAAGCAAGCCTGTACATTCTCCTGTGAATCCAATCAGTAACACTCCCGTACAGTCCGGTCTCTTCGTTTGATATGTTGCATATCTAGTCTAGGGGTGGTATACGTCAGACCCCAGTAACTGATAAGTCGTGTTGATGTGAGGCTCATACTAGGTCGAGAACCTACTGATAACACTTACCAGTAGTACTCAATATCCGCCCTGACCAGGGACTTCCAGTTATAGCCAATCGAACACAGCACAATATCAACTCCCTATACCGGGAGAGACGAATCCCCTCCTATCGCTCATTGCCTCAATGTGATTCGGGACTGTACCCAAAAGCCACCATTTTGCATGCCCTCTAAGACGTGGTAAGGTGGAAATCAAAGCACAGTGGGAATCACACAAGACTCTTTGACGATCTCGGGTCTACAGACTAACCTTTACCAGTGTCACCGGAGAACTGCGATCTTGTTAGTTATATGTATGCCCTAAAGGCCATTACTATACATAGGATGTATATTGTAGTGGATGCTTGGACATATATAGGGAGGACTTTCTTGCTCGACATGATAGTATGCTATCTGGTTGCTTTTTACCTTAACGTGTACACTGATTGTCTCTCTGTTACATATTGGTAAAGCTCTTAGGATGTGTACTTGACTACCTGGACTATGATGCGGATCATACTAATGGGGACATGGTAGTCCATAAGTACATCCTTCAAGGTCCCTAGTCGTGGGTGTATCGAGACGGGGCATCGATATACCAGAGTAGACTAGCGTATACCTTCTCGACCCATACAGATGGGCGATGGATGATCCCATATCCATTGGTGTTTGACATCAGAGATGATATAAGGGTGCTCAGTGGAGACTGGGTACACTGGACGGACTCGCCGAGAACTCCCAGATGATATTATACCTTACGTCAGATGGCAGTTCTCTGGTGACACTGGTACAGAGTAGTCTGTTGACCCGAGATCGTCATAGAGTCTTGTGTGATTCCCACTGTGCTTTGATTTCCACCTTACCACGTCCAAGAGGGCATGCAAAACGGTGGTTTTTGGGTACAGTCCCGAATCACATGGAGGCAATGAGCGATAGGAGGGGATTCGTCTCTCCCGGTATAGGGAGTTAATGTTGCGCTGTGTTCGATTGGCTATAACCGGAAATCCCTGGCCAGGGTTGCTGAGATTTACTGGTAAGTGTTACCAGTAGTTTCTCAAACTGTTATAGACCTCATATCGACACGACTTATCGAGCTATTGGGGTCTGACGTATACCACCCCTAGGAGAGATATGCGACATATCAGACGACGAGACCGGACTGTACGGTAAGTGTTACTGGTTGGATTCACAGGAGTGTGAGCGGGCTTGCTCGTCGATCTTCTGATCGCTCAAAACCCGGGTGGCCGTTACGTTGAGCAGACCGCTTGCGGCTTGTGGGTGTTTGATATGATCATCACCTGCTGCCAGCGTATTGACGAGTCTTTAAAGTCCTACACAGAGGTTTCCTGGCTCAAGCGAAACGAAATAGGAGCGCATATGAGATATGTGCGGGACCGAGAATAATGCGTGTATGTGATACCGTATTCTATTCTCGCGATGAATGTATCGAATGGTTGTATGTGATATAACCTACTTATCAAATCAAGGATTGATTCGATAAGCCGATACATTGGATATTAGTCGGTTATATGCGATATGACCGGATCGTTAAATCAAGTGTTGATTTAATGATTTAATGTATAATTATATATTTGATATATTACTTTGCATTAACTAATATTGGTTCACTTTAAATGGATTTTCTCACTTGATGTGCACAAGTGGTATATGTGATATATTTTTGTGCACTTGCTTGTATCATGTTTGATGATACATGCAAATTTGGGTGTATGTTTGTATTAAACCATGGTTAGTTAATGGTTAGGGTTTCATTTGATTTATTTGCTTATTTATTTATTTATTCATTCATTTTGGCAAAATGAAAATGGTGGCTAATTTTGTTTCTTTGTTGAAGCTTCATGAAGCTTTGAATAAGTCCACCATTTTTGTTTCATGCTTAACCCTAACCATTCAACCTAACCTTAGTTTATTCTCTACACCTAACTATGGTTGCAAATATGATAAGTATGATTTTATTTCCTATTTTAAAAGAACTTATCATATTCTTTTCTTCTTCTTCTCCTTCTTCAACATGAAGAAAAGCTTGCTACCATCAATGGTGAAATGAGAAAAAGAGTGAGAAATCCAATTCTAAAGTGAACCCACTTCCTATTTCTTCATCCTCTACCACTTGCCAAGTAGTATAGGGTGTTTTCTTCACAAGTTTCATGACTTGGTGAAGTTGGAGCTAGATCTTGTGTTGCCTCGACGTAGATCATCTTCGGCATCGAAGTCGACGACCTAGCCCGCCCATTTCTCCGATGAAGCCGACGCTAGAGCCCGGGATCCGATGATCGCAGCGAGGGGACTTCATCATGGAGCTATGGAGGTGGAGGACCGGATCTACAAAGGTTGTATTTTCCGTTTACTCTTAGTTAAGTTGTTAACTAGTTATCGTTTTCGCCTAAAATCTAGTTAACGATCCGTATTAGGGTTTGTAGGCACCGAAATTTTTTGAATTTGGCATGGTTGATGCCTTGTGAGACCTCATTAGTGTGCCTAGGAACCCTACAGTGGTATCAGAACTACTAGGCATTGGATGTCGACCTATGGGGGGTTCTTACTGTGTTACAGTGTGGCGAAGCATAGGCTCTTACCCCCAGGGTGTCCCGAGACCGAAAGGTGTTCCGGCGGGTTGTAGTCCTCACGATGGGGCATGCGTAAAAAGTAGCGGCTGAGGGACCCGTTGGTGCCACGGCGACCCTATTGGATGGGGTGGCTGCCTGACCTACAGTGGTATCAGAGCCTAGCTAAAGCCTGGTATCAGAGCTACTAGGCATTGGATGTCGACCTATGGGGGGTTCTCACTGTGTGACAGTGTGGCGAAGCATAGGCTCTTACCCCCACGGTGTCCCGAGACCGGAAGGTGTTCCGGTGGGTTGTAGTCCTCGCGAGGGGGCATGCGTAAAAAGTAGCGGCTGAGGGACCCGTTGGTGCCACGGCGACCCCATTGGATAGGGTGGCTGCCTGCCCTACAGTGGTATCAGAGCCTAGCTAGAGCCTTAGGCGATGTGTTGACGGAGTTAGAAGCCCGATCGAACCGAAACCCTAATCTCAAATCGCTCTCTGTACATTTTTTGAAAACTGAGATTTTTCCAAATTAAAAATATTCAGAAAAATCAGCAGGAGTTTCTAAGAATTACTGTGAAATTCGAGCGGCCAATTCGTCTAAAGCGCGGCGGAACCGCGGCACTAGCATGGCTCGTGCGGCGGTTCCGCGGCCAAGTTGTCAGATCACCTCTTGAAAATTGCACAGTAATTCCTATCTTTTAGTGCTGTATTTTCTGGGAATTTTTAAATTATACTCAACAGTTGAGTTTTCTGGGGTTGTTTTGGGAATTAGACGTTTCGATCGGGAAGTTTAACTTCGTCTGTGTTTTTCCGGATAATTTTCGAATATGTTAAAAAGTTCGACCGGATATAAAAATACCCAATTTTTCCCCTGCCGGGAAATTTCCAAGTGTTGGATCTTTCCGTGGTTTAATAACACGTTCTAAGTAGTGCAAGTAATGCGATGGACCCTCTAGAAGACAACAAACCTTAACTCGATTATGTGTCCGTCTTGAACTGCCCTTATAACCTTAGGGTTTGGGGCAGTACGGCGTGCCACATGTGAGGCGTTGGCTTGACCCTTCTACGGCTGGACCGTTGGTACTGAGGCATGAACTGGATGTTTTTAAACTTATTTCATGTGTTGATCTATTTCAGGAAAACTTGGGTGTTCGATTGTTCGATCGGAAAGTTTAACATTTTCTATCTTATCCAAAATGTGATACAATAATTGGAATTCACAAATAGTTATGAGATAACTAATATGAATGTTATAAACATAGCAGTTTAGTCTCACTTGATCGGTTGCCACGGAATTTTGATGTGATCAAAAGTCCGTCGCAATCACGTAGTGTACGCGGATACTCGCCGGGTAAACTTAATAGACAGCCTCGCCCCATAGCCCCGACCAAGCGACTGTAGGAGAACCCCGTCGCCGAAAGCATCCGTTCGGATGCTCGCGGCAGCGGTGTTCCGCCTTGGTGCACTTCGTCGACGGCGTCAGGAGTGCAGCTGCCTACTAAAGTTTGCGACGAGCATTCGATCAAAATGTCGGGAATCCTATTGAATTTCCCGACTTGATATTGAAAAGAGTTTTCGATAATGAGACTAAAATGTGGGGTTTATAATTGTTAGGCATGCGATGTCTAAGTATTTCATTTGATTAGGCATGTGATGTCTAAAGAGGTTGCGGATTCCAACTGTTGTAGTTTTACACTTTCTTTACTGTGACCGTAAGTGTAATATGTGATATCGCCGGTTTCGTTGCTATATGTCAACGACAATTGGGATGCGCATATTTACTTACGTTGATGACTTGTGAAGTTATGTGTTGCTGGATATGTTATATTAGATCGTCGTGTTTGAATAGCCGGGGGGTTTTTATGTGAGATGAGTGTTTTTCATTTTCATTCATGTAAATACTTGTATGTAATATTCTTTTATTCGGGCACTTCCAGGTTGCGGAAGATGTCACCTTTTGTAAATTATTTACTTTTCCGCACTAGGAAAGACCCAAGGAGGGGAGCATAAGTAATCGGGTTCTGGAGTCCAGTGGGAGACCAACTCGAGGAGTCGAGTCCGGGTCTCCTAACTCTAGGATTGGTAGGGTTGCTTGCCGCTCTCGTAGGGGTCTAGGGGTGTGGATTTGGCTATTCATCGCGACCGTGGAATCCGTGTTTTATACTGGCTCGTATTGAAAACACGGACGTCCTAGTATATCCAATGTTTCATATGATTCTTCTGCTGCGATATCTGTGATGTGATCATGTGATATGTTCTATGATAAATGCTGTATATAGTATATATGATATATTATATAGACGTTACTTATGTTTTGCACTCGCGCTAGCCCTGCCCCGCTCTGCCGTTAGTTACCTAACCTAACGGTGCACGAGGGGACATCGAGGCGAATGCGGATGGCATAAGTGTACGTCGTATTTATCTGTGATGTTTAGGTACTTAAATGATGGGACTTCATTAATATGATTAATGAAAGAAAAAGAAACCTAAAGATGTTGTGGAATCGAATTTCAAAATTAAAACAGGTAGCTACAGTTCTTGCTTTGCACAGTGATATATATGATATATCCCGCACCTCATTCGACGAGGAAAGGACCGAGATCCCTTCACCGGGAGTGACTCCTTTAGCAATAACTGGAAGATGCTACAACCCTCGGTTTATCTTTTGATTGCTTCTATAGTTCTAGCTTTGCACAGTGATGTATATGATATATCCCGCACCTCATTCGACGAGGAAAGGGCCGACGATCCCTTCACCGGGAGTGACCCCTTTAGAAAAACTAGAAAAGCCTCAAAAACACTCCATTTCAAAATTATTTGATTCTACAACGATATCAAGTTCATTACGCAATAGGTTTTCAGAAAAACCTGTCGTAGCCCTCCGTCATTTCAGATAAGTCCTACTTAGTATTCGTGCTAAGTTTGTTGACCTCCGTCAAGGCGTAGTGTGCGGTAGCTAACTAGTATTTATCTGCTTATGCATATGATGCAGATTGGGTTAGGGTAGTCGTACGGCCTTGTTGACCTCCGTCAACGGTCGTGCAGGTGGGTTTGATTCAATCAAGAAATGACGGGTTGAACTTGACTAGTAGCCTATGGTTTGTTGACCTCCGTCAAGGTCATAGGGTGCTAGGGGCAAAATTATCGGGAATTTCAAGTGTTGAAATTTGCAATGAGATTGCATACCTTCTATGAGATAGTTGGATCCCGATACCTGCTGTGAGTAAGAGTTACTCCTGCGAGAGTTTTACAAATTACAATTAGCCGATCAAGTAGGTGTCTAAAAAGGTGTTAACGAGGTTACGCCTCTGGGAAAACAAGGTTTACATTAATTAGGTTCGTGCGAAAGCACGGGGGACCTCCCTCAAAGTACAGACACTGGCCTGGCTGAAAGATTGGCGAACTTGTAGCGTGTTATTAATCCCGGCTAGTCTTTCCTTTTAGGGTTTGAAGGAAGATTTGATAAAAACAGTGGGAGCTATCCTGATTAGATAAAATAATAACCAATCTATTCTTGCAAGAGCGCACGCTGAGTGTTTTCTTCTCTCTCTCTCCAGGTAGCGACCATATCACGCCTTAATCAAGATAATAATACGGAATATTGACCGAACCCGCTTGTTATACTGAGCTGGGGAACGTTGGTCCCGCTCCAACTTATAATTGTTATAAGACAGAGCAGGAAATTGGGGAATACCAGATTTTCCGTGTCGTCCAAACGAAGAAAGTGCATATGATGCATCTCCTTCGGGTGTGTTCATTACAAAAAACTGTTTCTCTATATCCCCCACGTCCTGGGTATTTGATACCAGATCAGGATCCCAGATATGTAATCTGTTACATAGGGCTACAAAAAGGTAGAGAACTGAGAACGGGTGATAAGTTTCATGAGACAGAAAACGGGGCAAGTGTTGCAGCCAAGTCTGTTGGTCACCGTCACCCTGTATTACCAATACATTGATTCTGAACGAATGTTATTAGATACCGAACCTGATATACAAAATCATATCTGTCTCTTTATTAGTAAAGAAACGGTAAAATTTTGTATTGTTGGATAATGTTTTTAACATTTCCTATATCAAAAGTTGATCGGTTCAGGCACGTTATCTAAAAGCATTGAAGTTCTAAATCAAACTACAGTTCTTAGTATACGGAACACACACAAGAGGTAGAGTTCAGAAATGAACGGATCCTTCTTGAGGTATTGTAGACTAAGTCATATCAATGCGACCCGACTAGCTAAGTTGCACAAAGATGCATATTTAAATCTATTTGAATTTACATCTTGTGAAAACTTGCCGGTCATGTCACAAAGATAAGATAACCACAGCTCTGTTTATTAGAAACAGAGAAAGAGTTAGTAAACTCTTGGGACTGATACATGATGATGTATGTAAGGTCCCCTGTCTACACATGCCAAGACTGGTTCTTTATACTTCATTACGTTCGCTGATGATCTCTCAAGATTCAGACATATGTTCCTGTTGGAACACAAGTCAGAACCTTTTGAGGTATTCACAGAATATAAGTTAGAAGTAGAGAACCAAAACGGGTATAAGTATTATGTCCTTTGATGAGATCAAGGAGGAGAATACTTGAGCACGGAATTCTTGGACTATTATAAAGGAGAATGAGATTCTCTCTCAGCATTACTCCTCCGTATACACCATAGCACGATAGTATATCGGGGTGGAGCAATTGCACCCTATTCGATATGGTGCGCACTATGATGAGTACTACTGAGTTTCCTATTTTCCTTTTGGGAGTTATGCACTTGAGAAGATGCATACCTATTGAAAAGGGGTCGAATCAAATCAGTCGCCTACCACTCCATATGAGATATGGTATGGGAAGAGCCCATGTCTTAAGCTAGTTAAGATTTGGGTTGTCCGGCCTATGTCTAAAAGCAAAATCCGGACAAACTCGAGGCAAGGTCTGTAATGTAGAACTGGAAAAGTTCCAGCTATACAAACTACAGCATATGATTTGGTAGAACCAAAGAATTCAGTAGATTCCAACGAACCTCAGCCTCTCCGCCAATCTAGTAGGGTTCCTCACCCACCTGAGAGATACTTCGGTTTCTCTATGACAGTGGGAGCGAGGATTGCATCATGAGATGATGACCCAACTAGTTTCGAGCTGGCCATCAGGAGTGGGACTCTGTAAGAATGGCTGGATGCTTAGCGATCTGAGATGGAATCCTTATACACCAACAAAGTATGGACTTTGGTTGCTATATCTGAAGGGTTAAATCCCCATCAAGAGCAAGTATATCTTGAGAAGATTACTTGGTGTACTTGGAAAAGTTGAGACTTTCAAAGCTAGACTTGTTAAAGGTTTGCATCATTGACCAGGTATGGATTTTGTTGAAACCTTTTCTAAGTAGCTATGCTTAAGTCCATCCAGATCCTACTTGCCATGGCTACATTCCATGACTACGATATCTGGCGGTTGGGTGTCATGACTGCTTTTCTAAATGATGTTTTAGAAGAGAGAGTCTATAAGTACGGCTTCGTAAACAGTGGGAGCAGCAGAAACGTGTACAAGATGCTTTATAGGATAAAGCAGGCATCGCGAAGTTGGAACATCTGTTTTGATGTGGTAGTCAAATAGTTTGACTTCATCAAAAGGGTAGATGAACCTTGTATATACAAAAGGGTAGTAGGGAGTATGGTGGTGATCCTCGTAGAGTACGTGGATGACATACTCTTGATAGGGAAGGAGTTTCCTATGCTACGCTCGATCAATCTCCGCTTATCACAATGATTCTCCATATAGGATCAAAGTGATACCTCCTAAATCCTGGATTTTGGATCCATGAGATAGATCTAATTGGATGTTAGGAGACTCACTAGTTGTAGTGAGATGGTATCAGTTGATCCTGGGGAGAATCACTGGAAAGGTTCCAGGGTGATAAGGACGACTGAATGTCAGTCACAGGCATTGTCTTTACCCTCAGTAAAGGGACGGTATGTTGGAAGAGTTCCAAGCTAGATACCGTGGCATACTAGACGATAAAGGCTGGATACATCGCTACTTAAGATGCTACCAAAGAGGCAGTCTGGATGTATATTTGTTCATGAGAAGAACTTAGTTCCTCCCATTGTGTGACAATAGAGTTGTGGCTTATGCCAAGGAACGTCCGTTCCATCATGATCCAGACATATTCTGAGGCAGTGTCACCTGATCATGGAGATAGTTGATCTCCAGGGTGATCGAGGTTAGGAGAGTAGACTCAGAGGACAACACGGCGGATCCACTCACAAAGGCCTTTTCCCAGAGAGAGACTTTTATGGGATGGTTGAGTATGAGATACTACAACCACTGCTATCAGATGGCCCTAGTGCAAGTGGGAGATTGTTAGTTATATGTATGCCCTAGAGGCCATTACTATACATAGGATGTATATTGTAGTGGATGCTTGGACATATATAGGGAGGACTTTCTTGCTCGACATGATAGTATGCTATCTGGTTGCTCTTTACCTTAACTTGTACACTGATTGTCTCTCCGTTACATATTGGTAAAGCCCTTAGGATGTGTACTTGACTACCTGGACTATGATGCGGATCATACTAGTGGGGACATGGTAGTCCATAAGTACATCCTTCAAGGTCCCTAGTCGTGGGTGTATCGAGACGGGGCATCGATATACCAGAGTAGACTAGCGTATATCTTCTCGACCCATACAGATGGGCGATGGATGATCCCATATCCATTGGCGTTTGACATCAGAGATGATATACAGGTGCTCAGTGGAGACTGGGTACACTGGACGGACTCGTCGAGAACTCCCAGATGGTATTATACCTTACGTCAGATGGCAGTTCTCTGGTGACACTGGTACAGAGTAGTCTGTTGACCCGAGATCGTCATAGAGTCTTGTGTGATTCCCACTGTGCTTTGATTTCCACCTTACCACGTCCAAGAGGGCATGCAAAACGGTGGTTTTTGGGTACATTCCCGAATCATATGGAGGCAATGAGCGATAGGAGGGGATTCGTCTCTCCCGGTATAGGGAGTTTTTGTTGCGCTGTGTTCGATTGGCTATAACCGGAAATCCCTGGCCAGGGTTGCTGAGATTTACTGGTAAGTGTTACCAGTAGTTTCTCAAACTGTTATAGACCTCATATCGACACGACTTATCGAGCTATTGGGGTCTGACGTTTACCACCCCTAGGCGAGATATGCGACATATCAGACGACGAGACCGGACTGTACGGTAAGTGTTACTGGTTGGATTCACAGGAGTGTGAGCGGGCTTGCTCGTCGATCTTCTGATCGCTCAATACCCGGGTGGCCATTACGTTTAGCAGACCGCTTGCGGCTTGTTGGTGTTTGATATGATCATCACCTGCTGCCGGCGTATTAACGAGTCTTTAGAGTCCTACACAGAGGTTTCCTGGCTCAAGCGAAACGAAATAGGAGCGCATATGACATATGTGCGGGACCGAGAATAATGCGTGTATGTGATACCGTATTCTATTCTCGCGATGAATGTATCGAATGGTTGTATGTGATATAACCTAGTTATCGAATCAAGGATTGATTCGATAAGCCGATACATTGGATATTAGTCGGTTATATGCGATATGACCGGATCGTTAAATCTAGTATTGATTTAATGATTTAATGTATAATTATATATTTGATATATTACTTTGCATTAACTAATATTGGTTCACTTTAAATGGATTTTCTCACTTGATGTGCACAAGTGGTATATGTGATATATTTTTGTGCACTTGCTTGTATCATGTTTGATGATACATGCAAATTTGGGTGTATGTTTGTATTAAACCATGGTTAGTTAATGGTTAGGGTTTCATTTGATTTATTTGCTTATTTATTTATTTATTCATTCATTTTGGCAAAATGAAAATGGTGGCTAATTTTGTTTCTTTGTTGAAGCTTCATGAAGCTTTGAATAAGTCCACCATTTTTGTTTCATGCTTAACCCTAACCATTCAACCTAACCTTAGTTTATTCTCTACACCTAACTATGGTTGCAAATATGATAAGTATGATTTTATTTCCTATTTTAAAAGAACTTATCATATTCTTTTCTTCTTCTTCTCCTTCTTCAACATGAAGAAAAGCTTGCTACCATCAATGGTGAAATGAGAAAAAGAGTGAGAAATCCAATTCTAAAGTGAACCCACTTCCTATTTCTTCATCCTCTACCACTTGCCAAGTAGTATAGGGTGTTTTCTTCATAAGTTTCATGACTTGGTGAAGTTGGATCTTGATCTTGTGTTGCCTCGACGTAGATCATCTTCGGCATCGAAGTCGACGACCTAGCCCGCCAATTTCTCCGATGAAGCCGACGCTAGAGCCCGGGATCCGATGATCGCAGCGAGGGGACTTCATCACGGAGCTATGGAGGTGGAGGACCGGATCTACAAAGGTTGTATTTTCCGTTTACTCTTAGTTAAGTTGTTAACTAGTTATCGTTTTCGCCTAAAATCTAGTTAACGATCCGTATTAGGGTTTGTAGGCACCGGAAATTTTTGAATTTGGCATGGTTGATGCCTTGTGAGACCTCATTAGTATGCCTAGGAACCCTACAGATCTGACGTGAGGTATAATACCATCTGGGAGTTCTCGGCGAGTCCGTCCAGTGTACCCAGTCTCCACTGAGCTCCCGTACACCATCCTTGATGTCAAACACCGATGGATATGGGATCATCCATCGCCCATCATATGGGTCAAGATGTGTATTCGCTAGTCTACTCTGGTGTATCGATGCCCTGTCTCAATACATCATCGACTAGGAACAGTTATAGGATGTACTCATCGACTACTCTGGCCCCACTAGTATGATCTCATCATAGTCCCAGTAGTCGAGTATATATCCTAAGGGCTTTATCAACATGAGAGAGTAAGACAATAAACTAATATAAGTCAACATGTTAAGATAAAGTGAAACCAAATAGCATACTATCATGACGAGCAAGAAAGTCCTCTCTATATATATCCAAGCATCCATTATAATATACATCATATGTACAACAATGGCCTCTGGGGCATATATATAACTAACATAATTTGTCCAAACATCAAACGTGCAAAAGTATACGTATATGTCCGAACCCTGTCGTAAAACCATACGACCTCTATATCGTTTCTCCTGAAGCAGGGTGTAACATTTGAAAAAAAAATATTATTTTTGGGGAATTTTTATAATTTAATATTAATTTTAAATGAATATTTTAATATTTCGGTATAATTAAATACCGATAAATTGGGGGGAAATTTTGAAAATTATAGAAATTACTAAAAGAGCGTGTTTTGTGTGAATTATGAAAATTTTAAGTTTTTATGATTAGTTTGATACTAATTTACTGCTAATCGCGATTAAAAATCGCTAATCGCACTTTAAGCGTATTTTGTGCAAACATGCACCATATCTTTTTTTAACACTTGTGCATTTTCTACCATGGTTTGTTTTGGGTTTACTTTTGAGGAGAGAAGGGAATTAGAAAAGAGAAGAAAAGGAAAGAAAAAGTATTATATATTAGGTATGGTGAAGAGAGAGAAAGAGTGGGTTTTTGGTCAACCCTTGTCTTGAGCCATCCCTCATCATTCCTTACACTCATTTCCTCTCCCTCTCTTTCCTTTGTTGCTGCTGCTGCTGCCTTCCCTCCTCCTCCTCCATCTTCAATTCCCCAAAACCCCATGAAAATCATCTCAAAACCCAAGTCCCATTTCACAAAAAAGGTGCACAAGCCCTCTAGCTACCCAATGGACCAAGAAAGTCTTCATTTTGGCGTTGTGGAGGATTCATGGGTACTAAGCGAGGTATATCCTTTCACAAATCGTGTAGTGTTTAGGTTGTTTAAGCCTCATTTCAAGTTTGATATCGTTTTGGTTCGATTTGATGAGCTATGGAAAAACCTAGAGAGGGTTAAGATTATTTTGAGTGATGGTTGTGTAATTAAGCCTTAGTGGTGACCCTTAAACCCACCTTGGTGCTATGAACCCAGATCCAGCACAATATATAACCTGAAACCCATTTTCTGGAAAACTGAAACTATTCACGTCGGTTTTGTGAGTATTTGAGTGTGCAGGGAAATCTAGAGTGATCCAGGGCCAACACTAGAAAAATAAACAATACCATAGACCAATTTGAGACCATAGGAACCCCCTGTAGCAATACGAGCCCCATTGAAGCAGGCATGGCCGGATTTTAGTGGGAAGGGCTCGGCCATTTGGTGAGGGGGTGGGTCCAGGTTTCCTCTGTAGGTCATATGTACCATATATATCACCCTAGTGTTGTTTTGGAACATTGTTTTCACCTTAAGCAAAATCTGGAACATGTTTTCAATGTTGATGCCTTATGTTTTCCGTTGTTTTTGAACTCAAGTTTTGGTATTTTGTTTTACTTCGATCATGTGACGTTTGTACGTCTATCTCGAGTGATATCGGGTTGAGTTGCGAGAGCTAACCATAGGTTCTAACCTATAGGCTTTTAAGCGTATCGTTTTGGTTTTCGTGTGTCGTTTTGGTTTCTATTTAGTTTTAATGCGATGCGATAGTGTGACATGTAGGTACCCCCACGATGATCCGAGACGATGAAGAAGATGGTGGCGACATCGACATCGGCAAGCAAGATCAAGGTGAGTAGATTATATCTACGGGGGAAGTCGGGTGGATGGCGTATAGCACCCCCACAGTTCGATGTCTAGTATACTATATATACTATATATATATGATAGTTTATTGTGTGTCGTAGATATTTGAGATGAGATTAGGTGTACTATGGTTAGATTAGGGCATGGAAGTAAACTAGTATAGTTTCCTAGTTGCGAACCCTAGAATAGGTTTACACCCACACACACACATGCTTGTTGTTATACTTATACCGTGATGATGAGGATAGTGTTTGATATTTGGAGATGAGTCGATGAGATTGGGCATAGTGCCATGATATCGGTGATATGACGTGATTCGTATTTGGGATACGACATGAGATTCTAGCGGGCCTTTAGACGTGTGTTTCACACACGCATTTATATCTATATAGATGGTATCGATTTCTACTAGACTTAGATCAGTACCCCAGATCATGTGATATGATGATAATGATACCTGATGTTTGATGAAAGGAATGTGATATTGACCCGTACCCAACTTTTGGAATGTCGTACAATAATTTACCGTACGAGCGTTATATTGATGATAGATCCGCACTCATGACTTGAGGATGTCATATGATATTGTATCGTACGCGGTACCTTTGAGTCGGGATCACCGACTATTATATATATATATATATATATATATATATATATATATCGACTCAGATTTATGTGGTTTCCATACCCCTCCCGATTGACTTGTTAGTTAGAGCTGTAGTTTTGTTATTAGATGTTAGGCTAGACCGATGTCATACCTATATCAAAAACTAACGAATCGGGAGTATTTTAAAAACAGGCAAAGGGATTCTACGGATATTTTCAAAAGGCGCATCTTTTCTTAAAAACACCATAGCCCTTATTTTCCTAAAAACCCCGATTCGTTTTCTTTCAAATGGCAAAACATTATGACATAGATACATTGATGTAGATACTGCACTGTTGTGTTATTATTCATTTTCCGCATATTCTTGCTATTTGCATCGCATTGCATGTTAAATATGTTTATTGTTACATCAAATCCATGCTGTTAGGACACCAGCACCATTATCGATGATGCATATGTTCCACGTACACCTGCTTGCCGGCTCACACGCTTCATCATCGATAATTAGTACTGTTGCATTCAGGATATGACCCTTGTATGGCATACTCGTGTGCTTACATATTGTATACTTATACTTATGCACATACTTACCGTATACTCATACTCGTGCACCTACCTGCTGTACACCCATATTTGTACACATACATATTTGCACATACAAAGATGATTTCTCGCTTGATTAGGGATTTGGGAACCGCAAGATACTCTTTAAAACTGATTCATTTTAAAAGAACGGTTTCCCTCAATATGTGCATATTACTATTCCATATTGCATGATATACTGATATGCTTACATTTCTTTTACATGTTGCATACATCATGCTTTTGATTATACGCATTGAGATATGTTGTTTCCATGATATTTCAGGATTTAGGAACCGTGGATATTTCAAAAAAGAGTATATAATTTTTTTAAAAACCCGGTTACCCTTGATATGATATTTCAGTGCGTCCACCATGTGTTTTCTCGGTGCTGATAGTGAGATGTGAAACCCGATTCGAGGAGTGGACGAGGCCGATTGTGGGTACATGGTGGACCCGGTATGGTACCCCGGGGTGAGAACGGATCTGCTGTGTAGCTAAACGTTGAGCCTGGCAGAGGGACCACTACCTACCGGTGATATTATTTGGGCTCGGCGGATATCCGGAGGATACCGACCGGAGTCAAGAGATGATAGGGGCCGATCCAGACTGACGGAGCCCGATATATGAGGATTTACGTGCCGATGATAGACACAGGTTTCATGATGTTTTCGAGTGTCGATACTTGACGCTCAGGTTCCATGATTTTGATATGTCGCGAGCGACACCTGTTGATTTACATCCTCATACTTCCATGTATATGTTTATGATGTTTACATGCATGATGCTTATTGTCATTGGGTGACGCGTGGACGATTTCCACATACATATATTGACAATGATTACATAGTTGGATGATATCCACTTTTTCATAGACTTCATGATATAGTCGACATTGATCATACCTCATATTTATGATATGTTATTACTTGAGGCACTGGCACGAGCACTTGGCACCACACTCATGTATAGATGTTTCATTGCCACCTTATCATGCTTCAGACTTATTCATTGAGGTTTATATATATATCTGATCGTATTGACCTAGGATTGTGTCATACATACGATTTCTGCTCTGTGATGTTTTCTATTCATGAGTTGGCAACTCACCCCCGTTGTGCCACAGTTCTTGCAGGTTTTGCCGTACAGGTTCCATGGCGGCATTTCTAGCACACTGCTTCCTTTACGGATGATTTGCTTTGGTAGGTGGGTTCTTTTGCATCAAAACCACCATTGTACATGTATTATTCAGATCTAGAAATTCCATCAACCAAAGTTGTATATTTTTTTCATACTTAGAAAACCAGTTATGTATTATTTCGACCTTAGAATCGCGCGTTGTAGTATTATGGTTTTCATGTTGATTGAGTTCTTTTTGAGTTTTGATCCTCGCCCTTTGGCGTTGTATATTATATTGCTTGCGTGGTTGTGACCGTCGATTGACGAAGAGCTAACTCCCGCTTGGGGATGCCTTTTCATTGTGCATATATATATTATTCATGTTGTACCCCGTTCGGGGCCAGTATTTACAAAGGAAACTCTGCCGAAATTTTCAGAAAATACTATAGATTTTAAAAATGCATATTCGGCTTACTTATTTAAAAACCTTGTTTTCAAAACATGTTTTCCTTACTTCTTAAAAACTAGTTTCTTATTTACTCCTTAAAATGGTTTTAGATTTCTGGGCTTTTGGTTTACTTGAATTAGATGGGGTCCTATAGGCTTCATATGATTCAAGTGCCAGTCACGGGCTATTTCGGGTCGTGACAAAGTTGGTATCAGAGCGCTAGATTAACCTTGGTTCGAGTCTATGTTTGACTATGTGGAGCCTAGAGCGTTTATATATATACAGAACTTAGGCTTGACCTTACGAAACTTAGACTTAGTCGAGAGGGTATTATACCCGAACTTTCGTCGTGTAGGATGACCCTTGGTTGATGGAGTAGGTGACTTCAGTAGAGTGACGTACCGTGTGTATGTTCCGCGGCATACTTACGACACGCCACTCCGCTTAAGGAGCCTTAGGATGTACATTTCCTTGCACAGTATTATATTCATTCCTATGATTTATCCTCATCGATATTGGTTCTGATGTTGCTGCCACGATTACACGGGCAGAGAAAGCTACGGCTAGAGTTGCGTCAGCATGAGCTCGTCACGGACGAGGACTGACCGAGGCGTGATCCCAGAGACGTACGATTGCATAGAGGCTTCGTTTTATGCATTTTCGCGCCATGAGCGTTTGACAGATCGCTTTTACGAGATTTCCCGGATGTGTTGATCGGCACCAGAGGATCAGACTACTGCTAGAGGCCAGCCAGGATGTGATGACCACTGATATATCGCTTATTCATGATGATTGAGGCGTTGTTCAGCGTACAGACGAATGAGCCAGTTGTTGCTGCAAGATATCGCCCAGATGATGGAGCTACTGCAGCTTGAGTATATACTCAGAGATATGATGGAAGGTCGCTAGTCACCCGAGGATGAATGACTAGGACATGTGGTTCGCTCGCTTACCCCGATGCGAGGTCATCAGATAGATTGATTCCAGCTAGAGACGACTTCACGCAGACTCGTTGGTAGTCGATAGAGATGATCGAATGTCAGGAGCCAATATTCCAAGTTTAAAGTATTCGAAAAGACGTGCAAGCGATTCTATGGACCCTCTAGAAGAATGAAACCCTAACTCGACATAATGACCGTGTGAAAGCCTTTGAACCTTAGGGTTTGCGGCAGTTCCACAGCGCCATTAATGAGGCTTGGGTTTGCCCTTCTACGGCTGGACCACTGATGCTGTGGTATGTACTCGATACTATTAAACTGTACCCAAGATGTTGATCTCTTGAGGGATTATGAGGTTTTGACATATCGATCGGATGTTTCGACATCATTCGGATATCATGTGATGGGATACATTGCTTGGGAGACTCCAGCTACGAGCATAGCCATTGGAGCGCAGTCCATGCAGCCACGATGAGACGAGTCCGAATCAGTCGACATTGAAACAGAGTGAAGTAAAGAGTTCGCACGAGATTTCGGCGAGATGACGTTCCACTCCGCTGATATCAGAGATGCGATACGCATGCAAAGGCGTTGTATATGGATATACCTTCCAGAAGAAGTCGCGATTGAGCATACAGCCGTTCCGGAACAAGAAACAGATATAGTGAAGGATGGTAACTTCCGGGCAATTCGGCAGAAACGAGATTTGAGAGAGACCTCGACAGGACCTTTCTGGAATACTATACGAGAAGACTTGGACCCAGGAGTGGTCATATTGTGCACACCAGCAGGCCAGAGATCGGCATCGTCGACGAGATAGTTGACCAGGTTCGGATAAAGGACCTTAACCAGATGCGTTGTGAATTGATCAAGAATGGACGAGTATGGAGTATACCTCCACAGGTTGGGATGAGTTCCTGAGGACGTGTTCGGCTAGATATCTTCCACAGAGTGATGAAGATACCAAGTTCGTGATTTCGAGTTCGCGTGAGAGACTTCAGATTGACCGTAGCCGAGAAATTGCAGTGCGCAGATAGAGACGTGACGTCGAAATGGACGATGATACAGACAAATGGGAAAAGAGGTTCGTGCGAGATGTTGATGAGCTATTGTTACTCCCCGTTAAGATTAAAGGTCGGATATGTCTATAGAGGCGTTGGGACACGACCAGCTTCCAAGGAATTGTTGTACTGAGGACGCAGATGTCCATAGAGCAAGAAGAGATTATGCAAGAGTACCAGCCTTCGTACAGTTCGGTATAGGCGAGATCGGAAGAGACCTTGAGCAGGATTCCTTCCAAGACACTGCTGCAACAATATTTGCACCTAGGAGCAGATGTGTAATGTGCACTCAGAGGACCAGAGGTCGGCGCCAGTGACGTGCTGCTTTACGAGTGGCCGTAAGGATTGACCGAGAGGTGATCAGAGAAGTGCCAGGACGGAATCGTCCCCGTTAGCACACCTGACAGGGACGATGAGCCGATGGACTGCGAGATTGGTAATCCATAGAGAAGAAAAGGGACCAGAGACAGAGGACGCCAGACCGTGAGCAAGAGGCAAGTAGATACCTTGCTCTGCTAGTATCGGATGCACCGACACCTTCTCGACTGCGAAGGAGGAAATATCGACGGCGGTATTTATGATTTGTGATTTTGTGATCCGATTATCACGTATCCGTCACCTTGGATTTCGGTGTTTTTGGGCAATCTATTCGCATGATTTAGTCTTGATGACTGAGTTTCATGATATTTGTTTTCGTGCACCATGGTTGCACCTACTGGTCATTTATATCTTGCGCATAGTTATTACACTTGAGATGTGCTTTCTACACCGTTGTGTTGATTATGATTTGTGCACAGTTGTTGCACCTGATATTGTTTTCGTGCCTTGGCTGCACATGCTTATGACTTCATGGATTTCATACAGTTGAGTTGATTTTGTGCATATGATGCGCATACGATTTGATTTTTGCACTCGGTATAGCTTATATGTGCTTGTAGTGCATTTATATGTGTTTTGTGCACGCAGTTGCACACGTTTATAATTTTTACACTTTGGTACACTCGGTGTTGCTATTTACGCATTTGAGTTATTGTTTGGGTTTTGTGCACAGGACGCACCAGATTTATATTTCGTGCCTTTGTTGCACCAGATTTATATTTTGTGCACCTCAGTTGCACCTGACTTCGATTTGATGTTATTTGACATATGGATTTTGATTTCATGCCTATGTTATGAATGTGATTTGACTTATGCTTTCGGCATAGTTTTCACGCACTTTTGTGCTTAGAATTGATTTGTGCACGTTGATGCACATGGTTGTGAGATCATATACCGCGGTATACCTGATTTTGATTGAGCCATATTATATACCGTCGATTTTGATTCTGATGTTGATGTTGATTTCTTGCACTCCGTGCATTTGATTTGGATTTTCGCACGTGTTGAGCGCATGTTTTGAGATGCGATTTTGGTGCACACCATATGCACTAAATCGGGATTCTTCGTGCATGTCAGATGCACCTGATTTTGCTTTCAGGCACACACGTTTCCTATGACAGATGTTTCGTGCACACCCGTTGCACCTAGATATTGTGCTGTGCACATGTATGGCACATAGATGGATTTTGATTTCCGTGCGCACCAGACGCACAGGGTATTCTTATATACATTTTGGGATTTATTCCTTATGGACCAGTACGTTTTTATGATATTTGCTATTCGTTTTCGTACTGAGCAGGACTAGTCAGAGGACAGTACCTGGATATATTTTGCATGCATTGATAGTTATTGAAGGGATTTCCAAAAAGAGAGCTATAGTCTCAGTATTTACCTACGTGTCCGATATGACACGACGCGTTTAAAACAAGGAAACCTTTCTAAATTGTTTTCAAACGGCGGAACCTACATATTAAACAAAATATATATACATATAAGGTTATTTTCTTACAATAGACGTCCGCCACTGTGCATCATACAGCGACTTAAAAAGGTTTGGCATTCATTTCTTTCAGATATTTACATATATAGATTTGATGTCTATATGTATAATTTTGATATATATCATATTGGTTTTGTTTTGGATTTGATATTTGTGTCTTTACCATAACTCCGATGATTGCGGGATACTTGACGGATTTTTTTTTTTTGAGTTATCTGTTCATCACTCATGCGCATGTATTGCGCTACGATACGTTTTATGTATTGATGATTTCGGAACCCCGATGACTTGGACTTTCACTGAAATGTTTTAGTATTTGAGGGGTTTTAAATTTAAATTCGGGGACCGAATTTCTTTAAGGGGGGAAGATTGTAACATTTCAAAAAAAATAAAATATTATTTTTGGGGAATTTTTATAATTTAATATTAATTTTAAATGAATATTTTAATATTTCGGTATAATTAAATACCGATAAATTGGGGGGAAATTTTGAAAATTATAGAAATTACTAAAAGAGCGTGTTTTATGTGAATTATGCAAATTTTAAGTTTTTATGATTAGTTTGACACTAATTTAGTGCTAATCACGATTAAAAATCGCTAATCGCACTTTAAGCGTATTTTGTGCAAACATGCACCATATCTTTTTTTAACACTTGTGCATTTTCTACCATGATTTGTTTTGGGTTTACTATTGAGGAGAGAAGGGAATTAGAAAAGAAAAGAAAAGGAAAGGAAAAGTATTATATATTAGGTATGGTGAAGAGATAGAAAGAGTGGGTTTATGGTCAACCCTTGTCTTGAGCCATCCCTCATCATTCCTTACACTCATTTCCTCTCCCTCTCTTTTCTTTGTTGCTGCTGCTGCCTTCCCTCCTCCTCCTCCATCTTCAATTCCCCAAAACCCCATGAAAATCACCTCAAAACCCAAGTCCCATTTCACAAAAAAGGTGCACAAGCCCTCTAGCTACCCAATGGACCAAGAAAGTCTTCATTTTGGCATTGTGGAGAATTCATGGGTGCTAAGCGAGGTATATCCTTTCACAAATAGTGTATTGTTTAGGTTGTTTAAGCCTTATTTCAAGTTTGATATCGTTTTGGTTCGATTTGATGAGCTATGGAAAAACCTAGAGAGGGTTAAGATTATTTTGAGTGATGGTTGTGTAATTAAGCCTTAGTGGTAACCCTTAAACCCCCCTTGGTGCTATGAACCCAGATCCAGCACAATATATAACCTGAAACCCATTTTCTGGAAAACTGAAACAGTTCACGTCGGTTTTGTGAGTATTTGAGTGTGCAGGGAAATCTGGAGTGATCCGGGGCCAACACTAGAAAAATAAACAATACAAGAGACCAATTTGAGACCATAGGAACCCCCTGTAGCAATACGAGCCCCATTGAAGCAGGCATGGCCGGCCTGGCCGGATTTTAGTGGGAAGGGCTCTGCCACTTGGTGAGGGGGTAGGTCCAGGTTTCCTCTGTAGGTCATATGTACCCTATATATCACCCTAGTGTTGTTTTGGAACATTGTTTTAACCTTAAGCAAAATCTGGAACATGTTTTCAATGTTGCTGCCTTATGTTTTCCGTTGTTTTTGAACTCAAGTTTTGGTATTATGTTGTACTTCAATCACGTGACGTTTGTACGTCTATCTCGAGTGATATCGGGTTGAGTTGCGAGAGCTAACCATAGGTTCTACGGGGGAAGTCGGGTGGATGGCGTATAGCACTCCGGCAGTTCGATGTCTAGTATACTATATATACTATATATATATATATATGATAGTTTATTGTGTGTCGTAGATATTTGAGATTAGATTAGGTGTACTATGGTTAGATTAGGGCGTGGAAGTAAACTAGTATAGTTTCCTAGTTGCGAACCCTAGAATAGGTTTACACCCACACACACACATGCTTGCTGTTATACCTATACCGTGATGATGAGGATAGTGTTTGATATTTGGAGATGAGTCGATGAGATTGGGCATAGTGCCATGATATCGGTGATATGACGTGATTCGTATTTAGGATACGATATGAGATTCTAGCGGGCCTTTAGACGTGTGTTCAACACACGCATTTATATCTATATAGATGGTATCGATTTCTACTAGACTTAGATCAGTACCCCAGATCATTTGATATGATGATAATGATACCTGATGTTTGATGAGAGGAATGTGATATTGACCCGTACCCAGCTTTTGGAATGTCGTACGATGATTTACCGTACGAGCGTTATATTGATAATAAATCCGCACTCATGACTTGAGGATGTCATATGATATTGTATCGTACGCGATACCTTAGAGGCGGGATCACCGACTATTATATATATATATATATATATATATATATATATATATCGACTCAGATTTATGTGGTTTCCATACCCCTCCCGATTGACTTGTTAGTTAGAGCTGTAGTTTTGCTATTAGATGTTAGGCTAGACCGATGTCATACCTATTTCAAAAACTAACGAATCGGGAGTATTTTAAAGACAGGCAAAGAGATTCTACGGATATTTTCAAAAGGCGCATCTTTTCTTAAAAACACCGTAGCCCTTATTTTTCTAAAAACCCCGATTCGTCTTCTTTCAAATGGCAAAACATGATGACATAGATATATTGATGTAGATACTGCACTGTTATGTTATTATTCATTTGCCGCATATTCTTACTATTTGCATCGCATTGCATGTTAAATATGTTTATTGTTATATCAAATTCATGCTGTTAGGACACCAGCACCATTATCGATGATGCATATGTTCCATGTACACCTGCTTGCCGGCTCATACGCTTCATCATCGATAATTGTCATGCCACTGCACTGTAGTACTGTTGCATTCAGGATATGACCCTTGTATGGCATACTCGTGTACTTACATATTGTATACTTATACTTGTGCACATACTTACCGTATACTTATACTCGTGCACCTACCTGTTGTACACCCATACTTGTACACATACATATTTGCACATAGATTATTTCTCGCTTGATTAGGGATTTGGGAACCGCAAGATACTCTTTAAAATTGATTCATTTTAAAAGAGCGGTTTCCCTCAATATGTGCATATTACTATTCCATATTGCATGATATACCGATATGCTTACATTTCTTTTACATGTCACATACATCATGCTTTTGATTATACGCATTGAGATATGTTGTTTCCATGATATTTCTGGATTTAGGAACCGTGGATATTTCAAAAGAGAGTATATAATTGTTTTAAAAACCCGGTTACCCTTGATATGATATTTCACTGCGTCCACCATGTGTTTTCTCGGTGCTGAGAGTGACATGTGAAACCCGATTCGAGGAGTGGACGAGGCCGATTGCGGGTACATGGTGGACCCGGTATGGTACCCTTGGTGAGAACGGATCTGCTGTGTAGCAAAACGGTGAGCCTGGCAGAGGGACCACTACCTACCGGTGATATTATTTGGGCTTGGCGGATATCCGGAGGATATCGACCGGAGTCGAGAGATGATAGGGGCCGATCCAGACTGACGGAGCCCGATATATGAGGATTTGCATGCCGATGATAGGCACAGGTTTCATGATGTTTTCAAAAAAAAATATGCTTACACCATGAAACACCTGAAACACCAAAACTCAGAGACTGGAACACCATGAAAATTTGAAGCCAAAACGAGCCAGAAGACCCGGTGAGCTCGGTTTTTCCACCTGTGTCCGACCAAAAACTTGCAAAATTGCTTCAAATTTTGATAGTGTTCATGTTATATCACATACAACATTTTGCAGTTGTTTAAAAAAAATTTGACACCTCTAAAAATTCGACAGAAACTGGATTTTGATATCGGGTGTTTCGGAGTTGTTTCGGTTTCGTAATCTAACAAACATCGTTTAAATCTCTAGCTTGGCTCCGATACCACTATTGGGTTATTTAGGGCGGCAGTAAGGTCTCGGGAGACATCGTCCATACTGTTTTCAAATTTTTGTCGTTCTAAGTAACCCTAACCTAGAATCTTTAACTAGAGATTTAAAAAAACAAGCAATGTTAACATCTTAATATCTAAATGAATGAGGAATACAACATTTGTAGACCGTTCCTTCACTTCTAAAGCTCCGTGTAGTAGTCCCTTCGCTGCGAGTAGTGATCTCCCGAACTCTAGTATGGGTTCCCTTAGAGAAATGAACAAGTTTGCACGAAGTCTTCGAGGCCGAAGATGATCTACGTCGAGGAGACTCAAGCTCATGCTACCTCTTCACTAATATGTGAATTAGTGACGCAAACACCCTAAACTAAATGGCTAATAGTAGAGGATGATGAAGTAGGAAATGAGCTCTCTTTAGTTTTCTTTTTCTCACAATATTTTCTCACCTTGAGAAAAGCTAGTGAGCTTTCTCAATGAGGAAGAAGAAGCTCAAGTGTGAAGATGAGAGAATGAACTCATGAGGTAAGAATAGCAACCATGGCTAATCAATAATGGTTAGGTTAATAAATATATACAAGTAAAACAAAATTAGTGGACTTGGTTAATGATTCCACAAGCTTCAACCATGTGACTTATTCCATCTAATTTTGATTAACCTTAAAAAAATAAAAACATCACATTATTAAGCATGGTTTAAGTCTCATACACCCATGTCACATGTGGCATCAAGCATCACATAAATGTTGTGCATTAATATATATCACATATATACTATATGCACACAAGTAAGAAAAAGAAATGTTTAAGTGAGCTAATATTAGTTAATGTAAATTAATATATCACATATATAATTATATATTAAATTATCAAATCAACACTTGATTTAATAATCCGGTTATATCACATACAACCGGCTAATATCAAATATAACAACTTATCCAATCAACACTTGATCCGATAACTCGGCTATATCTCATATAACCAACCGATAACACATATCGCGAGAATAGAATGCGGTATCGCAAACACGCATTAATCTCGGTCCCGCACATATCGCATATGTGCTCCTATTTCGTTTCGCATGAACCAGGAAACCTCTATGTAGGACTCTAAAGACTCGTCAATACGCCGACAGTAGGTGATGATCATATCAAACACCCACAAGCCGTAAGAGGTCAGCTAAACGTAACGGCCATCCGGGTATTGAGTGATCAGAAGATCAACAAGCAAGCCTGCTCGTACTCCTGTGAATCCAACCAGTTACACTACCGTACAGTCCGGTACCTTCGTCAGATATGTCGCATATCATAGCCTGGGGGTGGTATAACGTCAGACCCCAATAGCCTAATAAGTCATGCCGATACAAGGTTCATAATGGTTCGAGAAACTACCGATAACACTTACCAGTAAATCTCAGCAACCATGGCTAGGGATTTCCTGTTATGGCCAATCGAGCATAGCGCAACATCAACTCCCAATACCGGGAGAGACGAATCCCCTCCTATCGCTCATTGCCTCCATGTGACTTGGGAATGTACCTAAAAAACATCTTTTTGCACGATCTCTTGACCGTGGTATGGTGGAAATCAAAGCACAGTGGGAATCACACAAGACTGTATGACGATCTCGGGTCTACAGACTAACTTGTACCAGTGTCACCGGAGAACTACTATCTGATGACAGGTATAATACCATCTAGGAGTTCTCGGCGAGTCCGTTCAGTGTACCTAGTCTCCACTGAGTACCCGTATACCATCTTTGATGTCAAACATCAATGGATGTAGGATCATCCATCGCCCATCATATGGGTCAAGATGCGTATACGCTAGTCTACTCTGGAGTATCGATGCCCTGTCTCGATACTCCCACGACTAGGAACAATTATAAGGTGTACTTATGGACTATCCTTGGCCCCACTAATATGATCTCCATCATAGTCATGGTAGTCAAGTACACATCCTAAGGGCTTTATCAACATGTGAGAGCAAGATAGCATCACTTATACAAGTCAACATGTTAAGATAAAGTGCAACTAGATAGCATACTATCATGTCGAGCAAGAATGTCCTCCCTATATATGTCCAAGCATCCACTACAATATACATCTCATGTACAGTAATAGCCTCTAGGGCATACATATAACTAACAGCTTTGATAATTCTCTTAATTCCACCTCATATATTTATTTTCATAAAATAAATATCCAATTATGAGGTGTCTCCTTTTAAAAGGTGTTCTTGTACAATTACAAGTATACCCCTCACCGTATACCGTATAAGTATACCCGTATCCGTATTCCCAAAAAATACGAATACAAATAATCCAATAATATAATACTGGTATCCGGCTTAAACCAAAACCTGCCACTATTTTTCTCTGATCATCATTCCTGTAGCCAGTACACGAACATGATCGAAACCGTGTCGTAACAACTTACGGCCTCTATATCTTTCGCCTGAACTAGGGAACCCTCTATATGGGACTCTAAAGACTCGACAGTATGCTGGCAGTGGGTTTAACCACAAGCACGTCAGCAGCACTAACTGTGCATAATGGCTACCCAGGTACATGACGATAAGGTGGCCGACGAGCGAACTCATCACAACCCTAACGAGCCTGTAAGCAACATTTACCGTACAGTCTGGTCTCTTAGTCTGATACGTCGCATATGAAGTCTAGGGGTGGTAAATGTCAGACCCCAGTAACTTTATAAGTCATGCTGATTTATGGCCCATAAAGATTTGAGAAACTACTGATAACTCTTATCAGTAAATCTCGACAACCCTGGCCAGGGATTTTCTGTTATAGCCGATCAAGCATAGCGCGACATCAACTCCCTATACCAGGAGAGACGAAGCCCCTCCTATCGCTCGCTGCCTCCATGTGATTCGGGACTGTACCCAAAATCCACATGTTTGCACGACTCAGTAGAGTCGTGGTAGGGAGGAAATCAAAGTACAGTGAGAATCATACAATACACTATGACGATCTCGGGTCTACAGACTAACCTATACAAGTGTCACCAGAGAACTGCTATCTGACAATAGGTATATATGCTATCTTGGAGTTCTCGGCGAGTCCTGTTCGTTGTACCCATTCTCCAATGAGCACCTGTGTACAATCTTTGATGTCAAACACCAATAGTTGTGGGATCAACCTTCGCCCCCAGGGTCAAGAAACGTATACACTAGTCTACTCTGGTAATATTGATGCCCTGTCTCGATATACCCTCGACTAGGAACAATTAAAGGATATGCTTTTAGACTGCCCGGGCCCCACTAGTATGATCTACATCATAATCCTGGTAGTCAAGCATAATCCTAAGGGTTTCATCAACATGTATATAAGATATGAAATACAACACATCACACGTTAAGATGAAAATAAACCAGATAGTATACTATCATTTCGAGCAAAGATTGTTTCTATACATATACATGCCTAGCATCCTATACAATACAGGCCTCTAGGGCATACATATCTAACAGATAGAGCCCATAGGATTCTTGCTTGACTGCCAGTATTATGATGGCGATCATATACGTGGGAGCTGGGTGGTCTATAAGCACATCCTTAAATGTCCCTAGTCATGGGAATATCGAGACTGGGTATCGATACTCCAGAGTAGACTAGTATGTACTTATCAAGACCCCGACGAGGGGCGGTGGCCAGGTCTCACAAGCCATTAGTGTTAGACAGTCACCTAAGATAGTATACATATGCTCATTAGGTTATGAGTATACTGGACGGACTCGCCGGGAACCTGCTAGTTTGTACTATACCTATTGTCAGATAGCAGTTCCCAGGTGACATGTGTACATGTTGTTAGTTATATGTATGCCTTAGAGGCCATTACTGTACATGGGATGTATATTGTAGTGGATTCTTGGACATATATAGCAAGGACTTTCTTGCTCGATATGATAGTATGCTATCTGGTTGTTCTTTGTCTTAACATGTTAACTTGTATAGGTAATGTTGTCTTGCTCTCACGTGTTGACAAAGCCCTGAGGATGTGTACTTGACTACCAGGACTATGATGGAGATCATATTAGTGGGGCCAAGGGTAGTCTACAAGTACACCATATAATAGTTCCTAGTCGAGGGAGTATCGAGACAGGGCATCGATACTCCAGAATAGACTAGCGTATACGCTTCTCGACCCATGTGATGGGCGATGGATGATCCCATATCCATTGGTGTTTGATATCAGAGAAGGTATACGGATGCTCAGTGGAGACTGAGTACACTGAATGGACTCACCGAGAACTCCTAGATGGTATTATACGTATCGTCGGATAGCAGTTCTCTGGTGACACTGGTACAGGTTAGTCTGTAGACCCGAGATCGTCATAGAGTCTTGTGTGATTCCCACTGTGCTTTGATTTCCACCATACCACGGTCAAGAGATCGTACAAAAAGGTGGTTTTTGAGTACAGTCCCGCATCACATGGAGGCAATGAGCGATAGGAAGGGTTTCGTCTCTCCCGGTATTGGGAGTTGATGTTGCGCTATACTCGATTGGCTATAATAGGAAATCCCTGGTCAGGGTTGCTGAGATTTACTGGTAAGTGTTGTCAGTAGTTTCTCGAACCGTTATGGACCTTGCATCGGCAAGACTTATCAGTCTATTAGGGTCGACGTTATACCACCCCCAGGCTATATGATATGCGACATATCAAACGAAGAGACCGGACTGTACGGTAGTGTTACTGATTGGATTCACAGGAGTTATAGCAGGTTTGCTTGTTGATTATCTGATCGCTCAATACCCGGGTGGCCGTTACGTTTGACAAACTGCTTGCGGCTTGTGGGTGTTTGATATGATCATCACCTACTGCCGGCGTATTGACGAGTCTTTAGAGTCTTACACAGAGGTTTCCTGGTTCATGTGAAACGGAGTAGAAGCACATATGTGATATGTGCGGGACCGAGATTAATGCGCGTACGTGATACCGCATTCTATTCTTGTTATTTGTGACATCAAAGGTTATATGAGTTATATCCGGATTATCGGATCAAGTGTTAATTCGATAACTTGTTACATTTGTTATTGGTTGGTTATATGTAATATAGCCGGATTATTAAATCAAATGTTGATTTAATAATTAATGTAGAATTAATATATTTGATATATTAAATTACATTAACTAATATTGACTCACTTAAGTATTCATTTTTCTCATTATGATACATTAACATATATGTGATATATGTTAATTGTATTGTTTTTGCACACATAAATATATGTGATATATTTTAGTGTGTCATGCTTGGTTGCACATGCAACATGTATGTAAGAGACTCATACCATGCTAGGATTTATGTTAGGATTTCATTTATCATTAAATAATTACAAATTAGTGGATTTAATCAAAGTTAGAGGCTTGTAGAAGCTTGAAGATATGCATTGATTTAGTCCACTATTTTGTTTCTACTTAAGATATTTTGTGACATAACCATTAACCCTTACCATGGTTAATTCTCTATATGGGTTAGTATATGAATGATATATTCATCCAAGGGTTGCATTTGAAAAAAAATGAGATATTCTTTCATCACTTCATCACTTCATCTTTTTCTTCCTCTTGAAGCTTTCTAGCTTTTGACAAAGTGATTAAATAAAATGAAAAAACCAAATCTAAAGTGAGCAATATTCCTACTTCATCATCTTCTACTATTAGTCATTTAGTTTAGGGTGTTTGCTTCACTAATCTCACCATTAGTGAAGAGGTAGCATGAGCTTGGGTCTCCTCGATGTAGATCATCTTCGGCTTCGAAAGCATTGAGCAAGCTTGTTCATTTCTTCATGTGATCCTTACTAGAGTTCGGATATTCACTGCTAGGGGCGAAGGGAACTACTACACGGAGCTTTATAAGTGAAGGACCGGTCTACAAAGGTTGTATTCCTCATTCACTTAGATGTAAAGTTGTTTACATATTATGTTTAAACCTAATTCTCTAGTTAAGATCTTGGTTAGAGTTTGTTTAGCACCCCAAAATTTTAAATTAGCAAGATTGATGCTTGCCTAAACCTTGCCAAGGTGCTAAGCTAACCCTACAGTGGTATCGGCGCCAATCTAGAGTATTAGAGGTTGTCTAGACGAAGTTAGAATTCAGATCGAATCCTGAAAACCCATTTTGGAACCCCTCTCTGGAAATTTTGTAAAAAGTTGGATTTTTCCATGTTAAAAATATTCAGAAAATCATGCAGGGAATTCTATGGACACACCTGAAGAACGAAACCCTAACTCGTCTAAGTAACCGCATGTTCGAACGCTTTTGGCGTGTCGGATGTTCAAAGTTCTAAAGTATAACCGCGATCAGGACGGTGTCGCTATGCAGCTAGCCGGTTGAGCACGGGTCGATCCACAGGGAGATGGTTGTATGTCCGTTCAAGTTTTAGACGAGTCAATGAAGAATTTGTATATGTTTGTTCAAATCTAACCTATGTGTTTTATATGCAAGTATAAAGTTGTTAAGAAAAAGATACGAAAGTGTAAGCTAAGGAAATCCGCACTCAAAACCTTTGAGCCAAGTCTTGACCAATTGAAGCTAGAGCAATCGGCAACAACGTGATTAGGGGATTTAAGCACGGTATTCGTGGAATCCGGCTTATTTACCCTTGTCCTTCCGTTCTTGTCTCTTGCTTTTGCCTCTGGCCAAACCGAACGCAACCGGTCGCGGTTAGGAATCACCGTTACCTTGGTAGGGTAGGGTGCCAAACGGAGCGCTTGCGTATCGTTTGGGCGGAGTTCAATGGAAAATAACGGGAAAAGGAAATGAGCAAAGAAACATTAACTTACAATATCGTATTTATTCTTAACAACAATAATTACAACCATTCACAAAACGAACCAAAAAGAGAGAACAAAAAGATAAACAAAGAAAAGAAAAGATTACAAGCAAGTAATTAAAGTGCATGGTAATAAATTGCAAGTAATAAAAGACAAGAATGAAAAATGCAAGAAAGAGATAAGCAAGAAAGTAACACTAAGAACCATGGAACTCAAGACAAGTCATGGGATCAATAGCCAACCCTTAAACATACAAGCTCAATCAAGAGGTTGCAAGATCAAGCGAAGGGTAAAGAACTCATGTGAAATGAAGCACAAAAGAGAGAACAAAATGATACAACCCCTTGAGATCAATGACCAAAGCTTAAACTTGCAAGCTCACTTAAGAGGTTGCAAGATCAAGTTAAGGTAGAGAGCTCAAGGGGGAAGCTAAGCAAAAGAGAATGATACAAAAACCCTCATCTTCATTTAACATCCACTAAATGCTCTCACTGCATTTTCATGGAGGAAAGAATGAAGAAGAAGAAGAAGAAGAAGAAGACTAAAAACTAACAAAAAAGAGGCATGAGAATGGACTCCTTGGCTTGGCTCAGAACTGGGGTATTTATAGGCAGGGAAATGGAAACCTAGGGCAAGAATATGGCTCTACATAAAATGTCCAAACAGCCCCTGAAAAATCATCAATTGCGGCGCCTATATGGCCGCGAATCCGCGGCCTAGACCCCCTATTGGCCGCGGATCCGCGGCCGTATAGGGGATTTGGGTCTTCGGGTTTTGTGTGCTTCCCTGGTTTCATTTTTCCTTGTGTTTGAAATCTATAAACAGCAACAAGTCTTCCAGAATATCTTCAGATTTCTTAGTCCAAGATTGCATTATTTTCTTCACTTTTGACTTCTATCTCCCTCGAGCTCCGCGCACCCATTGATTCTTGTGCTGCCCCCTCGTGCTCTGTGCATTTCCGAGACACGAATGACCACTGTCATATGTCTTGTCTCAGGAACTGGTACGTGGCACTGGAAGGATACGGATGACCGGAACCCGGCTTTTATCTGCTGTCAACAGATGTTCTGTATTTTGGCGTAACTGTGGAGATTTTGTATCATTTGCGTTATTTTGGACTAGAAACCTGTAGTCTGTAAATATGTAGCAAATACAGATTAAAAGCACCTACCTATAAACAAACGAGCGTAAGAATGGGCGGTAGTAAAAGCAATATTCCGGTATGAACAAATACCCCCAAATTTAACTTTTGCTCGTCCCGAGCAAAACCAATTATTCACAAAAAATTCCTAACCGCACTTTCGCAGGGAACGCGATTGCACTGAGCACGTGCTACAAGCCGTTAAACCTCTAGGTGTCCCTAGGAGGAGGAGTGTTGTCTCCTGAGGGTTTTCAGCGGATACTACCCACAAAATCCGGTCAAGCTAGTTTTGCAAAATAACTATGATTCAAACCCTAAAGTTTTGTTTCAGAAAATAACAATTCTATTATCCTAAGTCTAGACTATCGAACCTTAATTTTCACATCTCGCTTCTTATTTAGCTTAAGATTTTATATGTCTTTACGTGCAGTGCAAATAGTGTCGTTAAGTTCCAGAAGGATCGAATAAAGTCATCATATCATACAATAAAGCCCAGATAAAATTTTTAAAAGGATCACATAAGTTTTATAAAGAGTTAAGCATTTTTCAAGTGTCGTTTTCCTGTAAGGTTTCAACTTCAGAATTTCTATCTTCCTTAACAGGAAACTAGGTCTTATTTTTCACTCCACCTTTTTCTTGTTTTCATTTCATACACACCTCTGTAAACGTGCAATAGTCTTTATCATAGAATAAAACCTTCATATCTCCGCTAGAAATATTTTTTATAAAATCCTGTCTTTTGTCAAGATTATTCTCACACAAAGAACCGTTAGGAATTTTAACTCGGAGAGAACACTTGCTTGACTTTGTTTTAATCTGGACTTTCTAGGCTTCTTAACGAGCTTTGGGCCAATGCTCCCAAACCAGTTGGCTTTAGGGCATTAGGTGTAGAGACACCCCAGCGGACTTAATTACTCAAGTTACCTAGGCCCAAAAAGAAAAGACAATTTAGCGTGAAAATCATGATGGTTCAATGCGAACGGAGATATAACCGGCAGTTCAGTTATTTTTTTGGATAAAAGACGTGTTTTAGTGGGTTAGGTGTGTAATCATTCCAATCAAGTTTCAGATGGGTTATTCTTCAGACTTAGTTCCAATTAAGGCATTGTTCACAACAGAATACTGCATTTATACCGCCCATTCTTACGCTCGTGTGTTTATAGGTAGGTGCTTTTGATCTGTGTTTGTTACATATTTACAGAGTACAGGTTTTCAGTCCAAATATTGCAAATCATGACAAAATCTCCACAGTTACACCAAATACAGAACATCTGTTGACAACAGATAAAAGCCGGGTTCCGGTCATCCATATCCGTCCGGTGCTGCGTACCGGTTCCAGGGACAAGACATATGACAGCAGTCATTCGTGTCTCGGACAAGCACGGAGCACGAGAGGGGCTGCACAAGAATCAATGGGTGCGCGGAGCTCAAGAGAGATAAAGTCAAAAGTGAAGAAAAGATAACAATCTTGGACTATGAATTCTGCTGATATTCTGGAAGAAATTATCAGAAAATACATGTACCAGACAAGAGGGGACAGGAGACCAGGAAAACACTCAGAAGCCCACACCCTAAACCCACAGTAGGGGCGCGGATCCGCGGCCATAGGGGGCTATAGGCGGCGGATCCGCGGCCGTACAGTGGCCTTGTTCTGTCGTTTTTCAGGGGCTTTTTGGTAATCTTATTTTGGGTCTGGTGGTTGCCCTAGAACTCCATTCTCCTGCCTATAAATACAGCAGTTTTGAGCTTAACCAAGGGAGCTTTTCTTTGTTCTTGATTTTTGTTATTTTGTTCTTCTTCTTCCTCTTCTTCATTCTTTCTCCATTAAATTGTAGTGAGAGCTTTTGAGTGGAAGATTAATGAAGATGAAGGTTCTTTATCTTTCTTGTTAGTTTGCTCCCCCTTGAGATTTCTGCTTTCTCTTGCTCATTCAACCTCTTCATTGAGCTTGAATGGGTAAGAGTTAGTTATTGATCTCAAGGGTCGTATTTTCTCCCGGGACTAGCACTTCATTTCACATGCGTTTTCTACCCTTCCCTTGATCTTGCAACCTCTTCATTGAGCTTGCAAGTTTAAGGGTTGGCTATTGAGCACATGCTTGTCTTGAGTCCTAGTTCCGTGTTCTTTTTATCGCTTTTTATTACTTGCTTTTTATTACCTTGTCTTTATTTACTTGCAATTTTATTCATGCATTTTATTACTTGTATCTTTTCTTTTCTTTGCTCTTTTCTTTTGTTCTCTTTTGTTCATATTGTGATTGTTGTAATTATTGTTGTTGTTAAGAATCCACATGATCTTGTAAGTTAACATTTCTTTACCAATTCCTTTTCCCGTTATTTTCCATTTGAACTTTGCCCAAACCATACGCAAGCGCTCCGTTAGGCACCCTACTGACAAGGTAACGGTGATTCCTAACCACGACCGGTTGCGTTCGGTTTGGCCGGAGGCGAAAGCAAGAGACAAGAACGGAAGGACAAGGGTAAATAAGCCGGATTCCACGAATACCGCGCTTAAATCCCCTAATCCACGTTGTTGCCGATTGCTTAGCTTCAATTGGTCAAGACTCGGCTCAAAGGTTTTGAGTACGGATTTCTTAGCTTACAATTTCGTATCTTTTCTTAACAACCTTATACTTGCAGATAATACACATAGGTTAGACAAAACACTCATACAGATTCTTTATTGACTCGTCTAAAGCAAGAAGGTAAGATAACAACCATCTCCCTGTGGATCGACCCGTGCTCAACCGGCTAGCTGCAAAGCGACACCGTCCTGATCGCGGTTACACTTTAATTCTTTGAACATCCGACACGCCATCGGCGTGCGATCAAATGGCGCCGTTGCCGGGGAGACGGTAGCGTATTTTCTTTCTTGTTATTCGGGTTAATATTCTTTTTGTATATATAAAAAAAAACTCTTTTTGTTATTTTTGATCATTTTTTGTGGGCAAGTGTGCAGCTTTTTGCGTATTTGCAAACTGCGATTGTGGGGAGCAAAGTGTGCATTCAAGGCATAGGTGATTACGAAGTACAGTGCCAAAGATCCGGGTAGTTTGACCCGCGCATGCGAACCTTTCAAGCTTACCGGATTTGATTCAACGGGGGTTTCCTAACCCAAAAACTTAACGGTACGTACTTTACTAACACCTTCTTCTCAAATCCGACGCTTTCAATATACTATTCTTTGCAGGGTTCTTTGCAAGTTCGCTAGCAAACGCTAAAAAAATTGACTAACCCGTATTTGTTGCAGCGCCGCGCTTAAAATAAAAAACGATTGTTTGATTCTTTATAGAATTTTTTGAATTGCGCATTGCATACATTAATACGGACTTAAGGGCAAGCGAACCCCACAATATACGGTAAAGGATTTCATCACCTTTTCCGTGGCCCACAAATCACGAACTTGAGCATAACGTTTACCCGCACAAAATTTAAAAGAAACTAGACTTTAAGCTTTAAGGACTTCGCGCTCACTAGGAGAAGTTAACTGTATTTTAGAACCTTGCTTAACGGTATATTGTTTACGGGGTGTCTAGGAAAGTGTTAACGGCGAAACCGCCAAAAGAGAAAGGGTTATTTAATTAAGGAACTTCGCGAAAGCGTTGGAAAACCTCCCCTTATCTCTGCACTTACCTGGCCTCGTGATTAGTGTATCTTGAGCATGTTTCTCGACACAGTTTTACTTCGACAATCAAGTTCTGGAGCAGGTCTAGTTGACCTAGGTGAACCCTAGAACGATTAGGTGTGTGGTATTTTTGTGTCGTGATTGTTTTTGTCAATATTCTTTTTTGTGTATATTTCATTCTTTTGTTAATATTCAAAAAAAAAAAAAATATCACATTCTTTTCCCCCTCCTTTTCTCTGCCTTTCTTTCTTTCTCTTCATATCATGGGTACCCCACCTCGCAAAACTCTTGCCGAACTTTGGTACCCACAACCAGACATTACTTCTTACGGTTCTTGCTTTGGCCGAACATCGAACGATCCCTCCATGCCCAAAATCTCTTTGAAAGATCGGATAGACGCGTCTAGGACAAACAATTTGACTCCGCAATCCACTTCGTATCAACCATTTCAAACATTCACCCCTTCTTACGTTGATACCCCTTCTTCGAGTCATGTTGCAACTCCAAGACCTATGTCTATTGCAGAACGTATAGAACAATCCCGTAGCCGATCTTTCACTCCTTTCACCACTTCAAATTCTTGGGATCAACAATTCCATTCACCTTCCTATCCAAATGTTGATCCTGCTCCTGTCCAGCTATTCAACTCCTACCAATCCTACCCTACTTTTTCACCTTCCCTAGACATAGCTTCAGAACCGCCATTTGGGAGTTTTCAGTATCCAAACAACTTTGAATCTTTTACTGAAACCCCTTCCCAACCCATGTCTAGTCTGGAACAGTCTTTGGAAGACTTTAGGGTAGCGTCGTACCAACAGATGATGGATTTGGATGCGTCCATGACCGCCCTCATACAACCTAGTGACCCGGTAGCTAGTTTTCAACTAGCTCCACATTTTCCAATGTATGATGAGGCGGCAGGACAGGCTGTGAATTTGAGTGGAGAGAGTGAGATGTACCCCCTTCCAAATCAAACCTACCCGTCTCAAGTTGAATCCCACAACTCTTGTTTTGAAAGTCTATCAAGTGTCCCAAATGAATTATCAGTTGAAGATAGAATGATTAATGAGTTGTGCGACTTCGTAGTGTTTGATTTGCCCGATTGCGAAGGGTCTCTTCCAAGTGAAACCAATCCTAAACCTTTTGACCTTTACACCTCCATCTTAGAACCTGAATTGATTAATATCCATGCTTTGGTTGAGGTGTCAGAGAATTTTGATTTTCACTTGATTGAGGATATTAACGCTGGGAACATTTTGGATGATGAACCCGTAGATTTGGCTGAGTTTTTCTCTTCAAATCATCATCCCGATTCTTTAAATGTTTTTCCCGAACCCCATATGCGTCTTGATTTTGATGAAATTTGCATGGATAAGCTGAATTTTGAGGAGAATATTGAGGATAGCACTGAGGATGATACAGTTTTAATTGATGAGTCGGATTTTCCAATTCATCCTAATCCTTCCACTGACTGTGTACACCCTCCTGAACCCTTAACCGATACCCTTCCTCAACCACTTCCCTCCATCCTTTCCATCTTTCCGACCTTCCAAGAACCCGTATCACTTACATTTCATATGTCTGGTTTACCAAGTTCGGCGTACCCATGGTTTCTCACGAACCTTGAGGGATTTGACCCAATCTCTCGATGGGTAAATATATTAGCACAATCGCTTTCCACACATCGGTCATCACAAATTGTGCTAATCTATTTACTCCATTTGCACCCTCAAGTTCGTATTCCACTTCTTTTTCCCTTCCGCCATTCTTCTTCCCCTTATCTACCAAGACCGCATTCCACTTCTCTCCACAAGCGGTCTCGCGTAATCTCCATTTCTTACCTCTTCACCTTCTTTCACCAACCACTGCTGTACCATGATAAAATCTTTGAATGGTTGGTGTTAACTTTTGGCCTGTGTAAGGCCTTGTATAGATGGATACTGTTCTTTCCCCCCCAATCCTGAACTTCATCGCTTAACAGTGGAAACACTGTTTTACTTAAGTTTGGGGGGGACACTTTTTTTTGTATATATTTTTTTTTTTTCTGTTTTTGTATATAATTTGTTTTTAGGAGGAGCGCCGACTATTTTGACCCTCTTGGTATAGCCTGACAGTGAGGGCACTGTCAAGTTTAAGTTTGGGGGTGTACTCGGTAAGCTTTCTTTCTTCGCATTCATTTGTATATTTTGCATTTGCATACCTTATTTAAAAACCCATAAAAATTTAAAAATTTTCTAAAAATATAAAAACTTTTTTGTCAAGTTAGATTGTGGAAGAACTCTGATTCAACATTCGACGGTTTTTGTTTGAAAAAATAGGAATAACTAAATCTTATGTTTAGATTTTGAAAACCTGAAAGATAACTCTCCTTTGAAGTTAACTATAGCTGGTATACGTCTTTACATCACACTACACGTGTCGTGAATTTTGGGAATTAGATGACAAGTCTTTCATGTTTAAACTTTTAAACAGATAAATGATTTTCTGAGGATCAAATAGGTTTGTTCTGAAATAAGTAATGTCAAGAATAGTTTATGAAGTAAAGCGAATATGAAGGAATGTTATTGATGCCGTAATTGGAGCTAAGTCTGAAAAATAACCCATCTGAAACTTGATTAGAATGATTACACACCAAACCCACTAAACACGTCTTTTATCTGAAAAATAATTGAACTGCCGGTTATATCTCCGTTCGTATTAAATCATCTGATTTTCACGACAAACTGTCTTTTGTTTTTGGACCTAGGTAACTTGAGTAATTAAGTCCGCTGGGGTGTTTCTACACCTAATGCCCTAAAACCAACTGGTTTGGGTGCATTGGCCCAAAGCTCGCTAAGAAGCCTAGAAAGTCCAGATAAAATCAAAGTCAAGCAAGTGTTCTCTCCGAGTTAAAATTCCTAACGGTTCTTTGTGTGAGAATAATCTTGATAAAAGACAAGCTTTTATAAAAAAAATTTAACGGAGATATGAAGGTTTTACTCTATGATAAAGACTATTGCACGTTCACAGAGGTGTGTATGAAATGAAAACAAGAAAAAGGTGGAGTGAAGAATAAGACCTAGTTTCCTGTTAGGGAAGATAGAAATTCTGAAGTTGAAACTTTACTGGAAAACGAAACTTGAAAAATGCTTAACTCTTTATAAAACTTATGTGATCCTTTTAAAATTGTTATCTGGGCTTTATTGTGCGACATGAGGACTTTAATCGACCTTTCTGGAACTTAACGGCACTATTTGCACTACACGTAAAGACATATAAAATCTGTAGTTAAATATGAAGCGAGGTGTGAAAACTAAAGGTTCGATAGTCTAGACTTAGGATTATAGAATTGTTATTTTCTGAAACAAAAACTTTAGGGTTTGAATCTTAGTTATTTTACAAAACCAGCTTGACCGGATTTTGTGGGTAGTATCCGCTGAAAACCCTCAGGAGACAACACTCCTCCTACTAGGGACACCTAGAGGTTTAACGGCTTGTTGCACGCGCTCAGTGCAATCGCGTTCCCTGCGAAAGTGCGGTTAGGATTTTATTTTTGTGAATAATTGGTTTTGCTCGGGACGAGCAAAAGTTAAGTTTGGGGGTATTTGTTCACAACAGAATACTGCATTTTATACCGCCCATTCTTACGCTCGTGTGTTTATAGGTAGGTGCTTTTGATCTGTGTTTGTTACATATTTACAGAGTACAGGTTTTCAGTCCAAATATTGCAAATCATGACAAAATCTCCACAGTTACACCAAATACAGAACATCTGTTGACAACAGATAAAAGCCGGGTTCCGGTCATCCATATCCGTCCGGTGCTGCGTACCGGTTCCAGGGACAAGACATATGACAGCAGTCATTCGTGTCTCGGACAAGCACGGAGCACGAGAGGGGCTGCACAAGAATCAATGGGTGCGCGGAGCTCAAGAGAGATAAAGTCAAAAGTGAAGAAAAGATAACAATCTTGGACTATGAATTCTGCTGATATTCTGGAAGAAATTATCAGAAAATACATGTACCAGACAAGAGGGGACAGGAGACCAGGAAAACACTCAGAAGCCCACACCCTAAACCCACAGTAGGGGCGCGGATCCGCGGCCATAGGGGGCTATAGGCGGCGGATCCGCGGCCGTACAGTGGCCTTGTTCTGTCGTTTTTCAGGGGCTTTTTGGTAATCTTATTTTGGGTCTGGTGGTTGCCCTAGAACTCCATTCTCCTGCCTATAAATACAGCAGTTTTGAGCTTAACCAAGGGAGCTTTTCTTTGTTCTTGATTTTTGTTATTTTGTTCTTCTTCTTCCTCTTCTTCATTCTTTCTCCATTAAATTGTAGTGAGAGCTTTTGAGTGGAAGATTAATGAAGATGAGGGTTCTTTATCTTTCTTGTTAGTTTGCTCCCCCTTGAGATTTCTGCTTTCTCTTGCTCATTCAACCTCTTCATTGAGCTTGAATGGGTAAGAGTTAGTTATTGATCTCAAGGGTCGTATTTTCTCCCGGGACTAGCACTTCATTTCACATGCGTTTTCTACCCTTCCCTTGATCTTGCAACCTCTTCATTGAGCTTGCAAGTTTAAGGGTTGGCTATTGAGCACATGCTTGTCTTGAGTCCTAGTTCCGTGTTCTTTTTATCGCTTTTTATTACTTGCTTTTTATTACCTTGTCTTTATTTACTTGCAATTTTATTCATGCATTTTATTACTTGTATCTTTTCTTTTCTTTGCTCTTTTCTTTTTGTTCTCTTTTGTTCATATTGTGATTGTTGTAATTATTGTTGTTGTTAAGAATCCACATGATCTTGTAAGTTAACATTTCTTTACCAATTCCTTTTCCCGTTATTTTCCATTTGAACTTTGCCCAAACCATACGCAAGCGCTCCGTTAGGCACCCTACCCTGACAAGGTAACGGTGATTCCTAACCACGACCGGTTGCGTTCGGTTTGGCCGGAGGCGAAAGCAAGAGACAAGAACGGAAGGACAAGGGTAAATAAGCCGGATTCCACGAATACCGCGCTTAAATCCCCTAATCCACGTTGTTGCCGATTGCTTAGCTTCAATTGGTCAAGACTCGGCTCAAAGGTTTTGAGTACGGATTTCTTAGCTTACAATTTCGTATCTTTTCTTAACAACCTTATACTTGCAGATAATACACATAGGTTAGACAAAACACTCATACAGATTCTTTATTGACTCGTCTAAAGCAAGAAGGTAAGATAACAACCATCTCCCTGTGGATCGACCCGTGCTCAACCGGCTAGCTGCAAAGCGACACCGTCCTGATCGCGGTTACACTTTAATTCTTTGAACATCCGACACGCGAGGTGGGGTGCCCATGATATGAAGAGAGAAAGAAAGAAAGGCAGAGAAAAGGAGGGGAAAAAGTATGTGATTTTTTTTTAGTTAGTTAGATATTAACAAAAGAAAGAAATATACATACAAAAAGAAAAAAAAACAATCACGACACAAAAATACCACATACCTAATCGTTCTAGGGTTCACCTAGGTCAACTAGACCTGCTCCAGAACTTGATTGTCGAAGTAAAACTGTGTCGAGAAACGGGCTTAAGACACACTGATCACGAGGCCAGGTAAGTGCAGAGATAAGGGGAGGTTTTCCGACGCTTTCGTGAAGGTCCTTAATTAAATAACCCTTTCTCTTTTGGCGGTTTCGCCGTTAGCACTTTCCTAGACACCCCGTAAACAATGTACCGTTAAGCGAGGTTCTAAACACAGTTAACTTCTCCTAGTGAGCGCGAAGTCCTTAAGGCTTAAAGTCTAGTTTCTTTTAAAGTTTGTGCGGGTAAACGTTATGCTCAAGTTCGTGATTTGTGGGCCACGGAAAAGGTGATAAATCCTTTACCGTATGTTGTGGGGTTCGCTTGCCCTTAAGTCCGTATTAATGTATGCAATGCGCAATTCAATAAAAATTTTGTTCAAAGAATCAAACAATCGTTTTTTAGTTTAAGCACGGCACTGCAACAAATACGGGTTAGTCAATTTTTAGCGTTTGCTAGCGAACTTGCAAAGAATCCTGCAAAGAATAGTATATTGGATGCGTCGGATTTGAGAAGAAGGTGTTAGTAAAGTACGTACCGTTAATTTTTTGGGTTAGGAAACCCCCGTTGAATCAAATCCGGTAAGCTTGAAAAGTTCGCTTGCGCGGGTGAAACTACCCGGATCTTTGGCACTGTACTTTGCAATCACTTTAGCCTTGAACGTACACTTTGCTCCCCATAATCACAGTTCGCAAATCCGCAAAAATCTGCAGACTTGCTCACAAAAATTATCAAAAAAACAAAAAGATTTTTATTTTTTTTTATAAATATATACAAAAAGAATATTAACCCGAATAACAAGAAAGAAAATACGCTACCATCTCCCCGGCAACGGCGCCATTTGATCGAACGTTTTTGGCGTGTCGGATGTTCAAAGTTCTAAAGTATAACCGCGATCAGGACGGCGTCGCTATGCAGCTAGCCGGTTGAGCACGGGTCGATCCATAGGGAGATGGTTGTATGTCCGTTCGAGTTTTAAACGAGTCAATGAAGAATTTGTATATGTTTGTTCAAATCTAACCTATGTGTTTTATATGCAAGTATAAAGTTGTTAAGAAAAAGATACGAAAGTGTAAGCTAAGGAAATCCGCACTCAAAACCTTTGAGCCGAGTCTTGACCAATTGAAGCTAGAGCAATCGGAAACAACGTGATTAGGGGATTTAAGCACGGTATTCGTGGAATCCGGCTTATTTACCCTTGTCCTTCCGTTCTTGTCTCTTGCTTTCGCCTCCGGCCAAACCGAACGCAACCGGTCGCGGTTAGGAATCACCGTTACCTTGGTAGGGTAGGGTGCCTAACGGAACGCTTGCGTATCGTTTGGACGGAGTTCAATGGAAAATAAAAAGGAAAAGGAAATGAGCAAAGAAACATTAACTTACAATATCGTATTTATTCTTAACAACAATAATTACAACCATTCACAAAACGAACCAAAAAGAGAGAACAAAAAGATAAACAAAGAAAAGAAAAGATTACAAGCAAGTAATTAAAGTGCATGGTAATAAATTGCAAGTAATAAAAGACAAGAATGAAAAATGCAAGAAAGAGATAAGCAAGAAAGTAACACTAAGAACCATAGAACTCAAGACAAGCCATGGGATCAATAGCCAACCCTTAAACTTGCAAGCTCAATCAAGAGGTTGCAAGATCAAGCGAAGGGTAAAGAACTCATGTGAAATGAAGCACAAAAGAGAGAACAAAATGATACAACCCCTTGAGATCAATGACCAAAGCTTAAACTTGCAAGCTCACTTAAGAGGTTGCAAGATCAAGTTAAGGTAGAGAGCTCAAGGGGGAAGCTAAGCAAGAAAGAATGATACAAAAACCTCATCTTCATTTAACATCCACTCAATGCTTTCACTACATTTTCATGGAGGAAAGAATGAAGAAGAAGAAGAAGAAGAAGACTAAAAACTAACAAAAAAGAGGCATGAGAATGGACTCCTTGGCTTGGCTCAGAACTGGGGTATTTATAGGCAGGGAAATGGAAACCTAGGGCAAGAATATGGCTCTACATAAAATGTCCAAACAGCCCCTGAAAAATCATCAATTGCGGCGCCTATATGGCCGCGGATCCGCGGCCTAGACCCCCTTTTGGCCGCGGATCCGCGGCCGTATAGGGGATTTGGGTCTTCGGGTTTTGTGTGCTTCCCTGGTTTCATTTTTCCTTGTGTTTGAAATCTATAAACTGCAACAAGTCTTCCAGAATATCTTCAGATTTCTTAGTCCAAGATTGCATTATTTTCTTCACTTTTGACTTCTATCTCCCTCGAGCTCCGCGCACCCATTGATTCTTGTGCTGCCCCCTCGTGCTCTGTGCATGTCCGAGACACGAATGACCACTGTCATATGTCTTGTCTCAGGAACTGGTACGTGGCACTGGACGGATACGGATGACCAGAACCCGGCTTTTATCTGCTGTCAACAGATGTTCTGTATTTTGGCGTAACTGTAGAGATTTTGTATCATTTGCGTTATTTTGGACTAGGAACCTGTAGTCTGTAAATATGTAGCAAACACAGATTAAAAGCACCTACCTATAAACAAACGAGCGTAAGAATGGGCGGTAGTAAAAGCAATATTCCGGTATGAACACCGTGGATCCGAGGCCAAAACATGGTTTTGGCGGCGGATCCGCGGCGCCACTTGAGAGGCTTGGGTCGGGCTCTTCAACTGTAGGTTCGTAGGTACTGTGGTATGTCTCTGGTTAATTTTAACAGTGCTCAAGTGTTGAGCTCTCTGGGAAATTTTGGGAATTCGTTGAATCGATCGAATTGTCTAACTTCGCCTAGCTATCTGTGATTGTGATACAATAGTTGGAATTCATATTAGTAGGCATGAAATCCAAAGTATGTGATATTTCGGGTTTATGATTTCTAAGGTGATTCTGGATTCCAAATGTTGTAGTTTGACATTTTATTTTCTGCGACCGTAAGTGTAGTATGTGGTGTATCGCCAGTTTCGGTGCTATACATCAACGACAATTAGGATACGTATATTTACTTACGTTGATGACATGTGATGTTATGTGTTGCTGTGATATGTTATATTGGATCGTCGTGTTTTGAATAGCTGGGGGGTTTTATGTGAGATGGGAGTTTTTTCATATTCATTCATGTAAAATTCATTGTATGTAATATTCTTTTATTGGGGCACTTCCGGGTTAAGGATGATGTCACCATTGTTGTATATTATTTACTTTTCCGCATTAGGATAGACCCAAGGCGGGGAGCACAAGTAACCGGTTTCTAGGATCCAGTGGGAGACCATCTCGAGGAGTCGAGACCGGGTCTCCTAACTCTAGAATTGGTAGGGTTGCTTGCCACTCTCGTAGAGGTCTAGGGATGTGGGTTTGTCTATTCATCACGACCGTGGAATCTGCGTTTTTACTGGCTTAAATAAAACACGGAATTCCTAGTATATCCAATATTTCATATATGTTCTTCTGCTGCTGATATTCTGTGATGTGATCATTTGATATGTTCTGAGACGAATGCCTATATTATATATATAAGATATAATAAATATTGTTGCTTTCGTTTCTTATGTGATGCTTAGGAAGCATAATAATTGATGGGATTTCATTAATAAGATTAATGAAAGAAAGAAAAAGAAACCTAAAAATGTTGTAGAATCAAATTTTCAAAAAAAGTAACTCTAGTTTCTGCTTTGCATAGCGGTATTCCTTATAGAATATCCAGCACCTTATTCGATAAGGAAAGAACCGAGATCCCTTCACTGGGAGTGACCTCTTTAGCAAAACTAGCAGATGCTACAACCCACTCGGTTTGTCTTTTGATTGCTTTTATAGTTTTTGCTTTGCATAGCGATATTCCTTGTAGAATATCCAGTACCTTAGTCGATAAGGAAAGAGCCGAGATCCCTTCACCGGGAATGACCTCTTTAGCGAAACTAGTAAAAGCCTCAAAAACACTCCTTTTCAAAATCACTGGTTTCTGCAACGATATCAAGTTCATTACGCTCATGGTTTTCATAAAAACCTGCATAGCCCTCCGTCATTTCAGATAAGTGCTACTTAGTATTCGTGCTATATTTGTTGGCCTCCATCAAGGTGTAGTGTGCGGTAGCTAACTAGAGTTTATATGCAACATAAGATGAGATTGGATTAGGGTAGTCGTACGACTTTGTTGGCCTCCGTCAAAGGTCGTGCGGGTGGGTTTAATTCAATCATGAAATGTACGGGTTGAATTTGACTAGCAGCCTATGGTTTGTTGGCCTCCGTCAAGGTCATAAGACGCTAGGGGTAAAAAAATATTATCGGGAATTTCAAGTGTTGAAATTTGCAATGAGATTGCATACCCTCTATGAGATAATTGGATCCTGATACCCACTGCGAGTAAAAATTACTCCTGGAAGAGTTTTACACATGACAATTAGCTGATCAAGTAGGTGTCTAGAAAAGTGTTAACGGGGGTACGCCCCTAGGAAAATGAGGTTTATTTTAATTAGGTCCGTGCGAAAGCATGGAGAACCTCCCTCAAAGTACCGATACTGGCCTGGCCGAAAGATTGGCGAACTTGTAGAGTGTAATTAATCCCGGCTAGTCTTTCCTTTTAGGGTTTGAAGGTAGATTTGACTAAAACAGTGGGAGCCATCCTGATTAGATAAATTAATAACCAATCTAATCCTGCAAGAGCACACGCAGAGTGTTTTCTTCTCTCTTTCTCCTGGTAGCGACCATGTCACGCCTTAATCAAGATAATAAAATGGATGCATTGACCAAACCTATTTATTATACTGAGCTAGGGAACATTGGTTCCGCTCTATCTTATAACTGTTATAAGTCCGAGCAGGAAATAGGGGAATATCCGGATTCTCATGCCACCCAATCAAAGAAAGTACATGTTGATGCATCTTCTTCGGGTATGTTCATTACCGAGAGCTGTTTCTCAGTATCCTCTACGTCCTGGGTATGTGATACCGGATCAGGATCCTGCATATGTAATATCTTACATGGGCTACAGTGAGGTAGAGAACTGGGAATAGGTGATATGTCTCTAAGTGTTAGAGAAATGGTGCAATTGTTGCAGCCAAGTCAGTTGGCAGATATCACCTTGTATTAATACATTGATTCTGAACAAATGTTATTAGATACCGAACCTGATATACAACATTACGTCTGTTTCTTTATTAAGTTAAAGAAAGATATAATTCTGTATTAGAAGATAATGTTGTGAACATTTTCCTGAATCAAAAGTTGATTGGATTAAGCACGTTATATAATAGCATATACGTTCTAAATCAAAGCACGGTTCAAAGTATAGAACACACACAAAAGAATAGTTCAGAAATGAACGAATCCTTCTTGTGGCATTGTAAACTAGGTCATATCTATGCAACACGACCAGCTAAGTTGCATAAGGATGAATATTTGAATCCATTCGAATTTTCATCTTATGATACTTGCTAGTCTTGTCTCAAAGGTACAATGACCAATACTCTGTTTACTGAAAACAGAGAAAGAGTTACTGAACTCTTGGAACAGATACATGATGATGTATACGGTCCTATGTCTAAAGATGCCAAGGTTGGTTCTTCATACTTCATTATTTATATTCACTGATCTTCTCTCAGGATTCGAACATATGTTCCTGTTGAAACACAAGTCTGAAACTTTTGAGAAATTCAAGGAATATAAGCTTGAAGTTAAAGAACCAGACGGGTAAAAGCATTAAGTCCTTCGATGTGATCGAGGAATAGAATACTTGCGCATGGAGTTCCTGGTCTTTCGAAAAGGAGAATGAGATTCTCTCTCAGCTTACTCCTTCGTATACACCACAACACAACGGTGTATCGGGACGGGGGTAACGCACCATATGAGATGTGGCGCACTCTATGATGAGTATTGCTGAGTTACTTGTTTCCTTTTGGGTGTTATACACTTGAGAAGTTGCATACCTATTGAATGGGGTTCCATCCAAATCAGGGCATACCACTACATATGAGATATGGAATGGGAAGAGACCATATCTTAAACGAGTTAAGATATGGGGTTGTCCGGCCTATGTCGAAAGGCTGAATCCGGACAAGCTCAAGGCAAGGTCAGTTCTGTAAGTTTGTTAGGATATCCCAAAACATTTGTGAGGGAATATCTTCTACCACTCTGAGGAGCGAAAGGTGTTTTGTTTCTCAGTATGTCGCCTTTTTAGAAAAGGGATTTCTTATGAAGAAATATGTGGACATGAGATAGAACTAGAAGTTGTTCCAGCTAGACAATCTAACAGCTGATGATTTGGTGAAACCAAAAGATTCAATAGTCTCCGATAAACCTCAGCCTCTCCGTGAATCTGGTAGGGTTCCTCATCCACTTGAGAGATACTGCGGTCTTCTCGGTGACAGTGGGAGCGAGGATTGAGTCATGGTTGATGATGGCCCAACTAGGTTCAGGCAGGCCATCACGAGTGGCGACTCTGTGAAAAGGCAGGATGCTATGTGATCAAAGATGGAATCCATGTACACCAACAAAGTATTGTTAGTTATATGTATGCCCTAGAGGCCATTACTATACATAGGATGTATATTGTAGTGGATGCTGGGACATATATAGGGAGGATTTTCTTGCTCGACATGATAGTATGCTATCTGGTTAATCTTTACCTTAACGTGTACACTAATTGTCTCCCTGTTACATGTTGGTAAAGCCCTTAGGATCTGTACTTGACTACCTGGACTATGATGCGGATCATACTAGTGGGGACATAGTAGTCCATAAGTACATCCTTCAAAGTCTCTAGTCGTGGGTGTATCGAGACGGGGCATCGATATACCAGAGTAGACTAGCGTATACCTTCTCGACCCATACAGATGGGCGATGGATGATCCCATATCCATTGGTGTTTGACATCAGAGATGATATACGGGTGCTCAGTAGAGACTGGGTACACTGGACGGACTCGCCGAGAACTCCCAGATGGTATTATACCTTACGTAAGATGGCAGTTCTCTGGTGACACTGGTACAGAGTAGTCTGTTGACCCGAGATCGTCATAGAGTCTTGTGTGGTTCCCACTGTGCTTTGATTTCCATCTTACCACGTCCAAGAGGGCGTGCAAAACGGTGGTTTTTGGGTACAGTCCCGAGTCACATGGAGGCAATGAGCGATAGGAGGGGATTCGTCTCTCCCGGTATAGGGGGTTGATGTTGCGCTGTGTTCGATTGGCTATAACAGGAAATCCCTGGCCAGGGTTGCTGAGATTTACTGGTAAGTGTTACCAGTAGTTTCTCGAATTGTTATAGACCTCATATCGACACGACTTATCGAGCTATTGGGGTCTGACGTTTACCACCCCTAGGCGAGATATGCAACATATCAGACGATCAGACCGGACTGTACGGAAGTGTTACTGGTTGGATTCACAGGAGTGTGAGCGGGCTTGCTCGTCGATCTTCTGATCGCTCAATACCCGGGTGGCCGTTACGTTTAGCAGACCGCTTGCGGCTTGTGGGTGCTAGATATGATCATCATCTGCTGCCGGCGTATTGACGAGTCTTTAGAGTCCTACACAGAGGTTTCCTGGTTCAAGCGAAACGAAATAGGAGCGCATATGGGATATGTGCGGGACCGAGAATAATGCGTGTATGTGATACCGTATTCCATTCTCGTGATGAATGTATCGATTAGGTTATATGCGATATACCCTAGTTATCGAATCAAGGATTGATTCGATAAACCGATACATTGGATACTAGTCGGTTATATGTGATATGACCGGATCGTTAAATCAAGTGTTGATTTAATGATTTAATGTATAATTATATATTTGATATATTACTTTGCATTAACTAGTATCGGTTCACTTTAAATGGATATTCTCACTCGGGTGTGCGCATTGCATATGCGATATGATTTTGTGCACATGATTGTATCATGTTTGATGATACATGCTTTTTGGTTAAGTGTAAAGTATTAAACTATGGTTAAGTGGATGATTAGGGTTTTTACTTATTCATTTATTTGTTTATTTATTCATTTTTGGCAAAAGGAAAATGGTGGCTAATTTGGATATATGTTGAAGCTTTATGAAGCTTTGACTTAGTCACCATTTTTGTCTTCATACCTAACCTAACCATTCACTTAACTTGAGTTTAGTCTCTACACTTAACCATGGTTGATTATGATAAGTATTCTTTTATTTTCTATTTTCTAAATTAACTTATCATAACAATTTCTATCTTCTTCTTCATCTTGACACATGAAGAAACCTTACTTCATCAATGGTGATTGATGAAAACAAGTGAGAAATCCAATTCTAAAGTGGAGCTTGATCTAGCGATGCTTCGACGTAGATCATCTTCGGCATGGACATCGACGACCTAGCTCGCCTATTCTCCGATGAAGCCGACGCTAGAGCCCGGGATTTGTTTTGGACAGCGAGAGGACTTCATTGCGGAGCTATGGAGGTGGAGCACCGGATCTACAAAGGTTGTATTTCCGATTCTTATAGTTAAGTGTTAACTAGTTACTTTGTTCGCCTAGACATCTAGCCAACGATCCGTAGTTTAGGGTTTCTCGGCACCATAAAATTTTAAATTGGCATGGTTGATGCCTTGTGAGACCTCATTAGGGTGCCTAGGAACCCTACAGTGGTATCAGAGCCTAGCTAGAGCCTTAGGCGAAGTCCAGACGAAGTTTGAAACCCGAACGAACCCGAAACCCCAACTCAAAAGTGCTCTCTGGACTTTTTCTGAAAACGTGGATTTTTCCAAATTAAAAATTCGTAAAAAATTCAGCAGGAAAACCTAAGAATTACGATACAAGATTTTTCCATTGAAGCTTCCAGAGCACGGCGGAACCGCGGCATAAACCCTGCTTATGCGGCGGTTCCGCGGCCTTATTATTGTATTGTCCTATAATTTTTGTATTGTCCTATAATTTTTGTACAGTAATTCATGGTTTCGGGTGCTGGATTTTCTGGAATTTTTTAATATTTATTCAAGAGTTGAATTTTCTGGGATTGTTTTGGGGATTCGGTGTTTCGATCGGAGTATCAAATTTTGTCTGTGTGGTTTTCCGGATAAATTTCAGAATATGTTAAAATGTTCGACTGGATATAAATACCCACCTTTTCCGCTGCCGGAAAATTTCCAAGTGTTGGATTTTTCCGTAGTTTAACGACGTTCTAAGTAGTGCAAGTAACTCGATGGACCCTCTAGAAGACAACAAACCTTAACTCGATTATGTGACCATCTTGAACTGCCCTTTGAACCTTCGGGTTTGGAGCAGTACGGCGTGCCACATGTGAGGCGTTGGCTTGACCCTTCTACGGCTGGACCGTTGGTACTGAGGCACGAACTGAATGTTGTTAGACTTGTTTCATGTGTTGATCTGTATCGGGAAAACTTGGGTGTTTGACTGTTCGATCGAAAAGTTTACCATTTTCTATTTATCTGGAATGGGATACAATAATTGGAATTCACAATGAGTTATGAGATAACTGAATGAATGTTATAAACATAGCAGTTTAGTCTCACTTGATCGGTTGCCACGGACTTTTGATGTGATCAAAATTCCGTCGCAATCACGTAGCGTACGCGGATATTCGCCGGGTAAACTTAATGTTAGTTGTATGTATGCCCTAGAGGCCAGTATTGTACAGATGATGTATATTATATTGGATGCTTGGACATATATAGAGATGACTTTCTTGCTCGATATGATAGTATGTTATCTGGTTGCTCTTTATCTTAACATGTATACTAGTCTCTTTATACTGTCTTATTGTTACATGTTGGTAAAGCCCTTAGGATGTGTACTTGACTACCTGAACTATGATGCAGATCATACTAGTGGGGACATGGTAGTCCATAAGTACATCCTTCAAGGTCCCTAGTCGTGGGTGTATCGAGACGGGGCATCGATATACCAGTGTAGACTAGCGTATACGCTTCTCGACCCATGTGATGGGCGATGGATGATCCCATATCCATTGGTGTTTGACATCAGAGATGGTATACGGGTGCTCAGTGGAGACTGGGTACACTGGACGGACTCGCCGAGAACTCCCAGATGGTATTATACCTCACGTCAGATGGCAGTTCTCAGGTGACACTTGTACAGGTTAGTCTGTAGACCCGAGATCGTCATAGAGTCTTGTGTGATTCCCACTGTGCTTTGATCTCCACCTTACCACGTCCATGAGGGCGTGCAAAACGGTGGTCTTTGGGTACAGTCCCGAGTCACATGGAGGCAATGAGCGATAGGAGGGGTTTCGTCTCTCCCGGTATTGGGAGTTGATGTTGCGCTGTGCTCGATTGGCCGTAGCAGGGAAGTCCCTGGCCAGGGCTGATCAGAGATTTGCTGGTAAGTGTTACCAGTAGTTTCTCGACCCGTTGCGAACCTCACATCGACACGACTTATCGGGTTATTGGGGTCTGACGTTTACCACCCCTAGACTTGATATGCGACATATCAGACGAAGAGACCGGACTGTACGGTTAAGTGTTACTGGTCGGATTCGCAGGAGTGTGAGCGGGCTAGCTCGTCGATCTTCTGATCGCTCAATACCCGGGTGGCCGTTACGTTTAGCAGACCGCTTGCGGCTTGTGGGTGCTTGATATGATCATCATCTGCTACCGGCGTATTGACGAGTCTTTAGAGTCCTACACAGAGGTTTCCTGGCTCAAGCGAAACGAAATAGGAGCGCATATGAGATATGTGCGGGACCGAGAATGATGCGTGTATATGATACCGTATTTGATTCTCGCGATTAATGTTTCGATTGGTTGTATGAGATATGACCTAGTTATCGAATCATTGATTCGATAAATCGATGCATTGAATACTAGTCGGTTATGTGCGACATGACCGGATCATTGAATCAAGTGTTGATTTAATGATTTAATGTATAATTATATATTTGAGATATTACTTTGCATTAACTAGTATAGGTTCACTTTAAATGGATTTTCTCACTTGTTTTGCACATTGTATATGTGATATGCTTTTGTGCACATATTTGTATCATGTTTGATGATGCATACTCATTTGGTTAAGTGTAAAGGATTAAACCTAGGTTAAGTAAGTAATTAGGGTTTTTATTATCCATTCTTTTCATTTATTTATTTTAGAAAAAGAATGGCATATGAATACAAAATGGTTGCTTTCTTTCTTGAACCTTTGTGAAGCTTCATGAAGTTTTGACCCAAGTGACCAATTTGTCTTCATGCTTAACCCTAACCACTCTTTTAACCTTGGTCAATTCTCTACACCTAACCATGGTTCCCATTATGATAAGTATTGTTTTATTATTCATATTTACAAGACTTATCATAATTCTAGCTTCATCTTCTTCTTCACTTCAAAAAGGAAAAGCTTGATGCCATCAATGGCAACTTCATTTCTAGAGTGAGAAATCCAAATCTAAAGTGAACCCACCTCCTATTTCTTCATCCTCTACCTCTTGCCAAGTGGTTTTGGGTGTTTTCTTCATAAGTTTCACAACTTGGTGAAGTCGGAGCTTGAACTTGTGCAACCTCGACGTAGATCGTCTTTGACACGAAGCCGACGACCTTGCTCGCCCATTTTTCCGATGAAGCCGACGAATGAGTCTAGGATTCGTGATGGACAGCGAGAGCACACCCACGTAGAGCTAAGGAAGTGGGGAACCGGATCTACAAAGGTTGTAGCATCTAACTTTTAGTTAAGTAGTTAACTAGATTCTCATTTCGCCTAAACATCTAGTCAACGATCCTTGTTAGGGTTTCTCGGCACCAATAATTTTTAAAATTGGCATGGTTGATGCCTTGTGAGACTTCATTAGGATGCCTAGGAACCCTACAGTGGTATCAGAGCCTAGCTAGAGCCTTAGGCGAAGTCTAGACGGAGTTTGAAGTCCGAACGAACCCGAAACCCCAATTCCAAGGTGCTCTCTGGAAATTTTCTGAAATTTTGGATTTTTGTCAATTAAAAATATGCAGAAAATTATGCAGGGTCTTATATGAAATACTGTGAAATACGAGGGCCTGATTCAAATTTTCCACCGCGGAACCGCGGCATGAGCTATGCATGCGCGGCGGTTCCGCGGCCGTACTGTCCCCTTGCCTGGTGATTTTTTCACAGTAATTCATGAATTCGGATATTATATTTTCTGGGTATTTTTATTGTGACTCTACAGAAGAGTATTTTGGGGTTGCTTTGGGGATTCAATTATTCGTTCGGGTTATCAGATTTTGTCTATGTGGCTTTCCGAATAACTTTAGAATATGTTAAAAAGTTCGACCGGATTTAAATACCCAATTTTTCCCCTGTCGGGAAATTTCCAAGTGTTGGATTTTTCCGTAGTTTAACGACGTTCTAAGTAGTGCAAGTAACGCGATGGACCCTCTAGAAGACAACAAACCTTAACTCGATTATGTGACCGTCTTGAACTGCCCTTTGAACCTTCGGGTTTGGGGCAGTACGGCGTGCCACATGTGAGGCGTTGGCTTGACCCTTCTACGGCTGGACCGTTGGTACTGAGGCACGAACTGAATGTTGCTAGACTTATTTCATGTGTTGGACTGTATCGGGAAAACTTGGGTGTTCGAATGTTCGATCGGAAAGTTTAACATTTTCTGTTTATCTGGAATGTGATACAATAATTGGAATTCACAAACAGTTATGAGATAACTGAATGAATGTTATAAATCTAGCGGTTTAGTTTCACTTGATATTGAAAAGAGTTTTCGATAATGAGACTAAAATGCGGGGTTTATAACTGTTAGGCATGTGATGTCTAAGTATTTCATTTGATTAGGCATGCGATGTCTAAAGAAGTTGCGGATTCCAATTGTTGTAGTTTTACACTTTCTTTTCTGTGACCGTAAGTGTAGTATGTACATATCGCCGGTTTCGTTGCTATACGTCAACGACAATTGGGGTATGCATACTTACTTACGACGATGACATGTGATGTTATATGTTGCTGGATATGTTATATTGGATCGTCGTGTTTGAATAGCCGGGGGTTTTTATGTGAGATGAGTGTTTTTCATTTTCATTCATGTAAAAACTTGTATGTAATATTCTTTTATTTGGGGCACTTCCAGGTAGCGGAAGCTGTCACCTTTTGTATATTATTTACTTTTCCGCATTAGGATAGACCCAAGGAGGGGAGCACAAGTAACCGGGTTCTGGGGTCCAGTGGGAGACCAACTCGAGGAGTCGAGTCCGGGTCTCCTAACCCTAGAATTGGCAGGGTTGCTTGCCGCTCTCATAGGGGTCTAGGGGTGTGGGATTGGCTATTCATCATGACCGTGGAATCCGTGTTTTATACTGGCTCGTATTGAAAACACGGACGTCCTAGTATATCCAATATTTCATATGTTTCTTCTGCTGCGATATCTGTGATGTGTTTCTGTGATGGATATAGTATATATGATATATTATATAGACGTTACTTATGTTTTACACCCGCGCTAGCCCTGCCCTGCTCTGTCGTTAGTTACCTAACCTAACGGTGCACGAGGGGACATCGAGGCGAATGCGGATGGCATAAGTGTACGTCATATCTATCTGTGATGTTTAGGTATTTAAATGATGGGACTTCATTAATGTGATTAATGAAAGAAAAGAAACCTAAGATGTTGTAGAATCAAATTTTAAAATAAAACAGGTAGCTACAGTTCTTGCTTTGCATAGCGGTATATGTGATATGCCCTGCACCTTATTCGATGAGGAAAGGACCAAGATCCCTTCACCGGGAGTGACTCCTTTAGCAAAACCTGGCAAATGCTACACACTCGGTTTGTTTTTGACTGCTTCTATAGTTTCTGCTTTGCACAGTGATATATATGATATATCCCGCACCTCATTCGACGAGGAAAGGGCCGACGATCCCTTCACCGGGAGTGACCCCTTTAGCAAAACTAGAAAAGCCTCAAAATCACTCCATTTCAAAACTTCATTTGATTCTACAACGATATCAAGTTCATTACGCAATAGGTTTTCAGAAAAACCTGTCGTAGCCCTCCGTCATTTCAGATAAGTCCTGTTTAGTATTCGTGCTGCGTTTGTTGACCTTGTCAAGGCGCAGTGTGCGGTAGCTAACCAGTATTTATCTGCTTATGCATATGATGCAGATTGAGTTAGGGTAGTCGTACGGCCTTGTTGACCTTGTCAAGGGTCGTGCGGGTGGGTTTAATTCAATCAAGAAATGTCGGGTTGAACTTGACTTACGGTCTATGGTTTGTTGACCTTGTCAAGGTCATAGATCGTTTGGGGCAAAAGATTATCGGGAATTTCAAGTGTTGAAATTTGCAATGAGATTGCATACCTTCTATGAGATAGTTGGATCCCGATACCCACTGCGAGTAAGTGTTACTCCTGGGAGAGTTTTACACACTACAATTAGCCGATCAAGTAGGTTTCTAGAAAGGTGTCAACGGGGTTACGCCTCTGGGAAAACGAGGTTTACATTAATTAGGTTCGTGCGAAAGCACGGGGGACCTCCCTCAAAGTACCGACACTGGCCTGGCTGAAAGATCGACGAAGTTGTAGGGTGTAATTAATCCCGGCTAGTCTTTCCTTTTAGGGTTTGAAGGAAGATTTGATAAAAACCAGTGGGAGCCATCCTGATTAGATAAGATAATAACCAATCTGATCTTGCACGAGCATACGCTAAAGTGTTTTCTTCTCTCTCTCTCTCCAGGTAGCGACCAGTTCATGCCTTAATCAAGATAATAATATGGATGTATTGACCGAACCCGCATATTATACTGTGCTGGGGAACGTTGGTTCCGTTCTTTCTTATAAGAGTTATAGGAATGAACAGGATATTGGGGAATACCAGGATTCCCATGCCACCCGGATGAAGAAAGTACATGTTGATGCATTTTCTTCGGGTGTGTTCGTTACAGAGAACTGTTTCTCCATTTGCTCTACGTCCTGGGTATTAGATACCAGGTCAGGATCCCATATATGTAATCAGTTACATGGGCTTAGGAAAGGTAGAGAACTTGGAGAAGGTGATAAAAATATTAGAGTCGGAAATGGTGCAATTGTTGCAGCTAAGACTGTCGGGGAATATCACCTTGAATTACCAACTGGTAATACATTGGTTCTGAACGAATGCTATTACATGCCGAACCTGATATGCAACATTATATCGGTTTCTTTATTAAGTAAAGAGGGATATAATTTTGTATTACAGGACAATGTTATGAACATTTTCCATAACCAAAAGTTGGTTGGATCAGGCACGCTGTGCAATGGCATTTATGTTCTAAATCAATCAACAGTTCTGAGCATAACTAACACACACAAGAGGAAGAGTTCAGAACTGAACGAATCCTTCTTGTGGCATTGTAGACTGGGTCACATCAATGCGACACGACTAGCTAAGTTGCATAAGGATGGATATTTGAAACAATTCGAATTTTCATCTTATGACACTTGCCAGTCATGCCTCAGAGGCAAGATGACCAAAACTCCGTTTACGGGACACGGAGAAAGAGTTACCGAACTCTTAGGACTGATACATAGTGATGTATGCGGTCCTATGTCTACACATGCCAGGGATGGTTCTTCGTACTTCATTACATTCACTGACGATCTCTCTAGATTCGGATATGTGTTCCTGATGAAACACAAATCAGAAGCTTTTGAGAAATTTAGAGAATATAAACAAGAAGTCGAAAACCAAACCGGAAAAAGTATTAAAATCCTTCGATCTGATCGAGGAGGTGAATACTTAAGCGGAGAATTCCTGGACTTCCTAAAAGAGAATGGGATTCTCTCTCAGCTGACTCCTCCATATACACCACAGCACAACGGTGTATCAGAACGGAGGAACCGCACCCTATTAGATATGGTGCGCTCTATGATGAGCACAGCTGAGTTACCTATTTCCTTTTGGGGATATGCGCTGGAGATAGCAGCATACCTATTGAATCAAGTTCCATCTAAATCTGTACCTACCACACCATATGATATATGGAGTGGGAAGAGACCATATTTTAAACGAGTTAAAATATGGGGTTGTCCAGCTTATGTCAAAAGACAAAATCCGGACAAGCTCGAGGCACGGTCAGTTCTTTGCAAGTTTGTGGGATATCCAAAGAACTCATATGGGTATTTTTTCTACCACAGTGAGGAACAAAAAGTGTTTGTTGCTCAACATGCCACCTTTTTAGAAAAGGAATTTCTTGAAAAAGAAATTAGTGGCAAAGTGGTAGAGCTGGAAGAGGTTCCAGATACACAAACTCAAACTGAAGATTTAGTGGAACAAGAGGATTCAGTAGCTCCCAATGAACTCCAGCCTCTCCGCCGATCTAGTAGGGTTCCTCGCCAACCTGAGAGATACTACGGTTTTCTCATGGATGGTGGGAGAGAGGATTGCATCATGGAGGATGATGACCCAACTAGCTTCGAGCAGGCCATCACGAGTAGGGACTCAGTGAAATGGCTGGATGCAATGCGGTCCGAGATGGAATCCATGTACACCAACAAAGTATGGACTTTGAAAGTTGCTCCTGAAGGGGTAAAACCCATTGGGAGCAAGTGGATCTTCAAGAAGAAACTTGGTGTAGATGGGAAAGTGGAGACTTTCAAAGCTAGACTTGTAGCAAAAGGTTTTCGTCAAAGACCAGGTGTGGACTATGACGAAACCTTTTCTCCAGTGGCTATGCTTAAATCCATCCGGATCATGCTTGCCATCGCTGCATATCATGACTACGAAATCTGGCAAATGGATGTTAAGACCGCCTTTCTAAATGGTGATTTAGAAGAGTGCGTGTACATGACTCAGCCGGAGGGCTTCGTAGATAGTGGGAGCAGCGGGAAGGTGTGCAAGCTGCTTAAATCCATTTATGGATTAAAGCAAGCATCGCGGAGTTGGAACATCTGCTTTGTCGTCGTTATCAAAGAGTTTGATTTCGTCAAAAACCCAGATGAACCTTGTATCTACAAGAAGGTGGCAGGGAGTAAGGTTGTCTTCCTCGTATTGTACGTGGACGACATACTCTTGATAGGAAATGATATTCCTATGCTGCAATCGGTCAAGCTCTTCTTATCACAGAGATTCTCAATGAAAGATCTTGGTGATGCCTCCTGCATATTGGGAATCAGGATCTATAGAGATAGATCCAAACGGATATTGGGATTGTCCCAATCCAGGTACATTGACACCATACTAAAGAGGTTTAGTATGGAAGAATCCAAGCGTGGGAACCTACCCACGATCTCTGGAGTCACTCTCTCCAAAGAGATGTCTCCCAAGACTGATTTGGAGAGAGCTCGCATGCAAGGGATACCCTATGCTTCGGCTGTAGGCTCTATCATGTATGCGATGCTATGTACCAGACCCGATGTTGCATACTCACTGAGTGTAGTGAGAAGGTATCAAGCTGATCCTGGAGAGAGTCACTGGACAGCTGTGAAGAGCATTCTCAAGTACTTGCGAAGGACTAAAGAGATGCTCTTGGTGTATGGTAGTGGAGAACTCCAAGTGGAGTCCTTTACCGATTCCAGCTTCCAGAGTGATAAGGACGACTCTAAGTCACAGTCGGGTTTTGTCTTTACCCTTTACGGAGGGGCGGTTAGCTGGAAGAGTTCCAAGCAGGAAACCGTGGCAGACTCGACGATGGAGGCTGAATACATCGCTGCCAACGATGCTGCCAAAGAGGCTGTCTGGATCAAAAAGTTCATTACTGAACTTGGTGTGGTTCCATCCATTGAGCATCCAATACCTTTGTATTGCGATAACAATGGAGCAGTGGCTTTGGCCAAGGAACCCAGGTCCCATCAGCGATCCAGGCATATTCTGAGGCGGTATCACCTGATCCGGGAGATAGTTGATCGCCCGGAGATCGAGGTCAGGAGGGTTGACACGAAGAACAACACAGCGGATCCACTCACGAAGGCCATTCCCCAGATACAGTTTGAGAGACTCTTCGGGATGCTCGGTATGCGATACTACAGCAGCTGGCCCTAGTGCAAGTGGGAGATTGTTAGTTGTATGTATGCCCTAGAGGCCAGTATTGTACAGATGATGTATATTATATTGGATGCTTGGACATATATAGAGATGACTTTCTTGCTCGATATGATAGTATGCTATCTGGTTGCTCTTTATCTTAACATGTATACTAGTCTCTTTATACTGTCTTATAGTTACATGTTGGTAAAGCCCTTAGGATGTGTACTTGACTACCTGGACTATGATGCAGATCATACTAGTGGGGACATGGTAGTCCATAAGTACATCCTTCAAGGTCCCTAGTCGTGGGTGTATCGAGACGGGGCATCGATATACCAGTGTAGACTAGCGTATACGCTTCTCGACCCATGTGATGGGCGATGGATGATCCCATATCCATTGGTGTTTGACATCAGAGATGGTATACGGGTGCTCAGTGGAGACTGGGTACACTGGACGGACTCGCCGAGAACTCCCAGATGGTATTATACCTCACGTCAGATGGCAGTTCTCAGGTGACACTTGTACAGGTTAGTCTGTAGACCCGAGATCGTCATAGAGTCTTGTGTGATTCCCACTGTGCTTTGATCTCCACCTTACCACGTCCATGAGGGCGTGCAAAACGGTGGTCTTTGGGTACAGTCCCGAGTCACATGGAGGCAATGAGCGATAGGAGGGGTTTCGTCTCTCCCGGTATTGGGAGTTGATGTTGCGCTGTGCTCGATTGGCCGTAGCAGGGAAGTCCCTGGCCAGGGCTGATCAGAGATTTGCTGGTAAGTGTTACCAGTAGTTTCTCGACCCGTTGCGAACCTCACATCGGCACGACTTATCGGGTTATTGGGGTCTGACGTTTACCACCCCTAGACTTGATATGCGACATATCAGACGAAGAGACCGGACTGTACGGTTAAGTGTTACTGGTCGGATTCGCAGGAGTGTGAGCGGGCTAGCTCGTCGATCTTCTGATCGCTCAATACCCGGGTGGCCGTTACGTTTAGCAGACCGCTTGCGGCTTGTGGGTGCTTGATATGATCATCATCTGCTACCGGCGTATTGACGAGTCTTTAGAGTCCTACACAGAGGTTTCCTGGCTCAAGCGAAACGAAATAGGAGCGCATATGAGATATGTGCGGGACCGAGAATGATGCGTGTATATGATACCGTATTTGATTCTCGCGATTAATGTTTCGATTGGTTGTATGAGATATGACCTAGTTATCGAATCATTGATTCGATAAATCGATGCATTGAATACTAGTCGGTTATGTGCGACATGACCGGATCATTGAATCAAGTGTTGATTTAATGATTTAATGTATAATTATATATTTGATATATTACTTTGCATTAACTAGTATAGGTTCACTTTAAACGGATTTTCTCACTTGTTTTGCACATTGTATATGTGATATGCTTTTGTGCACATATTTGTATCATGTTTGATGATGCATACTCATTTGGTTAAGTGTAAAGGATTAAACCTAGGTTAAGTAATTAGGGTTTTTATTATCCATTCTTTTCATTTATTTATTTTAGAAAAAGAATGGCATATGAATACAAAATGGTTGCTTTCTTTCTTGAACCTTTGTGAAGCTTCATGAAGCTTTAACCCAAGTGACCAATTTGTCTTCATGCTTAACCCTAACCACTCTTTTAACCTTGGTCAATTCTCTACACCTAACCATGGTTCCCATTATGATAAGTATTGTTTTATTATTCATATTTACAAGACTTATCATAATTCTAGCTTCATCTTCTTCTTCACTTCAAAAAGGAAAAGCTTGATGCCATCAATGGCAACTTCATTTCTAGAGTGAGAAATCCAAATCTAAAGTGAACCCACCTCCTATTTCTTCATCCTCTACCTCTTGCCAAGTGGTTTTGGGTGTTTTCTTCACAAGTTTCACAACTTGGTGAAGTCGGAGCTTGAACTTGTGCAACCTCGACGTAGATCTTCTTTGACACGAAGCCGACGACCTTGCTCGCCCGTTTTTCCGATGAAGCCGACGAATGAGTCTAGGATTCGTGATGGACAGCGAGAGCACACCCACATGGAGCTAAGGAAGTGGGGAACCGGATCTACAAAGGTTGTAGCATCTAACTTTTAGTTAAGTAGTTAACTAGATTCTCATTTCGCCTAAACATCTAGTCAACGATCCTTGTTAGGGTTTCTCGGCACCAATAATTTTTAAAATTGGCATGGTTGATGCCTTGTGAGACTTCATTAGGATGCCTAGGAACCCTACACTTAATAGACAGCCTCACTCCATAGCCCCGACCAAGTGACTGTAGGAGAACCCCGTCGCCGAAAGCATCCGTTCGGGTGCTCACGGTAGCGGTGTTCCGCCTTGGTGCACTTCGTCGACGGTATCAGGGATGCGGCCGCCTACTAAAGTTTGCGACGAGCATTCGATCAGTTTTTCGGGAATCTTGTTGAATTGCCCGACTTGATATTGAAAAGTGTTTTCGATAATGAGACTAAAATGCGGGGTTTATAATTGTTAGGCATGCGATGTCTAAGTAATTCATTTGGTCAGGCATGCGATGTCTGAGGTGGTTGTGGATTCCAACTGTTGTAGTTTTACACTTTCTTTTCTGTGACCGTAAGTGTAATATGTGATATCGCCGGTTTCGTTGCTATATGTCAACGACAATTAGGATGCGCATATTTACTTACGTTGATGACATGTGATGTTATGTGTTGCTGGATATGTTATATTGGATCGTCGTGTTTGAATAGCCGGGGTTTTTTATGTGAGATGAGTGTTTTTCATTTTCATTCATGTAAAAACTTGTATGTAATATTCTTTTATTGGGGCGCTTCCAGGTTGCGAAAGTTGTCACCTTTTGTATATTATTTACTTTTCCGCACTAGGATAGACCCAAGAAGGAGGGCACAAGTAACCGGGTTCTGGAGTCCAGTGGGAGACCAACTCGAGGAGTCGAGTCCGGGTCTCCTAACTCTAGAATTGGTAGGGTTTCTTGCCGCTCTCGTAGGGGTCTAGGGGTGTGGGTTTGGCAATTCATCGCGACCGTGGAATCCGTGTTTTATACTGGCTCGTATTGAAAACACGGACGTCCTAGTATATCCAATATTTCATATGTTTCTTCTGCTGCGATATCTGTGATGTGATCATGTGATGTTCTGTGATAGATACAGTATATAGTATATATGATATATTATATAGGCGTTACTTATATTTTACACCCGCGCTAGCCCTGCCCCGCTCTGCCGTTAGTTACTTAACCTAACGGTGCACGAGGGGACATCGAGGCGAATGCGGATGGCATAAGTGTACGTCGTATTTATCTGTGATGTTTAGGTACATAAATGATGGGACTTCATTAATGTGATTAATGAAATAAAAGAAACCTAAGATGTTGTAGAATCGAATTTCAAAATAAAACAGGTAGCTACAGTTTTTGCTTTGCACAGCGGTATATGTGATATATCCTGCACCTTATTCGATGAGGAAAGGACCGAGATCCCTTCACCGGGAGTGACTCCTTTAGCAATAACTGGCAGATGCTACACACTCGGTTTGTCTTTTGATTGCTTTTAAGTGTTTTTGCTTTGCACAGTGATATATATGATATATCCCGCACCTCATTCGACGAGGAAAGGACCGACGATCCCTTCACCGGGAGTGACTCCTTTAGCAAAACTAAAAAAGACTCAAAAACACTCCATTTCAAAATTCATTCGATCCTACGACGATATCAAGTTCATTACGCAATAGGTTTTCAGAAAAACCTGTCGTAGCCCTCCGTCATTTCAGATAAATGGTAGTTAGTATTCGTGCTACGTTTGTTGGCCTGCGTCAAGGCGTAGTGTGCGGTAGCTAACTAGTATTTATCTGCTTATGCATATGATGCAGATTGGATTAGGGTAGTCGTGTGACTTTGTTGGCCTGCGTCAAGGGTCGTGCGGGTGGGTTTAATTCAATCAGGAAATGACGGGTTGAACTTGACTAGCGCACTATGGTTTGTTGGCCTGCGTCAAGGTCATAGGACGCTAGGGGCTAAATTATCGGGAATTTCAAGTGTTGAAATTTGCAATGAGATTGCATACCTTCTATGAGATAGTTGGATCCCGATACCCGCTGCGAGTAAGAGTTACTCCTGGGAGAGTTTTATACATTACAATTAGCCGATCAAGTAGGTGTCTAGAAAGGTGTCAACGGGGTTACGCCTCTGGGAAAACGAGGTTTACATTAATTAGGTTCGTGCGAAAGCACGGGGGACCTCCCTCAAAGTATCGACACTGGCCTGGCTGAAAGATTGGCGAACTTGTAGTGTGTAATTAATCCCGGCTAGTCTTTCCTTTTAGGGTTTGAAGGAAGATTTGATAAAAAGCAGTGGGAGCCATCCTGATTAGATAAAATAATAACCAATCTATTCTTGCAAGAGCGCACGCTGAGTGTTTTCTTCTCTCTCTCTCCAGGTAGCGACCATATCACGCCTTAATCAAGATAATAATACGGATTATTGACCGAACCCGCTTGTTATACTGACCTGGGGAACGTTGGTCCCGCTCCAACTTATAATTGTTATAAGACAGAGCAGGAAATTGGGGATTACCAGAATTCCCGTGCCGCCTAAACGGAGAGAGTGCATGCTGATGCATCATCTTCGGGTTTGTTCATTATACAGAACTGTTTCTCAGTATCCTTTACGTCCTGGGTAAATGATACCGGATCAAGATCCCAGATATGTAATCTGTTACATAGGGCTACAGATAGGTAGAGAACTGAGAACGGGTGATAAGTTTCATGAGGCAGAAAACGGGGCAAGAGTTGCAGCCAAGTCTGTTGGTCACTGTCACCCTGTATTACAATACATTGATTCTGAACGAATGTTATTAGATACCGAACCTGATATACAAAATCATATCTGTCTCTTTATTAGTAAAGAAACGGTAAAATTTTGTATTGTTGGATAATGTTTTGAACATTTCCTATATCAAAAGTTGATCGGTTCAGGCACGTTATCTAAAAGCGTTGATGTTCTAAATCAAACTACAGCTCTTAGTATACGGAACACACACAAGAGGAAGAGTTCAGAAATGAACGAATTCTTCTTGAGGCATTGTAGACTAGGTCAGATCAATGTGACCCGACTAGCGAGAGTTACATATAGATGCATATTTAAATCAGTTTGAATTTACATCTTGTGAAACTCGCCAGTCATGTCACAAAGATAAGATGACCATAGCTCCGTTTATTGGAAACAGAGAAAGAGTTAAGTAAACTCTTGGGATGATACATGTTGATGTATGTAAGGTCCCCTGTCTACATATGCCAGAACTGGTTCTTTGTACTTCGTTACATTCTCTGATGATCTCTCGAGATTCAGACATATGTTCCTGTTGAAACACAAGTCCGAACCTTTTGAGATATTCACAGAATATAAGTTAGAAGTAGAGAACCAAAATAAGGGTATAAGTATTATGTCCTATGATGAGATCAAGGAGGAGAATACTTGAGCACGGAAATACTGGACTATTCTAAAGGAGAATGAGATTCTCTCTCAGCATTACTCCTCTGTATACACCATAGCACGATGGTATATCAGGATGGAGCAATCATACCCTATATGATAAGGTGTGCTCTATGAAGAGTACTACTGAGTTACCTGTTTCCTTTTGGGGGTTATGCACTTATGAAGTTGCATACCTATTGAATAGGGTTCCAATCAAATCAGTTGCCTACCACTTCATTTTTGATATGATAAGGGAAGAGCCCATCTCTCAAGTTAGTTGAGATTTGGGGTTGTCCAGCCTATGTCTGAAAAGCAAATTCCGGACAAGCTCGAGGCAAGGTCTGTAATGTAGAACTGGAAAGGTTCCAGCTATACAAACTACAGCAGATGATTTGATACAACCAAAGGATTCAGTAGATTCCAACGAACCTCAGCCTTTCCGCCGATTTAGTAGGGTTTCTCACCCACCTGAGAGTTACTTCGGTTTCTCTATGACAGTGGGAGCGAGGATTGCATCATGAGATGATGACCCAACTAACTTCGAGCTGGCCATCAGGAGTAAGACTCTGTAAGAATGGCTGGATGCTTAGCGATCTGAGATGGAATCCAAGTACACCAACAAAGTATGGACTTTGGTTGCTATATCTGAAGGGTTAAATCCCCATCAGGAGCAAGTATATCTTGAGAAGATTACTTGGTGTAGTTGGAAAGGTTGAGACTTTCAAAGCTAGACTTGTTAAAGGTTTTCGTCATCAACCAGGCGTGGATAATGATGAAACTTTTTCTAAGGAACTATGCTTAAGTCCATCCAGATCCTACTTGTCACGGCTACATACCATGACTACGATATCTGGTGGTTGGGTGTCATGACTGCTTTTCTAAATGATATTTTGGAAGAGAGCGTCTATAAGTACACAGCCAGAGGGCTTCGTAGACAGTGGGAGCAGCGGAAACGTGTGCAAGATGCATTATAGGATAAAGCAGGCATCGCGGAGTTGGAACATCTGTTTTGATGAATTAGTCAAAGAGTTTGACATCATCAAAATGGTAGATGAACCTTGTATAAACAAAAAGGTAGTAGGGAGTATGGTGACGATCCTCGTAGAGTACGTGGATGACATACTCTTGATGGGGAAGGAGTTTCCTATGCTACGCTTGGTCAATCTCCGGTTATCACCATAATTCTCCATATAGGATCAAAGTGATACCTCCTAAATCCTGGATTTTGGATCTATGAGATAGATATAAATGGATGTTAGGATACTCACTAGCTGTAGTGAGATGGTATCAATCGACCCTGGGGAGAATCACTGGAATGGTTCCAGAGTGATAAAGACGACTGAATGTCGGTCACAGGCATTGTCTTTACCCTCAGTAAAGGGACGGTATGTTGGAAGAGTTCCAAACAAGATACCGTGACACACTAGACGATAAAGGCTGGATACATCGCTACTCAAGATGCTAACAAGGAGGATGTTTGGGTGTATATTGGTTCATGAGATGAACTACGTTCCAACCATTGTGAGACAATAGAGTTGTGGCTTATGCCAAGGAACGTCCGTCCCATCAGTGATCCAGACATATTCTAAGGCAGTGTCACCTGATCATGGAGATGGTTGATCTCCAGGAAGATCGAGGTTAGGAGAGTAGACTCAGAAAACAACACAGCGGATCCACTCACAAAGGCCTGTTCCCAGAGAGAGACTTTTATGGGATGGTTGAGTATGAGATACTGCAACCACTGCTATCAGATGGCCCTAGTGCAAGTGGGAGATTATTAGTTATATGTATGCCCTAGAGGCCATTACTATACATAGGATGTATATTGTAGTGGATGCTGGGACATATATAGGGAGGATTTTCTTGCTCGACATGATAGTATGCTATCTGGTTAATCTTTACCTTAACGTGTACACTAATTGTCTCCCTGTTACATGTTGGTAAAGCCCTTAGGATCTGTACTTGACTACCTGGACTATGATGCGGATCATACTAGTGGGGACATGGTAGTCCATAAGTACATCCTTCAAAGTCCCTAGTCGTGGGTGTATCGAGACGGGGCATCAATATACCAGAGTAGACTAGCGTATACCTTCTCGACCCATACAGATGGGCGATGGATGATCCCATATCCATTGGTGTTTGACATCAGAGATGATATACGGGTGCTCAGTAGAGACTGGGTACACTGGACGGACTCGCCGAGAACTCCCAGATGGTATTATACCTTACGTCAGATGGCAGTTCTCTGGTGACACTGGTACAGAGTAGTCTGTTGACCCGAGATCGTCATAGAGTCTTGTGTGGTTCCCACTGTGCTTTGATTTCCATCTTACCACGTCCAAGAGGGCATGCAAAACGGTGGTTTTTGGGTACAGTCCCAAGTCACATGGAGGCAATGAGCGATAGGAGGGGATTCGTCTCTCCCGGTATAGGGGGTTGATGTTGCGCTGTGTTCAATTGGCTATAACAGGAAATCCCTGGCCAGGGTTGCTGAGATTTACTGGTAAGTGTTACCAGTAGTTTCTCGAATTGTTATAGACCTCATATCGACACGACTTATCGAGCTATTGGGGTCTGACGTTTACCACCCCTAGGCGAGATATGCGACATATCAGACGATCAGACCGGACTGTACGGAAGTGTTACTGGTTGGATTCACAGGAGTGTGAGCGGGCTTGCTCGTCGATCTTCTGATCGCTCAATACCCAGGTGGCCGTTCCGTTTAGCAGACCGCTTGCGGCTTGTGGGTGCTTGATATGATCATCATCTGCTGCCGGCGTATTGACGAGTCTTTAGAGTCCTACACAGAGGTTTCCTGGTTCAAGCGAAACGAAATAGGAGCGCATATGGGATATGTGCGGGACCGAGAATAATGCGTGTATGTGATACCGTATTCCATTCTCGCGATGAATGTATCGATTAGGTTATATGCGATATACCCTAGTTATCGAATCAAGGATTGATTCGATAAACTGATACATTGGATACTAGTCGGTTATATGTGATATGACCGGATCGTTAAATCAAGTGTTGATTTAATGATTTAATGTATAATTATATATTTGATATATTACTTTGCATTAACTAGTATCGGTTCACTTTAAATGGATATTCTCACTCGGGTGTGCGCATTGCATTTGCGATATGATTTTGTGCACATGATTGTATCATGTTTGATGATACATGCTTTTTGGTTAAGTGTAAAGTATTAAACTATGGTTAAGTGGATGATTAGGGTTTTTACTTATTCATTTATTTGTTTATTTATTCATTTTTGGCAAAAGGAAAATGGTGGCTAATTTGGATATATGTTGAAGCTTCATGAAGCTTTGACTTAGTCACCATTTTTGTCTTCATACCTAACCTAACCATTCACTTAACTTGAGTTTAGTCTCTACACTTAACCATGGTTGATTATGATAAGTATTCTTTTATTTTCTATTTTCTAAATTAACTTATCATAACAATTTCTATCTTCTTCTTCATCTTGACACATGAAGAAACCTTACTTCATCAATGGTGATTGATGAAAACAAGTGAGAAATCCAATTCTAAAGTGGAGCTTTGATCTAGCGATGCTTCGACGTAGATCATCTTCGGCATGGACATCGACGACCTAGCTCGCCTATTCTCCGATGAAGCCGACGCTAGAGCCCGGGATTTGTTTTGGACAGCGAGAGGACTTCATTGCGGAGCTATGGAGGTGGAGCACCGGATCTACAAAGGTTGTATTTCCAATTCTTATAGTTAAGTGTTAACTAGTTACTTTGTTCGCCTAGACATCTAGCCAACGATCCGTAGTTTAGGGTTTCTCGGCACCGTAAAATTTTAAATTGGCATGGTTGATGCCTTGTGAGACCTCATTAGGGTGCCTAGGAACCCTACAAGTATGACTTTGGATGTTGCACCTGAAGGGGTAAAACCCATTGGGAGCAAATGGATCTTGAAAAGATTCTTGGTGTAGATGGAAAAGTTGAGATTTTCAAAGCAATGCTTAACTCCATCAGGATCAATGCAAGTATCGCGGAGTTGGAACATCTGTTTTGATGTGGCAGTCAAAGAGTTTGACTTCATCAAAAAGATAGATGAACCTTGTATATACAAGAAAGTTGTAGAGAGTAAGGTTGGCTTTCATGTATTGTACGTAGAGAACATACTCTTGATAGGAAATGGTTTCCTATACTACACTCGGTCAAGCTCCTCTTATCACGAGGATTCTCAATAAAAGATCTGGATGATACCTACTACATCTTGTGGAATATGATCTATGGTGATAGATCTAAGTGGATATTGGGAGCGTCCCAAATCCAGTTATATTAATACCATACTAAAGAGCTTTAGTATGGAGGATTCTAAGCATGGTGGTTCGCCCACCACCTCAGGAATCACTCTCTCCAAAAAGATGTCTTCCGAGACTGATTTGGAGAGAGCTCACTGTAACATTTCAAAAAAATAAAATATTATTTTTGGGAATTTTTATAATTTAATATTATTTTATTGAATATTTTAATATTTTGGTATAATTAAATACCGATAAATGGGAAAAAATTTGGAAAAATTATGGAAAATTCTAAAATAGGGTATTTTATGAAATTATGCCATTTTTAAGTTTTTATGATTAATTATATGCCAATTTAGTGCTAATCGCGATTAAAAATCGCTAATCGGTTTTTTAGCATTTTTGTGCAAAACATGCACATATCATTTTTGTTTTACACTTGTGCATTTCTACCATGGTTGTTTTGGGGTTACTATTGGTGTGAGAAGGATTTAGAGGGAAAAGAAAAGAAATGGAAAAGGTTATAATATGAGGTATGGGTGAGAGAGAGAAAGGGTTACCTTTGACTTAGACTTAGTCATTCCTCTTCTTTCTTCACTCATCTCTCTCCTACTTCAGTCCCTTGCTGGTGCTGCTCCTCACCTCCCTCCCCTCTTCAACTCCTCAAAACATCTCAAAAACAACACAAAAACCTCATCTTTATTTCACAAAAAGTGTGCACAAGCTCAAGACCAACACATTGGACCAAGAAAGTAAGGATTTTGGCCACTAGGGGCAACTCAAGAAAATTCTTGAGTTTCCAAATGAGGTATTTTCTGGACCATTAGCTTAATTTTTGCATTACCTATATCCCTATGTTAAGATTGAATCGATATCGGGTGATTTTATGGACATAGGAAAAACCTAGTTAGGGTTTGAGGGAATTTTGGGTTGTGATGTGAAATTGAGCTCAGTAGAGATTACACAAACACCCTAGTGCTTGAATTGAGACCCAAATCTGAGACTTGAAACCCGGAATACGGATTTAGAAACCGATATCGGAAAAATTGTGATTTCTGTGAAGGTTATATGAGATCTGCTGTTAACCCGAGACTCTGAAAATTATTTTGGATTGACAGGGATGTAAGTCGATGTACAACACCCCACGACTTGCGGGGAGGCGGAAATATGAAAAACGATCTTGTTCTTTGCTTAAACATCGACTAACCGTATGAATCGAAGCTAAACGATAACTAACATCAAACATAGCTGTTAACAACTACTATGTAAAGGGATTATACCTAAAGAACCGTGTCCTTCGTCTTTACGAACTCCACCTCCTCCTCGGCCTTCTCGAAGTAGTAGACGATCCACCCGAGAGCTTTACTCCAAGCTTAGCCTCTAAACTTGAGGCAACTAACCTTCTTTAAGTGCTAATCAAAGAAGCTAGGTGATATAGAGTGAGGGTTATGGTTTAATTAGTCTAACTAATACTTGTACTCAACACATGAGAGGGGAGGATTAGGGTTTGAAGAGGGAGAGCTTGAGGAGAGAGAAGGTGAAGATAATAATGAAGTGAGAAGAATGAGTTATCATAATATATATCAAGCATTTCTTTTTATCAAGAAAAGAAAAGAAATGAATTTAACAACCATGCTTGATAATATCTAGTGATGATTCACATCCATGAGTCATTAAGCATTTATGATGCATTAATGACATGGATGAATCATCCATATGACTCACTAATCACATTCATTGTATATGCCACCTAAACCTCCTTAGTCACCATCTTCTAGAAGCTTCTCGCGCAATTACGAGAACGCCCCTCCTTTCCGCAAAAATACGAAAAAACTTTAGACTGTATAAATCCAATAACCGGATACCAGTAACTGGCTTAAACCAAAGCCGACTGGTAAAAACTGTCCGAAAGTCGTACGTGTGTAAACACACGTATGCGTTCGAACCCTTGTCGTAAAACCATACGACCTCTATATCGTTTCGCCTGGAGTAGGGAAACTCTCTGTGTGGGACTCTAGAGACTCGAATACTACGCTGGCAGTGGGTTTAACCACAGACCGCAAGCGGCACTAGCTGTACGTAACGGTCCCCAGGTAGATGTCGATAAGAAGGCCGATGAGGAAACCCATCCGAACTCCTACTGAGTCTGATGTGACAATCTCCGTACAGTCCGGTCCGTTCGTCTAAGACTATCGCATATCGGGCCTAGGGGGCGGCAAGCGTCAGTCCCCTAATAGCGGTATAAGTCGTGTCGGAGCGAAGCCCATTACACCCTGAGAAACTACTGGAAGCTACCAGCAAATCTCGCTTGCCCTGGCCAGGGACTTTGCGTAATGGCTCTCTGACACAGCGCGATATCAACCCCCAATACCGGGAGAGACGAATCCTGTCTAACCGCCACTGCCTCCAAGTGCTCGGGACTGCACCCAACTGCTACCTGTTTGCACGACTCCTTTGAGCCGTGGTAGGGTAGCAATCTAAGAACAGTGGGACACACTCGAGGTGAAGTAGCAGTGTCAAGTCTGCGGACTATGCTGTACTCATGTCACCTGGGAACTGTTCACTGACGACTGGTATAAAACCAACCAACAGTCCCCTGTGAGTCCTGTCCGGTGTACCCGTAACCTAACGAGCACCTGCATACTATCTCCAATACGACGTACTGACGGCTGTGGGACAGACCATCTCCCCAACTGGGATGAGAAGCGTACACACTAGTCTACTCCGGAGTATCGATGCCCTGTCTCGATAATCCAACGACTAGGGACCTGAATAAGGATGTGCTTGTAGACTACCTAGCCCCCACTAGTGTGACTGCCATCACAACGCTGGTAGTCAAGCAAGATCCTAAGAGCTCTATCAATACGTATACTCACATATTAAGATAGAAAAACCAAGTAGCATACTACCATGTTTAGCAAGACTGTTATATACATGTGAATATCCCAAGCTTCCATTAAGTAATATACAAACTAGTATGATACAGTAATGGCCTTCTAGGGCATAAACACTAACAATCTCCCACTTGCACTAGGGCCATGTACCGGCGTATCGAAGACCGATGATCTCGAGTAGCCTCTCGAACTGAATCTGAGGTAGGGCCTTTGTGAATGGATCAGCAATGTTCTCTTCAGAAGCAACTCTCCGAACCTCGATCTCCTGACGATCAATGATCTCCCTGATCAGGTGATACCGCCTTAAGATGTGTCTGGACTTCTGATGGGACCTTGGTTCCTTCGCTAAAGCTATAGCTCCGTTGTTGTCGCAATACAGAGGTATTGGATCAACTATGGTAGGAACCACCTGAAGTTCTGTTAGGAACTTCTTCATCCAGACTGCTTCTTTTGCGGCATCGCAAGCAGCTATACACTCCGCTTCCATCGTTGAGTCAGCAACGGTGTCCTGCTTGGAGCTCTTCCAGCACACCGCCCCTCCATTGAGGGTAAAGACATAACCCGACATGGACTTGGAATCGTCCTTATCACTCTGGAAGCCGGAATCAGCAAAGGCCTCCAACCTGAGGTCTTTCCGCCGTAAACTAAGAACATCTCCTTAGTCCTCCTCAGGTACTTGAGAATGTTCTTTACTGCTATCCAGTGCTTCTCCCCTGGGTCTGACTGATACCGGCTTACCACGCTCAGTGCGTAAGCTACATCTGGTCTGGTGCACAACATCGCATACATTATAGAGCCTACCGCAGAAGCGTAGGGTATAATAGACATGCGTTCCCTTTCCAAATCAGTCTTGGGAGACATCTCTTTGGAGAGGGTGATTCCATGACAAGCCGGTAGATTACCGCGCTTAGAATCTTCCATACTGAATCTTTTCAGTACAGTGTCGATATACCTGGACTGCGAAAGTCCCAACATCCTCTTGGATCTATCACGATAGATCCGGATCCCCAGAATGTAAGAGGCATCACCCAGGTCTTTCCTGGAGAACCTGTGTGACAAGAATCCTTTGACAGATTGTAGCATAGGAATGTCATTTCCTATCAATAGAATGTCATCCACGTACAAGACGAGGAATACGACACTTCTGGCTACGACTTTACTATATATGCACGGTTCATCTGGATTTTTGATAAAGTCATATTCTTTGACTGTTTCATCAAAACAGATGTTCCAACTCCGCGATGCCTGCTTTAGTCCATAAATGGACTTAAGCAGCTTGCATACTTTCCCGCTGCTCCCACTATGATTGAAACCCTCTGGCTGATCCATATAGACGCACTCTTCTAAATTTCCATTCAGAAAAGCCGTCTTTATGTCCATCTGCCAAATTTCATAATCATGGAAGGCAGCAATAGCAAGAAGGACCCGAATGGATTTGAGCATAGCCACTGGAGAAAAAGTTTCGTCATAGTCCAAACCAGGTCTTTGACGAAAACCCTTTGCAACAAGTCTAGCCTTATAGGTTTCCACCTGTCCATCTACACCAATCTTTTTCTTGAAGATCCATTTGCATCCTATGGGTTTTACCCCATCTGGAGCAAAGTCCAAAGTCCATACTTTGTTGGTGTACATGGACTCCATTTCGGTCCGCATTGCATCTAGCCATCGTACCGAGTCGCCGCTCTGGATGGCCTGCTGGAAGTCAGTAGGTTCATCATCATCTATGATGCAATCCTCTCTATCCCCATCTATGAGAAAACCGTAGTATCTCTCAGGCGGATGAGACGGCCTACTACTCCTGCGGAGGGGTGCGGGAATGTCCTGTTCTTCTTGAACTACCGGTTCTACCAAACTTTCAGTATTAGTTTGTGGTTTTGGAATTTCTTCCAGTTCTATTTCTCTCCCACTTGATTCCTTTTCTAAAAACTGATGTTCTAGAAAATGGGCATTACGAGAAACAAATACCTTTTGTTCCTCTGCGTAATAGAATAGATATCCCGTGGAGTTCTTTGGATATCCCACAAACTTACACTTTACTGATCGTGCCTCGAGCTTGTCCACATACTGCTTTTTAACAAAAGCTGGACATCCCCAAATCTTTATATACTGTAGATGGGGTTTCTTCCCGCTCCACATCTGATATGGAGTGGTAGGCACAGTCTTGGTGGGAACCATGTTCAAAAGATATGCCGCTGATTCTAGCGCATAACCCCAGAAAGATCGTGGTAACTCAGCATTACTCATCATGGATCATACCATATCCAATAGGGTTCGATTCCGTCTCTCCGATACACCGTTATGCTGTGGAGTGTATGGAGGAGTAAGCTGAGAGAGAATTCCTTTCTCTTTTAGGTAACCTAGGAACTCGGCACTCAAGTATTCACCACCTCGATCAGATCTAAGTGTCTTGATACTTTTGCCGGTTTGGTTTTCTACTTCATTCTTATACTCTCGGAATTTCTCAAAAGCCTCGGATTTATGTTTCATCAGATAAATGAATCCGTATCTTGAGTAATCATCCGTGAAAGTAATGAAATAGGAAAAACCACCTCTTGCATGTGTAGATATCGGACCACATACATCGCTGTGTATGAGTCCTAAGAGCTCGCTCGCTCTTACTCCATGTCCAGTAAATGGAGTCTTTGTCATCTTTCCTTTGAGACAAGATTGACAAGTGTCATAAGTTTGATATTCGAACGAGTCCAAATATCCTTCTCTATGCAACTTAGTCAACCTTCTCTCATTGATGTGACCCAGTCTACAATGCCATAAGAAAGCTTTATTTAAATCTGGAGACTTTCATTTTAGTGTGTTCTGGACGTTGAAAATTTGGAGTTGGTTTAAAATATATATACCGTTATTTAGTGTACCGGACCCAATCAAACTATGATTAAGGTGGATGTTAACAACATCTCTTACAAACGTGAAATCATAACCTTTATTTGATAACAAGGAAACTGATATGATATTACACGTTAAGCTTGGTACAAAAAAACAGTTATGTAAAACCAAAATGTGTCCACTCGTCAATCCTAGGTGATAATCCCCGACGGACGCAGCTCCCACGCTAGCTCCGTTAGCAACCTTTAGGGTCATATCACCTTCCTTCAGCACTCTACGGTTTCTCAGTGCCTGCAATGAATTGCAAATATGAGATCCTGATCCGGTATCCAATACCCAGGAAGTAGAGTTGATCGACAGACAATTCTCAATTACAAACACACCTGAAGTCGAAGCCACAGCTTGCTTCGGTTCCTGGTTCTTGGCGTTCCACGCCTTGTAATCCTTCTTCCAGTGCCCTTTCCTGTGACAATGGAAGCACTCATCCTGGCCAACTACCGGTACCGCAAACTTTTTCTTTCCCTTCCCTCCCACCTTACTAACACCTCCTCTAGGTTTGGTGGCGGCCTTCTTCTTCCTTCCTTTGGCCTTAGCTTTGGACCCGGAAGAAGATGTACCGCTAACAAACATAGCGGGTGTTTTCCTTGCTTTCTGCAAGGTGCCCTCTGCACTCCTTAACATGTTCAGGAGTTCTGGAAGTTCAACTTCTTTTCTTTGAAGGTTGAAGTTCAGGATAAACTGGGCGTTGGTGTGAGGAAGGGACTGGAGAATAAGGTCTGTATAGAGCTCATTATCCAAAGTCGTCCCAAGGTCTGCGAGCTCTTCAATATAGCCGATCATCTTTAGGGCATGTTCTCCTACCGATGACCCGACAGCCAACCTCGCTCGAAACAAGTTCTTAGAGGTCTCGTATCTTGCTATACGAGATTGCTCTCCATAAAGTTCCTTTGTATGGAGAAATATGCCATCTAGGTTCATATCCTCGTGCCTCCTCTGATGTTCATTGTTCATTGAGGCAAGCACGATGCACTTGGCTTTCGCGCAATCTAAATCCCAGGTTTTGCGGATTTCCTTATCCGCATTGCTGGATTTGGGACCAGGGACAGCAGGTGCCGTAGCGGTGAGGACGTACCCCAATTTGTCATAGGTCAAAGCCATTTTGACATTCCGCAGCCAATCTTTATAGTTTGGCCCTGTCAGTATATTTTTCTCTAAAAGTAACTTAAGTCCAGTCATTTTCAGGGTCGCTGCAATTAGGAGAGAGAGAAGAAAACTCTTTAGCATGATGCTCTTGCAAGTTTAGAGTGGTTTTTAGTTTATCTAAACTGGATGGCTCCCACTGTTTCTCGAATCCTTCCTCAAACCATAAAAGAAGAATTAGCCAGGACTATTCTCACCGTACAATACTTGCTTAACCGTTCAGCCAGGCCAGTGTCGATACTTCGAGGGAGGTTTTCCAACGCTTTCGCGAAGTTCCTTAATTAAATAACCTCTTTTCTCTGGGGGCGTAACCCCGCTGACACCTTTCTTGACACCTACTTGGTTTATAGCATTGATCGTTTGTTAGTTGTATGTATGCCCTAGAGGCCAGTATTGTACAGATGATGTATATTATATTGGATGCTTGGACATATATAAAGAAGACTTTCTTGCTCGATATGATAGTATGCTATCTGGTTACTCTTTATCTTAACATGTACACTTGTCTCTTTATACTGTCTTATAGTTACATGTTGGTAAAGCCCTTAGGATGTGTACTTGACTACCTGGACTATGATGCAGATCATACTAGTGGGGATATGGTAGTCCATAAGTACATCCTTTAAGGTCCCTAGTCGTGGGTGTATCGAGACGGGGCATCGATATACCAGAGTAGACTAGCGTATACGCCTCTCGACCCATGAGATGGGCGATGGATGATCCCATATCCATTGGTGTTTGACATCAGAGATGGTATACGGGTGCTCAGTGGAGACTGGGTACACTGGACGGACTCGCCGAGAACTCCCAGATGGTATTATACCTCACGTCAGATGGCAGTTCTCAGGTGACACTTGTGCAGGTTAGTCTGTAGACCCGAGATCGTCATAGAGTCTTGTGTGATTCCTACTGTGCTTTGATCTCCACCTTACCACGTCCATGAGGGCATGCAAAACGGTGGTCTTTGGGTACAGTCCCGAGTCACATGGAGGCAATGAGCGATAGGGGGGTTTCGTCTCTCCCGGTATTGTGGGTTGATGTTGCGCTGTGCTCGATTGGCCGTAACAGGGAAGTCCCTGGCCAGGGCTGATCAGAGATTTGCTGGTAAGTGTTACCAGTAGTTTCTCGACCCGTTACGAGCCTCACATCGGCACGACTTATCGGGTTATTGGGGTCTGACGTTTACCACCCCTAGACTTGATATGCGACATATCAGACGAAGTGACCGGACTGTACGGTAAGTGTTACTGGTCGGATTCGCAGGAGTGTGAGCGGGCTTGCTCGTCGATCTTCTGATCGCTCAATACCCGGGTGGCCGTTACGTTTAGCAGACCGCTTGCGGCTTGTGGGTGCTTGATATGATCATCATCTGCTACCGGCGTATTGACGAGTCTTTAGAGTCCTACAAAGAGGTTTCCTGGCTCAAGCGAAACGAAATAGGAGCGCATATGAGATATGTGCGGGACCGAGAATAATGCGTGTATGTGATACCATATTTGATTCTCGCGATTAATGTTTCGATTGGCTGTATGTGATACAACCTAGTTATCGAATCGAAGATCGATTCGATAAGCCGATACATTGAATACTAGGCGGTCATGTGCGACATGACCGGATCATTGAATCAAGTGTTGATTTAATGATTTAATGTATAATTATATATTTGATATATTACTTTACATTAACTAGTATTGGTTCACTTTAAACGGATTTTTCTCACTTGATGCATACTGTATATGTGATATGCTTTTGTGCACATTTTTGTATCATGTTTGATGATACTTGATCATTTGGTTAAATGTGTAGAATTAAACCATGGTTAATTTGCTAATTAGGGTTTTACATATTCATTTATTTATTTATTTAATTGTTCATTTATTTATTTGGAAATGATTTAAAGAGAATGGTGGCTTTCTTTTGTCTTTAGTTGAAGCTTCATGAAGCCTTGACTTTTGCAACCATTCTTATCCTCATGCTTAACCCTAACTCTCCAAATGACCATGGTTTATTCTCTACACTTAACCCTAGTTAGATTATGATAAGTATGAATTTTCTTTTCATTTTAAAGAACTTATCATAAAACTAGCTTCATCTTCTCCTTCTTCTTCAAGATAGAAACCTTAATGCCATCAATGGCAACTTGAGTTCTAGTGAGAGAAATCCAATTCTAAAGTGAACCCACCTCCTATTTCTTCACCCTCTACCTCTTGCCAAGTTGTTTTGGGTGTTTTCTTCACAAGTTTCACAACTTTGTGAAGTCGGAGCTTGAACTTGTGATGCCTCGACGTAGATCGTCTTTGACACGAAGCCGACGACCTAGCTCGCCCGTTTCTCCGATGAAGCCGACGATTGAGTTCGGGATTCATGATGGACAGCGAGAGGACACCCACGTAGAGCTAAGGAAGTGGAGAACCAGATCTACAAAGGTTGTAGCATCTAACTTTTAGTTAAGTAGTTAACTAGATTATCTTTTCGCCTAAACTTCTAGTCAACGATCCGTATTAGGGTTTCTCCGCACCCATAATTTTTGAAATTGGCATGGTTGATGCCTTGTGAGACTTCATTAGAGTGCCTAGGAACCCTACAGTGGTATCAGAGCCTAGCTAGAGCCTTAGGCGAAGTCTAGACGGAGTTTGAAGTCCGAACGAACCCGAAACCCTAAAACCCATGAGCTCTCTGGACTTTTTCTAAAATCTGGGATTTTTGCATATTAAAAATGCTTAAAAAATTCAGCAAAGAATTCTAAGAATTACGGTGCAATTTGTTTCCAATGAACAGTACACTGTGCGGCGGAACCGCGGCAGAAGCATGGCTTCTGCGGCGGTTCCGCGGCTCTATGGTGACGTCAGCCCTAATTTTTTGCACAGTAATTCCTGATAAATTATGCTGAGTTTTCTGGGAATTTTTAAATTGACTCAAGGGTTGAGTGCTCTGGGGTTGTATTGGGAATCGACGATTCGATCGGATTATCAAACCTTGTCTAAGTGTTTTTCCGGATAACTTTAGAATATGTTAAAAAGTTGGATACGGATATAAATACCCAAGTTTTCCCCTGCCGGAAAAATTCCAAGTGTTGGATTTTTCTGTGGTTTAAAGATGTTCTGAGTAGTGCAAGTAACGCGATGGTCCCTCTAAAAGACAACAAACCTTAACTCGATTATGTGACCGTCTTGAACTGCCCTTTGAACCTTCGGGTTTGGGGCAGTACGGCGTGCCACATGTGAGGCGTTGGCTTGACCCTTCTACGGCTAGACCGTTGGTACTGAGGCATGAAGTGAATGTCTTTGAACTTATTTCATGTGTTGATCGGTGTCGGGAAAACTTGGGTATTCGACTGTTCGATCGGAAAGTTTAACATTTTCTGTTTATCTGGAATGTGATACAATAATGGGAATTCACAAACAGTTATGAGATAACTGAATGAAGGTTATAAATCTAGCGGTTTAGTTTCACTTGATATTGAAAAGAGTTTTCGATAATGAGACTAAAATGCGGGGTTTATAACTGTTAGGCATGTGATGTCTAAGTATTTCATTTGATCAGGCATGTGATGTCTAAAGAGGTTGCGGATTCCAACTGTTGTAGTTTTACACTTTCTTTTCTGTGACCGTAAGTGTAATATGTGATATCGCCGGTTTCGTTGCTATATGTCAACGACAATTGGGATGGACATATTTACTTACGTTGATGACATGTGTTGTTATGTGTTGCTGGATATGTTATATTGGATTGTCTTGTTTGAATAGCCGGGGGTTTTTTTTTGTGAGATGAGTGTTTTTCATTTTCATTCATGTAAAAACTTGTATGTAATATTCTTTTATTTGGGGCACTTCCAGGTAGTGGAAGATGTCACCATTTGTATATTATTTATTTTTCCGCATTAGGATAGACCCAAGGAGGGGAGCACAAGTAACCGGGTTCTGGGGTCCAGTGGGAGACCAACTCGAGGAGTCGAGTACGGGTCTCCTAACCCTAGAATTGGCAGGGTTGCTTGCCGCTCTCGTAGGGGTCTAGGGGTGTAGGATTGGCTATTCATCACGACCGTGGAATCCGTGTTTTATACTGGCTCGTATTGAAAACACGGACGTCCTAATATATCCAATATTTCATATGTTTCTTCTGCTGCGATATCTGTGATGTGATCATGTGATGTTCTGTGATGGATATAGTATATAGTATATATGATATATTATATAGACGTTACTTATGTTTTGCACCCGCACTAGCCCTGCCCTGCTCTGTCGTTAGTTACCTAACCTAACGGTGCACGAGGGGACATCGAGGCGAATGCGGATGGCATAAGTGTACGTCGTATTTATCTGTGATGTTTAGGTATTTAAATGATGGGACTTCATTAATGTGATTAATGAAAGAAAAGAAACCTAAGATGTTGTAGAATCAAATTTTAAACAAAAACAGGTAGCTACAGTTCTTGCTTTGCATAGCGGTATATATGATATACCCTGCACCTTATTTGATGAGGAAAGGACCGAGATCCCTTCACCGGGAGTGACTCCTTTAGCGATAACTGGCAGATGCTACACACTCGGTTTGCTTTTGATTGTTTTTGAGTTTTGCTTTGCACAGTGATATATATGATATATCCCGCACCTCCTTCATCGAGGAAAGGGCCGACGATCCCTTCACCGGGAGTGACCCCTTTAGCAAAACTAGAAAAGCCTCAAAATCACTCCATTTCAAAACTTCATTTGATTCTACAACGATATCAAGTTCATTACGCAATAGGTTTTCAGAAAAACCTGTCGTAGTCCTCCGTCATTTCAGATAAATTACATATAGTATTCGTGCTACATTTGTTGGCTTTCGTCAAGGTGTAGTGTGCGGTAGCTATGTGCTGTTTATCTGCTGCATATGATGCGACTGGATTAGGGTAGTCGTACGGCTTTGTTGGCTTTCGTCAAGGGTCGTGCGGGTGGGTTTAATTCAGTCAAGAAATGTACGGGTTGAACTTGACTAGCGGGCTGTGGTTTGTTGGCTTTCGTCAAGGTCATAGCACGCTAGGGGCAAAAGCATTATCGGGAATTTCAAGTGTTGAAATTTGCAATGAGATTGCATACCTTCTATGAGATAGTTGGATCCCGATACCCACTGCGAGTAAGAGTTACTCCTGGGAGAGTTTTACACATTACAATTAGCCGATCAAGTAGGTGTCTAGAAAGGTGTTAACGAGGTTACGCCTCTGGGAAAACGAGGTTTACATTAATTAGGTTCGTGCGAAAGCACGGGGGACCTCCCTCAATGTACCGACACTGGCCTGGCTGAAAGATTGGCGAACTTGTAGTGTGTAATTAATCCCGGCTAGTCTTTCCTTTTAGGGTTTGAAGGAAGATTTGATAAAAACAGTAGGAGCCATCCTGATTAGATAAGATAATAACCAATCTGATCTTGCACGAGCTTACGCTAAAGTGTTTTCTTCTCTCTCTCTCCAAGTAGCGACCATTTCATGCCTTAATAAAGATAATAATATGGATGTATTGACCAAACCCGCATGTTATACTGTGCTGGGGAACGTTGGTTCCGTTCTTTCTTATAAGAGTTATAGGAATGAACAGGATATTGGGGAATACCAGGATTCCCATGCCACCCGAATGAAGAAAGTACATGATGATGCATTTTCTTCGGGTGTGTTCGTTACAGAGAACTGTTTCTCCATTTGCCCTACGTCCGGGTATTAGATACCGGGTCAGGATCCCATATATGTAATCAGTTACATGGGCTTAGAAAAGGTAGAGAACTTGGAGAAGGTGATAAAGACATTAGAGTTGGAAATGGTGCAATTGTTGCAGCTAAGACTGTCGGGGAATATCACCTTGTGTAACCAACTGGTAGTACATTGGTTCTGAACGAATGCTATTACATGCCGAACCTGATATGCAACATTATATCAGTTTCTTTATTAAGTAAAGAGGGATATAATTTTGTATTACAGGACAATGTTATGAACATTTTCCGTAACCAAAAGTTGGTTGGATCAGGCACGTTGTGCAATGGCATTTATGTTCTAAATCAATCAACAGTTCTGAGCATAACAAACACACACAAGAGGAAGAGTTCAGAACTGAACGAATCCTTCTTGTGGCATTGTAGACTGGGTCACATCAATGCGACACGACTGTCTAAGTTGCATAAGGATGGATATTTGAAACCATTCGAATTTTCATCTTATGACACTTGCCAGTCATGTCTCAAAGGCAAGATGACCAAAACTCCGTTTACAGGACACGGAGAAAGAGTTACTGAACTCTTAGGACTAGTACATAGTGATGTATGCGGTCCAATGTCTACACATGCCAGGGATGGTTCTTCGTACTTCATTACATTCACTGACGATCTCTCAAGATACGGACATGTGTACTTAATAAGACACAAGTCTGAAGCTTTTGAGAAATTTAGAGAATATAAACAAGAAGTCGAGAACCAAACCGGAAAAAGTATTAAAATCCTTCGATCTGATCGAGGAGGTGAATACTTGAGCAATGAATTCCTGGACTTCCTAAAAGAGAATGGGATTCTCTCTCAGCTGACTCCTCCATATACACCACAGCACAACGGTGTATCAGAACGGAGGAACCGCACCCTATTAGATATAGTGCGCTCTATGATGAGCACAGCTGAGTTACCTATTTCCTTCTGGGGGTATGCGCTTGAGACAGCCATACATCTATTGAATATGGTCCCAACCAAATCTGTGCCTACCACTCCATATAAGATATGGAAAGGAAAGAGACCAAGTCTTAACTATGTTAAGATATGGGGTTGTCCAGCCTATGTCAAACGATAAAATCCGGACAAACTCGAGGCACGGTCTGTTCTATGCAAATTTGTAGGATATCCCAAGAATTCTCAAGGGTATATCTTCTACCACCCTGAGGAACAAAGAGTGTTTGTTTCTCGGCATGCCACCTTTTTAGAAAAGGAATTTCTTGAAAAAGAGATTAGTGGTCATGAGGTAGAACTGGAAGAGGTTCCAGCTGCAGAAGCTACAACAGAAGATCTGATGGAACCAGAGGATTCCGTAGTTCCCGATGAACCCCAGCCACTCCGCCGATCTAGTAGGGTTCCTCGCCAACCTGAGAGATACTACGGTTTTCTCATGGATGGAGGGAGCGAGGATTGCATCATGGAGGATGATGACCCAACTAGCTTCGAGCAGGCCATCACGAGTAGGGACTCAGTGAAATGGCTGGATGCTATGCGGTCCGAGATGGAATCCATGTACACCAACAAAGTATGGACTTTGGAAGTTGCTCCTGAAGGGGTAAAACCCATTGGGAGCAAGTGGATCTTCAAGAAGAAACTTGGTGTAGATGGGAAAGTGGAGACTTTCAAAGCTAGACTTGTAGCAAAGGATTTTCGTCAAAGACCAGGTGTGGACTATGACGAGACCTTTTCTCCAATAGCTATGCTTAAATCCATCCGGATCATGCTTGCCATCGCTGCATATCATGATTATGAAATCTGGCAAATGGATGTTAAGACCGCCTTTCTAAATGGTGATTTAGAAGAGTGCGTGTACATGACTCAGCCAGAGGGCTTCGTAGACAGTGGGAGTAGCGGCAAGGTGTGCAAGCTGCTTAAATCCATTTATGGATTAAAGCAAGCATCGCGGAGTTGGAACATCTGCTTTGATGTCGTTATCAAAGAGTTTGATTTCGTCAAAAACCCAGATGAACCTTGTATTTACAAGAAGGTGGCAGGGAGTAAGGTTGTCTTCCTCGTATTGTACGTGGACGACATACTCTTGATAGGAAATGATATTCCAATGCTGCAATCGGTCAAGCTCTTCTTATCACAAAGATTCTCAATGAAAGATCTTGGTGATGCCTCCTGCATATTGGGAATCAGGATCTATAGAGATAGATCCAAACGGATATTGGGATTGTCCCAATCCAGGTACATTGACACCATACTAAAGAGGTTTAGTATGGAAGAATCCAAGCGTGGGAACTTGCCCACGATCTCTGGAGTCACTCTCTCCCAAGACTGATTTGGAGAGAGCTCGCATGCAAGGGATACCCTATGCTTCAGCTGTAGGCTCTATCATGTATGCGATGCTATGTACTGTAGGGTTCCTAGGCACCCTGGTGAGGTCTCACAAGGCATCAACCATGCCAATTTCAAAAATTACGGTGCCGAGAAACCCTAGTGTACGGATCGTTGGCTAGATGTCTAGGCGAAAAGATAAACTAGTTTACAATTAAACTAAAGGAACGGAAATACAACCTTTGTAGATCCGTTTCTCCACCTCCATAGCTCCATAATGAAGTCCTCTCCGCTGTCCAAAAAGAATCCGGGCTCTAGCGTCGGCTTCCTCGGAGAATAGGCGAGCTAGGTCGTCGATGTCCATGCCGAAGATGATCTACGTCGAGGCATCGCTAGATCAAGCTCCAACTTCACCAAGTCATGAAAACTTGTGAAGGAAACACACTCTACTACTTGGCAAGAGGTAGAGGATGAAGAAATAGGAAGTGGGTAGACTTTAGAATTGGATTTCTCACTCTTTATCATCAATCACCATTGATGACCTCAAGGTTTTCTTCTTGAGTTCAAGGAAGAAGAAGAAGAAATGATATGATAAGTTAATTAAAAAAGAAAATAAAAAGAATACTTATCATAACTTCAACCATGGTTTAGTATAGAGATTTAACCAAGATTTAGAAGAGTGGTTAGGGTTAAAGAAGAGACAAGAATGGTACACTTTTCAAAGCTTCAAGAAGCTTCAAAGAAAAGACAAACTAAGCCACCATTTCTTTTTCTCTTTATCTTTTCCAAAACAATAATAAATGGATAAATAAATAAGAGAAAAGAAACCCTAACCATTCACTAAACATGGTTTAATCTTTACACAAACCCAAAAGAGCAAGTATCATCAAATATGATACAATCTTGTGCACAAAAGTATATCACATATACAATGTGTACAAACCAAGTGAGTAAATCCATTTAAAGTGAACCAATACTAGTTAATGCAAAGTAATATATCAAATATATAATTATACATTAAATCATTAAATCAACACTTGATTCAATGATCCGGTTATATCGCATATAACCGGCTAGTATCCAATGTATCGGCTTATCGAATCAACCCTTGATTCGATAACTAGGTTATATCGCATACAACCTTTCGATACATTCATCGCGATAATGGAATACGGTATCACATACACGCATTATTCTCGGTCCCGCACATATCTCATATGCGCTCCTATTTCATTTCGCTTGAGCCAGGAAACCTCTGTGTAGGACTCTAAAGACTCGTCAATACGCCGGCAGCAGGTGATGATCATATCAAACACCCACAAGCCGCAAGCGGTCTGCTAAACGTAACGGCCACCCGGGTATTGAGCGATCAGAAGATCGACGAGCAAGCCCGCTCACACTCCTGTGAATCCAACCAGTAACACTACCGTACAGTCCGGTCTGATCGTCTGATATGTCGCATATCTCGCCTAGGGGTGGTAAACGTCAGACCCCAATAGCTTGATAAGTCGTGTCGATATGAGGTCTATAACACTTCGAGAAACTACTGGTAACACTTACCAGTAAATCTCAGCAACCCTGGCCAGGGATTTCCTGTTATAGCCAATCGAACACAGCGCAACATCAACCCCCTATACCGGGAGAGAAGAATCCCCTCCTATCGCTCATTGCCTCCATGTGACTCGGGACTGTACCCAAAAACCACCGTTTTGCACGCCCTCTTGGATGTGGTAAGATGGAAATCAAAGCACAGTGGGAACCACACAAGACTCTATGACGATCTCGGGTCAACAGACTACTCTGTACCAGTGTCACCAGAGAACTGCCATCTGACGTGAGGTATAATACCATCTGGGAGTTCTCGGCGAGCCCGTCCAGTGTACCCAGTCTCTACTGAGCACCCGTATATCATCTCTGATGTCAAACACCAATGGATATGGGATCATCCATCGCCCATCTGTATGGGTCGAGAAGGTATACGCTAGTCTACTCTGGTATATCGATGCCCCGTCACGATACACCCACGACTAGGGACTTTGAAGGATGTACTTATGGACTACCATGTCCCCACTAGTATGATCCGCATCATAGTCCAGATAGTCAAATACACATCCTAAGGGCTTTACCAACATGTATCAGAGAGACAATCAGTGTACACATTAAGGTAAAGAGCAACCAGATAGCATACTATCATGTCGAGCAAGAAAGTCCTCCTTATATATGTCCCAGCATCCACTACAATATACATCCAATGTACAGTAATGGCCTCTAGGGCACACATATAACTAACAATCTCCCACTTGCACTAGGGCCATCTGTAGCAGTGGTTGTAGTATCTCATACTCAACCATCCCATAAAAGTCTCTCTCTGGGAACAGGCCTTTGTGAGTGGATCCGCTGTGTTGTCCTCTGAGTCTACTCTCCTAACCTTGATCTCCCTGGAGATCAACCATCTCCATGATCAGGTGACACTGCCTTAGAATATGTCTGGATCACTGATGGGACGGACGTTCCTTGGCATAAGCCACAACTCCATTGTCTCACAATGGTAGGAACGTAGTTCATCTCATGAACCAATATACACCCAGACTGCCTCTTTGGTAGCATCATAAGTAGCGATGTATCCTGCCTTTATCGTCTAGTATGTCACGGTATCTATCTTGGAACTCTTCCAACATACCGTCCCTTTACTGAGGGTAAAGACAATGCCTGTGACTGACATTCAGTCGTCCTTATCATCCTGGAACCCTTCCAGTGATTCTCCCCAGGATCGGTTGATACCATCTCACTACAACTAGTGAGAATCCTAACATCCAATTAAATCTATCTCATAGATCCAAAACTCAGGATTTAGGAGGTATCATTTTGATCCTACACGGAGAATCATTGTGATAAACGGAGATTGATCGAGCGTAGCATAAGAAACTCCTTTCTTATCAAGAGCATGACATCCACGTACTCTACGAGGTTCATCACCATACTCCCTACTACCTTTTTGTATATACTAGGTTCATCTACCATTTTGATGATGTCAAACTCTTTGACTATTTCATCAAAACAGATGTTCCAACTCTGCGATGCCTGCTTTATCCTATAAAGCATCTTGCACACGTTTTCGCTGCTCCCACTGTCTACGAGGCCCTCTGGCTGTGTTCTTATAGACGCTCTCTTCTAAAACATCATTTAGAAAAGCTGTCATGACACCCAACCACCAGATATCGTAGTCATGGTATGTAGCCGTGGCAAGTAGGATCCGGATGGACTTAAGCATAGCCACTGGAAAAGGTTTCATCATTATCCACGCCTGGTCGATGACGAAAACCTTTAACAAGTCTAGCTTTGAAAGTCTTAACTTTTCCATGTACACCAAGTAATCTTCTCAAGATTTACTTGCTCCTGATGGGGATTTAACCCTTCAAATATAGCAATTAAAGTCCATACTTTGTCGGTGTATAAGGATTCCATCTCAGATCACTAAGCATCCAGCCATTCTTATAGAGTCTTACTCCTGATGGCCAGCTCGAAACTAGTTGGGTCATCATCTCATGATGCAATCCTCGCTCCCACTGTCATAGAGAAACAGAAGTATCTCTCAGGTGGGTGAGGAACCCTACTAGATCGGCGGAGAGGCTGAGGTTCGTTGGTATCTATTGAATCCTTTGGTTCTACCAAATCATCTGCTATAGTTTGCATAGCTGGAACCTTTCCAGTTGTACATAACAGATCTTGCCTCGAGTTTGTCCGGATTTTGCTTTTAGACATAGGCCGGACAACCCCAAATCTTAACTAGCTTAAGACATGGGCTCTTCCCATACCATATCATATATGAGGTGGTAGGCAACTGATTTGATTCGAACCCTATTCAATAGGTATGCAGCTTCTCAAGCGCATAACTCCCAAAAGGAAAAAGGTAACTCAGTAATACTCATCATAGAGCATACCTTATCATATAGGGTGTGATTGCTCCGCCCCGATACACCAACGTGCTATGGTGTATTCGGAGGAGTAATGCTGAGAGAGAATCTCATTCTCCTTTAGAACAGTCCAGGAATTTCGTGCACAAGTATTCTTCTCCTTGATCGCATCAAAGGACATAATACTTTTACCCGTATTTTGGTTCTCTACTTCTCGCTTATATTCTGTGAATATCTCAAAAGGTTCGGACTTGTGTTTCAACAGGAACATAGGTCAGAAACTCGAAAGATCATCAGAGAACGTAATGAAGTATAAAGAACCAGTCCTGGCATGTGTAGAAAGGAGACCTTACATACATCATCATGTATCAGTCCCAAGAGTTCACTAACTCTTTCTCTGTTTCCAATAAACAGAGCTATGGTCATCTTATCTTTGTGACATGACTGGCGAGTTTCACAAGATGTAAATTCAAACTAATTTAAATATGCATCTTTATGTAACTCTAGCTAGTCGGGTCACATTGATCTGACCTAGTCTACAATACCTCAAGAAAGATTCGTTCATTTCTGAACTCTTCCTCTTGTGTGTGTTCCATATACTAAGAACTGTAGTTTGATTTAGAACATCAATTCTTTTAGATAACGTGCCTAAACCGATCAACTTTTGATATAGGAAATGTTCAAAACATTATCCATCAATACAAAATTATATCATTTCTTTACTAATAAAGAGACTGATATGATTTTGTATATCAGGTTCGGTATCTAATAACATTCGTTCAGAATCAATGTATTGGTAATACAGGGTGACAGTGACCGACAGACTTGGCTGCAACTCTTGCCCCGATTTCTGCCTCATGAAACTTATCACCCGTTCTCAGTTTTTCTACCCTTTTGTAGCCCTATGTAACATTTTACATATCTGGGATCCTGATCCGGTATCATATACCCAGGATGTAGAGGATACTGAGAAACAGTTCTGTATAATGAACAAACCCGAAGATGATGCATCAGCATGCACTCTCTTCGTTTGGGCGGCACGGGAAATCTGGTATCCCCCAATTTCCTGCTCTGTCTTATAACAATTATAAGTTGGAGCGGGACCAACGTTCCCCAGCTCAGTATAACAAGCGGGTTCGGTCAATAATCCGTATTATTATCTTGATTAAGTCATGATATGGTCGCTACCAGGAGAGAGAGAGAAGAAAACACTCAGCGTGCGCTCTGTCAAGAATAGATTGGTTATGATTTTATCTAATCAGGATGGCTCCCACTGCTTTTTATCAAATCTTCCTTCAAACCCTAAAAGGAAAGACTAGCCGGGATTAATTACACACTACAAGTTCGCTAATCTTTCAGCCAAGCCAGTGTCGGTACTTTGAGGGAGGTCCCATGTGCTTTCGTACGAACCTAATTAATGTAAACCTCGTTTTCCCAGAGGCGTAACCCCGTTGACACCTTTCTAGACACCTACTTGATCGGCTAATTGTAATGTATAAAACTCTCCCAGGAGTAACACTTACTCGCAGCGGGTATCGGGATCCAACTATCTCATAGAAGGTATGCAATCTCATTGCAAATTTCAACACTTGAAATTCCCGATAATATTTTGCCCCTAACCTCCTATGACCTTGACAAAGGCCAACAAACCATAGGATGCTAGTCAAGTTCAACCCGTCATTTCCTGATTGAATTAAACCCACCCGCACGGCCCTTGACAAAGGCCAACAAGGTCGCACGACTACCCTAACTCAATCTGCATCATATGCATAAGCAGATAAGCACCAGTTAGCTACCGCACACTGCGCCTTGACAAAGGCCAACAAACGCAGCACGAATACTAACTACTACTTATCTGAAATGACGGAGGGCTACGACAGGTTTTTATGAAAACCTATTTCTTAATGAACTTGATATCGTTGTAGGATCGAATGAATTTTGAAATGGAGTGCTTTTGAGGCTTTTCTAGTTTTGCTAAAGGAGTCACTCCCGGTGAAGGGATCGTCGGTCCTTTCCTCGTCGAATGAGGTGCGGGATATATCACATATATCACTGTGCAAAGCAAAAACACTTAAAAGCAATCAGAAGGCAAACCGAGTGTGTAGCATCTGCCAGTTATTGCTAAAGGAGTCACTCCCGGTGAAGGGATCTCGGTCCTTTCCTTATCGAATAAGGTGCAGGATATATCACATATACCTCTGTGCAAAGCAAGAACTGTAGCTACCTGTTTTAATTTTGAAATTTGATTCTACAACATCTTAGGTTCCTTTTTATTTCATTAATCTCATTAATGAAGTTCCATCATTTAAGTACCTAAACATCACAGATAAATACGACGTACACTTATGCCATCCGCATTCGCCTCGATGTCCCCTCGTGCACCGTTAGGTTAGGTAACTAACGGCAGAGCGGGGCAGGGCTAGCGCGGGTGTAAAACATAAGTAACGTCTATATAATATATCATATATACTATATACTGTATCTATCACAGAACATCACATGATCACATCACAGATATCGCAGCAGAAGAATCATATGAAATATTGGATATACTAGGACGTCCGTGTTTTCAATACGAGCCAGTATAAAACACGGATTCCACGGTCGCGATGAATAGCCAAACCCACACCCCTAGACCCCTACGAGAGCGGCAAGCAACCCTACCAATTCTAGAGTTAGGAGACCCGGACTCGACTCCTCGAGTTGGTCTCCCACTGGACTCCAGAACCCGGTTACTTGTGCCCTCCTCCTTGGGTCTATCCTAGTGCGGAAAAGAAAATAATATACAGAGGGTGACATCTTCCGCAACCTGGAAGTGCCCCAATAAAAGAATATTACATACAAGTTTTTACATGAATGAAAATGAAAAACACTCATCTCACATAAAAACCCCCGGCTATTCAAACACGACGATCCAATATAACATATCCAGCAACACATAACATCACATGTCATCAACGTAAGTAAACATGCGTATCCCAATTGTCGTTGACATATAGCAACGAAACCGGCGATATCACATATTACACTTACGGTCACAGAAAAGAAAGTGTAAAACTACAACAGTTGGAATCCGCAACCACCTCAGACATCGCATGCCTGACCAAATGAATTACTTAGACATCGCATGCCTAACAATTATAAACCCCGCATTTTAGTCTCATTATCGAAAACACTTTTCAATATCAAGTCGGGCAATTCAACAAGATTCCCGACATACTGATCGAATGCTCGTCGCAAACTTCAGTAGACGGCTGCACCCCTGATACCGTCGACGAAGTGCACCAAGGCGGAACACCGCTACCGCGAGCACCCAAACGGATGCTTTCGGCGACGGGGTTCTCCTACAGTCACTTGGTCGGGGCTATGGAGTGAGGCTGTCTATTAAGTTTACCCGGCGAGTATCCGAGTACGCTACGTGATTGCGACGGACTTTTGATCACATCAAAATTCCGTGGCAACCGATCAAGTGAGACTAAACTGCTGTGTTTATAACATTCATTCAGTTATCACATAACTACTTGTGAATTCCAATTATTGTATCCCATTCCAGATAAATAGAAAATGTCAAACTTTCCGATCGAACAATCGAACACCCAAGTTTTCCCGATACAGATCAACACATGAAATATGAGTCTAACAACATTCAGTTCGTGCCTCAGTACCAACGGTCCAGCCATAGAAGGGTCAAGCCAACGCCTCACATGTGGCACGCCGTACTGCCCCAAACTCGAAGGTTCAAAGGGCAGTTCAAGACGGTCACATAATCGAGTTAAGGTTTGTTGTCTTCTAGAGGGACCATCGCGTTACTTGCACTACTTAGAACGTCGTTAAACAACGGAAAAATCCAACACTTGGAAATTTCCCGATAGGGGAAAAATTGGGTATTTATATCCGGTCGAACTTTTTAACATATTCTAATATTTATCCGGAAAGCCACACAGACAAAATTTGATACTCCGATCGAAACACCGAAACCCCAAATCAATCCCAGAAAATTCAACTCTTGAAAAAATATTAAAAATTCCCAGAAAAATCACCACTGGAAACTAAGAATTACTGTGCAAAATAATTTAAATACTGTGGCCGTACGGCCGCGGATCCGCCGAATAAGCCTAGCTCATGCCGCGGAACCGCGGTGGGATAATTGAATTGGGCCCACGAAATTTACAGTAATTCCTAGAAAACCCTGCTTGATTTTCTGCATATTTTTAATATGGAAAAAGGCACTGTTTTGAAAAAAGGACAGAGAGCATGGGAAAATTGAGGTTTCGGGTTCGTTCGGACTTCAAACTCCGTCTAGACTTCGCCTAAGGCTCTAGCTAGGCTCTGATGCCACTGTAGGGTTCCTAGGCACCCTGGTGAGGTCTCACAAGGCATCAACCATGCCAATTTCAAAAATTGCAGTGCCGAGAAACCCTAGTGTACGGATCGTTGGCTAGATGTCTAGGCGAAAAGATAAACTAGTTTACAATTAAACTAAAGGAACGGAAATACAACCTTTGTAGATCCGTTTCTCCACCTCCATAGCTCCATGATGAAGTCCTCTCCGCTGTCCAAAAAGAATCCGGGCTCTAGCGTCGGCTTCCTCGGAGAATAGGCGAGCTAGGTCGTCGATGTCCATGCCGAAGATGATCTACGTCGAGGCATCGCTAGATCAAGCTCCAACTTCACCAAGTCATGAAAACTTGTGAAGGAAACACACTCTACTACTTGGCAAGAGGTAGAGGATGAAGAAATAGGAAGTGGGTAGACTTTAGAATTGGATTTCTCACTCTTTATCATCAATCACCATTGATGACCTCAAGGTTTTCTTCTTGAGTTCAAGGAAGAAGAAGAAGAAATGATATGATAAGTTAATTAAAAAAGAAAATAAAAAGAATACTTATCATAACTTCAACCATGGTTTAGTGTAGAGATTTAACCAAGGTTTAGAAGAGTGGTTAGGGTTAAAGAAGAGACAAGAATGGTACACTTTTCAAAGCTTCAAGAAGCTTCAAAGAAAAGACAAACTAAGCCACCATTTCTTTTTCTCTTTATCTTTTCCAAAACAATAATAAATGGATAAATAAATAAGAGAAAAGAAACCCTAACCATTCACTAAACATGGTTTAATCTTTACACAAACCCAAAAGAGCAAGTATCATCAAATATGATACAATCTTGTGCACAAAAGTATATCACATATACAATGTGTACAAACCAAGTGAGTAAATCCATTTAAAGTGAACCAATACTAGTTAATGCAAAGTAATATATCAAATATATAATTATACATTAAATCATTAAATCAACACTTGATTCAATGATCCGGTTATATCGCATATAACCGGCTAGTATCCAATGTATCGGCTTATCGAATCAACCCTTGATTCGATAACTAGGTTATATCGCATACAACCTTTCGATACATTCATCGCGAGAATGGAATACGGTATCACATACACGCATTATTCTCGGTCCCGCACATATCTCATATGCGCTCCTATTTCGTTTCGCTTGAGCCAGGAAACCTCTGTGTAGGACTCTAAAGACTCGTCAATACGCCGGCAGCAGGTGATGATCATATCAAACACCCACAAGCCGCAAGCGGTCTGCTAAACGTAACGGCCACCCGGGTATTGAGCGATCAGAAGATCGACGAGCAAGCACGCTCACACTCCTATGAATCCAACCAGTAACACTACCGTACAGTCCGGTCTGATCGTCTGATATGTCGCATATCTCGCCTAGGGGTGGTAAACGTCAGACCCCAATAGCTTGATAAGTCGTGTCGATATAAGGTCTATAACACTTCGAGAAACTACTGGTAACACTTACCAGTAAATCTCAGCAACCCTAGCCAGGGATTTCCTGTTATAGCCAATCGAACACAGCGCAACATCAACCCCCTATACCGGGAGAGAAGAATCCCCTCCTATCGCTCATTGCCTCCATGTGACTCGGGACTGTACCCAAAAACCACCGTTTTGCACGCCCTCTTGGACGTGGTAAGATGGAAATCAAAGCACAGTGGGAACCACACAAGACTCTATGACGATCTCGGGTCAACAGACTACTCTGTACCAGTGTCACCAGAGAACTGCCATCTGACGTGAGGTATAATACCATCTGGGAGTTCTCGGCGAGCCCGTCCAGTGTACCCAGTCTCTACTGAGCACCCGTATATCATCTCTGATGTCAAACACCAATGGATATGGGATCATCCACCGTCCATCTGTATGGGTCGAGAAGGTATACGCTAGTCTACTCTAGTATATCGATACCCCATCATGATACACCCACGACTAGGGACTTTGAAGGATGTACTTATGGACTACCATGTCCCCACTAGTATGATCCGCATCATAGTCCAGATAGTCAAGTACACATCCTAAGGGCTTTACCAACATGTATCAGAGAGACAATCAGTGTACACGTTAAGGTAAAGAGCAACCAGATAGCATACTATCATGTCGAGCAAGAAAGTCCTCCCTATATATGTCCCAGCATCCACTACAATATACATCCAATGTACAGTAATGGCCTCTAGGGCATACATATAACTAACATGTACCAGACCCGATGTTGCATACTCACTAAGTGTAGTGAGCAGGTATCAATCTGATCCTGGAGAGAGTCACTGGACAGCTGTGAAGAGGATTCTCAAGGACTTACGAAGGACTAAAGAGATGCTCTTGGTGTATGGTAACGGAGAACTCCAAGTGGAGTCCTTTACCGATTCGAGCTTCCAGAGTGATAAGGACGACTCTAAGTCGCAGTCGGGATTTGTCTTTACCCTTTACGGAGGGGCGGTTAGCTGGAAGAGTTCCAAGCAGGAAACCGTGGCAGACTCGACGATGGAGGCTGAATACATCGCTGCCAAAGAGGCTGTCTGGATCAAGAAGTTCATTACTGAACTTGGAGTGGTTCCATCCATTGAGCATCCAATACCTTTGTATTGCAATAACAATGGAGCAGTGGCTTTGGCCAAGGAACCCAGGTCCCATCAGCGATCCAGGCATATTCTGAGGCGGTATCACCTGATCCGGGAGATAGTTGATCGCCGGGAGATCGAGGTCGGGAGGGTTGACACGAAGAACAACACGGCGGATCCACTCACGAAGGCCATTCCCCAGATACAGTTTGAGAGACTCTTCGGGATGCTCGGTATGCGATACTACAGCAGCTGGACCTAGTGCAAGTGGGAGATTGTTAGTTGTATGTATGCCCTAGAGGCCAGTATTGTACAGATGATGTATATTATATTGGATGCATGGACATATACAGAGAAGACTTTCTTGCTCGATATGATAGTATGCTATCTGGTTACTCTTTATCTTAACATGTACACTTGTCTCTTTATACTGTCTTATAGTTACATGTTGGTAAAGCCCTTAGGATGTGTACTTGACTACCTGGACTATGATGCAGATCATACTAGTGGGGACATGGTAGTCCATAAGTACATCCTTCAAGGTCCCTAGTCGTGGGTGTATCGAGACGGGGCATCGATATACCAGAGTAGACTAGCGTATACGCCTTCGACCCATGAGATGGGCGATGGATGATCCCATATCCATTGGTGTTTGACATCAGAGATGGTATACGGGTGCTCAGTGGAGACTGGGTACACTGGACGGACTCACCGAGAACTCCCAGATGGTATTATACCTCACGTCAGATGGCAGTTCTCAGGTGACACTTGTGCAGGTTAGTCTGTAGACCCGAGATCGTCATAGAGTCTTGTGTGATTCCCACTGTGCTTTGATCTCCACCTTACCACGTCCATGAGGGCATGCAAAATGGTGGTCTTTGGGTACAGTCCCGAGTCACATGGAGGCAATGAGCGATAGGAGGGGTTTCGTCTCTCCCGGTATTGGGGGTTGATGTTGCGCTGTGCTCGATTGGCCATAACAGGAAAGTCCCTGGCCAGGGATGATCAGAGATTTGCTGGTAAGTGTTACCAGTAGTTTCTCGACCCGTTACGAGCCTCACATCGGCACGACTTATCGGGTTATTGGGGTCTGACGTTTACCACCCCTAGACTTGATATGCGACATATCAGACGAAGTGACCGGACTGTACGGTAAGTGTTACTGGTCGGATTCGCAGGAGTGTGAGCGGGCTAGCTCGTCGATCTTCTGATCGCTCAATACCCGGGTGGCCGTTACGTTTAGCAGACCGCTTGCGGCTTGTGGGTGCTTGATATGATCATCATCTGCTACCGGCGTATTGACGAGTCTTTAGAGTCCTACACAGAGGTTTCCTGGCTCAAGCGAAACGAAATAGGAGCGCATATGAGATATGTGCGGGACCGAGAATAATGCGTGTATGTGATACCGTATTTGATTCTCGCGATTAATGTTTCGATTGGTTGTATGTGATATAACCTAGTTATCGAATCGAAGATCGATTCGATAAGCCGATACATTGAATACTAGTCGGTCATGTGCGACATGACCGGATCATTGAATCAAGTGTTGATTTAATGATTTAATGTATAATTATATATTTGATATATTACTTTACATTAACTAGTATTGCTTCACTTTAAACGGATTTTTCTCACTTGATGCACATTGTATATGTGATATGCTTTTGTGCACATTTTTGTATCATGTTTGATGATACTTGATCATTTGGTTAAATGTGTAGAATTAAACCATGGTTAATTTGATAATTAGGGTTTTACATATTCATTTATTTATTTATTTAATTGTTCATTTATTTATTTGGAAATGATTTAAAGAGAATGGTGGCTTTCTTTTGTCTTTAGTTGAAGCTTCATGAAGCCTTGACTTTTGCAACCATTCTTGTCCTCATGCTTAACCCTAACTCTCCAAATGACCATGGTTTATTCTCTACACTTAACCCTAGTTAGATTATGATAAGTATGAATTTTCTTTTCATTTTAAAGAACTTATCATAAAACTAGCTTCATCTTCTCCTTCTTCTTCAAGATAGAAACCTTGATGCCATCAATGGCAACTTGAGTTCTAGTGAGAGAAATCCAATTCTAAAGTGAACCCACCTCCTATTTCTTCACCCTCTACCTCTTGCCAAGTTGTTTTGGATGTTTTCTTCACAAGTTTCACAACTTTGTGAAGTCGGAGCTTGAACTTGTGATGCCTCGACGTAGATCGTCTTTGACACGAAGCCGACGACCTAGCTCGCCCGTTTCTCCGATGAAGCCGACGATTGAGTTCGGGATTCATGATGGACAGCGAGAGGACACCCACGTGGAGCTAAGGAAGTGGAGAACCGGATCTACAAAGGTTGTAGCATCTAACTTTTAGTTAAGTAGTTAACTAGATTATCTTTTCGCCTAAACTTCTAGTCAACGATCCGTATTAGGATTTCTCCGCACCCATAATTTTTGAAATTGGCATGGTTGATGCCTTGTGAGACTTCATTAGAGTGCCTAGGAACCCTACATCGTTAAGTGACGAATCTCCTGATAAGTAGCATATACTCACAGTAGGATCGGGATCCAAATATCATCGTATGATAATGTTGAAGAAATCCTACCAACATTCATCAAACTCCAAATGGTATGCATCTCTTTGCAAATTTCAGTTTCTTTAGAAATTCCCGATTTATATTTTTGCCCCATGCTCTTATGACCTTGGCGTTAGGTCAAAATGTCATAAGTCACATGTCAAGTTCTACCCATCATTATCTTGTCAATTTGAACCCATCCGTATATATCCTTGACGTTCGGCCAAAATGATAATACGACTGTCCCAAACTAACTCATCTATCTATGCAACAAATGAATACCCAGTAGCTACCAAACACTATGCCTTGGCGTTAGGTCAAAATACATAGCTTGAATACTACTGAATACCCAGATGAAATGACGGAGGGCTACGAATGGTTTTGGCGAAACCGTGAACGTAGTGAACTTGATATAACCGAAAGAACCTGATAGCTTTTAAAAGGAGTGGTTAAATCTCCGCATTTAAAAATATCTGTTTTTAAAATTAACCGAGTGGTTTCTTCTAAATTGTTCCAACGATTAAACTTTTTGGTTTATTTTCTTTGCATTATAAATAATGCGTCCCATCATTAACCTATCATTGCAGAAAACAACGAAAATACAACATCCTCTTATGCCATCCGCATTCGCCTCGGGGTCCCGTCATCACCCGTTAGGTTACTTAACTAACGACAGAGCGGGGGCTGGGCTAGTGCGGGTGTAAAACATAAGTGACGTCTAAATAGCTATCATATATAGATATTGTACATTCGTCAGACGCAATAATAGGCATTCCAGATCACAGATGAACTTTATTGGATTTGCAAGCAATCCGTGTTTGTTTTGAGCCTGCAACAAAAGACGGATTACACAGTTGTGATGAATAGCCATTACCCCACCCAAGACCCCAACGGGTACGGCAAACTACCCGCCCGCAGTTTGTGCACCCCACCTTAGGTCTGTCCTAGGAGCAAAAACAGTAAAATGAAATAATACAACGGTGGCTACAACCGCAACCTGGATGTGCCCCGCAAAATAATATTACAACAAATTACATTTACATCAAATGAATTAAATAATAACCCATCACATAACTCCGGCTATACATCACAACAGTCCAACACAGTTCATATACACAAACAGATAAAATCCATTACAGAAATGTGCAACCCCCTGCCAACCGACATACTAGCAGTTAGGGGAGGTTTACGAACACATTATACAAACACAGATATAATCCATCAAGCAAATACTGTATAATTTCGATCGATTAAACACTTTTAATTTTGCTCCAATACTTCTCTGTAAATCTGAAACCTGAGCAAAAATAAAAACTCCCAGAAAATACCAAATATCACAGAGAAGCAACACAGGAAATTTGGGTTCCTGAATCGCCAACTCGGCGGCGGAAGCGCGGCGGATCGGTCCGATCCGCCGCGGTTCCGCGGCTCTTTAGGCGATTCAGGGGCCCAAATTTCTTGGGTGTTCTTATACTGTCTTTTTAAGCTTTCTGAACCTCCCTGAAAAATTTTAGGACTTCTTTTAAAATTCGACAGAAACTTGTGATTTCGGGGTTTTCCGGTTTCGTTTTTTCCGTTCGAAATTCATACAAATTTGCAAGTAAGTTATTTATTGTTTAGCGAGGCTCTGATACCACTGTAAGTCGATGTACAACACCCCATGACTTGCGGGGAGGCGGAAATATGAAAAACGATCTTGTTCTTTGCTTAAACATCGACTAACCGTATGAATCGAAGCTAAACGATAACTAACATCAAACATAGTTGTTAACAACTACTATGTAAAGGGATTATACCTAAAGAACCGTGTCCTTCGTCTTTACGAACTCCACCTCCTCCTCGGCCTTCTCGAAGTAGTAGACGATCCACCCGAGAGCTTTACTCCAAGCTTAGCCTCTAAACTTGAGGCAACTAACCTTCTTTAAGTGCTAATCAAAGAAGCTAGGTGATATAGAGTGAGGGTTATGGTTTAATTAGTCTAACTAATCCTTGTACTCAACACATGAGAGGGGAGGATTAGGGTTTGAAGAGGGAGAGCTTGAGGAGAGAGAAGGTGAAGATAATAATGAAATGAGAAGAATGAGTTATCATAATATATATCAAGCATTTCTTTTTATCAAGAAAAGAAAAGAAATGAATTTAACAACCATGCTTGATAATATCTAGTGATGATTCACATCCATGAGTCATTAAGCATTTATGATGCATTAATGACATGGATGAATCATCCATATGACTCACTAATCACATTCATTGTATATGCCACCTAAACCTCCTTAGTCACCATCTTCTAGAAGCTTCTCGCGCAATTACGAGAACGCCCCTCCTTTCCGCAAAAATACGGAAAAACTTTAGACTGTATAAATCCAATAACCGGATACCAGTAACTGGCTTAAACCAAAGCCGACTGGTAAAAACTGTCCGAAAGTCGTACGTGTGTAAACACATGTATGCGTCCGAACCCTTGTCGTAAAACCATACGACCTCTATTTTCGCCTGGAGTAGGGAAACTCTCTGTGTGGGACTCTAGAGACTCGAATACTACGCTGGCAGTGGGTTTAACCACAGACCGCAAGCGGCACTAGCTGTACGTAACGGTCCCCAAGTAGATGTCGATAAGAAGGCCGATGAGGAAACCCATCCGAACTCCTACTGAGTCTGATGTGACAATCTCCGTACAGTCCGGTCCGTTCGTCTAAGACTATCACATATCGGGCCTAGGGGGCGGCAAGCGTCAGTCCCCTAATAGCGGTATAAGTCGTGTCGGAGCGAAGCCCATTACACCCTGAGAAACTACTGGAAGCTACCAGCAAATCTCGCTTGCCCTGGCCAGGGACTTTGCGTAATGGCTCTCTGACACAGCGCGATATCAACCCCCAATACCGGGAGAGACGAATCCTGTCTAACCGCCACTGCCTCCAAGTGCTCGGGACTGCACCCAACTGCTACCTATTTGCACGACTCCTTTGAGCCGTGGTAGGGTAGCAATCTAAGAACAGTGGGACACACTCGAGGCGAAGTAGCAGTGTCAAGTCTGCGGACTATGCTGTACTCATGTCACCTGGGAACTGTTCACTGACGACTGGTATAAAACCAACCAACAGTCCCCTTTGAGTCCTGTCCGGTGTACCCGTAACCTAACGAGCACCTGCATACTATCTCCAATACGACGTACTGACGGCTGTGGGACAGACCATCTCCCCAACTGGGATGAGAAGCGTACACACTAGTCTACTCCGGAGTATCGATGCCCTGTCTCGATAATCCAACGACTAGGGACCTGAATAAGGATGTGCTTGTAGACTACCCAGCCCCCACTAGTGTGACTGCCATCACAACGCTGGTAGTCAAGCAAGATCCTAAGAGCTCTATCAATACGTATACTCACATATTAAGATAGAAAAACCAAGTAGCATACTACCATGTTTAGCAAGACTGTTATATACATGTGAATATCCCAAGCTTCCATTAAGTAATATACAAACTAGTATGATACAGTAATGGCCTTCTAGGGCATAAACACTAACAAGGGATATGTGCAGGCACCCAGGAAGCTACCACCAAGACCCCAGCCCCTAACTCCTTGTCCCGACGGCAAATTTATTCCGTTTGGCCGCAAATTGCGGCCTGAACCCCACCAAATTGGCTCGTTTTGGTTTTGGTGTCCCCTTATCAGTAGATTAGACCCCTGGCATGTGAAAAACTGTCCAATTTGACCTAGGGTAGAATCTGGAGCCTTTTTCCTAAGTTGCTGTTTTGATTTGTGTTTCCGTATTCCGTATTTTGAATTCTGGAATTATGTATCGGTGTTTTACCTCGAATACTTGGCGTTTATACGACGATATCGAGGATTGTTGATGGTTTTGAAAAGGTAGCCCATAGGTTCTAACCTATAGGCCTTAGCGTATCGTTTTGGTTTTCGTATGTCGTTTTAGTTCGGATTTGGTTTTAATACGCATTTACGATACGTTGGTGTGTAGGTACCCCATGAAGAATTCGGGACGACAAGCAAGCACGTGGCGACGTCGACAAATGAAGACGCAAGGTGAGTAGATTATATCTATAGGGGAAGTCGGGTGGATGGCGTATAGCACCCCCGCAGTCCGAAGTTGGTATACTATATGTATATATTATATATATATTATAGCTTATAGTGTCGTCGATTATTTGAGATGTGTTAGGTGTAATATGGATAGATTAGGATTAGAAGTAAACCAGTGTAGTTCCTAGTCGCGAACCCTAGAATAGGTTTACACCCACACGCACACCCTTGCATATTCATTATACTTATACTTTGTTGATGATGATAGTGGATGACATTGGAGATGAGTCGATTTTATTGGACATGTGCCGCGAGATCAGTGATATGATGTGATTCGTATTTGGGATACGACATGTGATTCTTAGCGGGCCTTGGACGTGTGCTTCACACACGCATTCATACTTATATAGATGGTATCGATTTGTACTAAACTTAGATCAGTACCCCCGATTATGTGATATGATGATAAGGATACCAGATAATTGATGAGATAATGTGATATTGACCCGTACCCAGCTATTAGGATGCCGTACGACGATTTACCGTACGAGCTATATATTGATGATTGATCCGCACTCATGACTCGAGGATGTCAGATGATATACGGTATCGTACGCAATACTATTGAGGCGGGATCACCGACTCTTATATTTATATTTATATATATCGACTCAGATTTAGGTGGTTTCCATACCCCTCCCGATTGACTTGATAGTTAGATCTATAGTTAGTATAGTAGATGTTAGACTAGACCCGAGTCATACCTATTTCAAAACTAACGAATCGGGAGTATTTTAAAGACAGGCAAAAGGGATTCTACGGATACTTTAAAAAGGCGCATCTTTTCTTAAAAACACCGTAGCTCTTATTTTACTAAAAATCCCGATTCGTCTTATTTCAAATGGCATAACTGCATGACATATACATATTGATGTAGATTCTTCACTGTTGCATTGATTATTCGATTTCCGCATATTCATGCTATTCACATCACTTTGCATGTTGTAACGTTTTAAAAATAATTAAATAAATAATTAAATGAATAAAATTGTTTAAGTGAATTTTATGATTTTCGGCAAAGTAAAATGTATTTTTCGTAAAACCTAACCGTGATTGTTTTTCATTATAATTTCAAAAATACCTATTTTAATTATGTAATTACTAGTAAATGGTGTTTATTTATCCACTTATAAATTTTTAGTTTAATTAAATATTTTTCCTAAACTAATTATTTTAAATATTAACATAAGCTTTATTTTTACACTAAATTAGTGTAAATTACAAATTTGAATGGTTTTAATTTATAAAAATGAGCCATGACATATTATAATTTAGTGATTATCATGTAAAATTCATTTGCAAATTTTTCCAATTTTCTAGAGTTTTCTTGAGTTGCTATAGTAAAGAATTAAAAGAAAATTTAATAAAAGCATGAAAAGACATAATGATATGATATTTTGGTGGAACTTTCTACATCTTTCTTCACTTTTCTCATTCTCCACCCCCTTCTCCTAATTGTGGCCGGCCTCAACAACCCCATGGCAGCCCCCCCCCCCCCATTTCCCACTTCATTTTTATTCAAAATTCATCAAAAATACTTCAAAAATTCAATTAAAATTCCACAAAATCATATTTATTTCATACCCTTTATTCCTTGCTCATTTTTACATGGATTTTGGAGATGGAAAGCATGCATTTTTGAGGCTCATTTTCATGTTTGGACTTGAGGTTGTGAAGGTATAAATCTATCTCTTTTGTTTTATTTCCATTAGATGTTTCTTTTAAAGCATAAATAGTTTTATTAGATTAATTCTATGTTCAATTTTTAAAATTTAAGTTAGGGTTTGTAAATTCAAGTTATGATTTTTATTAATTAATTAGGGTTATAATAACTAGTCTACCATTTTTAGAAGTGGAAAAATCTTGCATGGTTATTATATAATAATTTGTGTATTCAAATTGATTTAATAATGTTATTTAGCTAACTAGTTTTTAGAAAATGTATTTGTGGATAAAATAAAATTCCAATTAAGGTTGTTATCATTATATTGTAGTTTTAGTGAGAATCTTAGCATGTTAATGGAAAGAAAAACTTAGTTTGATCACTAGTTTCTTGTGATAATTGGAAAAATACTAATAAAAGGCTATTTTTGTAAACTAGATTTTGGGAAATTCCTAAATAAATGAGATTAAAAATATAATTATGGTTTCATCATATCATTATCATCATGAATTATAGTTTAGTACATTAATCCATGCAACATCATGTTTTGTGGTGGAATTGTGGTATTTTGCTTGAAAAATGTTGAAAATTGTTAAAGGTTGCAAACTAGAAATTTCAAATTAATACAAATTTGTGTAATAAAAATGTAGTAATGGTTTGTATAGTCTAGTTATGCTATTTAATGAGTTTTATAACCATTGATTTCATCTAAATGTCAAGTTTTGATGAAAAACGGTAAATTGGCATTTTCGGTTTTTACGAAATTGGACGGTTTGATAGATTTTAGGGTTTCGATGGATTTAATCATGTTTTATAATATAAGTAATGTGTTTTAAAACTATGAGTTATTTGTTGATGTTTATCTCGATCCATCGGAGTTTGTACGCCGATATCGAGCGAAATTTGGTTCTTTTGCGTGGACGGGACATAGGTTTTAACCTATGCTTGTTCCTTGCGTCGTTTTGACTTTTGTATGTGATTCAGTTTACGATGCTATTTATATGTTTGTGTTTAGGTACCCCTCACGTGGACTGCGGGCGATGAAGAGGAGGATGGCGACACCGTCTTCGGCAGACATGGACCAGGTGAGTAGATGTATATCTACGGGGGGAAGTCGGGTGGATGGCGTTTAGCACCCCCGCAACGTGGAATAGGAATAGTACTTATTGACATTAGGAAACCAGATGTGACCCTAGATTCTTAATGAGTAGGACCCTAGTAATGACCCTAGGCTGGACTAGACTGATTTAGGAAAACCATACCAGAAGATGAATACCTTGGAAGAGGTTCGTAGGTTTCAGGTAGAAACACACACACGCACACACTGAAACTCGACATGGTGTATACGTGCATGTGTATATATATATAGGACGAGGTATAGGTATATATATATATATATATATACAACACGTATATGGGATACATTGATGTGATATGATATCCGAGGTATGATGAAACAGTGTAACTGGGCTTGATGCCGTGATTCTTGGCTATACAGTCGTATTAAGTGTTAGCGGATCATTAGAGAATGAGATAATGAACATGTATACTTAAATTATAATGGGTGGTGATGATATCGAGGTACATGGGACCCTAAAATAGTACCCGGACTGTAACTTGTGATTGATCACGATATGGGATATGTATGACTTGATTACGACATCATATAGGTGTGACCTGATGTCGATATCATAGAGGTGTGACTTGAGGACGATATGATACATATGACATGATATTTCGGAGGATAAACTAATGATGCTTATTATGATGGCAATGATATATGATTGATGTATGCGATCACAGTTTAGCACCTTGATCATGAGATGTGTTGATGATGACATTATACTAATGATGAGACACCTAAGAGATACTTGACCCGTACCCTGATATTGGGATGCCGTACGATGGATTTTACCGTACGAGGCATAAATATGATGATTGATCCGCACTCTTGATTCGAGGAAGCCGTACTACGTACGTGACGCTATTGAGGCCGGATCGCCGACTATTAGAGATATTGATTCAGACCTTAGGTAGACTCTTGTTTCTTATTGACTAGTTTCTTAGGTTTTGTTCCTTAGGAGGTTAGATGGACACTAGGTTAGGTTCGAGTCATATAGTGGTAGTGGTAATGGTATATCATGAGTAGATAACACACATCCGTCTTTACTTTCACACTGGAATCATAATGACGCATGTTCTTACATATGTTGCTATAATCAGTATAAACCTTACCTGTTAGGACACTAGCACCATTACCGATGATGCGCATATTCCACGCACACTTATTTGCCGGCTCACACACATCATCATCGGTAATTGCTATGTCACGTACACTTTAGATTATATTATCTTTTATTGATAGAATCAGTTAACAACTTGACCGATATAATATTGTGATTACTCTCTGATGTTAGTATAGACATGATAATTATTACTTAGACATTCATGCATTCATTTTTTCATGTTATCATGCAGTATTATGGGCATATGCCGACACTTATCATATACTTACTCATGATTTTGAGATTTGGGTTTCTATGAGATTTCTGGATTTTTGGGGAAAACCGCAAGAATATATGAAAAACTTCTCTCTCTCTCCTCCTCTCTTTTTAAAATAAGATGCGGTTTTCTCGTGATGTATGTATCGTCCACCATGAGATTTCATGTTTTCTGTTGGATTTCGAGACCCGATTCGAAGAGTGGATGAACCGTCTCGGGTACATGGTGGGCCCGGTATGGTACCCCGGGGCAAGAAGATCGAGTTGTAAACGATGAGCCTGGCAGGGGAAGGCTACCTACCGGTGATGTCTGGCGCGGCGGATATCCGGAGGATACCGACCGTTGTCGTGGGACTTAGTGATATGGGCCGATCCGGACTGACGGAGCCCGAGGTATTAAGACTATGAGACTTGAGATTTACATGTTTGTGTCGATGCTTGACACGGATTTCCATGGATTTCATTATTGAGATTTCAGGTTCCTATACACATTTTACTATGATAACAGTTAAAGATTTCTTATACAGATATATCTGGATTTCAGGATTGATTGTTTTATATTCATGGTGCATGCATATCCATTCATATGACATAGTACTATATGAGGCACTGACACGAGCACGGAGTATCTGCACTTACACGTAGTATTACCCTGCTATTACTAGATGATTGGGACTTAGTAGTGTATTATTATCACCTAGGATAGCGTCGTGCATTCGATTTCTTTTTGTAGATGTCTTCTACTCACGAGTTGGCAACTCACCCCCGTTGTGCCAAATTTTATTACAGGTTCGATGTACAGGTTTCCCTGGCAGCTTGCTGGCACATCTATTCTTTCAGAGTGATTTGCACGGTAGGTTGGTTCACTTGTATCCGAACCAGCATTGTACTTTTATTCTTTCATTTGTATCTAGTAAGCTCCATCAACCATACTTGTATTACTTGATAAGTTTATTGGACCAGTCATTTATTTTGACCTTAGAGTCGCGCATGTATTATTCTGATTTGGTGGTTTTGTTTTCTTTGAGTTTTGAGCCTCGCCCTTTGGCGTTGTATATTATTGTGCTTGTTGTGGTTGTTTCCGCCTGTTGGCGTTGATGCTAGCTCCCATTTGGGGATGCTTTTTATTGTTTATGTATATTATATTTGTTGTACCCATTTGGGGGCCAGTTTTTATAGAGGAGACTCTGCCGAAATTTTTGAGAAAATTTGCTGATGCTTTTAAACTTGTTTTCTTTTTCTTCTTCTTCTTCTTTTATGGTTTAGATTTCTGGGCTTCGGCTTACTTAGGTTACGTGGCGCCTCTTGACGCTTCGTAATCTAAGTGCCGGTCATGTTCCGTACTTTCGGGTCGTGACACATGTGTAAATGTGTTTATTGCTATATTACCATCATGCTGTTAGGACACCAGCACCATTATCGATGATGCGTATATTCCGCGTACACTTGCTTGCCGGCTCACACACTTCATCATCGATAATTGCCATGTCACTACATAGTAGTATTATTGCATCAGGATATGACCCTTGTATGTGCATACTATTATTCCATGTTGCATGATATATTGTTATACTTGCATTTCATTTATATGTCACATACATCATGTTTTCTGATTATGCGCATTGAGATATGTTGTTTCCATGATGTTTCTGGATTTGGAAACCGTGGGTATTTCAAAGAGATTATGTAAATGTTTTAAAAACCCGGTTACCCTTGATATGATATTTCAGCATCCACCATGAGTTTTATCGGTTCTGATATATATATACCCCATGCGATGAGGTGACGAGGCCGTATGAGGGTACATGGTGGGGCCCGGAGGTACTCGGGGCAAGAAAGGGATGTCGATGCACCACGCCGATGAGCCCGATAGGGGAACCATATACTCCGGTGACATTACCTTTTACTCGGCGGTTATCTTGGGGATACCGACCGGAGTTATGTACGTATGGATACGTCAAAATTCGAGGGTCGAAGCTAAGCACTCGGGTTTTCGAGATAGCGTATGATACGTACCTATCAGGGCCAGTCCTGGTGACAGCGCCTGATAGATGAGAATTTACGTGCCGATGCTAGGCACAAGTTTCATGATGTTTTCGAGTGTCGATGCTAGGCACTCAGGTTCCATGATTTTGATTATATCCTCATATTTACTTGCATGATGCTCATTGTCATTGGGTGACACGTGGGCGGGATCCACATACATACAGACTTGATTACATTAATCATACCTCATATGTATATATAACAGTGGATGAGGACGCTGTTATATATGCCCTTACACCAATATTAGTGGAATGGGACGCTAACATATGTGTATTGATATCAATTTAGATACTTCATCATATTTACTTCATGCAGACATACCTCATATTTATGATTTTTTATTACATGAGACACTGGCACGGGCACTTGGCACTAAACATACATGTTTAGATGTTATATTGCCACCTTATCATGCTTCAGACTTATCCTTTTGAGGTTTATATATATATATATATATATATATATATATATATATATATATATGATCGTATTGACCTAGGATTATGTCATGCATTCGATTTCTACTTGTAGATATTTTCTATTCATGAGTTGGCAACTCACCCCCGTTGTGCCAAGCTTCCTGCAGGTTTTGCCGTACAGGTTCCATGGCGGCATTTCTGGCACACTGCTTCCTTTGCGGGTGATTTGCTTTGGTAGGTGGGTTCTTTTGCATCAGAACCACCATTGTACATGTATTATTCATTGTATCTAGAAATTCCATCAACCAAAACTTGTATATTGTTTCAGACTTAGACACTAGTTATGTTTTATTTCGACCTTAGAGTCGCGTGTAGTAGTATTACAGTTTTCATGCTGATTTGAGTGTCTTTTTTTGAGTTTTGATCCTCGTCCTTCGGCGTTGTATATTATATTGCTTGCGTGGTTGTGACCGTCGATTGACGAAGAGCTAGCTCCCGCTTGGGGATGCCTTTTATCATTGCATATATATTATTCTTGTTGTACCCCATTCGGGGCCAGTATTTACAAAGGAAACTCTACCGAAATTTTCATAAAAGACTTTACATTTTAAAATGCATTTTCGGCTTAGTTATTTAAAAACCTTGTTTTTTTAAACATGTTTTCTTTACTTCTAAAAACTATTTTTCTACCAATTACTCTTTAAAATGGTTTTAGATTTCTGGGCTTTTGTCTTACTTGGATTAGATGGAGTCCTATAGACTTCATATGATTCAAGGGCCAGTCACGTGCTCTTTCGGGTCGTGACAAAGTTGGTATCAGAGCGCTAGGTTAACCTTAGTTCGAGTCTAAGTTTGACTATGTGGAGCCTAGGGCGTTTATATATATACGGAACTTAGGCTTGACCTTACGGAACTTAGACTTAGTCGAGGGGGTATTATACCCGAACTTTCGTCGCGTAGGATGACCCTTGGTTGATGGAGTAGGTAGCTTGAGTAGAGGGACGTACCGTATGTATGTTCCGCCGCATACTTACAACACGCCACTCCGCTGAAGAAACCTTACAATGTACATTTCCTTTCACAGTATTATATTCATTCCTATGATCTACCTTCATCGATACTGGTTGTGATTGTGCTGCCACGATCACACAGGCAGAGAGAGCTATGGCTAGGGTTGCACCAGCAATAGCTCGTCGCAGACGAGGGCTGACCAGGACGAGATTCCAAAGACGTACGATTGATTTAGAAGTGTCGTCTTATTGTGTTTTCGCGCCATGAGTGTTTGACAGATCGCTTTCACGAGATTTCTCGGATGTGCTGATCGGTACCAGAGGATCAGGCTACTGCTAGAGGCCATCCAGGATGTGATGACCATTGATATATCGCTTATTCAGGATGATTGAGGCGCTGTTCAGCGTACAAACGAATGAGCCAGTTGTTGCTGCAAATGACGAGATATCGCCCAGATGATTGGAGCTACTGCAGCATGAGTATATACTTAGAGATATGATGGAAGGTCTCTAGTCACTAAGGATGAAGGACTAGGACATGTGGTTCGTTCGCTTACCCGATGCGAGGTCATCAGATAGATTGATTCCAGCTAGAGACGACTTCACGCAGGTTCGTTGAGAGTCGATAAAGACGATCGAATGTCAGGAGCCCATTTTCCAAGTTTAAAGTATTCAGAAAGACATGCAAGCGATTCTATGGACCCTCTAGAAGAATGAAACCCTAACTCGACATAATGACCGTGTGAAAGCCTTTGAACCTTAGGGTTTGCGGAAGTTCCACGGCGCCATTAGTGAGGCTTGGGTTTGCCCTTCTACGGCTGGACCACTGATGCTGTGGTATGTACTCGATACTATTAAACTGTACCCAAGATGTTGATCTCTTGGGGGATTATGAGGTTTTGACAAATCGATCGGATGGTTCGACATCTTTCGGATATCATGTGATGGGACACATTGCTTGGGAGACTCCAGATACGAGTATAGCCGTTTGAGCGTCGTCCATGCAGCCACGATGAGACGAGTCCGAATCAGTCGACATTGGAGCAGAGTGAAGTAAAGAGTTCGTAAGAGATTTCGACGAGATGACGTCCCACTCCGCTGACATCAGAGATGCGATACGCACGCAGAGGCATTGTATATGGATATATCTTCCATAAAGAGGCGCGATGAGTATGCAGCCGTTCCGGAACAAGAACTAGCTTTAGTAAAGGACAATGACTTTCGGGCAATTCGGCAAAAACAAAAGGATATGAGAGAGACTTCGGATGGACCGTAGCCGAGAACATTGCAGTGCGCAGATAGAGACGTGACGTCGAAATGGACGATGATACAGACAAGCGGGACAAGAGGTACGTGCGAGACACTGATGAGCTGTTGTTACTCCCCGTTGAGATTATGGTCGGATATGTCTACAGAGGTGTTGGGATGCGACCAGCTTCCGAGTAAATGTTGTACTGAGGACGCAGATGTCCAGAGAGCGAGAAAAGATTATGCAAGAGTATCAGCCTCCATGCAGTTCGGCTTAGGCGAGATTGGAAAAGACCTTGAGCAGGATTCCTTCCAGGACACTGCTGCAATAAGATTTGCACCAGAAGCAGATGTGTGATGTACATTCAGATGACCAGAGAAGTGCCAGAACGGAATCGTCCCCATTAGCACACCTGACAAGGCCGATGAGCCGATGGATTGCGAGATTGGTAATCCACAGAGAAGATAAGAACCCAGAAAAAGAGGACGCCAGACGTGAGCAAGAGGAAAGTAGATGTCTTGCGCTGCTAGCATTGGATGCACCAACACCTTCTCGACTGAGAAGGAAGAAATATCGACGACGGTATTTATGATTTGTGATTTTTTGATTCGATTATCACGTATCCGTCACCTTGGACTTCGGTATTTTGGGCGTTCTATTTGCATGATTTAGTCTTGATGACTGAGTTTCATGATATTTGTTTTCTTGCACCTACTGGGTATTCATATTTTACGCATAGTTATTACGCTTGAGGTATTGATTATGATTTCATGCCTATTTTATGCCGGTGATTTGATTTGTGCTTCCAGCATCGTTTTCATGCACTTTTAGTGTTTTGATTTGATTTATGCACGCTGATGCACACGGTTGTGAGCTTATACACGCGGTATACCTGATTTGGATTGAGCCGTATTGTATACCGTCGATTTTGATTCTGATATTGATATTGATTTCTTGCACTCCGTGCATTTGATTTGGATTTCCACGCGTGTTGAGCGCATGCTTTGAGATACGATTTTGGTGCACACCAGATGCACTGAATCGGGATTCCTTGTGCATGTCAGATACACCTGATTTTACTGTCAGGCACGCCTGTTGCCCTTGGCAGATGTTTCGTGCACACCTGTTGCACCTAGATGTTGTTTTGTGCACCTATATGGCACATATATGGATTTTGATTTCCGTGCGCACCAGACGCACCGGGTATTCTTATATACATTTTTGGGATTGATTCCTTATAGAGCCGTTCGTTTTTATGATATTTGCTATGTGTTTTCATACTGAGCAGGACTAGTCAGAGGACAGTACCTGGATATATTTTGCACGCATTTACTTCAGCTATTTACATGTATAGATTCGATATTTATATATATAGTTCTGATTTATATCATGTTGGTTTTGCTTTGGATTTGATATTCGTGTTTTTATCATGACTCCGATGATTGCGGGATGCTTGACGGAGTTTCGATTTTGAGTTATCTGCTCATTACTTATGCGCATGCATTGCGCTATGATGCGTTTTATGTATTGATGATTCGGAGCCCCGACAATTTGGATTTTTACTGAAATGTTTTAGAATTTGGGGGTTTAAATTTAAATTCGGGGACCGAATTTCTTTAAGGGGGGGAGATTGTAACATTTCAAAAAAATAAAATATTGTTTTTAGGAATTTTTATAATTTAATATTATTATATTGAATATTTTAATATTTCGGTATAATTAAATACCGATAAATGGGAAAAAATTTGGAAAAATTATGGAAAATTCTAAAATAGGGTATTTTATGGAATTATGTCATTTTTAAGTTTTTATGATTAATTATATGCTAATTTAGTGGTAATCGCGATTAAAAATCGCTAATCGGCTTTTAGCATTTTTGTGCAAAACATACACATATCATTTTTGTTTTACACTTGTGCATTTCTACCATGGTTGTTTTGGGGTTACTATTGGTGTGAGAAGGATTTAGAGGGAAAAGAAAAAGAAAAGAAAAGAAATGGAAAAGGTTATAATAAGAGGTATGTGTGAGAGAGAGAAAGGGTTACCTTTGACTTAGACTTAGTCATTCCTCTTCTTTCTTCACTCATCTCTCTCCCTCTTCAGTCCCTTGCTGCTGCTGCTGCTCCTCACCTTCCTCCCCTCTTCAACTCCTCAAAACATCTCAAAAACAACACCGAAACCTCATCTTCATTTCACATGAAGTGTGCACAAGCTCAAGACCAACACACTGGACCAAGAAAGCAAGGATTTTGGCCACTAGGGGCAACTCAAGAAAATTCTTGAGTTGCCAAATGAGGTATTTTCTGGACCATTAGCATAGTTTTTGTTAGTTATATGTATGCCCTAGAGGCCATTACTGTACATAGGATGTATATTGTAGTGGATGCTGGGACATATATAGGGAGGACTTTCTTGCTCGACATGATAGTATGCTATCTGGTTGATCTTTACCTTAACGTGTATACTGATTGTCTCTCTATTACATGTTGGTAAAGCCCTTAGGATGTGTGCTTGACTACCTGGACTATGATGCGGATCATACTAGTGGGGACATGGTAGTCCATAAGTACATCCTTCAAAGTCCCTAGTCGTGGGTGTATCGAGACGGGGCATCGATATACCAGAGTAGACTAGCGTGTACCTTCTCGACCCATACAGATGGGCGATGGATGATCCCATATCCATTGGTGTTTGACATCAGAGATGTTATACGGGTGCTCAGTAGAGACTGGGTACACTGGACGGACTCGCCGAGAACTCCCAGATGGTATTATACCTCACGTCAGATGGCAGTTCTCTGGTGACACTGGTACAGAGTAGTCTGTTGACCCGAGATCGTCATAGAGTCTTGTGTGGTTCCCACTGTGCTTTGATTTCCATCTTACCACGTCCAAGAGGGCGTGCAAAACGGTGGTTTTTGGGTACAGTCCCGAGTCACATGGAGGCAATGAGCGATAGGAGGGAATTCGTCTCTCCCAGTATAGGGGGTTGATGTTGCGCTGTGTTCGATTGGCTATAACAGGAAATCCCTGGCCAGGGTTGCTGAGATTTACTGGTAAGTGTTACCAGTAGTTTCTCGAATGTTATAGACCTCATATCGACACGACTTATCGAGCTTTTGGGGTCTGACGTTTACCACCCCTAGGCGAGATATGCGACATATCAGACGATCAGACCGGACTGTACGGTAGTGTTATTGGTTGGATTCACTGGAGTGTGAGCGGGCTTGCTCGTCGATCTTCTGATCGCTCAATACCCGGGTGGCCGTTACGTTTAGCAGACCGCTTGCGGCTTGTGGGTGCTTGATATGATCATCACCTGCTGCCGGCGTATTGACGAGTCTTTAGAGTCCTACACAGAGGTTTCCTGGCTCAAGCGAAACGAAATAGGAGCGCGTATGAGATATGTGCGGGACCGAGAATAATGCGTGTATGTGATACCGTATTCTATTCTCGCGATGAATGTATCGAATGGTTGTATGCGATATAACCTAGTTATCGAATCAAGTATTGATTCGATAAGCCGATACATTGAATACTAGTCGGTTGTGTGCGACATGACCGGATCATTGAATCAAGTGTTGATTTAATGATTTAATGCATAATTATATATTTGATATATTACTTTGCACTAACTAGTATTGGTTCACTTAAGATGGATTTTCTCACTCGGATGTGCGCATTGTATATGCGATATACTTTTGTGCACTTGCTTGTATCATGTTTGATGATACATGTTTACTTGGTTAAGTGTAAAGAATTAAACCATGGTTAAACATATTGTTAGGGTTTTATTTTTCCATTACTTATTTATTCATTTATTTATTTGTTTATATTTTTTTGGAAAATAAATGGAAAAGAGAAAAGAATGGTGGCTTTATTTGTTCTTTAGTTGAAGCTTCATGAAGCTTTGACTTTGTCCACCATTCTTATCCCATCCTTAACCCTAACCATTGCTTTAACCTTGGTCAATTCTCTACACATAACCATAGTTAGGATTATGATAAGTTTGGATATTATTTTCTTTTTTGAGAATAACTTATCATAACATTATCTTCATCTTCTTCTTCTTCCTCACAAGAAGAAAGCTCTCTTCATCAATGGTGATTGATGTTTTTGAGTGAGAAATCCAATTCTAAAGTGAACCCAACTCCTATTTCTTCATCCTCTACCTCTTGCCAAGTAGTAGAGTGTGTTTACTTCACAAGTTTCTTGACTTGGTGAAGTCGGAGCTTTATTTAGCGATGCCTCGACGTAGATCATCTTCGGCATGGACATCGATGACCTAGCCCGTCCATTCTCCGATGAAGCCGACGCTAGAGCCCGGGACTTGTTATGGACAGCGAGGAGACTTCATTGCGGAGCTATGGAGGTGGAGAACCGGATCTACAAAGGTTGTATTTCCGTATCTCTTAGTTAAGTGTTAACTAGTTTATGTTTTCGCCTAGACATCTAGCCGACGATCCGTAGTTTAGGGTTTCTCGGCACCGTAAATTTTGAAATTGGCATGGTTGATGCCTTGTGAGACATCATTAGGGTGCCTAGGAACCCTACAGTGGTATCAGAGCCTAGCTAGAGCCTTAGGCGAAGTCTAGACGGAATTTGAACTCCGATCGAATCAAAACCAAAACCCTAAAATTGCTCTCTGTACTTTTTCTAAAATCATGGATTTTTCCAAATTAAAAATATGCAGAAAACTCAGCAGGGAATTCTAAGAATTACGGCGGAAATTTTTTTTCATGAACAGTGATTTTGGCGGCGGAACCGCGGCATAAGCCTAGCTTATGCGGCGGTTCCGCGGCGGATATATGATGTCAGCCCTAACATGTTACACAGTAATTCATTGTTTCTGGTTCTGAGTTCTCTGGGTATTTTTAAAATTTATTCAAGAGTTGAATTTTCTGGAGTTGTTTTGGGGATTCGGTGTTTCGATCGGAGTATCAAATTTTGTCTGTGTGGCTTTCCGGATAATTTTAGAATATGTTAAAAAGTTCGACCAGATATAAATACCCAACTTTTCCCCTGTCAGGAAATTTCCAAGTGTTGGATTTTTCCGTAGTTTAACGACGTTCTAAGTAGTGCAAGTAACGCGATGGTCCCTCTAGAAGACAACAAACCTTAACTCGATTATGTGACCATCTTGAACTGCCCTTTGAACCTTCGGGTTTGGGGCAGTACGGCGTGCCACATGTGAGGCGTTGGCTTGACCCTTCTACGGCTGGACCGTTGGTACTGAGGCACGAACTGAATGTTTTTAGACATGTTTCATGTGTTGATCTGTATCGGGAAAACTTGGGTGTTCGATTGTTCGATCGAAAAGTTTAACATTTTCTATTTATCTGGAATGGGATACAATAATTGGAATTCACAATAAGTTATGAGATAACTGAATGAATGTTATAAACATAGCAGTTTAGTCTCACTTGATCGGTTGCCACGGAATTTTGATGTGATCAAAAGTCCGTCGCAATCACGTAGTGTAGGCGGATACTCGCCGGGTAAACTTAATAGACAGCCTCACTCCATAGCCCCGACCAAGTGACTGTAGGAGAACCCCATCGCCGAAAGCATCCGTTCGGGTGCTCGCGGCAGCGGTGTTCCGCCTTGGTGCACTTCGTCGATGGTATCGGGGGTGCGGCCGTCTACTGAAGTTTGCGACGAGCAGTCGATCAGGATGTCGGGAATCCTGTTGAATTGCCCGACTTGGTATTGAAAAGTGTTTTCGATTTTGAGACTAAAATGCGGGGTTTATAATTGTTAGGCATGCGATGTCTAAAGAATTCATTTGGTCAGGCATGCGATGTCTGAGGTGATTGCGGATTCCAACTGTTGTAGTTTTACACTTTCTTTTCTGTGACCGTGAGTGTAATATGTGATATCGCCGGTTTCGTTGCTATATGTCAACGACAATTGGGATGCGCATATTTGCTTACGTTGATGACATGTGATGTTATGTGTTGCTGGATATGTTATATTGGATCGTCGTGTTTGAATAGCCGGGGGTTTTTATGTGAGATGAGTGTTTTTCATTTTCATTCATGTAAAAACTTGTATGTAATATTCTTTTATTGGGGCGCTTCCAGATTGCGGAAGTTGTCACCGTTTGTATATTATTTACTTTTCCGCACTAGGATAGACCCAAGGAGGGGAGCACAAGTAACCGGGTTCTGGAGTCCAGTGGGAGACCAACTCGAGGAGTCGAGTCCGGGTCTCCTAACTCCAGAATTGGTAGGGTTGCTTGCCGCTCTCGTAGGGATCTAGGGGTGTGGGTTTGGCTATTCATCACGACCGTGGAATCCGTGTTTTATACTGGCTCGTATTGAAAACACGGACGTCCTAGTATATCCAATATTTCATATGATTCTTCTGCTGCGATATCTGTGATGTGATCATGAGATGTTCTGTGATAGATACAGTATATAGTATATATGATATATTATATAGACGTTACTTATGTTTTACACCCGCGCTTGCCCTGCCCCGCTCTGTCGTTAGTTACCTAACCTAACGATGCACGAGGGGACATCGAGGCGAATGCGGATGGCATAAGTGTACGTCGTATTTATCTGTGATGTTTAGGTACTTATATGATGGGACTTCATTAATGTGATTAATGAAATAAAAGAAACCTAAGATGTTGTAGAATCGAATTTCAAAATTAAAATAGGTAGCTACAGTTCTTGCTTTGCACAGCGGTATATGTGATATATCCTGCACCTTATTCGATGAGGAAAGGACCGAGATCCCTTCACCGGGAGTGACTCCTTTAGCAATAACTGGCAGATGCTACACACTCGGTTTGTCTTTTGATTGCTTTTAAGTGTTTTTGCTTTGCACAGTGATATATATGATATATCCCGCACCTCATTCGACGAGGAAAGGACCGACGATCCCTTCACCGGGAGTGACTCCTTTAGCAAAACTAGAAAAGCCTCAAAAGCACTCCATTTCAAAAATCATTTGATTCTACAACGATATCAAGTTCATTACGCAATAGGTTTTCAGAAAAACCTGTCGTAGCCCTCCGTCATTTCAGATAAGTACTAGTTAGTATTCGTGCTACGTTTGTTGACCTCTGTCAAGGCGTAGTGTGCGGTAGCTGATTAGTGCTTATCTGCATAAGCATATGATGTGATTGATTTAGGGTAGTCGTGCGACCTTGTTGACCTCTATCAAGGGTCATGCGGGTGGGTTTACTTCAATCAGGAAATGACGGGTTGAACTTGACTAGCAGCCTATGGTTTGTTGACCTCTGTCAAGGTCATAGGACGCTAGGGGCAAAATATTATCGGGAATTTCAAGTGTTGAAATTTGCAATGAGATTGCATACCTTCTATGAGATAGTTGGATCCCGATACCCGCTGCGAGTAAGAGTTACTCCTGGGAGAGTTTTATACATTACAATTAGCCGATCAAGTAGGTGTCTAGAAAGGTGTCAACGAGGTTACGCCTCTGGGAAAACGAGGTTTACATTAATTAGGTTCGTGCGAAAGCACGGGGGACCTCCCTCAAAGTACCGACACTGGCCTGGCTGAAAGATTGGTGAACTTGTAGTGTGTAATTAATCCCGGCTAGTCTTTACTTTTAGGGTTTGAAGGAAGATTTGATAAAAAGCAGTGGGAGCCATCCTGATTAGATAAAATAATAACCAATCTAGTCTTGCCAGAGCGCACGCTGAGTGTTTTCTTCTCTCTCTCTCCAGGTAGCGACCATATCACGCCTTAATCAAGATAATAATACGGAATATTGACCGAACCCGCTTGTTATACTGAGCTGGGGAACGTTGGTCCCGCTCCAACTTATAATTGTTATAAGACCGAGCAGGAAATTGGGGATTACCAGAATTCCCGTGCCGCCCAAACGAAGAGAGTGCATGCTGATGCATCATCTTCGGGTGTGTTCATTACAGAGAACTGTTTCTCAGTGTCCTTTACGTCCTAGGTATGTGATACCAGATCAGGATCCCAGATATGTAATCTGTTACATAGGGCTGCAGAAAGGTAGAGAACTGAGAACGGGTGATAAGTTTCATGAGGCAGAAAACGGGGCAAGTGTTGCAGCCAAGTCTGTTGGTCACTGTCACCCTGTATTACCAATACATTGATTCTGAACGAATGTTATTAGATACCGAACCTGATATACAAAATCATATCAGTCTCTTTATTAGTAAAGAAATGATATAATTTTGTATTGTTGGATAATGTTTTGAACATTTCCTATATCAAAAGTTGATCGGTTCAGGCACGTTATCTAAAAGCATTGATGTTCTAAATCAAACTATAGTTCTTTAGTATACGGAACACACACAAGAGGAAGAGTTCAGAAATGAACGAATCTTTCTTGAGGTATTGTAGACAAGGTCAGATCAATGCGACCCGACTGGCTAGAGTTACATAAAGATGCATATTTAAATTAGTTTGAACTTACATCTTGTGAAACTCGCCAGTCATGTCACAAAGATAAGATGACCATAGCTCCGTTTACTGGAAACAGAGAAAGAGTTAGTGAACTCTTGGGATGATACATGTTGATGTATGTAAGGTCCCCTGTCTACACATGCCAGGACTGGTTCTTTGTACTTCATTACATTCTCTGATGATCTCTTTCGAGTTTCAGACCTATGTTCCTGTTGAAACACAAGTCCGAACCTTATGAGATATTCACAGAATATAAGTTAGAAGTAGAGAACCAATATACGGGTATAAGTATTATGTCCTTTGATGTGATCGAGGAGGAGAATACTTGAGCACGGAAATCCTGGTTTATTCTAAAGGAGAATGAGATTCTCTCTCAGCATTACTCCTCCGTATACACCATAGTACGATGGTATATCGGGGCGGAGCAATCACACCCTATGTGATAAGGTGTGCTCTATGATGAGTACTACTGAGTTACCTTTTTCCTTAAGGGAGTTGTGCACTTGAGAAGTTGCATACCTATTGAATAGGGTTCGAATCAAATCAGTTGCCTACCGCTTCATATGTGATATGGAAAGGGAAGAGCCCATATCTTAAGTTGGTTAAGATTTGGGGTTGTCCGGCCTATGTCTAAAAGCAAAATCCGGACAAACTCGAGGCAAGGTTAGTTATGTAGAACTGGAAAGGTTCCAGCTATACAAACTACAGCAGATGATTTGATAGAACCAAGGGATTCAATAGTTACCAACGAACCTCGGCCTCTCCGCCGATCTAGTAGGGTTCCTCACCCACCTGAGAGATACTTCGGTTCCTCTATGACAGTGGGAGCGAGGATTGCATCATGAGATGATGACCCAACTAGCTTCGAGCTGGCCATCAGGAGTGGGACTCTGTAAGAATGGCTGGATGCTTAGCGATCTGAGATGGAATCCATATACACCAACAAAGTATGGACTTTGGTTGCTATATCTGAAGGGTTAAATCCCCATCAGGAGCAAGTATATCTTGAGAAGATTACTTGGTGTATATGGAAAGGTTGAGACTTTCAAAGCTAGACTTGTTAAAGGTTTTCGTCATCAACCAAGCGTGGATAATGATGAAACTTTTTTCAAGCAACTATGCTTAAGTCCATCCAGATCCTACTTGCCACGGCTACATACCATGACTGCGATATCTGGTGGTTGGGTGTCTTGACTGCTTTTCTAAATGATGATTTAGAAGAGAGCGTCTATAAGTACACAGCCAGAGGGCTTCGTAGACAGTGGGAGCAGCGGAAACGTGTGCAAGATGTTTTATAGGATAAAGCAGGCATCGCGGAGTTGGAACATCTGTTTTGATGAAGCGGTCAAAGAGTTTGACATCATCAAAATGGTAGATGAACCTTGTATATACAAAAAGGTAGTAGGGAGTATGGTGACGATCCTCGTAGAGTACGTGGATGACATACTCTTGATAAGAAAGGAGTTTCTTATGCTACGCTCGATCAATCTCCGCTTATCACAAAGATTCTCCATATAGGATTAAAGTGATACCTACTAAATCCTGGATTTTGGATCTATGAGATAGATCTAAATGGATGTTAGGATACTCACTAGATGTAGTGAGAAGGTATTAATCGACCCTGGGGAGAATCACTGGAATGGTTCCAGGGTGATAAAGATGACTGAATGTCAATCACAGGCATTGTCTTTACCCTCAGTAAAGGGACGGTATGTTGGAAGAGTTCCAAGCTAGATACCGTAACATACTAGACGATAAAGGCAGGATACATCGCTACTTAAGATGCTACCAAAGAGGATGTTTGGGTGTATATTAGTTCATGAGATGAACTACGTTCCTACCATTGTGAGACAATGGAGTTGTGGCTCATGCCGAGGAACGCCGGTCCCATCAGTGATCCAGACTTATTCTAAGGCAGCATCGCCTGATCATGGAGATAGTTGATCTCCAGGGTGATCGAGGTTAGGAGAGTAGATTCAGAGGACAACACAGCGGATCCACTCACAAAGGCCTGTTCCCAGAGAGAGACTTTTATGGGATGGTTGAGTATGAGATACTACAACCACTGCTACAGATGGCCCTAGTGCAAGTGGGAGATTGTTAGTTATATGTATGCCCTAGAGGCCATTACTGTACATAGGATGTATATTGTAGTGGATGCTGGGACATATATAGGGAGGACTTTCTTGCTCGACATGATAGTATGCTATCTGGTTGATCTTTACCTTAACGTGTATACTGATTGTCTCTCTGTTACATGTTGGTAAAACCCTTAGGATGTGTGCTTGACTACCTGGACTATGATGCGGATCATACTAGTGGGGACATGGTAGTCCATAAGTACATCCTTCAAAGTCCCTAGTCGTGGGTGTATCGAGACGGGGCATCGATATACCAGAGTAGACTAGCGTGTACCTTCTCGACCCATACAGATGGGCGATGGATGATCCCATATCCATTGGTGTTTGACATCAGAGATGTTATACGGGTGCTCAGTAGAGACTGGGTACACTGGACGGACTCGCCGAGAACTCCCAGATGGTATTATACCTCACGTCAGATGGCAGTTCTCTGGTGACACTGGTACAGAGTAGTCTGTTGACCTGAGATCGTCATAGAGTCTTGTGTGGTTCCCACTGTGCTTTGATTTCCATCTTACCACGTCCAAGAGGGCGTGCAAAACGGTGGTTTTTGGGTACAGTCCCGAGTCACATGGAGGCAATGAGCGATAGGAGGGGATTCGTCTCTCCCGGTATAGGGGGTTGATGTTGCGCTGTGTTCGATTGGCTATAACAGGAAATCCCAGGCCAGGGTTGCTGAGATTTACTGGTAAGTGTTACCAGTAGTTTCTCGAATGTTATAGACCTCATATCGACACGACTTATCGAGCTATTGGGGTCTGACTTTTACCACCCCTAGGCGAGATATGCGACATATCAGACGATCAGACCGGACTGTACGGTAGTGTTACTGGTTGGATTCACTGGAGTGTGAGCGGGCTTGCTCGTCGATCCTCTGATCGCTCAATACCCGGGTGGCCGTTACGTTTAGCAGACCGCTTGCGGCTTGTGGGTGCTTGATATGATCATCACCTGCTGCCGGCGTATTGACGAGTCTTTAGAGTCCTACACAGAGGTTTCCTGGCTCAAGCGAAACGAAATAGGAGCGCATATGAGATATGTGCGGGACCGAGAATAATGCATGTATGTGATACCGTATTCTATTCTCGCGATGAATGTATCGAATGGTTGTATGCGATATAACCTAGTTATCGAATCAAGTATTGATTCGATAAGCCGATACATTGAATACTAGTCGGTTGTGTGCGACATGACCGGATCATTGAATCAAGTGTTGATTTAATGATTTAATGCATAATTATATATTTGATATATTACTTTGCACTAACTAGTATTGGTTCACTTAAAATGGATTTTCTCACTCGGATGTGCGCATTGTATATGCGATATACTTTTGTGCACTTGCTTGTATCATGTTTGATGATACATGTTTACTTGGTTAAGTGTAAAGAATTAAACCATGGTTAAACATATTGTTAGGGTTTTATTTTTCCATTACTTATTTATTCATTTATTTATTTGTTTATATTTTTTGGAAAATAAATGGAAAAGAGAAAAGATTGGTGGCTTTATTTGTTCTTTAGTTGAAGCTTCATGAAGCTTTGACTTTGTCCACCATTCTTATCTCATCCTTAACCCTAACCATTGCTTTAACCTTGGTCAATTCTCTACACATAACCATAGTTAGGATTATGATAAGTTTGGATATTATTTTCTTTTTTGAGAATAACTTATCATAACATTATCTTCATCTTCTTCTTCTTCCTCATAAGAAGAAAGCTCTCTTCATCAATGGTGATTGATGTTTTTGAGTGAGAAATCCAATTCTAAAGTGAACCCAACTCCTATTTCTTCATCCTCTACCTCTTGCCAAGTAGTAGAGTGTGTTTACTTCACAATTTTCTTGACTTGGTGAAGTCGGAGCTTGATTTAGCGATGCCTCGACGTAGATCATCTTCGGCATGGACATCGATGACCTAGCCCGTCCATTCTCCGATGAAGCCGACGCTAGAGCCCGGGACTTGTTATGGACAGCGAGGAGACTTCATTGCGGAGCTATGGAGGTGGAGAACCGGATCTACAAAGCTTGTATTTCCGTATCTCTTAGTTAAGTGTTAACTAGTTTATGTTTTCGCCTAGACATCTAGCCGACGATCCGTAGTTTAGGGTTTCTCGGCACCGTAAATTTTGAAATTGGCATGGTTGATGCCTTGTGAGACCTCATTAGGGTGCCTAGGAACCCTACAGTTTTTGCATTACTTATACCCCTATGTTAAGATTGAATCGATATCGGGTGATTTTGTGGACATAGGAAAAACCTAGTTAGGGTTTGAGGGAATTTTGGGTTGTGGTGTGAAATTGAGCTCAGTAGAGATTATACAAACACCCTAGTGCTTGAATTGAGACCCAAACCTGAGACTTGAAATCCGGAATACGGATTTAGAAACCGATATCGGAAAATTTGTGATTTCTGTGAAGGTTATATGAGATCTGCTATTAACCCGAGACTCTGAAAATTATTTTGGATTGACAGGGATATATGCAGGCACCCAGGAAGCTGCCACCAAGACCCCAGCACCTAACTCCTTGTCCCGGCAGCAAATTTATTCCGTTTGGCCGCAAATTGCGGCCTGAACCCTACCAAATTGGCTCGTTTTGGTTTTGGTGTCCCCTTATCAGTAGATTAGACCCCTGGCATGTGCAAAATTGTCCAATTTGACCTAGGGTAGAATCTGGAGCCTTTTTCCTAAGTTGCTGTTTTGATTTGTGTTTCCGTATTACGTATTTTGAATTCTGGAATTGTGTATCAATGTTTTACCTCGAATACTTGGCGTTTATACGACGATATCGAGGATTGTTGATGGTTTTGAAAAGGTAGCCTATAGGTTCTAACCTATAGGCCTTAGTGTATCGTTTTGGTTTTCGTATGTCGTTTTAGTTCGGATTTGGTTTTAATACGCATTTACGATACGTTGATGTGTAGGTACCCCATGAAGAATTCAGGACGACAAGCAAGCACGTGGCGACGTCGACAAATGAAGATGCAAGGTGAGTAGATTATATCTACGGGAGAAGTCGGGTGGATGGCGTATAGCACCCCCGCAGTCCGAAGTTGGTTTACTATTTGTATATATTATATATATATGATAGCTTATAGTGTCGTCGATTATTTGAGATGTGTTAGGTGTAATATGGATAGATTAGGGTTAGAAGTAAACTAGTGTAGTTCCTAGTCGTGAACCCTAGAATAGGTTTACACCCACACGCACACCCTTGCATATTCATTATATTTATACTGTGTTGATGTTGATAGTGGATGACATTGGAGATGAGTCGATAATATTGGGCATGTTCCGCGAGATCGATGATATGATGTGATTCGTATTTGGGATACGACATGTGATTCTTAGCGGGCCTTGGACGTATGCTTCACACACGCATTCATACTTATATAGATGGTATCGATTTGTACTAGACTTAGATCAGTACCCCCGATTATGTGATATGATGATAAGGATACCAGATAATTGATGAGATAATGTGATATTGACCCGTACCCAGCTATTGGGATGCCGTACGACGATTTACCGTACGAGCAATATATTGATGATTGATTCGCACTCATGACTCGAGGATATCAGATGATATACGGTATCGTACGCGATACTATTGAGGCGGGATCGCCGACTCTTATATTTATATTTATATATATCGACTCAGATTTAGGTGGTTTCCATACCCCTCCCGATTGACTTAATAGTTAGATCTGTAGTTTGTAGGGTTGCTAGGCATGCGCACAAGGGTCTACGAGGCATCAACCATGCCCGATTAAAATTTTAGCCGTGCCGAACAACTCTAATACGGATCTTTAAACTAGGGTTTAGGCGAAAACGAGCAAGTTAACAACTTTAACTACAAGTGAAAGGGAAGACAACCTTTGTAGATCCGGTCCTTCACTTCAATAGCTCCGTGTAGATGTCCTCTTCGCAGCGATCATGAACTTCGGACTCTAGAGAAGATCCACAAGAAGAACGAACGTGCTTGCTTCGTTGACTTCGAGGCCGAAGATGATCTACGTCGGGGAGACACTAACTCAAGCTATTCCTTCACTAGGTCATGAACTTTTTGAAGAGAACACACTCTACTACATGGAAAGTGGTACAGGATGAAGAAGTAGGAAGTGGGCTCACTTTAGAATTGATTTTCTCACACTTTTTCTCATGGCACCATTAAAGCTAGCAAGATTTTCATGGAGCTTTTTGAAGAAGAGAAGAAGAGAATAATAATATCATCATATGAATTATTCTCCTCAATAATGTAACCATGGGTGAGTTAAGCTATCATGCTTAACTCATGTAGAGAATTAACCAAAGCATTAGGTTGAAGGTTAGGTTAAAGAATATCAAAGGAAATGACAAAAGAGTGGACTTTGTCAAAGCTTCTCCAAGCTTCTTCAAGCTTGATTACTTTGACTAAGTTAAACCCTTTTGTTAAATCTTAAGATAAAACAATAACCCTAATCTTTACCCTAAACTTGGTATGAGTCTCATACACCCAACTTTGATGTATCATCAAGCATGATATAAACATGTACACTTGCATATATCACATATAAACAATATGCACAAACTAGTGAGAAAATAAATCTTAAGTGGGCTAATACTAGTTAATGTAATGTAATATATCAAATATATAATTATACATTAAATTATTAAATCAACTCTTGATTTAATAATCCGGCTATAACCGACTAATATCAAAAGTAACAACTTATCGAATCAACACTTGATCCGATAACCCGGCTATATCGCATACAACCGATCAATGTCACGAATCGTGAGAATAGAATACGGTATCTCATATCGTATCAATCTCTGTCCCGCACATATCGCATATGTGCTCCTACTCCGTTTCGCTTGAGCTAGGAAACCCCTGTGTAGGACTCTAAAGACTCGTCAATACGCCGGCAGTAGGTGATGATCATATCAAACACCCACAAGCCGCAAGTGGTGTGCTAAACGTAACGGCCACCCGGATATTGAGTGATCAGAAGATCAACAAGCAAGCCCGCTAGTACTCCTGCGAATCCAATCAGTAACACTCCCGTACAGTCCAGTCTCGTCGTCTGATATGTCGCATATCTCGCCTAGGGGTGGTAAACGTCAGACCCCAGTAGCTCGATAAGTCGTGTCGATATGAGGTCTATAACAGTTTGAGAAACTACTGATAACACTTACCAGTAAATCTCAGCAACCCTAGCCAGTGATTTCCAGCTATAGCCAATCGAACACAGCGCAACATCAACTCCCTATACCGGGAGAGACGAATCCCCTCCTATCGCTCATTGCCTCCATATGATTCGGGATTGTACCCAAAAGCCACCTTTTTGCACGCCCTCTTGGACGTGGTATGATGGAAATCAAAGCACAGTGGGAATCACACAAGACTCTATGACGATCTCGGGTCAACAGACTAACCTGTACCAGTGTCACCAGAGAACTGCCATCTGACGTAAGGTATAATACCATTTGGGAGTTCTCGGTGAGTCCGTCCAGTGTACCCAGTCTCCACTGAGCACTCGTACACCATCCTTGATGTCAAACACCGATGGATATGGGATCATCCATCGCCCATCATATGGATCAAGATGCATATACGCTAGTCTACTCTGGTGCATCGATGCCCTGTCTCGATACACCCACGACTAGGGACCTTGAAAGATGTACTTATGGACTACCATGTCCCCATTAGTATGATCCGCATCATAGTCCAGGTAGTCAAGTACACATCCTAAGGGCTTTACCAATATGTAACAGAGAGACAATCAGTATACACGTTAAAGTAAAGAGTAACCAGATAGCATACTATCATGTCGAGCAAGAAAGTCCTCCCTATATATGTCCAAGCATCCACTACAATATACATCGTATGTACAGTAATGGCCTCTAGGGCATACATATAACTAAAAATCTCCCACTTGCACTAGGGCCATCTGTTGTGGTATCGCATACCCAACAATTAGCTGTGGTTGAAGTATCTCATACTCAACCATCCCATAAAAGTCTCTACTGGGAAAAAGGCCTTTGTGAGTGGATCCGCGCTGTTGTCCTCTGTGTCTACTCTCCAAACCTTGATCTCCCTGGATATCAACCATCTCCATGATCCGGTGATACTGCCTAAGAATTATATCTGGATTTCTGATGGGACGGGGGTTCCTGGGCATAAGCCACAACTCTATTGTCACATAATGGTAGGAACAAAGGTCATCTCATGAACTAAAATATATCCAGACTGCCTCTTTGGTAGCATCTTTGGTAACGTTATATCTTGCTTTTAATCATCTAGTAAGTCACGGTATCTAGCTTGGAACTCTTCCAACATACCGTCCCTCCATTGAGGGTATAGACAATGCCTGCGACTGACATTCAGTCGTCCTTATCACCCTGGAACCTTTCCAGTGATTCTCCCCAGGATCGATTGATACCTTCTCACTACAACTAGTGAGTATCCTAACATCCAATTAGATCTATCTCATAGATCAAAAACCCAGGATTTAGTAGGTATCACGTTGATCCTATAAGGAGAATCCTTGTGATAAGCGGAGATTGATCGAGCGTAGCATAGGAAACACCTTCCTTATCAAGAGTATGTCATCCACGTACTCTATGAGGATCACCACCATACTCCCTACTACCCTTTTGTATATACAAGGTTCATCTACCCTTTTGATGAAGTCAAACTATTTGACTACCACATCAAAACAGATGTTCCAACTCCGCGATGCCTGCTTTATCCTATAAAGCATCTTGTACACGTTTCCGCTGCTCCCACTGTCTACGAAGCCCTCTGACTGTGTACTTATAGACGCTCTCTTCTAAAACATCATTTTAGAAAAGCAGTCATGACACCCAACCACCAGATATCGTAGTCATGGTATGTAGCCATGGCAAGTAGGATCTGGATGGACTTAAGCATAGGCCCCAGAAAAAGGTTTCATCATTAGCCACAATTGGTCTATGATGCAAACCATTAACAAGTCTAGCTTTGAAAGTCTCAACTTTTCCATGTACACCAAGTAATCTTCTCAAGATATACTTGCTCCTGATGGGGATTTAACCCTTCAGATAAAGCAACCAAATTCCATACTTTGTTGGTGTATAAGGATTCCATTTCAGATCGATAAGCATCCAGCCATTCTTACAGAGTCCCACTCCTGATGGCCAGCTCGAAATAAGTTGGGTCATCATCTCATGATGCAATCCTCGCTCCCACTTTCATAGAGAAACCAAAGTATCTCTCAGGTGGGTGAGGAACCCTACTAGATCGGCGGAGAGGCTGAGGTTCGTTGGTTACTATTGAATCATTTGGTTCTACCAAATCATCAGCTGTAGTTTGTATAGCTGGAACTCCTTCCAGTTCTACATAACAGACCTTGCCTTGAGCTTGTCCGGATTTTACTTTTAGACATAGGCCGGACAACCCTAAATCTTAACAAACTTTAGATATGGGCTCTTCCCTTTCCATATCACATATGAAGTGGTAGGCAACTGATTTGATTTGAACCTTATTCAATAGGTATGCAGCTTCTCAAGTGCATAACTCCCAAAAGGAAATAGGAAACTCAGTAGTACTCATCATAGAGCACACCATATCATATAGGGTGCTATTGCTCCGCCCCGATATACCATCGTGCTATGGTGTATATGGAGGAGTAATGCCGAGAGAGAATCTCATTCTCCTTTAGAATAGTCCAGGAATTCCGTGCTCAAGTATTCTCCTCCTTGATCACATCAAAGGACACAATACTTATACCCATTTTTGGTTCTCTACTTCTAACTTACATTCTGTGATTATCTCAAAAGTTTCGGACTTGTGTTTCAACAGGAACATATGTCTGAATCTAGAGAGATTATCGGAGAATGTAATGAAGTACAAAGAACCGATCTTGGCATGTGTAGACAGGGGACCTTCATACATCAGCATGTATCAATGCCAAGAGTTCACTAACTCTTTCTCTGTTTCCAATAAACAGAGCTATGGTCATCTTATCTTTGTGACATGACCGGCAAGTTTCACAAGATGTAAATTCAAACAGATTTAAATATGCATCTAAATGTAACTTAGCTAGTCGTGTCGCATTGATATGACCTAGTATATAATGCCTCAAGAAGGATTCGTTCATTTCTGAACTCTTCCTCTTGTGTGTGTTCTTTATACTAAGAACTGTAGTTTGATTTAGAACGTCAATGCTTTTAGATAACGTGCCTGAACCGATCAACTATTGATATAGGAAATGTTCAAAACATTATCCAACAATACAAAATTATATCCTTTCTTTACTAATAAAGAGACTGATATGATTTTGTATATCAGGTTCGGTATCTAATAACATTCGTTCAGAATCAATGTATTCTGGTAATACAGGGTGACAGTGACCAACAGACTTGGCTGCAATACTTGCACCGTTTTCTATCTCATGAAACTTATCACCCGTTCTTAGTTCTCTACCTATCTGTAGCCCATGTAACAAATTACATATGCGGGATCCTGATCCGGTATCTCATACCCAGGACGTAAAGGATACTGAGAAACAGTTCTATGTAATGAACACACCCGAAGATGATGCATCAGCATGCACTTTCTTCGTTTGGGCGGCACGGGAAATCTGGTATTCCCCAATTTCCTGCTCTGTCTTATAACAATTATAAGTTGGAGCGGGACCAACGTTCCCCAGCTCAGTATAACAAGCGGGTTCGGTCAATATATCCGTATTATTATCTTGATTAAGGCGTGATATGGTCGCTACCTGGAGAGAGAGAGAAGAAAACACTCAGAGTATGCTCTTGCAAGATCAGATTGGTTATTATTTTATCTAATCAGGATGGCTCCCACTGTTTTTATCAAATCTTCCTTCAAACCCTAAAAGGAAAGACTAGCCGGGATTAATTACACCCTACAATTTCGCCAATCTTTCAGCCAGGCCAGTGTCGGTACTTTGAGGGAGGTTCCCCGTGCTTTCGCACGGACCTAATTAATGTAAACCTCGTTTTCCCAGAGGCGTAGCCTCGTTAACACCTTTCTAGACACCTACTTGATCGGCTAATTGTAATGTGTAAAACTCTCCCAGGAGTAACTCTTACTCGCAGCGAGTATCGGGATCCAACTATCTCATAGAAGGTATGCAATCTCATTGCAAATTTTAACACTTGAAATTCCCGATAATATTTTACCCCTAGCGTCCTATAACCTTGACAAAGGCCAACAAACCATAGGCTGCTAGTCAAGTTCAACCCGTCATTTCTTGATTGAATTAAACCCACCCGCACGGCCCTTGACAAAGGCCAACAAGGTCGCACGACTACGCTAATCCAATATGCATCATATGCATAAGCAGATAAGCACTAGTCAGCAACCGCACACTACGCCTTGACAACGGCCAACAAACGCAGCACGAATACTAACTACTACTTACCTGAAATGACGGAGGGCTACGACAGGTTTTTCTGAAAATCTATTGCGTAATGAACTTGATATAGTTGTAGAATCAAATGATTTTAAAATGGAGTGTTTTTTAGGCTTTTCTAGTTTTGCTAAAGGGGTCATTCCCGGTGAAGGGATCGTCGGCCCTTTCCTCATCGAATAAGGTGCAGGATATTTCACAAATATCACTATGCAAAGCAAGAACTATAGAAGCAATCAAAAGACAAACTGAGGGTTGTAGCATCTTCCAGTTATTGCTAAAGGGGTCACTCCCGGTGAAGGGATCTCGGCCCTTTCCTTATCGAATAAGGTGCAGGATGTTCTACAAGGAACACCGCGATGCAAAGCAAGAACTGTAGCTACCTGTTTTAAAAATTCGATTCCACAACATCTTTTAGGTTTCTTTTCTTTCATTAATCATATTAATGATGTCCCATCATTTAAGTCACCTAAACATCACCGATAAATACGACGTACACTTATGCCATCCGCATTCGCCTCGATGTCCCCTCGTGCACCGTTAGCTTAGGTAACTAACGGCAGAGCGGGGCAGGGCTAGCACGGGTATAAAACATATGTAACGTCTATATAATATATCATATATACTATATACAGTATCTATCACAACATATCAAATTATCACATCACAGATATCGCAGCAGAAGAACATATATGAAATATTGGATATACTAGGATTTCCGTGTTTTCAATACGAGCCTGTATAAAACACGGATTCCACGGTCGCGATGAATAGCCAAACCCACATCCCTAGACCCCTACGAGAGCGGCAAGCAACTCTGCCAATTCTAGGGTTAGGAGACCCGGTCTCGACTCCTCGAGATGGTCTCCCACTGGACCCCAGAACCCGGTTACTTGTGCTCCCCTCCTTGGGTCTATCTTAATGTGGAAAAGTAAATAATATACAATGGTGACATCATCCTCAGCCCGGAAGTGCCCCAATAAAAGAATATTACATACAAATGAATTTTACATGAATGAAAAAGAAAAACTCTCATCTCACATAAAAAACCCAGCTATTCAAAAGCGACGATCCAATACAACATATCACAGCAACACATAATATCTCATATCATCAACGTAAGTAAGTATGCGTATCCCGATTGGCGTTGATGTATAGCAACGAAGCCGGCGATGCACCACATACTACGCTTACGGTCACAGAAAAGAAAGTGTAAAACTACAACAGTTGGAATCCGCAACCTCTTTAGACATCGCATGCCTAACCAAATGAATTCCTTAGACATCGCATGCCTAACAATTATAAACCCCGCATTTTAGTCTCTATATCGAAAACACTTTTCAATATCTGGTCGGGCAATTCAACAAGATTCCCGATAAGTGATCGAATGCTCGTCGCAAACTTTAGTAGACGGCCGCACCCCTCGATGCCGTCGACGAAGTGTACTAAGACGGAACACCGTTGCCGCGAGCACCCGAACGGATGCTTTTTGGCGACGAGGTTCTCCTACAGTCACTTGGTCGGGGCTATAGGGCATGGCTGTCTATTAAGTTTACCCGGCGAGTATCCGCGTACGCTACGAGATTGCGACGGACTTTTGATCGCATCAAAATTCCGTGGCAACCAATCATTTGAGACTAAACTGCTATGTTTATAACATTCAAATTAGTTATCTCATAACTTTTTGTGGATTCCAAATATTGTATCACATTTAAGATAAATAGGCAATGTTAAACTTTCCGATCGAATAATCAAACACCCAAGTTTTCCCAATAGCTCAACACTTGAGCGGAGTTCAAAAATATCCATCACATGCCACAGTACCGATGATCCAGCCGTAGAAGGGTCAAGCCAACGCCTCACATGTGGCACGCCGTACTGCCCCAAACCCTAAGGTTCAAAAGGCAGTTCAAGACGGTCACATAATCGAGTTAAGGTTTGTTGTCTTCTAGAGGGTCCATCGCGTTACTTGCACGACTTAGAACGTTCTTAAACAACGGAAAAATCTAACACATGGAAATTTTCCGGGTCGGGAAAAAGTGAGTTATTGATATCCGGTCGAACTTTTTAACAGTTTCTAAAAATATCCGGAACAAACTAAACAAAGTTGAATTATCCGATCGAATCAAAGAGTCCCTAATAAAACCCTAGAAAACTCAACACTTGAGTGGAATAAAAAAATTCCCAGAAAAAATTGACAAGAAAGGACCTAAGAATAAATATATGAAATATGAGGGACTAAGTCCAAATTTTGGTCGCGGAACCGCCGCCAAACCCTTGGTTTGGCCGCGGTTCAGCGGTCATTTCAGGGACTTAGTGGACCGTACTTCACAGTAATTCTTAGTTTTTCCTGCTTGTTTTTCTGAGCATTTTTAATTCATAAAAAATCACATTTTCAAAAAATGTACAGAGAAGGGTTTACATCGGGGTTTTCGGGTTCGATCGGACTTTAAACATCGTCTAGACTTCGCCTAAAACTCTAGCTTGGCTCTGATACCACTGTAGGATATCTAGGCACGCGCACAAAGGTCTACGAGGTATCAACCATGCCCGATTAAAATTTTAGCCATGCCGAACAACTCTAATACGGATCTTTAAACTAGGGTTTAGGCGAAAACGAGCAAGTTAACAACTTTAACTACAAGTGAAAGGGAATACAACCTTTGTAGATCCGGTCCTTCACTTCAATAGCTCCGTGTAGATGTCCCCTTCGCTACGATCGTGAACTTCGGACTCTAGAGAAGATCCACAAGAAGAACGAACGTGCTTGCTTCGTTGACTTCGAAGCCGAAGATGATCTACGTCGGGGAGACACTAACTCAAGCTATTCCTTCACTAGGTCATGAACTTTGTGAAGATAACACACTCTACTACATGGCAAGTGGTAGAGGATGAAGAAGTAGGAAGTGGGCTCACTTTAGAATTGATTTTCTCACACTTTTTCTCATGGCACCATTAAAACTAGCAAGTTTTTCATGGAGCTTTTTGAAGAAGAAGAAGAAGAAGAGAATAATAATATCATCATATGAATTATTCTCCTCAATAATGTAACCATGGGTGAGTTAAGCTATCATGCTTAACTCATGTAGAGAATTAACCAAAGCATTAGGTTAAAGGTTAGGTTAAAGAATATCAAAGGAAATGACAAAAGAGTGGACTTTGTCAAAGCTTCTCCAAGCTTCTTCAAGCTTGATTACTTTGACTAAGTTAAACCCTTTTGTTAAATCTTAAGATAAAACAATAACCCTAATCTTTACCCTAATCTTAGTATGAGTCTCATACACCCAACTTTGATGTATCATCAAGCATGATACAAACATGTACACTTGCATATATCACATATAAACAATGTGCACAAACTAGTGAGAAAATAAATCTTAAGTGGGCTAATACTAGTTAATGTAATGTAATATATCAAATATATAATTATATATTAAATTATTAAATCAACTCTTGATTTAATAATCCGGCTATAACCAACTAATATCAAAAGTAACAACTTATCGAATCAACACTTGATCCGATAACCCGGCTATATCGCATACAACCGATCAATGTCATGAATTGGGAGAATAGAATACGGTATCTCATATCGTATCAATCTCGGCCCCGCACATATCACATATGTGCTCCTACACCGTTTCGCTTGAGCTAGAAAACCCCTGTGTAGGACTCTAAAGACTCGTCAATACGCCGGCAGTAGGTGATGATCATATCAAACACCCACAAGCCGCAAGCGGTGTGCTAAACGTAACGGCCACCCGGGTATTGAGTGATCAGAAGATCAACAAGCAAGCCCGCTAGCACTCCTGCGAATCCAATCAGTAACATTCCCATACAGTCCAGTCTCGTCGTCTGATATGTCGCATATCTCGCCTGGGGTGGTAAACGTCAGACCCCAGTAGCTCGATAAGTCGTGTCGATATGAGGTCTAAAACAGTTTGAGAAACTACTGATAACACTTACCAGTAAATCTCAGCAACCCTGGCCAGGGATTTCCAGCTATAGCCAATCGAACACAGCGCAACATCAACTCCCTATACCGGAAGAGACAAATCCCCTCCTATCGCTCATTGCCTCCATATGATTCGGGACTGTTCCCAAAAGCCACCTTTTTGCACGCCCTCTTGGACGTGGTATGATGGAAATCAAAGCATAGTGGGAATCACACAAGACTCTATGACGATCTCGGGTCAACAGACTAACCTGTACCAGTGTCACCAGAGAACTGTCATCTGACGTAAGGTATAATACCATCTGGGAGTTCTCGGCGAGTCCGTCCAGTGTACCCAGTCTCCACTGAGCACCCGTACACCATCCTTGATGTCAAACACCGATGGATATGGGATCATCCATCGCCCATCATATAGATCAAGATGCATATACGCTAGTCTACTCTGGTGCATCGATGCCCTGTCTCGATACACCCACGACTAGGAACCTTGAAGGATGTACTTATGGACTACCATGTCTCCACTAGTATGATCCGCATCATAGTCCAGGTAGTCAAGTACACATCCTAAGGGCTTTACCAACATGTAACAGAGAGACAATCAGTATACACGTTAAAGTAAAGAGTAACCAGATAGCATACTATCATGTCGAGCAAGAAAGTCCTCCCTATATATGTCTAAGCATCCACTACAATATACATCGTATGTACAGTAATGGCCTCTAGGGCATACATATAACTAACATAGTTAGTATAGTAGATGTTAGACTAGACCCGAGTCATACCTATTTCAAGACTAACGAATCAGGAGTATTTTAAAAACAGGAACAAGGGATTCTACGGATACTTTAAAAAGGCGCATCTTTTCTTAAAAACACCATAGCCCTTATTTTACTAAAAATCCCGATTCGTCTTATTTCAAATGGCATAACTGCATGACATATACATATTGATGTAGACTCTTCACTATTGCGTTGATTATTTGATTTCCGCATATTCATGCTATTCACATCACTTTGCATGTGTAAATGTGTTTATTACTAAATTACCATCATGCTGTTAGGACACCAGCACCATTATCGATGATGCGTATGTTTCACGTACACTTGCTTGCCGGCTCACACACTTCATCATCAATAATTGCCATGTCACTACACTGTAGTATTATTGCATCAGGATATAACCCTTGTATGTGCATACTATTATTCCATGTTGCATGATATACTGTTATACTTGCATTTCATTTATATGTCACATACATCATGTTTTCTGATTATGCGCATTGAGATATGTTGTTTCCATGATATTTCTGAATTTGGGAACCGTGGGCATTTCAAAGAGATTATGTAAATGTTTTAAAAACCCGGTTACCCTTGATATGATATTTCAGCATCCACCATGAGTTTTATCGGTTCTGATATATATATATACCCCATGCGAGGAGGCGTCGAGGCCGTATGAAGGTACATGGTGTGGCCCGGAGGTACCCGGGGCAAGTAAAGGATGTCGATGCACTACGTCGATGAGCCCGGCAGGGGAACCATACACTCTGGTGACATTACCTTTTACTCGGCGGTTATCTTGGGGATACCGACCGGAGTTATGTACGTATGGATACGTCGAAATTCAAGGGTCGAAGCTGGGCACTCAGGTTTTCGAGATAGCGTATGATACGTACCTATCAAGGCCAGTCCTGGTGACAGCGCCTGATAGATGAGGATTTACGTGCCGATGCTAGGCACAGGTTTCATGATGTTTTCGAGTGTCGATGCTAGGCACTCAGGTTCCATGATTTTGATTATATCCTCATATTTACTTGCATGATGCTCATTATCATTGGGTGACATGTGGGCGGGATCCACATACATACAGACTTGATTACATTGATCATACCTCATATGTATATATAACAGTGGATGAGGACGCTGTTATATATGCCCTTACACCAATATTAGTGGAATGGGACGCTAATATATGTGTATTGATATCAATTTAGATACTTCATCATATTTACTTCAAGCAGACATACCTCATATTTATGATTTGTTATTACCTGAGACACAGGCACGAGCACTTGGCACTGCATACATGTTTAGATGTTACATTGCCACCTTATCATGCTTCAGACTTATCCTTTTGAGATTTATATATATCTGATCGTATTGACCTAGAATTATGTCATGCATTCAATTTCTACTTGTAGATATTTTCTATTCACGAGTTGGCAACTCACCCCCGTTGTGCCACAGCTTCTTGCAGGTTTTGCCATACAGGTTCCATGGCGGCATTTCTGGCACACTGCTTCCTTTGCGGGTGATTTACTTTGGTAGGTGGGTTCTTTTGCATCAGAACCACCATTGTACATGTATTATTCATTGTATCTAGAAATTCCATCAACCAAAACTTGTATATTGTTTCAGACTTAGACACTAGTTATGTATTATTTCGACCTTAGAGTCGCGTGTAGTAGTATTACGGTTTTCATGCTGATTTGAGTTTCTTTTTTGAGTTTTGATCCTCACCCTTCACCGTTGTATATTATATTGCTTGCATGGTTATGACCGTCGATTGACGAAAAGCTAGCTCCCGCTTGGGGATGCCTTTTATCATTGCATATATATTATTCTTGTTATACCCCATTCGGGGTCAGTATTTACAAAGGAAACTCTGCCGAAATTTTCATAAAAGACTATACATTTTAAAATGCATTTTCGGCTTAGTTATTTAAAAACCTTGTTTTTTTAAACATGTTTTCTTTACTTCTAAAAACTATTTTTCTACCAATTACTCTTTAAAATGGTTTTAGATTTCTGGGCTTTTGGCTTACTTGGATTAGATGGAGTCCTATAGACTCCATATGATTCAAGGGCCAGTCACGTGCTCTTTCGGGTCGTGACACTCACGTGCAAGGGATATCCTATGCTTCGGAAGTAGGATCTATCAGACTATGCGATGTTATGTACCAGATCAGATGTAGCTAACTCACTAGGTGTAGTGATTAGGAATCAATCGGATCTTGGGAGAATCATTAGAAGCTGTGGAGGACATTCTTAAAGTACTTGAGAAGCACTAAAAGAAAGTTCTTGGTTCGAGCTTCCAGAGTGATAAGGTCGACTGAGAGTCGGTCACAGGCATTGTCTTTGCCCTCAGTGGAGGGACGGTATGTTAGAAAAGTTCCGAGCTAGATACCGAGACATACTAGACGATAAAGGCTGAATACATTGCTACCAACGATACTACCAAAGTGGCCGTCTGGACATTTCTTGTTCATGAGATGAACATTGTTTCTACCATTGAGCGTCCAATAACTGTTATTGTGACAACAATGGAGTTGTGGCTTTGACCTAGGAACGAAGGTCCCATCAGCGTTCCAGACATACACCGAGGCAAATATTACCTGATTAGGGAGATGGTTGATCTCCAAGGGATCGAGGTAAGGAGAGTAGATTTTGAGGTTAACACGGCAGATCCACTCACCGAGGCCTACTTCCCCAAATACTATTTGAGAGATTTTGAGATGGTTGAGTATGGGATACTACAACCACTGCTATATTGTTGGGTATTGGATACTACAACAGATGGCCTTAGTGCAAGTGGGAGATTGTTAGTTATATGTATGCCCTAGAGGCCATTACTGTATATGGGATGTATATTGTAGTGGATGCTTAGACATATATAGTAAGGACTTTTTTGCTCGATATGATAGTATGCTATCTGGTTGCTCTTTGTCTTAACATGTTGACTTGTATAGGTAATGTTGTCTTGCTCTCATATGTTGACAAAGCCCTTAGGATGTGTACTTGACTACCAGCACTATGATGGAGATCATATTAGTGGGGCCAAGGGTAGTCTACTAGTACACTCTATAATAGTTCCTAGTCGAGAGAGTATCGAGACAGGGCATCGATACTCCAGAGTATACTAGCGTATGCGCTTCTCGACCCATGTGATGGGCGATGGATAATCCCATATCTATTGGTGTTTGACATTAAAGAAGGTATACGGGTGCTCAGTGGAGACTGGGTACACTGAACGGACTCGCCGAGAACTCCTAGATGGTATTATACCTATCGTCGGATAGCAGTTCTCTGGTGACACTGGTACAGGTTAGTCTGTAGACCCGAGATCTGTAGGGTTACTAAGCACAGTTACAAGGTTCTACAAGGCATCAACCATGCTCGATTTAAAATTTAGAAGTGTCAATGTAACACCTTAGAATGTGTTTTGTAGCTAATTATATTTTAATATGTAGTTTTTAACAAAAAGTTTACCAAATTAAGTTTTAAATATTTTATCCTAATTATTGAGTATTTTATTGGAATTTTGTTAGGCTTGCACACACTTGTGCATGATAACTAGGGTTGTTTGGGGGTTTAACCATGATTAGCAACATGGTGAACTAACCATTCCCTAATCTAGTTTTATGTTTTGTTTAAGTGTTTTGGGTTTTAAGTGTTATGGTTGTTGTTTTTAATTGAAAAATGAATTTGAATGGAATTTTAATATTGACTTTCTTATGTTGACCTTGAGAGAGAGAGAGTGCATGATGGGGCATCATGGCTTTGCCCATGCCTTCATTAATGAGAGAGAGAGAGAGGAGGGGTTTGACTTGTTGAGTTCTCTCATTCTCTCACTCTCATTCTCTCACTCCCATTCTCTCTCACAACACACACACACTCACTCACTCACCAGAGAGAAGCAGCAGCAGCAAGAGACAGCAGCAGCAACAGCAATAACAACAACAACATAGCATCATCATCATCATCATCTTCAGCAACAGCAGCAGCAAGCAGCACCATCAGCAGCAGCAGGCAGAACTATAGCAGTAGCAGCCCCAGCATTTGCAGCAGCTCCACACACTTCTTCACCTGCTTCCTAGGGTTGCACAGGGTATATTTTCTGAACCCTATTGCTTGTTGTGTAGCTTGTGTGTTAATTAGCTCGATTAGTGTTAAATTAGCTAATTTGGTGCTAGTTTGAGTGATTTGTGAGATGTTGTGGTGAATTGTTGATTTTGTTAGCAAACTTAGGTTAATTTAGTGTTAATAGGGCCACTTCAACTGAGAAATCCCCAGATTACACTAAAATACCATAGGTTTTCCTTTTGTGCAAAATTGGTGTTTTAAAGCGATAATTGTGACATATGGAATCTGCTTTTGACCCGGACCTTACAGAGGGAAATTGAGAAGACTGGGACATGATACCTAGGTCTAGACACCACCACCTAAGCACGACCCCCTAATTCCTAACCTCGGCCGCCAATTTATTCATATTGGCCGCAAATTGCGACCAAGACGGGGACTGGGGTGTTGGGGTTTTGTGTAGGGTTCTCTGCTGTGTAGTGTAGTGTTTTGGCATGTCTAGTTTTGTAATATTTGGCCTGTAGGAAAATCTGGGGTCATATATCGCTTTTGATGTTCGTTTTGTTTGCGCGATACGCGCGATACGTGAGTGGGTTCTGTGATCCAGCGTATCGCGGCGTGTCGCGATGGTTTTAGACGCATTCACGCACGATTCAGCGTATCATGCACACGCGCGTTTAGTTCGCAACGCGAGTTTCTCGTTTCGATTCGATATCGCGTTTCGCGGAATATTTGGCTTATATGTGAGTTCCATGTCTTATTTGCAGGTTTGCAGACAGGGACTACGGACACGGCTACAGGGGGAGCAGATGGTAGGATTCACCTAGCGTGGAGTGTAGGTGAGTAGATTTAACATCTACAGGGGAATCGCCCGTATGGCGTTATGCGTCTGGGCTAGGATTCAAATACCTGTCGCACATTCTACGTCATTGTAGAATTGCGCCTTTACTGTTTTTCCTTAGATATTGTTATACTGTGACTAGCAGTCATAGGACACTGCACATATTATTGACGGTCCATGTTGCACGAGCACGGGTTGTATGCTACACACACCGTCAATAATTGCCATGTCACACACTAACCCTTATAGCTACTATTGCCTACCACACATGACATCTAGATTACCGGTATACCTATAGTGTATCATACCTTTAGTGATAAGTACATTTACACCTTGCGATACAGCTACAGGTATTCCGTGCACATATCTTAGTTATACTGGGAGGGATTTTCTACATATGTTACTTATACCCAGGGGGGTATACGACATCAGTTCCTATAGGTAGATACCTGTGCATTGCTACACCTGTATGTTACACACATATTCAGTTGCAGTTACATATTTACCCTTACTGATGTTACTTAGCTGTACTTTATTGATTTTGCATACATCTGGTTCAGCTATATACTTTCGTTTACCTGTTCGCATTCAGATATATCGCATTGTTTATTTAGATTTTATATGATGTTTTCGGGATTTGGGAACCGCGGGAGTTCATGAAATTATGCATACATTGAACAACCCGGTTTCCTTGATATGATATTTGCGCGTCCACCATGAGTTTTATCGGTGCTGATTATATACTCCATACGAGGTGTGGTTGCCGTATGAGAGTACATGGTGGGGCCCGGTATGGTTCCCCTCGGCAAGAAGATCGATGGGTTTGCCGATTGAGCCTGGAGGCGGGCGAGTACCTACCGGTGATTGGTTGGACCTGACAGTTGTCCGGAGGATACTGGCCAGAGTCGAGACATGGATGCGGGATGATCTGTACTGCCGGGGCCGAGGGCCGACACCGCAGACGGACCCCGTGGGCCGATCCGGAGCCCGATATACGAGGATTTCTGTGTTGATGCTTGGCACACTGTTTTCATGATGTTTCTTTTAATACCTTTTGTATATATAACAGGGGATTTAGCCGTTGTTATATATACCTTTACACCAATATTAGTGGAATGGGACGCTAATATATGTGTATTGCCCCCATCATAGTTATTTCTGCAGATATATTTATACCCTTAGGATGTTAGAAACTTACTTGAGATTCGACTTGGGATATAGGCGATTCATTGAGATTGGATATTGGATATGAAAGAGATTGTGGATTTGTACATTCGAGATATAGGAGAGCTACTCGATATCATACATTGAGGTGATGTGAGACCTATGTGATGAGAGAGCCCAGTTGGGGCTGATTTGAGTGTCTTGATGGATTGTGATCCTACCACGAGGTCAGGTTTCCATGGAAATGACATACTCCACCCTATACCTCACACTTATCTACTTTATGCACAGATTCATATATTGGTAGTACCGGTGAGTGTACCCTTATGATAGCTGCATATCGACTTTCTCATATCCCTATTGCACGGTTATTGCATATTATTGTCATGTTATTACTTCTTTTCATATGGATTGTACCGGTTAATGTACTTCCTTTATTTCGGCATTTGCATGACATATTATTACTGTAATCGCATATCTTAGATTCATGCTTTACGTACATTCCTGCGATTACCTGCATATGTTATCTACTATTCACGAGTTGGCAACTTACCCCCGTTGTGCCACAGGTGTTTCAGGTCGTTCCCCAGAGTAGTCGAGGCAGGCTATTCCTCCATTCAGCTATCCAGCTATCATCTTTTGCTACAGATACCGCATCAGCTCACAGTACCTTTTTGCTTAGGTGGGTTAGATGATTATCTGTATTTCATATTGTACATTCGTTGTATTTTGTACTCTCCATCTACTATTGTATTATTGACTTAGAGACTTGGTGAGGACGTTAATGTGTATCTTGTGGATTTTGATGTCTTTTATATACAGCTTTTCTCTATTGTCTTTATTTCTTCGCTACGGCGTCGTATATTCTGTTGTATTCATCTTGACTAGTCTTTACAAAAAGGGGGTGTTGCTAAAATTTTAAAGAAAGAAAGTAAGACTTTTAAAGAATTTGGGTTGCGATTTCAAATGTTTCCAAAACTTATATTATCTTTTTTCCGTATTTTCATGGTTTAGATTTCTGGGTTTGGCTTTCTTTTACTACGTTGCGTCTTTAGGCGTTGCGTAGTATTAGGGCCGTCACGGGCCAATGTTGGGTCGTGACAAAGTTAGTATCAGAGCGTTAGGTTTTACCTTTCGGAGTGTAGGATGACCTTAGTATGATGGAGTAGGTTGCTTAGGCAAAGTAACGTAGAGTACGTATGTCTGCAGCATACCCACGATGCGGTACTTCGCATTAAGTGACCTAAGTACAAATTTGCTTGAAATTCCTCCCTTGATGATTCCTATCCTTAAGATTCGATTTCCTTATTCTTATCGAATCTTATATCTATTTATAGCCTTGCCACCGATTGCTATGGGGACTCAGAGTGATGCAGCGAGGGCCGAGGTCAAAGTTAGCTCGGGTGAGACGAGTACTGACCAGGATGACACTCTAGTTGCACAGGTGCAGATGGATCAGCCTACGATCTATACTATGGATAGACTTCTGGCAGAGATGCAGGACTTCCGCCAGACGTTGAGTTCTTTGGTTGATGTCGTTCGGGAGCTACGACAGGAGGTTGTCACCCCTGTTACTCAGCTGTCCCTTACGATCAGCATGCAGCAGTCCGTCACTTACATAGCACCAGTGGTTGCAGCTCCAGTTGACGAGGCGCATATTCCAGAGGCTTAGAGAGTTCCAGGACAGTGGAGGACTCGTACCAGTGTACCAGCCCAGAGACAGAGGTTTGGTCATCGAGACGGATTTCGTGGCCACCGCGAGAGTAGCAGAGGCTTAGGACGAGGACAGTCGTTCAGCTCATATCCCCAGGATGGTCAGCTGTCAGCGCGTGGATGTTTTCGATGCGGAAGCCTTCAGCACTTCGTCAGGGATTGTTCATTAGCACCTCGTCAGAGTCGTACTCAGAGAGGCCGTGGACGTGGAAGATTCGCTCAGAGGGCTCAGCCTACCAGAGGAGTTCATCCAGCTGCGAGTAGAGGGCAGACGCAGGAGTTCGCTTCTACTCATCGGGACGCGCAGGCGTCCAATGTGGAGTTTTCAGGTATCTTTTATTTATATGTTCTTTTGATGTATTCGTTTTTTTTACATGCTTGCAGCGTGGTTGGGTAGATTAGTCGTAGTTGTGTTAACTTCTGTCAGCGATTCTTTTGTTGCGCGACACGTATTCAGTTGTGTGCCAATCGGATAGGAGATAGAGATTCGTCCGTAGTTTGGATCCTTCTAGAGATGTTGGATTTGACGTTCTCCTGGGCACGGACTGGTTAACTACGTGTTAGGCATCTGTGGACTACCGTGAGGGAAACAATCAAGTCTGTTTTTCCGGCAAGTCAGTTCTTGTTGTGCAGGTGGATAGTTGTGCCGCCTTTCACAGCTTGAATTCAGCATTTTTCGCTAGTCGGCTACTGAGGAGATGTCGTGGATTCTTGGCGCTTATTCGTGATACCGGAGCCACAGTGAGATTGTTGGACCGGGTTCCTTTCATGCGAGAGTTTTTCCGACGTTGTTCCGGGTGAGCCGGCGGAGCTTGGAGCTTAAGGATCAGCTGCAGAGTTGTGGTTTGGGGAGTTTGTGTGTCTGAGTGTTTCGCTTTTGGAGGCTCCGATTTCTGTTCGTCGAGGAGGAAGACGGCAGTTTGAGGTTGTGTATCGACGGATCGTCAATTGAACCGGCTTACGGTGCGGATAGGTGTCCCTTACCTCGCATTGACGATTTCTTCGATCAGCTCCAGAGTGCGAGACATTTTTCTAAGTTTGCTTGGGATCAGGTCATCATTATTGCGGGATTCGGAGTGACAGCATTCCGGAGACTGCCTTGTGCGTGCTACGGGCTATGTATGTTTTTGTGAGTCGTTGGATTCACTAATGCCCTAGAAGCATTCGTAGATGTGATGAACCAGATTTCTTCAGGCCGTTCCTCGACCAGTAGTCGTTGTGTTATTTACGACATTCTGGTCTATCTAAGGTGTCTTGAGGAACAGAAGCAGCACTTAAGGATTTGTTATGCAGATACTGGGCGAGCACCAGCAGCTCGCTAAATTCTCGGAGTGTTTCTTCAGGCTTATTTTGTGTTGACTCCTAGGTCTTGTAGTCACGGGAGACGGTTTCGTATGGTTCCGAGGGAGATCGTGACCGTACAGCTTAGGTCCAAACATGTGTGCAGGACGGAGATCCGCAGATTCTTGGACTTAGCTGGTTTTTACCGCCGTTTCGTGCAGGATCACGAGAGTAGTGCTGCACCGTCAACTGAATTGACCAAGATGGAGGTTTCTGTTCTGTGGACTGAGGTATGTGTGCGGAGTTTTCGGCAGTTGAAGATTCTGTTAACAACTGCATCAGTTCTTTCTTTGCTTTTGGTTCGGGCGACCTTGTTGTCTAACTGTAGTGTTTCTTGAGTGGGCTCGAGTGTGTTCTGATGTGACACTACAGAGTCATCGCTTTTGGCTTCCCTACATTTAGAGGAAGTACGAGAAGGATATTCCACTCATGATCTGGAGATGGCCGCGGTAGTTTTGCGTGGGAAATTTGGGAACACCCCTTGCTTGAGAGTCGTGTCAGATTTTCCACGGACCCCTGGAGCTTAATGAACATCTTCCTGCAGCGGATTTTGATTGTTGTGATAGTTTTCTGCAGATTTACAGTTCTTGTGTGATCATTGAGTACAGCTTTAGTTCGTCTCTACGGAGTGAACAGCTTGCTCATGTCCGCGCCCGACCACTTTCCTTAAAATCGTTCGCGAGACACTGCCCGCCGATGCTCGTTCGTCTGAGATACTTGAGCATACTCGGCTGGGTAATGATTCGGAGACCTTGATTTGTGACAATGGGGTGCTAAGTTAGGGACGCGTTTGTGTACCTGATTTCATCGGGTAGAGACATGAAACCCTAAAGCATGCACATCTGTCAATTCTCTATGCATTCAAGTTCCACCAACATTTAGCGTGACTTGTGAGATAGTTACGGGTGGGCAGGGATGTAAAGAGATGTTTCAGGTTTCGTTTCAAGGTGTCTGTCTTGTTGTGTGCTTGAGTCGAGCATATGAGGCCGGCTGGAGAGGTGCAACCTTTTACCGTTCCGAAGTAGGAGTGGGAGCAGATCTCCATGAATTTCGCTATGGTTTCTACCAAGTTTAGTTAGGGTGTGACTCCATTCGGATTCTTGTCGTCCGGTATACTCAGTTTGCTCAGTTGTTGTTTTTTTTAAAGTTGTGTGTTTGTGCTTTTGTTAACAGCGGTTGGGGATCGTCGCTCGCCATCGTTAGGGTTCTCCTTCGATAGCCGTTATCAGGAGACACTCCAATTGGCCACCCTTAGGCTTAGGGGTTAGGTCGTGTCGATCACCAGTCTGTTGTTCTTCTGACTCCGCGTAAGTAGGACTTTGGACCCCAGCTAGTCTAGAGACCCCGGAGATAGTCCAGTTGTGTTAAGTCAGGATGGGAATTGTCCATTGCGAACTGAGGTCTTATGACGACTGTGTTGGTCATGGACTCGAGTTCGCAGGGACAGATCATGTATTCCTATGGACTTTCCGATGAATGACGTGTTGGATTTTGGGAAGCTTATCCCAGGATTTAGGTCCTTCTGAGATCCTATAAGCGAGTTAGTTTTGTTGCCTTTAAATTGGCACTTCCGCCCAGATTATTGGATTTTCACCCCGTATTCCGTGTGATGATACTCTACAATTACCTTCCCGACCTTTCTCACATGATTTGGCACCAGACCATTTAGCTGGACGCGATCTTCCGTTCACCAGCAGCCATGTGTGTTAATGGCTCGGCAGGTGGAGGTACATCGGTCAAGGGTCTTGCCATCTGTGAAGGGTTTCCTTGGACGTAGCCGTATGGTGAGTTAGTCACTTGGGAGGCTGCGAGCGAGATTTGAGGATTTTAATCTTCTCTTTGAAGGTACGCGTATCAGTATATTTTTAAATTCGGGGACGAATTTCTTTTAAGGGGGGGAGATTGTAACACCTTAGAATGTGTTTTGTAGCTAATTATATTTTAATATGTAGTTTTTAACAAAAAGTTTACCAAATTAAGTTTTAAATATTTTATCCTAATTATTGAGTATTTTATTGGAATTTTGTTAGGCTTGCACACACTTGTGCATGATAACTAGGGTTGTTTGGGGGTTTAACCATGATTAGCAACATGGTGAACTAACCATTCCCTAATCTAGTTTTATGTTTTGTTTAAGTGTTTTGGATTTTAAGTGTTATGGTTGTTGTTTTTAATTGAAAAATGAATTTGAATGGAATTTTAATATTGACTTTCTTGTGTTGACCTTGAGAGAGAGAGAGTGCATGATGGGGCATCATGGCTTTGCCCATGCCTTCATTAATGAGAGAGAGAGAGAGGAGGGGTTTGACTTGTTGAGTTCTCTCATTCTCTCACTCTCATTCTCTCACTCCCATTCTCTCTCACAACACACACACACTCACTCACTCACCAGAGAGAAGCAGCAGCAGCAAGAGACAGCAGCAGCAGCAGCAAGAGACAGCAGCAGCATAGCATCATCATCATCATCATCTTCAGCAACAGCAGCAGCAAGCAGCACCATCAGCAGCAGCAGGCAGAACTGTAGTAGTAGCAGCCCCAGCATTTGCAGCAGCTCCACACACTTCTTCACCTGCTTCCTAGGGTTGCACAGGGTATATTTTCTGAACCCTATTGCTTGTTGTGTAGCTTGTGTGTTAATTAGCTCGATTAGTGTTAAATTAGCTAGTTTGGTGCTAGTTTGAGTGATTTGTGAGATGTTGTGGTGAATTGTTGATTTTGTTAGCAAACTTAGGTTAATTTAGTGTTAATAGGGCCACTTCAACTGAGAAATCCCCAGATTACACTAAAATACCATAGGTTTTCCTTTTGTGCAAAATTGGTGTTTTAAAGCGGTAATTGTGACATCTGGAATCTGCTTTTGACCCGGACCTTACAGAGGGAAATTGAGAAGACTGGGACATGATACCTAGGTCTAGACACCACCACCTAAGCACGACCCCCTAATTCCTAACCTCGGCCGCCAATTTATTCATATTGGCCGCAAATTGCGGCCAAGACGGGGACTGGGGTGTTGGGGTTTTGTGTAGGGTTCTCTGCTGTGTAGTGTAGTGTTTTGGCATGTCTAGTTTTGTAATATTTGGCCTGTAGGAAAATCTGGGGTCATATATCGCTTTTGATGTTCGTTGTGTTTGCGCGATACGCGCGATACGTGAGTGGGTTCTGTTCCAGCGTATCGCGGCGTGTCGCGATGGTTTTAGACGCATGCACACACGATTCAGCGTATCGTGCACACGCGCGTTTAGATCGCGACGCGAGTTTCTCGTTTCGATTCGATATCGCGTTTCGCGGAATATTTGGCTTATATGTGAGTTCCATGTCTTATTTGCAGGTTTACAGACAGGGACTACGGACACGGCTACAGGGGGAGCAGATGGTAGGATTCACCTAGCGTGGAGTGTAGGTGAGTAGATTTAACATCTACAGGGGAATCGCCCGCATGGCGTTATGCGTCTGGGCTAGGATTCAAATACCTGTCGCACATTCTACGTCATTGTAGAATTGCGCCTTTACTGTTTTTCCTTAGATATTGTTATACTGTGACTAGCAGTCGTAGGACACTGCACATATTATTGACGGTCCATGTTGCACGAGCACGGGTTGTATGCTACACACACACCGTCAATAATTGCCATGTCACACACTAACCCTTATAGCTACTATTGCCTACCACACATGACATCTAGATTACCGGTATACCTATAGTGTATCATACCTTTAGTGATAGGTACATTTACACCTTGCGATACAGCTACAGGTATACCGTGCACATATCTTAGTTATACTGGGAGGGATTTTCTACATATGTTACTTATACCCAGGGGGGTATATGACATCAGTTCCTATAGGTAGATACCTGTGCATTGCTACACCTGTATGTTACACACATATTCAGTTGCAGTTACATATTTACCCTTATTGATGTTACTTAGCTGTACTTTATTGATTTTGCATACATCTGGTTCAGCTATATACTTTCATTTACCTGTTCGCATTCAGATATATCACATTGTTTATTTAGATTTTATATGATGTTTTCGAGATTTGGGAACCGCGGGAGTTCATGAAATTATGCATACATTGAACAACCCGGTTTCCTTGATATGATATTTGCGCGTCCACCATGAGTTTTATCGGTGCTGATTATATACTCCATACGAGGTGTGGTTGCCGTATGAGAGTACATGGTGGGGCCCGGTATGGTTCCCCTCGGCAAGAAGATCGATGGGTTTGCCGATTGAGCCTGGAGGCGAGCGAGTACCTACCGGTGATTGGTTGGACCTGGCAGTTGTCCGGAGGATACTGGCCAGAGTCGAGACATGGATGCGGGATGATCTGTACTGCCGAGGCCGAGGGCCGACACCGCAGACGGACCCCGTGGGCCGGTCCGGACTGACGGAGCCCGATATACGAGGATTTCTGTGTTGATGCTTGGCACACTGTTTTCATGATGTTTCTTTTAATACCTTTTGTATATATAACAGGGGATTTAGCCGTTGTTATATATACCTTTACACAAATATTAGTGGAATGGGACGCTAATATATGTGTATTGCCCCCATCATAGTTATTTCTGCAGATATATTTATACCCTTAGGATGTTAGAAACTTACTTGAGATTCGACTTGGGATATAGGCGATTCATTGAGATTGGATATTGGATATGAAAGAGATTGTGGATTTGTACATTCGAGATATAGGAGAGCTACTCGATATCGTACATTGAGGTGATGTGAGACTTATGTGATGAGAGAGCCCAGTTGGGGCTGATTTGAGTGTCTTGATGGATTGTGATCCTACCACGAGGTCAGGTTTCCGTGGAAATGACATACTCCACCCTATACCTCACACTTATCTACTTTATGCACAGATTCACATATTGGTAGTACCGGTGAGTGTACCCTTATGATAGCTGCATATCGACTTTCTCATATCCCTATTGCATGGTTATTGCATATTATTGTCATGTTATTACTGCTTTTCATATGGATTGTACCGGTTACTGTACTTCCTTTATTTCGGCATTTGCATGACATATTATTACTGTAATCGCATATCTTAGATTCATGCTGTACGTACATTCCTGCGATTACCTGCATATGTTATCTACTATTCACGAGTTGGCAACTCACCCCCGTTGTGCCACAGGTGTTTCAGGTCGTTCCCCAGAGTAGTCGAGGCAAGCTATTCCTCCATTCAGCTATCCAGCTATCATCTTTTGCTACAGATACCGCATCAGCTCACAGTACCTTTTTGCTTAGGTGGGTTAGATGATTATCTGTATTTCATATTGTACATTCGTTGTATTTTGTACTCTCCATCTACTATTGTATTATTGACTTAGAGACTTGGTGAGGACGTTAATGTGTATCTTGTGGATTTTGATGTCTTTTATATACAGCTTTTCTCTATTGTCTTTATTTCTTCGCTACGGCGTCGTATATTCTGTTGTATTCATCTTGACTAGTCTTTACAAAAAGGGGGTGTTGCTAAAATTTTAAAGAAAGAAAGTAAGACTTTTAAAGAATTTGGGTTGCGATTTCAAATGTTTCCAAAACTTATATTATCTTTTTTCCGTATTTTCATGGTTTAGATTTCTGGGTTTGGCTTTCTTTTACTACGTTGCGTCTTTAGGCGTTGCGTAGTATTAGGGCCGTCACGGGCCAATGTTGGGTCGTGACAGTCAAACAACCCTAACCAAGATCTTTACTAGAGATTAGGCGAAACAATAAGCAAGTAAACAACTTTACTTCTAAGAGTTTGGGATTACAACCTTTGTAGTCCGGTCCTTCACTTCATAAGCTCCGTGTTGTGGTCCCTTCGCTGCGATCATCAAGTTCCCGGACTCTAGAGAGGCTCCATGAAGGGAAAGATACAAGCTTGCTTCCGATCTTCGATAACTAAAATGATCTACCTTGAAGAAACTCAAACCCATGCTCTTGCTTTGCTAATCAAGTATTAGCAAAGCAAACACCCTAACCTAAGGGGCTAAAATAGATGAAGATGATGAAGTAGGAATTCAGCTCTCATTTGTTTTCAATTTCTTACTTTGTTTTGTCACAAGTCAAAAAGCTAGAAAGCTTTATCAAGAGGAAGAAGAAAATGAAAACCATTTGTGATGAATAATGAAACTAGTGTATGAGGTTAGAAATGCAACCATGGGTTAAGTATGAAGACTTAACCCATGTAGACAATCAACTATGGTTAAAGAGTTGGGTTGGGTTAAAGAAATATCTATGCAAAATATCCAAGTCAAAGTCAAACCTTCAAGAACCTTCTTGAAAGCTTCATGCAAGCTTAACCCTAATCCAAACCCTAACCACATTTATTCTCCACAAAACATGTTGCATATATAACCCTAACATGTTACAATATTATATATCACATATACAATATTTATTGTAACAAAATAAAATAATACAATTAACATATATCACATATATATCAATGTATTACCCGAGTGAGAAAAAGAATCTTTAAGTGAGCTTATATTAGTTAATGTAATTTAATATATCAAATATATAATTATACACTAAATTATCGAATCAACACTTGATCCGATAATCCGGCTATTTCACAAATAACCGACTAATATTATCTGTATCAGTTCATCGAATCAACACTTGATCCGATGACCCGGCTATATCACATATACCCGGCCGATATCACATATCGCGAGAATCTAATACGGTATCACATACACATATTGTTCTCGGTCCCGCACATATCACATATGTGCTCCTACTTCGTTTTGCCTGAGCCAGGAAACCTCTGTGTAGGACTCTAAAGAATCGTCAATACGGCGGCAGTAGCTGATGATCATATCAAACACCCATAAACTGCAAGCAGTCAGCTAAACGTAACAGCCACCCAGGTATTGAGCGATCAGAAGATCAACAAGCAGGCCTGTACATTCTCCTGGGAATCCAATCAGTAACCCTCCCGTACAGTCCGGTCTCTTCGTCTGATATGTCGCATATCTCGCCTAGGGATGGTAAACGTCAGACCCCAGTAGCTTGATAAGTCGTGTCGATATGAGGTCTATAACAGTTCGAGAAACTACTGATAACACTTACCAGTAAATCTCAGCAATCTTGGCTAGGGATTTCCAGTTATAGCCAATCGAACACAGCGCAACATCAACTCCCTATACCGGGAGAGACGGATCCCCTCCTATCGCTCATTGCCTCCATATGATTCGGGACTGTACCCAAAAGCCACCATTTTGCACGCCCTCTTGGACGTGGTATGATGGAAATCAAAGCACGGGTAGGAATCACATAAGACTCTATGACGATCTCGGGTCTACAGACTAACATGTACCAGTGTCACCAGAGAACTGCCATCTGACGTGAGGTATAATACCATCTGGGGGTTCTCGGCATGTCCGTCCAGTGTACCCAGTCTCCACTGAGCACCTGTATACCTTCTCTGATGTCAAACACCAATGGATATGGGATCATCCATCGTCCATCATATGGGTCAATAAGCGCATACGCTAGTCTACTCTGGTATATCGATGTCCTGTCTCGATACACCCACGACTAGAAACATTTGAAGGATGTATTTGGAGACTACACTGTCCCCACTAGTATGATCCGCATCATAGTCCTGGTAGTCAAGTACTTATCCTAAGGGCTTTATCAACATGTAACATAGAGACAATAGGAGTACATGTTAAGATAAAGTGTAACCAGATAGCATACTATCATGTCGAGCAAGAAAGTCCTCCCTATATATGTCTAAGCATCCACTACAATATACATCGTATGTACAGTAATGGCCTCTAGGGCATACATATAACTAACAATCTCCCACTTGCACTAGGGCCATCTGTTGTGGTATCGCATACCCAACAATCAGCTGTGGTTGAAGTATCTCATACTCAACCATCCCATAAAAGTCTCTACTGGGGAATAGGCCTTTATGAGTGAATCCGCGCTGTTATCCTCTGCGTCTACTGTCCTAACCTCGATCTCCTAGAAGATCAACCATCTCCATGATCAGGCGATATTGCCTAAGAATATGTTTGGATTTCTGATGGGACGGGGGTTCCTAGGCATAAGCAACAACTCCATTGTCACACAATGGCAGGAACGAAGTTCATCTCATGAACTAGTGTACATCCAGACTATTTCTTTGGTAGCATCCTTGGTAGTGATTTATCCTGCCTTTATCGTCTAGTATGTCACGGTATCTAGCTTGAAACTCTTCCAACATACCGTCCCTCCACTGAGGGTAAAGACAATGCCTGTGACTGACATTCAGTCGACCTTACCACCCTGGAACCATTCCAGTGATTCTCCCCAGGATCAATTGATACCATCTTACTACAACTAGTAAGAATCCTAACATCCAATTAGATCTATTTCATAGATCCAAAACCCAGGATTTAGGAGGTATCACCTTGATCCTATATGGAGAATCTTTGTGATAAGAGGAGATTGACCGAGCGTAGCATAGGAAACTCTTTCTCTATCAACAGTATGTCATCCACGTATAATACGAAGATCATCACCATACTCTCTACTACCTTTTTTTATATACAAGGTTCATCTACCATTTTGATGAAGTCAAACTCTTTGACTAGCACATCAAAACAGACGTTCCAACTTCGCGATGCCTGATTTATCCCATAAAACAACTTGCACCGTTTCCGCTGCTCCCACTGTCTACGAAGCTCTCTGGCTGTGTACTTACAGACGCTCTCTTCTAAATTATCATTTAGAAAAGCAGTCATGACACCCAACCGCCAGATATCGTAGTCATGGTATGTAGCAGTGGCAAGTAGGATCTGGATGGACTTAAGCATAGCTTTGAAAGTCTCAACTTTTCCATGTACACCAAGTAATCTTCTCAAGATATACTTGCTTCTGATGGGGATTTAACCCTTCAGATAAAGCAACCAAAGTCCATACTTTGTTGGTGTATAAGGATTCCATCTCAGATCCCTTAGCATCCAACCATTCTTACAGAGTCCCACTCCTGATGGCCTGCTCGAAACAAGTTGGGTCATCATCTCATGATGCAATCCTCGCTCCCACTGTCATAGAGAAACTGAAGTATCTCTCAGGTGGATGGGGAACCCTACTAGATCGGCGGAGAGGCTGAGATTCGTTGGAAACTATTGAATCTTTCGGGTTTACCAAATTATCAGCTGCAGTTTTTATAGCTGGAACACTTTCCAGTTCTACCTCATGTCCATTAATTTCTTCACAAGAAATTCCCTTTCATAAAGGTGGCATGCTGAGAAACAAAACATCTTTTGTTCCTCTGTTTGGTAGAAGATATTCCTTTGCGAATGCTTGGGATATCCAACAAACTTCTACAGAACTGATCTTGCGTTGAGCTTGTCTGGATTATGCTTTTAGACATAGGCCGGACAACCCCAAATCTTAACTTACTTAAGATATGGGCTCTTCCCATTCTATATCACATATGAAGTGGTGGGCAACTGATTTGGTTGGAACCCTATTCAATAGGTATGCAGCTTCACAAGTGCATAACCCCAAAAGAAAATAGGAAACTCAGTAGTACTCATCATAGAGCGCACCATATCAAATAGGGTGTGATTGCTCTGCCCCGATACACCGACGTGCTGTGGTGTATACGGAGGAGTAATGCTGAGAGAGAATCTCATTCTCCTTTAGAATAGTCCAGGAATTCCATGCTCAAGTATTCTCCTCCCTGATCTCATCAAAGGACATTATACTTATACCCGTTTTTGGTTCTCTACTTCTAACTCATATTCATTGAATTTCTCAAAAGGTTCAGACTTGTGTTTCAACAGGAACACATGTGCGAATCTTGAGAGACTATCAGTGAATATAATAAAGTACAAATAACCAGTCCTGACATGTGTAGACAGGGGACTTACATACATCATCATGTATCAATCTCAAGAGTTCACTAACTCTTTCTCTACTTCCAATAAACAGAGTTGTGGTCATCTTATCTTTGTGACATGACCGGTAAGTTTCACAAGATGTAAATTCAATCTAATTTAAATATACATCTAAATGTAACTTAGCTAGTCGGGTCGTATTGATATGACCTAGTCTACAATGCCTCAAGAAGGATTCGTTCATTTCTGAACTCTTTCTCCTGTGTGTGTTCTGCACACTAAGAACTGTGGTTTGATTTAGAACGTATATGTCTTTAGATAACGTGCATGAACCGATCAACTCTTGATATAGGAAATGTTCAAAACATTATCCAACAATACAGAATTATATCCTTCTTTACTAAATAAAGAGACTGATATGATATTGTATATCAGGTTCGGTATCTAATAACATTCGTTCAGAATTAATGTATTCTGGTAATACAGGGTGATAACTGCCAACAAACTTGGCTGCAACACTTGCACCGTTTCCAACGCTTGAAACTTATCACCCGTTCTCAGTTCTCTACCTATCTGTAGCCCATGTAACAGATTACATATGCGGGATCCTGATCCGGTATCTCATACCCAGAACGTAAAGTAAACTGAAAAACAGTTCTCGATAATGAACACACCCGAAGAAGATGCATCAGCATGCACTTTCTTCGTTTGGGCGGCACGGGAATTCTGGTAATCCTCTATTTCCTGCTCGGTCTTATAACAATTATAAGTTGGAGCGGGACCAACGTTCCTTAGCGCAGTATAACAAGCGGGTTCGGTCAATACATCCATATTATTATCTTGATTAAGGCGTGACATGGCCGCTACCTTGAGAGAGAGAAAAGAAAACACTCAGCGTATGCTCTTGCAAAATTAGATTGGTTATTTATATTGTTAGTTATATGTATGCCTTAGAGGCCATTACTATACATAGGATGTATATTGTAGTGGATGCTTGGACATATATAGGGAGGACTTTCTTGCTCGACATGATAGTATGCTATCTGGTTGATCTTTACCTTAACGTGTACACTGATTGTCTCTCTGTTACATGTTGGTAAAGCCCTTAGGATGTGTACTTGACTACCTGGACTATGATGCGGATCATACTAGTGGGGACATGGTAGTCCATAAGTACATTCTTCAAGGTCCCTAGTCGTGGGTGTATCGAGACGGGGCATCGATATACCAGAGTAGACTAACGTATACCTTCTCGACCCATACAGATGGGCGATGGATGATCCCATATCCATTGGTGTTTGACATCGGAGATGATATACGGGTGCTCAGTGGAGACTGGGTACACTGGACGGACTCGCCGAGAACTCCCAGATGGTATTATACCTTACGTCAGATGGCAGTTCTCTGGTGACACTGTGCAGGTTAGTCTGTAGACCCGAGATCGTCATAGAGTCTTGTGTGATACCCACTGTGCTTTGATTTCCACCTTACCACGTCCAAAAGGGCATGCAAAACGGTGGTTTTTGGGTACAGTCCCGAATCACATGGAGGCAATGAGCGATAGGAGGGGATTCGTCTCTCCCGGTATAGGGAGTTGATGTTGTGCAGTGTTCGATTGGTTATAACCGGAAATCCCTGGCCAGGGTTGCTGAGATTTACTGGTAAGTGTTACCAGTAGTTTCTTGAACTGTTATAGACCTCATATCGACACGACTTATCGAGCTATTGGGGTCTGACGTTTACCACCCCTAGGCGAGATATGTGACATATCAGACGAACAGACCGGACTGTACGGTAAGTGTTACCGGTTGGATTCACAGGAGTATGAGCGGGCTTTCTCGTCGATCTTCTGATCGCTCAATACCCGGGTGGCCGTTACGTTTAGCAGACCGCTTGCGGCTTGTGGGTGTTTGATATGATCATCACCTGCTGCCGGCGTATTGACGAGTCTTTAGAGTCCTACACAGAGGTTTCCTGGCTCAAGCGAAATGAAATAGGAGCGCATATGAGATATGTGCGGGACCGAGAATAATACCAGTATGTGATACTGTATTCGATTCTCGCAATTTGTGATATTGATCGGTTATATGCGATATAGCCGGGTTATCGGATCAAGTGTTGATTCGATAAGTTGTTACTATTGATATTAGTCGGTTATATGCGATATGACCGGATCGTTAAATCAAGTATTGATTTAATGTATAATTATATATTAGATATATTACTTTACATTAACTAATATTTGTTCACTTAAAAAGGATTTTCTCACTTGATGTGCACATTGTATATGTGATATACTTTTGTGCACTTGATTGTATCATGTTTGATGATACATGAAAGTGTGTATGTTTGATTAAACCATGGTTAGTTAATGGTTAGGGTTTCACTTGCTTTATTTATTTATTTATTTATTTCATTTTGGCTTAAGATAAAATGGTGGCTTTCTTTGGATTTTGTTGAAGCTTCATGAAGCTTTGAAAAAACTTTGACCATTTTGTTTTATTCCTTAAACCTAACCCTAGTTTATTCTCTACACTTGACCATGGTTGAGATATGATAAGAATCACCTTATTTTCTATTTTTCCAATAATTCTGATCATATTCTTTTCTTCTTCTTCTTCTTCTTGAACAAAGAAGAAAGCTTGCTACCATTAATGGCATCTTGAGAAAAAGAGTGAGAAATCCAATACTAAAGTGAACCCACTTCCTATTTCTTCATCCTCTACCACTTGCCATGTAGTATAGGGTGTTTTCTTCACAAGTTTCACAACTTGGTGAAGTGGGGTCTTGATCTTGTGTTGCCTCGACGTAGATCATCTTCGGCATCGAAGTCGACGACCTAGCCCGATCATTTCTTCGATGAAACCACCGCGAGAGTCCGGGATCCGATGGGTACAGCGGAGGGACTTCATCACGGAGCAATGGAGGTGGAGAACAGCATCTACAAAGGTTGTATTTCCGTTCACTTATTAGTAAAGCAGTTTACTAGTTGTAGTTATCGCCTAAACTCTAGTCAACGATCGCATTAGGGTTTCTCGGCACCGTAATTCTTTGAAATTGGCATGGTTGATGCCTTGTGAGACCTCCTTAGTGTGCCTAGGAACCCTACAGTGGTATCAGAGCCTAGCTAGAGCCTTAGGCGATTCGTAGACGATGTTAGAAACCCGATCGAACCCCAAAACCCTAGAATTCAACCCTCTCAGGACATTTTTTCAAAACTGGGTTTTTTCCAGATTAAAAATTCTTAAAAAATTCAGCAGGAAGTTCTAAGAATTACAGTGAAAAACGACCTCCTGAATCATCTAAACCGCCGCGGAACCACGGCAGGAGCCTGGCTCCGGCGGCGGTTCCGCGGCCGTATGGTCGTATCCTCCATTAATTTTTGCACCGTAATTCTTATATTTAGGTGCTGTATTTTCTGGGAATTTTTAAATATCACTCAAGAGTTGAGTTTTCTGGGTTGTATTGGGAGTTCGTAGATTCGATCGGATTGTCAAACTTTTTCTATGTGTTTTTCCGGGTAATTTTAGAATATGTTAAAAAGTTCGACCGGATATAAATACCCATTTTTTCCCCTGTCGGGAAATTTTCAAGTATTGGATCTTTCCGTAGTTTAATGACGTTCTAAGTAGTGCAAGTAACGCGATGGTCCTTCTAGAAGACAACAAACCTTAACTCGATTCTGTGACCGTCTTGAACTGCCCTTTGAACCTTAGGGTTTAGGGCAGTACGGCGTGCCACATGTGAGGCGTTGGCTTGACCCTTCTACGGCTGGACCGTTGGTACTGAGGCATGAAGTGAATGTTTTTAAACTTGTTTCATGTGTTGAGCTGTTTCGGGAAAACTTGGGTGTTCGATTGTTCGATCGGAAAGTTTAACATTTTCTATTTATCCGGAATGTGATACAATATTTGGAATCCACAAGTAGTTATGAGATAACTGAATGAATGTTATAAACATAGCAGTTTAGTCTCACTTGATCGGTTGCCACGGAATTTTGATGTGATCAAAAGTCCGTCGCAATCACGTAGCGTACGCGGATACTCGCCGGGTAAACTTAATAGACAGCCACGCCCCATAGCCCCGACCAAGTGACTGTAGGAGAACCCCGTCGCCGAAAGCATCCGTTCGGGTGCTCGCGGCAGCGGTGTTCCGCCTTGGTGCACTTCGTCGACGGCGTCGGGGGTGCGGCCGCCTACTAAAGTTTGCGACGAGCATTCGATCAGGATATCGGGAATCTTGTTGAATTGCCCGACTTTAATATTGAAAAGTGTTTTCGATAATGAGACTAAAATGCGGGGTTTATAATTATTAGGCATGCGATGTCTAAGGAATTCATTTGATTAGGCATGCGATGTCTATGCAGGTTGCGGATTCCAACTGTTGTAGTTTTACACTTTCATTTCTGTGACCGTAAGTGTAATATGTGATATCGCCGGTTTCGTTGCTATATGTCAAGGACAATTGGGATACGCATGTTTACTTACGTTGATGACATATGATGTTATGTGTTGCTGGATATGTTATATTGGATCGTCGTGTTTGAATAGCCGGGGGGGTTTTATGTGAGATGAGTGTTTTTCATTTTCATTCATGTAAAAACTTGTATGTAATATTCTTTTATTGGGGCACTTCCAGGTTGCGGAAGATGTCACCGTTTGTATATTATTTACTTTTCCGCACTAGGATAGACCCAAGGAGGAGGGCACAAGTAACCGGGTTCTGGAGTCCAGTGGGAGACCAACTCGAGGAGTCGAGTCCGGGTCTCCTAACTCTAGAATTGGTAGGGTTTCTTGCCGCTCTCGTAGGGGTCTAGGGGTGTGGGTTTGGCTATTCATCGCGACCGTGGAATCCGTGTTTTATACTGGCTCGTATTGAAAATACGGACGTCCTAGTATATCCAATATTTCATATGATATTTTCTGCTGCGATATCTGTGATGTGATCATGTGATGTTCTGTGATAAATACTGTATATAGTATATATGATATATTATATAGACGTTACTTATGTTTTACACCCGCGCTAGCCCTGCCCTGCTCTGCCGTTAGTTACCTAACCTAACGGTGCACGAGAGGACATCGAGGCGAATGCGGATGGCATAAGTGTACGTCGTATTTTTCTGTAATGTTTTGATACTTAAATGATGGGACTTCATTAATATGATTAATGAAAAAAAAAACCTAAAGATGTTGTAGAATCGAATTTCAAAAATAAAACAGGTAGCTACAGTTCTTGCTTTGCACAGCGGTATATATGATATATCCTGCACCTTATTCGATAAGGAAAGGACCGAGATCCCTTCACCGGGAGTGACTCCTTTAGCAATAACTGGCAGATGCTACACACTCGGTTTGTCTTTTGATTGCTTTTAAGAGTTTTTGCTTTGCACAGTGATATATATGATATATCCCGCACCTTATTCGATGAGGAAAGGGCCGACGATCCCTTCACCGGGAGTGACCCCTTTAGCAAAACTAGAAAAGCCTAAAAAACACTTCATTTTAAAATCATTTGATTCTACAACGATATCAAGTTCATTACGCAATAGGTTTTCAGAAAAACCTGTCGGAGCCCTCCGTCATTTCAGATAAGTAGTAGTTAGTATTCGTGCTACGTTTGTTGGCCTGCGTCAAGGCGTAGTGTGCGGTAGCTAACTAGTATTTATCTGCTTATGCATATGATGCAGATTGGATTAGGGTAGTCGTGCGACTTTGTTGGCCTGCGTCAAGAGTCGTGCGGGTGGGTTTAATTCAATCAGGAAATGACGGGTTGAACTTGACTAGCGCACTATGGTTTGTTGGCCTGCGTCAAGGTCATAGGACGCTGGGGGAAAAATTATCGGGAATTTCAAGTGTTGAAATTTGCAATGAGATTGCATACCTTCTATGAGATAGTTGGATCCCGATACCCACTGCGAGTAAGAATTACTCCTGGGAGAGTTTTACACATTACAATTAGCCGATCAAGTAGGTGTCTAGAAAGGTGTTAACGGGGTTACGCCTCTGGGAAAACGAGGTTTACCGTAATTAGGTCCGTGCGAAAGCACAGGGAACCTCCCTCAAAGTACCGACACTGGCCTGGTTGAAAGATTGGTGAACTTGTAGCGTGTAATTAATCCCGGCTAGTCTTTCCTTTTAGGGTTTGAAGGAAGATTTGATAAAAACAGTGGGAGCCATTCTGATTAGATAAAATAAATAACCAATCTGATCTTGCAAGAGCGCACGCTGAGTGTTTTCTTCTCTCTCTCTCTCCTGGTAGCGACCATATCACGCCTTAATCAAAATAATAATACGGAAGTATTGACCGAGCCCGCTTATTCTACTGAGCTGGGGAACGTTGGTCCCGCTCTAACTTATAATTGTTATAAGACAGAGCAGGAAATTGGGGAATACCAGATTTCCCGTGCCGCCTAAACGAAGAAAGTGCATATGATGCATCTTCTTTCGGTGTGTTCATTACAAAGAACTCTTTCTCAATATCCTCTGCGTCCTAGGTATTTGATGCCGCATCAGGATCCCAGATATGTAATCTGTTATATAGGGCTACAGATAGGTAGAGAACTGAGAACGGGTGATAAGTTTCATGAGGCAGAAAACGGGGCAAGTGTTGCAGCCAAGTCTGTTGGTCACTGTCACCCTGTATTACAAATACATTGATTCTGAACGAAATCATATCAGTCTCTTTATAAGTAAAGAAATGATAAAATTTTGTGTTGTTGGATAATATTTTGAACATTTCCTATATCAAAAGTTGATCGGTTCAGGCACGTAATCTAAAAGCATTGATGTTCTAAATCAAACTACAGTTCTTAGTATATAGAATACACACAAGAGGAAGAGTTCAGAAATGAACGAATCCTTCTTGAGGCATTGTAGACTAGGTCATATCAATGCGACCCGACTGGCTGAAATTACATTTAGATGCATATTTAAATTAGTTTGAATTTACATCTTGTGAAACTTGCCAGTCATGTCACAGAGATAAGATGACCATAGCTCCGTTTACTGGAAACAGAGAAAGAGTTAGTGAACTCTTGGGATGATACATGTTGATGTATGTAGGTCCCCTGTCTATACTTTCCAAGACCGGTTCTTTGTACTTCATTACATTCTCTGATGATCTCTCAAGATTCAGTCATATGTTCCTGTTGAAACACAAGTCCGAACCTTTTGAGATATTCACAGAATATAAGTTAGAAGTAGAGAACCAATACGGGTATAAGTATTATGTCCTTTGATGTGATCAGGGAGAAGAATACTTGTGCATGGAATTCCTGGACTATTCTAAAGGAGAATGAGATTCTCTCTCAGCATTACTCTTCCGAATACACCATAGAACGATGGTATATCGGGGCGGAGCAATCACACCCTATATGATATGGTGTGCTCTATGATGAGTACTACTGAGTTACCTTTTTTCCTATTGGGTGTTATGCACTTGAGAAGTTGCATACCTATTGAATAAGGTTCCAATCAAATCAGTTGCCTACCACTTCATATGAGATATGGAAAGGGAAGAGCCCATATCTTAAGTTCGTTAAGATTTGGGGTTGTCCGGCCTATGTCTAAAAGCAAAATCCGGACAAGCTCGAGGCAAGGTCTGTTATGTAGGACTGGAAATGTTCCAGCTATACAAATTGCAGCTGATGATTTGGTAGAACCAAAGGATTCAATAGTAACCAACGAACCTCAGCCTCTCCGTCGATCTAGTAGGGTTCCTCACCCACCTGAGAGTTACTTCGGTTTCTCTATGACAGTGGGAGCGAGGATTGCATCATGAGATGATGACCCAACTAGTTTCGAGCTGGCCATCAAGAGTGAGACTCTGTAAGAATGGCTGGATGTTTATCGATCTGAGATGGAATCCTTATACACCAACAAAATATGGACTTTGGTTGCTATATCTGAAGGGTTAAATCCCCATCAGGAGCAAGTATATCTTAAGAAGATTACTTGGTGTAGATGGAAAAGTTGAGACTTTCAAAGCTAAACTTGTTAAAGGTTTTCGTCATCGACCAGGCATGGATAATGATGAAACCTTTTTCCAGTGGCTATGCTTAAGTCCATCCAGATCCTACTTGCTACGGCTATATACCATAACTACGATATCTGGCGGTTGTGTGTCTTGACTGCTTTTCTAAATGATGATTTGGAAGAAAGCGTCTATAAGTACACAGCCAGAGGGCTTCGTAGACAGTGGGAGCAGAGGAAACGCGAGCAAGATGTTTTATGTGATAAATCAGGTATCGCGGAGTTGGAACGTCTATTTTGATGTGTTAGTCAAAGAGTTTGACATCATCAAAATGGTAGATGAACCTTGTATAAACAAAAAGGTAGTAGGGAGTATGGTGACGATCCTCGTAGAGTACGTGGATGACATACTCTTGATAGGGAAGGAGTTTCCTATGCTACGCTCGGTCAATCTCCGCTTATCACAAGGATTCTCCATATAGGATCAAAGTGATACCTACTAAATCCTAAGCTTTGGATCTATGAGATAGATCTAATTGGATGTTAGGATACTCACTAGTTGTGGTGAGATGGTATCAATCGATCCTGGGGAGAATCACTGGAAAGGTTCCAGGGTGATAAAGACGACTGAATGTCAGTCACAGGCATTGTCTTTACCCTCAGTAAAGGGACGGTACGTTGGAAGAGTTCTAAGCTAGATACCGTGGCATACTAGACGATAAAGGCTGGATATATCGCTACTTATGATACTACCAAAGAGGAAGTCTGGATGTATATTAGTTCATGAGATGAACTTCGTTCCTGCCATTGTGTGACAATGGAGTTGTGGCTTATGCCAAGGAACGCCCGTCCCATCAGTGATCCAGATATAATTCTAAGGCAGTATCACCTGATCATGGAGATGGCTGATCTCCAAGGTGATCGAGGTTAGGAGAGAAGACTCAGAGGATAACACGACGGATCCACTCACGAAGGCCTATTCCCAGAGAGAGACTTTTATGGGATGGTTGAGTATGAGATACTACAACCACTGCTATCAGATGGCCCTAGTGCAAGTGGGAGATTGTTAGTTATATGTATGCCCTAGAGGCCATTACTATACATAGGATGTATATTGTAGTGGATGCTTGGACATATATAGGGAGGACTTTCTTGCTCGACATGATAGTATGCTATCTGGTTGATCTTTACCTTAACGTGTACACTGATTGTCTCTCTGTTACATGTTGGTAAAGCCCTTAAGATGTGTACTTGACTACCTGTACTATGATGCGGATCATACTAGTGGGGACATGGTAGTCCATAAGTACATCCTTCAAGGTCCCTAGTCGTGGGTGTATCGAGACGGGGCATCGATATACCAGAGTAGACTAGCGTATACCTTCTCGACCCATACAGATGGGCGATGGATGATCCCATATCCATTGGTGTTTGACATCGGAGATAATATACGGGTGCTCAGTGGAGACTGGGTACACTGGACGGACTCGCCGAGAACTCCCAGATGGTATTATACCTTACGTCAGATGGCAGTTCTCTGGTGACACTGGTACAGGTTAGTCTGTCGACCCGAGATCGTCATAGAGTCTTGTGTGATACCCACTGTGCTTTGATTTCCACCTTACCACGTCCAAGAGGGCGTGCAAAACGGTGGTTTTTGGGTACAGTCCCGAATCACATGGAGGCAATGAGCGATAGGAGGGGATTCGTCTCTCCCGGTATAGGGAGTTGATGTTGCGCAGTGTTCGATTGGCTATAACCGGAAATCCCTGGCCAGGGTTGCTGAGATTTACTGGTAAGTGTTACCAGTAGTTTCTCGAACTGTTATAGACCTCATATCGACACGACTTATCGAGCTATTGGGGTCTGACGTTTACCACCCCTAGGCGAGATTTGCGACATATCAGACGAACAGACCGGACTGTACGGTAAGTGTTACTGGTCGGATTCACAGGAGAATGAGCGGGCTTGCTCGTCGATCTTCTGATCGCTCAATACCTGGGTAGCCGTTACGTTTAGCAGACCGCTTGCGGCTTGTGGGTGTTTGATATGATCATCACCTGCTGCCGGCGTATTGACGAGTCTTTAGAGTCCTACACAGAGGTTTCCTGGCTCAAGCGAAACGAAATAGGAGCGCATATGAGATATGTGCGGGACCGAGAATAATACCGGTATGTGATACTGTATTCGATTCTCGCGATTTGTGACATTGATCGATTATATGCGATATAGCCGGGTTATCGGATCAAGTGTTGATTCGATAAGTTGTTACTATTGATATTAGTCGGTTATATGCGATATGACCGGATCGTTAAATCAAGTATTGATTTAATGATTTAATGTATAATTATATATTAGATATATTACTTTACATTAACTAATATTTGTTCACTTAAAAAGGATTTTCTCACTTGATGTGCACATTGTATATGTGATATACTTTTGTGCACTTGATTGTATCATGTTTGATGATACATGAAAGTGTGTATGTTTGATTAAACCATGGTTAGTTAATGGTTAGGGTTTCACTTGCTTTATTTATTTATTTATTTATTTCATTTTGGCTTAAGATAAAATGGTGGCTTTCTTTGGATTTTGTTGAAGCTTCATGAAGCTTTGAAAAAGCTTTGACCATTTTGTTTTATTCCTTAAACCTAACCATTAAACCTAAACCTAGTTTATTCTCTACACTTGACCATGGTTGAGATATGATAAGAATCACCTTATTTCCTATTTTCCAATAATTCTGATCATATTCTTTTCTTCTTCTTCTTCTTGAACAAAGAAGAAAGCTTGCTACCATTAATGGCATCTTGAGAAAAAGAGTGAGAAATCCAATACTAAAGTGAACCCACTTCCTATTTCTTCATCCTCTACCACTTGCCATGTAGTATAGGGTGTTTTCTTCACAAGTTTCACGGCTTGGTGAAGTGGGAGCTTGATCTTGTGTTGCCTCGACGTAGATCATCTTCGGCATCGAAGTCGATGACCTAGCCCGATCATTTCTTCGATGAAACCACCGCGAGAGTCCAGGATCCGATGGGTACAGCGGAGGGACTTCATCACGGAGCAATGGAGGTGGAGAACCGGATCTACAAAGGTTGTATTTCCGTTCACTTATTAGTAAAGCAGTTTACTAGTTGTAGTTATCTCCTAAACTCTAGTCAACGGTCGCATTAGGGTTTCTCGGCACCGTAATTTTTTGAAATTGGCATGGTTGATGCCTTGTGAGACCTCCTTAGTGTGCCTAGGAACCCTACATATATATCTAATCAGGATGTCTCCCACTGTTTTAGTCAAATCTTCCTTCAAACCCTAAAAGGAAAGACTAACCGGGATTAGTTACACCCTATAAGTTCGCCGATCTTTCAGTCAGGCCAGTGCCGGTACTTTGAGGGAGGTTCCCCGCGCTTTCGCATGGACCTAATTAAAGTAAACCTCGTTTTCCCAGGGGCGTAACCCCGTTAACGCCTTTCTAGACACCTACTTGATCGGCTAACTGTAATGTGTAAAACTCTCCCAGGAGTAACTCTTACTCGCAGCGGGTATCGGGATCCAACTATCTCATAGAAGGTATGCAATCTCATTGCAAATTTCAACACTTGAAATTGTTAGTTATATGTATGCCCTAGAGGCCATTACTGTACATAGGATGTATATTGTAGTGGATGCTGGGACGTATATAGGAAGGACTTTCTTGCTCGACATGATAGTATGCTATCTGGTTGCTCTTTACCTTAACGTGTACACTGTTTGTCTCTCTGTTACATGTTGGTAAAGCCCTTAGGATGTGTGCTTGACTACCTGGACTATGATGCGGATCATACTAGTGGGGACATGGTAGTCCATAAGTACATCCTTCAAAGTCCCTAGTCGTGGGTGTGTCGAGACGGGGCATCGATATACCAGAGTAGACTAGCGTATACCTTCTCGACCCATACAGATGGGCGATGGATGATCCTATATCCATTGGTGTTTGACATCGGAGATGATATACGGGTGCTCAGTAGAGACTGGGTACACTGGACGGACTCGCCGAGAACTCCCAGATGGTATTATACCTCACGTCAGATGGCAGTTCTCTGGTGACGCTGGTACAGAGTAGTCTGTTGACCCGAGATCGTCATAGAGTCTTGTGTGGTTCCCACTGTGCTTTGATTTCCATCTTACCACGTCCAAGAGGGCGTGCAAAACGGTGGTTTTTGGGTACAGTCCCGAGTCACATGGAGGCAATGAGCGATAGGAGGGGATTCGTCTCTCCCGGTATAGGGGGTTGATGTTGCGCTGTGTTCGATTGGCTATAACAGGAAATCCCTGGCCAGGGTTGCTGAGATTTACTGGTAAGTGTTACCTGTAGTTTCTCGAATAGTTATAGACCTCATATCGACACGACTTATCGAGCTAATGGGGTCTGACGTTTACCACCCCTAGGCGAGATATGCGACATATCAGACGATCAGACCGAACTGTACGGTAGTGTTACTGGTCGGATTCACTGGAGTGTGAGCGGGCTTGCTCATCGATCTTCAGATCGCTCAATACCCGGGTGGCCGTTACGTTTAGCAGACCGCTTGCGGCTTGTGGGTGTTTGATATGATCATCATCTGCTGCCGGCGTATTGACGAGTCTTTAGAGTCCTACACAGAGGTTTCCTGGCTCAAGCGAAACGAAATAGGAGCGCATATGAGATATGTACGGGACCGAGAATAATGCGTGTATGTGATACTGTATTCCATTCTCGCGATAAATGTATCGATTGGTTGTATGCGATATAACCTAGTTATCGATTCAAGCATTGATTCGATAAACCGATACATAGGATACTAGTCGGTTATATGCGATATGACCGGATCATTGAATCAAGTGTTGATTTAATGATTTAATGTATAATTATATATTTGATATATTACTTTGCATTAACTAGTATTGGTTCACTTTAAATGGATTTTCTCACTTGATGTGCACATTGTATATGTGAAATACTTTTGTGCATTTGTTTGTATCATGTTTGATGATACATGCTTGTTTAGGTGTATGTTTAGTTTAAACCTTGGTTAAGTAAATGGTTAGGGTTGTGTTTAAATTTCTTATTTATTTATTAGTTTATTTATTCATTATGGAAATTAAAAAGAATGGTGGCTTATTTTGTCATTTTGTGGAAACTTCTTGAAGTGTTGAAAGCTTAACCATTCTTGTTCTTTTCCTAAACCTAACCATTAACTCTAACCATGGTCTATTCTCTACACCTAACTTTGGTTAAAATTATGATAACTATCATATTATTTCTTATTCCAAAATAACTTATCATAACTTTATCTTCTTCTTCATCTTCATCTTCACTTGAAGAAGCTTGCTTCATCAATGGTGATTGATGAAAACAAGTGAGAAATCCAAAACTAAAGTCTACCCACTTCCTATTTCTTCATCCTCTACCTCTTGCCAAGTAGTAGAGTGTGTTTTCTTCACAAGTTTCTTGACTTGGTGAAGTCGGAGCTTGATTTAGCGATGCCTCGACGTAGATCATCTTCGGCATGGACATCGACGACCTAGCTCGCCATTTCTCCGACGAAGCCGACGCTAGAGCCCGGGAACTCATTTGGACAGCGAGGGGACTTCGTTGCGGAGCTATGGAGGTGGTGCACCGGATCTACAAAGGTTGTATTTCCGTATTCCCTTAGTTAAGTGTTAACTAGTTTACTTTTCGCCTAGATTTCTAGCAAACGATCCGTAGTCGGGTTTCTCGGCACCTAGATTTTTTGAAATTGGCATGTTCGATGCCTTGCGAGACCTCATTAGGGTGTCTAGGATCCCTACAGTGGTATCAGAGCCTAGCTAGAGCCTTAGGCGAAGTCTAGACGGATTTTGAAACCCGAACGAACCCGAAAACCCCAATACAAATTGCTCTCTGTACTTTTTCTGAAAACGTGGATTTTTCCAAATTAAAAATATGCAGAAAACCCAGCAGGAAAATATAAGAATTACGGCGCAAAATTAGGGTCATGAACAGTGCAACCTGGCACGGAACCGCGGCAGAAGCCTGCATTAGGCGGCGGTTCCGCGGCATATTAATGACGTCAGCCTTTAAAAATTGCACAGTAATTCATTGTTTTCAGTGCTGAGTTCTCTGGGTATTTTTAAATTTTATTCAAGAGTTGAATTTTCTGGAGTTGTTTTGGGGATTCGGTGTTTTGATCGGAGTATCAAATTTTGTCTGTGTGGCTTTCCGGATAAATTTTAGAATATGTTAAAAAGTTCGACCGGATATAAATACCCAATTTTTCCCCTGTCGGGAAATTTCCAAGTGTTGGATTTTTCCGTAGTTTAACGACGTTCTAAGTAGTGCAAGTAACGCGATGGACCCTCTAGAAGACAACAAACCTTAACTCGATTATGTGACCGTCTTGAACTGCCCTTTGAACCTTCGGGTTTGGGGCAGTACGGCGTGCCACATGTGAGGCGTTGGCTTGACCCTTCTACGGCTGGACCGTCGGTACTGAGGCACGAACTGAATGTTGTTAGACTTATTTCATGTGTTGATCTGTATCGGGAAAACTTGGGTGTTCGAATGTTCAATCGGAAAGTTTAACATTTTCTAATTATCCGGAATGGGATACAATAATTGGAATTCACAAGAAATTATGTGATAACTGAATGAATGTTATAAACATAGCACTTTAGTCTCACTTGATCGGTTGCCACGGAATTTTGATGTGATCAAAAGTCCGTCGCAATCACGTAGCGTACGCGGATACTCGCTGGGTAAACTTAATAGACAGCCTCACTCCATAGCCCCGACCAAGTGACTGTAGGAGAACCCCGTCGCCGAAAGCATCCGTTCGGGTGCTCGCGGCAGCGGTGTTCCGCCTTGGTGCACTTCGTCGACGGTATCGGGGGTGCGGCCGTCTACTGAAGTTTGCGACGAGCATTCGATCAGGATGTCGGGAATCTTGTTGAATTACCCGACTTGATATTGAAAAGTGTTTTCGATAATGAGACTAAAATGCGGAGTTTATAATTGTTAGGCATGTGATGTCTAAGGTATTCATTTGATTAGGCATGCGATGTCTATGCAGATTGCGGATTCCAACTGTTGTAGTTTTACACTTTGTTTTCTGTGACCGTAAGTGTAATATGTGATATCGCCGGTTTCGTTGCTATATGTCAACGACAATTGGGATGCGCATATTTACTTACGTTGATGACATGTGATGTTATGTGTTGCTGGATATGTTATATTGGATCGTCGTGTTTGAATAGCCGGGGGGTTTTTATGTGAGATGAGTGTTTTTCATTTTCTTTCATGTAAAAACTTGTATGTAATATTCTTTTATTGGGGCACTTCCAGGTTGCGGAAGCTGTCACCCTTTGTATATTATTTACTTTTCCGCACTAGGATAGACCCAAGGAGGGGAGCACAAGTAACCGGGTTCTGGAGTCCAGTGGGAGACCAACTCGAGGAGTCGAGTCCAGGTCTCCTAACTCCAGAATTGGTAGGGTTGCTTGCCGCTCTCGTAGGGGTCTAGGGGTGTGGGTTTAGCTATTCATCGCGACCGTGGAATCCGTGTTTTATACTAGCTCGTATTAAAAACACGGACGTCCTAGTATATCCAATATTTCATATGATTCTTCTGCTGCGATATCTGTGATGTGATCATGTGATGTTCTGTGATAGATACAGTATATAGTATATATGATATATTATATAGGCGTTACTTATGTTTTACACCCGCGCTAGCCCTGCCCCGCTCTGCCGTTAGTTACCTAACCTAACGGTGCACGAGGGGACATCGAGGCGAATGCGGATGGCATAAGTGTACGTCGTATTTATCTGTGATGTTTATGTACTTAAATGATGGGACTTCATTAATATGATTAATGAAATAAAAGAAACCTAAGATGTTGCAGAATCGAATTTCAAAATAAAACAGGTAGCTACAGTTCTTGCTTTGCACAGCGGTATATGTGATATATCCTGCACCTTATTCGATGAGGAAAGGACCGAGATCCCTTCACCGAGAGTGACTCCTTTAGCAATAACTGGCAGATGCTACACACTCGGTTTGTCTTTTGATTGCTTTTAAGTGTTTTTGCTTTGCACAGTGATATATATGATATATCCCGCACCTCATTCGACGAGGAAAGGACCGACGATCCCTTCACCGGGAGTGACTCCTTTAGCAAAACTAGAAAAGCCTCAAAAGCACTCCATTTTAAAATTCATTCGATCCTACAACGATATCAAGTTCATTACGCAATGGGTTTTCAGAAAAACCTGTCGTAGCCCTCCGTCATTTCAGATAAGTACTAGTTAGTATTCGTGCTGCGGTTGTTTGGCATGCGTCAAGGCGTAGTGTACGGTAGCTAACTAGTGCTTATCTGCTAGCATTTGATGCGATTGGATTAGGGTATTCGTACGGCGTTGTTTGGCATGCGTCAAGGGTCGTGCGGGTGGGTTTAATTCAATCAAGAAATGTACGGGTTGAACTTGACTAGCAGACTATGGGTTGTTTGGCATGCGTCAAGGTCATAGCGAGCTAGGGGCAAAATATTATCGGGAATTTCAAGTGTTGAAATTTGCAATGGGATTGCATACCTTCTATGAGATAGTTGGATCCCGATACCCGCTGCGAGTAAGAGTTACTCCTGCGAGAGTTTTATACATTACAATTAGCCGATCAAGTAGGTGTCTAGAAAGGTGTTAACGAGGTTACGCCTCTGGGAAAATGAGGTTAACATTAATTAGGTTCGTGCGAAAGCACGGGGGACCTCCCTCAAAGTACCGACACTGGCCTGGCTGAAAGATTGGCGAACTTGTAGTGTGTAATTAATCCCGGCTAGTCTTTCCTTTTAGGGTTTGAAGGAAGATTTGATAAAAAGCAGTGGGAGCCATCCTGATTAGATAAAATAATAACCAATCTATTCTTGACAGAGCGCACGCTGAGTGTTTTCTTCTCTCTCTCTCCTGGTAGCGACCATATCACGCCTTAATCAAGATAATAATACGGATTATTGACCGAACCCGCTTGTTATACTGAGCTGGGGAACGTTGGTCCCGCTCCAACTTATAATTGTTATAAGACAGAGCAGGAAATTGGGGATTACCAGAATTCCCGTGCCGCCCAAACGAAGAGTGTGCATGCTGATGCATCATCTTCGGGTGTGTTCATTACAGAGAACTGTTTCTCAGTAACCTTTACGTCCTGGGTATGCGATACCAGACCAGGATCCCAGATATGTAATCTGTTACATAGGGCTACAGAAAGGTAGAGAACTGAGAACGGGTGATTAGTTTCATGAGGCAGAAAACGGGGCAAGAGTTGCAGCCAAGTCTGTTGGTCACTGTCACCCTGTATTACCAATACATTGATTCTGAACGAATGTTATTAGATACCGAACCTGATATACAAAATCATATCAGTCTCTTTATCAGTAAAGAAATGATAAAATTTTGTATTGTTGGATAATGTTTTGAACATTTCCTATATCAAAAGTTGATCGGTTCAGGCACGTTATCTAAAAGCATTAATGTTCTAAATCAAACTACAGTTCTTAGTATATGGAACACACACAAGAGGAAGAGTTCAGAAATGAACGAATTCTTCTTGAGGTATTGTAGACTAGGTCATATCAATGCGACCCGACTAGCTAGAGTTACATAAAGATGCATATTTAAATTAGTTTGAACTTACATCTTGTGAAACTCGCCAGTCATGTCACAAAGAGAAGATGACCAGAGCTCCGTTTATTGGTAACAGAGAAAGAGTTAGTGAACTCTTGGGATGATACATGTTGATGTATGTTAGGTCCCCTGTCTACATATGCCAGGACTGGTTCTTTGTACTTCGTTATATTCTCTGATAATCTCTCAAGATTCAGACATATGTTCCTGTTGAAACACAAGTCCGAACCTTTTGAGATATTCACAGAATATAAGCGAGAAGTAGAGAACCAGAATACGGGTATAAGTATTATATCCTATGATGAGATCAAGGAGGAGAATACTTGAGCACGGAAATCCTGGACTTTTCTAAAGGAGAATGAGATTCTCTCTCAGCATTACTCCTCCGCATACACCATAGCACGATGGTATATCGGGGTGGAGCAATTACACCCTATGTGATAAGGTGTGCTCTATGATGAGTAATACTGAGCTACCTATTTCCTTTTGGGTGTTATGCACTTGAGAAGTTGCATACCTATTGAATAGGGTTCCAATCAAATCAAATTGCCTACCATTTCATATGTGATATGGAATGGGAAGGGCCCATGTCTTAAGTTAGTTAAGATTTGGGGTTGACCGGCCTATGTCTGAAAGCAAAATCCGGACAAGCTCGAGGCAAAGTCTGTAATGTAGAACTGGAAAGGTTCCAGCTATACGAACTACAGCAGATGATTTGATAGAACCAAGGGATTCAGTAGATACCAACGAACCTCAGCCTCTCCGCCGATCTAGTAGGGTTCCTCACCCACCTGAGAGATACTTCGGTTTCTCTATGACAGTGGGAGCGAGGATTGCATCATGAGATGAAGACCCAACTAGTTTCGAGCAGGCCATCGAGAGTAAGACTCTGTAAGAATGGCTGGATGTTTAGCGATCTGAGATGGAATCCTTATACACCAACAAAGTATGGACTTTGGTTGCTATATCTGAAGGGTTAAATCCCCATCAGGAGCAAGTATATCTTGAGAAGATTACTTGGTGTAGATGGAAAAGTTGAGACTTTCAAAGCTAGACTTGTTAAAAGTTTGCATTATTGACCAGGTGTGGATAATGATGAAACCTTTTCAAGTAGCTATGCTTAAGTCCATCCAGATCCTACTTGTCACGGCTACATACCATGACTACGATATCTGGTGGTTGGGTGTCATGACTGCTTTTCTAAATGATGTTTTAGAAGAGTGTGTCTATAAGTACACAGCCAGAGGGCTTCGTAGACAGTGGGAGCAGCGGAAACATGTGCAAGATGCTTTATAGGATAAAGCAGGCATCGCGGAGTTGGAACATATGTTTTGATGAAGCGGTCAAAGAGTTTGACATCATCAAAATGGTAGATGAACCTTGTATATACAAAAAGGTAGTAGGGAGTATGGTGATGATCCTCGTAAAGTACGTGGATGACATACTCCTGATAGGGAAGGAGTTTCCTATGCTACGCTCGATCAATCTCCGCATATCACAATGATTCTCCACATAGGATCATGATGATACCTGCTAAATCCTGAGTTTTGGATCTATGAGATAGATTTAATTGGATGTTAGGATACTCACTAGATGTAGTGAGATGGTGTCAATCGATCCTGAGGAGAATCACTGGAAGGGTTCCAGGGTGATAAAGACGACTGAATGTCAGTCACAGGCATTGTCTTTACCCTCAGGAAAGGGATGGTATGTTGGAAGAGTTCCAAACTAGATACCGTGACATACTAGACGATAAAGGCTGGATACATCGCTACTTAAGATGCTACCAAAGAGGCAGTCTGGGTGTATATTAGTTCATAAGATGAACTTTGTTCCTCCCATTGTGTGACAATGGAGTTGTGGCTTATGCCAAGGAACGCCGGTCCCATCAGTGATCCAGACATATTCTAAGGCAGTATCACTTGATCATGGAGATGGTTGATCTCCAGGGTGATCGAGGTTTGGAGAGTAGACTCAGAGGACAACACAGCGGATCCACTCACAAAGGCCTATTCCCAGAGAGAGACTTTTATGGGATGGTTGAGTATGAGATACTGCAACCACTGCTATAGATGGCCCTAGTGCAAGTGGGAGATTGTTAGTTATATGTATGCCCTAGAGGCCATTACTGTACATAGGATGTATATTGTAGTGGATGCTGGGACGTATATAGGAAGGACTTTCTTGCTCGACATGATAGTATGCTATCTGGTTGCTCTTTACCTTAACGTGTACACTGTTTGTCTCTCTGTTACATGTTGGTAAAGCCCTTAGGATGTGTGCTTGACTACCTGGACTATGATGCGGATTATACTAGTGGGGACATGGTAGTCCATAAGTACATCCTTCAAAGTCCCTAGTCGTGGGTGTGTCGAGACGGGGCATCGATATACCAGAGTAGACTAGCGTATACCTTCTCGACCCATACAGATGGGCGATGGATGATCCCATATCCATTGGTGTTTGACATCGGAGATGATATACGGGTGCTCAGTAGAGACTGGGTACACTGGACGGACTCGCCGAGAACTCCCAGATGGTATTATACCTCACGTCAGATGGCAGTTCTCTGGTGACACTGGTACAGAGTAGTCTGTTAACCCGAGACCGTCATAGAGTCTTGTGTGGTTCCCACTGTGCTTTGATTTCCATCTTACCACGTCCAAGAGGGCGTGCAAAACGGTGGTTTTTGGGTACAGTCCCGAGTCACATGGAGGCAATGAGCGATAGGAGGGGATTCGTCTCTCCCGGTATAGGGGGTTGATGTTGCGCTGTGTTCGATTGGCTATAACAGGAAATCCCTGGCCAGGGTTGCTGAGATTTACTGGTAAGTGTTACCTGTAGTTTCTCGAATAGTTATAGACCTCATATCGACACGACTTATCGAGCTAATGGGGTCTGACGTTTACCACCCCTAGGCGAGATATGCGACATATCAGACGATCAGACCGAACTGTACGGTAGTGTTACTGGTCGGATTCACTGGAGTGTGAGCGGGCTTGCTCGTCGATCTTCAGATCGCTAAATACCCGGGTGGCCGTTACGTTTAGCAGACCGCTTGCGGCTTGTGGGTGTTTGATATGATCATCATCTGCTGCCGGCGTATTGACGAGTCTTTAGAGTCCTACACAGAGGTTTCCTGGCTCAAGCGAAACGAAATAGGAGCGCATATGAGATATATGCGAGACCGAGAATAATGCGTGTATGTGATACTGTATTCCATTCTCGCGATAAATGTATCGATTGGTTGTATGCGATATAACCTAGTTATCGATTCAAGCATTGATTCGATAAACCGATACATAGGATACTAGTCGGTTATATGCGATATGACCGGATCATTGAATCAAGTGTTGATTTAATGATTTAATGTATAATTATATATTTGATATATTACTTTGCATTAACTAGTATTGGTTCACTTTAAATGGATTTTCTCACTTGATGTGCACATTGTATATGTGAAATACTTTTGTGCATTTGTTTGTATCATGTTTGATGATACATGCTTGTTTAGGTGTATGTTTAGTTTAAACCTTGGTTAAGTAAATGGTTAGGGTTGTGTTTAAATTTCTTATTTATTTATTAGTTTATTTATTCATTATGGAAATTAAAAAGAATGGTGTCTTATTTTGTCATTTTGTGGAAACTTCTTGAAGTGTTGAAAGCTTAACCATTCTTGTTTTTTTCCTAAACCTAACCATTAACTCTAACCATGGTCTATTCTCTACACCTAACTTTGGTTAAAATTATGATAACTATCATATTATTTCTTATTCCAAAATAACTTATCATAACTTTATCTTCTTCTTCATCTTCATCTTCACTTGAAGAAGCTTGCTTCATCAATGGTGATTGATGAAAACAAGTGAGAAATCCAAAACTAAAGTCTACCCACTTTCTATTTCTTCATCCTCTACCTCTTGCCAAGTAGTAGAGTGTGTTTTCTTCACAAGTTTCTTGACTTGGTGAAGTCGGAGCTTGATTTAGCGATACCTCGACGTAGATCATCTTCGGCATGGACATCGACGACCTAGCTCGCCATTTCTCCGACGAAGCCGACGCTAGAGCCCGGGAACTCATTTGGACAGCGAGGGGACTTCGTTGCGGAGCTATGGAGGTGGTGCACCGGATCTACAAAGGTTGTATTTCTGTATTCCCTTAGTTAAGTATTAACTAGTTTACTTTTCGCCTAGATTTCTAGCAAACGATCCGTAGTCGGGTTTCTCGGCACCTAGATTTTTTGAAATTGGCATGTTCGATGCCTTGCGAGACCTCATTAGGGTGCCTAGGAACCCTACAGAAATTCCCAATAATATTTTACCCCTAGCATCCTATGACCTTGACGCATGCCAAACAACCCATAGTCCGCTAGTCAAGTTCAACCCGTCATTTCCTGATTGAATTAAACCCACCCGCACGACCCTTGACGCATACCAAACAACGCCGTACGAATACCCTAATCTAATCGCATCGTATGCAAGCAGATAAGCACTAGTTAGCTACCGTACACTACGCCTTGACGCATGCCAAACTACCTCAGCACGAATACTAAGTAGTACTTATCTGAAATGACGGAGGGCTACGATAGGTTTTTATGAAAACCCTTTGCGTAATGAACTTGATATCGTTGTAGAATCGAGTGATTTTTAATGGAATGTTTTTGAGGCCTTTTCTAGTTTTGCTAAAGAGGTCACTCCCAGTAAAGGGATCGTCGGCTCTTTCCTTATCGAATAAGGTGCAGGATATTTCACAAATACCACTATGCAAAGCAAAAACTATAGAAGCAATCAAAAGACAAACCGAGTTTGCAGCATCTGCTAGTTTCGCTAAAGAGGTCACTCCCGGTGAAGGGATCTCGGCTCTTTCCTTATCGAATAAGGTGCTGGATATTCTACAAGGAATACCGCTATGCAAAGCAAGAACTAGAGCTACCAGTTTTTAAACAAGTTTCTACAACATTTTTAGGTTTCTTTTATTTCATTAATCTCATTAATGAAGTCCCATTTTGCTATGCTTCACAAGCATCACATTTGAAACGAAATCAACAATATCTAATATATATCTCATATATATAATATAAACATTCGTCTCAGGCAGTAATATGATCTCATCACAGAACATGGCAGCAGAAGAATATATATGAAATATTGGATATACTAGGAGGTCCGTGTTTTAATATGAACCTATATAAAACACGGATTCCACAATCGCGATGAATAGCCAAACACACATCCCTAGACCCCCTAAGAGAGCGGCAAGTAACCCTGCCAGTTCTAGAGTTAGGAGACCCGGTCTCGACTCCTCGAGATGGTCCCCACTAGACCCTAGAACCCGGTTACTTGTGCTCCCTGCCTTGGGTCTATCCAAATGCGGAAAAGTAAATAATATACAATGGTGACATTATCCTCAGCCCGGAAGTGCCCCAACAAAAGAATATTACATACATTAGAATTTTACATGAATGAAAAAGAAAAACTCTCATCTCACATAAAAACCCTGGCTATTCAAAACGCGACGATCCAATATAACATATCACAGAAACAGATAATATCACATATCATCAACGTAAGTAAATATGCGTATCCCAGTTGTCGTTAATGTATAGCAACGAAACTGGCGATACACCACATATTACACTTACGGTCACAGAAAAGAAAGTGTAAAACTACAACAGTTGGAATCCGCAATCTCCTTAGACATCGCATGCCTAACCAAATGATTAGACATCTCATGCCTAACAATTATAAACCCCGCATTTTAGTCTCAATATAGAAAACACTTCAATATCTAGTCGGGCAATTCAACAAGATTCCCGAAAACCTGATCGAATGCTCGTCGAAAACTTTAGTAGACGGCCGCACCCCCGATGTCATCGACGAAGTGCAATAAGGCGGAACACCGCTGCCGCGAGCACCCGAACGGATGCTTTTGGCGACGGGGTTCTCCTACAGTCACTTAGTCGGGGCTATGGGGTGTGACTGTCTATTAAGTTTACCCGGCGAGAATCCGCGTACGCTACGTGATTGTGACGGACTTTTTATCGCATCAAAATCCCGTGGCAACCGATCATCTGAGACTAAACTGCTAGATTTATAACATTCAAATTAGTTATCTCATAACTACTTGTGGATTCCAAATATTGTATCATGATCAGTCGAAAATATTGCATCTTTTAACCGGCAATTTCCCTATCAGTTGCATTCATATAGAAGTGTTCGGCATTCATATAACACATATTAGCAAAACTGTTGCAAAATATCAGATTACATGTGTTAGACCTTAAAACCGGCATTTCTAGGGAAATTGACTGCATTTCATAGCATGGCATCATTTCGATATATCGCAACTTGTGTTTCGAAGACCGTGCAGGAAAATCAGAAGCTTGCTCAAATTTACATGACAAGACTGCTAAAAGAATACGCCAACTCAAGGATTTGGAATCTGGTATTGATATAAAGGGCATTCAGGAATTCAATATATCACAAAAGATACCTGAAGACATAAGAAGCCAACACAAGAAAGTTGAAGCCATAAGGCCACCAAATGGCCGCGGTTCCGCGGCCTAAGCCAGATATCAGATATATCAAATGTTCCTTCCTCTTGTAATTCTTGAGAGTTGTAACTTCTTGTTGATGTAATAAAGGTGAAGATTCTTTAAACTTGTTTACATTTTAATTCTAGCATCATGATTTCTTTTCAATTCTTGAATGCATTCTTTGTGATGATGTGTGAATAAACTCCGCTCGTGGAGGAGTCGAGATGATCGTAGAATGATGATATTGATAAATCTTTAAACGTTTTCTTAAGTCCTATAGCGATTGTAAATTCTTGAAAATAGAATGATCGATGATCTAGATCGTTGTGAAATGGGTTCTTGATTCTTTTCGCACGATCTAGAGAATTAACGATCGATCATTGGATTTTCAAGAAGCTATCTAGTGAATGTGATTCATCGAAAGGACAAAGAATAGGACGAAGAACCCTCATTCTTCGCAAGATCCTTAAACCTCGATCAATCGACATCGTGTTAGTATCAATTCGTTAATGGATAAGAAACGTTGATTTCTAATCTTCATCACATCTACAATCTAATTGATTCCTACGAGCCTTTACTTCAAATCTTGAAACCCTAAGTGATTGGAATTCAAAGAAACTCGATTCTTGATGTTTATCATTTTCTTGATGCTTGATTAGAATAGTGACACTTGAAACATTTGATAAATCTTGAATCATGTTTTCTTCTCTTTTCAATTAACTTTTCAATTCAAACAAATCAAACATTGAAACGAATCGCACAATCCCTGTGGATGATCCGCACTCGCTTACGATCTACAACTGACACCGTAGTTGATTGCAGTCAAAACAATTCTTTGGTTGTGATTTCTATCTACATAATTTTCTAAAGACCTACACAAGAAATTCTTATCGATCAAATGAAACCGTTATCGGGGATCATTTGAATTGATACTTTTACATCCCAATCAAGAATTTCAAAAAATCATATCACATTCCAGATAAATAGACAATGTTAAACTTTCCGATCGAATAAACAAACACCCAAGATTTCCCAAATAGCTCAACACTTGAGCGGAGTTCAAAAAATCCCAGAACATGTCACAGCCCCAATGAACCAGCCGTAGAAGGGTCAAACCAACGCCTCACATGTGGCAACGCAAAACTACCACAAACCCTAGGGTTTAAGTGGCAGTTTTGACGGTCACATAATCGAGTTAAGGTTACGTTCTTCTAGAGGGTCCACGGATACGCTTGCATGATTTTCCGAAAGTTTCAAACTCATGAAAAAATCCAACACTTCAAAGTTTTCCGGCAGGGGAAAAAGTGAGTTATTGATATCCGTTCGAACTTTTTAACACGTTCTAAATTACCCGAAAAAATATTAAACGAAGGTAAACTTTCCGATCGAATCAACGAATACACAAGATCTCTAGAAAACTCAACACTTGAGTAAAATTAAAAATTCCCAGAAACATGTAGAAATACCTATGGATATTACTGTGAAAAACCTAACCCTAATACACCTATACGGCCGCGGAACCGCCGCGCAAGGAATGGTATTGTCGCGGTTCCGCGGCGCTTTAAGGGTATTAGGGACTCGTTTTTCACAGTAATCCTTAGAATTCCCTGCTTAATTTTCTGAGTATTTTTAATACAAAAAAATCAACATTTTAAAAAATTTCCAGAGAAGGGGTTCATGTCGGGGTTTCGGGGTTCGATCGGACTTTTAACTTCGTCTAGACATAGTCTAAAACTCTAGCTTGGCTCTGATACCACTGTAGGGTTACTAGGCACTGTCACAAGGTTCTACAAGGCATCAACCATGCCCGATTTAAAATTTAGAAGTGCCGAACAACCCTAACCAAGATCTTTACTAGAGAGTAGGCGAAACAATAAGCAAGTAAACAACTTTACTTCTAATAGTTTGGGATTACAACCTTTGTAGTCCGGTCCTTCACTTCATAAGCTCCGTGTTGTGGTCCCTTCGCTGCGATCATCAAGTTCCCGGACTCTAGAGAGGCTCCATGAAGAGAAAGATGCAAGCTTGCTTCCGATCTTCGATAACTAAGATGATCTACCTTGAAGAAACTCAAACCCAAGCTCTTGCTTTGCTAATCAAGTATTAGCAAAGCAAACACCCTAATCTAAGGGCTAGAATAGATGAGGATGATGAAGTAGGAATTTAGCTCTCATTTATTTTCAATTTCTCACTTTGTTTCATCACAAGTCAAAAAGCTAAAAAGCTTTATCAAGAGGAAGAAGAAGATGAAAACCGTTTGTGATGAATAATGAAACTAGTGTGTGAGGTTAGAAATGCAACCATGGGTTAAGTATGAAGACTTAACCCATGTAGAGAATCAACTATGGTTAAAGAGTTGGGTTGGGTTAAAGAAATATCTATGCAAAATATCCAAGTCAAAGTCAAAGCTTCAAGAAGCTTCTTGAAAGCTTCATACAAGCTTAACCCTAATCCAAACCCTAACCACATTTATTCTCCACAAAACATGTTGCATTTATAATCCTAACATGTTACAATATTATATATCACATATACAATATTTATTGTAACAAAATAAAATAATACAATTAACATATATCACATATATATCAATGTATTATCCGAGTGAGAAAAAGAATTTTTAAGTGAGATTATATTAGTTAATGTAATTTAATATATCAAATATATAATTATATATTAAATTATCGAATCAACACTTGATCCGATAATCCGACTATTTCACAAATAACCGACTAATATTATCTGTATCAGTTCATCGAATCAACACTTGATCCGATGACCCGGCTATATCACATATACCCGGCCGATATCACATGTCGCGAGAATCTAATACGGTATCACATACACGTATTGTTCTCGGTCCCGTACATATCACATATGTGCTCCTACTCCGTTTTTCCTGAGCCAGGAAACCTCTGTGTAGGACTCCAAAGAATCGTCAATACGGCGGCAGTAGGTGATGATCATATCAAACACCCACAAGCTGTAAGCGATCGGCTAAACATAACAGCCACCCAGGTATTGAGCGATCAGAAGATCAACAAGCAAGCCTATACATTATCCTGCGAATCCAATCAGTAACACTCCCGTACAGTCCGGTCTTTTCGTCTGATATGTCGCATATCTTGCCTAGGGGTGGTAAACGTCAGACCCCAGTAGCTTGATAAGTCGTGTCGATATGAGGTCTATACCAGTTCGAGAAACTACTGATAACACTTACCAGTAAATCTCAGCAACCCTGGCAAGGGATTTCCAGTTATAGCCAATCGAATACAGCGCAACATCAACTCCCTATACCGGGAGAGATGAATCCCCTCCTATCGCTCATTGCCTCCATGTGATTCGGGACTGTACCCAAAAGCCACCGTTTTGCACACCCTCTTGGACGTGGTATGATGGAAATCAAAGCACAGTAGGAATCACACAAGACTCTATGACGATCTCGGATCTATAGACTAACCTGTACCAGTGTCACCAGAGAACTGCCATCTGACGTGAGGTATAATACCATCTGGGAGTTCTCGGCGTGTCCGTCCAGTATACCCAGTCTCCACTGAGCACCCGTATACCTTCTCTGATGTCAAACACCAATGGATATGGGATCATCCATCACCCATCATATGGGTCAAGAAGCGCATACGCTAGTCTACTCTGGTATATCGATGCCCTGTCTCGATACACCCACGACTAGGAATATTTGAAGGATGTACTTGGCGACTACACTGTCCCCACTAGTATGATCCGCATCATAGTTATGGTAGTCAAGTACTCATCCTAAGGGCTTTATCAACATGTAACATAAAGACAATAGGAGTACATGTTAAGATAAAATGTAACCAGATAGCATACTATCATGTCGAGCAAGAAAGTCCTCCCTATATATGTCTAAGCATCCACTACAATATACATCGTATGTACAGTAATGGCCTCGAGGGCATACATATAACTAACAAGATCATCATAGAGTCTTGTGTGATTCCCACTGTACTTTGATTTCCACCATACTACGGTCAAGAGATCGTGCAAAAAGGTAGTTGTGGGGTATAGTCCTGAGTCACGTGGAGGCAATGAGCGATAGGAGGGGTTTCGTCTCTCCCGATATTGGGAGTTGATGTTGCGCTATGCTCGATTGGCCATAACAGGAAATCCCTGGCTAGGGTTACTGAGATTTACTGGTAAGTGTTATCAGTAGTTTCTCGAACCGTTATGGACCTTATATCGGCATGACTTATCACGCTATTGGGGTCTGACGTTATACCACCCTAGGCTATATGATATGCGACATATCAGATGAAGAGACCGTACTGTACGGTAGTGTTACTGATTGGACTCGCAGGAGTTATAGCAGACTTGCTTGTTGATCTTCTGATCGCTCAATACCCGGGTGGCCGTTACGTTTGGCAGACCGCTTGCGGATTGTGGGTGTTTGATATGATCATCACCTACTGCTGGCGTATTGACGAGTCTTTAGAGTCCTACACAGAGCTTTCCTGGTTCATGCGAAACGGAGTAGGAGCACATATGTGATATGTGCGGGACCGAGATTAATGCGCGTATGTGATACCGCATTCTATTCTTATTATTTGTGACATCAAAGGTTATATGAGTTATAGCCGGGTTATCGGATCAAGTGTTAATTCGATAAGTTGTTACATTTGTAATTTGTTGGTTATATGTAATATAGCCGGATTATTAAATCAAATGTTGATTTAATAATTTAATGAAGAATTAATATATTTGATATATTAAATTATATTAACTAATATTGGCTCACTTAAGAATTCATTTTTCTCATTATGATACATTAATATATATGTGATATATGTTAATTGTATTGTTTTTGCACACATAAATATATGTGATATATTTTAGTGTGTCATGCTTGGTTACACATGCAACATGTATGTAAGAGACTCATACCATGCTAGGGTTTATATTAGAGTTTCATTTATCATTAAGTAATTACAAATTAGTGGATTTAATCAAAACTAAAAGCTTGTAGAAGCCTGAAGATATGTATTGACTTATTCCACTCTTTTGTTTCTACTTAAGATATTTTGTGACCTAATCATTAACCCTTACCATGGTTAATTCTCTATATGGATGATATACTCACCCAAGGGTTGCATCTGGAAAAAAATGAGATATTCTTTCATCACTTCATTACTTCATCTTCTTCTTTCTCTTGAAGCTTTCTAGCTTTTGACAAAATGATGAAATAAAATGAGAAAACCAAATCTAAAGTGAGCAATATTCCTACTTCATCATCCTCTACTATTACCCATTTAGTTTAGGGTGTTTGCTTCACTAATCTCACCATTAGTGAAGAGGTAGCATGAGCTTGGGTCTCCTCGACGTAGATCATCTTCGGCTTCGAAAGTATTGAACAAACTTGTTCATTTCTTCATGTGATCCTTACTAGAGTTCGGATATTCACTGCTAGGGGCGAAGGGACTACTACACGGAGCTTTAGAAGCGAAGGACCGGTACACAAAGGTTGTATTCCGCATTCACTTAGATGTAAAGTTGTTTATATATTATGTTTAACCCTAATTCTCTAGTTAAGATCTTGGTTAGGGTTTATTTAGCACCCCAAAATTTAAAATTAGCATGATTGATGCTTGCCTAAACTTTGCCAAGGTGCTAAGCTAACCCTACACATGTTAGTCTGTCGACCTGAGATCGCCATTTGTCTCGTGTGAGCTTTCCCTATGCTTTGATTACTATCATACCACAGCTCAAAGGAATCATGCAAACAGGTTTTAGCTGGTTACAGTTCCGAGCCACATGGAGACAGTGAGCGGATCGTCGGGGATTCATCTCTTCCGGTATTGGGGGTTGATGTCGCGTTGTGCACGGGTGGCCATCACCAGAAATCCTTAACCAAGGTAGTCGAGAATTACTGATTTAGATCAGTAGTTTCTCAGTTGGTGATGGGCTTCATACCGACACGAAATGTCGTGTTGTTAGGGGTCTGACTTTATCCACCAACTAGACTTGATATGCGATACTCTTAGACGAACAGACCGGACTGGACGGATATTGTCACGGACAGGCTCAGTAGGGGTCATGATGAGTTTGCTCGTCGGTCTTCCTTTCACTCAATACCTGGATAGCCATTACGTACAGCTAATGCCGCTGACGTGCTTGTGGTTAAACCCACTGCCAGCGTATTGACAAGTCTTTAGACTCCCACACAGAGAGTTTCCCTACTTCGGATGAAACGATGTAGAGGCCGTATGGTTTTGCGACAGGATTCGATCATATACGTGCACTTGTGCATGTATCATAATTCGGACGGTTTATACTAGTGGCTTTAGTTTAAGTCGGATTCTAGTATTATATTGTAGGATTATTTTCGTCTTATTGTATTCGTATTTTGTTGGAATACGGATACGGGTATGTATATACGGATGAGGGATATTCTTGTAATTTATTACAAAGTGCTTCTAGATGATACCACCTCATTTAGTTTTAACCATTTAGGATTAAATGGATAATGAGGTGGAGATGATAAGGTGTTGTTTGTATTTATTGTAGCGTGGTTTTGTAGTGACTCATGGTTACTATTCAAGCAAGCTTGATATTTGTTTTGTTGCGAGATATTTTGGAGACTTGAGATATTTTGGAAACTTCAGATATTTATTGGGTGCTTCATTATTGCTCACAACATACTTAGCCATTTTTTGGACTTAGCCATTTTTCTTGAGTTGCTTCACACTCTCATCCTCAAGTTTCTTCTTCTACCTCCACCCTTTAAGTCACATGTGTTGAGAAACCTAGGATGTTCGGAGACAAATTAATCCATCATTAGATTCTACATTTTATAGGCTATTAGTTTAGCGAGATAGGTACCCTAGTTATCTCGGATATGAGGTTGGAGCTCGAAATACAAATTCTCAGGTGGATCATCTTCGATAGAGGGAGACCGGAGATCAAGCTTGATCATGGGGGCCTCTAGGAGTTTGAGATGATGGTTAAAAACCGAAGGACACAGATCATTCGGTGTAACAATTCTTAACTCTTTTTATATTTGCTAGCTTAGGGTTAATGGTCGATCCGTATTATGAGGTTGTTCAAGCGCCATTTTGTAAAAAATTTGTTCCGCAATCGGCCACGGTTTGATAGATAGGGCGTTTGCATAACCAAAAAATATGAAGGGATGTTTATATGAATTAATGCCTTAAACCAAAATATGAGGAGTTACTTTTCTGAAGGATACACAGCATGCCCCTTTAACTCATTGCTAGCCTATTGAACCATGTCATAGTGATCATTGCTTTTCCAAGATTTACATGTAATTTGAAACAAAATACAAAAGGTCACCGATGAACAGCTTGTAAGAAAAACGGATGAGATTTCAATCCTGCATGTCGTCTGCAAACTCCTCTTTGTACATCTCTTCTATCATCGGCTTCCATAGCCGAACACGAGCATTTATGAACCAATTCGATATCTGAAACAAATGTGACAATTATTTTTCAGAAGAAACATTAAGATCAAATAACAAGTGTTGCTAGTAGTAACTTACTTGGTTTCTTGTTAAGCCAGTTTGAGAAGCCAACATAAGTTTTTCATTATCACTTGGATATCTGTTTTTATATAAATAATTAGTATGAATAAAAAGTAGGAAGCCTACAATAGATATATGGAGTTGTTTTTTTGTTATAGTATATAGACTAGCATGCAAAATTTGCTGTGGAAAAAGATGCAATGCATGTTTAGATTTTAACAAGGATTTGAACATGAAATAGAAAATCCAATGATTTTTTTCAAGAATTTGCTGCGGCAGATTTTGGCTACAACAACATTGCAACTCTTATTGTAAATTAGCAACAAATCCTGCATTTTCACTTGTTTATTGTTCAACTGAACACAAATTATCTTTGCATTTGAAAATCTCACATGCAAAATTAGAAAATGACCAAATAACTGATTTGTGGTTAATTACTAGCAGCAAATGTTGCATTTTTAGAAAATTTAAGCTTACGGGTGAAGAAAATGGTCAAAAAGCCACGATCGAAGGAGAGCAACGGATTCTTCGGGTAACCCTCTTAAAGGTCTCCAAACTTGTCGGATTTGTATCACGCCAAGATTCTGAAGAGTTTCTCTCTTGGGTTTACTACTTCTATCGCTGTTTCTTGATTGATCTTGGGAAAGAGATTCTCTTGAAGCATTAAGCTGCATGATTATTGAATCTCTGAGGTTGGAGAAATGTTTAGACATTGCTTGGATTGTGAGAGCAGTGTAGGATGCGGCGGCTCCTACACCTGCTACTGATTCAAATGATGATACCACCATGTCCATTTGATGAAAGTATTGATCATATCGGCTCTCTAGCTGGAAAAAAGAACATTTTTTTTCCAGTCAAGACATTGCAGAATAAAACTAACTGATTTATATGGTATTGATAAATTTTGTCTTTTACTAGTTTGCGTCCGCAGGTAAATAGTTGTTAGAAGTAGTTTTCATCGTTGGGCGAAAGTATCAGAAGTTAGCACCAAGAAATACATATTCTATAATTATATATATCAATCGTAACAGAAGTCATTGGTTATAATACTCTATGAAAGCAACCTCAAATGGAAAGAATAGGATAAATGTAGCTAACCCGAAAGTTTGGCTGCATGATTTCTTGATTTCTTGTTGAATGAATATAATTGACAGCTCTGGCTTTGCCAGTTCCTTTATCCTTAATGGAGGAGCTTAATGTGTATACAATAACCTATACTAGAAATATTCCTAAGTTTACAATTTTATACTCTAAGCCATAGTCCTTATGCATACCTCATAAGCATTACAATTTAAGGGAATTACACAAAACACCCCTGTAGTTTATCCTGAATAGCACTTATACTGCCAAAAGTGATTTATTAGCACAAACAAACATCCCTATGTTCACGTACTCATACTCTCAAACGCCCAAATTATTCTCTAAATAGAACAAACAAGTTTCAGAGTTAAACTAGACATTGAGTTGTTTAGAGTTAAATTTGAGTCTTAAGCATAGGGCGCACGCGAGCTAGTAGAAAATTAATATACCATTATATGAAAGCTAGTAGAAAATTAATATACCATTATATGCAATACATTTCATGAGCTATTTCAGAATTGTCCTAAATGTGGTGATGAGTGTAAGGCTCTGCTCATACTTCGAAAAGAAAAACCGCTTTAAAATTAAGGACACATAAAAGAAGTATCCAATAAGTATCCAAAAGTTTCATGTATGGTACATCAATGTCCATGGACATGGCTTCATGATCCATTGGAAATGTGACGTATTTTTTTCTTCTTTTTGAAATAAACCAGTGATATACCACTTCTCTTTGTTAATGATTGGATATAATGAAAAATACAAAGTTAAAACCACATATTAGTTAAAGTCTCACCGGACATGTGATGTAGTCTATGTTGACATGTATAGTAGTTTCCTTAGCGTGAATGAAATAGTCCAACACCGTGCAAAGTGTGATATGGACATGGGCCAATATCATAAAGTCGAGACCTAATGTTATCAAAATAGTAGTTTTCATTGTGTGAATGAAAACAGTCCAACATCGTAAAGTAGAGTGGCAAGTGAAGAATATAGATATGAAGTTGGATCACAACCTATCCGCTGTCGGATTAGATTTGTTGGTCTGAGGCCAACTATTATTTAACCAGTTGTATCTAGGATCCCCGACTGACTCTCTAAAAACTAAGGTCTAGAACACTATGGAACAGGTTATCAAGTTAACATGCATGACATATTTGATAAATATGAGACTGCCAATAATTAATGCTCTGTAATCTCATGAACAATGTACAATATGTCGGTATTACTTTCTGATATCTAATACTGGATTTCATAACACGGTCAGCAATTATATTCTGCTATAAGCAATGAATATTTCTATTAAAGCAAGAAAGATGTTGAATTTGGCATATACCTGATCTAACAAAGCAACGAGCTTGCTAATTTTGATATGAACAGCATTGTTCTCATCTGATGAGTACCGATCCCCTTCATTTAAATTCATTATTTCTCCATCACGGAAAGATCTTGTATCACCCGTAGCAATTCCCATAGACCTTTTCACATTCTTTTCAGGGCCTGACCCAGCTTGATTACTTACACAAACAACTTCATCTAACAACTCCTGAGCCAGTTTCATATAGGGAGAATTCTGAAGAGATGTAATGATAGAAGCCATACTGTTGAAAGTTTGATTATTAGCGGCGTTTGAGGTATTATAAACTCTGCTAGTGCTATTGGTTTCACCTCCACAAACCATATCACCGTTACTCAAATAGCTGGAATCTGCTGCATTTGCATGCTCATCCTTTCGAAACTCACTTGGGATCTGCGAACCTAGAGTTAGAGAAAGCCCGTGCCCATTTCCAGAGTTAATACCTAGACGTTCTTCAAGCGGATTAAAGTAATGCGGTACAACATTTGGTTGAAATTGTAGACTATAGGCGAGTTCCTCGGTCTCAACTGGGTTGGTATTCATGTTAGAGATAAGGCATTGATGCAGAACAGTTGAGGCCGGTTCCATTGAAAAATCTTGGGAAACCATATCGAAACGCGCAAGAGGAATCAGTTAATATGCAAAGCTGCTCTATATGAAGTCGGCTAAAAAGCACATTTGCTCTATGAATAACTGCCCTGAAAAACAAAAGAAATTGATGAAGTAATGGTGAAGCAGATAATTCAAATTTGCAGCCAGGTATCAAACTAGGAGTATAAGAATTGGCCAAATCAGAATTTTTGCAAAGATGTTCCTTGGTTATTCCATTGTAGAACTAACAAAATTATTCTAACTATTGCGCATAAAGTAGAGCACAAAGTTATATACAAGAACACACAAGAACCAAAAAACAAATTAGTAAGAAGTCAAAGAGTTGAGCAGAATCTCCGCCCCCCCCCCCCCCCACCTAAATTTCTTCTTTAACATTTTTATGATAATTGACAGCGAAAACCATTGAGAGAAAGAAACAAGCACCTGAAGCGCATATATAATAGTTACCTTTATGTACTGTGATGTACCCCCAAGTGCAAGATTGGATCAGCTGGGGAAAATGGAAGAACCTACAAGACAAAATGTTCACAATTACAATTAAAAAGTGAGGGGAAATTAAGGAGAAAAAAAAATTAAAACCGAAAACCATGATTAGAACTTCAAGAAACCCATCTAGCTACCAACCCTTGCAAAATTGAAAGACCATAAAGAATTCAAATCACATTACAAAAACATACCCATATTCTTCACTTGTGGGCAAAAATGAAGAACCACTACTCTCTCTCTCTCTCACACACACACACACACTCTCACACACACAGAAAGGAAAAAGATAAAGTGAGTTTTGTTGGAATTTGAGAAGGGGTTGTGGTTGGGGAGGGGGGGGGCTCTCACTCTGTGAAAAGAGCAATATCTTTTCCACTTTCTGCTTTCTGAAAATAGCAAGGGGAAGAATATGTCTTTTCGCTTTGGTGATTCAGTGATATCAGAGATTGTGAAAGGTGGCCTTTTCTTTTTGCCTTTAAAAAACTTCAATTTGATTTGACAATGTGTGTATGAGGAAGTTGATGGGCTTTTGCTTTGGTAATGATTGCTTTCTTTATTTGCCTCTTTGGGCCTTTCTCTTTCTTATCAATGATGCTGATGGGAGATCACATGTTGGGTCTCTCACATCAACCTTAGTACTTGTATTTGCAATCCCCTCTTTCTATCTCTCTATCTCTCTCTCAAGATTTATTTACTTTAGAGTACCATTCATTTATTATTTGTATACAGTTGCTATCTTTTTCTCTGCTAACAAGGACAATAAAATCTATTGATCACAAGCACTGCAGCCCATATGCCATGATCTCATGCAACATTTGAAGAAGATTGGGGGTCTTGGAGTAGTTTTTAATTTCTATGGTAGCATCATGCCATCATTTAAGATCTTGTCACCAAAGTTGGCCTTTTTGTTCTCTCTCCAAGAAATTTATGTGGTTGCCTTTTTTTCTCTTTTCTTTTTGCCCTTTCCACTCATGATTTCATCATCTCAAGTTGGTAACTTGTCCAACGACCTTAAAAAGTATTGAGTTCTAAACGATTTGTTTGATCTATAAGATATTTGATATGGTATCTTCAAACAAAATAGATTGATAATGCACCAGATGAACTTAATTAACATGTATTGTTTTTCCCTGTTCACTTATAATATATTACATACATGTGAGATCTCATGATACTTTCTCAACTTTGAAGCATTAAGTAATACGAATCTCTTGATTGGTTTTTTCTTAGGTTTCACTAAAATATAATAAACTAACCGGGCGTTTCTTCGGTAAAAGAATCCACAATGTTGTAATTATCATATGATATTATACTGAAAGTTGTTGATATTTCTTAGCCGCTTTATAAGTAGCCGATGGTTCTTGGTATTTTAATGTAAGTTAGGCTTTCATGGCTGTTTACAAAAATATTCACCATTTTGAACAACCTCAAACATCAAACTAGCTCAACTTTTGACTCCTGGAGCATTTGAATAATTTTGAGCTGAAATGAGAAAAAGAGAGCATTGAAACCACCAACTTAATGTCCTAAACAGCAGTAAATTTATAACTGTGGTCCATGCACCTCTTTCATTGAAGGACACAAACAACAGCTCTCATTTATTGGCATGCTGCCAATGAATCTAAGCAAGATATGATAACACAACCCGATCTATAGGACCACTTCAAAACTCCCAAGAAATTAATCTTAACCAACAGAGAAAAAAATAAAAATGTTCTTAACAACACACACACCCAACCATCTCAGTTGTCTTCAACCTTCATTGAAGACTGTTAGTCCCTTTCATTTGATGAGAACATTATCAATGTGATGTGAAGGGATGGGGATTTTGTCCCTTCTCATATTCTAACATTAACTGCAAATGTACTGTTTCATCATCAAACTCCCATCAATTTTTGCAGGCATCATGGATTTTGATATTCTTCTCCCATGTCCCTCTCAGCCCCACTCCAAGTCATCACCCATGTTTAATTATATCCTGTACTCCCAGAAATTTTCTGTTCTGCAATGAATTGAAAATACCACTGAAGAAAATAATTCATACAACACGAGCGCAAACGGAATAACATATCATAACAGATCTCATCACCTGCAGTCTTTCTCTTTCTTGCTTGCAGGTACCAAAAGATGGAGAAAGATGAAGATTATATATATATAGACACGCGCGCAAACACACATGAGGTTAACGGAGCAAACATGCCATAGGAGTGAATTTCCTTCTATGGATAGAAGTCGGAAAAATACACGCTTCATGATTTTTTTCGACGATCGGCATACATCACTTCCATCTTTATCATCTAAGATGTAGATACACCAAATTTCATATGATTATACCATTTTTCACCGTTGATTTAGTTGGTACAAAATTAATGGTTTACCAACAATAGAACTTTTTACATTGTTAATTCAACGGTGAAAAAGTGGTGGAATCATATGAAATTTGGTGTATGTACATATTAGATGATAACGATGATGATGATGGGTGCCGACCGTCGGAAAAAATGGTTGAGGTTATATTTTTTCGACATCAAAGAAGGAAATTCCCTCCTATAGCCGCTTTCTTCCATTATTCTCTCTCTCTCTCTCTCTATATATATATATATATCTCTCTCTCTCTCTCTATATATATATATATATCTCTCTCTCTCTCTATATATATATATAGAGATATATATATATATATAGAGAGAGAGAGAGTGAATAATAGAGGAAAGATGCCATAGGAGGGAATTTCCTCCTATGGCGTCGAAAAACACACCCTCCATCGTGTTTTCCAACAATCGAAATGCATCATCTTCATCATTATCATCTAAGATATGGGTACACCAAATTCCATGTAATTCAACAACTTTTTCACCATTCAATTAGTGGGTTTAAAATTAACGGTTTACCGACAATAGTGTTTTTTACATTGCTAAATCAACGGTGAAAAAGTTGTAGAATCACATGAAATTTGGTGTACCCACATCTTAAATGATAACGATAAAGATGATGCATTCCGATCGTCGGAAAACACGATAGAATGTGTTTTTTCGACGTCATAGGATGAAATTCCCTCTTATGGCCTCTTTCCTCCATTATTCTATATATATAGAGAGAGAGAATAATGGAGGAAAGATGCCATAGGAGAGAATTTCCTCCTATGGCGTCGAAAAAATACCCCCTTTCTCATTTTTTCCGACGATCGGCACACGTCATCTTCATCGTTATCATTTAAGATGAGCGTACACCAAATTTCAAGAGATTCTACAACCTTTAAACCGTTGATTTAGTGGGTTCAAAATTAACGGTTTACCGACAATAGAACTTTTTACATTGCTAAATCAACGGTGAAAAGGTTGTAGAATCGCATGAAATTTGGTGCACCCACATCTTAAGATGATAACGATGAAGATGATGGGTGCCGATCGCCGGAAAAAATAAAGTAGGGCTGTAACGCCTTAGTTTTCGATTAGTGTTAGTTTAGGCAGTAGTGCGGGTTTTGGTAAAAGTTTACCAATTTGAGTTCCTCACATTTTATAATATTTAATTAATAATTTATTATTATTTGTTATGGCATGCACACACATGTGCATGTTTATGTGAGGGTGTGTTTGTGTAATCCAGTTTAGTGACCATGACAACTTAACCCTAATCCAATCCTTATTTAACCTTAACCTAAATATCTAGATATTTGTTGAGAGAGAAGATATTTTTTTGTGCTTGTTTTGGCTTGGGAAGAGGTGGCATGGAGAGTCATGGGCGCCTTGTATTAATGAGGAGTAAATTCAAGGGTGCACTCACCCTCTTGCACTCACATCTTTCTCTCTTTTCTTCATACTCTCTCTCATTCTCTCTCACTTCATCTCTTATCATTTCCTTCATCTTCTCTAAACCTAAACTGAACACTTGTTATTCTCTTCACTAATCCTTCACTAAATTTCACAAAATCTCACAAAAATCATATCTTTTACCTTGTTTTGCCTCTTGGATGCCTTGGAGCTTGGAAAGCTAGGATTTTTGAGTTCTTTTGGATAGGTAATGATCTTTATCTGTTCTTTATGTTATTTTAGTGTTGCGTAGCTTATTCGTTTCAGTTTTGATCGTTTAAAGTTAAGTTTCGTGCAAATATCGTATTTTTAGTGTCAATATATGATATATGTGATCTGCTGTGACCCCGAGAGTATACTAGAAAATCAAGCAATGTAGTTGTGTTGTACCTGAGACCATAGGACATCACCTGGAGCAAGAACCCCTCTTGCTCGGACTCAGCTGACGAAGAGAAGGACATTTCCGGCGACGTCGGATTTTAAGTGAGTTAGGGTTTGGGTTTTTATGGGTAGCTGTCTGCTTTGGTTTAGGTGTGTTTGGTCCTGTTTGATTTTTGGGTTTTCTCTATATACGAAATATGGGATCACCTAACTAGTTTCTTGTGTTACGATTACGTGTGTTACGTTATACGACACGGTTCGTGCACTTTGTGTGGTTTTGCTCTTGGGATGGTTTCGTAGTGTCGCTACGCACGTTAGCCACAATACGAACATTTGAGAGTATGTTTTGAGTTGGTGCGTCGGTCAAACATAGTGTGTACGTGTTTTTGGTCATTTGCTAATATACATACTTGTTTTATTGTTTTATGCTTTCAGGATCGCAGGTGAGGACTCCGGGCGCCGCGAAGAAAGGAAAACAGGTGGTTGACTTTATTTAGCCAGGAGCGTTGGTGAGTAGATTTAACATCTACAGGGGAATCGCCCGCATGACGTTATGCGTCTGGGCTAGAGATGATATGATATTAGCCGCATATTCTATTGCGTATATAAAGTTTGCGCATACACCTCATTGCATATTATTACTTGTTGTGCTTGGACTTGTACCCTTTGGATACTGCACTATTATTGACGGCTCATGTTGCACGAGCACTGATTGTATGCCACACACACCATCAATAATTGCCATGACACGCACAACACATGTATATATATGATATGGTTTGGTTAGGAACATTAAGATATTGATTCATATTCTATTGTGCATATGACATATAGTATACCTGTATACCTACATGCTTATACATATGCATTGCCATACCTACATGCTAACTACCCATATACCTATATGGTATTATACCATTAGAGATAGGTATATCCACATATGAGACATAGCTACATGTACATCTTGTATACATACTTACATGTAAACCCGTACCTTGATATAGTTATACACATACCTGGAAGGTATTGTATCATTATTGATATGTTTATACACATACTTAGCTTGATCTAGCTACACACATACCTGGAGGGTATCACATCATTATTGATAGGTAGATACATATATCTATACCAACATGGTTATGCATACCTGGCTATATATAGCTATATGTTCACCTTTATATGATGATTGTATGGATTTGGAGAATTTAGGAACCACATGATATATTTTTTAACTTGTTGCAGTTAAATAGCGATTTTTCCTTATATGCTCATATTACTGCTTCATATTGCATATATTATATTCATGGATTTCGCATTGAGATATGGTTTTCATATGATGTTTTTTGGATTGTTTTACTCCTGCGTATATATATCAGTGGTATGAGATGCTGATATATATATGTACACCCATCGTGTGTGTGTGTGTGTGTGTATCAGTGGTATGGGACACTGTTATATATATACACCTACATCATATATCATCATAATGACATATGCAAATATACTTATTCATTATATATGTGGGCCTATATGGTCGATGAGAGGGGCTTATATGCTCGGGGCCTATGTGCTCGATGAGAGGGGCCTATGTGCTCGGTGCCTATGTGCTCGATATGAGGGGGCCTATGTGCTCGGGGCCTATGTGCTCGATATGAGGGGCCTATGTGCTCGGGGCCTATGTGCTCGATATTGGATATACGATATATGAGATTTACTTGATATTGAATATAGGATATATGAGATTTTCTTGATATTGGATACTTGATATATGAAATTTACTTGATATATGAAATTTACTTGATATTTGATACAGGATATATGAGATTTACTTGATATTGGACACTCAGGATATATGAGACTTACAGGATATGAGAGCCAATTTGGGGGCTAATTTGAGGAAATTTGGGATTTTGATTGTCTTGATGGACTTTGGTCTTGCCATGAGATCAGGATTCCGTGAGGATGACATGTTTTATTCTATACTCCGCATTTATTTTATATGCATTGCTTCATGTATTAGTTGTACCTGTTAGAGTACCTTTCATGACTGTTGCATATACATATTGTCATTTATTGCTTCATGTATTAGTTGTACCTGCTAGAGTACCTTTCATGACTGTTGCATATACATATTCTCATTTATTGCTTCATGTATTAGTTGTACCTGCTAGAGTACCTTTCATGACTGTCGAATACTTATGGCCATTTATTACTATTAGCTTGCAAGTGATAGATTCGCGCAGTACTTGCATACTTGCGATTACCTGTATATGTTATTTACTATTCACGAGTTGGCAACTCACCCCCGTTGTGCCACAGTGTTTTGCAGGTTGTTCCTCAGAGTAGTCGAGGAAGGGCTTTTCATCTATCATATCATCTTTTGAAGCGGATACCGCTACGGCTGACTGTATACGGTTTTGTTATAGGTGGGTTTTGCGGTTATCCGATATTGCTCATTGTATATTCGTTGTACCACTTTCATGTACGACTTAGAGACTTGATGTGAGGACGATATTGTATATTATTTTGTGACTTGGAGGTCTTTTATGCAGTTTTATTTATATCGTCTTTTATTTCTTCGCTACGTCGTTGTATATTTGTTGTGGTGGTTGTTTTCCGCCTTTGGGAGTGTATTTGCTCCCGTTTGGAGATGCTTTACTTATATTTTTGTTGTACCCATTTTTGGGGCTGGTTTTTACAAAGGAGGTGCTGCCAAAATTTTAAAGGAAGAATTTAAACAATTTGGTTTGAGATTTAAAAAGTTTTAAAGTTGTTATTATCACTTACTACTTTTGATGGTTTAGATTGCTGGGTTTTCGGCTAACTTAAATTGCGTTACGCCTGTAGACGTTGCGTACTTTAAGGGCCGTCACGTGCCAATTTCGGGTCGTGAAAAAATTGGTATCAGAGCGCTAGATGTTACCTTTCGGAGTGTAGCATGACCTTGGTATGATGGAGTAGGTAGCTTAAGCAGATTAACGTAGTGTGTGTATATCCGCGGCATACTTATGACACGGTACTCCGCCTAAAGTGACCTAAGTGCTGATTGCTTAAAATTCCTTCCTTGATGATACATATCCTCGTGATTCGATTTCTGTGTTCTTATCGAATCATTTTTCCATTTATAGTCTTTACCGCCGATGACTATGGGGACTCAGAGAGGTGCAGTGAAGGCCGAGATCAGAGTTGACTCGTTTGGGATAAAGATTGACCAGGATGGTACGCTCGCTGTACAGGAGTAGATGGATCCGCCTTCGATAGATCGTATCGCTAAGCTTGAGGTAGAGATGCAAGACTTGCGCCAGACGATGAGGTCGTTGGTTGAGGCCAGTCGAGCGCATCGACAGGAGGTTGCCACCCATGTTACCCAGTTATTCCTTGCGATCAGCACACGGCATAGTGTTACGTATACAGCACCAGTGGATGCAGCCATAGTTGACGAGGCACGTCTTCCAGAGACTTTAGGAGTTCCGGAACAGAGGAGGACTCATGCAGGTGTACCGGCCTATAGGCAGAGGTTCAGCCGCCGTAACAGGTTTCGTGCACGTCACGGGAGTAGCAGAGGCTTGGGACAAGGACAGTCGCTCAGCTCTCATCCCCAGGAGGGTCAGCAACCTTAGAGTGGATATTTTTGATGCGGGAGCCTTCATCACTTCATCAGGAATTGTTCCTTAGCACCGCGTCAGACCCATGTTCAGAGAGGTCGGGGACGCGGAGGGTTTGTTCCGAGGGGACAGGTTGGCAGAGGAGGAGTTCAGCCAGTTGCGGGTAGGGAGCAGACATGAGAGTTTGCTTCTACTCATCGGGACGTGCGGGCGTCCAATGCAGAGTTTTCAGGTATTCTTAATTCGTATGTTCTTTTGATGCACTTGTTTGTTTTACACACTTTGTGCCGTGGTTGGGCTGAGAGTCGTGTTAGCTAGATCAGCCGTTTATTGTGTTAACTTCTGTCAACGATTATTTTGTTGCGCGACACGTGTTTCGATCGTGTGCCAATCGGATAGGAGATTGAGATTCGTCCGTCGTTTTGATCCTCTTAGAGATGTTGGATTTGACGTTCTCCTGGGCGCGGACTGGTTAGCTACGTGCTATGCGTTTGTGGACTGCTGCGAGGAAACAGTCAGGTTTTGTTTTCCCGGCGAGTCAGTTCTTGTTATGCAGGGGGGATAGTGGTGCTGCCTCTCACAGCTTGAATTCGGCCTTTTTCGCTAGTCGGCTTTTGAGGAGAGCATGTCGATAATTCTTGTCTTTCATTCGTGATACCGGAGCCACAGTGGGTTTGTTGGACCGGGTTCCTATCGTGCGAGAGTTTCCGACGTTGTTCCAAATGAGCCGGCGGAGCTTAGGGAGCTTAAGGATCAACTGCAGAGTTGCTTGTAGGGGGCTTGTGCGTCTGTGTGTTTCGCTTTAGGGAGCTTCTATTCTGTTCGTCAGGAGAAAGATGGCAGTTGAGGTTGTGTATTGATGGATCGTCAATTGAACCGAGTTACGGTGCGAATAGGTATCCTTTTACCTCGCATTGACGATTTCTTCGATCAGCTCTGTAAGGTTTACCTAGTACCTCATGAAGGGTTTGCAAGCATCACATGTCTCAAAATTAAATTTTTAAGGTGCTAAGTGAACATGCAAAGAATCATCACTAGAATTTTAGGGTTTCTTAAACATACACATCATCATAAGTAGATAAAGCTAGGGTTTTGAGAGTACAACCTTTGTAGCTCCCTACGCTAGACTCCTCGGCTACTTGAGGGTTGGAAAACGTCCGTTTGAAAACCTCTAGGTCCACGATGATCCACCCGGAGTCCTCTTTGTCCAAGCTTGTAACTTCGCAAGATCAAGATAAGAAAATGGAAGCTAACACTCTTCACAAGTGGGCAAGACTAGTGTAGAATGGTGTTGTGGTTGGTTTTCTCACTTCAAAATCCTAACTTGATGAGTGTTTTGCTCACTTGAGAAATCTAGAGAGCAAAAGAGCAAGGAGGAAGAAGATGATGGCTTTTGAAATATCAAGAGAATGATAATTGTGTTATGAAAAATAGAAAATATAAGTATATATATTTTCTACTCTTCATCTCAAACCATAGTTACAATATATGGATATTATTGTACTTGAGTTAAAACACAAAAGGAAGATTAACACATGGTTAAAAAGTAGGTGAACATGGTTAGTTCAAAGAAGAGTGTAGAAGATAATCGTGTATTAACCTTTTTCTTTTGTTTTGTTTTAAAACAAATACAATATATATCCATATATATAATTATAAGGTGTGAGTCTTATATTGCCACCATCTCCTGTATATACAACCATGATAACCTTTATGTATGCATGTATGTGTGCATGCACATCCTGTGTGCCTGTGTGCATGAATGAGAATGAATGAGAATGAGTGCATACATGCATGCATAAAGACAAGAAAGGATTTCAAGTGAGAAACTAATGGTTAAATGATAAATCAACACTTGATTTATCAACCCGGTCATATCACATACGACCCGACCAAAAGCAAGCCGCCCGATTAATATACGGTATCTCATACGCGCATTTTAACTGGGTCCACGCACATATCGCATATGCGCACCACAACTTTTCGCCTGGACTAGGTAACTCCTTTGTGGGGCTCTGAGACTCGTCAATACGCCGGCAGTGGGTGATGATCATATCAAGCACCCCCAAGCCGCAAGCGGTCAGCTAAACGTAACGGCCACCCGGGTATTGAGCGATCAGAAGAAAACAAGCGAACCTGTTACAACTCCTGTCGAGCCAACCGGCAACACTACCGTACAGTCCGGTCTCTTCGTCAGATATGATGCATATCGAGTCTATTGATAGTAACGTCGACCCCAATAACTCAATAAGTCGTGCCGATGAGAGTTCTATAACAGATCGAGAAACTACTGATAACACTTATCAGCAAATCTCAACATCCCTGGCCAGGGACTTACTGATATAGCCAGTCGAGCACAGCACAGCATCAACTCCCAATACCGGGAGAAACGAAACCCCTCCTATCGCTCATCGCCTTCGTGTGTCTCGGGACGGTACCCAACGGCCACCTGTTTGCACGACTCGGTAGAGCCATGGTAGGGTGTTAATCAAAGTACAGTGGGAGAACACACAAGACTCTTTGACGATCTCGGGTCTACAGACTAACCTGCACCAGTGTCACCTGAGAACTTCTATTCAACGATAGATATAATTCCATATAGGAGTTCTCGGCGAGTCCGTCCAGTGTACCCAGTCACCACTGAGCACCCGTATACGATCTCGATGTCAAACATCGATGAATGTGGGAACATCCATCGCCCATCATATGGGTCTATTGTCATATACGCTAGTCTATTCTGGTATATCGATGCCCCGTCTCGATACACCTACGACTAGGGACATTCCAGGATATGCTTATAAACTACTGATGTCCCACTAGTATGATCTCTATCATAATCACAGTAGTCAATTCAATATCCTCAGGGCTTTATCAACATGTATGAATGAATAAAAGCATGTTCAAATCAACATGTCAGTTAAAGAATAACCAGATAGCATACTATCTTGTCGAGCAAGAATGTACACTGAATATATATATATACACACACACATACATACACACATGTATAAATACATCCACTATCACATAATGACCTCTAGGGCATACATATATCCAACAATCTCCCACTTGCACTAAGGCCAGTTATTGGCGTATCTCATACCCAACATCTCAAAAAGTCGCTCATGCTGCGGCTGAGGGAGAGCCTTGGTGAGTGGATCCGCGGCGTTATTCTTTGTGGCTACTCTCTTAATCTCGATCTCGCGGCGATCTACAATCTTCCGGATCAAATGAAAGCGTCTCAGGATGTGTCTGGACCGCTGATGGGACCTGGGCTCTTTGGCTAATGACATAGCCCCATTATTATCACAATACAATGGTATTGGATCAATAATGGTTGGAACTACTCCTAGCTCTGAGACGAACTTCCTCATCCAGACGGCTTCCTTGGCGGCATCATTTGCGGCAATGTACTCAGCCTCCATCGTAGAGTCTGCAACGGTATCCTGTTTGGAACTCTTCCAACTTACCGCCCCTCCATTGAGGGTAAATACAACCCTGAGATAGATTTGCTGTCGTCCTTATCGCTCTGGAAGCTCGAATCGGTAAAGGCCTCCATTTGGAGATCTCCATTACCATACACCAAGAACAATTCTTTAGTCCTTCGCAAGTACTTAAGAATGTTCTTCACAGCTATCCAGTGATTCTCCCCTGGGTTGGATTGATAGCTGCTTACAACACTAAGTGCATAAGCTACATCTGGACGTGTACATAACATCGCATACATTATAGATCTTACTGCCGAAGCATAGGGTATAATGCTCATGCGAGCTCTCTCTTCATCGGTCTTTGGATAAGAATCCTTGGAGAGAGTGACCCTATGGCAAGCGGGTAAGGCACCCCGCTTGGAGTCTTCCATACTAAACCTTTTTAGGATGGTGTTGATGTACTTGGTTTGGGACAATCCCAATAAGCTCTTGAATCTATCCCTATAGATCCTTATGCCCAGAATGTATGTGGCATCACGCAGGTCCTTCATGGGGAGCCTTAGTGATAAGAAAGATTTGGCCGACTATAGCATAGGAATATCATTTCCTATCAGAAGAATGTCATCCACGTACAATACGAGGAATGTGACAGCTCTCCCTATAGCCTTCTTATAAACACAAGGTTCATCTGGATTTTTGATGAAATCAAACTCTTTGATAACATCATCGAAACAGATGTTCCAACTCCGTGATGCCTGTTTTAACCCATATATGGATTTAAGCAATCTACATGCTTTCTCGCTGCTCCCACTGTCAATGAAGCCCTCCGGCTGATCCATATAAATGCATTCTTCTAAATCCCCATTTTGAAATGCCGTTTTAACGTCCATCTGCCAGATTTCATAGTCATAGTGAGCAGCAATAGCAAGTAGGATCCGAATGGATTTAAGCATGGCTACGGGCGAAAAAGTCTCGTCATAGTCTAAACCTAGTCTTTGACGAAAACCCTTCGCCACAAGTCTTGCCTTGTAGGTCTCTACCTGCCCATCTACACCAATATTTCTTTTAAAGATCCATTTGCATCCTACAGGTTTTACCCCAGGGGGTACAACGTCCAAAGTCCAAACTTTGTTGGTGTACATAGACTCCATTTCGGATCTCATGGCATCCAGCCACTTCACAGAGTCACCACTCGTGATAGCTTGCTGAAAACTGGTAGGATCATCATCCTCTATGATGCAGTCTTCTCTGTCACCACCAATGAGGAAACCGTAGTACCTCTCCGGTGGACGAGAAGTCCTACCAGACCTACGGAGTGGCCGAGGTTCCTCAGTTTCTATTGCAACAGCCGGTTCGACCAAGTCGTCATTTGTAGTTTGTGTCTCTAGAACCTTTTCTAGATCCACCACATTGCCATCATCTTTATCTGTGAAAAACTCTTTTTCTAAGAATGTGGCATACTGAGAAACAAACACCTTTTGTTCCTTTTTGTGGTAGAATAGATATCCATAAGAGTTCCTTGGATATCCCACAAAGTTACACATGACTGACTGTGTCTTAAGTTTGACCGGATTCTGCTTTTTAACATAGGCCGGGCAACCCCAAATCTTAATTCTCTTAAGAGATGGTCTCTTCCTATACCATATCTCATATGGCGTGGTAGATACGGTTTTGGTTGGAACCCTGTTCAAAAGAAACGCTGCAGTCTCCAATGCATGTCCCCAAAATGAGACAGGTAACTCAGCATCACTCATCATGGATCGGACCATATCTAATAGGGTCCTATTCCGTCGTTCAGACACACCGTTGTGCTGTGGTGTGTAAGGAGGAGTGAGTTGAGAGAGAATCCCATTCTCTTTTAGGAAGTTTGCAAATTCTGTACTGAGGTACTCCCCACCTCGATCTGATCAAAGCATCTTGATACTCAAGCCGGTTTGTTTTTCTACTTCTTGTTTATATTCAGTGAATTTCTCGAAAGCTTCGGATTTGTGCTTTAATAAAAATACATGACCGAATCTTGAGAAATCGTCAGTGAAAGTAATGAAGTAAGAAAAACCGCCTCTAGCTTGTATAGACATTGGCCCACATACATCACTATGTATGAGTCCTAGGAGCTCTGTAGCTCTTTCTCCGTGTCCGGTAAACGGAGTTTTGGTCATTTTACCCTTGATACAAGACTAGCAAGTCGCATAAGATTTATATTCAAAAGGGTTTAAATATCCATCTTTGTGTAACTTGTTTAGTCTTGTTTCGTTAATATGACCAAGCCTAGAGTGCCAAAGAAAAGCTTCATTTATTTCTGAAAGTTTTCTTTTATTAGTGTGTTGTATGCTGAAAACTGTGTGTTGATTTAGGATAAATATCCCGTTATTAAGTGTACCATACCCAACCAACATTTGATTCAGGTGAATGTTCATAACATTGTTCTGCAATACAAAATTATATCTTTCATTGTCTAACAAAGAAACAGATATTATATTACAAAGCATACTTGGTACAAAATAACATGGGTTTAAAACCAATATACACCCAGATGGCAACCCCAAGTGATACTCTCCCACTGCGACTGTATGTACATTGGAACCATTTCCAACACAGAGAGTATGGTCACCTGTCTTCAAAACTTTGCTATTTCTCAGCCCCTGCATAGAATTGCAAATGTGAGAACCTGAACCGGTATCTAATACCCAGGAAGCAGAGTTTATTGAAAAACAGTTTTCTGTCACAAACACACCTGAAGCGGAAGCATCCCCATGCTTCTTCTTGAGATTCAAGTACTCCGTACAGTTGCGCTTCCAATGTCCTGTTTTGTGGCAATGAAAACATTCCCCTTTCCCCGAGTCTCCAACTTTGGAATTTTCCTTTCCCTTCACCTTTTTAACTCCACCCTTAGGATTGGTGGGCTTCTTCTTTTTCTTTCCTTTGGCCTTAGCCTTTGGGCGAGAAGAGCAAGATTGTCCAACAGTCATAACGGGAGTTTTCACTGATTTCAGTGTACTCTCTGCACTCCTTAACATATTAAGGAGTTCAGGTAGTTCCCTCTCCATGTTGTGCATGTTGAAGTTAACTATGAACTGAGCAAAGGTGGAGGGGAGGGACTGCAGAATAATATCAGTATATTGTTCATTGTCCATTGTCCATCCAAGGTCCTCAAGCTCTTCTATGAGAGCTATCATCTTCAGAACATGGTCTCCTACTGATGTGCCAGGGGCCATTCGCATCTGAGATAATTTCTTTGATGCTTCGTATCGTAATACGCGGCATTGCTCTCCATACAACTCCTTTATATGGAGGAATATGGTTTGAATGTCTATATTCTCGTGTTGCTTTTGATGTGTGTTGTCCATCGATACAAGCGCGAGGCATTTGGCCGTGGCACAGTCAGCATCCCATGTCTTGCGGACTTCAATGTCCGCATTTGAGGATTTTGGACCTGGGACGGGCGGTGCTGAAGCCGTGAGGACATATGATACTTTATCATAAGTCAAGGCAATTTTCAGATTCCTTAGCCAGTCTTTATAATTGGTCCCATTCAGTTTGTTTTTATCTAGTAGAAGCTTGAGTCCAGTCATTGGTATCTGCTATTAAGAGAGAGAAAAGAATACACTCAGCGAAAGCTCTTGAAAAGATCAGATTGGTTATTATCTTGTCTAATCGATGTCTCCCACTGCTTTAATCAAGTTTTTCTTTCAAACCTTAAAAAGAAAACTAGCCTGGATTAATTACAGTCTACAACTTCGCTAACCGTTCAGCCAGGCTAGTGTCGGTACTTGAGGGAGGTTCCCCGTGTTTTCGCACGGACCTAATTAAAGTAAATCTCGTTTTCCCAGAGACGTAGCCCCGTTAACACTTTTCTAGACACCTAATGAGTTAGCTAATTGTAAACTGCAAAACTCTCCTAGGAGCAACTATTGCCCACAGTGGGATCGGGGTCCAACCATCATATGGAAGGTATGCAATCTCATTGCAAATCTCAACACTTGAAATTCCCGATGTGATTTTTACCCCTAGTACTTATGACCTTAACTATGGTCAACAAATCATAAGTACCAGTCAAGTTCTACCCGTCATTTCTTGATTAATTAGACCCACCCATATGACCCTTAACTATGGTCAACAAAGTCGTATGAATGTCCTAATCAATCTGCATCATATGCAGTGTAGGAAGACATCACATAGCTACCGGACACTATGCCTTAACTAAAGTCAACAAACGTAGCACGAATACTAAGTACTCTACTTCCTAAAATGATGGAGGGTTGCGGATGATTTTTAAGAAAATCTTTAACGCTTTGAACTTGATATCGTCGTAGAATCAAATGGTTTTCAAAAGGAGTGGCTTGTGCTCCGCAGTTTTTGAAATATAGCTTTTTCATAAAGAGCCGAGTGGTTTTCAAATCTGATTCTACAACATCTTTTTAGGTTTATTTTCTTTACATTAATCATATTAATATAATCCCATCATTTAAGTCCTTAAGCCAATCACTGAAAAGAAACGAAAATACAACGTACGCTTATGCCATCCGCATTCGCCGCAATGTTCCGTTATGCACCGTTAGGTTACTTAACTAACGGCATACCGGGACGGGACTAGCGCGGGTGCAAAATATAAGCAACGTCTACTATATATCTCATATATAATATATCATTCGTCTCAGATATCACAGAACACAGGCAGCAGAAACATATATATAATGTATGATATACTAGGACGTCCGTATTTAGTATTTAGCCAACAATAGAAAATACGGATTCCACAGTCGCGATGAATAACCAAGCCCACACCCCTAAACCCCTACAAGAGCGGCAAGCGACCCTACCAATTCTGGAGTTTAGGAGACCCGGTCTCGACTCCTCGAGATGGCCTCCCACTGAACCCCAGAACTCGGTCACTTGTGCTCCCCTCCTTGGGTCTATCCTAATGCGGAAAAGTAAATAATATACAACACTGGTGACATCAACCTCAACCCGGAAGTGCCCCAAATAAAAGAATATTACATTACATTTGAATTTTACATGAATGAAAAATAAAACCCCCATCTCACATAAAACCCCCGGCTATTCGATCGCGACAATCCTCCACATCATATCTCAGCAACATATAATATCATATATCATCAACGTAAGTAAGTATGCGTACCCCGATTGTCGTTGATGTATAGTAACGAAACCGGCGATATGCGACATACTATAATTACAGTCACAGAAAAGAAAGTGTAAAACTACAATATTTGGAATCCGCATTCTCTTTAGACATCGTAAATCCGAGATATCACATACCTCGCATTTCATGCCTAACTATATGAATTCCACATATTGTATCATATTCCAGATAACTAGACAGTATTAAACATTTCGATCGAATAATTAAATACCCAAAATTTCCTAAAGCTCAACACTTGAGCGGAGTTCAAAAAAACCCGGAATGTGTCACAGTAGTAGCGGTCCAGCCGTAGAAGGGTCAAGCCAACGCCTCACATGTGGCACGCCGTACTGCCTCAAACCCTAAGGTTCAAAAGGCAGTTCAAAACGGTCACATAATCGAGTTAAGGTTTGTTGTCTTCTAGAGGGTCCACCATAAAACTTGCACGTATTTCCGATAGATTTAAACCCCATGAAAAAGTGAGTTAATGATACTCGTTCGAACTTTTTAATACTTTCTAAGTTACCCGGAAAAAAGCACGAAATTGAAATTCCGATCGAATCATAGAATCCAAAACAATCTCCAGAACATACAACACTAGATTCAGATTAAAAATACCAAAAAATATATACAAGCAGGTAGGAAGAACAGTGTATAAAAACGAGGCAATGAATCATCAGTACGGCCGCGGCCTAAGCAAGCTCTGGCCGCGGTTCCGCGGTGGGATCTACTATTCATGGCTTCGTTTTCTACAGTTGTTCTTAGAATTCCCTGCTGAATTTTTTACATATTTTTATGTAACACTTTGAAATTTCGTTAGATGTGTTCGTGTTATTTAGCAGTTGTGCCTGTTATTTTATATGTGTGTATAGGATTATTAGTTATATTTAGTCGTGTTACCCTAATTGGAATTTTCCTTGATGTAGTTTACACTTGCACACTTAGCCATTTTGGGACATAGGTTAAAGTTAGCCATTTGATTCTTGTATGGTTCATAGTTAATTCCCCATCCTTTTATCAAGCTAAACCCTTTTCTTTAAAAAAAAAAGAAGAAAAATTCAAATATCCAAATAAAAAAATGAAGCATGGTGTTAGGTGAGAAATTTGACTTTCTTTGACCCTTTTCTTTCTCTCTTCTCTCTTTCTCTCATTTTCTACACCTCCTACAGAATAACAGCAGCAACAACACCTCTTTCTTCCTCTTTTCTTCTCTTTTCAATCCCTTTTGGATCTACACAAAACTCTACACCAAAAACCCATTTTTTTACTCACAAAAACCCTTGGTTAAATGGCTATTTGAGGGATCTTGGTGTCAAAGGAGTGGGTTGAGGGAGAAGGCTGGAAAAATAAAGTTCTATAGGGTTTTTGGGAAGGTATTTATCTCACACTTAACACTCTTTTTCATAACTTGTAGAAATTCTAGCAAATATCACTTTTTATGCATGTTTTGTGCTATAGGAGGGGTTTTAGTGAGGTTATGTTAAAAATTAACTTTTTAAGGTTTGATTAGCTTGGTAATGTGATATTAGTGTGGTTCTAGGCTTGGGTTTGTTTCAGATTTCAGAAAAATACCATAAAATTTCATTTTAGTGCAAAAGTGGGGTTTTAACTAGAAATAGGGTTCTGTTGGATCTGCTGCTACCCGGGTCATTTCAGAATGAAATTGGATTTACTGTAGCATGTATAGGGAGTATTGAGTGCACACACCAAACCTGGGGGCCCACCTCCCTACCCAGGCCGTCGAAAAATGAGTTCTGGCCGCAAATTGCGGCCAGATGGGTGAGTTGGGGGTTGAGGTCTGGGCCACTGGAGTCTTCTGATATGTGGAGTATTTTGGTATATCTATTTTTATAAGATCAGTTCTGTATCAAAATCTGGAGTAGAATACCCTATTTTTCGTATTTTTAATCTTTCGCGACACGCGTGATACGTGTGTGTGGGTTTGGGGTTTCTGTGTATCGCGACGCGTCGGAGTGGCTTCAGGCGCGTAATCACACGTTTTAGCGTATCGCGCACACGCGCGCTTGGTTTGCGACACGGGTTTCTAGTTGACTTTAAATGTCGTGTTTGTACGGTTTTGATCTTATGTGTGATATATTGTGAAATTCTAGGATTCGCAGGCGAGTGCAACGGGCGCCGCGAAGGAGGGGAACAAGTCGTCGGCTATACCTAGCGAGAGACTACGGTGAGTAGATTTAACATCTACGGGGATGTCGCCCGCATGGCGTTCTACGTCAGGGCTGATAGGATCTTATAGCTACATTTCCATACATTGACTGTTCATGGCTACTAATTAGTGCATACCACATTCCCTGATGTATGTATATAAACTAGAATTGATAGAACACCGCACCGCTACTAACGGTTCATGTTGCACGAGCACTATCCTGCATGCTGCCATGACACTCACACTGTAGAACTTGACATGATATTCATACTTGATGCATATATCACATCGGATCATTATGTTGTAGCTCATCTTTATGTGACTTGAAATGATATTCATACTTGATGCATATATTGTTGGATATATGTATGCCCTAGAGGCCATTATGTGATAGTGGATGTATTTATACATGTGTGTGTGTATATATATAGATATATATTCAGTGTACATTCTTGCTCGACATGATAGTATGCTATCTGGTTCTTCTTTATCTGACATGTTGATTTGATCATGCTTTTTACTCATTCATACATGTTGATAAAGCCCTGAGGATATTGGCTTGACTACAGTGATTATGATAGAGATCAAACTAGTGGGACATCTGTAGTTTATAAGCATATCCTGAAATGTCCCTAGTCGTGGGTGTATCAAGACGGGGCATCGATATACCAGAGTAGACTAGCGTATATGATACTAGACCCATATGATGGGCGATGGATGTTCCAACAATCATCGATGTTTGACATCAAGATCATATACGGGTGCTCAGTGGTGACTGGGTACACTGGACGGACTCACTGAGAACTCCTATATGGAATTATATCTATCGTCGGATAGTAGTTCTCAGGTAACACTGGTACAGGTTAGTCTGTAGACCCGAGATCGTCATAGAGTCTTGTGTGCTCTCCCACTGTACTTTGATTACCACTCTACCACGGCTCTACTGAGTCGTGCAAACAGGTTGCCGTTGGGACAGTCCCGAGACACACGAAGGCGATGAGCGATAGGAGGGGTTTCGTCTCTTCCGGTATTGGGAGTTGATGCTGTGCTGTGAACGACTGGTTATATCAGTAAGTCCCTGGTCAGGGCTGCTGAGATTTACTGATAAGTGTTATCAGTAGTTTCTTGATCTGTTATAGACCATTCACCGGCACGACTTATTGAGTTATTTGGATCGACGTTACCATCCCTAGACTCGATATGCAGCATATCTGACGAAGAGACCGGACTTTGCGGTAGTGTTGCCGGTTGGCTCGACGGGAGTTGTAGTAGGTTCACTTGTTTTCTTCTGATCGCTCAATACCCGGGTGGCCGTTACGTTTAGCTGACCGCTTGCGGCTTGGGGGTGCTTGATATGATCATCACCCACTACCGGCGTATTGACGAGTCTTAGAGTCCCACAAAGGAGTTACCTAGTTCAGGCGAAAAGTTGTGGTGCACGTATGCGATATGCGCATGGACCCGGTTTAAATGCGCGTATGAGATACCGTATATTAATTGGGCGGCTTGCTTTTGGTTGGGTCGTATGTGATATGGCCGGATTGATAAATCAAGTGTTGATTTATCATTTAAGCATTAGTGTCTTACTTGAAATCCTTTCTTGTATTTTTTATGTATGCATGCATGCATGCATTCTTTCTTGATTCATGCACATATGGATGTGCATGCACACATACATACATACATCATCCTTAATGGTTGTTTATACATTGAAAATGGTGGCAATATAAGACTCACACTATGGTTTATATTATGGATTATTATTTCTATTTATGTTAAAACAAAAGAAAAGAGAAAAGATTATTTCATGGATTAGTTTCTACACTCTTCTTTTGACCTAATCATGTTCACCTACTTATTAACCATGATTTAATCTTTCTCTTGTGTTTTAACTAAAGTAAAATAAATATCCATAATAGATAACCATGGTTTGAGAGGAAGAGGGAAAATATATATAGATATATTTTCCATTTTTTTCACAAGGGTTAATCTTTTACTCTTGTTCAAAAAGCCATCATCTTCTTCCTCCTTCTTCTTTTGCTCTCTAGACTTCTATAGTGAGCAAAACACTCATCAAGTTAGGTTTTTGAAGTGAGAATAGCCACCACAACATCATTCTACACAAGTCTAGCCCACTTGTTTAGAGTGTTAGCTTCATTTCTTTCTCTTGACAAAGTGAAGTTGCAAGCTTGGACAAAGGAGCTTCGGGTGGATCGTCGTGGATGTTAGAAGACCTCAAGCTAACCGTTTTACAACCCTCAAGTGGCCAAGGAGTCTAGCGTAGAGAGCTATAAAGGTTGTACTCTCAAAACCCTAACCTTTGTTACTTGTTATGTTATGAAACCCTAATTTTCTAGGATAGATCCTTTGTATGCTTACATAGCACCATAAAAATCTAATTTTAGTGACATGTGATGCTTCCAAATCTTTCATAGGGTGCTAGGTAAACCTAACATTGGTATCAGAGCCGACCTAGAACATTAGGCGATACTTTAGCGAAGTAAAAACTCCGATCGAACCGAAATACGGTATTTTGGGACACTCTCTGGAAATTTTTTAAAATCTGTTATTTTTCAGAATTAAAAATATGTAAAAAATTCAGCAGGTAAATCTAAGGACAACTGTAAAAAACGATACCATAAACAGTATATTCCACCGCGGAACCACGGCAATAGCCTGCTTGGGCCGCGGTTCCGCGGCCGTACTGAAGCATCATAATGTCGTATTTGTACAGTAACTTTGTTATCTGCTTGTATATTTTTGGAGTATTTTTAATCTGAATTTAGTGCTGTTAGTTCTGGAGATTGTTTTGAGTTCATTGATTCGATCGGAATTTTAACTTCATGTTTTTCCGGATAATTAGAAAGTATTGAATTGTTCGAACGAGTGTCGTTTGCTCACTTTTCACGGGGTTTAAATCTTTCGGAGATACGTGCAAGTTCTGTGGTGGACCCTCTAGAAGACAACAAACCTTAACTCGATTATGTGACCGTCTTGAACTGCCCTTTGAACCTTAGGGTTTGGGGCAGTACGGCGTGCCACATGTGAGGCGTTGGCTTGACCCTTCTACGGCTGGACCACTACTACTGTGTCACACACTGGGTTTTTGAACTCCGCTCAAGTGTTGGGCTTTAGGGAATTTTGGGTATTTGATCATTCGTTCGAAAACTTTAGTACTGTCTATTTATCTGGAATGTGATACAATATGTGGAATTCATATAGTTTAGGCATGAAATACGAAATATGTGATATTTCACATTTATGATGTCTAAAGAGAATGTGGATTCCAAATATTATAGTTTTACACTTTCTTTTCTGTGACCGTAAGTGTAGTATGTTCGATATCGCCGGTTTCGTTGCTATACATCAACGACAATCGGGGTACGCATACTTACTTACGTTGATGATATATGATATTATGTGTTGCTGAGATATGATGTGCTGGATTGTCGCGATCAAATAGCCGGGTTTTTTTTATGTGAGATGAGAGTTTTATATTTTCATTCATGTAAATTCAAATGTAATGTAATATTCTTTTATTTGGGGCACTTCCGGGTTGAGGTTGATATCATCAGTGTTGTATATTATTTACTTTTCCGCATTAGGATAGACCCAAGGAGGGGAGCACAAGTGACCGGGTTCTGGGGTTCAGCGGGAGGCCATCTCGAGGAGTCGAGACCGGGTCTCCTAAACTCCAGGATTGGTAGGGTCGCTTGCCGCTCTCGTAAGGGTCTAGGGGTGTGGGCTTGACTATTCATCGCGACTGTGGAATCCGTATTTTCTATTGTTGGCTAAATATTAAATACGGACGTCCTAGTATATCCCACATTATATATATGTTTCTGCTGCCTGTGTTCTGTGATATCTGAGACGAATGATATATTATATATGAGATATATAGTAGATGTTGCTTATGTTTTGCACCCGCGCTAGTCCCGTCCCGGTATGCCGTTAGTTAAGTAACATAACGGTGCATAACGGAACATTGCGGCGAATGCGGATGGCATAAGCGTACGTGTTATTTTCGTTTCTTTTTCTGTGATTGGCTTAAGGACTTAAATGATGGGATTACATTAATATGATTAATGTAAAGAAAATAAACCTAAAAAGATGTTGTAGAATCAGATTTGAAAAACCACTCGGCTCTTTATGAAAAAGCTATATTTCAAAACTGTGGAGCACAAGCCACTCCTTTTGAAAACCATTTGATTCTACGACGATATCAAGTTCAAAGCGTTAAAGATTTTCTTAAAAATCATTCGCAACCCTCCGTCATTTTAGGAAGTAGAGTACTTAGTATTCGTGCTACGTTTGTTGACCTTAGCCAAGGCGTAGTGTACGGTAGCTAAGTGATGTCTTCCTACAATGTATATGATGCAGATTAATTAGGACGAGTATATGACTTTGTTGACCTTAGCCAAGGGTCATGTAAACAGGTCTGATTAATCAAGAAATGACGGGCTGAACTTGATTAGTACTTGTGATTTGTTGACCATAGCCAAGGTCATAAGTACTAGGGGTAAAAATCATATCGGGAATTTCAAGTGTTGAGATTTGCAATGAGATAGCATACCTTCCATATGATGGTTGGATCCCGATCCCACTGTGGGCAATAGTTGCTCCTAGGAGAGTTTTGCAGTTTACAATTAGCTAACTCATTAGGTGTTTAGAAAGGTGTTAACGGGGCTACGCCTCTGGGAAAATGAGGTTTACTTTAATTAGGTCCGTGCGAAAGTACGGGGAACCTCCCTCAAGTACCGACACTGTCCTGGCTGAACGGTTAGCGAAGTTGTAGACTGTAATTAATCCTGGCTAGTTTTCTTTTTAAGGTTTGAAAGAAAAATTTGATTAAAGCAGTGGGAGACATCGATTAGACAAGATAATAATCAATCTGATCTATGCAAGAGCTTTCGCTGAGTGTATTCTTTTCTCTCTCTTAATGGCAGATACCAATGACTGGACTCAAGCTTCTACTAAATAAAAACAAACTGAATGGGACCAATTATAAAGACCGGCTGAGGAATCTGAAAATAGTCTTGACTTATGATAAAGTATCATATGTCCTCACGGCTTCAGCCCCACCCACCCCAGGTCCAAAATCCTCAATTGCGGACATTGAAGTCCGCAAGACATGGGATGCAGACTGTGCCACGGCCAAATGCCTCGCGTTTGCATCGATGGATAATACACATCAAAAGCAGCACGAGAATATGGACATTCAAACCATATTACTCCATACAAAGAAGTTGTATGGAGAGCAATCCCGTGTATTACGATACGGAGTATCAAAGAAATTGTTTCAGATGCGAATGGCCCCTGGCACACCGGTAGGAGACCATGTTCTGAAGATGATAGCTCTTATAGAAGAGCTTGAGGACCTTGGATGGACAATGAACAATATACGGATATTATTCTGCAGTCCCTTCTCTCCACCTTTGCTCAATTCATAGTTAACTTCAACATGCACAGCATGGAGAAGGAGCTACCTGAACTCCTTAATATGCTAAGGAGTGCAGAGAGCACTATGAAATCAGTGAAAACTCCCGTTATGACTATTGGACAATCTTCCTCTTCTCGCCCAAATGCTAAGGCCAAGGGAAAGAAAAAGAAGAAGCCCACCAATCCTAAGGGTGGAGTTAAAAAGGTGAAGGGAAAGGAAAAGTCCAAAGCTGGAGACTCGGGGAAAGGTGAATGTTTTCATTGCCACAAGACAGGACATTGGAAGCACAACTGTACGGAGTACTTGAACCTCAAGAAGAAGCATGGGGATGCTTCCGCTTCAGGTGTGTTTGTGACAGAAAACTGTTTTTCAATAAACTCTGCTTCCTGGGTATTAGATACCGGTTCAGGTTCTCACATTTGCAATTCTATGCAGGGGCTGAGAAATAGCAAAGTTTTGAAGACAGGTGATCATACTCTCCACGTTGGAAATGGTTCCAATGTACATACAGTCGCAGTGGGAGAGTATCACTTGGGGTTGCCATCTGGGTGTATATTGGTTTTGAACCCATGTTATTTTGTACCAAGTATGCTATGTAATATAATATCTGTTTCTTTGTTAGACAATGAAGGATATAATTTTGTATTGCAGAACAATGTTATGAACATTCACCTAAATCAAATATTGGTTGGGTATGGTACACTTAATAACGGGATATACGTCCTAAATCAACACACAGTTTTCAGTATACAACACACTAAGAAAAGAAAACTTTCAGAAATAAATGAAGCTTTTCTTTGGCACTGTAGACTTGGTCATATTAACAAAACAAGACTAAACAAGTTACACAAAGATGGATATTTAAAACCGTTTGAATATAAATCTTATGCGACTTGCCAGTCTTGTATCAAGGGTAAAATGACCAAAACTACGTTTACCGGACACGGAGAAAGAGCTACCGAGCTCCTAGGACTCATACATAGTGATGTATGTGGTCCAATGTCTACACAGGCTAGAGGCGGTTTTTCATACTTCATTACGTTCACTGACGATTTCTCAAGATTCGGTCATGTATTTTTATTAATGCACAAGTCCAAAGCTTTCAAGAAATTCATTGAATATAAACAAGAAGTAGAAAAACAAACCGGCTTGAGTATCAAGATGCTTCGATCAGATCGAGGTGGGGAATACCTTAGTACAGAATTTGCAAACTTCCTAAAAGAGAATGGGATTCTCTCTCAGCTCACTCCTCCTTACACACCACAGCACAACGGTGTATCTGAACGACAGAATATGACCCTATTAGATATGGTCCGATCCATGATGAGTGATGCTGAGTTACCCGTCTCATTTTGGGGGCATGCATTGGAGACTGCAGCGTTTCTATTGAACAGGGTTCCAACCAAAACTGTGTCTACCACGCCATATGAGATATGGCATGGGAAGAGACCATCTCTTAAGAGAATTAAGATTTGGCGTTGCCCGGCCTATGTTAAAAAGCAGAATCCGGACAAACTCGAGACACGGTCGGTCATGTGTAACTTTGTGGGATATCCAAAGAACCCATATGGATATATATTCTACCACAAGGAGGAACAAAAGGTGTTTGTTTCTCAGCATGCCCCATTCTTGGAAAAAGAGTTTTTCACAGATAAAGATAATGGCAATGTGGTGGATCTAGAAGAGGTTCTAGAGACACAAACTACAAATGACGACTTGGTTAAACCGGCTGTTGCAATAGAAACTGAAGAACCTCAGCCACTCCGTAGGTCTGGTAGGACTTCTCGCCCACCGGAGAGGTACTACGGTTTCCTCATTGATGGTGACGGAGAAGACTGCATCATGGATGATGATGATCCTACCAATTTTCAGCAAGCTATCATGAATGGTGACTCTGTGAAGTGGCTGGATGCCATGAGATCCGAAATGGAGTCTATGTACACCAATAAAGTATGGACTTTGGACATTTTACCTCCTGGGGTAAAACCTGTGGGATGCAAATGGATCTTTAAAAGAAAAATTGGTGTAGATGGGCAGGTAGAGACCTATAAGGCAAGACTTGTGGCGAAGGGTTTTCGTCAAAGACCAGGTTTGGACTATGACGAAACTTTTTCGCCCGTAGCCATGCTTAAATCCATTCGGATCCTACTTGCTATTGCTGCTCACTACAACTATGAAATCTGGCAGATGGACGTTAAAACAGCATTTCTAAATGGAGATTTAGAAGAATGCGTTTATATGGATCGGCCAGAGGGCTTCATTGACAGTGGGAGCAGCGGGAAAGCATGTAGATTGCTTAAATCCATATATGGGTTAAAGCAGGCATCACGGAGTTGGAACATCTGTTTCGATGATGTTATCAAAGAGTTTGATTTCATCAAAAATCCAGATGAACCTTGTGTTTATAAGAAGGCTGTAGGAAGAGCTGTCACATTCCTCGTACTGTACGTGGATGACATTCTTCTGATAGGAAATGATATCCCTATGCTACAGTCGGTCAAATCTTTCTTATCACTAAGGTTCTCCATGAAGGACCTGGGTGATGCAACATACATTCTGGGCATAAGGATCTATAGGGATAGATCCAAAAAGTTATTGGGATTGTCCCAAACTAGGTACATCAACACCATCCTAAAAAGGTTTAGTATGGAAGACTCCAAGCGGGGTATCTTACCCGCTTGCCATGGAGTCACTCTCTCCAAGGATTCTTGTCCAAAGACCGATGAAGAGAGAGCTCGCATGAGCATTATACCGTATGCTTCGGCAGTGGGATCTATAATGTATACGATATTATGTACACGCCCAGATGGAGCTTATGCACTTAGTGTTGTAAGCATATATCAATCCAACCCAGGGGAGAATCACTGGACAGCTGTGAAGAACATTCTTAACTACTTACGAAGGACTAAAGAATTGTTCTTGGTGTATGGTAATGGAGATTTCCAAATGGAGGCCTTTACCGATTCGAGCTTCCAGAGCGATAAGGACGACAGCAAATCTATCTCAGGGTTTGTATTTACCCTCAATGGAGGGGCGGTAAGTTGGAAGAGTTCCAAACAGGATACCGTTGCAGACTCTACGATGGAGGCTGAGTACATTGCTGCAAATGATGCCGCCAAGGAAGCCGTATGGATGAAGAAGTTCGTCTCGGAGCTAGGAGTAGTTCCAACCATTATTGATCCAATACCATTGTATTGTGATAATAATAGGGCTATGGCGTTAGCCAAGGAGCCCAGGTCCCATCAGCGGTCCAGACACATCCTGAGGCGCTTTCATTTGATCCGGGAGATTGTAGATCGCCGCGAGATCGAGATTAAGAGAGTAGACACAAAGAATAACGCCGCGGATCCACTCACCAAGGCCCTCCCTCAGCCGCAGCATGAGCGACTTTTTGAGATGTTGGGTATGAGATACGCCAATAACTGGCCTTAGTGCAAGTGGGAGATTGTTGGATATATGTATGCCCTAGAGGCCATTATGTGATAGTGGATGTATTTATATATATTTATATATATATATATATATATATATATATATATATATTCAGTGTACATTCTTGCTCGACATGATAGTATGCTATCTGGTTCTTCTTTATCTGACATGTTGATTTGATCATGCTTTTTACTCATTCATACATGTTGATAAAGCCCTGAAGATATTGGCTTGACTACAGTGATTATGATAGAGATCATACTAGTGGGACATCTGTAGTTTATAAGCATATCCTGAAATGTCCCTAGTCGTGGGTGTATCGAGACGGGGCATCGATATACCAGAGTAGACTAGCGTATATGATACTAGACCCATATGACGGGCGATGGATGTTCCCACATTCATCGATGTTTGACATCAAGATCATATACGGGTGCTCAGTGGTGACTGGGTACACTGGACGGACTCACCGAGAACTCCTATATCGAATTATATCTATCGTCGGATAGCAGTTCTCAGGTGACACTGGTACAGGTTAGTCTGTAGACCCAAGATCGTCATAGAGTCTTGTGTGCTCTCCCACTGTACTTTGATTACCACCCTACCACAGCTCTGAGTCGTGCAAACAGGTGGCCGTTGGGTACAGTCCCGAGACACACGAAGGCGATGAGCGATAGGAGGGGTTTCGTCTCTCCCGGAATTGGGAGTTGATGCTGTGCTGTGCTCGACTGGTTATATCAGTAAGTCCCTGGCCAGGGCTGCTGAGATTTACTGATAAGTGCTTTTAATAGTTTCTCGATCTGTTATAGACCATTCACCGACACGACTTATTGAGTTATTGGGATCGACGTTACCATCCCTAGACTCGATATGCAGCATATCTGACGAAGAGACCGGACTGTGCGGTAGTGTTGCCGGTTGGCTCGACGGGAGTTGTAGCAGGTTCGCTTGTTTTCTTCTGATCGCTCAATACCCGGGTGGCCGTTACGTTTAGCTGACCGCTTGCGGCTTGGGGGTGCTTGATATGATCATCACCCACTACCGGTGTATTGACGAGTCTCAGAGTCCCTCAAAGGAGTTACCTAGTCCAGGCGAAACGTTGTGGTGCGCGTATGCGATATGCGCATGGACCCGGTTAAAATGCGCGTATGAGATACCGTATATTAATCGGGCGGCTTGCTTTTGGTTGGGTCGTATGTGATATGGCCGGATTGATAAATCAAGTGTTGATTTATCATTTAACCATTAGTTTCTCACTTGAAATCCTATCTTGTATGTTTGATGTATGCATGCATGTATGCATTCTTTCTTGATTCATGCACATATGGATGTGCATGCATACATACATACATACATCATCCTTCATGGTTGTTTATACATTGAAAATGGTGGCAATATAAGACTCACACCATGGTTTATATTATGGATTATTATTTCTATTTATGTTAAAACAAAAGAAAAGAGAAAAGATTATTTCATGGATTAGTTTCTACACTCTTCTTTTGACCTAACCATATTCACCTACTTATTAACCATGATTTAATCTTTCTCTTGTGTTTTAACTAAAGTAAAATAAATATCCATAATAGATAACCATGGTTTGAGAGGAAGAGGGAAAATATATATAGATATATTTTCCATTTTCTTCACAAGGGTTAATCTTTTACTCTTGTTCAGAAAGCCATCATCTTCTTCCTCCTTCTTCTTTTGCTCTCTAGACTTCTATAGTGAGCAAAACACTCATCAAGTTAGGTTTTTGAAGTGAGAATAGCCACCACAATATCATTCTACACAAGTCTAGCCCACTTGTTTAGAGTGTTAGCTTCATTTCTTTCTCTTGACAAAGTGAAGTTGCAAGCTTGGACAAAGGAGGTTCGGGTGGATCGTCGTGGACGTTAGAAGACCTCAAGCTAACCGTTTTACAACCCTCAAGTGGCCAAGGAGTCTAGCGTAGGGAGCTACAAAAGTTGTACTCTCAAAACCCTAGCCTTTGTTACTTGTTATGTTATGAAACCCTAATTTTCTAGGATAGATCCTTTGTATGCTTACTTAGCACCATAAAAATCTAATCTTTGTGACATGTGATGCTTCCAAACCTTTCATAGGGTGCTAGGTGAACCTAACATATATCACATCGGATCATTACGTTGTAGCTCATCTTTATGTGACTTGACATGATATTCATACTTGATGCACATATCACATCACATTGACATGCATATTGGTTTGGATTACATGTGATTTCTGGATTTGGGAACCGTGGCTATTTCAAACATGCAATCATTTAAAAACCCGGTTCCCTTGATATGATATTTCTGTTAGTTGTATGTATGCCCTAGAGGCCAGTATTGTACAGATGATGTATATTATATTGGATGCTTGGACATATATAGAGATGACTTTCTTGCTCGATATGATAGTATGCTATATGGTTACTCTTTATCTTAACATGTACACTAGTCTCTTTAAACTGTCTTATAGTTACATGTTGGTAAAGCCCTTAGGATGTGTACTTGACTACCTGGACTATGATGCAGATCATACTAGTGGGGACATGGTAGTCCATAAGTACATCCTTCATGGTCCCTAGTCGTGGGTGTATCGAGACGGGGCATCGATATACCAGTGTAGACTAGCGTATACGCTTCTCGACCCATGAGATGGGCGATGGATGATCCCATATCCCTTGGTGTTTGACATCAGAGATGGTGTACGGGTGCTCAGTGGAGACTGGGTACACTGGACGGACTCGCCGAGAACTCCCAGATGGTATTATACCTCACGTCAGATGGCAGTTCTCAGGTGACACTTGTACAGGTTAGTCTGTAGACCCGAGATCGTCATAGAGTCTTATGTGATTCCCACTGTGCTTTGATCTCCACCTTACCACGTCCATGAGGGCATGCAAAACGGTGGTCTTTGGGTACAGTCCCGAGTCACATGGAGGCAATGAGCGATAGGAGGGGTTTCGTCTCTCCCGGTATTGGGAGTTGATGTTGCGCTGTGCTCAATTGGCCGTAACAGGGAAGTCCCTGGCCAGGGCTGATCAGAGATTTGCTGGTAAGCGTTACCAGTAGTTTCTCGACCCGTTATGAGCCTCACATCGGCACGACTTATCGGTTATTGGGGTCTGACGTTTACCACCCCTAGACTTGATATGCGACGTATCAGACGAACAGACCGGACTGTACGGTAAGTGTTACTGGTTAGATTCACAGAAGTGTGAGCGGACTAGCTCGTCGATCTTCTGATCGCTCAATACCCGGATGGCCGTTACATTTAGCAGACCGCTTGCGGCTTGTGGGTGCTTGATATGATCATCATCTGCTACCGGCGTATTGACGAGTCTTTAGAGTCCTACACAGAGGTTTCCTGGTTCAAGCGAAACGAAATAGGAGCGCATATGAGATATGTGCTGGACCGAGAATAATGCGTGTATGTGATACCGCATTTCATTCTCGCGATATATGTTTCGATTGGTTATATTCGATATGACCTAGTTATCGAATCATTGATTCAATAAATCGATACATTGGATTCTAGTCGGTTATGTGCGACATGACCGGATCATTGAATCAAATGTTGATTTAATGATTTGATGCATAATTATATATTTGATATATTGCATTGCATTAACTAGTATTGGTTCACTTTAAATGGATTTTCTCACTTGATATACATGTTGTATATGTGATATACTTTTGTGCACATCTTTGTATCATGTTTGATGATACTTGCTCATTAGGTTAAGTGTGAAGTATTAAACCATGGTTAAGAGATGATTAGGGTTTTTCCTTTTTATTTATTTATTTGTTTATTTATTTAGAAAAGGTTTAGATGAGAATGGTGGCTTTCTTTGTCTCTTGTTGAAGTTTCTTGAAGCTTTGACAAAGTCCACCATCCTTATCTCATCCTTAACCCTAACCATTCCTATTAACCTTAGTTTAATCTCTACACTTGACCATGGTCAAGATATGATAAGTATTCATATTAGTTTCTTTTTCAAATAAGAAACTTATCATATTCTTTCTTCTTCATCATCTTCTTCTTCAAGAAAAGCTTGATGCCATCAATGGCAACTTGAGCAAAAGTGAGTGAAATCCAATTCTAAAGTGAACCCACCTCCTATTTCTTCACCCTCTACCTCTTGCCAAGTTGTTTTGGGTGTTTTCTTCACAAGTTTCACAACTTCGTGAAGTCGGAGCTTGAACTTGTGATGCCTCGACGTAGATCATCTTCGGCACGAAGCCGACGACCTATTCCGCTCGTTTTTCCGATGAAGCCGACGAATGAGTCTAGGATTCGAGATGGACAGCCAGAGGACGCCTACGTGGAGCCGAGGAAGAGGATAACCGGATCTACAAAGGTTGTAGCCTCTCTCCTTTAGTTAATATGTTAACTAATTTAATTTTTCGCCTAGAATTCTAGTCTAAGATCCGTGTTAGGGTTTCTCGGCACCATAATTTTTGTAAATTGGCATAGTTGATGCCTTGTGAGACCTCTATAGGGTGCCTAGGAACCTTTCACTGGTATCAGAGTCTAGCTAGAGCCTTAGGCGAAGTCTAGATGCAATTTGAAGCCCGAACGAACCCGAAACCCTAAACCAAACATGCTCTCTGGACTTTTTCCAAAATCTGGAGTTTTTCGATATTAAAAATATGCAGAAAAATCAGCAGGAAATTCTAAGGTTTACTGTGAAATTCGTGAGCCTAATTCCACTAAGCCGGCGCGGATCCGCGGCATGAGCATGGCTCATGCGGCGGATCCGCGGCCGTACGGCCTCAATATTTAAAGTTTTTTACACAGTAACTCTTAGTTTCCAGTGGTGATTTTCCTGGGAATTTTTAATGTTTTTTCCAGAGTTTTAATTTTCAGGGTTGTTTTGAGGATTCGGTATTTCGATCGGATTATCAAATTTCGTCATTTGTGTATTTCCGGATAATTTTTAGAATATGCTAAAAAGTTCGACCGGATATAAATACCCAATTTTTCCCCTGTCGGGAGATTTCCAAGTGTTGGATTTTTCCGTAGTTTAACGACGTTCTAAGTAGTGCAAGTAACACGATGGACCCTTTAGAAGACAACAAACCTTAACTCGATTATGTGACCGTCTTGAACTGCCCTTTGAACCTTCGGGTTTGGGGCAGTACGGCGTGCCACATGTGAGGCGTTGGCTTGACCCTTCTACGGCTGGACCGTTGGTACTGAGGCACGAACTGAATGTTGTTAGACTTATTTCATGTGTTGAGCTGTATCGGGAAAAATTGGGTATTCGACTGTTCGATCGGAAAGTTTAACATTTTCTGTTTATCTGGAATGTGATACAATAATTGGAATTCACAAACAGTTATGAGATAACTGAATGAATGTTATAAATCTAGCCGTTTAGTCTCACTTGATGTTGAAAAGAGTTTTCGATAATGAGACTAAAATGCGGGGTTTATAATTGTTAGGCATGTGATGTCTAAGTAATTCATTTGATTAGGCATGTGATGTCTATGAAGGTTGCGGATTCCAACTGTTGTAGTTTTACACTTTCTTTTCTGTGACCGTAAGTGTAGTATGTTCATATCGCCGGTTTCGTTGCTATACGTCAACGACAATTGGGGTATGCATACTTACTTACGTTGATGACATGTGATGTTATGTGTTGCTGGATATGTTATATTGGATCGTCGTGTTCGAATAGCCGGGGTTTTTTATGTGAGATGAGTGTTTTCCATTTTCATTCATGTAAAAACTTGTATGTAATATTCTTTTATTTGGGGCACTTCCAGGTAGCGGAAGTTGTCACCTTTTGTATATTATTTACTTTTCCGCATTAGGATAGACCCAAGGAAGGGAGCACAAGTAACCGGGTTCTGGGGTCCAGTGGGAGACCAACTCGAGAAGTCGAGTCCGGGTCTCCTAACCCTAGAATTGGTAGGGTTGCTTGCCGCTCTCGTAGGGGTCTAGGGGTGTGGGATTGGCTATTCATCACGACCGTGGAATCCGTGTTTTATACTGGCTCATATTGAAAACACGGACGTCCTAGTATATCCAATGTTTCATATGTTTCTTCTGCTGCGATATCTGTGATGTGATCATGTGATGTTCTGTGATGGATATAGTATATAGTATATATGATATATTATATAGACGTTACTTATGTTTTACACCCGTGCTAGCCCTGCCCTGCTCTGTCGTTAGTTACCTAACCTAACGGTGCACGAGGGGACATCGAGGCGAATGCGGATGGCATAAGTGTACGTCATATCTATCTGTGATGTTTAGGTATTTAAATGATGGGACTTCATTAATGTGATTAATGAAAGGAAAGAAACCTAAGATGTTGTAGAATCAGATTTTAAACAAAACAGGTAGCTACAGTTCTTGCTTTGCATAGCGGTATATATGATATACCCTGCACCTTATTCGATGAGGAAAGGACCGAGATCCCTTCACCAGGAGTGACTCTTTTAGCAATAACTGGCAGATGCTACACACTCGGTTTGTTTTTGATTGCTTTTAAGAGTTTTTGCTTTGCACAGCGATATATATGATATATCCCGCACCTCATTCGACGAGGAAAGGACCGAGATCCCTTCACCGGGAGTGACTCCTTTAGCAAAACTACAAAAGCCTCAAAATCACTCCATTTCAAAACTTCATTTGATTCTACAACGATATCAAGTTCATTACGCAATAGGTTTTCAGAAAAACCTGACGTAGCCCTCCGTCCTTTCAGATAAGTACTAGTTAGTATTCGTGCTACGTTTGTTGACTATGTTAAGGCGTAGTGTGCGGTAGCTAATTAGTGCTTATCTGTATAAGCATATGATGCGATTGGATTAGGGTAGTCGTGCAACTTTGTTGACTATGTTAAGGGTCGTGCGGGTGGGTTTAATTCAATCGGGAAATGACGGGTTGAACTTGACTAGCACTTATGATTTGTTGACTATGTTAAGGTCATATAGCTGCTAGGGGCAAAATATTATCGGGAATTTCAAGTGTTGAAATTTGCAATGAGATTGCATACCTTCTATGAGATAGTTGGATCCCGATACCCACTGCGAGTAAGAGTTACTCCTGGGAGAGTTTTACACATTACAATTAGCCGATCAAGTAGGTGTCTAGAAAGGTGTTAACGAGGTTACGCCTCTGGGAAAACGAGGTTTACAGTAATTAGGTTCGTGCGAAAGCACGGGGGACCTCCCTCAAAGTACCGACACTGGCCTGGCTGAAAGATTGGCGAACTTGTAGTATGTAATTAATCCCGGCTAGTCTTTCCTTTTATGGTTTGAAGGAAGATTTGATAAAAAGCAGTGGGAGCCATCCTGATTAGATAAGATAATAACCAATCTGATCTTGCACGAACATACGCTAAAGTGTTTTCTTCTCTCTCTCTCCAGGTAGCGACCATTTCATGCCCTAATGAAGATAATAATATGGATGTATTGACCGAACCCGCATGTTATACTTTGCTGGGGAATGTTGGTTCCGTTCTTTCCTATAAGAGTTATAGGACTGAACATGATATAGGGGAATACCAGGATTCCCATGCCACCCGTTTGAAGAAAGTACACGTTGATGCATTTTCTTCGGGTGTGTTCGTTACAGAGAACTGTTTCTCCATTTGCCCTACGTCCTGGGTATTAGATACCGGGTCAGGATCCCATATATGTAATCAGTTACATGGGCTTAGAAAAGGTAGAGAACTTAGAGAAGGTGATAAAGACATCAGAGTTGGAAATGGTGCAATTGTTGCAGCTAAGACTGTCGGGGAATATCACCTTGTATTACCAACTGGTAATACATTGGTTCTGAACGAATGCTATTACATGGCGAACCTGATATGCAACATTATATCAGTTTCTTTGCTGAGTAAAGAGGGATATAATTTTGTATTACAGGACAATGTTATGAACATTTTGCGTAACCAAAAGTTGGTTGGATCAGGCACGTTGTACAATGGCATTTATGTTCTAAACCAATCAACAGTTCTGAGCATAACAAACACACACAAGAGGAAGAGTTAAGAACTGAACGATTCCTTCTTGTGGCATTGTAGACTGGGTCACATCAATGTGACACGACTGGCTAAGTTGCATAAGGATAGATATTTGAAACCTTTCGAATTTTCATCTTATGACACTTGCCAGTCATGTCTCAAAGGCAAGATGACCAAAACTCCGTTTACGGGACACGGAGAAAGAGTTACCGAACTCTTGGGACTTATACATAGTGATGTATGCGGTCCCATGTCTACACATGCCAGGGATGGTTCTTCATACTTCATTACATTCACTGACGATCTCTCTAGGTTCGGGTATGTGTTCCTGATGAAACACAAATCAGAAGCTTTTGAGAAATTTAGGGAATATAAACAAGAAGTTGAGAACCAAACCGGAAAAAGTATTAAAATCCTACGATCTGATCGAGGAGGGGAATACTTGATCAATGAATTCCTGGACTTCCTAAAAGAGAATGGGATTCTCTCTCAGCTGACTCCTCCATATACACTATAGCACAACGGTATATCTGAACGGAGGAACCGCACCCTATTAGATATGGTGTGCTCTATGATGAGCACAGCTGAGTTACCTATTTCCTTCTGGGGATATACACTGGAGACGGCTGCATACCTATTGAATCAAGTTCCATCTAAATCTGTACCTATCACACCATATGAGATATGGAGTGGGAAGAGACCATATTTTAAACGAGTTAAGATATGGGGTTGTCCGGCCTATGTCAAAAGGCAAAATCCAGACAAACTCGAGGCACGGTCAGTTCTCTGCAAGTTTGTGGGATATCCTAAGAATTCCCAAGGATATTTTTTCTACCATACTGAAGAACAAAAAGTGTTTGTTTCTCAATATGCCACCTTTTTAGAAAAGGAATTCCTTGAAAAATAAATTAGTGGCAAAGTGGTAGAGCTGGAAGAAATTCCAGATACACAAACTATAACTGAAGATTTAGTGGAACCAGAAGATTCGATAGTACCCGACGAACCCCAGCCTCTCCGCCGATCTAGTAGGGTTTCTCGTCCACCTGAGAGATACTACGGTTTTCTCATTGATGGTGGAAGCGAGGATTGCATCATGGATGATGATGACCCAACTAGCTTCGAGCAGGCCATCACGAGTAGGGACTCAGTGAAATGGCTGGATGCTATGCGGTCCGAGATGGAATCCATGTACACCAACAAAGTATGGACTTTGGAAGTTGCTCCTGAAGGGGTAAAACCCATTGGGAGCAATTGGATCTTCAAGAAGAAACTAGGTGTAGATGGTAAAGTGGAGACTTTCAAAGCTAGACTTGTAGCAAAGGGTTTTCGTCAAAGACCAGGTGTGGACTATGACGAGACCTTTTCTCCAGTGGCTATGCTTAAATCCATCCGGATCATGCTTACCGTCGCTGCATATCATGATTACGAAATCTGGCAAATGGATGTTAAGACCGCCTTTCTAAACGGTGATTTAGAAGAGTGCGTGTACATGACTCAGCCAGAGGGCTTCGTAGACAGTGGGAGCAGCGGAAAGGTCTGCAAGCTGCTTAAATCCATTTATGGATTAAAGCAAGCATCGCGGAGTTGGAACATCTGCTTTGACGTCGTTATCAAAGATTTTGATTTCGTCAAAAATCCAAATGAACCTTGTATCTACAAGAAGGTGGCAGAGAGTAAGGTTGTCTTCCTCGTATTGTACGTGGACGACATACTCTTGATAGGAAATGATATTCCTATGCTGCAATCGGTCAAGCTCTTCTTATCACAAAGATTCTCAATGAAAGATCTTGGTGATGCTCCTGCATATTGGGGATTAGGATCTATAGAGATAGATCCAAACGGATTTTGGGATTGTCCCAATCCAGGTACATTGACACCATACTAAAGAGGTTTAGTATGGAAGAGTCCAAGCGTGGGAACTTGCCCACGATCTCTGGAGTCACTCTCTCCAAAGAGATGTCTCCCAAGACTGATTTGGAGAGAGCTCGCATGCAAGGGATACCCTATGCTTCGGCAGTAGGCTCTATCATGTATGCGATGCTATGTACCAGACCCGATGTAGCATACTCGCTAAGTGTAGTGAGCAGGTATCAAGCTGATCCTGGAGAGAGTCACTGGACAGCTGTGAAGAGCATTCTCAAGTACTTACGAAGGACTAGAGATATGTTCTTGGTGTATGGTAACGGAGAACTCCAAGTGGAGTCCTTTACCGATTCGAGCTTCCAGAGTAATAAGGACGACTCTAAGTCGCAGTCGGGCTTTGTCTTTACCCTTTACGGAGGGGCGGTTAGCTGGAAGAGTTCCAAGTAGGAAACCGTGGCAGACTCGACGATGGAGGCTGAATACATCGCTGCCAACGATGCTGCCAAAGAGGCTGTCTGGATCAAGAAGTTCATTACTGAACTTGGAGTGGTTCCATCCATTGAGCATCCAATACCTTTGTATTGCGATAACAATGGAGCGGTGGCTTTAGCCAAGGAACCCAGGTCCCATCAGCGATCCAGGCATATTCTGAGGCGGTATCACCTGATCCGGGAGATAGTTGATCACTGGGAGATCGAGGTCAGGAGGGTTGACACGAAGAACAACACGGCGGATCCACTCACGAAGGCCATTCCCCAGATACAGTTTGAGAGACTCTTCGGGATGCTCGGTATGCGATACTACAGCAGCTGGCCCTAGTGCAAGTGGGAGATTGTTAGTTGTATGTATGCCCTAGAGGCCAGTATTGTACAGATGATGTATATTATATTGGATGCTTGGACATATATAGAGATGACTTTCTTGCTCGATATGATAGTATGCTATCTGGTTACTCTTTATCTTAACATGTACACTAGTCTCTTTAAACTGTCTTATAGTTACATGTTGGTAAAGCCCTTAGGATGTGTACTTGACTACCTGGACTATGATGCAGATCATACTAGTGGGGACATGGTAGTCCATAAGTACATCCTTCATGGTCCCTAGTCGTGGGTGTATCGAGACGGGGCATCGATATACCAGTGTAGACTAGCGTATACGCTTCTCGACCCATGAGATGGGCGATGGATGATCCCATATCCATTGGTGTTTGACATCAGAGATGGTGTACGGGTGCTCAGTGGAGACTGGGTACACTGGACGGACTCGCCGAGAACTCCCAGATAGTATTATACCTCACGTCAGATGGCAGTTCTCAGGTGACACTTGTACAGGTTAGTCTGTAGACCCGAGATCGTCATAGAGTCTTGTGTGATTCCCACTGTGCTTTGATCTCCACCTTACCACGTCCATGAGGGCGTGCAAAACGGTGGTCTTTGGGTACAGTCCCGAGTCACATGGAGGCAATGAGCGATAGGAGGGGTTTCGTCTCTCCCGGTATTGGGAGTTGATGTTGCGCTGTGCTCGATTGGCCGTAACAGGGAAGTCCCTGGCCAGGGCTGATCAGAGATTTGCTGGTAAGCGTTACCAGTAGTTTCTCGACCCGTTATGAGCCTCACATCGGCACGACTTATCGGTTATTGGGGTCTGACGTTTACCACCCCTAGACTTGATATGCGACGTATCAGACGAATAGACCGGACTGTACGGTAAGTGTTACTGGTTGGATTCACAAGAGTGTGAGCGGACTAGCTCATCGATCTTCTGATCGCTCAATACCCGGATGGCCGTTACGTTTAGCAGACCGCTTGCGGCTTGTGGGTGCTTGATATGATCATCATCTGCTACCGGCGTATTGACGAGTCTTTAGAGTCCTACACAGAGGTTTCCTGGTTCAAGCGAAACGAAATAGGAGCGCATATGAGATATGTGCAGGACCGAGAATAATGCGTGTATGTGATACCGCATTTCATTCTCGCGATATATGTTTCGATTGGTTATATTCGATATGACCTAGTTATCGAATCATTGATTCGATAAATCGATACATTGGATTCTAGTCGGTTATGTGCGACATGACCGGATCATTGAATCAAATGTTGATTTAATGATTTGATGCATAATTATATATTTGATATATTGCATTGCATTAACTAGTATTGGTTCACTTTAAATGGATTTTCTCACTTGATGTACATGTTGTATATGTGATATACTTTTGTGCACATCTTTGTATCATGTTTGATGATACTTGCTCATTAGGTTAAGTGTGAAGTATTAAACCATGGTTAAGAGATGATTAGGGTTTTGCCTTTTTATTTATTTGTTTGTTTATTTATTTAGAAAAGGTTTAGATGAGAATGGTGGCTTTCTTTGTCTCTTGTTGAAGTTTCTTGAAGCTTTGACAAAGTCCACCATCCTTATCTCATCCTTAACCCTAACCATTCATATTAACCTTAGTTTAATCTCTACACTTGACCATGGTAAAGATATGATAAGTATTCATATTAGTTTCTTTTTCAAATAAGAAACTTATCATATTCTTTCTTCTTCATCATCTTTTCTTCAAGAAAAGCTTGATGCCATCAATGGCAACTTGAGCAAAAGTGAGTGAAATCCAATTCTAAAGTGAACCCACCTCCTATTTCTTCACCCTCTACCTCTTGCCAAGTTGTTTTGGGTGTTTTCTTCACAAGTTTCATAACTTCAAGAAGTCGGAGCTTGAACTTGTGATGGCTCGACGTAGATCATCTTCGGCACGAAGCCGACGACCTATTCCGCTCGTTTTTCCGATGAAGCCGACGAATGAGTCTAGGATTCGAGATGGACACCGAGAGGACGCCTACGTGGAGCCGAGGAAGAGGATAACCGGATCCACAAAGGTTGTAGCCTCTCTCCTTTAGTTAATATGTTAACTAATTTAGTTTTTCGCCTAGAATTTCTAGTCTAAGATCCGTGTTAGGGTTTCTCGGCACCATAATTTTTGTAAATTGGCATGGTTGATGCCTTGTGAGACCTCTATAGGGTGCCTAGGAACCTTTCAATTTCGGTGCGTCTACCCTATGTTTTCTCGATGCTAGAGCGAGATATATATGAGATAGAGGGGGCTGACCCGGACTGACGGATGCCCGATAGACATATATGAGATAGAGGGGGCTGACCCGGACTGACGGATGCCCGATAGACATATATGAGATAAAGAGGGCTGACCCGGACTGACGGATGCCCGATAGATATATATGAGAGAGGGGGCTGACCCGGACTGACGGATGCCCGATAGACATATGAGAGAGGGGGCTGACCCGGACTGACGGATGCCCGATATCGGAAGATTTGCGTGTCGATGCTAGACACGAGTATTTATGATATTTGGGTGCCGATGTTGGGCACTCGTGCTTCTTAGTGATGTACAGGATTTGAGGGCCGATGGGAGTGTCGGCGTCTGGGTTGTTGGGATTTGCGGTGCATGTATATATATATATATATATATATATATATATATATATATATATATATATATATATATATATATATTCCACATTGACATTTCGTGTAGATGTTATATTCCCCTGCTCAGCATTCATTATTGCATCTCATCATGTAGTCATATTACCTGATAGAGCACTTGCATGAGTTTTGCACATACTGCTTATCACACATTGATATCATCTGTTGGCATATGATAGAGTAGCGTAGTACGTGCATGCTCACGATTACCTTTATATGTTATCTCTATTCACGAGTTGGCAACTCACCCCAGTTGTGCCACAAGTGTTTGCAGGTTGCCCTTCGGAGTAGTCGCGGCAGGCTGCGGTTTGCATCTTTTGACACAGATACCCCCATAGTTGGTGTACTAGCTCCTTGCTGATAGGTGGGTTTTGTGCGGTATCTGTTTATCTTTCAGTTATGTATATTGTTGTATCTAGTATTCTCCATCTACCATGTATATATTTGACTTAGAGACAGTGTGAGGACGATGATGTATATTATCTGTATTCTGGTGTCGAGCTCGTTGTGAGCCGACTGTACTTGCAGTTTATCTTATCTGTGATGTTTCCGCTTGTGGATCTTGATCTTCGCTACGGCGTCGTATATTGCTATCTTGGTGATTATTTACTTAAGAATTCTTGTCACTTTAATGAGTACTTCCATTTAAAACTTAAACACTCTATACTTTTACTGATTTGATTTCTGGGTTTTCGGTTCACTTAGCTGCGTTACGCCTGTAGACGTTACGTGGTTAAGTGCCGGTCACGGGCCAAACTTCAGGTCGTGACAAAGTTGGTATCAGAGCATAGGTTTTACCTTCGGAGTGTAGGATGACCCTGGTATGATGGAGTAGGTAGCTGCAACAGAGTGGCGTAGCGTGCGTATGTTCCGCGGCATACTCACGACACGGTACCCGCCTAAGCGACCTTAGGACTTATTGATTGAAATTCCTTCTTTAGTATATACATTCTTGCGATTCGATTTCCGTATCCTCATCGAATCCTACCTTCTTTTCAGCCATTATGCCGCCAAGGACTACGAGGGTGCAGAGAGCGGCCGTGAGAGCCGAGGTTCGAGTTGATTCATTTGAGATGAGGACTGATCCGAGTAGTACCCCTATTGTACCAGGACAGATTGTTCCCCCTACGACAGCTCAGATCGCTAGACTAGTGGTAGAGATGCAGGGCTTGCGCCAGGCGATGAGCTCGTTGGTGGAGGTCGTTCGAGCGCAGCGACAGGTGGTAGTCACCCTGTTACCCAGTTGTTCCTTGCGGTTATCGTGCAGTATTCCGTCCCCTACATAGCACCGGTGGAGGCAACCCCAGTGTACGAGACACGTCTTCCAGAGACCATGAGAGTTTCGGAACAGTTGAGGAATCGTACTGGTGTACCAACCCAGAGCAGAGGCTTAGGACGAGGACAGTTGTTTGGCTCTCATCCCCAGGGAGGATGACAGCCAGCGCGTAGATGCTTACGATGTGGGAGCCTTCAACACCTCATCAGGCATTGTTCCTTCACACCACGTCAGGGTCGTATTCTGAGACGTCGTAGACGCGGAGGGTTCGCGCAGAGGGGTCAGGTTAGTAGAGGAGGAGTTCGGTCAGTCGCAGATGAAGGACAGGCACAAGTTTTCGATTCGACTCATCGGGACGCGAGGGCGTCCAACGCAGAGCTTTCAGGTACTCTTTCAGTATGTCCTTTGTTGCACACATATTGTCTGATCCGGATCCTTGTGCTCGTATGTTTCCACGTACCCGTACATATCCACACACTTTATACCGAGTTTGGGTAGAGAGTCCGGTTTGCTTGATCAGCCGCTAGTTGTGACTACTCCTGCAGGAGAGTCGTTTGTCCTAGTCACGTGTTCCGATCCTGTACCGTCCGTATTGGCGAGAGAGAGTTGCCGGTCGATTTGATCCTTCTTGAGATGTTGGACTTCGATGTTCTTTTAGGCATGGATTGGTTAGCCACGTGCTATGCTTCTGTTGACTGCCGCGAGAAGACAGTTAGATTTTGTTTTCCCGGCAAGTCGGTTTTTGTTGTGTTGGGGGACCGTGGTGCCACCCCTCACAGTGTGATTTCTTTTTTCATGCTAGATAGCTTTCGAGGAAGGGATGTCAAGGATTTCTCGCCTATGTTTGCGATATTAGAGCTTCAGAGGTTCCGATGGATCAGGTTCCGGTTGTTAGCAAGTTCCCTGATATGTTTCCTGACGAGCTTTCTGGGCTACCGCCCGAGCGTGATATTTCTTTCTGTATTGGTTTGGTTCCTGGCACGGGCCTATTTCTGTACCGCCTTATCGGATGGCTCCGGCGGAACTTAGAGAATTGAAGGGTCAGTTGCAAGATTTGCTGGATAAAGGACTTATTCGACCCAGTGTTTCTCCTTGGGGTGCTCCAGTCCTGTTTGTCAAGAAGAAGGACGGCAGTATGCGTTTGTGTATCGACTACCGTCAGCTGAACAGGGTGACAATGCGGAACAGGTATCCTTTGCCACGCATCGACGATTTGTTCGACCAGCTTCAGGGGGCAGGATACTTTTCGGGGATCAATTTGCGATCCGGCTACCATCAGCTGCGGGTTCGACAGGAGGACATTCCTAGGACAGCTTTCCGCACGCGTTACGGCCATTATGAGTTTTTTGGTCATGTCGTTCGGACTCACCAATGCGCCAGCAACATTTATGGACTTGATGAACTACATTTTCCAGCCGTATCTTGATCTGTTCATCATAGTATTCATTGACGATATTCTAGTGTATTCTCAGAGTCGAGAGGAGCACGAGCAGCACCTGCGGATTACACTGCAGACCTTGAGGGTGCATCAGCTTTTCGCCAAATTCTCCAAGTGTGCTTTGTGGCTGGACAGCGTAGACTTCTTGGGGCACGTGATTACACGAGATGGTATATGCGTAGACCCAAGGAAGATTGAGGCCATTCGGAGTTGGCCTAGACCCACGTCAGTGACGGAGGTTCACAGCTTCTAGGGCTGGTAGGCTACTACAGACAATTCGTGCAGGACTTCTCTCGCATTACTACACCTTTGACCGGGTTGACCCGGAAGGGAGTTCGTTTCGATTGGACGGAAGAGTGTGAGCACAGTTTTCAGCAGCTATGGGCTCTATTGACTACGACACCAGTGATATCTTTGCCTTCAGGATCAGGCGGATTTGTGGTCTACTGTGACGCTTCACGAGTGGGGCTAGGGTGCGTTTTGATGCAGCATGACAGGGTGATCGCGTATGCTTCGCGGCAATTAAAGAAACATGAACAGAATTACCCCACTCATGATTTGGAGATGGCTGGAGTGGTCTTTGCACTTAAGATCTAGCGACATTACCTGTATGGAGAGTCGTGCCAGATATTCACTGATCACAAGAGCTTAAAATATATATTCCAGCAGCGAGACCTGAACCTTAGACAGCGCCGATGGATGGAGTTAGTGAAGGACTACGATTGTGAGATCTTGTATCAACCGGGAAGGACGAATGTAGTGGCGGATGCTTTGGGCAGGAGGCCCGGTGGTAGTCTATCTTGTTTGAGCGCGGTACAGAGGCGGTCGTCGGCAGATTGGCAGATTTTATGCGACAGCTGGGTACAGTTCGAGTTTACGCCGATCGGAGGACAGATTTGCGCATGTTCGTGCACGCCCACAGTTGCTTGACCGTATACATGAGGCACAGCACAGTGATGACCGATGTTCAGAGATCATGGCGCAGATAGGACAGGGCAGATTTTTCCGAGTTCGTGATCGATGATCAGGGGATACTACGATTCGGGACTAGACTGTGCGTACCAGATGCTGAGGGATTGCGGCGCGAGATTCTTGAGGAGGCACATCGATCGGTATATAGTGTTCATCCCGGTTCCACCAAGATGTACCATGACATGAGAGGTGTTTACGAGTGGGACGGAATGAAGAGAGACATCGCAGATTTTGTGTCGAGATGCCTGACTTGTCAGCAAGTCAAGGCTGAGCACCAGAGGCCGCGGGAGAGCTACAGCAGTTACCCATTCCGGAGTGGAAATGGGAACATATTTCTATGGACTTCATTATGGGTCTACCCAGGATTAGTCGAGAGTATGACTCCATCTGGGTGATCATGGATCGGTTGACGAAAGCGGCTCACTTCCTACCGGTGAAGACGACTTTTGGATTTGCTCAGTATGCCCAGATTTACATCGACGAGATTGTACGACTGCACGGAGTTCCAACATGTATCGTGTCCGACAGAGGCACCCAGTTTACCAGCCGGCTATGGCAGAGACTTCAGGAGGCTTTGGGCACTCGCTTGAGCTTCAGCTCAGCTTTTCATCTGCAGACCGACGGACAGTCAGAGTGGACTATTCAGACTCTCGAGGACATGCTCAGAGCGTGCGTCTTAGACTTTGGAGGTAGCTAGGATCATCATTTATCCTTAGTAGAGTTTTCCTACAACAACGGCGACCATTCAGATAGCACCGTTTGAGGCTCTTTATGGGAGGAGATGCTGATCGCCCACCTGTTGGACAGAGCTCAGTGAGAGCAGTATCTTAGGGCCACAGATTGTGGAGGAGACGACCGCGAAGATCCAGTTGATTCGCGACAGGATGAGAGCAGCCCGGAGTAGGCAGGGATCTTATGCGGACCATCGGCGGCGCAGACTTGAGTTTTCTGTTGGTGACCATGTTTTCTTGAGGGTCTCCCCAATGAAAGGTGTGATGAGATTTGGGAAGAAGGGGAAGCTTAGTCCCAGATTTGTGGGCCCCTTCGAGATCCTCGAGCGTGTTGGTGCAGTTGCGTATCGGTAGCCCTTCCGCCCAGTTTTCCAGACGTGCACCCTGTATTTCACGTTTCGATGCTCTGCAGATATCTTCATGATCCTTGAAGGTGTGTGTAGTTAGATTTTTAAATTCGGGGACCGAATTTCTTTAAGGGGGGTAGATTGTAACAATTTGAAATTTCGTTAGATGTGTTCGTGTTATTTAGCAGTTGTGCGTGTTATTTTATATGTGTGTATAGGATTATTAGTTATATTTAGTCGTGTTACCCTAATTGGAATTTTCCTTGATATAGTTTACACTTGCACACTTAGCCATTTTGGGACATAGGTTAAAGATAGCCATTTCATTCTTGTATGGTTCATAGTTAATTCCCCATCCTTTTATCAAACTAAACCCTTTTCTCAAAAAAAAAAAGAAGAAAAATTCGAACATCCAAATAAAAAAATGAAGCATGGTGTTAGGTGAGAAATTTAACTTTCTTTGACCCTTTTCTTTCTTTCTCTCATTTTCTGCACCTCCTGCAGAATAACAGCAGCAACAAAATTCTTTCTTCCTCTTTTCTTCTCTTTCAATTCCCTTTTGGATCTACACAAAACCCTACACCAAAAACCCATTTTTTTACTCACAAAAACCCTTGGTTAAATGGCTATTTGAGGGATCTTGGTGTCAAAGCAGTGGGTTGAGGGAGAAGGCTGGAAAAATAAAGTTCTATAGGATTTTTGGGAAGGTATTTATCTCACACTTAACACTCTTTTTCATAACTTGTAGAAATTCTAGCAAATATCACTTTTTATGCATGTTTTGTGCTATAGGAGGGGTTTTAGTGAGGTTATGTTAAAAATTAACTTTTTAAGGTTTGATTAGCTTGGTAATGTGATATTAGTGTGGTTCTAGGCTTGGCTTTATTTCAGATTTTAGAAAAATACCATAAAGTTTCATTTTAGTGCAAAAGTGGGGTTTTTAACTAGAAATAGGGTTCTGTTGGATCTGCTGTTACCCGGGTCATTTCAGAATGAAATTGGATTTACTGTAGCATGTATAGGGAGTATTGAGTGCACACACCAAACTCGGGGGCCCATCTCCCTACCCAGGTCGTCGAAAAATGAGTTCTGGCCGCAAATTGCGGCCAGATGGGTGAGTTGGGGGTTGGGGTCTGGGCCACTGGAGTCTTCTGATATGTGGAGTATTTTGGTATATCTATTTTTATAAGATCAGTTCTGTATCAAAATCTGGAGTAGAATACCCTATTTTCCGTATTTTTAATCTTTCGCGACACGCGTGATACGTGTGTGTGGGTTTGGGGTTTCTGCGTATCACGACGCATCGGAGTGGCTTCAGGCGCGTAATCACACGTTTTAGCGTATCGCGCACACGCGCGCTTGGTTTGCGACACGGGTTTCTAGTTGATTTTAAATGTCGTGTTTGTACGGTTTTGAGCTTATGTGTGATATATTGTGAAATTCTAGGATTCGCAGGCGAGTGCGACGAGCGCCGCGAAGGAGGGGAACAAGTCGTCGGCTATACCTAGCGAGAGACTACGGTGAGTAGATTTAACATCTACGGGGATATCGCCCGCACGGCATTCTACGTCAGGGCCGATAGAATCTTATAGCTACATTTCCATACATTGACTGTTCATGGCTACTAATTAGTGCATACCACATTCCCTGATGTATGTATATAAACTAGAATTGATAGAACACCGCACCCCTACTAACGGTTCATGTTGCACGAGCACTATCCTGCATGCTACACACACACCGTTAGTAATTGCCATGACACTCACACTGCAGAACTTGACATGATATTCATACTTGATGCATATATCACATCGGATCATTATGTTGTAGCTCATCTTTATGTGACTTGATATGATATTCATACTTGATGCATATATCACATCGGATCATTAAGTTGTAGCTCATCTTTATATGACTTGACATGATATTCATACTTGATGCACATATCACATTACATTGACATGCATATTGGTTTGGATTACATGTGATTTCTGGATTTGGGAACCGTGGCTATTTCAAACATGCAATTATTTAAAAACCCGGTTCCCTTGATATGATATTTCGGTGCGTCTACCCTATGTTTTCTCGGTGCTAGAGCGAGATATATATGAGATAGAGGGGGCTGACCCGGACTGACGGATGCCCGATAGACATATATGAGATAAAGAGGGCTGACCCGGACTGACGGATGCCCGATAGACATATATGAGATAGAGAGGGCTGACCCGGACTGACGGATTCCCGATAGATATATATGAGAGAGGGGGCTGACCCAGACTGACGGATGCCCGATAGACATATGAGAGAGGGGGCTGACCCGGACTGATGGATGCCCGATATAGGAAGATTTGCGTGTCGATGCTAGACACGAGTATTTATGATATTGGGGTGCCGATGTTGGGCACTCGTGCTTCTCAGTGATGTACAGGATTTGAGGGTCGATGGGAGAGCCGGCGTCTGGGTTGTTGGGATTTGCGGTGCATATATATATATATATATATATATATATATATATATATATATATATATATATATAATCCACATTGACATTTCGTGTAGATTTTATATTCTCCTGCTCAGCATTCATTATTGTATCTCATCCTGTAGTCATATTACCTGATAGAGCACTTGCATGATTTTTGCACATACTGCTTATCACACATTGATATCATCTGTTGGCATATGATAGAGTAGCGCAGTACGTGCATGCTCGTGATTACCTTTATATGTTATCTCTATTCACGAGTTGGCAACTCACCCCCGTTGTGCCACAAGTGTTTGCAGGTTGCCCTTCGGAGTAGTCGCGGCAGGCTGCGGTTTGCATCTTTTGACACAGATGCCCCCATAGTTGGTGTACTAGCTCCTTGCTGATAGGTGGGTTTTGTGCGGTATCTGTTTATCTTTAAGTTATGTATATTGTTGTATCTAGTATTCTCCATCTACCATGTGTATATTTGACTTAGAGACAGTGTGAGGAAGATGATGTATATTATCTGTATTCTGGTGTCGAGCTCGTTGTGAGCCGACTGTACTTGTAGTTTATCTTATCTGTGATGTTTCCACTTGTGGATCTTGATCTTCGCTACGGCATCGTATATTGCTATCTTGGTGATTATTTACTTAAGAATTCTTGTCACTTTAATGAGTACTTTCATTTAAAACTTAAACACTCTATACTTTTACTGGTTTGATTTCTGGGTTTTCGGTTCACTTAGCTGCGTTACGCCTGTAGACGTTACGTGGTTAAGTGCCGATCACAGGCCAAACTTCGGGTCGTGACATTTTAATTCTGGAAAAACCACAGTTTGAAAAAATGTCCAGAGAGTGTTCTAAAAGTCCGTATTTTGGTTCGATTGGAGTTTTAACTTCGTTAAAATGTCGCATAAAGTTCTAGGTCGGCTCTGATACCAATGTAAGGTTTACCTAGCACTTCATGAAGGGTTTGCAAGCATCACATGTCTCAAAATTAAATTTTTAAGGTGCTAAGTGAACATGCAAAGAATCATCACTAGAATTTTTGGGGTTTCTTAAACATACACATCATCATAAGTAGATAAAGGTAGGGTTTTGAGAGTACAACCTTTGTAGCTCTCTACGCTAGACTCCTCGGCTACTTGAGGGTTGGAAAACGTCCGCTTGAGAACCTCTAGGTCCACGATGATCCACCCGGAGTCCTCTTTGTCCAAGCTTGTAACTTCGCAAGATCAAGATAAGAAAATGGAAGCTAACACTCTTCACAAGTGGGCAGGACTAGTGTAGAATGGTGTTGTGGTTAGTTTTCTCACTTCAAAATCCTAACTTGATGAGTGTTTTGCTCACTTGAGAAATCTAGAGAGCAAAAGAGCAAGGAGGAAGAAGATGATGTCTTTTGAAATATCAAGAGAATGATAATTGTGTTATGAAAAATAGAAAATATAAGTATATATATTTTCTACTCTTCATCTCAAACAATAGTTACAAAATATGGATATTATTGTACTTGAGTTAAAACACAAAAGGAAGATTAACACATGGTTAAAAGTAGGTGAACATGGTTAGTTCAAAGAAGAGTGTAGAAGATAATCATGTATTAACCTTTTTCTTTTCTTTTGTTTTAAAACAAATACAATATATATCCATATATATAATTATAAGGTGTGAGTCTTATATTGCCACCATCTCCTATATATACAACCATGATAACCTTTATGTATGCATGTATGTGTGCATGAACATCCTATGTGCATGAATGAGAATGAATGAGAATGAGTGCATACATGCATGCATAAAGACAAGAAAGGATTTCAAGTGAGAAACTAATGGTTAAATGATAAATCAACACTTGATTTATCAACCCGGTCATATCACATACGACCCGACCAAAAGTAAGCCGCCCGATTAATATACGGTATCTCATACGCGCATTTTAACCGGGCCCACGCACATATCGCATATGCGCACCACAACTTTTCGCCTGGACTAGGTAACTCCTTTGTGGGACTCTAAGACTCTTCAATACGCCGGCAGTGGGTGATGATCATATCAAGCACCCCAAGCCGCAAGCGGTCAGCTAAACGTAATGGCCACCCGGGTATTGAGCGATCAGAAGAAAACAAGCGAATCTATTACAACTCCCGTCGAGCCAACCGGCAACACTACCGTACAGTCCGGTCTCTTCGTCAGATATGCTGCATATCGAGTCTAGGGATGGTAACGTTGACCCCAATAACTCAATAAGTCGTGCCGATGAGAGGTCTATGACAGATCGAGAAACTACTGATAACACTTATCAGCAAATCTCAACAGCCTGGCCAGGGACTTACTGATATAGCCAGTCGAGCACAGCATAGCATCAACTCCCAATACCGGGAGAGACGAAACCCCTCCTATTGCTCATCGCCTTCGTGTGTCTCGGGACTGTACCCAACGGCCACCTGTTTGCACGACTCGGTAGAGCCGTGGTAGGGTGTTAATCAAAGTACAGTGGGAGAACACACAAGACTCTATGACGATCTCGGGTCTGCAGACTAACCTGCACCAGTGTCACCTGAGAACTGCTATCCGACGATAGATATAATTCCATATAGGAGTTCTCGGCGAGTCCGTCCAGTGTACCCAGTCACCACTGAGCACCCTTATACGATCTCGATGTCAAAAATCGATGAATGTTGGAACATCCATCGCCCATCATATGGGTCTAGTGTCGTATATGCTAGTCTACTCTGGTATATCGATGCCCCGTCTCGATACACCTACAACTAGGGACATTCCAGGATATGCTTATAAACTACTAATGTCCCACTAGTATGATTTCTATCATAATCACGGTAGTCAAGTCAATATCCTCAGGGCTTTATCAACATGTATGAATGAATAAAAGTATGGTCAAATCAACATGTCAGATAAAGAATAACCAGATAGTATACTATCATGTCGAGCAAGAATGTACACTGAATATATATATATATATACATGTATAAATACATCCACTATCACATAATGGCCTCTAGGGCATACATATATCCAACAAGCTCCAGTGTGCGAGACATTTTTTTTAAGTTGTTGGGATCAGGTCATCATTGGTTGCGGGTTCGGAATGATGACATTCCGAAGACTGCTTTTATGCGCGCTACGGGCAGTATGAGTTTTGGTAGTGTCGTTGGACTCACCAGTGCCCTAGCAGTATTCGTGGATATGATGAATCAGATTTCTTCAGGCCGTTCCTTGACCAGTTTGTTGGAGATAGTGCCCTCAGAGTCAATTATTGGATCACATGCACGTGATTGCAATGATTGAGGGAGGACCTATCCCGGTAGGACAGTCTTACTCGAGATGATAGTATGCTATCTGGTTCATCTTTATCATCGTGTACTGCTTTAGGTGACCTGACATATCGCTATTACACGTTGATAGAGCCCCTAGGATTCTTGCTTGACTACCAGCAGTATGATGGCGATCATATACGTGGGAGCTGGTAGTCTATAAGCACATCCTTAAAAGGTCCCTAGTCGTAGGAGTTTCGAGACAGGGCATCGATACTCCATTAGTAGACTAGTGTATACAGTCGAGACCCCGACGAGGGGCGGTGGCCGGTCTCACAAGCTACTGGTGTCAGTTGGTTCACCTAAGATGTATACAGGTGCTCATTGGGTTATGAGTACACCGGACAGGACTCGCCGGGAACCTGCTAGTTGGTCTTATACCAGATGTCAGATAGCAGTTCCCTGGTGACATGTGTACAGGTTAGTTCATCGACCTGAGATCGTCATTTGTCTCGTGTGAGTTCCCACTGTGCTTTGATTACTACCCTACCACGGCTCAAAGGAGTCGTGCAAACAGGTTTTAGTTGGGTACAGTCCCGAGCCACATGGAGGCAGTGAGCGGATTTGCAGGGGTTCGTCTCTCCCGGTATTGGGGGTGAGGTCGCGCTGTGTCTAGGAGAGCCATTACGCAAAGCCCTCGGCCGAGGCAGGAGATTTATTGGTAGGTATTCCAGTAGTATCTCAGGGCGTTCTGGGCTACGCTCCGACACGACTTGTACCGCTTTTGGGGGTCTGACTTTTACCAACCCCCTAGGCCCGCCATGCGATACTCATAGACGAACGGACCGGACTGTACGGATATTGTCACTGACAGGCTCAGTAGGGTGTCAGGATGAGTTCGCTCATCGACGTCCCTTTTGGTCAATAGCTGGTGGCCCGTCACGTATTGGCTTATACCTCTGACGTGCTAGTGGTTAAATCCACAGCCATAGTATTGACGAGTCTTTAGAGTCCACCACACTTACAGTTACTCAAGCTTTCGGGCGAAACGCTGTAGAGGCCGTATGGAGATATGGCAGGGTCCGATCAGATACGTGCGGTATTGCACGGATCAGGATCGGACGGTTTGTACTAGAGGCCGTATAGTTATATGCAGGGTTCGATCAGATACGTGCGGTATTGCACGGATCAGGATCGGACGGATATTACTAGCCGGCTTTGGTTTAAGCCGGATCCTAGTATAGTACAGTGTAGATTTTGTCTCATTGCATTTGTATCCGGTCGGAATACAGATGCGGGTGTGTATGCACAGTATCGGGGTTTTCCTGTAATTTATTACGGGACCAGTTTTCTGGAGTTGCCAGT